>CM046866.1:30639616-32043979 GCA_025617745.1 Heliocidaris erythrogramma | reverse complement strand
GGCATCGATTATTAATATAGGTCAAAAGGCAAAAGTTATTATGGTTTAATGTGATGGATGATGGATCTTTATCAAAATATGAATTCGTTGCATCTTTAACAGATGCTTTTCTTGGTAGCGAAGCGTATTTACATATAGTTGAATATGGAGTTATTTATGCAAATTTTTATACTAAAATGTTCTTCAGCATGTTCTTTACAGACTTATTGACGGACAGTCGCTGGCTGAATTATGTTTACAGTGATTAAACAAAATAAAGATTCAATGAAAATGAAACTGACAAGATTTATTTATGTATGTTTATGATGTACTTCGTAATGTTGTATATATCATCTCAGTTGATTATGCATATACTTCCTTCTTCTTATGTTACTAAAAAGAAAGAGTTTATACTAAAAACAATAAAATTATCCAATACAGTGAATAATGATAATCAATATATCTCTTTTAAAGATATCTATTATACAATGGGTGATATTGTACCTTTAATCGCGTGTGAGGCATTACATGCACAGCACATTTCCTAATAAGGAAATATACTTTCGTAAGTCTCGGGTTAATGAGTTGAAATTGATTATAGACCTTGGTAACTAAGGCGCCCTCAGGGCAGTCCAATGTGTCAGCCGGACTAAGTGGCATAGCGTGGGCCCAGCCATTGATGGGATGGGGGCGTAATATTGTGGGGGGGGGGGGGATGGGGCACTGGTCTTTTATTCGATGGATGAAATGTGAATTAACAAAGCGATCGATTAGTGTAGAGGGGGGATCCTATCATCTTTATTTTACTTTTCGGTTCCGTTTCCCCCCTCTCACTTTCTTTCTCTATCCTTCCCTCTTTCCCCTTTTCACGATTTGATGGGGCGTACCCCACAGCCCCTGTTGCTGAGCCATTGGTCAAGTAGACCAAGTAGACTCTGGTTTCCTCGTATTTCTTGAGCTCAGCGGATATTTGACTCAATACAAACCCGCGTTAGCCACGTCCACTTTGAGGGAAATAATACCTGGAAATAAATAGAACTTTGCGTTGAAACAAGGAAAGCACGAAAAGATGTGTAACAGAATCTTTCCTAATTATGAAAACGACTGGAGAAATTAAAACATCTGGTAAATCAATTGTTTAACTCTTAAACTGTAACAAATCGAATCGGAGCCTTTGACTTAATATGGAAATGCGATTGTCGACACGGATAGAATTTCATGGAAAATGACATTTTCATGTCAGTATACATATTGTATGCATGTAAATGACGTAACTTTCGATATTTCACATGACTGAAAAAAAACAACTTTTAAATACTCTAAATATGTAATACAAAATGACTAAAATATGTCAAGGAGTAGAATAAAAAGTAGTAGAAGAAGAAGAAGAAAAAGAAGGAAAAAAGAAAAAGAAGAAGAAGAAGAAGAAGAAGAAAGAAATAAAGAAGGAGAAAAAGAAGAAGAAGTAGAAGTACAAGAGACAGAGGAGGAAGAAGAAAAAGAAGAGAAAAAGAATGAGAAGAAGATGAAGAAGATGACAACGAAGGCGTTTGTGAATAATTGACTAATTTACATACATTAGTCGTTCATGTTCTAATTCGTCTGAAATTCCTTTTAACAATCATCTTTAAAAAGTCTTTTAATCATCACGTGTGAGACTTTTTGTTTCGTCAATATTACTTCAACTTGACCTGTCACATAAATATTGATGAATTTGTACAGTTGAAGAGCACTTGTGAGCTAGAATTTAACAATACTACTACTACTTCTAAAGTTAATATTCAATGAATATGTAGCACAGTTGAAGAGCACTTTCGATTTTGGAATGTTGTTGATTTTATTACGCCGAAAGTCTTATACTGTATGCTTTGTGTTTATGTTCATGTTTTGGTGTAATTTTAAGTAACATCTCATTTGCAAGCCTGCAATAAAAGATGGTTTGGTATATCAGCGAGTGAGACTTTAACTATTTTATCCTGAGCGTCACCCGATGATGTAATATGCATCAAGTTGCGGTCATCAATAAATTAATGCCTAATTAATGTTCATTTTTGTCTGGCAGGCCAGATGTAGTCATTAGCCAGTATTTCCGGTAGATACATGTGTGTTACTGAGTGATGTCGTTCGAGGTTACAATTTTTTTTTTTAAATTTCATATAGTGGTATATTATCATGATTACAGTTGTGCCGCTATTTGAGTATAATAAGTATCAGATTATTTGTAATTCCTGTAGTTTTTAATAGTTTTTAATGTAACCTCCCTCTTTCTATTTCTCTCTTTCTCTCCTCTTTCTCCTCTCTCTTCCCCATCCTTCTCTCTCTCCCTCTCCCCTCTCTCTCTTCCCTCTTCCTTTTCCTCTCTTTCTCCCCAAGTAAATATTCTCCCCTAATTCTTTCGCTCTCTTTATCTCTTCCCTCTCTCTCTCCTTCTCTCTCTTGTTCTCCTTTTCTCTCCCCTCTCCCTCTCTCCCTCCCCTTCTCTCTCTTGCTCTCTTTCTATATCTATCTCTCTCTCTCTCTCCGTTTCTCTCTCTACACTCTTAGAAATATTGGGCAAAATTTTACCCAAATTTTACCCAACATGAGGGTCCTTATGAGTCCGACCAACTTTTGGGTAAACTTTACCAATTTCATTCTTCTTTTTGACCAATGTTGGGTAAATGCATGTAAAAGTTGAGCAAGATTTAACCAACCTATGCCCAATCTTCATTTACCCAGTGGCATTTACCCAACATTTCTAAGAGTGTACCAGTATACATGTTATATTTTCATTATGACATATCCCTCTCTGTCGCTGACTTACACTTGTCTACATGATCGATGGGTTCACAACAATCGCGATGACAAGTTCCAGGATTTCCTTGGACTTCCGGACACCACACGCAATTGCACGATATCGGTGATAAAACAGTAGGCCTATATATGCATACAGCTTAATGCACTTTTTTGTGGATAATTTCTATCATTTAAACTAAAATGAAGAAAACAGCAGTAAAAAAAAGAAATGGTCAATTAGAGAGGTCATCATGAACTTACAGTACCAGTTAACATTTTCTAATTCTAGTATCTATTTCACTTTTTTGTTTATATTATATTTCTTGTGGTAACCATGGTAACAGCGGTATATATACCCATGTCTCTGAGATTTTTGGGTTTTGTATGTTTTATCTTGGGGGATGTTAATTTGCATTTTTATCCAGCATATTTTAATGAAACAAAGTGTCTCATCTGTCAACTTACCAGCATAGAAAAAACTTTCCTTTTTTCCAATTTCAGGAAATCCTTTAAGCACGTGTTCCGTTAATATGCTTTTACAAGAAATCCAATAGCAGACAGATATCGATGCCTGATTATTATTATTATGGCTATCTGTCTGCTTTAATCCTTTGATTATTTGACCAACTTATGTTGATACACGTAGAAACTTTGTATTATTCAATCCAATCCAATCCTATAAGTATTTGGCATAATGTCTTTTAATTGCAGTTATACATTCGCTTTACATTTTACTTTACAAAGTACTAACTGTGTATACATGGACCACTTAATTACTTAAACATTGATAAAACACTTTAAAAAGACAAGTCGAGCCAACAAAGACACATAACAACCTATTATATGTTCCCTAGAAAGTAAGTGGGCCTGCAAAAGTTTCTTGAACTGGTGTACAATGTAGCAGTCTTATGACTGATGGATAACTTGTTTGGCAATTTTGCGGGAACCGAGAGGAAAGAAATGTCTCCAGCATTGTTTCCCTCGACCGAAGTGTATTGAATTGATCCCTATAGAATACAGGGGATAGAGTAACTGTAGAGCCCACAAAAAAGAGCAGTATTCATAGTGATGGGGTTACCCCTTTTGAATAATACAAAATTATAATTATACATATAGAGAAATCCAACCTTAAAGGCCAAGTCCACCCTAACAAAAAGTTGATTTGAATAAATAGAGAAAAATCCAACAAGCATAACACTGAAAATTTCATCAAAATAGGATGTAAAATAAGAAAGTTATGGTATTTTAAAGTTTCGCTTAATTTCGCAAAACAGTTATATGCACATCCTGCTCAGTATGCAAATGAGGGAACTAGTGACGTCACCCACTCACTATTTCTTTTGTATTTTATTATGTGAAATATAGAATATTTTAATTTCTTCAGAATTCACAATTATGAAGCTCTCATTGAATTGTGTATAGGTTGCAACAATGGCAATTACACATGTTCAGCGAGGAATCAAACCTTGTTTTACATTATAACAAGGAAAAATTAAAATATTTCGTATTTCATGTAATAAAATACAAAAGAACAAAATGGACTTGCCTTTAATGGCAGGGTGCTCTGAATGAAAGAGAAAAAACAGAGAATCAGATTGGTGAAAGTTTGAATGAAATCGGACAAGCAATAAGAAAATTTCTGAAAGTTGTAATCACTATACATGTGGGAATTACAAATTGGCCTAATAGGTAATGTCCATAGAGTTACATACTTTACAGTTACATACTTTATGTAACTCTATGTTAATGTCACTGTGATGTAGTTGCGGACAACTCCCCATTCGCTCCAACACACAAAATGACTAAAATGTCATTTTTTTCAAAATGTATTACTATACTCAGTAGGATCTTTTTCTTTCATGAGGACCTATAACAATATGCTGTCTCCAGTATATTTTGAGTACTGCCCCGATCGAGGGTAAAGGCGCTTCAGAGAAAACCGTAAATTAATGATATTTTTGTGTACGACTAACGGGAGAGTTGTCCACAAATATGTCACAATCGACTGACCAAATTGCCTATTTGAGATTCGCATAGATGTAGTGATCTCATTTTTAAAACATCCATAACTTTACTTGTGAGGTACAAAAATTTATTCTCTTATTTTTATAAATCCATTTATTTTGTATTTATCTATTTATTCATTTGTTTTTCCATTTATTTATTTATTATTATTCATTCATTCATCCATTTAGTTGTTGTTGTTGTTGTTGTTGTTGTTTTTTTTTGGGGGGGGGGGGGTTGGGGTTGGGGGTTAAATTGTAGAATTATGAGCTAGATAAAGGGATCATCGAATTTTTTATTTACTTATGACTACAATATTAAGAAAAACAAAACAACAAAAGCAAAACATTACTCCCCCCCTCTCTCTCTCTCTCTCTCTTGTTGGTAACACATTCACCTTATAAGTTAGATGGGAATAAAAAAAGCGCTAAGAAAAAAAATAGTGAATATGATTTTAAATATAATAAGGTGAAATTAAAGACAAATTTCTGGCGCGTCGAGGATACCCAAACCATTGTTTCATATGTCCAGTCATAGTTTGGTTTCGATTTCAAAACAATGACTCACAATATATCATTTTGACTACTTCCCATCTTCCAGTTTCAGAGTAAGCCACATGCAAGCAACTAACCGCATCTTCCTACGGTTAATCTAAAGTACAAAGAGCCCCGGTACCCCCAGGATACTAGGTTTGCAGTGAGCCACATAACGTCACTTTAAACTGGCCTTGAAACTTGATCTGAAGAACTTGACCTGATTTTTTTGTAATATTACTCATTTGTTTGATAATTTTATTTATTGACTTATTGATTGATTGATTGATCGATCTTTTCATTTATTTATTTGTTTATTCATTAATTCATTTAGTCATTTACTTACTTATTTATTTATTTATTTATTCAATTATGTATTTATTTATTCGTTCATTATTTCATTATCTACTATCTATCTATGGTATCTATCTGTCTGTCAGTTCACTTGTATATTATCAATGGATCTATATATCTATTTCCATTCATTTATCATTGATTTATTATTTGTTTGTTTATCTGTTTATCCAATCATTCGTTTAATCGTTTATCTAATGATATATCTATCATTAATTTATCAGTCATTCATTACTATTTTGTTTATTTATTATATATTTCTTCATTCTTCTTTATATTTACTAATTTATTTATATATTCATTTATTTATTTATTGGTATATCTATTTATTCATTCATTTATTAAGTTCGGTTGTAGTATACCTTATTGTATTCGAGTGTGATAGAACAGGTAGTAGCTGATGGAGAGGGAAATGAAAAGAGAGGTTGAGTCAGAAGATCAAGGAGAAGAGAGAATACGTAGAGAAATTGAGAAAGATGGGCAGAAAGGGGAGGGGGAGAGAGAGAGAGAGAGAGAGAGGGAGAGAGAGAGAGGGGAGGACTGATGGAGGGAGGGAGGGGAGACGGGGAGACGGAGAGTGAGAGAGAACGAAAGAGAGAGAGAGAGAGAGAGAGAGACAGATAGATAGACATACAGACAGACCATGAGAGACAGAGACCGAAAGGGAGAGAGAGAGAGAGAGATGGAGATAGGGAGAGAGAGAGAAACAGACAGACATACATAGAGAGAGAGAAACAGACAGACATACATAGAGAGAGAGAGAGAGAGAGAGAGAGAGAGAGAGAGAGAAGAGGGAAGAGATAGAAACCTCGAGTAAACTCCCATTTCGCAAGAGATAAATGAACTTCAGAATCAATGCCTTTCAAAGAATTAAAACATGATTATCTCTAATCTGTATTGAGCTTATTCTTCCCACGATAAATCATAGATCACTGACCGAAGTTTTTCACACGAACCTTGTGCAAAAGCATAGCCGCTGCATATATCAATGCACGACAGAAAAAAAGCTCTTTATATACATTTGTATAGGGCCTTCAAAGTAAAACAAAACCCTCAAAGTTATTAATCAATAATAATTAATCCATCATTGAAAAAAACCCACAAAATACAAACTACTGATAAACAAATTAATGATAAAAAGAGTGGAAATAAAAATTAGAAAGGAGCAGAAACGTCAAATTCCACTGAGTCATTTGACTTGGAATAAAAAGGGGGGATGGGGGCGATCCATTCACTTTATGAATCAAAACATATCACAGAGTGAAAGATATGTAGGTAACCCGATCCTCCCACCCCACTTCAAATTAGTACTATTTTCTCATGATTTACACGCTACGTGGAAGTTGGGCGCATTATTGAAACGTAATACTCTTCGCTAATTCCAAGTACATCGCTGTAATCCTCCTTGATCCGTGAGAACAACCACCACACGTATTCTCTTCCCAATAATTCTGGGATTATGGTTTAGCCGCAAGCGCCACGGTTATACACCTTGTAATAACAAATTAATTTTTCGCACTCACTGCCGTTTTAACCTTGCACGCAATTTTCATCCTGATTATTTGCATTGCTATTCCAATCTCATTGGTCTATGCCATTTTATTCATGTAGTGGATAGAAGTATGGAATTGTGGGAAGGTGATGAAGACTGTATTTGCTAATACATGCACTACTCGACTGCTAAGACGTACTGAAGGACAAACAGTATATTAGCGGATTAATGGGCATGCAATGGGATTCGTATGAAACAGTTAACAGATGATTTCTGGTAATAAAACTGTTTTGTAGAAGCATGATATTAGAAGGTCTATGGTCGAAGCAATCATCTGGCAGTCTTAGTAAATTTTTGATCATGTTTACTCCATGTATGTAACTCGTTAGCCTTTTCCCCGCAAAATTGAATAATAGGCCAACGACACAAGTATTATTTAATGGTTTGGTCACTTTGCCCCTTCGCGTTTTTTATATTTTTTAAAGTTTTATTATATTTATTGTTTTTGTTGTTGGCGATTTTGTGTAATTTAGTGCTGACAACTCATCCACGGTAAGAATATAAGATACTAGTTAGAAATACAAGTTGTTTTTTTTAAAGATAAAATTCTTGTAATTTATTCCCTCCAACCCCTCCCCCCCCCCCCCCCCCCCCTCTCCAGGAATAGAAATTGATTCAATGATCGATTACATTTAGAAACAGTCTATTAAAGCATGCTCTTCACTCCATACATTTAATCGTACTGTAAAAAATATATATATATACTTCGTATTATAGTCAGTAGCACATTATTGCAGATTTCTTATGTTTTTTAAATTTTATTTTCTTTTTTGTTGCTGTATATTATAATAATTATATCAGATTAATTATGTAAATATATATTGTAAAGGCGACCCCACCACAAGCCAGTGCTTCCTGGGACCCTTGCCTCCTTCCACCATGTTTTGTTTTTGTGAATGTACATTTCATTTTGTATTTGATTATGAGAAAGAAAATAAATAACAAAATAATGGGGTACATTAGGAATTGTTTGTTTGTTTGCTTGTATTTATTTCCGTATTAAGAAAACCACATACATTTCATAAAATACAACGTATACATGAGCTTAAAAAACGGAGGATGACCCAAATTCAGCAGTATGCTTTTCTTGCTTGTTCTTCCTTATATATCAACATTTATATCATAATTATAATTATATAATTATATAAAAAAAAAAAAAAAAAAAAAGAGAAACAAAATTTTAAAAAACACAAATCAATCAAATTTGCAAACTACAGTCAAACCAAGTTACAAATTAATAAAATGAAAATGACTATACCCAAACCCAGACAACCCCCTCCCCCCCACTTATATGCTCATTTATAATATTGATTCAATAGCAGTTTAAAGGATCTAATAGATGTTGCACTTCGAATTTCATTGGGTAGTTGGTTATAAATGGAAATTCCCCTGTAGAAAAAAGTTCTTTTACAATGATTAGACTTTGGCTTTGGGAGATATAAATTCTGATTAGAGCGGAGTGTGTAATTGGAAGTTCTTATTGTGATATTGTCAGACACATAATTTGGGGTGAAATTATGCAAAATCCTATTAATCATTGTACACATGTGTTTGTTATAGCGGCAATCAAGAAGGTCCCAACCCAATTTGTCGTGAATATGTTGATTTGATATATGAGAAAAAGGATTGATTTTCATAATGATGCGACCCGCTCTGTTTTGGATTTTTTGCAAAGGTGAAAGAAATCTTTTAGGAGCAGATTGCCACACACCATCTCCATAATCGAAATGTGGTATAATGACCGATTTATAGATTAAATTTAAACTTGATTCATTTACAACATGTCTTAATCGACCAAGGAAACCGACAAGCTTGCTAATTTTTTGACACATGTTATTTATATGAATATCCCATTTCAATTCCTTATCAATATGAAGTCCAAGGTATTTAGTAGTTTCAACATTTTGTAAGATCATATTATTTACTTTCACATTAAAGACCTCAGCCTGACCGAATTTTGAAATATACCATTTATTCATCCACGGGGAGCTATATATTTTCTGAACAAATTGAAACCAACTTCATGAGATTCCGTTTCCTGTGGAATGAGTAACAGCGTCCCGAATGTTGAGCCCCGGTGGTTTTTCTGACGAGGACCCCGTTTCTGAGGAACGCTACTTTGCGGGGGGGTGAAAATTTGATGACGACATATCGTGTAGACGCACTCGGAGCTGTATACATGACATGTCGTCGCACGTCTAGCGACCCCCTGCAGCTTCCTCTGTTGTTACGCCATAGGGAGAGGGCGGACCAAAAAAAATTGTCTTTTTTATTTTTTATGGATAAACGGAGACGAAAATTTATGAATACCCAGGGTAATTATATTCTTTGTTTACTAAGCTTTACGTCAATATATGGTTGTTTTGGGTCAGGCTGAGGTCTTTAAGGGTATTATACTTTGCTAATATGTTACGCGTGCCAATGAGCATGCTATCAGTCTTCGTATAATCGTGTTCCCTAGCCCCAAAACGTGAGTAAAAAGAGTCCCCTTTCCCCCTAAATAGATTGACGCCCACGCTAAGCGCGACAGCCCCCTCATTTTGTCCAGTTCATTTTCAAAATAATTAGATTGTTTAGAGTTTTTTTTTGTCTGACATACATATATGAAATGTATTTCACCAATTTGCTTTTCTAGTTACCTATGGGATAACCCCAGAAAGGACCCAGTTTTTGTTGTATTTATTTTCGTAATTTCTCCTTCGATGTACGTCTTTTTTCCTTCCTCTTCTTTCCCCATATACTATTCTGTTGCATCTCCAAAACATTTTTTAAATAAGGGCCTGTCATGATTTAGAGTATGATTAATTACATTTTTGTTTTCTTTACCATTGTGTCTGATAAAACGGGAAGTCTTATCAGACTTATCTTATCATTCGGGAAGTTCGACATCAAATATGCCTGGTCGTGATGGATCACTTTTTAAAAAATATATAGATCGTTCATATTTCACTGAGACAATAGACCAGTTCGTAGTTAGTGCATGGTACAAATGACCCCAAATATCCACAGATATTTTAGACATGGAGGGTTCCTTTATGTGCACTTCAAAAAAATAACTCTGGGAGTGATAGAGGTGCCTCGTGAATAGCTTTTGTTTCCCCCTTTAAAAAGAATACTTCCACCTGGATATCATGGAATGCACCATTAGTGCATAATTGAATAATGATTACATGACATTCATGAGCACATATCAAATATTAGTGTCAGTGGGTTTTAGAATTTAGTACAGATGACCTTTATCTGCTCATGCTCAGATTGCATCTACGAACTGGCTTATTAATCCAAAATTAACCATCGATGTTCGTAAAGGCAAGACAACTACGAATATCGCCCTTTTTTACTTTCAAATGAACGCTCTTATTCTGACCGCTGTTTGTTGAGTGAGGAGGATATTGGTTCAGGGCCCTGTTTCATAAAATTTGTCATGGATGACAAGTTGCAATAACTGTTTGTCAGTCAAATTTGTCAAATTTGTCAAATTTGTTGGTAAAAATCACCGACAAGACACTTGATGAAACGCCCCCAGATCGGTTCAGAAATATCATCGCCGCTAATTTTCAGACAGCTAACGTGACTAACCTGCCCGAAAACCCCGATGCTGTTTGACTTCCTCCTTCAAATTGAACTTCTCTCTTCAGTGAGAAGAGGGGGAGAGATAGATAGATAGATAGATAGATAGATAGATACAGAGAGAGAGAGAGAGAGAGAGAGGGAGAGAGAGATGTAAATTTCACGGTATTATGTTTATTTTTTGCCACGTGAATTCGACCTTGTCAAAATATGAAAAAAAGGCCAATCAAATTCGAGCATCAGGCGATAATGAGATTCATACTCACTTGGTTTCGAATGTCCAGTTTTTAATCATTTATTTCCCTTGTTGTAAATTAAAACACACTCAAGTTGGGCTTTTCAAAGTGACTGTAATTAATATCTTTCTGAATACAATAATGTTGTTCAGTTCTGGGTTTTTTCAACGTGTGACACCCACGCTTGAATTTCCTGTTCCAATCAACCTTGCCTTACTGTACAAATGCTGGCCTACAGCCTGGGTTATTAATCATTTTTGTAAGGGCCAGAAATATTCCTGAAATTACGTTGCGGGCCACTGAGTATTACACATACAAACAAAAACGTATAGGACTGACATTTCTTACCCAAATACTTGGTGTATTAAATTTCTGTTTTTCATTTAGGGAGAGGGAGAAGCTAGCCAGCAAAAAAAGACAATTTAGAACCGTGAAGATGTAATTTCGTCATCAAAATGTGCTAATTTAGATAAGATATACAAATTACAAAGACCACTTCGCTGCCCGGTGGCGGACGCCCGAATAGCTGGTCATTTTTATATTCTCGGGGGAGGGGGCTGCAGCCCCCATCCCCCATCTCATACGCCTATGCATACATACCCGATTGTCCCATCTTTGGCCTCTAACAATTTGTACAATACCCCTCAAGTTTTCTATCAGAAATAATAATTATTATCCTTATTTTTTCTTCGTTTGATTTTGGTAGGAAAGGGAGCGGATAATTATGATATGCTATTTTGATTCCTATATTCTTACCAATAGTAAGGATGATCTGATGATGTATATATATCCACATATTACATAAATCAAGAAATTATTATCTTTTAAAGAGATATTTTGGCGGGCCTCATGAAATCCCTCTGCCCGCAAGTGGCCCAAGGGCGGCACAAGAACAGGGGACCTATAGCATACCACAGTAGGTGTGCAATATGGGTGTTTGCTCACAGATGATCAATCGATGTTGGATTGTATTTTTAATCAGCTAACATTCACCCCACCCCCTTCAAAAATAGGGGGAGTAATCATACATTCCGTGACATATTTCGAAAGATGATCTGTTTATAAGGTTTAACATGTTTAAAGGAGAATTAACCCCTAATTACAAATTTACTTATATTGGAAGGTGTAATATATTCCTACTTATTGGCCTAAATCAATTTCTAATAAGATATCAGAAAAGGGTATAAATAAAGATATTCCAACACCCGGTATCGTCTCCTACTCATTTACATGGGGGCTGCCATTTTCTTGCTGATTTGGAGTTGTACATGAACCATTGAGAAATGTTCCAGTCAGGAAGATATTTTGAATCCAAGACCTAAATTGATTTTCTTCATTACCTAAAATCCCATATGTGACGAAAAATATAAAGTGGGTGTTTATATGTATTATAAAAATTAAATCTTTATAATGATATTTTTAAATTGTCTGGTTTTGCTTAACAAAAATCTATTTTCTTGGGTTTGCCAAACAGAGCAGAACATAATATATGCAGCATGCATTCTGACTTTTCAAGTCCATTATCCGAAAGCAGGTGAATGCATAGTTTGCCCCTATAGATGCTCAGGGAAGAAGCATCCATAAAATTTGAATTAATTTGCTCCGTCCCATGCGTCACAGTATGGAGAAAATAGATTTCTATTAAGGGAATATCGATTTTCAACAGAAATATATAAGGAAATCTTCAGTTTAAAAATAAATTGACATATCTATTCTATATTTTTAATCTCAAATGGGTTTTTAATTTTGAAAAAGGCAATTGGGCATTTGGATTAAGAAAATCTTCTTGTACATATAAAAAAATGGCAGCCCCCATGTGCTGCTAGCAGACGATACATATTGCTAGCAGATGATAAATTTTGCTCAGAAAATCTTGATTCGTATCGATCTCGTATATTTTGACGCGAAGCCATATAGTCTAACAAGTAGGAATAAATAACACCTTTGAACACTATCGTTTTTATTTTTTGAGGTAAATTATCCTTTAAGTTGCATTGTTGGTGAGATGAACTGTTTAATGATACAGCAATTATCTTCACCAAATTAGGTCTACTGTTTTCCTGTGATTGTGCTAACTAGTTGGTAATCAACTGAATTATCTACTCTACTCCTCCGGTCCATGGCCTTGGTTAGTATGTGAAAAATTGTCAGAAGACACTTTCTAATATCAGGTCACTATTAGGTTGTTTACATTAATTGATAATCATCTAGGGAACAAAAGTTGGTCTATAGCAGTAATGTCTGCGGGCAGCTCTCTGTATTTGCCTACAAACTCTATGATCGGACCCAAGTTAGAAACCTCAGTCGCGTTTTTTGGATGCTGACGTAAACAATCATAATTGAATGATAGATGTTTGTAAAAACCCAATTTTTTGCAGATACAACAGCTCAGGAGTCCCGGTATATAGCCCTGCATATTGGAAAAATGAACAGATACTAGAAAATCGCTGGCGTAGCCAAGGGGAGATAGGAACGGCCGTCCCATACACAAAATATCCACAGGGAGAAGGGTCCCCCAAATGAAAATTGGGCTTCCCATTTTACATAATTATTCTGGCTCTGCGCTTGGAATATAAAGGCTTTAATAACTTGAATGCTTTATAGGGTGAAAATATAGTTCGGGGCCTTGATGGAAGGGAGATCTTATCCGGGGGGCTGTTGTTGTTAAAGGAGACTTTATTTGTAGCTGCCCCTGGGCTAAACTCAAAACCCGACAAAATTCTATCGGATGTGTTACCTAACGTCACATACGATCGATCTAGAGTGCTCCGATATAATTCTTGTTCAGTAGCACTCATCAATGATATTTCCACCATGAACAGCCAATGGATTTACACAGTCATTTTATACAAGTTCTTTTCTCCTTTTCTACGTTGCAATAATCATAACGAGATAAACATTCTTTATTGTACATGTATTTGTATTCATTTTGTTTGTATAATATTTGTTAGTATTAAAGTTGTATATATTATGTTTTACTATTGTATGTACAGCGCATAGAGAAGTGAACGCTTATTATGCGCTCTATAAATATTGTATTATTATTATTATTATTATTATTATTATTATTATTATTATTATTATTATTATTATTATTATTATTATTATTGAATTGCTTGTCCTTGCGGTACTTCTCACTTGGCATACTTGGCCAATACTGAGTTTGAGTTTGAGTTTGACTTTATTAACAACACATCACATGAATGACAGTATAATCATTAATATAAAGAGTAATAATATTGCATGCATACATATACATAAAAAGTACTTATCTACTTGAAATGTATATAAATGGATTTACGATAATATGTACACATGTAGTCATGTTTGTAGATCAATGGATAATCAAGTACGTGATTACACTTAACTGAATGTCATACAGTTGCACTATTTATACTAAGATATAGTTGCTAATTGGAACTAGAAGTTAGCACAAGTGCTAGTCGAGCCTAGTTCCATTCTTTTGGCAAGATGCTTGCTTTATTTTCTTTATATCAACATTTTAATTTCATCTTGTATTCACAAATATTAAAAGACAATATAGTATAGTTTACATTTCTTGAGGAGAGAAAATATCAAAAGCAGTGAATTTCTTTTTTCAAATTATAATTACAGAAATAACGTTTGATTAAAAAAGAATCTATTTTTACACAAATAAGATTCACTATCAGATGTATGAAGTATACAGTAGAGTGAAAATTGAAAAAAAAAATGTATAGCAAATGTAGTATACAGATTATTACTAAATATCCCTTCACTAATTATCTTCACTAAACCCTGGATCTAATCTAGATAATAGCTATGATGAATGCCTGAACAAATATAACCCAAATCACTACAATTTCCTGTATTTCCTTGTCAAGTTTCAGTAGGTGTGGTTAATCTCCTCTCATGATAATACCAATAATGATTTGTTTGTATATTCTGCCACGTTCTAATGAAACTGAGCTATTCACTGTCTTCTGCTATTTTTCCAGGTTAATTGGGTTATAAGACAGTCACAGTTACACTCAGAGGCGGCAGAACGTCGGGTTCCGCCAAACAAAAGGTGCACACCCACTTTCATTGTCCGAGCCCGACGTTCCGCCGCCCCTGGTTATACTTAACGACGGGGTAACGATTGTTTTCTTAATCATGTTAATGAGCAACTTTACACATGCTTGTACAGCCCTGGAAAAAAAAGTTCCAGAAGCAGCTATGCTGGAGGACATAACAATAAAAACATGTGCACTAGACCATGACAACAATGGCTTTTCATAGTCTGATGCACAAGTTTTTATTGTTATGTCCTCCAGCATGGCTGCCGTGAGAACCTCTATTGACCGGTTCTGTAATGTATTCAAATTTATGCACATTTCTTCTCCGAGCACCTAGTGACGAGCTATTCCTTTAACCTGATTTTTATAAATGAGCCTCAGCGCGAGGAATCCAGTTTGCATACATTACTTGTTACTATGTCCGGCAAGCGTTCGATATCACCAGTCTAGAAAATTGTCATCAACAGCCATGGAAAAAAAATTGATAGACCAAGACTGATTATGATCTGTAGTAAAATGGAAACAAAATACCACAATATCAACTTTGAATTTCTATGCTATATTATTTAATCAAGGAGGTACAATGAAAATGTCATTTTGTTCGTTTGTATGCGTAATACATTACCCCTATTGGAGCATGTTCAAATAATTTTTCCAGGGCTGGATATCATTGTAAACTAAGCACACAGAATTCACTGGCGGAATGAGGGGGGGGGGGGAGTACAAATGACCTGTGCCCCCGATTTAAAATACAATCGGCACCTGGCAATTTGATAATCTTTTTGTTGTTTTCCTTGTCAGAAATTATCTTTAGTATAATATTTTTGTTTGTTTTCGGAATCGTGCCCTCCAACATGAGCATGAGCAGATAAAGATCGTATGTGACAAATCTGAAACCCACTGACACGAATATACGTGATATGCGCTCATGAATGTCATGTAATAATTATTCATTTATGCCTCAGTGGTGCATTCCGGTGATATAGGGGCACCTGCCACACCCATATTGAATAGCAAAACAAAATTCTGGCGTCTAAATGCACACAAAAAAAAAATAGGAAAATTTTTCCATAAGTTAGTGATATGACAATAATTATGATGTAATATAAACAAACTTAATTCAAGGTGAGTGGGCGGTTGGGAAATACCACACTGTTAGCCCCACATTTGGCTTAAAAAGCATTAATATGTAACCGAATTCAAATACCGAGAGAATTAAGGTTTGCTGTGAAAAAGACTTAGATTCAAGGTTAATATCGAAAACTGTTTGTTTTGTATAAAGCGGTTTTTTTTTACTGTGAGATATATCAGGTGAAAATATGATAATATTGGATATTGGATAAAATACGTGCAAAATATATCCTTGGACATGGATAATACTGAAATAGAGATTAAAAAAAACATATATAAACATAACATGCATATAAATATGTCAGTCTGAATGTGTAAACGTTAAGCTTCAATTTCATTAAATACTACATTTGAAACGGGAATAATTTTCGTTTTCTGGTTTGTTGTGTGTACGTTTCAAAATGGATTTATTAAAGGTGTTCTTAATTTTACTGGGAGTGGTAGTTATATCTAATTCCGGGTACAGTCAACAAGCCCAGTATCCGTGGCACAGGGTGAGTGAAAATGTCGTATTAACCTTCTTGTTTTTTCCTCTCGATTAATTTTGTCAACTTTGGCAAAAGTGAAAATAGTTTGCAGCGATACAGGTATACACATGATCTAAACGTTTTAAAATGAATAGTCGATCACTGAAACAGTTAACAGATGATTTCTGGTAATAAAACTGTTTTGTAGAAGCATGATATTAGAAGGTCTATGGTCGAAGCAATCATCTGGCAGTCTTAGTAAATTTTTGATCATGTTTACTCCATGTATGTAACTCGTTAGCCTTTTCCCCGCAAAATTGAATAATAGGCCAACGACACAAGTATTATTTAATGGTTTGGTCACTTTGCCCCTTCGCGTTTTTTATATTTTTTAAAGTTTTATTATATTTATTGTTTTTGTTGTTGGCGATTTTGTGTAATTTAGTGCTGACAACTCATCCACGGTAAGAATATAAGATACTAGTTAGAAATACAAGTTGTTTTTTTTTAAGATAAAATTCTTGTAATTTATTCCCTCCAACCCCCCCCCCCCCCCCCCCCCTCTCCAGGAATAGAAATTGATTCAATGATCGATTACATTTAGAAACAGTCTATTAAAGCATGCTCTTCACTCCATACATTTAATCGTACTGTAAAAAATATATATATATACTTCGTATTATAGTCAGTAGCACATTATTGCAGATTTCTTATGTTTTTTAAATTTTATTTTCTTTTTTGTTGCTGTATATTATAATAATTATATCAGATTAATTATGTAAATATATATTGTAAAGGCGACCCCACCACAAGCCAGTGCTTCCTGGGACCCTTGCCTCCTTCCACCATGTTTTGTTTTTGTGAATGTACATTTCATTTTGTATTTGATTATGAGAAAGAAAATAAATAACAAAATAATGGGGTACATTAGGAATTGTTTGTTTGTTTGCTTGTATTTATTTCCGTATTAAGAAAACCACATACATTTCATAAAATACAACGTATACATGAGCTTAAAAAACGGAGGATGACCCAAATTCAGCAGTATTTACAAAATGCTGCTGTTCTTCCTTAGGGTCCCACATAGCATTATATATCAAAAATTATATCATAACACAATTATATAATTAAAAAAAAAAAAAAAAAAAAGAGAAACAAAATTTTAAAAAACACAAATCAATCAAATTTGCAAACTACAGTCAAACCAAGTTACAAATTAATAAAATGAAAATGACTATACCCAAACCCAGACAACCCCCTCCCCCCCACTTATATGCTCATTTATAATATTGATTCAATAGCAGTTTAAAGGATCTAATAGATGTTGCACTTCGAATTTCATTGGGTAGTTGGTTATAAATGGAAATTCCCCTGTAGAAAAAAGTTCTTTTACAATGATTAGACTTTGGCTTTGGGAGATATAAATTCTGATTAGAGCGGAGTGTGTAATTGGAAGTTCTTATTGTGATATTGTCAGACACATAATTTGGGGTGAAATTATGCAAAATCCTATAAATCATTGTACACATGTGTTTGTTATAGCGGCAATCAAGAAGGTCCCAACACAATTTGTCGTGAATATGTTGATTTGATATATGAGAAAAAGGATTGATTTTCATAATGATGCGACCCGCTCTGTTTTGGATTTTTTGCAAAGGTGAAAGAAATCTTTTAGGAGCAGATTGCCACACACCATCTCCATAATCAAAATGTGGTATAATGACCGATTTATAGATTAAATTTAAACTTGATTCATTTACATCATGTCTTAATCGACCAAGGAAACCGACAAGCTTGCTATTTTTTGACACATGTTATTTATATGAATATCCCATTTCAATTCCTTATCAATATGAAGTCCAAGGTATTTAGTAGTTTCAACATTTTGTAAGATCATATTATTTACTTTCACATTAAAGACCTCAGCCTGACCGAATTTTGAAATATACCCTTTATTCATCCACGGGGAGCTATATATTTTCTGAACAAATTGAAACCAACTTCATGAGATTCCGTTTCCTGTGGAATGAGTAACAGCGTCCCGAATGTTGAGCCCCGGTGGTTTTTCTGACGAGGACCCCGTTTCTGAGGAACGCTACTTTGCGGGGGGGTGAAAATTTGATGACGACATATCGTGTAGACGCACTCGGAGCTGTATACATGACATGTCGTCGCACGTCTAGCGACCCCCTGCAGCTTCCTCTGTTGTTACGCCATAGGGAGAGGGCGGACCAAAAAAAATTGTCTTTTTTATTTTTTATGGATAAACGGAGACGAAAATTTATGAATACCCAGGGTAATTATATTCTTTGTTTACTAAGCTTTACGTCAATATATGGTTGTTTTGGGTCAGGCTGAGGTCTTTAAGGGTATTATACTTTGCTAATATGTTACGCGTGCCAATGAGCATGCTATCAGTCTTCGTATAATCGTGTTCCCTAGCCCCAAAACGTGAGTAAAAAGAGTCCCCTTTCCCCCTAAATAGATTGACGCCCACGCTAAGCGCGACAGCCCCCTCATTTTGTCCAGTTCATTTTAAAAATAATTAGATTGTTTACAGTTTTTTGTCTGACATACATATACGAAACGTATTTCACCAATTTGCTTTTCTAGTTACCTATGGGATAACCCCAGAAAGGACCCAGTTTTTGTTGTATTTATTTTCGTAATTTCTCCTTCGATGTACGTCTTTTTTCCTTCCTCTTCTTTCCCCATACACTATTCTGTTACATCTCCAAAACATTTTTTAAATAAGGGCCTGTCATGATTTAGAGTATATTAATTACATTTTTGTTTTCTTTACCATTGTGTCTGATAAAACGGGAAGTCTTATCAGACTTATCTTATCATTCGGGAAGTTCGACATCAAATATGCCTGGTCGTGATGGATCACTTTTTAAAAAATATATAGATCGTTCATATTTCACTGAGACAATAGACCAGTTCGTAGTTAGTGCATGGTACAAATGACCCCAAATATCCACAGATATTTTAGACATGGAGGGTTCCTTTATGTGCACTTCAAAAAAATAACTCTGGGAGTGATAGAGGTGCCTCGTGAATAGCTTTTGTTTCCCCCTTTAAAAAGAATACTTCCACCTGGATATCATGGAATGCACCATTAGTGCATAATTGAATAATGATTACATGACATTCATGAGCACATATCAAATATTAGTGTCAGTGGGTTTTAGAATTTAGTACAGATGACCTTTATCTGCTCATGCTCAGATTGCATCTACGAACTGGCTTATTAATCCAAAATTAACCATCGATGTTCGTAAAGGCAAGACAACTACGAATATCGCCCTTTTTTACTTTCAAATGAACGCTCTTATTCTGACCGCTGTTTGTTGAGTGAGGAGGATATTGGTTCAGGGCCCTGTTTCATAAAATTTGTCATGGATGACAAGTTGCAATAACTGTTTGTCAGTCAAATTTGTCAAATTTGTCAAATTTGTTGGTAAAAATCACCGACAAGACACTTGATGAAACGCCCCCAGATCGGTTCAGAAATATCATCGCCGCTAATTTTCAGACAGCTAACGTGACTAACCTGTGCGAAAACCCCGATGCTGTTTGACTTCCTCCTTCAAATTGAACTTCTCTCTTCAGTGAGAAGAGGGGGAGAGATAGATAGATAGATAGATAGATAGATAGATACAGAGAGAGAGAGAGAGAGAGAGAGGGAGAGAGAGATGTAAATTTCACGGTATTATGTTTATTTTTTGCCACGTGAATTCGACCTTGTCGAAATATGAAAAAAGGCCAATCAAATTCGAGCATCAGGCGATAATGAGATTCATACTCACTTGGTTTCGAATGTCCAGTTTTTAATCATTTATTTCCCTTGTTGTAAATTAAAACACACTCAAGTTGGGCTTTTCAAAGTGACTGTAATTAATATCTTTCTGAATACAATAATGTTGTTCAGTTCTGGGTTTTTTCAACGTGTGACACCCACGCTTGAATTTCCTGTTCCAATCAACCTTGCCTTACTGTACAAATGCTGGCCTACAGCCTGGGTTATTAATCATTTTTGTAAGGGCCAGAAATATTCCTGAAATTACGTTGCGGGCCACTGAGTATTACACATACAAACAAAAACGTATAGGACTGACATTTCTTACCCAAATACTTGGTGTATTAAATTTCTGTTTTTCATTTAGGGAGAGGGAGAAGCTAGCAAGCAAACAAGACAATTTAGAACCGTGAAGATGTAATTTCGTCATCAAAATGTGCTAATTTAGATAAGATATACAAATTACAAAGACCACTTCGCTGCCCGGTGGCGGACGCCCGAATAGCTGGTCATTTTTATATTCTCG
Source organism: Heliocidaris erythrogramma (assembly GCA_025617745.1). Lineage (NCBI taxonomy): Eukaryota > Metazoa > Echinodermata > Echinoidea > Camarodonta > Echinometridae > Heliocidaris > Heliocidaris erythrogramma. Next base: position 32,023,013 of record CM046866.1, on the reverse strand, counting down.
GGGGAGGGGGCTGCAGCCCCCATCCCCCATCTCATACGCCTATGCATACATACCCGATTGTCCCATCTTTGGCCTCTAACAATTTGTACAATACCCCTCAAGTTTTCTATCAGAAATAATAATTATTATCCTTATTTTTTCTTCGTTTGATTTTGGTAGGAAAGGGAGCGGATAATTATGATATGCTATTTTGATTCCTATATTCTTACCAATAGTAAGGATGATCTGATGATGTATATATATCCACATATTACATAAATCAAGAAATTATTATCTTTTAAAGAGATATTTTGGCGGGCCTCATGAAATCCCTCTGCCCGCAAGTGGCCCAAGGGCGGCACAAGAACAGGGGACCTATAGCATACCACAGTAGGTGTGCAATATGGGTGTTTGCTCACAGATGATCAATCGATGTTGGATTGTATTTTTAATCAGCTAACATTCACCCCACCCCCTTCAAAAATAGGGGGAGTAATCATACATTCCGTGACATATTTCGAAAGATGATCTGTTTATAAGGTTTAACATGTTTAAAGGAGAATTAACCCCTAATTACAAATTTACTTATATTGGAAGGTGTAATATATTCCTACTTATTGGCCTAAATCAATTTCTAATAAGACATCAGAAAAGGGTATAAATAAAGATATTCCAACACCCGGTATCGTCTCCTACTCATTTACATGGGGGCTGCCATTTTCTTGCTGATTTGGAGTTGTACATGAACCATTGAGAAATGTTCCAGTCAGGAAGATATTTTGAATCCAAGACCTAAATTGATTTTCTTCATTACCTAAAATCCCATATGTGACGAAAAATATAAAGTGGGTGTTTACATGTATTATAAAAATTAAATCTTTATAATGATATTTTTAAATTGTCTGGTTTTGCTTAACAAAAATCTATTTTCTTGGGTTTGCCAAACAGAGCAGAACATAATATATGCAGCATGCATTCTGACTTTTCAAGTCCATTATCCGAAAGCAGGTGAATGCATAGTTTGCCCCTATAGATGCTCAGGGAAGAAGCATCCATAAAATTTGAATTAATTTGCTCCGTCCCATGCGTCACAGTATCGAGAAAATAGATTTCTATTAAGCGAATATCGATTTTCAACAGAAATATATAAGGAAATCTTCAGTTTAAAAATAAATTGACATATCTATTCTATATTTTTAATCTCAAATGGGTTTTTAATTTTGAAAAAGGCAATTGGGCATTTGGATTAAGAAAATCTTCTTGTACATATAAAAAAATGGCAGCCCCCATGTGCTGCTAGCAGACGATACATATTGCTAGCAGATGATAAATTTTGCTCAGAAAATCTTGATTCGTATCGATCTCGTATATTTTGACGCGAAGCCATATAGTCTAACAAGTAGGAATAAATAACACCTTTGAACACTATCGTTTTTATTTTTTGAGGTAAATTATCCTTTAAGTTGCATTGTTGGTGAGATGAACTGTTTAATGATACAGCAATTATCTTCACCAAATTAGGTCTACTGTTTTCCTGTGATTGTGCTAACTAGTTGGTAATCAACTGAATTATCTACTCTACTCCTCCGGTCCATGGCCTTGGTTAGTATGTGAAAAATTGTCAGAAGACACTTTCTAATATCAGGTCACTATTAGGTTGTTTACATTAATTGATAATCATCTAGGGAACAAAAGTTGGTCTATAGCAGTAATGTCTGCGGGCAGCTCTCTGTATTTGCCTACAAACTCTATGATCGGACCCAAGTTAGAAACCTCAGTCGCGTTTTTTGGATGCTGACGTAAACAATCATAATTGAATGATAGATGTTTGTAAAAACCCAATTTTTTGCAGATACAACAGCTCAGGAGTCCCGGTATATAGCCCTGCATATTGGAAAAATGAACAGATACTAGAAAATCGCTGGCGTAGCCAAGGGGAGATAGGAACGGCCGTCCCATACACAAAATATCCACAGGGAGAAGGGTCCCCCAAATGAAAATTGGGCTTCCCATTTTACATAATTATTCTGGCTCTGCGCTTGGAATATAAAGGCTTTAATAACTTGAATGCTTTATAGGGTGAAAATATAGTTCGGGGCCTTGATGGAAGGGAGATCTTATCCGGGGGGGGGGGGGTTGTTGTTGTTAAGGGGGACTTTATTTGTAGCTGCCCCTGGGCTAAACTCAAAACCCGACAAAATTCTATCGGATGTGTTACCTAACGTCACATACGATCGATCTAGAGTGCTCCGATATAATTCTTGTTCAGTAGCACTCATCAATGATATTTCCACCATGAACAGCCAATGGATTTACACAGTCATTTTATACAAGTTCTTTTCTCCTTTTATACGTTGCAATAATCATAACGAGATAAACATTCTTTATTGTACATGTATTTGTATTCATTTTGTTTGTATACTATTTGTTTGTATTAAAGTTGTATATATTATGTTTTACTATTGTATGTACAGCGCATAGAGAAGTGAACGCTTATTATGCGCTCTATAAATATTGTATTATTATTATTATTATTATTATTATTATTATTATTTATTATTATTATTATTATTATTATTATTATTATTATTGAATTGCTTGTCCTTGCGGTACTTCTCACTTGGCATACTTGGCCAATACTGAGTTTGAGTTTGAGTTTGACTTTATTAACAACACATCACATGAATGACAGTATAATCATTAATATAAAGAGTAATAATATTGCATGCATACATATACATAAAAAGTACTTATCTACTTGAAATGTATATAAATGGATTTACGATAATATGTACACATGTAGTCATGTTTGTAGATCAATGGATAATCAAGTACGTGATTACACTTAACTGAATGTCATACAGTTGCACTATTTATACTAAGATATAGTTGCTAATTGGAACTAGAAGTTAGCACAAGTGCTAGTCGAGCCTAGTTCCATTCTTTTGGCAAGATGCTTGCTTTATTTTCTTTATATCAACATTTTAATTTCATCTTGTATTCACAAAATATTAAAAGACAATATAGTATAGTTTACATTTCTTGAGGAGAGAAAATATCAGAAGCAGTGAATTTTCTTTTTCAAATTATAATTACAGAAATAACGTTTGATTAAAAAAGAATCTATTTTTACACAAATAAGATTCACTATCAGATGTATGAAGTATACAGTAGAGTGAAAATTGAAAAAAAAAATGTATAGCAAATGTAGTATACAGATTATTACTAAATATCCCTTCACTAATTATCTTCACTAAACCCTGGATCTAATCTAGATAATAGCTATGATGAATGCCTGAACAAATATAACCCAAATCACTACAATTTCCTGTATTTCCTTGTCAAGTTTCAGTAGGTGTGGTTAATCTCCTCTCATGATAATACCAATAATGATTTGTTTGTATATTCTGCCACGTTCTAATGAAACTGAGCTATTCACTGTCTTCTGCTATTTTTCCAGGTTAATTGGGTTATAAGACAGTCACAGTTACACTCAGAGGCGGCAGAACGTCGGGTTCCGCCAAACAAAAGGTGCACACCCACTTTCATTGTCCGAGCCCGACGTTCCGCCGCCCCTGGTTATACTTAACGACGGGGTAACGATTGTTTTCTTAATCATGTTAATGAGCAACTTTACACATGCTTGTACAGCCCTGGAAAAAAAAGTTCCAGAAGCAGCTATGCTGGAGGACATAACAATAAAAACATGTGCACTAGACCATGACAACAATGGCTTTTCATAGTCTGATGCACAAGTTTTTATTGTTATGTCCTCCAGCATGGCTGCCGTGAGAACCTCTATTGACCGGTTCTGTAATGTATTCAAATTTATGCACATTTCTTCTCCGAGCACCTAGTGACGAGCTATTCCTTTAACCTGATTTTTATAAATGAGCCTCAGCGCGAGGAATCCAGTTTGCATACATTACTTGTTACTATGTCCGGCAAGCGTTCGATATCACCAGTCTAGAAAATTGTCATCAACAGCCATGGAAAAAAAATTGATAGACCAAGACTGATTATGATCTGTAGTAAAATGGAAACAAAATACCACAATATCAACTTTGAATTTCTATGCTATATTATTTAATCAAGGAGGTACAATGAAAATGTCATTTTGTTCGTTTGTATGCGTAATACATTACCCCTATTGGAGCATGTTCAAATAATTTTTCCAGGGCTGGATATCATTGTAAACTAAGCACACAGAATTCACTGGCGGAATGAGGGGGGGGGGGGGGGAGTACAAATGACCTGTGCCCCCGATTTAAAATACAATCGGCACCTGGCAATTTGATAATCTTTTTGTTGTTTTCCTTGTCAGAAATTATCTTTAGTATAATATTTTTGTTTGTTTTCGGAATCGTGCCCTCCAACATGAGCATGAGCAGATAAAGATCGTATGTGACAAATCTGAAACCCACTGACACGAATATACGTGATATGCGCTCATGAATGTCATGTAATAATTATTCATTTATGCCTCAGTGGTGCATTCCGGTGATATAGGGGCACCTGCCACACCCATATTGAATAGCAAAACAAAATTCTGGCGTCTAAATGCACACAAAAAAAAAATAGGAAAATTTTTCCATAAGTTAGTGATATGACAATAATTATGATGTAATATAAACAAACTTAATTCAAGGTGAGTGGGCGGTTGGGAAATACCACACTGTTAGCCCCACATTTGGCTTAAAAAGCATTAATATGTAACCGAATTCAAATACCGAGAGAATTAAGGTTTGCTGTGAAAAAGACTTAGATTCAAGGTTAATATCGAAAACTGTTTGTTTTGTATAAAGCGGTTTTTTTTTACTGTGAGATATATCAGGTGAAAATATGATAATATTGGATATTGGATAAAATACGTGCAAAATATATCCTTGGACATGGATAATACTGAAATAGAGATTAAAAAAAACATATATAAACATAACATGCATATAAATATGTCAGTCTGAATGTGTAAACGTTAAGCTTCAATTTCATTAAATACTACATTTGAAACGGGAATAATTTTCGTTTTCTGGTTTGTTGTGTGTACGTTTCAAAATGGATTTATTAAAGGTGTTCTTAATTTTACTGGGAGTGGTAGTTATATCTAATTCCGGGTACAGTCAACAAGCCCAGTATCCGTGGCACAGGGTGAGTGAAAATGTCGTATTAACCTTCTTGTTTTTTCCTCTCGATTAATTTTGTCAACTTTGGCAAAAGTGAAAATAGTTTGCAGCGATACAGGTATACACATGATCTAAACGTTTTAAAATGAATAGTCGATCACTGAAACAGTTAACAGATGATTTCTGGTAATAAAACTGTTTTGTAGAAGCATGATATTAGAAGGTCTATGGTCGAAGCAATCATCTGGCAGTCTTAGTAAATTTTTGATCATGTTTACTCCATGTATGTAACTCGTTAGCCTTTTCCCCGCAAAATTGAATAATAGGCCAACGACACAAGTATTATTTAATGGTTTGGTCACTTTGCCCCTTCGCGTTTTTTATATTTTTTAAAGTTTTATTATATTTATTGTTTTTGTTGTTGGCGATTTTGTGTAATTTAGTGCTGACAACTCATCCACGGTAAGAATATAAGATACTAGTTAGAAATACAAGTTGTTTTTTTTTAAGATAAAATTCTTGTAATTTATTCCCTCCAACCCCTCCCCCCCCCCCCCCCCCCTCTCCAGGAATAGAAATTGATTCAATGATCGATTACATTTAGAAACAGTCTATTAAAGCATGCTCTTCACTCCATACATTTAATCGTACTGTAAAAAATATATATATATACTTCGTATTATAGTCAGTAGCACATTATTGCAGATTTCTTATGTTTTTTAAATTTTATTTTCTTTTTTGTTGCTGTATATTATAATAATTATATCAGATTAATTATGTAAATATATATTGTAAAGGCGACCCCACCACAAGCCAGTGCTTCCTGGGACCCTTGCCTCCTTCCACCATGTTTTGTTTTTGTGAATGTACATTTCATTTTGTATTTGATTATGAGAAAGAACATAAATAACAAAATAATGGGGTACATTAGGAATTGTTTGTTTGTTTGCTTGTATTTATTTCCGTATTAAGAAAACCACATACATTTCATAAAATACAACGTATACATGAGCTTAAAAAACGGAGGATGACCCAAATTCAGCAGTATTTACAAAATGCCGCTGTTCTTCCTTAGGGTCCCACATAGCATTATATATTAAAAATTATATCATAACACAATTATATAATTAAAAAAAAAAAAAAAAAAAAAGAGAAACAAAATTTAAAAAACACAAATCAATCAAATTTGCAAACTACAGTCAAACCAAGTTACAAATTAATAAAATGAAAATGACTATACCCAAACCCAGACAACCCCCTCCCCCCCACTTATATGCTCATTTATAATATTGATTCAATAGCAGTTTAAAGGATCTAATAGATGTTGCACTTCGAATTTCATTGGGTAGTTGGTTATAAATGGAAATTCCCCTGTAGAAAAAAGTTCTTTTACAATGATTAGACTTTGGCTTTGGGAGATATAAATTCTGATTAAAGCGGAGTGTGTAATTGGAAGTTCTTATTGTGATATTGTCAGACACATAATTTGGGGTGAAATTATGCAAAATCCTATTAATCATTGTACACATGTGTTTGTTATAGCGGCAATCAAGAAGGTCCCAACCCAATTTGTCGTGAATATGTTGATTTGATATATGAGAAAAAGGATTGATTTTCATAATGATGCGACCCGCTCTGTTTTGGATTTTTTGCAAAGGTGAAAGAAAACTTTTAGGAGCAGATTGCCACACACCATCTCCATAATCGAAATGTGGTATAATGACCGATTTATAGATTAAATTTAAACTTGATTCATTTACAACATGTCTTAATCGACCAAGGAAACCGACAAGCTTGCTAATTTTTTGACACATGTTATTTATATGAATATCCCATTTCAATTCCTTATCAATATGAAGTCCAAGGTATTTAGTAGTTTCAACATTTTGTAAGATCATATTATTTACTTTCACATTAAAGACCTCAGCCTGACCGAATTTTGAAATATACCATTTATTCATCCACGGGGAGCTATATATTTTCTGAACAAATTGAAACCAACTTCATGAGATTCCGTTTCCTGTGGAATGAGTAACAGCGTCCCGAATGTTGAGCCCCGGTGGTTTTTCTGACGAGGACCCCGTTTCTGAGGAACGCTACTTTGCGGGGGGGTGAAAATTTGATGACGACATATCGTGTAGACGCACTCGGAGCTGTATACATGACATGTCGTCGCACGTCTAGCGACCCCCTGCAGCTTCCTCTGTTGTTACGCCATAGGGAGAGGGCGGACCAAAAAAAATTGTCTTTTTTATTTTTTATGGATAAACGGAGACGAAAATTTATGAATACCCAGGGTAATTATATTCTTTGTTTACTAAGCTTTACGTCAATATATGGTTGTTTTGGGTCAGGCTGAGGTCTTTAAGGGTATTATACTTTGCTAATATGTTACGCGTGCCAATGAGCATGCTATCAGTCTTCGTATAATCGTGTTCCCTAGCCCCAAAACGTGAGTAAAAAGAGTCCCCTTTCCCCCTAAATAGAGTGACGCCCACGCTAAGCGCGACAGCCCCCTCATTTTGTCCAGTTCATTTTAAAAATAATTAGATTGTTTACAGTTTTTTGTCTGACATACATATACGAAACGTATTTCACCAATTTGCTTTTCTAGTTACCTATGGGATAACCCCAGAAAGGACCCAGTTTTTGTTGTATTTATTTTCGTAATTTCTCCTTCGATGTACGTCTTTTTTCCTTCCTCTTCTTTCCCCATACACTATTCTGTTACATCTCCAAAACATTTTTTAAATAAGGGCCTGTCATGATTTAGAGTATATTAATTACATTTTTGTTTTCTTTACCATTGTGTCTGATAAAACGGGAAGTCTTATCAGACTTATCTTATCATTCGGGAAGTTCGACATCAAATATGCCTGGTCGTGATGGATCACTTTTTAAAAAATATATAGATCGTTCATATTTCACTGAGACAATAGACCAGTTCGTAGTTAGTGCATGGTACAAATGACCCCAAATATCCACAGATATTTTAGACATGGAGGGTTCCTTTATGTGCACTTCAAAAAAATAACTCTGGGAGTGATAGAGGTGCCTCGTGAATAGCTTTTGTTTCCCCCTTTAAAAAGAATACTTCCACCTGGATATCATGGAATGCACCATTAGTGCATAATTGAATAATGATTACATGACATTCATGAGCACATATCAAATATTAGTGTCAGTGGGTTTTAGAATTTAGTACAGATGACCTTTATCTGCTCATGCTCAGATTGCATCTACGAACTGGCTTATTAATCCAAAATTAACCATCGATGTTCGTAAAGGCAAGACAACTACGAATATCGCCCTTTTTTACTTTCAAATGAACGCTCTTATTCTGACCGCTGTTTGTTGAGTGAGGAGGATATTGGTTCAGGGCCCTGTTTCATAAAATTTGTCATGGATGACAAGTTGCAATAACTGTTTGTCAGTCAAATTTGTCAAATTTGTCAAATTTGTTGGTAAAAATCACCGACAAGACACTTGATGAAACGCCCCCAGATCGGTTCAGAAATATCATCGCCGCTAATTTTCCGACAGCTAACGTGACTAACCTGTGCGAAAACCCCGATGCTGTTTGACTTCCTCCTTCAAATTGAACTTCTCTCTTCAGTGAGAAGAGGGGGAGAGATAGATAGATAGATAGATAGATAGATAGATAGATACAGAGAGAGAGAGAGAGAGAGAGAGAGAGGGAGAGAGAGATGTAAATTTCACGGTATTATGTTTATTTTTTGCCACGTGAATTCGACCTTGTCGAAATATGAAAAAAGGCCAATCAAATTCGAGCATCAGGCGATAATGAGATTCATACTCACTTGGTTTCGAATGTCCAGTTTTTAATCATTTATTTCCCTTGTTGTAAATTAAAACACACTCAAGTTGGGCTTTTCAAAGTGACTGTAATTAATATCTTTCTGAATACAATAATGTTGTTCAGTTCTGGGTTTTTTCAACGTGTGACACCCACGCTTGAATTTCCTGTTCCAATCAACCTTGCCTTACTGTACAAATGCTGGCCTACAGCCTGGGTTATTAATCATTTTTGTAAGGGCCAGAAATATTCCTGAAATTACGTTGCGGGCCACTGAGTATTACACATACAAACAAAAACGTATAGGACTGACATTTCTTACCCAAATACTTGGTGTATTAAATTTCTGTTTTTCATTTAGGGAGAGGGAGAAGCTAGCCAGCAAAAAAAGACAATTTAGAACCGTGAAGATGTAATTTCGTCATCAAAATGTGCTAATTTAGATAAGATATACAAATTACAAAGACCACTTCGCTGCCCGGCGGCGGACGCCCGAATACCTGGTCATTTTTATATTCTCGGGGGAGGGAGCTACAGTCCCAATCCCCCATCTCATACGCCTATGCATACATACCCGATTGTCCCATCTTTGGCCTCTAACAATTTTTACAATACCCCTCAAGTTTTCTATCAGAAATAATAATTATTATCCTTATTTTTTCTTCGTTTGATTTTGGTAGGAAAGGGAGCGGATAATTATGATATGCTATTTTGATTCCTATATTCTTACCAATAGTAAGGATGATCTGATGATGTATATATATCCACATATTACATAAATCAAGAAATTATTATCTTTTAAAGAGATATTTTGGCGGGCCTCATGAAATCCCTCTGCCCGCAAGTGGCCCAAGGGCGGCACAAGAACAGGGGACCTATAGCATACCACAGTAGGTGTGCAATATGGGTGTTTGCTCACAGATGATCAATCGATGTTGGATTGTATTTTTAATCAGCTAACATTCACCCCACCCCCTTCAAAAATAGGGGGAGTAATCATACATTCCGTGACATATTTCGAAAGATGATCTGTTTATAAGGTTTAACATGTTTAAAGGAGAATTAACCCCTAATTACAAATTTACTTATATTGGAAGGTGTAATATATTCCTACTTATTGGCCTAAATCAATTTCTAATAAGATATCAGAAAAGGGTATAAATAAAGATATTCCAACACCCGGTATCGTCTCCTACTCATTTACATGGGGGCTGCCATTTTCTTGCTGATTTGGAGTTGTACATGAACCATTGAGAAATGTTCCAGTCAGGAAGATATTTTGAATCCAAGACCTAAATTGATTTTCTTCATTACCTAAAATCCCATATGTGACGAAAAATATAAAGTGGGTGTTTATATGTATTATAAAAATTAAATCTTTATAATGATATTTTTAAATTGTCTGGTTTTGCTTAACAAAAATCTATTTTCTTGGGTTTGCCAAACAGAGCAGAACATAATATATGCAGCATGCATTCTGACTTTTCAAGTCCATTATCCGAAAGCAGGTGAATGCATAGTTTGCCCCTATAGATGCTCAGGGAAGAAGCATCCATAAAATTTGAATTAATTTGCTCCGTCCCATGCGTCACAGTATCGAGAAAATAGATTTATATTAAGCGAATATCGATTTTCAACAGAAATATATAAGGAAATCTTCAGTTTAAAAATAAATTGACATATCTATTCTATATTTTTAATCTCAAATGGGTTTTTAATTTTGAAAAAGGCAATTGGGCATTTGGATTAAGAAAATCTTCTTGTACATATAAAAAAATGGCAGCCCCCATGTGCTGCTAGCAGACGATACATATTGCTAGCAGATGATAAATTTTGCTCAGAAAATCTTGATTCGTATCGATCTCGTATATTTTGACGCGAAGCCATATAGTCTAACAAGTAGGAATAAATAACACCTTTGAACACTATCGTTTTTATTTTTTGAGGTAAATTATCCTTTAAGTTGCATTGTTGGTGAGATGAACTGTTTAATGATACAGCAATTATCTTCACCAAATTAGGTCTACTGTTTTCCTGTGATTGTGCTAACTAGTTGGTAATCAACTGAATTATCTACTCTACTCCTCCGGTCCATGGCCTTGGTTAGTATGTGAAAAATTGTCAGAAGACACTTTCTAATATCAGGTCACTATTAGGTTGTTTACATTAATTGATAATCATCTAGGGAACAAAAGTTGGTCTATAGCAGTAATGTCTGCGGGCAGCTCTCTGTATTTGCCTACAAACTCTATGATCGGACCCAAGTTAGAAACCTCAGTCGCGTTTTTTGGATGCTGACGTAAACAATCATAATTGAATGATAGATGTTTGTAAAAACCCAATTTTTTGCAGATACAACAGCTCAGGAGTCCCGGTATATAGCCCTGCATATTGGAAAAATGAACAGATACTAGAAAATCGCTGGCGTAGCCAAGGGGAGATAGGAACGGCCGTCCCATACACAAAATATCCACAGGGAGAAGGGTCCCCCAAATGAAAATTGGGCTTTATAGGATGAAAATATAGTTCGGGGCCTTGATGGAAGGGAGATCTTATCCGGGGGGCTGTTGTTGTTAAAGGAGACTTTATTTGTAGCTGCCCCTGGGCTAAACTCAAAACCCGACAAAATTCTATCGGATGTGTTACCTAACGTCACATACGATCGATCTAGAGTGCTCCGATATAATTCTTGTTCAGTAGCACTCATCAATGATACTTCCACCATGAACAGCCAATGGATTTTCCTTACACAGTCATTTTATACAAATTCTTTTCTCCTTTTCTACGTTGCAATAATCATAACGAGATAAACATTCTTTATTGTACATGTATTTGTATTCATTTTGTTTGTATAATATTTGTTAGTATTAAAGTTGTATATATTATGTTTTACTATTGTATGTACAGCGCATAGAGAAGTGAACGCTTATTATGCGCTCTATAAATATTGAATTGCTTGTCCTTGCGGTACTTCTCACTTGGCATACTTGGCCAATACTGAGTTTGAGTTTGAGTTTATTAACAACATGTCACATGAATGACAGTATAATCATTAATATAAAGAGTAATAATATTACATGCATACATATACATAAAAAGTACTTATCTACATGAAATTTATAAATACATGAAATGGATTTACAATAATATGTAGTCATGTTTGTAGATCAATGAATAATCAAGTACGTGATTACACTTAACTGAATGTCATACAGTTGCACTATTTATACTAAGATATGGTTGCTAATTGGAACTAGAAGTTAGCACAAGTGCTAGTTGAGCCTAGTTCCATTCTTTTGGTAAGATGCTTGCTTTATTTTCTTTATATCAACATTTTAATTTCATCTTGTATTCACAAATATTAAAAGACAATATAGTATAGTTTACATTTCTTGAGGAGAGAAAATATCAAAAGCAGTGAATTTTCTTTTTCAAATTATAATTAGAGAAATAACGTTTAATTAAAAAAGAATCTATTTTTACCCAAATAAGATTCACTATCAGATGTATGAAGTATACAGTAGAGTCAAAATTGAAAAAAATGTATAGCAAATGTAGTATACAGATTACAAGTAATCTGTATACTACAAATTACTACAGATTATTACTAAATACCCCTTCACTAATCTTCACTAAACCCTGGATCTAATCTAGATAATAGCTATGATGAATGCCTGAACAAATATAACCCAAATCACTACAATTTCCTGTATTTCCTTATCAAGTGTCAGTAGGTGTGGTTAATCTCCTCTCATGATAATACCAATAATGATTTGTTTGTATATTCTGCCACGTTCTAATGAAACTGAGCTATTCACTGTCTTCTGCCAATTTTTCCAGGTTAATTGGATTATAAGACAGTCACAGTTACACTCAGAGGCGGCAGAACGTCGGGCTTCGCCAAACAAAAGGTGACCCCCACTTTCATTGTCCGAGCCCGACGTTCCGCCGCCCCTGGTTATACTTAACGACGGGGTAATGATTGGTTTCTTAATCATGTTAATGAGCAACTTTACACATGCATGTACAGCCCTGGAAAAAATAGACCAAGTTCCAGAAGCAGCCATGCTGGAGGACATAACAATAAAAACCTGTGCACTAGACCATGACAACAATGGCTTTTCATAGTCTGATGCACATGTTTTTATTGTTATGTCCTCCAGCATGGCTGCCGTGAGAACCCTCTATTGACCGGTTCTGTAATGTATTCAAATTTATGCACATTTCTTCTCCTAGCACCTAGTGACGAGCTATTCCATTAACCTGATTTTTATAAATGAGCCTCAGCGCGGGAAATCCAGTTTGCATACATTACTTGTTACTATGTCCGGTAAGCGTTCGATATCACCAGTCTAGAAAATTGTCATCAACAGCCATGGAAAAAATTGATAGACCAAGACTGATTATGATCTGTAGTAAAATGGAAACAAAATACCACAATATCAACTTTGAATTTCTATGCTATGTTATTTAATCAAGGAGGTACAATGAAAATGTCATTTTGTTCGTTTGTATGCGTAATACATTACCCCTATTGGAGCATGGTCAAATAATTTTTCCAGGGCTGGATATCATTGTAAACTAAGCACACAGAATTCACTGGCGGAATGAGGGGGGGGGGGGGGGGGGGTTACAAATGACCTGTGTCCCTGATTTAAAATACAATCGGCACCTGGCAATTTGATAATCTTTTTGTTGTTTTGCTTGTCAGAAATTATCTTTAGTATAATATTTTTTGTTTGTTTTCGGAATCGTGCCCTCCAACATGAGCATGAGCAGATAAAGATCGTATGTGACAAATCTGAAACCCACTGACACGAATATACGTGATATGCGCTCATGAATGTCATGTAATAATTATTCATTTATGCCTCAGTGGTGCATTCCGGTGATATAGGGGCACCTGCCACACCCATATTGAATAGCAAAACAAAATTCTGGCGTCTAAATGCACACAAAAAAAAATAGGAAAATTTTTCCATAAGTTAGTGATATGACAATAATTATGATGTAATATAAACAAACTTAATTCAAGGTGAGTGGGCGGTTGGGAAATACCACACTGTTAGCCCCACATTTGGCTTAAAAAGCATTAATATGTAACCGAATTCAAATACCGAGAGAATTAAGGTTTGCTGTGAAAAAGACTTAGATTCAAGGTTAATATCGAAAACTGTTTGTTTTGTATAAAGCGGTTTTTTTTACTGTGAGATATATCAGGTGAAAATATGATAAATAATTAGATAAAATACGTGCAAAATATATCCTTGGACATGGATAATACTGGAATAGAGATTTAAAAAAAAACATATATAAACATAACATGCATATAAATATGTCAGTCTGAATGTGTAAACGTTAAGCTTCAATTTCATTAAATACTACATTTGAAACGGGAATAATTTTCGTTTTCTGGTTTCTTGTGTGTACGTTTCAAAATGGATTTATTAAAGGTGCTTTTAATTTTACTGGGAGTGGTAGTTATATCTAATTCCGGGTATAGTCAACAAGCCCAGCATCCGTGGCACAGGGTGAGTGAAAACGTCGTATTAACCTTCTTGTTTTTTCCTCTCGATTAATTTTGTCAACTTTGGCAAAAGTGAAAGTAGTTTGCAGCGATACAAGTCATGATCTAAACATTTTAAAATGAATAGTCGATCATTGAAACTCATAACAGAGTATTATGAGAGCAGAAATAAGAACAAAAAAAACCACAAATAATCCAAATCAGGTTTTCGCCTCCTTCTTTTCCCTGTTTTGCTATATTTTAAGCGTATTTTGTCAGAAATAAATAGATATAAATTTCAGTTAAAAAAAACCGATACGTAATAGGCATATATGGAACCATTCCGTTCTTTTTCAACAATAATTAATTAAGAATCACTCCCGTATGAATCTTGGGTGTTTTTACCGTAGCTTTAGGAAAATCTATAATTATGTTATGGGTTATCGGCATATTTTTTAAACGCCAGAATGAATACGACAACTTTAAGCTTACCTCCCCCAAGGAAAATTAACTTGGATGGAAGGTGAGACGGAAAAAGGTGACCTGAAGAGATAGATAATAAGTGTTTAATTACAGAGATTACGGACTTGTTTTGCACGTTACCGATATCACAATAAACAACAAGGGCGGCACGAGGGCATTTGCTATAGGGGACACTTGTCTCAATGACTCTCTTTCCTTTTTTTGTCTCTCTTTTGCTCTCCAGTTTTCCCACTCTCTCTCAGCCTTTCTATCTGGCCTCCTTTCTTTCTCTTTCCATCTGCACCACTCTTCAGTTTTTCCTTCTCACATTGGGGTGAATTTATGAATGATTCTTTATGCATTGTTGAAGTTTGCTAATGTCATGTTTACAAAGTTGTGTATGTATATTATATCTTATTTATGTTATGGATGTATTATCATAGCTCCGTATTATGTTTCTTTGTATATGATTAATGTAGTGTTATATTTTGTACAAAAAAAGATCTGCAATTCGGCCCACAAGCTGCAAATGATGTTTAATCATAAATATAAATAGATAAATAAAAACATAACATAAAGGTTCTTGGATCTCTGACTGATATTAAAACAAACAAATGAAAATTATTAATGAATTTAAAAAATCACATTTCTCTGCCCCTTCCCCCCTGTAACGCCGCCCTATCATCCCCTGACATCTCTGAACCTTTTGCAGAAATACCAAGCTTTCCCACTTGGAATGTGAACAAAATAAATCCTTATGTGTAATGACTTTTTGGAAGGGCCAAGTGCCACCATCTTCATCACGTAGAGAGTATTAGAAATATGTAAATACCGTATATGAGTTAACAAATCACGTTTAATGTAATCAGTTTCTCACTTTACTTGATTTTATACCTCGTTTAGTTTTTTTGTTTCAATTAACGATTATGGTGATTTGTACTACAATAAAGAGGTTGATATTGGTGCGCCGTATGTGCAGTGGTTGAATATTTGAAATGGTAAAGTTTACATATGATAATAATTTTAAATGGCAAGTTTCAGATAATAATGCTCAGTTCTGTCTTTTTGTGATTCGTGAACTCATTTCAGGTGCGATCACGCTGGAAAAGATTGCCAGGAAAATTGATTCCCGATAATTTCCCGTAATTTTTAGAGTGTGCAATATGTATGTTAACTGAGGAAATTTTTGACATCACTTCTGCACATGCTCAAAAATTACAGGAACGGTGCGCACTGATTGGCTGTAGAAGTGGTCCCAGTCACGTGAACATTTTGATGAAGTTTGCGATGGCGGTAACTCTTGCAAATTTTACGGGAATCAAACATGTCAACATTCTGGGATAAACTAAAACTATAAACTATCTCATTATTGTTTTCTCTCTCTCTCTTACCTTGTACGAGGAAGTTTATTCATATATCAATAACAAATATTTACGAAATAATTATTTCATTACCAACATAAATCATGGTGTTTACGAATAAATTTACAGCTTAAATTTTGACGTAATTCCAAACTAAAATTTATCCACAAGGCTTTAGCCGTAGCATTTAGCTCTTGTTTTTCCATGAATTCTTAAGATATTCTTTCTAGATAACATATATCTTATATTAACTAAATCGCCCTTAGAAATTTCGAACAAATCCAATCCTCTTGGTTGTACTCAGTATATTGTCTATCTTTTGTTTTATTTAACCAAATTATCGAGAATACTTTTTATCTCATCACTTAATTGGAGTATTTATGGGAATTTTGGCGAGTATGTTTTCGGGAAATTTGAGGTCACGCTGGTAACACTATTGGAATCGGATTTCCAGGAATTTTCTGCAAGCGTGACCGCACCTTTTTGGCAACAAGGGGGGGGGGGGGGGGTGAGTAAAAAGAAAGGCAAAACAACAACGTAAACAAAAGTGATAAAACGAAGTACATTTCTCTTCATATAATTTTGCACATTTTATAATCATTATACTCAAAATTATTTGTCTTGACTTGTGAACCATTTCGGATAGATCTATGAGCGGGTAAACTAATTTCGTTTAGTTTGAATTTATTACTATCATTCTTTTTCACGAAACTGTTTAATAGAAAGTTACCCTTATAGCTAAACGAGTGCAAATGAAAATGACATTTCACACTGATTTTAGTCCCAGTTTGAATTTGAAAAATGTCATAAATTATATTCAATATATCATTATAATATTAAAACTTTTATTTTATGATATCAAAAGATATCTGCATGCGGTAATGCTTAAATTATCAATAGATGAGAAGAATAATAGAATGGATGTAATTAATCGAATAAATGAAGAGCTTAATTCCAAAAGGAGCTAAATCCATTTTTGACCGAAATTTTTCAAGATAAATGTGCATCTCAGACATGGGAATCAAATGCGCCATATCGCATTAAAAATATTTTTTTGAAAGTTGAAAAAAAATTGTACCAAATTTAGGTTTCATTCCAAAAGGAGCTAAAAATCCAAAATGGTTTCATTCCAAAAGGATTTAATCCACGATGGCCATTTAGGATTTGTTCATTTAACCACATTTTACCTAAAGCTATATGTATTAAGGTTTTTAAGCACATGTTGTTGCCACCAGTTTACATCATCAGTGCAAAATTTTGAAATAAATAACCAAGTTTTAATAATCGATTATTTTATGAATATATTTGGATTTGGTTCCTTTTGGAATCAAAAATCCCCATCTTTAGAAAAGATAAGAAATTCATTATTTTTTTTTAATTCTCAGCAAATAAATATCAGAAAATATGTAAAATGTACTCTGCTAGCAATATGAATGTGTTTTGTGTTGAATTTCAATTGTTAAACGTGTTTATATGTGCAGAAATAGACATTCGACTAAGGTTTCATTCCAAAAGGAGCTGAATCCATGGAAATTGAAATTATAAAAAATTCTTAAAAATTGCAATTGATTTGCTGATTGAATAAATCTAAAACAATAGCCCTATCATATCAACATAAAGTAATAGTGGACAAGGGAAAGTGGTAAATTAAAAAAACCTTAATTCACTCAACTCTTCAAATATGAAAAATAAAAACAAATCACGAAGAGTCTTAGAGAAAATGACTCAACTTTAAGGACTTTGAGATGATTTTGCATGTTCCTACTGAAGTTAGCCCGTTGACTATTGAATTGGCTTAATACTGGCTTAATACTGGAGCCACCCGGTTCCCGTATTATAGTCTATGGCCCATATTCTGAACTCCGGTTTAACTTAAACTCCAGTCTAAGTTAAACCAGAGCTTTAATCAAAACTGACTAAAACCAAATTCAGTCTAAATTTCTGTACAAAGTTAAGCCATACTAGACTGGAGTTTAAGTTAAACCGGATTTCAGAATGTAATTTTCCAAAACTATGGTTCAAAGGGCAGTTTCAGACTGAGTTTAAACCCCACTTAGACCGCGGTTTAAGTTAAACCGGTGTTCAGATTACGGGCCTATGGATTAAAACTTTAATACATGTAGTATAATCATCACAGCAATGGTGTGGAGTAACTTCACAGAAAATCACGGTGTAATGAAAATAAAATGAAAATGTGAAATAATTGTCATTAATATTATTCCTGAACTCTCTGATTGATCTACAGACAACGACTACGACGGAAGCGCCTAGGATAACTGATCCTGCAGATGCCTTCAACTACAACATATCGGGAGATCTCAATGAAAATGGCGTACCAGTCTTTGCGGTAAGACCAATGTCATCTCTTTCCCCCTGCTCTCCTTCAGATCAAGGTACCCCATCCCATCCCACCCCAGTCCCCATCCCCCTCCCTAACATCCCATTTACACCAAAAGTCCAACCCCACCCCAGTCCTCTCCTTCCCCCACACCCCGTTCAAATCAATGTGCCCCATCCCACCCCGACGTTCTCTTTACACACTTCCTATTCAGATCAGTGCATGTGCCACACCACACCCGAGTCCTCGTCCTACTTCCTTTTCAGACGAATGCGCCCGACCCCTCCCCAGTCTTCCCCTCTCCCCTCATCATATTGAGATCAATACGCCCACCCTACTTCAGCCTCCCACTCCATTCCCCCTCTGCCACTTCCCATTCATCCGAAATTAGGGGGGGGGGGGATATTTCTTTTTTTTTAAATTATTTTTATACGGTTTTTCACCTCGAAATAAAATCTGTCCGTCGGTATAACAGGGAAATTGATTGTTCACAGAATGCATCATTAAACGCTTTTACTGTTAATCTAGCTGTGCAACAATTGAAACCCGACGACAAAAAAAGTTGTAATTTTGGTGGCGACAATTACTTTCTCCAGAGCAGAGAATCGATAAAAAAATATACTAAATATTTGAGATTATAATATCTGCCAAACATTTTTTTTTAATAGAGAGTGTGCTATAAAGCTGAGTAATAATCAGATAGATATCCTAACCGTATAATGCTGTGTAAGTAATTTTCAGTGTATATATTATATAGGCCTATAATTTTATCAGCATGTTTTTTCCCTTCATATTCTGTGTAAATACAATACTGTTACCAGGATATATTCAAGTTTACCCCTGAATGATAAAGAACATTGTAAAGCGCATTTAATTATTTACTTAATGCGCTATATATATATATATATATATATATATATATATATATATGTAACATATTACTATTATTATTATTATTATTATCATTATTATCATTATTATTATTGTTATTATTGTTGTTATTAATATTATTACTACTATTATCATTATTATTATTATTATTATTATAATTATTATTATTATTATTATTTAATTGAGTTGTACGGGATTATATCTTATATTGTTGGAGTTATTTCTTACCTTTCTTTGCGAACAGGTGGACCAACGTACGCCCACTAAAGAAGGTGAGTTCTGAAAGTCAACTCAACTTCTGCCATATTTGAGTTTTGTGAAAGCAGCAAAAGTCGAGGTATAAGTTTGAGTTCACCAAATTGGTTACATGTCGTTTTTTCCGAAGGTTCATAATTCTGAAGGTTCGTTTTTCCGAAGGTTCGTATTTCCGAATTAAGGTTCGTTATTCCGACGGTTCGTAATTCCGAAAATGAAAAAGGGTTCATATTTCCGAAGGTTCGCAATTCCGAAAAGTTATGTAGGGTTCTATTGCATTTTCGGAATTACGAACCTTCGGAATTATGAACCCTTTTTCATTTTTGGAATTACGAACCCTATTTGATTTTCGGAATTACGAACGTTCGGAAGAACGAAACTTCGGAGTAATGCATCAAATGTTCGGAATTATGAACCCCTGCTATGGGGAATTTGTGTTTCGGAATTACGAACCTTCGGAAAAACAACTCCCCACCAAATCCTATGCGAATAAAGTATTGGTCATTCTCCTGTGACGTAGTTGGGGGACAACTCTCCTTCTTTTGTACATCAAAATATCATGAATTCCCATTTTTCTCCTAAATACATTTTCCCTCGGGCATGTACTGCAAACATATTAACGATAACATGTTGCTAAAGGTCCTCCCCAGAAACAAAATGATCAGGAATTCATAAACTTTGTAAAATTATATCTGTAGTCATTTTGAATGTGGGAGCAAATAGATGACTTTTCCGCCACTACATCACAATAAACTACATTGCCCATTTGCCAATATGAAATTCCCCTACGTATAATTATAGTGATTTCAATTTTCAAAACGTCATAGCTTTCTTATTATTTGTCCGACTCGATCCAAACTGTTACCAATCTGTTTCTCAGATTTTCCTGCTTCCATTCAGAAAAGGTTGGATTTAAGGTTGGATTTCCCTTTTAGAGCATATACCATGTTTCCTCCATGAGTAGGCTTTTAGTCTGTAACTATCACGATTCACGAACAAGACAGCTTAGTTCTAACTCGGTCATCATGTACATGTGCATGGGGATCAAAGGTCAGATCGATTCAGGAAATCTAACGCCGATTCGTAACTCGCCTGGAATTAAATATGACTCATTCGTACTTGAGTCTTTCGATGAGGAAGATGCATTTTACTTTGTTCAACTCTTCCATTTATTTTACCCTCAATCTCTTCCTCGGTGATGCATGCATTTATGTGAAAGGAAATGACACCATGTCCATGAACAATAAACATAAACTCGTGATACTCATTTTTTTTTTTTGTTACCACAACACCAAAGTTCAAATGGCATAAGAGGGGCGGAACCAGGATTATCAGACAGAATACTGTAATTATCCATGTTATCAGGGGAGCGTTTCATGAAAGGAAGTTGTCAGATATTTCATCCGACAACTGTTATAAGCTACTGAAATCCTTGCATCTGACTGGCTGAGAGCAAATTTGTCGGACAAAATATCTGACAAGTCCTTTCATGAAACGCCCCCCGGGAGGCATTTACGTAGCTATAGAGGGAATGGTGCACAAGCCCCTCATCGAATGGCGAAAAAAGGGGGGTCGAGGGAGAAAGGTAGGGAGAGGGGGAGACAACACGAAACTTTAGATATTTCGACCCCTCCCCCACTCCTTTACCCATTCTAATGTTCTCTCACATTTTCATCCACCCACCATTCCAAGTGCCCCCATGACGCCAATGCAAAATGTTTTTATACATCAAAAGTGCATTTACCCCAACATTATTTTATTCCCTTGAAATGAGAAAAGCGATATATGACCATGATACCGATATACGACCCTGATACCGATATACATACAGACTCGCATTCTCTCAGTGGCCCTGGCAAGGCCTATGTGAAGATTAAATGTGATTCTAAACCTTTTTTTCACATGATCTTTGTGGATGAATCTTTTCACGTTTTTTTTTTTAAGGAATAAATTGTGTTAATCTTTTTTCTCCTCAGATCTCGAGACCTTTGGCACTTACAAGCAACCAGACTCAATGCAGGAAATCGGCAGGATTAACTCGGACATCCTTTCGAGTAAGTCACTGTACACTCCCATGATAATACCCAGTCACACCCGACGAGACCGATACCAAACCGACGACAGACCGAACATAATCAATCGGTTTGGAGTAGGTTTGGCGGTGTGACTTGGTGACCGAGGTACGCGTATACACCACTGATCCCTTATTATTAGAATACCGGTAGCTTGTACAGGTTGAATAAACTTTTTTAGATGACATTTTGTGTCTGCAATAATGGTAGTAATGCTTGGATATTAGTGTTTTGTTTTGATTCCATGAAAGACAAGTCACTCGATACAATAGTAAATGTATTCTTATGGATTAATCGGGCTTTAAAGATAATCTTGAAAAAGAAAAACAAAGTCAGATTAAAATTTATATTCAAATAATATTTATTTTCTTTCATTATGTTAGAAAATAATCACATTATACAATGTATACCGAAAATTAAATATAAGCATAATTCAAGAGCGTAGCAATACAGTGAAAAGGGCGTAAGTCATTCTATAAGCAGGAGCTTTCGGTCATGTGTGATTGAAATATGTACCACCTGGGGCGCCGTTACATTAAACTTATTATCAACAACAACTGACACATACCTATGACAAATTTGCTCTCAGCCAATCAGATGCAAGTATTTTAGTAGCTTATAACTGTTATTGTAACTTGTCATAGATACCAGGTTTTATGAAACGGGGCCCTGGGGTGTTTCATCAAGTGTCTTGACGGTGATTTTTACTGACAAATTTGCTCTCGGCCAATCAGATGCAAGGATTTCAGTAGCTTATAACAGTTATTGCAACTTGTCATTGATGACAAATTTTATGAAACAGGGCCCTGATGATACACTGACAGTATACCCAATGCATCTTGCCCATATAGGTGTTCGTGATAAAAGAAGATAATTATTTCTTCTCTCTGTCAAAACAGGCAAACGGGACAATCTACTGCAATACGACATCTGGGTGCCTTACAATGTTACCGTAAGTATATTATGACATCTTGATTTATGATTTCTAAGTTTTATTTGAATCAGTAACACTATTACAATTATTATTATCATGGTATGACACTAAATAAGTCTAATTTGTAGTGAGCGGTAGGACACCCCTCTCTCTTTTACAACATCTGCAACAACTCAACAGCGATCGTACTGATGATTTAAACTTTCAAACAACCTTTCAAAACATATTAATGATTTTTTGAAACATTGTATAAAGAAAATAAGAGTGATGACCTGTACGTCATGCAATGCAATGCACTTGTCATCATGGTCATATTTGTCAAGATGTTTCAATGCCCCTTCCTCGCAAAAATGAAATTAAGGAAAGAAAATGAAATTCAATACTACCATCTTTTTTTCTTAGAAAAATATTTGTTTGTTCTGCATCATTTATACAAGTGAGTTGATGATTTATCCACTCTTTTGCTCCAAATACGCAGGAACATGGTGATCTAGAATTTGGAGCTACTCTCAAAAGGAATGCAGTCAGCAACCGGGGATTTCAGTGGCCTGGCGGCGTCGTCTATTATGTCATCGACAACACGTTTGGTATAAAAATATCTTTAAAAAACCCGTAGATTTACTTATTATACAGTGTATCACTGTCAGTTATAAAATGTGTTTTCCATAAGGTCCGCATTGCAGGCCTACATTAAACAATATGTTTTAAGAGAAAAAATAATATGTTTAGGTATATACAAAATATACAAATTAATGAAATAGAGTACATAAGTCCGATAATAAAATAGGGTTCGTAATTCTGAAGGTCCATAGTTTCGAAAATGAAAAAGAACCCAACATCATTTCGGAATAACGAACCTTCAGAGTAATGAACCATGTAATTTTCGGAACTATGAAACCCCTGGTAATAAAAAGAAACTTGTTTTCGGAATTATTAAACTTCGGCATTATGAACCTTCGGGGAAAAAGGTGCCCCCCCCCCCCCATACACAAGCATGACAAAAGATCATTTGTAATAATAAAGCCCTCTCTCCTCTGTCTGCCCTCTTTGATCAGACTATGGCTCGAGATCTCGTATTGAGGAAGCCATTCTCCGTTACCATGCCTACACCTGCATCCAATTTGTTGAGAGGTATTACGAGAGCAACTACATTCACATCGTTCCTACAGAAGGGTAAGATAGGTCCCCTATAGTGCACTAAAGAGCTGGTCAGACTTCAACGATAACGATAGTAATTACGACAAACCATGGAGCCTTACTCAACGATTTTATGGGATCGGCGGGATCGCCCTGCGGATGATTTTCTTATGACAGACCTCAACGATAATATCTGTTACCAAATAATTGTTATTCCTTCAATGTAACGTCGGTTCAGAAGAAGTTATGTGGGCAGTGTCCATCGTGTTTGATTGACAAAACCCTAACGATTTTATCGTTCAGGTGTAACTAATTTGATTACATTTACTATATTATTCAGGGATATAGTTTATCGTTATTGTTATCGTTCAGGACTGACCCGTTCTTAAATAATGATGTGTGTTCGATTCAGGGCAGTCCACTGCCTGGACTGTCTCCGTATCGCGCGATCCTACAAAAAGAGTCGCGCTCTGTGTGGGATATGCGTGTAGAGAAAGAGCAGCGTATAGGGGAATAAACCAAATAAAACACGGATAGAATCTAGACTACATTCAGGGTTGATGTCGGTTAAATGTCTGTCTATCATCAGAGTCGGGTCTTTTGAACGTTCTGAAAGATTGAATGACTGACATTACGTCGGGGCTTGTCAGATATAAGCGGGGGGAACGGTCAGGTACTTTTCGGATACAGTTCGGCGTGTATCGGTTGCTGTCCAAGTGAAATTTGATCATTTTCGATCTAACCTACATGACATTTTATGAGATGTGTTTGATGCATTTTATGAGCTGTTGATTACCTTTAGATGGAAACGGGTTCCATAAAGGGCCGTTTAAAGGGATAGTCCACCCTGATTACAAGTTGGCTTTAAAAGAAGCAAAAAAAAAAATAAAGAAACAGATCGGTGAAAGTTTGAGCAAAATCCGATAAGAAATAAGAAAGTTATGAGTTTTTGAAGTTGTAATTAATCAGACACAAATTGGCAACTCCGTGACGTATCTTGCGAGCTCCTCTCCCATTTGCTCAATACAGAAAATTTCAAACTATTTTCTTAGTTTTTGATGAAGAAATATATTTGTTTCAGACAGGTTTTGTGTAAAAACATATGAGCAATGATTGTATCTAAGGTGCATGCATGATTAAATATTTCCTTTAGAGAAAATGGAAATTGATGATTTTGGGGGTACAGGGCAAATGGGAGAGGAAAGCTCTGAAGATACGTCACGGAGTTGCCAATTTGTGTCTGATTGATTACCACTTCAAAAATTCATAACTTTCTTATTTCTTATCGGAATTTGCTCAAACCTTCACTGATCTGTTTGATTAATCATTCTGCTTCTTTTAAAATCAACTTGTAATCAGGGTGAACTATCCCTTTAAATCTCACAGGTAAACGAAAACGGTAACGTAAAATCGTTCCCAAATCACACCCCTGTTATGTATTAGAAAATGAATTGGAAGACGTGGTTGCAGGTCAGACCTCACTCAAGGACAATGCTTTATGAGCCTCCCTCAACGATTTTATTATCTCATGGGGATCGATCGGCAAGCGGTTTTCTTATGACAGACCCTACGTTAAAATGTGGGCCAATGATTAAAGGCAAAGTCTTGAAGGTGTATGCCAATTGCGTATCAAGGGAAGGGGGGGGGGGGTGTATGCGCCCCTTAAATCCGCCAGTGATATAAAGTACTTTCATAGACTTCTCACTTCTCACTCATTTCTGAAGGTGTTTCTCGGCAGTTGGGATGCAGGGTGGAAGACAGGTCGTCTCTCTTGGTGGAACATGCACCTACAATATCGGCACCATCATCCACGAATTCATGCACGCCCTCGGCTTCCAGCACGAGCAGTCGAGATCGGATAGGGATGATTATGTTTGGATCTACTGGCAGAATATCATTCCAGGTATTGGTGATTCCTCGGTCACACCGTCGAACCAACTCCACGCCGATTCCATACCGACCGATTCTTATCCATTTGGGGGTAATGTTATTATGTGTTCGGTATGTGGTCTGTCTGGTTTCGGTCTCGTTGGTGTGACTCGGGTCATGATTTGGGAGACGAGGCGAGGAGTACACTATACATGGAGGAGGGGAAAGGAGAAAATGAAGGGGTGCTGGGAAAAGGAATGAGGGGTGCAGAGAGAAGGAAAGAGGGGTGCAGGAAGGATACAGAAACAGAAAATGAGTCTAGAAGAGGGAAGAAGATGATGATGTGTGGAGTTGGAAAAGAAGACAATGAGTACTGTCTGATAAGAACTACTTTCGAAAAATAAACTCAAGGGCACTTTCAAAGGCCTGTTGTACTGCCCATAGAAATCAGGTTTGGATTATGTAATACACCATTGTAATGTTCCCACATTTCTAAAGGTGATAGACAGGAAATTGTCTTGAATTTATGTTTCGAAATTAGTTTTTATCGATCATGCAGGAGAGGAGGTGGGCAGGGGGTATAACAGGAGGGTGGGGATGGATACAGAAGGAGGGGGATGGGAGGCGAACGAGAAGGAACGAGGAGGAAGAAGATGCTGATGTCATCATGTAGTTTGAAGGGAAGGCAAGGGATACCACGAATTGGAAGGAATGTCGGGGAAAGAGGAAGGGAAAGGGAAGGTAAGCACAAAGGGGAAGGGGAAGGTCAAAGGACATGGGGGCGTCGAAAGACAAGGTGTAGGGTCGGTAGGAGGGCGGAAATTGAAACAGCAGACACTACATGTAAAACACAAATGGTAACACCACAAGGAATGCTAATTTTTTACCAAAATCTTCGATGAACCAAGATAATATTCTCATCAATACAGAACAGGTGAGACATCAATGATAACGATGACTATAATGATAAATAGATCCCAAATCGCTCCCCTGTTGTTTTATGTGGAAAATGAATTGGAAATCGTTGATGTAGTTCAGACCTCAACGATATTATTCTAATGAGCCTCCCTCAACGATTTTATCGTCTATATTGGATCGCTCGGCGAGCGATTTTCTTAGGACAGTACTCGATGTCGATGTAACGTCAGTTCAAATGAGTAATGTGTAAAGTCTCAATCTTTCTTGGTTGACAGTACCCAACGATTGTATCGTTCAGGTGTAACCACAAACGATAACACAATCTGTCATCGCTATCGTTATCTTTGAGGTTGAGTCCAGGACTTAATTATGGAATTGATGAAAACTCTTTACACCACTGTTCTCGCTTCTCTTCTAAAGGAATGGAATTCAACTTCAACAAGTTCGACCAGTATGCGATCGACCACCTTGGGACGAGTTACGATTACTATTCAGTAATGCACTACCCCCAAGACGCCTTCACCATAAACGGGCAAGCCACCATCGTTCCAAGTTTGGGAAACTATGCGATAGGAAACAAGAACACTTTTAGTGAGAACGATATCTATAAAATCAACGCATACTACAGCTGTGGAGGTGAGTAGATTTAGCAGGAGGGTCCATGTAGGTACCCCTACGCATCATCTTCTTATCCCTAATCAAATCAAAGGTCTAGTTGGTGTGACCGCCCCCCCCCCCCCCTCAGTCACACCAACGAGACAAGACTGACAGCAGACCAAACCAAAAAAACAACAACTATATGACACTGAATGGCAAAGAATCAGTCGGTTTGAAAGCGGTTTTGAGTCGGTTTGGCGGTGAGTAAATAGCCTAGTCGCACTGCGTACCGACGAGACCAAGATTTAGTCGGTTTGCAGTCGGCGTGGTGTCAGTTCGGCGGGGTGACTGAGCTATTAGGTTCAGTTACACCGAAGAGACCGATATTAGACCAACTACAGACCGTACACTGAATAGCAAAAACTCATTCGGTTTGGAATTGGTCTGGAGTCGGTTTTGGTGCTGGTTTGGCGATGTGATTTAGGTAATATGCGTACTACGAATGTTTCATTTAAGGGCCCGGCATATATCCTTGCGAAAGTTATAGTTTATAATTTTTATTCTGCATGAAAGATATTGCATGGCACAAGCTATTTATTTCAATAAATCGAAGGGATTAGACTTTAAAACAGGAAAAAAAAAGAAGTTGGAAAATCAATCTATAATAGTGGGAGCATTGAAGTATTCATATTTTTGAAGACTCTTGACTTTCATTGGAGAGGTCCGGGATTCGATCCTTGCTGGTAGCTTACATCCTTGAACAAGGTATTTTGCCCTTATTTGTCCCTCCCGAATGAGGTGAATTAAATGGGTACCCGTACCCGCCAACACTGCGATATGCAAACGAATTGCAGGGCCCTCAGGAAAAGCAGTATTAATACAGATGAGGCTACCCTTGGTAAATAATAATAATAATAATAATAATAATAATAATAATAAAAATAATAATAATAATAATAATAATATATTATCTTTATATTATCTTTATCATTATTGTTATTATTATTATTATTGTTATAATTATCATCATCATTATTATTATTATCATTATTATCATAATTTTTAGTAGTAGTAGTATTGTTACTATTTTTTTCGTAGGCACGTGCTTCGACAGCAGCAATGGTTGTGCAAACTGGGCCATTGGGGGCTACTGCAATGACCCTCGCTATCAGGACTACATGCGTACTACCTGTCCCGCTAGTTGTGGGGTATGCGCCGCTTCACCAGAACGTGAGTTGTGCATGTGCATCATGTAATTAATATACAGAGAAATATAAGAAATGAAGAGAGAGGGAGAGATAGAGAGAGATGGAGAGAGAGAGAGAGAGAGAGAGAGAGAAAGAGAGTGTGTGTGAGAGAGAGAGAGCGCGCTAAAAAGAGAGATAGAGCGAGAGAGAGAGAGAGAGAGAGGGGGGGGGGGGGGGGGGTGACGGGCAGGAAAAAAAAAGGGAGGGCTGCATGACCCGAATAATTCCTTATTCTTATTTATCAAGTATAAACTAGAATAATTATTTCGGTTCTCCCTAATATTTCTCCGTGTTTTTTTTAAATCTTAGCACAGCCTACTGGTCCCACGGTGCAATGCAAGGACATGTTCACCCGTTGTCCCGAATGGGCCGATGAGGAGGAATGTGTTAACCCTCAGACTAAGTCATGGATGCAAGCCAACTGTCCGGCGAGTTGCGGCAAGTGCACTGCTTCACCAGGCCGTAAGTTATGAGAAAATGATTGATTGTGATGGATAACTAAGATGTTTAACTATATAATCAAGTCAAACCACGAAACATACAACTTGTATGTGACAAGGTGGGGGGGGGGGGGCACGTTCATGAGAACCTCTGACAAGCAACAACAACAATGGTACAAAATATTCAGTTGCCTTTTGAGTTGAACATGCTAAATGGGAGATTGGCACTTTTTTTTTTTGGGGGGGGGGGGGGGGGGAGTGGGTTGTGTACTTACGTTATGCCAATGTGATGTTAAATGGAGCACGGGCCTGTTTTACCCCCTTAGTCCGCCAGTGTTTTCACATTCACGATTGTCTATTGTCATGGAGATGATGGACTGACGGAAGTGATATTAAGTTTGTAGGATTTAATGTGATGTTGAGTATTTTGATTGTGTTTAGTACGCTCATCAAGGCTATGAACAAATGAAGGGAATTCGTGTCTGCGCCAATTATGCATGGCTGTTTGCATTGCACATTTTGCTGTCATGTTTTAAGGTGATCCCCTTACACATGGCACATGAAATACCATGTTAGTCACTGACGTAGTTCTAAGTCAGCAGATAGCGCATTTTATAAAACGGGTTCAAGAATGTTGCCATCCTGATTGGTCAAATAACACCACGTGACCGTGCAAAAAAAGTACGGCAAAAAGGCTCTAAAGCACGGCTGAGCTGCGCGTACGCGTACCTCTGGTGCGTGCAAACTTAAAACGCAATGAAATCGCGTAGTTTAATTGTCATTTTAGTGCAGGGATTACATGCGCCCACTGAAACGCGCATGACTTTTGTTGGCTGCGCTTCTGTCATGCCATCCAGGAAAGCAAATGGCAGCCTCCATGACTGTGTGACTCTTGGCGTTGCTATGGGGTTCGTAACCATTTTTATAGACTTCACAGTCATATTGCCGACCCGTTTTATAGAACTATTAATACATGGTTGTGAGTTCGTGCCTTAGTGCGGTCTGGCAACACGCAGGTTTTTATCGTGGTGTCAAACACACTCGGCTTGCGCCTCGTGCGTATAGTACACCATGATAAAAACGTTTGTGTTGCCAGATCGCACCAACGCACTCCCTACCATGTATTAATGGTATAGTATATTATAGTATTGTAACGGGCATGAATGACATAACGCTAAAGTTTCTATTTTTCTCTTTTACATTTTTGCGACCCTTTAAGTGCCTCACTGGGCGCGTGCTCCTCTCCCATTGAAGTTATTACTTGGCAAATGACAACACTTTTTAAATTTTTCAAATCGGACAAAACAAATTTCAGGAGCATTTGGTTATTTGTCACCGTAGATGGGGCAACAGACAAACCTTCTATGTCCACTGCAGAAAATTGGCAATGATTAAATTAAATTTAATTGAAAACGATTCAAACCATCTCTGAAGGGAAAACAAAGCACCCCAATCAATATTTCTCATTTAACTTTCTGTAATGAGCAAATGGGAGAAGAGCTCGCAAGATACGTCACGGAGTTGCCAATTTGTGTTTGATTGATTACAACTCCAAAGATTCATAACTTTCTTATTTGTTATCGCATTCTCAAACCTTCACTGTTCCGTTTCTTTAATTTTCTGCTTGTTTGAAAACTAACTTGTAATCAAGGTGGACTTTCCCTTTAACGTTACCTACCGTAGAAGGGCTCGGGTCGGTTTTGGTGGTGGTGGTGGGGGGGGGGGGGGGGGGCAGCCTTCTACACATCTAACCACAATTTAAGCCATCCAACTTCTAAAGTCGTTTAGCAATGCCTCTTCAAATTAAAAAAAAAAATCTGACATACTTCTACAACATCCCAGAAAATAATAGCGCATTGCACATGGTGTAAAAGACGTGTTTTAATCCTTTATTGTTATTACTGTTGTCATAATTTTTTGACACACATAATATTTGGGTTTTTTTCGTGTTTTTTTTTTTTTGTTTTTGTTTGCTTGCCAGCATTTTGTAAAGACCTGTGTCCCCCGGCCCTGGGATAATCCTGGACCCGCCCCTGTAACTCATATCCAAATACGATTATTTTCCTTTACAAGTATTGATTCCATCTTCTCTTCCAGGCCCGTGTAGAGACGAGCAGAAACAATGTCCAGAGTGGGCGAGAAACGGAGAGTGTCTCACCAACACCGATTTTATGCTGCAGAACTGTATGAGGAGTTGCGGACAGTGCGATAAGAACGGTAAGTGTTTAGGGACAGTTTATGAAGGGGAAACAGCGAAGTAACTAATACTAATAAAACCGAACATAAAAGCTGACAAATGTCAAAGATATCACTTTTATATCAATATGTATTCTAAAAGATGGTTTCATTGTTTTGAAATGTCCGTGGTGGCAGCACGTAATAACGCGTAAAAATTGCGTAATTATCATTGTTTATGTAGTGATCATTTAAAAAAATGTAATGTAAAACGAGGTACCGATTACTTATGGAGACATAATTAAATTAATCATATCAAATGCAACTTTCTTTATTGCTGTGAAAACAAAGTTACTTTCGTGTACATTTTTCAAGTGCCATCTAATATTATAGAGTGTCATCTCTACGGGACATAAATCTCTTTTTATCTCTCCATTAAAATACACTTTTGTTTTCCAGACTGCATGGACAACCATGACCTGTGTGAAACGTGGGCTCAGTATGGAGAATGCGACAAGAATCCAGCTTACATGCACGTCGAATGCATGTCCAGCTGCAATCTGTGTGGCAAGAATATCTCTATCATACGTACGTATAACACTTTGTCATGCATGATCTCGAGATAACGTGAGTTGTGTTGGTGATGACGATGATGATGATGATGACGGTGACAGCGACAGTGATTGTGATGATGATGTTGATGATGAAAGCAACAAAGGAGGAGGTTATTTACGATAGTGATGATGATGCTGATGATGTTGATGACGACGACGATGATGATGATGATGACATGCTTGATGACGAAGATGATGAAATGCATGATGACGAAAATGACAGTGATGGGTGAGGACGAAGATGATGCTGATGACGACGATAATGACGATAGCGATGATGATGATGATGATGATGTTAATGATTATGATGGTGGTGATGATGAGGATGATGGCAGTGGTGATGATGGTGGTTGTGGTGCATGGTGATGATGGTGGTGATGAGTCAAATAACGTTGGCAAATTCTGACAGGTACATATTATCACTTAAAACCGACTAAAATGCACCCAAAATATGTCCTTTCCGTAATCGTGTCTTGTGTCTACATAAACTATAGCTGGCGCTCGAACAACTACAACTTCACGAAATATTAACGGGATACTCAACCGCAGATTGTGGAGGTTTTTATGCCGCGAGAGGGCACCGTGATCGGATCTCTATGTCGTTACCTGATCATGCCGTTGCCCCGCGGGGTGCAAACTTCGGACGGACTTGTCGCCGCGCAACATACACGCTCCGCCTGAGCTCGAGCTCTCGTGCGAGATTGGGTCGTTTTCGTGCAGACCGAAATGTAATCTCAGTTGTCCAATGGACGCGTTAGACGCACAAACTTTGTGTACGAGTGAATGGGGTTTACGCAACGTCTGGTGGCTAGTATTCACCTCCCTCTATTATCCATCGTGAGGGTACCCACCTCTCTGTCTATATCTGGGTGGTCTTTCTTTCTGTCTGACTCATTCTCGCTCTCTCTTTCTCTCTCCCTCACTCTCTTTCGCTCTGTATTCAGTAACTTAGTTTACTTAAATAGGCTTTAGAATGTGATGTTTATATATAAGAAATGTAAAGTTATAATATAAAATATTGTTGTTTAAAACTGCTGTTTTACTATTAGAATGTGATGTTTATATATAAGAAATGTAAAGTTATAATATAAAATATTGTTGTTTAAAACTGCTGTTTTACTATATTGATTGACTTTTCCTTCCTCCCCCCCCCCCTTTTTTTTTCTTTTTCATATAACCAGCTGAGTGCGCTGACGCCAACGGCAACTGCGGGCTGTGGCTGGAGGAAGGACGCTGCGAAACAAGCAAGGAGTTCATGGAGTTTATGTGTGCGGCCAGCTGCGGTATCTGCGAGGGTGACGCGGCTCCTATTCCGGACGGCGGTCCCAGTGACAAACCGAAGCCCTGCGGTGCAGCAGCCAGTTGGGACGTTATGAGGTCGGTCGGCATGATACTGGCCTGTTGGTTGTTCCGACATCATTTATAGGCAGTAGTCGCTTGGTCGCTTGAGGGCGCTTGATACTCTTCGTCTGCACCAGGGGCGTCGCCAGACAATTTTAAATGAAGGAGGGAGGGGGTGTCGAGGTGTCGGACCAAAATTGCTGACAAGATAGCTGAAATTTGTTTCCAGCAAGCAAAAATAAATAAATAAATAACACAAAATCAGGAATCATTTACATTTACCCACAACTCCTGTAAAATGTGGAATTTGTCGACATTGATTTTTTTTTGTTTTGTTTGTTTGTTTTTTTTTTGTTTTGTGGGGGTGTCACATCCCTTAATCCCCTTATATAGCGACGCCTCGACAAGAGAATATCGCGATGAATGAATTTCATTTTCATTTTTGTGTATATAATTCTTATGGGATCATACATGTATATTGTAGAATGATTTTTCTTAAATTACTTGATACTATTTCACAGTTTGAAATTGTCATATAAGTGTTTGAATATTCTATTGGTATATTTTAGAAAGTACAGAAATTATTCATCAAATCGTTGAAAAAAAAACAGACCAAAGTTTGGTATTTAAGAGAAGGTTGAGTTCTGATAAAGATGCAAAAAATAATTTGTGAGCTTTCTCATTCTTTCTACGTTGGTTTGTAAGAATATCATAGGAGAATTGTATCCTGATAGGGATTGTTCTTCAAACGCCCTCATATTCGAAATATTACGAAAAATGGCTGAAATTTTGGGATCAAACTGTCATGCCACATGTGTGTCCAGTCCCATATACACATTTCTGTGTGCGGTGCATGTGACTGTCAGCAAGTTAAAACAATCATTTAATTGATGATCTCAAAAACCTCAAAGTATGTACCAATTCTTATGTTGACATGATCAACCTTTCCAAGTTGTTTCTAGACAGTTTCTTGCACAATGTAATCGCTTGATCAGAACTCAACTTCATCTTTAAAAAGGGGACTATTCATGTTGACAATTTTGACACATATCCAAAGAAAATTCTATTCGTACCCAAGTAAACTCGATAATTATATATCATCACTAAAGAAACATCAAAGAAAAGTCTATGAGTTATGTACCTTTCGTTATTATCGGGATTTATAATAATTATACTAGTTTGACTTTTTAAATCTTTCTCACTTATTTTGTTAAGATAACTTGTTGTATGTAATGTTTTCTATTGATAGTTTGTCTGTTATTTTGTTGAGATGTTTGTATATGTTTTGTTTTTGTTTATGTAAATGTTCCGGACCCCACTGAAGACCAGCTTTCCTGTGGGCAAACTACCGTATATTATTGTCATTATGCTTTTTATACGGAAATAAATACTAAGACTTCTACTACAACTGAATATATATCTTATTCTTCATATCATTTATACCCGTGCATTTACTCGAGAGATATTGTTATATTTACATATAGTTACATCACTTACATGTATATGTTATATACATATACCGGTTTTAGGGAAACTCGTAGGTAATATGAGAAAACCGTTTCTTAACAATGTCTGTATTTGTATATAAAGATAAGCTGATTTCCCATACACATGTACTAACAGGTTTCTGTAATTTTGCTGGTAAAAATACTGTAAAATTAATACAACTGCGGAAACTTGTAATTTTCAGGGCAAAAACCTGTATAATTTTACAGTTTCTTTTACAGTGTTTTGTAATTTAATAAGGAAACACATAGGTTGTACTGTTTTAAGTTTGGATAACTGTTGGATAACTGTGAACATAAGCTGGCTTCCCATACTAACACGATTTCTGTAAGTTTGCAAGAAAAATTACGTCACAAAGTAATTTTACGACTATTTTTCACAGTGTATGATTAATGTAGTTTTAGATCTGTTGTTGGCCATTTTATCATGTTTATAGACATTATATTATAATTATTCAAGGTAAAATAAATGACAACTAAAATTAATATCAGATTATTAATACCTACATTTTTTCACCTCGCTTTATTGACGGTGTTGAAATCAAGTATGACTGTTCTGTGTGTGTGTGTGGGGGGGGGGGGGTGTATCCAGAAATTCGTAAACAGGGGGCAAAATCCCCATCTGAAGGGGAGGCAAATAATATTCCTAAGGCAGCTCTCCGTGTCAACGTACATGTATATACCCACTTAAAGGGGAATTAACCTCAAAATATAAATGTGCTCATATTCAAAGATGTAATCTATTCCTTCTTGTTGCCCTCGTAGTTTTGCATTAAAATATACGAGATGGGTATAAATCAAGATTTTCTCAGCAAGATTTATCGTCTGCTAGCGATACCAGGGGGCTGCCATTTTCTTCATGTGTACATAAAGTTATTTTTAATGCAAATGCAAAATTGTCTTTCTTCCTGATACAAAATTCCATTTGAGATTTAAAATATTTAACAGATATATATACATATATTCTAAAAACGAAAATGTGTTTTATAGTTCTTTGAAAATTACGATTTTACTAAATATCTATCTATTTTCTTGATACTATGACGTACGTGAGGGAGCGAATTAATTCAAATTTATGGATGATGACTTTCCCCGAGCGTCAATAGTGACAAACTATGGATTCACCTGCTTTGAGATAATGGACTTCAAAAGTCAGAATGCGCGTTGTATAAATTATGTTCTGCTCTGCCAGGCAAGACAAAGAAAATTATTTCTAGTTAGCAAAACCGGAGAATTTAAAAAGAAATCTATAAATTTCAAAGTTTAAAATAAATGTATACACCTGTTATGTACTTTCCATCATATATGGGGCTTTTTTTATAATGAAGAGAAGCAATTTAGCTCGTGGATTAAAAATATCTTCCTGACCGGAACGGTCTCCAATGGTTCATGTACAACTCCATGTCATCAAGAAAATGGCAGCCCCCATGAAGTGTTAGCAGATGATACCGTGTGCTAGAATGTCTTGATTTAAACCCTTTTCTGATACTCCCTGTCTTTATGGGCCGTGAAGGGGGGGGGGGGGGTGTATCCCTGTTTCCACCATACTGGATACTCCGCCCCTTGACACACAAAAGGTCTCCACCTGCATTTTACCACTGTTTGCAATGTTTATTCAACTGCCACGTACACGCCATTTTGTTATTGCCAAAGTGACATGTGAGAAATAAGATTAACCGAGAAAGGTTGGAGGCAAAGAAATCGGTCTGAAATGATAAGGACCTCTATGAAAAATTAAAAGAGAGAGAAAAAATATCTTCACAGGTGGGTTTTCGATAACACATGCAACAAAACTGTACAAAAATTCAACATTTCCAAGTGAATATTAATGCCAAGGTGCGGGGCATCATCACAACTCATCCAATCTCACACCAAGATCAAATTCATAAACGCAGTGTAAATGAACAAAATTACTCAAAACAACCTATAATAAATTTCCGTGACTTTTTGCCTTTGATATATCTGGCGCTCGCACTGCACATGCGTGCCCAAAACTTCTCATATGATTTTCATATTCATAAGATTCGTGGCAATATCAATCTCGAAATTATTTTTTAAAAAAGGTGTTGGAAGTTTAAGCTGTCCCCCCCAAAAAAAAAAAAATAAAAAATAATAAAAAAAAAAAAAAATAAAAAAAAAATAAAAAAAAATAATAAAATAATAAAAATAAATAAAATAAAATAAAATAAAATAAAATAAATCAATAAAAAAAAATCAAAAAATATATCGCTGTTTTCTACGTCGGAATGTACAAAATTCCTTTATTTTGAAGGATACCTTCAAACATGCATAGTTTTTATTAAACTCTCACCAACCGTGTTTCTAATTTTTCCTGCTTCCATCCTCTGCAAGGGTTGGATTGCCTTACACTGTGGAATGATTTCATGCCGTAGTCTGAAAAGAAAAAAGATTAAAAGTACATGGACCTGCAAGAATGAAACAATTTACGATAACAATAAAAAAGCGGTTTATTCCACAAAGCCAAAACATGATGCTCTTTATCAAATGCAAACAGCGTTGCGTCCAATTTGTGTATTAGCAATAGTAATAGTCATAATGTTCACATGAAACCATTCAATTTTTGAGGGGGAAAAGTATTATTGCAGCTGATTCTCCCCTACTGTTTTACGATCATCCACACACACACACACACTTACACACGAGTGGGAGTTCAAAAATAGAAGCACCTCCCGCTGTGTCTACACCGCAGCAGGCTAGAGAAATATAATACTGTATTTTTTGGGGGTAATATTCTCTCATAAAATATGAAAACAGTACAGTTCTAATCAAATGTTCCGGATGAAGGATGAAGGAGGAGGTGGGGGTTTATTTGTGTTACATCAGGGAGATCTCTCTGGTTATATCAAGGATGTACTAGGCAAGCTTGCCTATAGTACCTCCTTGGTTAGGCTATATATAAAGGGGATCAAAATTATACATCAAATTAATAAACTCGTATTCAAAAGCAGTATCATTCATAGCTTAATTATTGATAATGCAGTAATATGATGAGGAGAAAGGTGATGACGATTATGATAATGATAATGTTAATAAAAAGAATGCTAATGAAATACTACTACATGTACTACTACTACTACTACTACTACTACTACTACTACTACTATACTACTACTACTACTACTACTACTACTACTGCTAATAATAATAATGGTGATAATGGTTATTACTATCACTTTTATAATAATGATAATAATAATAAAAATATGATGATACTATTGTATTACTATCATTACAATTATCATTATTATTAGTAGTAGTAGTAGTATAATAGTAGTAGTATTATTATATCATTAATTATTCTTGTTATTTTTTAAATAGTATTATCATCATCATCATTATTATTATTATTATCATTATTATTATTATTATTTTTATTATTATTATTATTATTATTATTATTTTATCATCACTATTATTATCATTATTATTATTACTATCAGAACCATTGTGAGAGGAAGGAAAAACTGAATTCATCTATAATGTAAAACTTAGTATTTACGCTTCATCATTTAAGTCAATATACTTTATAGACCTATAATTACGAATATAAGTTTTTTTTTAATATACTATAGTACGAATTTATTTATCTTTTTTCCCTCTCGCGACATGAGGATGTTCCGTAAGACACATACTCCTCCCACCCCTCACCGCGAATTAATAACTGATGATCTAATGTTACAATGACATAATAGAGCGTATCTTTCTGTTGACTCATGATTGTCTTCTAATCCAAAATGTCTACCCGCGCTCGTGTGGTGTAAAACCCACATACTTGGCAGGTGGTAGTCTGTACTACCGAGGTTCAAGGTCATACGAGATGTCGTCAATTTTACCCCGATTGTTATGTCTGATTTCTTTCTTTCTTCCTTCGTATTTTTGTTGAACCTATGCCAAGTTCAATATCAGTCAGACTATAAAAAGTTTCGCTTTCAGAGTAATGCAGGACATGTCTCTTCACGTGCTATATGGTCCGTGCTGTACAGAACACAGGGCGCGGCGGGCGGAGATGGTTACACAGCGGCAGCGGCCCTCCCCCTCCCCCCTCCCCACTTGAATTTTCTTTGCTACCCAAACTACCCCTATATTTAGATAATCCAAAGCCCTCTATAGCTTCATATCGACAGTAATCATTTTGTTCGCCAGACTGTTTATACTAGTGCTCAAAGCGAACATCGCCAAAGCTCATCGCACTGCAATCTTGTGGACACACAGCTCGTCCATGGCGCGTTAGAATTTACATCTTGGTCAGGACATTTCATTCGTCAAGTCACTTGGGGAGGAGACAACTTCTAAGCATCTCAAAATTGACAATATTTTTAATTAGCAACCAAGAATTTTACGGAAAAGATTTTTAACATTATTTTAGGGGGTGGATTCCCGGAAAACGAAATTTGTGAACTCGTTCCTATTCGCATTCTAAATCTAAAAGATGATTATTCATCTTTAGTAAGATTCATCGATTTCTTCATATTTATTTAAATTGCATTTAATAGTGAAACGAATGTGGAAAGTTAGAACAAAAAAACATTTTCCTACTAGCTAAATATCACACATCATATACTACTGCAAGATATATAGCCCCAAGCTTGGGGGGATTTTCACTCCACAATGCATTACCCAAATGCGAAAAGTTCTTACCGTGGAAGGGGAGCCAGCTTTGCTCACACCCCCCCCCCCCCCCCCCACACACACACACGCACCTACCCTCCCCGCTAAGTTGCTACGCTCCCTGGCAGTGCACCGTCTATTGAGAACCTACGGTGATATACCCTTGTATACGCCTAATTTTGAAGGGGAAAATGCATTTTATCTTCCGTTGTTAACTTACAGAAAGCTATGTAGGCCTACATGTTATAATTAAAGAGTTAAGTAAAACATGTGCACATAAAGGTGGCAATAGATTTTAAACAATTTTTTTTTTCAGAGAAGCCTACGCTTATCAGAGAGAGAGAGAGACGGAGAAAGAGAGAGAGAGAGAAAAAAAATAAGTGGCCCAGTCTAAGTCCCAAAGACGAACAGATCAATGCATTGGAAGAAAGGGGGATGGGTTTGAAGAGGAGGAGGAGGTGAGCAGAAGGTGTATAGCTTGCGTAACAAGTGATTAACCTATTAGAACTGAGCCGCTGAGCCATGGAAGTCTATACAATTGAAGTTGTATGTCGTAAAAGATAAACCTCCCAAACCTGAATGAAATGTTGAAAGGCTGAACAGTTTATTGAATAAGGATACAATTTCCCGCCAAGCTCCCAGGATTAGGCGAAGATTCGAGATCAAGACAGAAAAAGAATAATAACCAAAAGAAAAAGAAGAAGGAAAACAAAGAAGAAGAAGAAGAAAAGAAGAAAGAAAAAAGAACAGAAGAAGAAAAAGAAGAAGAAGAAGAAGAAGAAGAAGAAGAATAAATAATAATACATCTAATAATAAGAAGATGAAGAAGTAGAAGAAAAAAAGAAGAAAAAGAAGAAGAAGAAAAAAAAAAGAAGACGTAGAAAAAGAAGAAGAAGAAGAAGGTGAAGAAGAAGAAGAAGGAGAAGAAGAAGAAGAAGAGAGAAAAAAAGGATAAAGACAGACAACCTTTTTCCTTTGACCAATGAATACAGAAATCAGAATGAACGTCATTCGAAACTGTTCACAGCTGATTGAATTGCAGCTTTATTGGCAGAGTTTTTTCTAGTGGGGCCCATGCAGCGCAGAAGTGTCTTAAATTTCGGAAGATGACCTCACTATTTCTCGATCTCCCTTCGCTCTCCCTATAATGCATGGAACTGTTATTTCGCTTTTACCAAGAATCGGGGAGCGTCTTTGGGAGTTTAGAGGCCGCGAAGTCCTCTCGCACCCTTTGTTCAGCCCTCGCAGCTTATTATGTCTGAAAGTATAACTTTCATCTCGAATCTCGAAAGAGGAGGGAAATCTGACGGGGTAAGGTGAAAGTGCTTCGAGCTCACCATCTCCGCACACTCATTGCATTGATTGCCTACGAACGAAGGAGAAGGAGGTGGAGGAACAGAGAGCAGCACACATGCAGCTTGAATCATCGAACAGAGTGCGACTCTAAACGGAAACAATCTATCGACTGCATTGCGTATTTCAGTCTTCACTTTTCAATTGATCTAACCAAACGCTCCCGCCAAGCATCCGGCTATAGCGTTCTGTCATCTGTTACACTGA
This sequence comes from Heliocidaris erythrogramma, assembly GCA_025617745.1. Classification (NCBI taxonomy): domain Eukaryota; kingdom Metazoa; phylum Echinodermata; class Echinoidea; order Camarodonta; family Echinometridae; genus Heliocidaris; species Heliocidaris erythrogramma. Next base: position 31,982,243 of record CM046866.1, on the reverse strand, counting down.
AGGCAACTCATTGACGCGCAAGGACTACAGTAATAACAGTGGATAGATTCTGGCAGCTACTTCAAGTATATATGCTAACAAGTCGATTCATTTTGGAATTGTAATAGTGGTTGCTAGCTTAGACTGGAGGAATGGCTACGCGACTATCGCGTTTTCTCGCCCGAGCCCGGGCCAGTCAGTCGAATGGAATGAGGCCGCAGACATTTCACGATGCACATGCATCTTCATGCCCTCTTCCCGTCGTTCCATCACCGCTTTCTCCACCTGCGTCCACGACAGCTCCATCTTCAACTAAAACCAGTACTACTTCTGCTACCTCAACTCCGTCATCAATAAATCATATCTCGTCAATCAGTGAACCTTCTTTGGGTATTGCCAGTCAGTGTCCATTTGACTCGCGTTCAACAAACTCTTCAAGTCATGCTCGAAGTGTGAGTGCTTCTTCAGAGAGGAATCACATGATAGGCGGTGATGTAAAATCCTTCAAGGATATTCCTGGTCCTAAAGGATGGCCAGTTCTTGGAACTCTCGGAACATACCTCAGTGGGAAGGGATTAGAAAGGATCTACGATCATCAGGTAAGCGATAGACTAACAAAGCCTATAAATACACTGTACATATTATGTTGAGCCTCAAGCGGTTGTACAAAATATGGTATGCCATCTCCGTCATGTCCGTGGACTTCAGTGCTAATGATCATGATAAGGCGCCCACTATTTCGTGACTGATTTACAACCACGATCTTTTTCATCACCAAAGTGATATTAAACTTGTGCAAACAAGGTGGCGCTGCATTACATATATTTTTAATTTCTAGAAATCTTTTTATTTCAACCTAGGCAATGACACGAATGAAATCAAGACAAATGTACGTTTTATAAAATGGGTAATCAAATTGTCGTTTATATGCCTGCAACGCCGCACAAAATGTATATTTGTATTATTTTGTATTTATTTAATGAACATAACTGATATACATCAATATTCTGTTCATAAACATATGACAGGTTATATCATACATATATAATATGTTTCATATAAATGTTTTTAAATAAGCCAATCACATCATCTCCCCGTTTTTATCTGCGTACATTTCAAAACCAGGTAAGGACAATGTTTATTTATTTCCATTTTCAAATGCGGAATCATTAATCAAGCGATGCGATAAAAATGATGATGCATATATATCATTACGACCATGCAATATTCTCAAGAGCAGAACAGTTGCGAATGTTGTCACCATTCGCAAAACGCAAACCCAAGGTTGAATATGGAAGTAAAATGTTCTAATGCGATTGATAAAAAAAAACCCTGTATCAACTGACAGCTATTTTAGGCCTATTACCAAGGTCTTAATATATTCCGATATTGATAGGATTTCTGTTGTTTGACTTCGTAGCGTCAAATACCTGATATCTCCGTAGAAGGTACAATCACACATAAAAGGCCTGCCACTGAGTATGAGTACAGGGTGTCCTTAGCATTTCTTGTTTTTCCTACTTTTATATACCAACGCCTGAGTAAATTATGCTCATGACATTGGACGTGCTGGAGTGAGAAATCACAGGCAGCAGTTCTTGACAATTTGTTTCCTCTTTTTTTCTGTCGATATACAAGAACTACTTCTTAATAAAAGAACAATCGTTTCCTTGTCCATCTGCCCGCGCTTTTCTTCGACTTATATGAATAGGTTAAGAAGTCTTAAAACTTTAAACAAATTGGCCGATGGCTGACACAAATGTGAAAGTACCAGCAAGCTTGTGATGAGTCAATGCCGTTATTGTAAGCAGGTAAACAACAACGAGTCAGTTTGTGTTCTCCGCGAAGCGCGCGGTAATTTGTTGTATTATTACTCACAGAGTGACCGTTGCTCGCTGTTTGGTGCTAGTTTGCAGGCACAATCCCTGGTCAGTCGTAAAAGAGTGTAAGCACTGTAAGACTACCATAGGCCATTGACACGACCAGAAGGTAGCTGTATTAGGCTTCCCTCAAGACACAATGATTTTCTAATAAAATGTCAAATTAGGGTCTGTGCTTGCAGACTAGTTTGGTGCTGAGGAGATTTTCGAGAAATATATTACAGAGAGGCAAAGGGAATAAAAAGCTCAATCTAGTGACGTTTGATAGACGATGTTCCCTCTTACCCTCGAGTGAAATATAGAGTTTTAGTTTCACATTCCCCAAATAGTTAATGAGTTCCTGATGAACTTTTCATGTTTCGTTTCATACGAACGGTCCTCTTGATTCACGAGGGGAAAGACGAAAGATAGCGACAGTTTTATCCAAATGTTAACGTCAAAAACTGAAGAAAATTAGTCAGACGTAGTTTCTCTCCATGGATATATTCTGATAAATGGTTTGATAAAGAATCCTGATAAATGGTTTGATAAAGAATCCTGTCTCATATTTTTGTTACCATGGTTACAGTTAGTATTAATAAAGGAAATCAAAGTGTAAAGAGTGTACTTAACGGAAGGATAAGTATGAAAACAAGTAAAACCCTTGAAGAGAGATTGTTCATCAATCAATCAGGGAACACCTGCCGAGCTTTCAAATTCCTCTGACCTCTAAAAGTGAGAGTGATCTGCCATGTCTGCTGAGATTTAAGTGAATAATGGCATCAAATGATCTTGAGTATCTTGACGGGAAATCTTTCCTTTATTCCACATTTTTCGGAGAAATGCGATGAGTGTTTTAACGACGAAGCGATAACAAAGTGTCACATAAATATTTACGGTAAAAAACAAAGAAAGAATGTATTGAATTATGAGAGAAGATGACAGACAAAATGTCACAAGTTATTGATAAGGATTATTATGATAAGCCGGACAATAGAATATAGTTACTATGATTATCTAGAAAATAGTGATCGAAATGTAGTGGTGGCATCATGTCTAGACTTGACTATTAAATCTAAAGTATTTTTAACTTCGATTTCTTGGAAACTGTATGTTGATAGAAAACGAAAACCTATTATTGAAACTTTTAAAAAATATTTTTAAAAATACTCCTTTTAAAGGAAAAGATCTCATCATCCGAGTCGAAATCTAGCAATGAGTACGATTTTCAAGTAAATTCCCCTTTCTATGTAGTTATAAATATACTAATTAAAAATAGGAGCCGTTGTGTAGACTTTAATATTCGGAGTGATCGACAATCAAAATGGATGAATATTGATGTAACCTAAGCGCTGACTTTTAATCAATAATGCAACGTTTGTTTATCATCAGTCGCAATTAAAGTCTGACCTGGAATCATTATAGCAGCCACAGGTATATAGAGGTATTGATTGGATGAAAACAAAAGCAATCTTGGAAAAAAAGCTTTCCTTACAGGCATGATGACAAGCATGCAGAGAGGCGTGATAAGCATCCTCAGCTATCATGTATCCGTCGTTGCTCAAGTAAAAAGGCCAGGACATAACAAAACATGACTTATACATACGAGTTTACATATAAAAGTTTCTGTTTAAATTATCTCATTAAAATGATATTAACTCAGTGGTAAGTGACAGGGGGTGGCACGCGCGCCCTTTTCCAATCGGAAGTTGTTTTTTTATTTCCACTTCAGTTTAGTAATTAAAATCCAAATATAAACGATCATTCTCAATTAAACCCCCCCAAAATAACAAAAATTATGGGACAATCGAACTGGACGTCTTCATTAATATCATTTCAGGTGTTCAATTACATTACCCCTTATTTCATTTCATCGCAAAGATTTGATTATCAAGGTGTTTAAAGAAACTAAAAGAACAAAAAATAAAGATAAACATGATAAAGTTGAGTTCTGGTCATGAGATTGCATGCATTGTGAAAAAAACTGTCTCAAAGCAATTGGGAAAGGTTGATTATATAGCAATTAAGAATTTGTGTATGCTGTAAGGTTTGGGAAGTACAGAAATGATAAGAAATTTACTCAATCCTGATGAGAGTCACATGCACTGCACAGAGAAATGTGTACATGGGACTACACACAAATGTTCGGCCCAAACATTTCAGCTGTTTCTTGTCATATTTTGAATGTGTGGGCATTTGAAGAGCGATCCTTTTCAGGGGACATTTCTACTGTGATAATCTTCCGAAATAACAAAAAGAATGAGAAAGCTCATAAATTATTTTGTACCTTTCCCAGAACTCAGCATTGCCTTTAACTGTTCACGCACTCCTGAATTCATCGGGGTGCATCTCGCCCTTCACCTGGGGTTTGGGAATGGGAGCAGTGAAAGATCCTGGTACTCCATCGGGTCCAGCTTGGTATGCCTTCGAAGATGTTGTGTACCTGGTGATTTACCTGGGGATATGTACCTGGTGCTAAACAAGGGGAGGGTTTGTGAGTGGATCGTTGCGTCGTCTTTTCAACTTGCCTCCTCTTCTCCATTTCCCCCTCCTCCTATTTTGTTTTTCTTCTTTCCCTTTTCCCCAGGTTCTATGGGGGCTCGTGCCCCCTTATGCTCCCCCATAGCTCCGCCACTGCTCTTCTTGGTATGTCTTTGAAATTAACGACTGTTGTATACCTGGTGATTTTGTTAGTTACTTGCTGTCTACCTGCATGACTGGCATGGCGTGAAATAGCATATGGCACCGAGAGAAAAGGTTATGAAATATCACTCCAGGTGGGGTCCAGCATGGACCACGCCGCGTCTGTTGAACGTCAGAAGGGCATTATCACACCTCTTACTCGCAGCAGACAATAGGTCGATAAGTATGCAGGTGAGACAAGCAGGTGAGAGCCATTATGGCGTTAACTCATGTAATTTATTACAGAATTACCGCCTCTCTTGCTTTCAACGTGTTATATTAAATGGCAAGCTGAAATGATATCCAAAGTGTCACACTTTTGTATGGTATATGCTTTCATCACTGACACTACATCTATATAAAAAAAGATCGTCATGTAACATTTTGGCGATATTTTTTTTAGCCTAAATATAAAGTTGAAAATTACTTCCTGATTATTATAACAGTGGTTGAAAATGCTTTCATATTTTGTGGAACTGGAAATCGTGCAAATTCCTTTAATAACTAATGCGAGTTGCTATTTTCCAAAATTGCAGAAGTCATGGGTTTTTTTTTTTGGTTATTCGTGGGGATCATTGACGTGCATTTTGTATCGTTTGCCAGCATCACCAGGATGCATGCTGAACAGGATACCAAATTCTTTTCTGATGACAAAGTTTCGGTACAGCGATGACAAAAGAATTAAAATGAAAAAGCTACAGTGTTTCGTACAAACATTCCAGTGACTTAGGTGTACTTGACTAATGAAAAAAAAAGGAAATTGAATGAAATAATATTTCAACCCAGCAGAAGGAATACTACTTCCAAAATTTGCCACGCCCATCTTTATGACGTACATGGACTGTCTGCATTGTCGTAGACAAGGCGTTGCTTTAGTGAATCTTTTCTAATTTTAGGATGTATGATGTACTAGTATTCAATTTGCAATTTATCGTGCACCATGAAACGTACTGATGGCCATGATTATGAAGGTTACCTTGGCAACTACACTCTATAGTTTTTCACATACAATCTAATTATTCAGTCATTTCTTCGTCATTTTCTTCGACGATAGTCTTGAGGCATGTATGTTGAATTCAATCACACACGAGAACATTCATGTGGGATCATTTCGATGTGTTGTAACTCGACTGATATTAAAGAATGTGCGTGCGTGTTCGATGTTACGTGAGATTATAAAAAATGCATAACACCGATTCCGACTCGCGCTACTCGGTGAATCATGTTCAGTTTGACAGCGTCTATTGAAATCAGCATGCACGAACAATCCTTTTCATGTTCATGGGTATTTTCCTTCACAACTTAGCAGCGACCGAGCGAAAATAAAATAGTACAAATGGAAGTGCATGTAACTGCAATATTTCGTACAAAATTTCGTTTCCTAATCAAGACAGCACAATAATGACACCCCCCCCCCAAAAAAAAAGGGGGTACACGGTAAATCAAAATGATATATGCCCAAATGACCATCGAGAAATCGAGTATAGATCCTTGAAGTATTAGTCCCATATACATAGAGACTGGATAGTGGTAGCTGCAGCCTTATGTATTTTCAATGTATTTTGATGGAGTAGCCCCATGCCATCTTTAATAACCGCATTTTGACAAGACTTTCATCCTGACTATTGTAAAATGAGCCTTGCCATCCGGCGTTGAATAGTACAGGCACATTCCCTGTGAGATACAAGCTTTCCGACATCTCGTCACATTACACGCATCGAGATCGAGAGACACTCGGGGATCCAGAAGTTTGAAAATAGAGGGGGTTGCTCTCTGCAAAACCATACGAGCATGCTACATGGGTTTTTTTTTTAGTGTTGCATCCAGCATGTTAAAATCTACCATTTTGAAAAAGGTGGTCACTACTCGGCCCTTTAAAGAGGTGATTTTACACTTTAGTTTTTAGAGTGTATGTATAAGAAATATAATTACATAATACAGTGCGTCCCAAAAAAGTTAAGTCTCCCCAAATAAATATTTTAAAATATTTGAAGCAAAATTTCACACCTGAGGATAGCTTAGCATCTCTTCTATTACATGACACCTAAAGATCTGGCGATAGTGTACGCTCGAGTGAGCAAAGACCACTTGTGTGAAAAGGTGCAAAATCCAGACTTGACAAGATTTGGTATTTCTTCTGGCTGGTATCAGCAAAGCTGAGTGTCATGAAAAGGCTTATAAATATTCATATTTGATCAATAATAGACAATTTATCAAAGAAGAGGTTATGCTCTCTGTATATGCCCTTACGTATCTCATCAATATTTTCATGTTTCAGTGAGCAATTAACTGCTTTACTGAGTGTTTTGAAATATTAGTTTTGGCAAGGTTTAATTCAAGCTGGTTTTCTCAGTCAGCCATAAAGTTTTGATGGGAAATGTAATTGATGGGAAATGTCAAGACATACAGAAAACAAAGCCTATTCTTTCATAAATTGCCTTTTAATGATCCGAATATGAAAGTTTCTAAGCCTTTTCAAAACTCTAAAGTCTAAACTTTGCTGATACCAGACAGAACCAATACAAATTTTTGTCAATCATAGATTTTGCACCATTTCACAAAAATGGCTTTTGCTCACTCAAGCGTAACATATCGTCAGATGTTTTGATGTCATTTGATAGGAGAGACTCTAAGCTATCCATATAGGTATGAAATTTTCATGAAAATATTTTGTTCATTTGGGGAGACTTTTTCCAACTGTCAACTTTTTTACGGTTCTCAAATTTGTTAACACTAGCCAGCACAAAATACCAATTCTTGTCAAGTCTGGATTTTGCACCCTTTCGCAAAAGTCGCTTTTGCTCACTCGAGCTCAAAATATTGCCACATATTTTGGTGTCATTTGATAAAAGAGACCCTACAATCTATCCACAGATATGAACATTTCCTACAAATATTTTGAAATATTTATTTTGGGAGACTTTTTCGAACTGTTAACTTTTTTGGAAACGCACTGTAGAGTTGATTATATTTCGTAATCATGGGATCCAGAGAAATCTATGTTCAGCCAATGGTTCAGCCCCACTAGCAAAAACATCTGACTTCGGGTTCCATTCTCCTACATTTTAAGAGACAGGGTCCGTATAGGCCCCTCATTCACATGTCACCATCTCCCAACCAGGCATTACCTATACTACTGACACTCAACGCCATGGCCACCAAAAAAATTAAATGAAATGGTTAGGAGACTTTGGATAATAACTCATCTGTTGAGAGCCAGAAGGGTGTTACTTTTTAATGATACGAGCTAAAGCCCTTCTGGCTTCGAACAGGCAATTAACACTGATCTCTGTGGTTCACTAATGTCTTGAACTATAGAGGGAGGGGGCGTCTGCCGCGTCTCCTGTGCCCCCTGTGTACCCCCCACCGCGCATGAAGTAGGGGCTAGCTTTACCAAGTGGATATCAAAGTCGATAGAAAAAAAAACCACATCCTACGTTGAACATTATCTGTCAAAAGGAATTGAGTCAGAAGAACATGAACCGTTCATTCTTATTTTGTTCCCGCCATTTTCATGTAGTCTTTGTCATCCAGACGTCTTTTTAGGGATGACACGCCCAGTATGTTTGTTGGGATGTAGGGTCTATGTTGCTTTGGTTGTGTGAGTTGTACATTCATATTTCTAAGGGAATTATAGTGTTTTCCAGGTTTTTCCAGTGTTTTCGTCTCTACAAAATGTTTGCATTGGCCTGGTGTGTTCATTTTAATCAAATGTCAACAATCCAAACTGAGCTTGGGTTGTTGCAGATAGTTGTATCACGAGGTGTACGTTTTCGTCAACGCAATCTTCTGAAGTACACAAATGGAGCATCGCTTTCAATCCTTTATTCTTGTGAAGTAACTTTACCCCTAATTATAGGTTATTTCACACTTGATGTTTTTAACCCCGTACTATCCTTATCCCCGGACTATTTTGTTTGTATACTGTTCTCATTTGCAGTTTTAGTCCCGTACTATCTCCCTAGCCAGAGCGCTAACCCTGCCTTTTTCCAGGGCTAAAATAATCCGTACTATTATGGAGTTAGCCCACTTTGGTGAAATGCAATGTGAACTTAAAGTGGGCTGAGGTTAGTCCCGTACTACCGGTGGGGCTAAAATCCTCGTTTAACCCACCATAGTACGGGACTAAGCACAAATTTGCAAGTGTAAATTTGCCTTGAAGTTAGCTGAACTTAACACTTACATAAAGTGAATAATAAGACTGATTGTATGACGTGAAGTGGATCAATAAAAAGCAGCCTTTCTTAAATCAAATAAATACTCGAGGAGCATGACTTATTCCAACCAAAGATCCGCTGATAACTTATAGATCAAGATGGGTTCAACATACTATAATCGTATCTTATACCTCGGAAGATTCTTTTTCACATTTCCTTTGTATATTGCATCATATTAGCATTCAACTGCTCTCATTATTTATTTAAAGTAGGATCTATGGAAAGCTTATCACCGAGACGATATCAATGACCTTGGATGTAATATTTCACTACATAAAGCCCTGCTGTTGGATTCACGGAGCGTTCATAATACTATTCACCTTACTTCATCTTGCGTACGAAGAGGGAGGAAAGGATAAAAGAGTGACAACTTGGATGCAAGAAGCATTCCTAACGCAGTTGACGTTGTTTCATCTAGCGCATGATGAAAGGAAAATGAAACATGATTAAAACATAATGAGTTACGGTAGATAATGGTGAAGGACAATCGTTGAGGACTGAAAACATGGCCGTGGCATTGACATCGGGTTTATCAGACGTAAGGGTGAAGGATGTATTCGCTGCTCACAAACAACTAGCGAGTAGCGAGCATAATGACCAGGGGGGCGTTTTGTGAGTGATTTTTAACGACAAATTTGCTCTTAGCCAATCAGATGCAAGGATTTCAGTAGCTTATAACAGTAGCTTATAATTCGTCATAGATGACAAGTTTTATGAAACAGGGCCCTGAATGAGATGATTCGATCCAGTTGCAAACGATGCGCCATTTCGATAGCGTTATTACCTGCGCACATCAAGCCTGTGAAGTTAGTGTAAGCGCCAAGGAATCGGCGCAGTGTTTGCGCTGTTCATTTTCCATTTATTTTGAGTACCTTTTCACTTTCACATGGAGTGTCATTTACTGACACAAGACTGCGTCAGTGAATGACACAGTCTTGCGTCAGTAAAATGACATCTCGTGTGTAGTGGACATAAAGCCCTGCTCACACGAGGTGTCATTTTGCTGACGTAATGACCGCGTCAGTGACTGGTACAGGCTTTTGCGCATTTAATGAATTGTGATATATAAACAGCGCAAACTGTACTTTGAATAATGGGCGCATGGGTTAATTGCCTACACAGACGCAATTAGCGCGGGTAATGACGGAATCGAAATGATTCCTCGTGTGTGCCGGGCTTTACTTACAAGTTTAGCATACGTTTAGGCAATGAGCGCCAAACACATCATTTATTTTTTTGTATATACATAGCAAGGAAAGTTGCCGGGATCGAAAATGTAAGGAAGACGAATAGATTTTTCTAATGATGTGTCAAATAACATCGAAATACTGACATCTAAATGGTAATTGATTGTAACGGTTTTGATCATTAACATCTCCACGCAATGAAACATGAATCAGTTACTTTGTTATTATTCATAAATCAATTTTAATACTATCATTTATTTAACAGTATCGGTCAATCCGTCTGATCGTCTTTTGCTCAAACCTTGTAGGTGCTTATTAGAGATCTAATGGGTTTCATCATTTATGGTTGTGCCATTGATGATACTCTTGATAATAATTATAGCCGGTGTCTTAACCACATTTGTCGCTCGCGATCCGGGTTTATAGAATTGGTTACCTGGCAATGCTGCAAGGGGTAGTATTAATTGCATGGCCCTCATGGAAGAACAGACTATTAATACTGATGAATCTACACTGGTTAATAAGACCATAATTATTGTATTAACAGTAGCCTCGTGATTGGACATTGGTATAAATCGGATACGTCGATATGCTACGTTACCATGCGGTGATAGTCAAATAAAATTTCGTTTTACCGTGATTGTTTGTGACTCAACAATCGGGGGGGGGGGGGGGCGTTTCATCAGGTGTCTTGTCAGTGATATTTGCCTACAAATTTGCTCTCAGCCAATCAGATGCAATGATTTCTGTAGCTTGTAACAGTTATTGCAACTTGTCATTGATGACAAGTTTTATGAAACAGGGCCCAGATCTTCACGAACTAGGTCATGTCAGAAGTCAGCAAGCAAGGGCAAGAATCAGATATTCATGGGATTCGGGATGTTACAAATTCACAGAATCACAGAACTTAACAATGGAATCCCTTGATAAATTTGAATCACAGCGTGTATCTGTGTGATTATTGCTTTAGCGAAATACCGTACCTGAAAAAATGCATTTCTTGGAGAATGTCGAAAATTCGTCGGCATAATCAGGTATTTACGAAATTGTGCTCGAACTGTAAATGATAACACACGAAACGGAAATCAAGAGATCTATTTAGGACAAACCGTATCTTTACAGATGATATCTGTATACACTTATATAATGTACAAGAAATGAAAAGTATCCTACCATACCCAGAAAATTTCTTAGGATCCAAAGGCTAGGAGACGATTGTACCACTCTCCACCGAAAAAAAGTATATCGAGAGCTGCTACCCCTTGTTATACATCAGTGTTGATGAGCATGTAAAACAATTGTAGTATGAATGATGATTATCCAGGTTATTGCCCCTATGTCGATCGTTATTTTACATAAGGGTATAAAAGCATCCGGGTCACAGTCTGAGGTGATTGTAATCGAGCCACTTATTCATAGGGTATAATAATATGTTTAGGTGGTAGTCGTACGAGCATGTTTTATTTGAACGTATTTTATTGGTAGATAAACATACACTCAATTATTCATATCAGTCCATTGCAACCAATCAAGTAATCAATTAAATCAATCTATAGCAATCAATCAATATTCATTCAGATCAATCAAGTTATAAATCAAGCAAGCAATAAATTATGCAATCAATAATATTAAGCAGTCATTCTAGCAATCAATCACGCTACCAGTTAATCAATAAATGAACAAAGGCAGTCAGTCAAGAAATGGATCAATCAAGCATCTATCAAACAAGCAAGCAATCATTCAAACAAGCAAGCAATCATGCAAACAAGCTATGTTACAAATAATCAGTCAAGCGAGATATCAACATTTACTTCTAAAAGCGAGCAGTCAATTAACAATCAATCAAGCAATCACTCAAGCAGTCAATGAATGAATCAATCAATCAATCAACAGATCAATCACTCAACCAACACCAAACACAGCTAATATCATGCTCGTGTTGTCTCGTAATTAACAAAGAGCGATGATATCCCCAGTAATGGAGAACAGCGCCGTTTTCGTTCAGTTTCTGATTACTCCAGTTATCGACATAACAACACTCTTTAAAAGCATCTTTAACTAGAATTCTTATTGATGTAGGAGGGGTGTGGCCCCTTCGCATGCCCTCTTTAATGTTTGTCAACGATGGTAATGAAACTTTCATGTGTGAATCCTCAAGTATTTGAATAGAAATAAAAGTCAAGAAAAAGTGCACACATCTGATATGCCTTACGCTGTCACTCGTTTCATCGTAACGGTATAACGCAATCAGAACTCCCTCCTTCGAAACGCATCTAGTTTGATGCATCTGGTATTAAGTATAATAATGTCAAGATTCAACCAATTTCCTCTAAAGTAAATTCGATCTGACCCAATTAATTTATAAGATTCGATTGTAAATTTTCAGTGACAAGTTAATGGCTTCCAAAAGTTGCAAATCTGGCAATAAGATCATTTTCTGACAACAGGGAAAATCCCTTTTACCCTTACTGCTTTATCGAATCTTTAGCGTTTAGATCCTTTAGGCCAAAAGAAATTACTTCATAGTTTCTCGTTCCCTCCTCCTTTCCTCTTTTGCCCTCAATTTTATTCTTGTTTGATATTTTTGTTCTGAAATGAATGAATAAGAATCTAAGGACATCTAGTCCATGATGAAACAGAATAAATTAATGTAATGCAATATCATCTTATTTTGAACCTCTTGAGTGCATGCATGTACAAATAAAATTGAATGAAAAATATTTGAATGGAATTTGATCCAATAGCATCTTTGTGTACAAAAAAATATAAGTTATAAGATAACATGGAACCCCATCCTCCTCGGTTTAGACAAATCCAGACGAGAAACTATGGATCATTTCAAAATGATCTTTCAAAATCAAAATAATGGTAAGAAGGGCATTCACACTTTGAGGGTAAGCACATAACATCTTCAAGATCCGACCCCCTTTATATCTGTATGTGTGTGTGTGTGGGGGGGGGGGGGGGGCTGCACCCAGGTTGCGCTGCTAATATAGAAAGGCAATTTGCAACTATTTACCGTCAAAATTATTGTGTTTTCATCATTTCATCTTATTTCAGTCTACATCTTTATCATCCTGTTCCCACACTCTTTCTGGTTTGTTTACAATCTCCTACCCTAATCTCTTTGCCTATTTCCTATCTCACTAATCCCTGCTCCATCCAACCACACCTACTAATCAATTCCAGCTGTATATTATGTAACTACCCTGTGGATACACTGTGTATATATGTAAGTTGTTAGATGAATAAAGTTTCACTTGCAATTTGATACTACATCAATGCAGTCACGAGTTCTTTATCAGCAACCAGAGAACATTTTAAAAAAATGCTACCTCAGATTAATTGAAGAAATCTACTATTTCTTGGATTCCTTCGTATTCAAATCCTTGACGTTGAAAAAAAAGATCATTGTCAGTATATTATATTTACGTCTTCTAAGTTACTCTCTATAATTCTCTCGATTCTTATGTTTGTCCAGCGTATTTCCTATATCTCCCAGTCTCCTTATACACCTCTCTCTATCTATATTCCTCGTCATCCATCCTTATTTAAAACAAAATCTTATCCCTTTCTCACACCTCTTCAAGTTCGTGTTTTTTCCCTCTTTATCTTCACTCTTTCTCTTCAGTTCCTGCCTCTTTAGTGAATAATGTTTGACTATAAAGTGATTCATACTAGGTAGCGTCTCACGAAACCGTCATAAGTATAAGTTCGCCGACGTTCCATTCACGCATTATAACCATGTAAATTTTATACAATGTATTATATCGGGAATTTATACTGAAGACGGCTCCGTGAGACGCTGCCCTTGTTCTTGGCCGCCCCTTAATTCCCCTTCCCCTGTAAGTCGTCACGTTCTCTTCGCAACCATGACCATCAGAAAGACGATGACCACGTTTACCCACCTGACATCTATCATTTAATTAGTCGGATGATTTCGCACAATTGCAATATATCATAACGTTTCCGCAAATACACTGAGCGCGAGTGCAACTTAAATCATCCCATGCACCAGTGTGCATGAAACTGCATTATTTGATTGTACTTATTGAGCTTATACGCGATTTGTTTTTAATTTAAAAAATGGACACGTATTATCTTCTCCTTCATACTATCGCTATATGGTGGGTGATAATTATATACATGTAGCACACATACATAAGTTACAAGAGATTATAAGAAACAACGATTTCAAAGAGCAAACCGTACTCTGATGTGTTCATTGACCTATGTTATTATAAGCCTCAGGTATACACTGGATAATCATGTGTTTTTTTTCACAGGTTGGTGGATTTTTACAAGTATATAAAACCATATCGCGTAGGATAATGAGAAGAGGGTTCCGTTTGGAAGGTTTGGCCACAGATGACATTTTGAGTTTGGTGGTCACGTGAGACAAGACTTATGATAAAACAGCTATGGTTTTTTTTAATGTTCCATTTTACTAAATAATTACACCAGGTTTAAATTTATTTATTTCAGACCAAAACAAAAATAGTTATTTTGAGAGCAAAGAGACCCCCATGATGAGTCAGTTTGTCAACTGTCTGGAAATTGCACCAAAGTGTTAGAGAAACAGGATTATGGCTATGAAGCGCTAGAAACTGCACGTAATCACCGGGATAATAATATGATTGCAGGGCCCTCAGGGAGAACAGTAAAGAATACTGATGAGGCTACCCTTGGGTAAACAGGACATATTATTATTATTATTATTCTACTTCTTGTTATTATTATTATTATTATTATTATTATTATTATTCTACTTCTTATTATTATTTTTATTCTTATTCTTATTCTTATTCTTATTATTATCATCATCATTATCATCATCATCATCATTATTATCGTTGGGAAATTCGATTAGTTGTTTTCTACAACGGATGTCTATGATAAGAAAAGAGGAAGGACATGAGAAGAGGAAAACAGTAACGGCTCGATATTATAATTATGATAAAGATAGATAAGGATAAGGAACGAGTAGTATTAATAGTAGTAGTAGTAGTAGTAGTAGTAGTAGTAGTAGTAGTAGTAGTAGTAATAGAAATAATAATAGCAGTAGTAGTAATAATAGAAATAATAATAGCAGTAGTAGTATTAGTAGTAATAGTAGTAGAAATAGTTACAGTAGTAGTAATAGTAGAAATGGTAATAGTAGTAGTAGTAGTAGTAGTAATAGTAGAAGTATTATTATTATTATTAGTAGTAGTAGTAATAGTAGTAGTAGTAGTAGTAGTAGTAGTAATAGTAGAAATAGTTACAGTAGTAGTAATAGTAGAAATGGTAATAGTAGTAGTAGTAGTAGTAGTAGTAGTAATAGTAGAAATAATAGTAGTAGTAGTAGTAGTAGAAGTAGTAGTAGTAGTAGTAGTAGTAGTAGTAGTAAAAGTAGTAGTAGTATTAGTAGTAGTAGTAGTAGTAGTAGTAGTAGTAGTAGTAGTAGTAGTAGAAGTAGTAGTAGTAGTAGTAGTAGTAGTAGTAGTAGTAGTAGTAATAGTAGAAATAATAGTAGTAGTAGTAGTAATAATAGTAATACTATAGTAGTAGTAGTAGTAGTAGTAGTAGTAGTAGTAGTAGTAGAAATAGAAGAAGATGTACAAGTAGAATTGGAAGTATAACTATAAGCAGATTGAAGCAGAATTAGAAGATGGTTGTATAGAAAGATTAGGGAAAATAAGAATGTACTGTACAAAAGGATTAGAAGATATAAGCTTGATAAATGCGTTCATTTAATATCCTTGTTTACATACTTTGCATGGCCATGATGGCGGAGTGAAATGTGCAAGCTAGGGATTAACTCGGGCTATCCCTGATCATTACTGGGCCATTCAATAAAGGCGTTGGGGTGAGAACAAATCGCTTTCAACAATTGATAGTGTCTGACAATAATATCGAGCTGTTTAGACCCGGCTCAATTTCGTGATTAACATCTTCGGGAGTTAGGAGGTTGTTGACGTCGGGCTCATTGTGAGGAAAACGTTGGGGTAGGGGGCGGTGTGCACTCTTCAAAATATTGGGTACAAATTTGCAACTTTCAATTTAGGCATTTTTGTTGGGTAATATTTTGCCCATTTTTAAGTAATTATTCTTCATTTGACCATTTTTTTAACACTTTTTTTTTGACAATATATTACAGAAGCTGTAACAAAAAAGTTGGTGGGACACATAATTGCCTTCGTATTGGGGGAATTTTTGCCCAATATTCTTAAGAGTGGGGGGGGGGGGGGGGTCAGAAATTTTGTAATTCTGAGAAGAAAAAAATATCTGAAAAGCAAAAGAAAATATCACATTTTTCGATTCTAATCTACTGAAAATATCACATTTTTCTATGCTAATCTACTGAAAATATCTCTAACAAACAACAAGCAAGTAAAAAGGGGTGTTTTGGGTCAAAAATTAGAGGAGCAAATTTCTTTACGTTCTGTACTTAAGTTATGCCACTTGGTTTTGAAAAAAGTGGATGGTACACAATTCACCAATTCTTTTGTTTATATTCATAATACGAATTCTCAACTTGAACCAAGTTACATCTACAGTAATATGTTTTTGCATGTATAAACCTTTAAAAAGTATTCTTGGTCTGATTTTTCTGCTTCTATCAAAACCAAGTAATTGTTGGACTGGACTTCCCATTTAACATAAAGCATTGATTCGTAAGCTGTAAATACGTTTTTGTCAGTATATAGATAAAGAGCGGGAGTTTTTAGTGTTATCCATTTATTTGGACGCTCGTACATATAATGTGTCCGCAAAACCAGGGAGATGTGAGTTTTCGCAGCCCCCAATATTCAAATAGACCCCCATCCCCGTCTCAAATTCGGTAATTTGAGAAAGTACTGACCGAGTATAACGTATCTCGAATTCACATGAACTCAAGAGTATATGCCACATGTTCCCATTTTCATGAATTATGTAGAAGTGATGAGGAAGAAGAGGGGGACTTGAAATTCGTATGGGTGGGTAGATGTTACCTAGTTTGCAGGCACAAACCCTGGTCAGTCGTAAAAGAGTGTCTGCACTGTAAGACTACCATAGGCCATGTACTATAGCTGCTCCTAACACCAGAAGGTAGCTGAATTAGGCTTCTCTCAAGACACAATGATTTTCTGATAAAGTGTCAAAGTAGGGTCTGTGCTTGCAGACTAGATGTTACCCCTTTGGGAGTCGCATTTGCTGTTCTGTATTCACTGATCACGTGAACAATGATATCAAACTCTCTTTTGAATTAATGTATTACAGCTAGAGTAGCTCAGCAAAGTTCTGAGGGGGGGGGAGCACTGTCATCACGAAAGGGGGGGGGGGGGGGGTACTGGCATTACCTTGTTGATGAAATGTGAATTAACAAGAAGACCAAAAAATAATAGTGGGTGGTGGAAGGGGTCTTCTCTTTTCGTCCTCTTTTCATGTTCCATTTTCTCTTTCCTTTTCTTTCTTTTGCTGTTCGATCGGGGCCGGCCCCCGTAGCCATGCCGCTGTGTGCAATGCACTGAAATGCTTCTTTCCCTATGCCCCTCATATATAGTACAAAATGTTTTCAAAACGCTGAAATAAGAACTTCTTTTTTGCTTTTTCCTCCGCAGAAATTTGAATGTTGAAGCGAATAAGTTTGCCACAAAGTAATTTAAAGTAAAGTTGTATGCTGATTCATGACAGTTAAAAATATTAACTGATTGAACAGGCTGTTACCTTAAGATATACTTACTGAAGAAATATTTTAAGGCACTATGTAATAGTTATATATTTGGTCTAAATCAAAAATATCTGTATGCTCTATATATTTGCATAATCTATTTGCTATGCAAGTAAATGCTTTAACCCGTTCATGCATCTTTTAATCAGCGAGCGCGTGCATGTAGGTGATGTGTGCTACAAAGAAAATCCAAAGAAAATCCGGTTAAATTAATTTATGTTATTTTAACCACCTATGTCTGATCTATTTCTGGTTATAGTAATGTGGCTTATCTGCTTATAGCCCATATGAATCAGCAGATATGTAGTTCATGATTTCGACACAGAGTTGAAATAAAGTTCACATCTAAATTCTGCTTGTTCTTGCTACGAATGAACAAGTATTGATGATCCTTCAAAGAAATGTTTTCATTTTTTTTTCTAATAATCTACTTTACCACAAGTTTTTAGTTGTTTGTTTCCTTGTTGTCGAGAGCATATTGTTTTTAGATCAGATTAATAATCATACAACTGAAATTTTCCTCTCCTTTGTTATAGCTGTCTCCTCTTCCTTTCTCATAATTATCTTCCAGTACTCTCACCAACTTCTCCAATGTATCTAGCTAGTATATCTGGGATCTTCCCTTGGGCCCATGTTCTGTCTGTATGTAGGTATGTCTGTATGTATGTCTGCCTGTCTGTCTGTCTCTGTCTCTGTCTCTCGCGTATGTTCTATCTCTGATTTAAGCACTTTCATTTTCACTCTCCCTTTGTCTCCTTTTGTTTTTCTTGCTCCCCCTCTTTCGCGCTTTCTTTCTCTCTCTCTCTCTCTCCCTCTCTCTCTCTCTAATTCACACTCTCTTTCTATCTTACTCTGTCCCTTTGTCTTTTTCACCCTCCTTCCCTCCTTATCTCTCTTCTGTCGTATCCTTTCTCCTTCTACTAGGCCTACATAATTATCTCTTCTAGACTTTGCCTTAGGCTCCTTGATATTACCCAAAGCGCCTGACCTTCCTGCCGTCCCCCTAATCTGCAGACAATTATTTGCAATTTTTGTCTCGATTCCTGGCTGAAATCCAAAGCGATCTGGGATTAATCCTTACCACAGGGAGAACATCGGCTTAACAACTATTAACAGTTAATCATATCCGAGAGCCACAACTGAGGATACGTCCCTGTGCTGATAGACTTTCAGATCAAAGCAAACTCCGACGTAGAGGAAGTTAAATGATGGCATTTTCACGATTTATGGGGAGATTAATGTTCAATGTTTACCCCCCAAATGCGAAATGAAATTGCCAGAGAACACTTCTGTAAAGGTGAATGAGGACAAGGGAAAAGCAAGACGGAAGTTACAGTGGCTAGACACTTTCAAGATCTGGCCTGTAAAGAACTGCTCAGAATGTCCTGATAAGGTGGGGTTTTTTTGGTGTGTGTGCGTGTTTGTTTGTTTGCTGTTGTTGTTGTTGTTGTTGTTGTTGTTGTTGTTTTTCTGGGGGGGGGGTAAGGATTAGAGCCTCCTCATAGCTAACAAATTTCTTGCAACTGGGGGCGTCTCTGAACTGTTTTTAATGGTTGGAGGGTGTCGACCAAGACATGGTGATTGGTAAAGTTACAGAATTATGATGAATGCTATTAATTGATTTGGTAAATGTTCCAAGCTTCTATCAGTGAACGTTTTCATTTGATTTCTTAATATTATAAAAAGAGATGAATATACGAAAAAGGAGCCGGTTTTTTTTTCAATCAATATCTGGATCGGGATGGTATATTATGGAAAATTGGAAATGTTTCATAAATAATACTGACTTAAGTTACTTCACGCTTAGTAACGGAAAACACAGAGCTGTTGGAAAATATTGCTACACAAACGCCGGATATGGTCATGCCGATTCACTCTAAAAAGTTTGCCGAAAAGCATGATCAAAGAGGACGTTGGGAACATCAGACCTCTTTAATGATCGGTATGGAAGCAATTATAGTCATGATAGTGGTACTTTGCAATTACATTGGTTAAGAAAAACCTGCTTTGTGGTTTTAAAAAAAAAATCTGCTCTGTGGTAAAAAATAAAAAATAAACAAAACTCCACGCTAAATTTCATGTTTTTCGGGATCCAATGTTGATTACATTTACACTGAAACATAACGTGAATCTGATTCTGAGAATGTAAGTCTTTGGGGAATTAGCTGATACGTTTTCATCGATAGATTGGCAAGCTGAGATATCACCATATACATGGTGTTTCTTAAAAAGGAAACCCAACTTTCTCCAGCGGCATTTCGTCAAATAAACATAGCTTGATTTATTATAATACATCATAAAAAGAGGGATTTTATCCCCTTTCATATGCTACCGCATTTGTGATGATAGAGCGTGGGATCATTGAACTAAAATAATTTTAAACCAGTAATGTTAGCTCCATTCATCTCCGCTTTGAATAATAGCCATTCATTAAATCTCACTCTGCTTTCTCGAGCACACACATGCTTGGACAGACAAGGCGGTCATTTGGAAGGACAATGGGGCTAATTTTGGACTCATATCTCATTCAAGGTTGCATACATGCTAAGATATGAATAAGGAAACATCATGAAATATTATTTTTCTTTGCTAAGAGTCTTTATCACTTATTTTGTTTCTTTGCATTGTACCTAATGGAATTGCACTTTGCATAATACCTCTGTGTGCAAACTACTTTTTATATCACTCATTTAAAACCTTTCAAAATTACTCATGCATGAAATTATCATTACATAATTTGGTATCATATGAAAGAGGATTAATTGAAATTTGACATGAATAATAAAAATCAACCCGGAAATAATCATTTTCTAGTAATTTATGTGAAAATTTGGGTTTCCTTTTTTGAGAAACACAGTCTATATCCTCGATGTCATGACTGGAATTGTAAGGCAGTCGTATCATCAAAATGACAATGAAATAAAAATGACCAACAGTGGCATATCCAGATATCGATAAGGGGGGGGGGGTCTGGAATCCTGTCCAGTGGGGGAGATGCAATGAACGTGGGCAGCCCTGCATGATAGACACACTGTAGTAGGGTATTTCTTACAGGCCTTTAAAATTATAAATGTTAAAGAGAAGGTTGAGCTCTTGGAAAAAATTGTGAGCATTTTCATTCCTTTTATGTCAGTTAGGAAGAACATCACAGTAGAAATGTCCTCTAAACCGACTACTTTTCAAATGTCCTCATATTCGAAATATGACGAGAAATAGCTGAAGTGTCTTGGCCGAACATTCATGCCACAAGTTTGACCAGTCCCATATAATATTGTGCCAATTTCTGTGTGCAGTGCAAGATACGTCGTGGAGTTGCCAATTTGTGCTTGACTGCTTACAAATTCAAAAATTCATAACTTTCTTATTTCTTTTAGGATTTTGCTCCAACTTCCATTGATCTGCTTCTTTCATTTTGCTGCTTCTTTTAAAACGAACTTAATATCAAGATGGACTTTCCATTTAAGGACTGTTTATCTGTTATTCAAACTTTTGATTATTCAAGGCAAGCACAATGTAAAAACAACTGATTATTCGAGCTCCGGATCCAGTCCTTGAATATCCATCAAGATACATATACCCGAATGATTCACAGAGAAAACAAGAAAACGGAAGCAACACATGTCAACTTGATTTACAATTATCTAAAAGGGTATTTAAATAGGCCTTTTCAAAGTAGTTCTGCGTGATATCAGTCAATTTTTAAAACTTCTGTTCATGTCGTCATATTTAGTCACGCGGCGTGCTATACCTCATGCAATAATCCGATTGGCATAGTTATTTTTCTTCGTAACCAGGTCCATGGGCTTTCACGAGAAAACGGACGCGATAATGGAGCGTAAAAACAAAACTATTCAGGGGCCAAGCAGGATTTGTTAATATAGGATTTCAAAAGTTGAAATAATTAAAATGATAGGTGAAATATTCCATTCTCGCATATTACTTCCGCATTTTTATCATAGAAATTTAATTCAGTGAGAAATCTGTCATTGCGTATGTCATTGATATCCGAGTCGGTAAACAAACAAAAATTTGAAGAAATAAAAAAATAACTACAATATATAACTACAATATTGGAAATATAATTATAGTCATATATCAATTAATTCCTGTTCTCTGATATTACAGTAACAACGCGCGATTTAGAACAATGCCTCTTTTTCCATGCAGGTATTAAAAAATATATTTGCTACTACGATGTTCTACTAAAGTGTACTTACGCACTCAGAATGTTGATCACCTTCTTGAAATAGATAATGGCTATTGAAAGGATACGTTTTGGGTGCATGAATGTTCGTCAACTAATTCAATTTGGGTGATCTATGAAGTGCTTCGTAATTAGTTCTTTGTTTTCTGTTAATTGCTTACATGGGATGATAACAAGAAGTTGTTATATAACATGAATTAAACAATTACGTTAGAATTTCCTGCCAGAACTCAACAAACACCTTTAGTGACGTCATGTCACAGCGTATACGCCCACAGCAATGAATCGGAGAAAGTGCATAAATTTTAACGTGAAAGTATAAGCTATAATGACGACTAAATGGTTTTGTTTCTGTATACGTATGTGTATGCGTGTGTGTGGAAAAAAAATGACGATAAAGTGTGTACTAATTTTGATTGTGATTGATATTCTGAGATCATTTACATCTGAAGGAAGATTCGAACGATTAGGGTATAAGGAAACTGGATTATCAATAGCAAATAATTAATATGAATAACTGATAGAAAATGACTGTTATACTTGAAGAGAATTTGACAATGATTTATCTATAAGGACCACGAGTGAGCTTGAAAGTATATAACAGAATGTCATTTAAGTTTCATTTGAATTACGGAAGGGAATGAGGAATTGCATCACCTTCTTGTAGAAAAATATAGGAAATGTGAAGAAGATGTCGACGAAAACATCTGAAATTGGTAATTTTCAAGCTCCACTTGAATCCCTGGTTGATATACACATAGAGAAGAGAAATGAAACATCGTCAAGATGGGAAACTCAGTTATGGTCCAATTGGAGAACAATGTAAAAAAAAAACAATAACAATAATTCCATTATTCATGACACGGATATGATTAGACATCTTGGGTACCGTTCCAAACTTTGCTTCCCAAACAAACAAGAATGTTAGCCATATTTTGAATATGACTAAGAATAATGTCAGCAATTATCCGTCAGTGATCGATATTTTTTTCAAATTAAATCGTGATTGTTTCTTTATCGGAAATGACAATTCTGAGGGCATTTTTAAAAGTGTATTGGTACTGGGATGTTGTCCCCTTTATACCTTAACTTATTTGCGCATGTAGCTTGTAAGCTGATTTTTAACGAGGGCAACATATCGCTGATTCCGTGGTGCTTTTTTGTTTTTTATTTGTTTGTTTTTGTTCCCATTGGCCTGTATTGTGAACTCCGGTGTTTAAACCAGAGTTTTAGAATATCACATTCTGAACTCCGGTTTAATTATTAATATTATTACTTATAACGCGCTTTTCCCATTAGGCTCAAAGCGCTTACAATAAATTAAATCATCTACAAACTATAAACTATCGAAAAGATGTGTTTTTAATGCCTTTCTGAAAATTATTACTGATGAAGACTGTCTAATAGAAAGTGGCAAATCATTCCAGTATTTTGAAGCTGACACAGTAAACGTTCTATCACCAGCTAATGTTCGAGTTACTGAATATGTGAGGCGGAGAGGGTCACTGGCGGACCCTAGTAATCTAGTGGGCTTGTATAAACTCAGACAGTTAATTAAATACTGTGGAGCCTGGTTATTAAGTAGTTTGTAGACAAACAAGAGTAATTTGAAAATTATTCTTTGCTTTAAAGGAAGTCAATGTAGTGAGTTCAAGAGTGGTTGAGAAGGGTTGTCTCGAGAAACCTGTAAAATTAATCGTGCTGCCCAATTTTGTAATCGTTGAATACGAATCAACTGATTAGAGGGAATCGTAGAAAGAAGTCCATTGCAATAATCAATAACGAGATAAAACTAGAGAACGGACAGCATTGTGACAAGCAGACTGATCGATGAACCTTCTGATTCTAGAAATGTTCCTTAAATAAAACGTAACTGTTTTACAGATGTAAGAGATATGATGTGACATCGACATACACGGATCAAACATAACACCAAGGTTTCTTATTGTTTCTGAAGGTCTTATGAGTGTGCCACCAACATCTAACTGAACATTTGGAAGACTGCGCAGGTTGTAAGCAGAAGCAGCAACAAAAAATACAAATAACTTGAAATCCAGTCTAAATGTGGTTTAACTTTGTACAAAAAATTAGACTGGACTTGCAGTCTAAGTCACTTTTAATTAAACTCTTGTTTATCTTAGACTGGAGTTTAAGTTAAACCAGAGTTCAGAATATACGGGCCATTATGTTTATGAATTTTCAGTAGGTTCTACAGTTCGTCCTGAAATCTACTCCATCGTGTTTCTTGTATGCGTAAATATGGTAATACCTTCGTCTCACCAAGAAACCGATCGATTCTTAGCCACTTGGGGGAATGTAATCGTTTGTTATGCCTCCGTCCACGGAAGGTGGTGCCGGAGGCATTATGTTTTTGGGTTCCGTCCGTCCATCCGTCCGTCCGTCCGTCCGTCCCGCTTTCTCGTTCTAGCGATAACTCAAGAACCACATGAGGTATGAACTTCAAACTTAGTGCTAATATGTATCATCATAGGAAGACGATCTTATTAGATTTTGGGGTACGTAGGTCAAAGGTCACAGAGGCCAATTTCTGAATTTAATTTCAGGTGTTAGCCTCGTTCTTGCGATAACTCAAGAACCATTTGAGGTATGAACTTCAAACTTGATACTAGTATGTATCACCTTAGAAAGACGATCTGATTAGATTTTGGGATACGTCGGTCAAAGGTCAAAGGTCATAGAGGTCAATTCTGAAATTGCAGGTTTTAGCCTTAACGTGATATCTCAAGAACCATTTGATCCATCAACTTCAAACTTGGAACTTGTAGATTTTGTTCACGTAGGTCAAAGGAGACAGGTCAAAGAGGTCATTATACAGGTTTATGTGAAATCTATTTTTTAACCTTTGTTATCACCATATCTCAACTATTTTGTATCCATGACTAGGAGGGGATAAAGTGATCAGACTTTTGGGTTAAAAGGTGTAAGGTCAAATGTCAAAGAGGTCAATTAACATGCAATACGAGGCTTTTTATTCTGGTTATCACAATATTTCAAGAACAGTTTAAGCCATCAACTGAATTTAGGCGGAGGCATATAGGAGACGAAGTCGCATTCATCTTGTTCAGTATCGGTCTTGTTGGTGTGACTGGGGTATTAAAGGGAAAACCCACCCTGGTATTTAATTGATTTGAATTAAAGCAACAATAAAAAAACTTATAAAAATGACAGAAACAAATTCGACATGAAATAAGATAGCTGTGAATTTTATAAGGTGTAATCAATCAAACACAAATTGACAATATGGTAATGTATCTTGCAAGCTCCTCTCTTATTTGGTCTGTACAGGATATTTCTTAGATTTTCGTTTTCTTTGTTGTTGATGAAGGAAAACATTTTTTAAATACAAGTTTTGTTTAAAGCCATATTTGCAATTATTATATCTAGGTTGCATGTACGATTGAAAATTGTTTCTAGAAAAAGTGGAAATTTATGATGTTTTTAGTACCGGGTAAATGGGAGAGGAGCTGGCAAGTTTAATACCGCACGGAGTTGAAAATTTGTGTTTGATTGATTAAAACTTCAGAATTTCATAACTTTCTTATTTCTTATCAATTTTTTTTTCTCAAACTTCCATGCATCTGTTTCTTTAAATTATCTCCTTGTTCTTGTTCAAACCAACTTGATACCAGAATGGACTCCCCCTTAAATCACATAGCGGGTACACAGGGTCTAGATTCAGAGTGATTATGTTCATGTTCTGAGCTCATTAGGAACCTTCAATCTATTCCAAGACACGGATGACTATTCTAAGACACAGATGACTGTTCTGTGTCAAATGACAATCTCGATTACCTCCAAGGCAGTAAGCAGGAAACATCCGAGCCAATTATCTTTCGTCAAAAACCATCAAAAAGACAATGCCCATGGAATCATTATTACATTGAGAGGCAGGATATGTATTTGTGATAGAGGGTTTCTTGGCAGGGGTCTTCAAACAGATTTAGAAGCATCTCAATGTCGTAATTAACAATCATAACACGATATCAATAATGCTATTAATAATTCATGTACTTTCTAATGCGCCAAATCCGCTCTGTAGACTGCTCTAGCTGTCTTCAAGGACACTATGAATTTGTCAACCGCGACTGAGATGGGTATTGGATTATCTTGGCTATGGATTAGAATAGTCATGTAGAGCTGCTGGTCCTGTTGCAAAGCAATATGCGCAACTGAAAAAAACAACAACAACAAAGAATCAAAACTGTTGTCGAAAGGACAGATTGTGCAAGCATCTTTCATAATTTAAACAGGCGAAGGCTATCCCGCCCCTTATATAACCCTCCATAAGTAGGCCCATCATGGTGAGAGAGTACATTTCCCTGGTAAGAGGCTACTACGAGATACGAGACTGTCTACTTTGTCATGTGTGTGTCTGTAAAGCCCGGCGCACACTTTACGATCCGATTGCGACCCGATTTTCTCACAAATTGCAGTTTGCATTAAATGTGAAAACTTAATAAAGTGAAAATATCTCATTTGAAGTTCGGAATAATGATACGAATACTAATATCGAAATTTTGGTTAACTGCAATTCTTCTGGTTAGAGTAAAGGCCAAATCGGCTTCAGATCTTAGTCGATCGCAAGATTGGTATGACGTCACTACGATTCGGAATTGAATTCGCTTTTATTCCTACACGGGGGCTCGCAGTAGCCCGGAATTTCGATTTGAGTATTCATACTACTATTCAGAACTTCGATCACGAAGATTTTACATGTTTGAAGGTTCATATCAAATGTTATAACAACTTTTCCCAAAATCGCATCGTAGTCAGATCGTGCAGTGTGCGCCGGGCTTAATGCAAGATAACTTCTATCTTCAGTAGGGGTGTCGGTAGAGACGATGTCACCCCCTGATGAAATATCTGTTTAAATATTTGTCGGCAAATTCATGAATAATAGGACAATTTTTGGTATCTGTTTTACTTTTTGAAAATCTTCGGCTAACTTGTCTGCGAATTTGATCTGGTAACCCCCCCCCCCCCCTCCCCCATTTAAAATGGTCTAGCTACGCCCCTCTTTGTCGGGATCATCCATTGTTTGTTCACTATAAGCATCCGGAACCAGTCATTTCGGGGAAACGTTCTGTTGAGTGTTTTATTTCCCTTTATATATGCAGACTCATCCGACTAATCAACTAATTTTAATTATGTTGGTTACGTCAATGGTTTGGAGGTAAACAATACCTGGCTTTATATATACTGATTGCAGTATAAATTTTATGTTTAGGTTAACTTTGACGAGTATAAACACTGCGGCGTTTAAAAAGCTTTCTAATGGACGGTGTATTAGTTATAAAACGCCGTGTGCAATAGCCTTCTTGGACAGATGCAGTGGAATGTAAATATATGCAATCGCAAGAACTGACCTGTTCAGTCAGGTGACTGATGTGACCACTGCACATGCTGAAAATAGTCCGAATAATGTGTGCATTTAAAACCAATAATACACAGACGTAAAACAAATCGTTCAGTTCAATATTCGGCGTTCCAGTGCTGTTTGACGTGAAGTGGTTGAGGAATTGATCATCTTTTCTCTTTCTTTTTCTTTTCATTTTCATTTTCCTTTCCTTTTCCTTTTCTTTTTAATTTTCTTTTTAAAAATTCCTTCTCCCTTTCTTTTTCTTTTCTGTTCTTTATTTTTCTTTTATTTTCCTCTTTTCTCTTTTCCTTTTCTTTTTGAATTCTTGGCATTATGTGTTTGATCCTCATTAGATGTTGTGAATGCCTTGAGCTTTTTATAACGTTTAGATGTAACGTTGAGTTTTAGTAAGGAACTGTACTTGCAGAATAGTCTCATTTTGAGCCATGTCTAACAAAATGTTCTGTATATATGCCAAATATTATTTATTTTTACAATTTCAACTCCGTCTCTGTATGCACCTGAGCTTGCCGCCTTTCTATCCCGCAGAGGTACACAAATACAACCGCTTGACAGTGCGGTCAAACGCAAGTTTCTTTCGACGGCCCATGTAATGAAAACATGTTACAAGAAAGCATTCACCCTTGTATTTTCATTACCATGTCGCTCAAAGAATATCCAGCTAAACTACATTTATCAACCATATTTGTCATTTTAGGAGGAATCTTATGTCGTTCCATGTTTCTCCAAATATGTACCGAAATATCGTTTATTCAGTATTCAATCAGACTTATCTCATTTGGAATCTGTCACATTTCACTTTCTTCTCTGTTATAGTTGAGAAAGTGAAAGTTTGCAAGTACATGCTGAAACTTTATATATAGTTTTCTTTATTTACCTTTAAAGAGGGAGAGGTGAATGGGAGGGGAAACTTCACTTTTGCCCAAGAAAACCCAAATTTAGATGATTTAATGCAAATTTACAAACATTCAAGATGGGGATGTGATAGGCTCGTCCAGATAACATCTCAAGACATGTTTTTTTACACGTGTTAAACTCTCACATTGAGGAAACTCAAAGTAGCCCCCTGTTTCCAATATGGCTTGATGGGGGAAGCGACTTGAACAGTGAATTTCATTCAGTTTGCACAACTCCCAAGATAGTATTGACCTAAATCAATCGAAAGCAATACTAAGCCTTAATTACCGCTGGATTTTGAGATTACTTTTGGTTACTTATTTTCTTCTTCTTTGCCGTTTCACAAATGTAGTTTCTCCGGAAATTGAGCGTAACACGTATGCACCGCATTAGAAAGCGTTGCCACAGCAAAATGTAATAATATGTTGTATGTATAACGATTTGGGCTTTGATTACGCTGATACATATATTTTTCTTGAGATGAGATATACTGAGAGCTGAATTCGCCAAATCGCAAAGAACGGCTTTAAGTCGTCTTAATCATGAAAATATAACATTTTAATTTGTTTCAGTATACATGAAAAACCAATGCATATTATGCCTTTCCTAGAAAAACAGCGTTCTCATAACGTTCACGAAACGTCCCGAGAACGTTTATTTCAAACATGCATAGAATGGTTTACTACGTTCCGAGTATACTTAAATTTTGTTTCTATGGCTATACTCACGCAATTATTTTGAAGCATTTTCGTGAGCATTTTCGTGAGCATTATTCGTTCCTCACTATTTCTTCCAGTTCCATCTTGCATATTCGGTATTTTCATAAGAAGTACCTTTCATGTTGTCGTGATTTTGTATGTACCTTTATGCATTTTATTTGCATTTGGAATTCACCTAAAAGATGTTTAGTCGCAATTTCGCATGCATGTACGTGTTTCGCATCACCGTCTTCCCGACGTTGTCGAGTGTTTTTAGACAGTCTTGTCTCCATGTCATGTTGTACTGTTGTGTGCAGGGGCGTAGCGTGGGTCCAGCCATTAAGGGGGCACTAGAATCAAGAGCGGGGGTGAAGGGGGGGGGGGGGGGGTTGGTGCTGCTAAGTGGATGAAATGCGACTTCACAAGGCTTTCGCATCGATCTGAAATCGGAAGCGGGAGTGTTGGAGGGGTCGTATCACCTCCTTTCCACGTTCCCGCCCATTCTTTATTTCTTTCTCTTCCTTTCTCCTTTCCCTCCTTATCGCCATTCAATTGGAGGTAAGTGCCCCCATGCCCCCCCCCCCCCCCCCGTGTAGCTACAAGTCTGACATGTTGTATGATGAAATCCTCTAACATCATTAGGCGAAATAAATCTGGAGGAGTGGGAAGGAGAGCGTGAGTATATGTCAAGGTGACTTATTATCACAAGTTCAAAGCCAACGGCTAAGGAAATCAAGAAATAATACTAGATTGACGTTTGAAAGGACGATTGGTAACAGGGGCATGATGAGGTCTCCCAAATTATGGAGGTCCTTGGGCCGCCTTGTAAAGAGTGGGGGTGGTGTTACATCTGTAATCTTTCGTACGCAAGATCGGAGGAAAGGAGAGATCAGACAATGAACAGATATTGGGATTGATGAGGTTTAAAAGGGTTTGGAGATGAGGAGATCGGAGATGAGAAAAAAGAACATGAGTTGTAGGAAGAAAATACGAGGGCTAGAAGAGGGGACAGATTAGTTAGACCACTAGAAGGATAAGAAGTATGATTAGAAGACGATGAGGATGAAGAATATTATTATAAGAAGAAGCAAAAGGAAAAGGAGAAACTGGATACGATGAAATAGTAGTAAAGGAAGATGATGATGATGAAGAAGAAAAAGATGAATTAGAAGTAGTAGTAATAGTAGTAGTAGTAGTAGTAGTAGTAGTAGTAGTAGTAGTAGTAGTAGTAGTCGAAGTAGTAGTAGAAGTATAAGAAGAAGAAGAAGAAGAAGAAGAAGAAGTAGTAGTAGTAAAGGGAAAAATAAAAAGAAGCAGCACATTATGATGATTATAGTGACGATAATGATGGATGACGATATAGAAGAAGAAATAGAAAGAGAGGAAGATAAGGAAGAAGAAGGACGATTAGAGAGAAGAAAAAATGCTAAACAAGAATGGATATTTATTTCATAACTTGTGAATGACTGTGAAGGAGAATAAAGAAGAACTGATATGTCATTTCTTAAATTGTTATATTTTGGCGCGAATAGGAATATAGAGGTAACTGGCAGATAAAATAAGAAGAGAAAAAAAAGGCTCTGAAAATGTCATGATCCTGTCCTTACATTTAAATTAAATTGGGAGGGACGTTCAGAGGACAAGATCGTGAGTGAACGTCAAGGTGAAGTATTATTACAACTTAGGTCCTTAGGCCATTGAATAGAGAGGCATGAGAAGAAGGGGGGGGGGGGGGTAAGGAGATGTAACGTTGCGATTGAACAGAACGAGTGGGATTAAGTCACCAGTAGCTGATGCCAAACGTGAGGGAAGACAGATGTACAAACAATGATGTACTTGAAAGATAATAGTAGTTATGAGGTTAAAGGTAGCTTATAGCGAGTGTTTGAAGGGTATCATGAATACTGATCAAATCGTGTAACATGATAGAACATATTGTAATAAGTATGTGCGTAAGCTGTTTGAAGATGGGGCTTGTAAAGATGATTGTAGGAAACTTTGAAATGGAAGTTACATGTGATTACTAACTAGTAACTGCATAATAATGTGAAATCTAGGAGACGAACATCTTGTTGTGGAGGGAAAGTTGACATGTTATATTAATTGCCATTATCGATGCCATAAATCATGTAAATGTTGATGGAAAAGGAGACAGTTACGAGAAAATTCAAATATGGAGAAATGAGAGACAGCCTATATCCCATGAAATAACGTATGCTGCAGAAAATGCATTATCGTTCATCAGTGTGAATACACACCTAACATTTTCACTTTATCACTTTTTACATGTGTTAGTGCAAACATATTATATGACTGTGATTTAGAAAGGAGTTACTAGTATGCCAGGCGCATCTCGCACAAGGCATTACCAGATTTCTTTGAGCGTAGATTGGATGCGGATCGATAAGCAATAGGCAGTGAATGGATCTGCGTTGCGTTGCTATGGCAGTCAACGAGGTGGAAGGGAGGAGTATCGGACGATGTGAGGAATGATGATTGTGAAGTTCAAGGATAGGGCTGAGATGATGGAGAGAGAGAGAGAGAGAGAGAGAGAGAACGAAGAGGAGGGGAGAGTGGGGAAGGGAGAGATGAAAGAAAGAGATAGAGAGTGAAAGAGAGGCAGGGAGGGAAAGATAGAATATGAGGGAGATAAGGGGGTTTATCAAGAGAGAGAGGTGTGTGGAATACGGATAGATGCCTATATCATGTTTGTGTGAAGGTGGATAAAGAGAGACAGATAGAGAGGTAGAGAGAGACACACACACACACACACACGCACACACACAGAGACAGACAAACAGAAATTTATACAATGATCACTGATGGTCGGGGGTGAGAGAGCTCAATAAACGTGGCAGTGTGATGTTATTATGTGAATACTAAGGCTACTGTCGAGGTAGGGGATACTGGTGACTATCTTTTCGGAGATAAACAGAGGGAATGGAATTTCAGATGCGACAATTTAAGATCAAGAGGATAAAGAGAAACATGAAGTTGAAAAGGAACATAAGATAGAAGCGGGATAGCTGGCAGAGGGTATTGTTACTAACCACTCGAAACCAGGCCATGTCAACTCGCCCTCGTCTCCGACGAAACCAAGGATGAAACGAGAATCTCGGGGATGACAAGCACCTGCCCGGTGTTGCTTCGTCGCGCCAAAAGAAGCTTGCAAATTGAGGCATTGTGCAGTAAGGGAGCCTTGGGCGACAAGAGGGACCCATATTTACATTTCAGGGGTTTCTCATTCGGTATACCCCTCCCCCTTCACTGAAGTTATGTGGAGGATGACGAGAAACATTGATCATTGACTGTCAGATTATAGCTGAAATTTCATCTTTCCTTCTACAATTCAAATCTTCTCTCTCAGCTAATGAAATGAAAGTAGAAAGGAGATGAGAGAGAATGGTGGTATTTCTGTGAGATAATGATCACAGATCATGACGATGACGATGACGATGACGATGGCAATGGTGACTTTCCATTATCTTCTCGGTGGGGCGATGGCGATGTAGATAGAGGAAAATGATATCACGTGATGATCGAAGAAGATAATGATACATACCATCATGGTACTAATAACTAATGGTGAAGGCATTAATAGATTTAACGGTGATAGTCAATTCAACATGACGAAAAAGATTATTGTCGTGATGATGACACTGACGATACCTATGCACAAGGGAGGAGTTCTTCAAAATATTACGAATATAAGACTAGGATATGGCTGAAAAGCTAAGAACCTGCTCCAGTCATGACAATGTAGTTACAGACCTATTTGATTCAGCCAAGAACTCGGAAGAAAAGCCAAGACATCATGCCTCAAAATCTAATTTACATGAAATAGAGCAAGGGTGTCGGAAGATTCCTATTATGGTGCCTCTTCTGGGGTCGGCTCGGCTTAACCTTCAATTTGCCCACCACTTTGGCTGTTACAATATGGAGTTTTACCAATTCAGAAGTCGTGCCTTGGCTTATGTTGTCAACGCCTGGCTCAGAATGCAGCGTAATTTTACACATAGGAGTCATAAATAGCAAACATCCATTGTAGGTAAAGACATGAGCCTGTTAGGCGATGGAAAAAAATGTTGTAGCGTGATATTTTTTTGTCTTTGAGACAAAGAGTAACTATTGAAACCAGTAGAATTTCCTTCTAGTTCTTTAACTGGAATCTATTCACTTTCTATATTGAAACCAGTGTAATTTCCTTCTGCATTGAAACCAGTAGAATTTTTTTTCTGGTTTTCTACTGGAATCTATTCACTTTACAATTTTTTTTCTACAAGTCCAATTACTTAGACCAGTGGAAACCAGTATAACCAGTTGAACTATTTGACCTTGGTATGTTAGTTACAAAGAGTAACCAGAAGAGCACCGAGCTTCTAGTCCGAAAGCTGCCATTCCAGCGTCTAGTTCGTGATATTTCAATACAAACGATCGTTTGGATGAAGACAATTATCACTGTGATGCCCATGATGACGGACATGTTATTGTCTGATTTGTAAATTTGAAACGTTATACATTAGTATAATGATAGATTTTGTGGTTGTGTATTGTTTTCTTTAGTGCTTTTTGACGTGACTGCCTTCCAAAGTTCCAAATCAAAGAACATTTTTTTTTAAATTCGAAATTAAACAAAATATCAGTCTGTTAAGTTATTTTATCCTAGTTAGTGTCAAATTATTTTATCCTCGTAGTGAATACACCTTAATTTGGTACAAAAAATAAATAATAGATTTATATTTATTTTGAGTGACGCTACTTATTTGAAAAGCTTTCTCTGATGTTCATATTAGATAGCAGTGATTTCCTAGGTATTACAAGGCGATTGTAATGTACTTTGTCGGGCTGTACGGTTTTAAAAGGAAAATATAACCGCTTTATTTCCCAAACGAAGTTGTAAAAGTCAACTTGGTCGCGTCATAAATGGATCAAGTTTTTTTTATCAAGGGGCCCCCATAGCTTCATGTCTTCCAATTTGACACAAATTGTTGCGGTGAACAGGGTGAGTTTGATTTATATGAGGTTCAACATTCGGGATGATGCCAAAAAAGTTTTGATTTAAAAAAAAAAGAGGAGACTTTTAAAGTGAGAGAAACAGAGAGAGAGAGAGAGAGGAGAGAAGTGTGTGTGTGGGGGGGGGGGGGGGGGGGGGGGTGCAGTACGCAACAAAGCGTGCGTTGGTCCAGTGGTCAACTTTCTGTCTCTGCCTACAAACCCACTCTGACGGACCCCGGTTCAAGACTGAGTCGCGTCTTTCGGATGGTAACGTTAAATGTCGGTCTCTAGACGAATAATCAACTTTGACTGACCAAGGAGTTGGATAATTCCTTGGACTGACACACAAAAAACATAATCACACACGTACGCACCCACGGGCTCATACCAAGGAGTTATCACGTTCTGTGATAACTCCTTGCTCATACAAGCTAATGAAACTAATGTGTATTCAAATGTATTTAAATCTATTTGTCAACCACTGTAGAGACATACATTAAGAAGAGGAAGAGAGAGAGAGAGGGGGGGGGGGGGGGGTGAGAGGGATCGAGAGAGAGAGAGACGGATCGAGAGAGAGAGAGACAGAGAGTTTGAACTGAAATGAGAAAGATGTAAAGCCTACGTGCTGTTCCAGAGCTTCAGTCTGTGTGGTTTATTCTAATCATTGTCTACTGATATTATGCTGAGATATATGGAAATTATTTTTGCTATTCTGGAATTTTGGAAGAATCAACCTATATTAAAACCTCCATCTTGGGAGTATAAATGACGTCCATGTTGCAGGAACAATTCTGGTGCACCATATCAGGCGTTTCACCATATCGAGAACACCAAAGGAGACCATTATTGATTACTCCGTCACTCCTTGCTGATGTATCACTTGCTTTGTTTCATTTTGATGAATCTAAATGCGCAAAAAATAGAAATCTACATCTTATGATTCGCAAGGAACTGCGAGTTGACTCCAACTTGAACTCTTTCAAAGTTTATGGTGTTCTTCGGAATAAAACGGACTCATCTCTGGAACGACTGCGTCACGAGGCATCTGTTCACCGCAGGTACTTTGGGCGCTCCTTTTACGCCTCTTGGCCTCCGACCCCAAACTTATTCCCTGTCTGATTCGTCTATTGTCTTTGAGAAACTGGGGAGGAGGCCCGTAGGGTCTGGTGGACCAAGGTGAGGACCTAGGTGCACGGAAAATATGTCATGTATACCCAGGACAGATAACTTGGATAATGGGAAGCAGAGGGAGAGATGTCAAAAACAAAGATGACGTTTAATTTTTAGGATGGAACGAAAACAAAGATTCGCTGGAAGTCCCACCCACCTGTCGTTGGCAGCGTCCCAAAATACACCAATTTTATCAAGGGCCAAGACAAGGAGGATGTGTTTGATTTTTCTGGATATTTTCTTCATCTCCTGCGTCATGATATCGCAGCATGACGGATATTTTGACCCATTTTATCAGAAAGGTTTTCCAAATGGAAGACTAGGTATCGGTTACGCGACGAAACTTTCGATCGTCGTAGCAGAGGCGTAGTACCGATGTATGTGCAGCTTTAAGTTGGCCCATGAAAGGCAAAAATAGGACGAAAGGGTGAGGAAAAATATGACGCTAGAAATAAAGTGCCTATCGTGATCCTCTCTTGTGTTTTATGTTTATTCTCAATAAACATCTTTTAATTTATAATTTTTGTCGTAGGTCCCAAATGATAACATTTAATGTGTTATACACACTTTTCCATGTTCATGTCAATTTATGTTCCCTTCTTGTGTAGACAAACTTCCAACGTAGGGAATAATAAACGGGAAATGACTTACATACGTATTCCTTTGTATTCTGCTTGTCTCAGTGATGTTCTCCTTTCGGTATTGGAGAAATAATAAAATCTATGTTGGCTTGAGCCTCATCACGGGCATTTTACCTTTAACTATCAGACTACATGTTCAGATGATGTACCCTAGCTTAGTGCCTTCAATTGCCAATACTCGTAACCCTGTAGCATCCTAACCGCTTTAGTGTTAATTGTCTTCCTCCGTAGATTGATTTCACCAAAAAGTACGGTCCGATATGGAAGGAGCGTTTGGGAACCCTGGAGTTCGTCAACCTCGCCAAGCCAGGTCTGGTGGAAGCCATGTACAGGAACGACAGCAGATATCCTAGGAGGCTCGACATGAAACCTTGGAAGGTCTACAGAGCACATCGGGACGAATCATTGGGAGTACTAACACAGTAAATATAAAGCTTTTCTTTTTTATTCCTCCGCCCACCGAAGGTGGTGCCGGAGGCATTATGTTTTCGGGTTGTCCGTCCGTCCATCCCCCTTTCTTGTTCTCGCGATAACTCAAGAACCACATGAGGTATGAACTTCAAACTTGGTGCTAGTATGTGTCACCATAGGAAGATGATCTGATTAGATTTTGGGGTACGTAGGTCAAAGGTTAAAGGTTGCATAGGCCAATTTCTGAAATTTCAAGTGTTAGCCTCGTTCTAGCGATAACTCAAGAACCATTTGAGGTATGAACTTCAAACTTGGTCCTAGTATGTATCACCATAGGAAGACGATCTGATTAGATTTTGGGGTACGTAGGTCAAAGATCAAAGGTCACAGAGGCCATGCAATTTCTGAAATTTCATGTGTTAGCCTCGTTCTCGTGATAACTCAAGAACCATTTGAGGTATGAACTTCAAACTTGGTGCTAGTATGTATCACCATAGGAAGACGATCTGATTAGATTTTGGGGTACGTAGGTCAAAGATCAAAGGTCACAGAGGCCATGCAAGCTCTGAAATTTTAGGTGTTAGCCTTGTTAATGCGATATCTCAAGAACCATTTGAGGTATGCACTTCAAACTTGGTACTAGTATGTATCACCATAGAAGGATGATCTGATTAGATTTTGGGATACGTAGGTTAAAGGTCAAAGGTCATAGAGGTCATTATACAGGTGTATGTGAAATTAATGCTTTTTTACCTTTATCACCATATCTCGACTCTTTTGTATTCATGAATAGGAGGAGATAAAGTGATCAGACTTTTGGGATATAAGGTGTAAGGTCAAATGTCAAAGAGGTCAATTAATTAGAGGCTTTTTATTCTGATTATCACAATATTTCAGTTTGAGCCATCAACTGAATTTAGGCGGAGGCATATAGGAGACGCAGTCGCATCCATCTTGTTGATATTTAAGTGTAGTCTACAACAGTCACTGTGTTTCTGAACCAGGGGTACTTTTTTTTTTGGGGGGGGGGGGGGGTAACGGCACTGACCCAAATATTTTTTTTTGGGGGGGAGGGGGAGGGGTCAAGGTACTGACGACAAATAACAGATTCGGTGGTTGAGCCAAAAGGGATACAACATAGTCGATAGTGTCTAATGCGAAAACAAACAGAAGTTAAAAATAAAAATAGACTTCTCGATGCCTGAAGGGCCTCCATCTTTTTAATTGTATTGACCCATTCCGCATACGAATCGCCTGACTGTATTAGTAGATGTTGCTGCTGGAGTTTCACTCTGAATTCTCGACTAGTCAGTTTATCTTTATCATTTGTCATTATGATGTAGATTGTGTCAGCTCAACGTTGATGTTGTGGAGGTAGGGTGAAGACTGGAAATGACTTTAAAAAAAAATCTGAATAGGATTTTACCAGAAGTACTCTCATTCTGCAGTTGTAGATGTTGTCAGTGCCCTAGCCATTTTCCATTATCTTGCATTTGTCCTAACTAGTAAAGTAGTGGCTCCTTTTATAGTCTCGTGAATATCAATACCAAAAGAGATTCATCTATGTTACCCCTGCCACGCCATTATCTCGTCTCACTCTCCACCTCCTATTTTCTCTTTTTCTTCTCTTTCAACTGCAGTGAAGGTAAGGAATGGCATCGGGCTCGACGTACGATCGGCAAGAAGATCATGCCTCCCAGGGAAGGGGCCAAGTTTACCGGTGTCATCAACGAGATCGTGACGGACATGATCGAGAGACTTCGCTTCGTACGTGACACGAAGGGCGAGGGCGACGGAGTGGTACCCGAACTACAGAACGAGATGTACAAATGGTCAATGGAATGTGAGTACACACTTTATGCAGCTTTCTGTCAATGTCGAGGCGACTGATTGTGCTATACCGTTAAAAATGTCAACTTTAAAGATAAAGTTGAGTTCTGGTCATGCGATTACATTGTGAAAGAAACTGCCTGGAAGCAATTGGAAAAGGTTGATCATGTCTAAATAAGAATTGGTGTATACTGTGAGGTTTTGGAATCACCAAAATGATACGAAATCAACCCAAACTCGCTCAAAAGCACATGCACCGCATACAGAAACGGGTATAATATGGGACTGCACACAGATGTGGCATGAATGTTCGGCCCGAACACTTCAAATATTTCTCGTCATATTTCGAATATAAGGGTATTTGAAGAGAATTCATTTTCAGGGGACATTTCTACTATGACATTCTTCCAAACTGACATAAAAGGAATGAGAAAGCTCCAAATTATTTTTCACTTTTCCCAGAACTCAACTTTCCCTTTAAGACCAAATCCATAGAAAATCAATCTGTTCCCAAGAGCAAAGAACGGAATCTGAGACAAGGAGCTCTACATACAAGTATGTATTTTGGATCCAAATCTCAAGTCAGAGAGTGGAGTTGCTAAGTTCTAATAAAAGCAGACTCAGTGGTTGGTAACCCGGAGTCGGATTCATGTTACTAGCATTGTTGTCCGTCAACTTGGATTGATATCTAGTTTTTGTTGCCCGTAAACATACATGTACATCAGTTTAGTTATTAAGTACAGAAAGAGGACGTCCGGTGTTTTGTTGACATTTCAGGTGCAATTCCATTTTTGATATTAGGAAGCGATCTTCGACGCGGGGTGAAATTTCAAAGTATTCGGAAATCCTGTGCAGTCTACCTTTAACATTATTTCCTGTCTTTGGTGATCCATGGATATCTCGTAGAGATGACAACTTCCGTCGTCTGACAGTCTTTGCAGATAACTGATCCTATCTTTAAAGCAACTTTTAGCTCTGGTAAAGGAATTCCAATTCGAGAGAATCTGACTCGAACTAATTCTGCATAGTTAATCATGCAATAGGTTTGTTGTTTAGAGAAGGAAAATAAATTATAAACAAACATACGAAAAATTGCTTGAAATCACCTCCACTGAACGGCACAACTCACATTTTCATAGGAGCCCATGTGTTCTGTTAACTTCCGTTGCTCATAGTATTCTGCTATTATCAGTGGCGGACTCAGGATTCTCTGAAAACGAGAGAGAGCGAGAAAAAGAGAGGGTGTCACATATTTTAGGAGCGTTTTTAGTGCACATCCGCCAATACTAATATAATTATATTCTACCAATTTCGTTTGGCAATGTCATTTACCTATAGTTTGACTATCTGAGAATGTATCTTCCCTCATTACCATAACTCAAGTTTACCTTTACCCTGTTCTCCCATCTGCCTTCTGCCAGCCATCTTTAAGCTTCTCCTGGAGACACGGATAGGTTGTCTGAAGGAACCCATCCCAGAGGAGTCTCAGAAGTTCATCCACGCCGTCGGACAGATGTTCGCATCGGGTCAGATCATGTTTCTTACCTCCCCGGAGTGGTTCAGACGATGGAACCTCAAGCCATGGAGGGACCATGAAGCAGCATGGGACTACATCTTCAACTTTGGTAAGACACAAAGAAAAAAATTGAAGATGGGGAAACAACTTTGCCAGACGCATTATGTCGAATCCGACAGCGCATTATCATCAGATATGAAAACATTAACATGTGAAATAAATCCTGATTGAGGTCTTCTTGTTCGATAAGACTAGACCGATATGGAAGGCAGCAGATATTGAATGAGGATTGAGAAATGGTCTAGAAACCAGACAGTCCCAAGCTCAAAATCGAGTCTGTGAGCTAGTGCTCCCCTTTTTTCTTGTAAAACATGAGTCTTCAATAACAAGGTTTCCTGGATGGGAATTTCAGCCGTTGGTCTTGTAGTTACTACTTTCTGATTGTTTTCTTAACAGTAACAAAACTGAACGCAATTTACTTGCAATCTTCTGCAATTGACCACCCCTGAACGTCATTTTTAAATCTACAGTTGTCTGTTGGTGATCTGACATTTGTCCCGAGCTTGTTTTGTTGGGTTTTGTTTTGTTGGATTTTTGTTGTCAAAGATATATGGTTAGTGCTAAGGTTGAGATTTGGGGTTTTCGAGGTAGGGTTTAGGTATAAAATTAGGGTTAGGGTTAGGATTAGGTTAGGTCTAGGGTTGGGGTTAAGGTTAAGCAAAGTGCTGGATCCAGGGTGGAAGTTTGGAAATTGGTTAGTGTAAGGAATTAACCTCGGAGCAGCTATTGCGGTAGCAGTGTGTCGTACAACCTCTCCGGCGCCTACATGACTATTACAATGGGAGGGGTTACAAGATGTAAGGATAACCGCTTGCCCCATGGGCCTATGGTCTTCATGACTATTTAGTCTTTGAGTGATCGCCATGGACAACCTCATAATCAGTTTTTTAATTGTTTCGACACGTAACCTCTTATGGGAGGCATCAGTGCTTAGTGTTGTTATAATTTAGATATCCTGGAACATGTCATTGCTGCACCCGTCAGGGGGCGGGTGTTTTTTATAGAACGTCTATAGTATGTCATAGACCGATCTGTAATGCAGAAATAAAACACAAGGAATATAGTTGGCTGTGTTACTTCTTGTGGAATCACAATAATGATCCATCTTTTATTATATTGACTATCACACAAAGCAAAACTTAAACATTATGATATCAAACATAATAATAAGATGAGAATGAAATATATAAAACCATGAACAAAACAAACTATAATGTAAATAAAATGCGAAAAGACATGAATATAGAAACTAAGGTGAGTGAAATGCATTTCGAGTAGGATATTTGTATTGTATATACATGTAATTAAATTAAACCAACCGAACCTAAATTATTGCATCTCTTTTTGGTTTAATTCCTAATAAATTATTAAATGCAAAAGCTAATTAAATAAACTCTTAATACTGAAACAGTTAATTTGAAACTCAATCTAAAATATAGCTAGAATAAACTGCATTTGCATGCATTTGCAATCTAAGATATTATTGCCAAACACATTTGCGAATAAAAGTCAATAAAGCCAGTTTCGGAAACTGCATCATCACGTAATAAAATTCATCCCTGACTTATAAAATCTTATCCGACTAAACTCAAGAAGCAAACATCTTTCAAAAATTATACAAGAAATATTCCGGTTCAGTAGTTAAACCGAAAATAACAAATCATGTAAGCCAACAGCTTAACTCAAGTTAAACTAATTTAGTGTCAATACTAAATGAGAAAATCAAATAAATTTGCAGAAACAAGTAAAATGTATCAAACTCACAAAAGCTAAAACTAATTCAGTGTTTCCCAAAATACTGAAAGCTACCTTCTGACAAATGATCAACATTATCAAAATAAACAAAGTTAAACATACTATGAAAATCATATAAACATTTCAATTTAAGGGAATAGAAAATGTTCTGATGCTTACCTGTAATGCAGAAATAAAACACAAGGAATATAGTTGGCTGTGTTACTTCTTGTGGAATCACAATAATGATGCCAATATTTCAGCTTTTCCCATCTTTTATACCGAAAGCCAACACAAACTAAGACGATTCCATTAGTCCAGTAGGGGTGCATAAATGCGCTTTAAGTTTGTAAATTATCCCTCAGTAAAATATCATTTATATCAGTTTGATAAAATATAACATAACTGTGGATTAAAATGTATCATGTGAACATAAATATCAAATCATAAATTTGAAGAAGTAATAAATTAATATAATTCTTATTCCTCATATAAAAAAACACCCCTTACCTGGACTGTTCGATTTCTACACTACCAGGCAACCGAATTGAGGTAAACAATAAACAAACTGTTACAAGCTAACTCTTTTGTGTAATCTTGTAAGTCTCTGGCTAGGTCTAACCCAATGAATAGACTGTAACTTCTTTGTTCATGACACTGAATGTTAGTGGACATCTAACACAATGCCAATGGCTTTTACACAGCTTTTGCATATACATGTAGATACAGGAGATA
The DNA here is from genome assembly GCA_025617745.1 of Heliocidaris erythrogramma. NCBI lineage: Eukaryota > Metazoa > Echinodermata > Echinoidea > Camarodonta > Echinometridae > Heliocidaris > Heliocidaris erythrogramma. The sequence continues at coordinate 31,940,334 of CM046866.1, read as the reverse complement.
TCCACTAACACATAGTTTAGACCAGCATTACTCAAAATATTTCAGGGATATGAAATAGATATATAAAAAGAAACAGGAAATACACAAAATCATCTTAAATGTCCATATTTATAAAATAACAATAATATATAATTTTGTCAACTTGCTGTAATGCACGAAGGCATATAAATTTGGGGTATTACACCTTCCCCCACCACAATTAGATGTCCACTAACATGATCAACACATGCTAAAACAATACCTGAATTAGTACATATCATGGATTCCAAAACATTTCGGGTTATAAAAACATATATATCATAATTTTCCGTAGCAATGTGCTTTCACTGCTGATGGCTGAGCTGGCGCGCTAACTGTCCCAACTCGGATCTACTGGATCTTTATACCATAGTGAAAGTACAGGCAGATGCCACAATACGAACAATTTATAATAACGAGAATGAGCCAACAAATCTACAGGCAAATAATTAGTAGCATGACGAAACTATATCTGCTAAAACTTTTTGCTCTGTTTCTAACTAAAGGCCTTTACTTAACTCAACTTATATGACTCATAAAAAAAAAGATGAAATTTGGAATCAATAGCTTTTGTACTAATCAAGTTGATCATATTAATCGTGGCTCTTTAACAATAAACGTCGAAGATAAAAACAAAATAAAGTTTAACCTCAAGTTTATATTTCATTTTTGCTTGAAAAGAATAATTAGGCTCGTTGACTCATCATAGGGCTTGCGCAGTTCATCCATGTTGTGAGATGGCCATCGTATCCTAGCCCTTGATTAGGCTGATGACGTTCCGATGATGTCGACGATGACGGGGTCCAACTTGCTTGACCTACACTATGAAATGACGGAAGAATTCCAGGGGGAAGAGGGGTGGAAAGGGAGGGGGTACAAAAAGAGGAACATGTACTGGAAAAAGGTGGAAAAGGGTTATGGTGAGATATAAATTGTCCCGAATTATTGCGTATCGCCGCAGGAATCTGCATCACGCCTGGTTGGTCTGTACGTTGAGTGGCAGGGCTTCCAAGCTGGTCGTAGGTCAGTCTTGATGGGGGCCGTCTCGATCGTTGTGGAACATCCTCCATTGATTGAATCAAAGTTGCAGCTTCCTGTCCAGTAGGTTCTGCTTGAGTTTCAATGGCATGAGGAAGCTCTTGCCTCTGCTCCATCTGTAATGCTGGGACAGCTGGCTCATCTAACTGCGATTCCTCGGCCACCGATTCAGGAAGCTCATTGATGTCGGGCTCATCACCCACTGAAGACAAATCACCAACTGATTCTTCATTCCTTAATGGTGAGGGCCGATAGGCTGCTCTTCTCGCTGCTTCAAGGTAATAGTTTTCTTCATCGGAAGAATCACTAGACAGTGGAATCCGAGGATGTGGCTGTCTATGTCTGATGCGTTGACGGTCGGGACCTCGAGCTTGGACTGGGTCTGGGGCTCGGACTGGAGCTTGAGTTTCGTCTGTGACCAGATAGGGAAGCAGCATGTTACGATGAAGAACTTTTGCCTGACCAGATCCATCTTCTGGAACCACTTTGTAGACTGGAAGGTCATCGGAGATCCTCTCCCTCACCTTGTAGATAGTCTCCTCCCAGAAGGATTTGAGCTTGTTTGGGCCCGGCTGGCGCTTGGTGTTCTTTACCAGCACCCTGTCACCAACATCGAGTGGTAAACCTAGTGCCTTCCGATTGTAGTGCTGCTTAGCTCTGTCAGAATTCTTGGCTGCGTTCTTTCGGGCAAGCTCATAAGCTTGCTCCATTTGCTCCTTCCATTTGTCGCAATACTGCCCATGACTGCTGATCTCGTCGTCCTTCTTCAACTTAAACGCCAGGTCGATGGGAAGGTTGGGTTCTCGACCATACATGAGGTAATACGGTGAGAATCCAGTCGCCTCTGACTTCGTGCAGTTGTACGCATGAACTACCTTGTGGAGATGATCTTTCCATGCCGCTTTTTCCGTTGTCGTCAGCGTCCTCAGCATCGACAAAAGGGTTCGATTAAATCTCTCCGCCTTGCCGTTGCCCTCGGGATGATATGGTGTGGTCCGAGAGTGCTGTACTCCTGAAAGCTCCTGTAGTCGTTTGAAGAGACGATTCTCGAACTCACCACCCTGATCATGAAGGATACGTCTTGGGAAGCCAAATCGCAATACAAAGTCGTTGAATATTCGGTCTGCCGCTGTCTTGCCAGCCTTATTTCTCGTCGCATAAGCTTGGGCGAATCTGGTAAAGTGGTCCACTACCACCAGTATATACTCGTATCCTCCTTTGCTCTTCTCCAAGTGAAGAAAATCAATAGAGATGAGCTCAAGAGGAGATGTTGTTGTGATTGGTACCAGTGATGCCCGTTGGTGACGATTTGGCTTTCTCTGTTTGATGCAGCTGCATCCTCCGATAAAGCGTTCAACATCTTTCTGCATGTTGGGCCAATAGAATCTCTTCCTTGCCAAGTCGAGGACTCTCTCAGTCCCAAGATGACCCATATTGACATGCAGCTCCTTCAGGACAGACTGGCGAAACTTGTCAGGAAGCAGCAGCTGCTTTCGTGAAGCCGTCGTCCGACGTAAAATGCCGTCGTCATCGATGACCATCCTATCCCACTCTCGAAGCAGGTTCACGACGGGCTTAGGTTGGTCCCTTCGTTCGGCTGCACTCGGATGCTGGCCCTTCTCTTTCAGCTTGAAGATGACGGCGATCGTGGGGTCATCATGCTGTGCCTGCCGAATCTCATCTAGGGTGAAATGAGGAAGGCTGGATGTGATCATGCTGGAAGGTTGGGCGGCAGCAGTAGTGGAACCACAGAGCAAGATGCTCCAGGGGATGTCATCGCCGGCGAGCACCGAGTTGTTCACTGATTGGATGACTGGCTTGTCGATGATCTCTGTGAACTTGTCCAGGTTCTTAATAGCGAGGGGCTGTCGAGATAATGCGTCAGCATCTCCGTTGCTCTTCCCTGGACGGTACTTGATCGTAAAGTGAAAATCTGCCAGCTCACCAACCCATCGAAGTCCTGTTGCGTTAAGCTTCGCTGTTGTCAACACGTATGTTAGTGGGTTGTTGTCAGTGAAGACTTCGAAAGGTGGGGAATACTGCAGGTAATCACGGAACCGATCACATACTGCCCATTTCAGTGCCAAGAATTCCAGCTTTCCAGAGTGTAAGTGGTAATTCTTTTCGGCCGGAGTCAGAGACCGAGATGCATAGGCGATTACCCTCAACTTGCCATCCTGCTTCTGGTATAGCACCGCTCCGAGTCCCTCATGTGACGCGTCAGTGTGCAGCACAAATGGTGTCTCGAAGTCGGGAAAGGCCATGATTGGTGCTTCCAGCAGACTGTCGATAAGAGATGACATCGTTGTCCGGTGAACTTCCTTCCACTCGATGGGTGTACTGGAAGGCACACAGTTTGATTTTTTCTTTGTTGTCTTTCTTTTGGGCACTTTTGAGGAGTCGCCGGTGAGGAGCTGGTACAGACAGGCGGCTCGTTGGGAGAAGTTTGGAACATACCGCCGATAATATCCCAGCAATCCCAGCTGCTTCCTCAAATCGCCGACTGTTGTTTTCTTTCAGGGAACGTACTGCCTCTGTGTCCTTTGGGTCGGCATGATGTCCGTTGGCTGACACGATCCTCCCAAGATATTTGACCTGCTGTTGGAAGAAGAGGCATTTGGTAGGCTTCAATTTTATACCTTTCTCCCGCAGGCGCTGAAGGACTCTTTGGAGGTGGTTGACATGGTCGTCAAAGCCTCTGCTGTAAATGAGGATGTCATCCAAGTACACGGTGCAGAACTCGCCACTCATGTCCTCCAAGCAGTTTTCCATAGCCCTCTGGAACACAGCTGGTGCATTGGTAAGGCCAAAGGGGATCCTGTTCCACTCGTAGAGACCCCATGGTGTTATGAAAGCAGTGAGATGTTTACTGCTTTCTGCCATGAAGCCTTGATGGTAGGCCTTACCCTGATCAAGTGTTGTGAACCAGTTGCTTCCTCCAAGGCTGTCTAACACCTCCTGAATCCTCGGGATGGGTTGCCTGTCTGGAATTGTCTTCTGATTCAGTTGCCTGTAGTCAATGCAGAGTCGGAGGGAGCCATCTTTCTTTCGGACGCAGACAACAGGGGATGAATAAGGAGACTTGGATTTTCGTATCCAACCCTTCTCCAAGAGGTTAAAGACATAGTCCTTTACCTCTCGATATAAGGGTCGGGGTACAGCCATGTACGTCTTCTGGACTGGAGTTGGATCGCTGAGGGTGATGTCCATCTGGAGATCATGGATGGACCCGATGTCGTCGTCAGTTTCAGCAAAGACATCTCGCTCCTCTTCCAAGACCTTAAGGATCTTTACACGCTGTTCTGCCTTGAGGTGTCCCAGGTTGAAGTTGTCAATAAATGACTTGGGTGTTTTGGAGTCTGCAGTAGTAGCTGTCGTTGTGGCGGCTGAAATATTATTATCATGGGAACCTGGATAATCTGGTGGAAGATGGACATTAACAGATGTTACCTCATACAGATGACCAAGAACCAGGCGTCTGGGGACCAGGACTGGCTTCAACGATGAATTCGTGACGCAGAGGCGGACATTTCGCGGGTTCCAGCAATCCATCTGTACAAGGGTATTATCGAGTTCTAGTCCCTCTTCCAGTAGAGCGTTACTTTCATCAGGCTCAAAGATGTATTCCGCTCGAAATTTGTCCCTTTTCTGAGTTGTGCAGTGTATGTTGGCACTTCTCCCAGGCTGGATTACAGTTGGCTTCTTTACGGCGACAGCCAGGGCTATTTCTCCTGATGCTGTTGAAAGAGAAGAAACAATTTGGCTGACTGTACCTGAAGAGAATTCCAAGGCAGACGCAAGCAGTCTACATCGAGCATCATGCGAGGATGGAGAGCTGTTCACCAGAGCTTCAATGACGTTGAAGCCCAGTATGATGTCATAACTAGCATTGCCGTCATGGACGAGGAAAGGAACGGTGACTTCTGTGCCCTCTTTACTGATGTTAGTTATCAGCTCAGCATATCCAATGTAGGGTAGAGAAGTCCCATTCACTGCAGAAACGTTCAGATCTTGGCCCGCTAGGAGATCCGTTATGGGTCGGATGTTGAAATCGGGGTGGTGAGTCTGTAGCCAAGAATGAGACATAAGGGATACTTGTGCACCCGTGTCCCACAAAGCGTCAGTCCTTATCCCACCAACACTACAGCGAACCAAACACTTCTTACCCACCAGTTTGGCGACCTTCCGTTGCGCATGAGATGGGTGGCTTGTGGAGATGTCGGGACTTACTGCTGAGGGTTTCGAGATCCCTGGGGGCGCGACTCGTCCCGTAGTGGCGCCCGGTGCCCGTTTAAACACCCCCTGGCGAGGTGTCCTTCCATCCCACACTTGAAGCAATGACGACACTGCAGTCCGACTCCATTTTTCCTGCAACTTGCGCAGCCCCAATCGCTTGTGGGTCGTGGTCGCCGACTGGTAGGTGGTTGTGCAGCCCTTTTCTTACTGCTCGAGTCCTTTTCCTCCCCATTCACGGCGGCCAGTTCAGCCCGTATTATCTCCCGAATGTCTTTTGTTATAGAGGTGATGTTGACATTTGAGGAGGGGCCTGTCTCGACTGTGGTGGCATTGATTTTGGCTGACTTCTTCTGTTTGGCGAGATGTTCTGCCTCACTGTTTGAAGCTGTGTTGATTGCCTCAAGTATCGCCTCATCTGTGGTGCCTGGTAGGGATAGAACAGTTTTCAGTTCATTTCTGATCCAAGAGCTACTCAATCCCGTGAGGATAGAGTGACAAAACATTTTCCCCACCAAGCCCTCATTGTAAGCAAACTGGGATCCTTCTTCTTGCGATATAAATGAGATCTTCTGCCTTAGAGCCAGCAGCCGCAGAGCGAAATCACCCGCAGTTTCCCTTTGACCCTGGGCAGCTCTACTCAGGTCGTGGTATAGCTCAGTTGCCTCCTTCTCTTTGAAATGTGTTCTCAGCAACCGCCGTAGTGTGGACAGATCCAGCTGAGCCTTGGACTCCAAATAAGTTCGCAGAAGCAGCCCTGGGACCATGGATCTGATGACCGCGTCCACGATTTCGTCGTCGCTGTAACCTTTGGCTTGGCCTCGCTCTATTTGATGAATAAGGCCCATAAATCCCAGACGGTCCTTCTGGCCAGCCTCACCTATTTGGCCAGAGATTTTAAAGTCCCTGCGCCATTGGTAGGGTCCGTCAGCTCCTATCCCTGACGCCTGCGTTGACGGAGGAGCTGGTTCAGTCTTTGCGTGGCTAGCTGCAAGCTCTGTGTTTGGAACTTCCCCCATGACTTTGGGGACTTCTCCCTCCTTAGCTGCAGCTGTCAGTTTCAAAGCATCCGCGACCAATCGGTAGGTCGCCTCCACCTTGTCATCTCCGCCATCATGGACCTCGTCCCTCGTCAAGAACCGAGTGACTTTACGATGGAGCTCCCTCCGGCCCTTCACCTTCGCAGTCTCCACAGCTTCTTCCTCGAGCCCTACAGCTGCAGCCGCCCTCTCTAGCTCCTCCACTGTGCACTTAAACAACTTTAGAGTGACAGTATCCACGAGTTGCTCCATGGCGTTGCTTCTTCTCCGGCCCAAGTAACACGTTGCAGACGTCCGCTTATGAAGGACAGTCAGGATCCCCGCTCGTTCACTGGATGGTGACTTGCAGCCTCATCAGTTCTCTCGCTGGTGACACCATCCGGGCAGTGCCTCCAAATGTTGCACCCGTCAGGGGGCGGGTGTTTTTATAGAACGTCTATAGTATGTCATAGACCGATCTGTAATGCAGAAATAAAACACAAGGAATATAGTTGGCTGTGTTACTTCTTGTGGAATCACAATAATGATCCATCTTTTATTATATTGACTATCACACAAAGCAAAACTTAAACATTATGATATCAAACATAATAATAAGATGAGAATGAAATATATAAAACCATGAACAAAACAAACTATAATGTAAATAAAATGCGAAAAGACATGAATATAGAAACTAAGGTGAGTGAAATGCATTTCGAGTAGGATATTTGTATTGTATATACATGTAATTAAATTAAACCAACCGAACCTAAATTATTGCATCTCTTTTTGGTTTAATTCCTAATAAATTATTAAATGCAAAAGCTAATTAAATAAACTCTTAATACTGAAACAGTTAATTTGAAACTCAATCTAAAATATAGCTAGAATAAACTGCATTTGCATGCATTTGCAATCTAAGATATTATTGCCAAACACATTTGCGAATAAAAGTCAATAAAGCCAGTTTCGGAAACTGCATCATCACGTAATAAAATTCATCCCTGACTTATAAAATCTTATCCGACTAAACTCAAGAAGCAAACATCTTTCAAAAATTATACAAGAAATATTCCGGTTCAGTAGTTAAACCGAAAATAACAAATCATGTAAGCCAACAGCTTAACTCAAGTTAAACTAATTTAGTGTCAATACTAAATGAGAAAATCAAATAAATTTGCAGAAACAAGTAAAATGTATCAAACTCACAAAAGCTAAAACTAATTCAGTGTTTCCCAAAATACTGAAAGCTACCTTCTGACAAATGATCAACATTATCAAAATAAACAAAGTTAAACATACTATGAAAATCATATAAACATTTCAATTTAAGGGAATAGAAAATGTTCTGATGCTTACCTGTAATGCAGAAATAAAACACAAGGAATATAGTTGGCTGTGTTACTTCTTGTGGAATCACAATAATGATGCCAATATTTCAGCTTTTCCCATCTTTTATACCGAAAGCCAACACAAACTAAGACGATTCCATTAGTCCAGTAGGGGTGCATAAATGCGCTTTAAGTTTGTAAATTATCCCTCAGTAAAATATCATTTATATCAGTTTGATAAAATATAACATAACTGTGGATTAAAATGTATCATGTGAACATAAATATCAAATCATAAATTTGAAGAAGTAATAAATTAATATAATTCTTATTCCTCATATAAAAAAACACCCCTTACCTGGACTGTTCGATTTCTACACTACCAGGCAACCGAATTGAGGTAAACAATAAACAAACTGTTACAAGCTAACTCTTTTGTGTAATCTTGTAAGTCTCTGGCTAGGTCTAACCCAATGAATAGACTGTAACTTCTTTGTTCATGACACTGAATGTTAGTGGACATCTAACACAATGCCAATGGCTTTTACACAGCTTTTGCATATACATGTAGATACAGGAGATATCCACTAACACATAGTTTAGACCAGCATTACTCAAAATATTTCAGGGATATGAAATAGATATATAAAAAGAAACAGGAAATACACAAAATCATCTTAAATGTCCATATTTATAAAATAACAATAATATATAATTTTGTCAACTTGCTGTAATGCACGAAGGCATATAAATTTGGGGTATTACATCATCGCTGAGTTGACACTGTCTTTGATTTATTATACCATCAGGGATGAGGTTGTATAATGCTTGTGGAATTAATGTTTACAGGTTGACTGGTTTATAGGAAGATAACATAACTGTTCGTGATTTGTGTGAGAGAAGATCGCTGCAACATCACATAGCTTTACCGTATATGATCAAAGGTTGCTTGGGTCTCATAGGTTTGTGCCTGAATGACTTATACAAATGGCGTGGTCATTTCGATAAATAAGCCTGCTTGTTCAACAACATAAACAAGTTTGTATGAATTCAGAATTCAGGCTCGTAAAGTCACCCCATTGAGTTTCAAGACCAATACTCTTTCCTTGAGGAATCCATGGGAAGAGCAGAATGGCTACAGCCCCCCCCCCCCCATGACAAAAAAAAAAGAAAGATAAAGGATAAGGGATGCACCCCTCCCCCAAGATGAATGGATAAAGCAGTTGTGACTCTAAAAGTCATGTTCACGGGAAAATATCGGGAAATTTCGCCCCACCCCATTTGGGAACCCCCCTCCCTTTAGACAACAAAAATTGTGCTCATTAAGTTCACGAAGAGTTGTAAAAGTTCGAAATTATGATTTCACCAATGCTTAAATCGGTAGCAAGGAATTATATTGGGAGATGAACGGATGGGATTGGTAGGTTGAGTTTTTGAGTGATAGGCATATCCGACACTGATAGCCACAAGCGAAACTGAGCACCGTGACCGACGCCCTTATGTTCCGGCCATTGTATCTCAGAAGGGCTGATATGAAAAATATAATTGGGCTGTCGACTTATAAACGGGTGCATAAAATGGGTGCAAAAAAGGGGTTATGGTATAATTCCAAAAGTTTAATCGCACGAATTTTGCGGTCCAGCCGTTTAGAACATATTGCCGTCGTTAAGTTACAGCTGGTGGCGATAAACACATCTCATATGCTGGTTTGGAAATTGGGTATCTGAATCAGAATGAATACTCCCTGTATCTTTCAAATTTTGTCTTTTATTTGACTTGTTAATCTCTCTTTTTTTATCAGTTTTGATGTTTGTATGTACTGATTTCTTGCATTACGTCTTTTTGCATAGAAAACTTTGTTTAAAATTTCATTATAAGAAAAAGAATCTTCAACTTTCTTCTCCTTCCTTCGTGTTGATGTTCTGTTTTAGGCTAATTTTTCACTTTCATATGCTTTTCTATTCCATCTTCCTCTACTACTTTTTCTTTTCTTCCCCCTCCACATGATCATACTACCAAGGGAACATGTCCATGCGGAGGGGTGTAATGATGCCCCCTTCCGCTTTACCCACCCATGTCTTCAAGGGAAGAAACACCGAACCGCAGGAACTACTCAACCCCTTTTCCTCAGGGCCATTGCCAGACAATCAGAATTAAATGGTCTTGGGCTCAGGGCGTGTGCATGCAATGTCTTTAAAAGTCAAGTACTGTTTTTGCCCTTGTCATATAAATCCATCAATTCGATCAATATAATTTATCTCAGAGTATTTTTAATCATCTAAACACTGGTTTATATACGACGAGTCGTTAAAGTTCACGCTCTTCACAGTAAACATCACTACAGAGAGAGAGAAAAAAAATATACTGGCACTTTGAAATTTTGTGAATCATTTATTAACCCCTTCCATGCCTCCAGATTTTTGAGCAATTGTCAAAAAATGAACTTTCAAGAGTTAACTATTAACTTTCAATGAGATTTTTTCTTGAGCAAACTGGGCAAAGATATATTGGACAGGAATAAGCATTATATTGAAGGCACAGGTTTCTCTGTATGAGGAAGAAATTTCAAGCCATTCTCAGCCTAAAAAATATGTTCAACAATAAAATTTTTGGGCGGGATTTGCCGCCCACGGCATGGTAGGGGTTTTAAGCACACTGTTGGCGATGTGTTTGACCTTAACCGTTTGAACGTTTTAGACCCAAAACAGGACAAGATCACTATTTAGTCTAATTACACTTTGAAGTTTCAAATCTTATCACGTAAGTCTAGGACCAATTTCCCGGCGGTAACGAACAAGCTACAGAGCAGGAAGGCAGTTTCACCTCCTTTTGTATAACACCCGATTCTTGGACACTTCAACGAACTTTTCTCCTCTTCTGCACACGCATTTTTTTGCGTTTTTTTTCTTCCTCAGAGGTAATTTTCAGAGGTCATTTTCTCCCGTCGGCGGACATCTTGGGGCTTTCTTTTTTCCTTTAATGGGGTAATTGTTCTATTTCCCCCTCCTCCTCTCGGGCCATCTTGTAGGAACAAGCCTTTGCTCAGCCCACTTCCTGTCTGAATCAGTGTGGTCAAAACTAATATCATAAAAGTGATGCAACCTTGAGAGCGTTAGCCCTGGGAAGTTATCGAGAAAAATCAGTCAAAACTTGTATTCATTATTTGACGAGATGCAGAATAAACCCTAGTCTAAAATCTTGGAGAACAGTCACGATTCAGAAGTTTATAATTTCTCGTGATTTTGAGTATAATGCTGACTCCAGAAGTAATTTGGTTCTTTGAAACTGCATGGTTTATTTCTTGTATAGGCCTACTTACTTTTGATGAAACAGCATAGCCGATGTATTCCATTGATTTATATCAATGTAATTAGTTTTTCTAGTTTCACAAGAGAATGTCGAAATTTCATATTTCAACTCTGTATTCATACTCAAATTATTTGAGTTATCCGTCATGAATTTTTTACACTTCTCTCACAAATGGAACGATGCCCGTTTTGAAGCAAATTGTAATCTGACATCTGATTTCTTTTCGATTTGCTTCCGCCTACAATATATCTATCAGGTCAGTTAGTCATTAATGGCTGCTTTCATCAAATCTTTCTTATTTTGTGCCGCCAATGTCTATTTCAGTTTGCCTTCATGTATGTTTGGCATGGATATCACGTTCTTCAAAACACAAAAGTTTAACTACAGATTGAATATTTATAGCAATGTCAAAAGGATGACTTGATATTCCCCGAGCGAGATGTTTTGATGGGCTATTTGATTCGTCAAGTACCCGTCATTTTCCGGATGAAATAATTCGTCTTTTTTTTTCTTCAGATTATCCTTGTAAGCTTCCATTGTTATGGAAGGGTGGTGAAGGGGTGGAACCTTCCTAGGAAGAGAGATCAATCAAGTCGCGTGACAATTTATGTCCTGTTGTAAGGAGACAATGGTATCCTTACTTTCTTGTTTCTGGGTTTACTTGCTTGTTTCCAGGTTAACAAAATTAGTTCTGTTATCCTAAACATTGCTCTTGTTTCTGAAAGTACATGAATTAACGAATGTCGGGTCGGAACGATATCAATTTCTCATTTTCTTTGATTGATTTTATCCATTCCTGTCCTTAACTTGAAAGAACTACAAATAAGTTCTGATTGATGCTAGGGATGTTGTCAACAGGATGCTCCATAAAACGGTAGACTAAATTTAGCCAGTTCCTTTCAGGAAATAGCTTTCAAGTCGTTATGAGCAAGATGCACTGAATAAATGCTAATTCGTGATTATTTTTTGTTATTGCATGTATTGAGTGACAATGGACTTTCTATAACTCCAGTTTCCCTTTTCTACCTGCCCTATGGATGTCGTCTGTATTCCACCTCGAAGTTACTGATATTTTTTTCTCTCTACTTCCATTCCTCTTCCGTTTCAACTTTCTCCTCCAGCCAAGAAGACTATTGATCAACGTCTCCAGGAGGTTGCTACCCTGGCTGAAGAAGGTGATGTAGTGGAAGACAGTGGTATCCTAACCCATCTCCTAGCTAGTCAACAGCTGAGTATGAAAGAGGTCTACAGCAACGCCTGTGAGCTTCTGCTGGCAGGGGTCGATACGGTAGGTCCGGAAGAAACACATTAACCCATTGCCCACGGGAAATCGGATGGTCCATGTGTAAAGCCAATGGGAATACGAAAATTCAGTAGTCAACGGGTTAATGCAAGCCAGTAACCACTGAGGGGTCACGGGGGTCATGGGGGGGGGGCACTAGTTTTACTTCATTGAGAAATGCAGGACAAGGCAGCTGAGTGAGGGGGTGGGGAGAGAGGGCGACGGGGCTGGGGTTGGGGGAAGGGGATGTGTAATATTTACACCTTGCCTTCTTCTTGCAGGAGTAGGTAAGGTAGGTCTGATGGATAAAACACTCCATGCAAACCAGTATGATAGAGTAACCATAGTATAATAGAGTAACCATGTGGGGGCCACTGGTGTCATGGGGTGGGAGTGAGGGGGGGGGGGGGTCATCCTCCCAACGAGATGGATGAAATGCGAGGAAACAAAGCCGTCGAGTTAGGTGAGGATGGGGGGGGGGGGGGGACTTTCATCATCTTTTCACGTTGCTCTCCTCCTTTCTCTTTCTTTCTCTTTCTCTCTCTCCCCTTTTAAAAAAAAACCTTTTCGATATTCGATTGAGGGGATGGTGCCAACCGCGCCCCTATATCTACGCCACCGATACAAACCAAGTAGCTTTAGAGATTGTTGTTTAATATAAACGAAAACATGCGAACATGCAAACAATATTTATAGCTGGCATCGTCATTGCAACAGGATTTATAATAGTAATTATGAAGTATCTTGATCGAGTTCGCACACATTGGAACTGTAGGGGACGAGAGATAAAAAAACGAAAGTAATGAATAGTGATGGACTAGATCAAGTGGGCGTAGTGCTAACATGGAAATGCCACTAGCTACAAAGTGACAATTGGCCGAGGGAATGTTCGACGGGGAGATAGCTCGGGACAGGAGGGGAGATAGAGCTAGAAAGAAAGAGAGAGAGATGGAGAGGTGAAAAAAGAAAGAGAGAGAGAGAGAGGGAGATATATACATGTATATATAGAGAGAGTTAAATATGGAGAGACAGAGAGGGAGAGAGAGCGTGGGTAGGGGAGAGAGGGAGAGAGAGAGAGAGAGAACAGAGAGAAAGAGAAAGGGAAGGAAGGAGACAGGTAGAGATGAAGGGAAAGTCTTCGACCAAAAGAATGGCAGGCAAAGGAATATTCATTAAGAGGGGAATGGCATAACATTATTTGTGTGTAAAAGGGGGTAAAATTATAGTGAGATGAGACAAAAGTGAGATGAGACAAAAGAATGATGAAAACAGGATAAATGGAATAAATAAAGGGTATAAAAATGAGGTAAAGGTAAGTAAGTGTGTAGAAGAAAGAGAAATGGGTACAAAAATGAACATTAGTCCTAAAATTAGATGGAGACTGGTAAATATATACGAGATAGAAAGAGAGGCAGAGAGAGAAGGGGGAGATAGAGAAGAGAGACAGAGATGAGAGAGAACGAGAGAGAGAAAGAGAGAGAGAAAGAAAGAGAGAAATAGGCCAATGTCAATATGCTAGTGCCAGTCGTAATTTTCCTAATCATTCGGTGTTGTAATTTTTGCTTATAACTCCGCAGCCATGACCTTAACCTAATCCTATATTGGCCATTTGCCCACACCTCACCCTTACATCAAACCTATCCTATACCCTCGATATGACCTTATATCTATATCATCATTCATAATGCGTGATCATATGAAATGATCGTCTGCTTTTGCGTCTTAATTTCATGACTTGAACGCTATATTGGCAATTCCGCTCCCCCCTAAAATAACATTTTACTGTAGTTAAATTTATAAACATGCATTTCCTAGTGAAAAATCACTTAGTGAAAATGTAAATTAAAGAGAAAGGTGGAAAAGCAAAAAGAACTGAAATAGGACCTATACTAAGAAAACATATATTAAGTTTATCGAACTTGATTCAATGAATGAGTCAAAAGAAGGAATATACAATTTAAAAGAAACTGATGATGAAAAGTTGAAGGAAGGAAGGAATAGGAAGGAAGAGTTCATGATGACAAAAGTGCGTAATGCCACATAAAACGGAAGCGAGTAAAACGCAAAATGCTATCATAACATGAAGACTATAGCGTGTTTTTTTGGGTAAAATATCTTAAGAGAAATTTCTTAACATTCTTTGATAAAAATTTTGAGACGAATTCGTTTTGGTGCAATTTTCATCAAATAAAACCGAGATCATTCTTAGTGAGATGCAAGACCATTTAAAGCATGATAGTTCTTTGCTTGCAAGGCCTAAAAGAGTGGCAGTGACTTCAATGTCATAGGTGTTGTTTATGCAGATGTTCGTAATTTGATCTTTCTAATTCATTCCTTGGAGTGATTATTGGTCACATTCACAGTCATTCCAATAAACTTTGCCTCCGAAATTTACCTAAAATGAAAACGAACCTCAAGTGCGAATTGCGTGATGCATCCTAAGAATCGTTGACCCCCTCTGCCTCTTGAGACCATGCAGCCCTCTGCTGAAGTTTGTTTTCAACAAACTAAAGGTCTTGAAGATTGCGTGATGCTCTCTTCGACTCCCTCTGCATCTCGAACCCGACCTCTTTCCAAAGTTTGCTTTTGTCAAACTAAAGGTCTTGAAGATTGCGTAATGCGTTCTTAGAATAGTTTCAACTCCCTCTCCATCTCGAAGCCTACCTCCTTCCAAAGTCTGCTCTCATCACACCCCTCCACGATCTTATCAGAATCGAGGAGGAAACGACAACAGCTTTCGATTCCTGTCTATCGCATCAACTCTTGGCATATCAATCCAATGGATAGTTGGCAACAATTTCCGTATTCCATCTTGCACACTTTTTTGGGTGGCGGGGGGGGGGGGGGGGGGGGGGAAGGGGGTAATTGGGGAACGATTCCAAAAATGCTTGGTAAATGCAGATGCGTGAGTCAGGAATAAAATTAGTTTCAATTTGGTAATAATCTTGCCATTTGGTTACCTAAAACCAATATTGCATTTATATCTTTTTTTTTAATGATGCAGCCAATTTTTAAAGATGGAGACTGTTCTAGTACAAATTAGCTTAGGAAGTATTCATGGCTGACTTATCTTTGATATACTTCTATTCATTATAGCCATTATTTTTGATCTCGTTTTATTGTCAATATGCTGAGTCGGGTTCACATTCTTATTGAACCATTTTAACCGAAAAATACTGAAAACATTCTTGCCTATAATTAATAAATTGTAAATCATAAGAGGTTCAAGCATATATTCTTTTAAAAACTATATTGTATACATTTTCGAGAAGGTTGGTGTTTATCATAGTCTTCTCCTCTTTTCAATGACCTTGCATGTTCTTCTTTTCCTCTTTCAGTGTAGTTTTCTTTTCAGTCTATCAATATGGCGTCACCTCTGTCATCCTCTGTCCTTAGAGCACGTCTGAAAGGTCACGAGTCCTTTGATACCTCTATATTTTCCTTGGGACATTTCTAGCCCTCCGTGATTCTGACTTTTCTTCTCGCACATCCTAACTAAAACACTCTTGCCTGTAGAAGAGTTCTTTCCCCTAGGGAATGAAAGTACTTCTTGAACTCCCAACTTTACGATAAGTAAGTCAAGTATACGACGACCCTTCGGGCAACCGTGGCGCCGTTATTGATCCAAAGTCGAATAATAAAAACAAGAAACTGCTGTAGGCACAAGTCTAGCATTGCTGTGACCTCGTTGTTTGCTCAGAGGTCAAGTTCAAGATAAACCAAGTCTCAGGTTGAAAAGCTTCAAAGAAATAGCCAAAGTTTCTTTGTCCCAGAAAAAGATACGAGCGCCTTAAGGGTCGGGGTGCCTGCGCGCATACATTAATGACATCAAACCCCCATAGGTTTTCGGCGTGTACGTGGTGGAGGGGTGATAAGAGTGGATGTACAGCCGGCTGGGCCAGGGGGCATGTGGGATCAATTTGTGGCAATCCTGACGAGGCGCTGAAAGCCAGCCTGCTCTTTCTCGACACATATAAACGCGGGTGACGGACTGAGGGAGCGGGGGTAAATTGAATTGTGGCAAATCGCTTGATGTCCATGATGTCTGAAAATTGGAAGTTAATTTTCCGAACCGCAAGTGTTGACTGATACAGAGTGGAGAAATGAAACTGATGACGGTTGTCGTGCAAACTAGGGTAATTCTACACGACTATGACAGAGTGTGGTTTAGCACTTAGTGAAGCAAGAGGAAAGGTTATAATGCCTTAAACATCCATGTTTTATTTACGTTTTTCATATAGGGCTATTTGAAGCTTACCAAATCAAAAATTGTTTTCCATTAGGTCACGTGACGCATGGTGCAGGAATTTGTTTGCTCAATTTTCCACTGACAGTTTTTGATATGACAATGGATGTGTCATATGACTAACAATAGATCAGAAATTCCGAAAACAATATTGATTAGCGTAAGCTAAAAAGTTGAAAAATATGCACTGGCAATATAATTAGAATTGTCTCATCCGATGATCGTTTAAGAGGGTTAGAGTATATGTGCCAGAAGTTTCCAAAATTAGTTTGGTATTATCCAGTGCGGTTCTACATGAAGATTAAGATCGAATTTGTGGCACAGTTATTATTGTACCGATCTTTTCATCGGAATCATGATTGTTTTCTGTGCAACGATTTTTTTTACTCTGCTGACACAAATTACAAGCACTGCGTTTTAGTGGATCCCCCACATTTCCTCAGAAATTAAGAATTTCTATTAATAATTCATTATAATTAATTTATTTATATGTACGGTTTACTTCTACACTTATCAAGGAAAAATGAATTGTATATATATTTTTTCATATTTTCTGTATCAATATCTGTAATGCCATTGTCTTTTCTTTCTGTTGGAAATGAAATAAATAACATAAGTTGGTGACTCGTGTCAGTGAAATAGTATATTCTAGCTGCCAGAGTGAAAAAGAACGATATGTATATTATAACAATGATAGATATTCACTCTTCTAACATAGGTTGGTGACTCGTATCAGTGAAAGAGTATATTCTGCCAGAGTGAAATAGAGCGATGTGTATATTATAACAATGATAGATATTCGATAACATATTGTTTATGATGGTTGGAACACGCCCATCCATTCTGAAAACCGTCGCGACGGTTCGGTTCCCCAGATTGCTAACCTGCGGGCACACTGTTGCTTTCTTTGCTGTCATTTAAAACGTAACGTTCAGTCAATTATAAGCCGTAAACCGTAGAAAGAGAAGACAAAATATTTATGAGAATAGAAAGGAAGAAAGGGG
This sequence comes from Heliocidaris erythrogramma, assembly GCA_025617745.1. NCBI lineage: Eukaryota > Metazoa > Echinodermata > Echinoidea > Camarodonta > Echinometridae > Heliocidaris > Heliocidaris erythrogramma. Next base: position 31,922,851 of record CM046866.1, on the reverse strand, counting down.
GGGGGGGGGGGGTTATCTGTTTGAATATATTACTTTTCGTTTATACTACTCACTTCCAAAATATCTTAAGGGCTTCTCTACATAGCGAGCAAATAATGGTTGATTTTCATTTTGTAACCCTACCAAATTCCCAGCAAAGTGAGAGTCATCATACTTTCGGGGGTCTTTAAGGAGCATGACTTGCCAAATTCTGGTCCTAAGCAATAACAGTCGTGGGGAAAGTTGTTGCATAAATCGAATTACGCCTATCACTTCCAACTTCGTCTGCAGACGAAAGGGGACCTGGAGATGCGCTTAATCCTCCTCCCCAATCGAACCAATTTCTGGTCTTTCGAACAAAGCATTACCCTTCAATTTGCACTTCCCCTACCGGAATTAAAGGCAGACTTTACGAAACGAGTTTCCAATCCTTTTCTTGATGTCACGTGATGATACGGAAATGTTTTCCAGACGTTTTGTATATACGATATATTTTACTGATGACTTCTGAGAATTTTAGCGTCTCAGCTTTACTTTCCATTTCATTTAACGAAATGACGTTTTTTTGTTTTTTTTTGTTTTGTTTTGTTTTGTTTGTTTTTGTTTTGTTTGTTTGTTTGTTGTTGTTTTTTTTTTTTGGGGGGGTTAATATGTTTCGGTTGTTTGTAACAATCGAATACCTTGTATAGTAGATCAGGGGAGCGTTTCATCAAGCGTTTTGTCAGTGATTTTTACCGACAACTGTTATAAGCTATTGAAATCCTTGCATCTGATTGGTTGAGAGCAAATTTGTCAGTAAAAATCACTGACAAAACCCTTGATGAAATGGTCCCCTGATATTTTCAGTAAATAAATTGGCAGAAATATTCTCATTTCTTTAGATTTTATTTTTGTTGTCATTTTTATTTAATTTTAGTTAATTTTCATTGAAAGCATTTTCCAAACTCGTAAGTGCAGGCGTAAGATCCCATTTAAAATTTTCTTAAAAGGGCTTCTTTTGACATGGGGTTTACTCTCTTATGCATTTTATTTTTTCTCTATCAACTGCGTCAGCGAATAGCGCTGCCATTGACGCGCCATGCTGGGATGTGTGATATCGTACACAAAGTGATGCTTTTATGTAACAAAAATATGAATCTGAAGCTTTTCCTATAACCATTAGATAGCTATCTTGTGCCTGTTGCACATGGGGCGTCATTGACTGACGTACGACTGCGTCAGCGAATAGCGCTGCCATTGACGCGCCATGGATGAGTGGTATCGTACAGTAAGTGAATGCAAAATGAACATTGCAAACATTCCTTTGAATCATTGGAGTAATTGGCTTATCGCCTTAGCGCATGTAAGAACGCAGTTAAAATGAAGCTTCGTGTGCCACGGGAATAAAAACCTCGTTTCAAGGTAGCGACATGACTTCATGCCACAAGTCTTTGCCTCAAAACAAGTTTTTAGGCAATGTCCATCTTACATGGTGTAGAACTTTGTCATTGCGAGCACGATAAGTCAATCGTAATCAGTATCGGAAATGTTCCATCTTCGGAAGCGACGATAGGGCGGACCATCTATGATCAACAAATTAACGCCAGCTGATTTTTTTTCCCCTGAAGGATCTTACATTTACCACTGCCAAGAGCTTGGATAGTTCCTCGGTAGAAAATTGGGAGAGACCTTAAATCAAATCTTCTAAAATCTCGTACATCACGACCTTCTTATAAGATATAACGTTTTTCTTGTAAGACGCCATGTCTGTTTATGTTGTTCTTACGCCCATGCCTCGAGCTTCATTACTTGGAATGATATCTGTAATAACAGATGACTCATTCAGTCAAAGTTAAAGAATAGAGTAGGTGTGAGGTACTGACAGCTGTATAGAAATTCAAAACTTAAGAAAACTTATAAGAAATGTTATTTGTACCCTCTCTGTCCTACTTTTGATATCAATCATAATTCTTAAAACCATTTCATGTTTTATAGGTTGGCTGACTTTGGCACCTCGCCATTTTGTCGGCGTCGATATTCTATTGAAACCTGGGCTCTATAATATATGAACTTTCTAAAAATTTGTTGAATTTCTAATTGCAGACGTCGAACACGTTAGCCTGGGCGCTGTACCAGCTTTCTCGTCACCCTGAAATTCAAGAAAGACTGGCGAAAGAAGTTGAGGGCGCCCTCGCTACGAGCGACAGGTGTATTCCAGAATATGATGATCTTCCCAACATGCCCTTATTGAAAGGGGTCATAAAAGAGACGCTAAGGTGAGAATACAGCGTTAACAATAATGTTTAGTTTAATGATCTGTCAAATTATGCGGACCAGCAGGAGATCAAGACCATCGGCAGAAAAGAATCAGAGGCTGAAACCGACACCTCAATTTTTTAGTTTGTGACATCCAAGTAGTGACTAAAATCGATGCATAATCAAATTCTTTGAATAGTAGGGTTTTGTTCTGATCTTAACCATGTGAGCACCATATAAATTAGCAAAGTGGCTTTTCTTGTTACAGAAAAAAAATGTTTATGTTATTTGGATATTGAATTTCAAATTACTCATAACCTCTTTCCCTTTGTGTCAATCGGTTTTGATTTCAGATATATACACCCACTACGAATATTCAACGGAGCGTTGTAGTTTTCAAATTCACTGAGGGGAAAATTCGAAAAGCTGTTAGTGTGAAATATAATCATTATATTTTTCTTTCTCCAGGCTATATCCAGTGGTTCCGGCTAACAACCGTGTGTTAGATAAAGATGTGGCGATCGGTGGCTATCACATACCTAAAGGAGTAAGTCTACAAGACTATGGCAAGCTAACAAAGCAAAGTGTGCTGTTACTTTTAGACAAGATGTCATGTATTTTTTCATTGGAACGAGGAGGCTTGTCTATATCTAGTCAGAAAAGAGGGCTGCTATGAATGTGTTTTTGTGTAAAACCACCTTAAAGTTTGATTTAACCCCTAACTCCGTTATAATTATTTTACAGGAATACATGTATTGAATAATTCCAAAAAAATGAATTACCAAGGAATAATGCAGATTTAAGTTCGGGGCAACATAGAATTATTGTTTGGTATAAAATGTAGATGAACAAAAATCCTTTTATTTTTTAATGAATGATATTTACACTGCGTCATTAAGAGCAAATACATTAAAGAGTAAACATCCTCTTAATCTAATCCCTCTCTTACAGACAATGATTGGGTCTCTCCAATACGTGATGGGACGTGACCACGAGATCTACCCTGACCCAGACACCTTCCTACCCGAGCGATGGCTGCGGAGTACCGATGGAAACTCATCAGAGGGGAAGGCTTCATCTTTCTCCTCCTTACCCTTCGGCTTTGGACCCAGGATGTGCATCGGGAGGAGGATTGCCGAGTTGGAGATGCATCTAGCACTAGCAAGGGTAAGGATTAAAGAAGCATCATCAAGATTTAAATAATGTTATAACTCACTTGTGAATCTTCCACCTGTCAGGAATTTTATTCAGAATAAGATTTCCTTATTTCTAATTCTATAATTATTATTTTTGTTCAATATAGAATCGTTACGTGTTTTACATGTTTTGTTTTTTTCACATGATATTTGAAAATGAAGTTCAATTCCAGATGCAAAGCAAGGTTTGATCTACTTGAAACAAATGTGCTTGAACTCAGAAATAGAAACTTATTCGATTGACCTATTCATTTTAGAAGATAAACTAAAAAATAAAAATAAAATGTTAAAAAATTGAAGATCATCTTAAGTGTCACTGTAAGACTTTATACCTTCATTCAATTTATAGAATTGTGCTCATACTTCTTTATATTTCTCATTTTCTTTTTTTATATTTCTGTTTCGTAAACACTGTCAAATTGTAAAAACGCAGCGCACTACTTGTTCTAATTATCTGGAATGTTATTTTCCAAAATTATATTTCGTGATTATATTGTTGCCAAAAGGAAATGACAATTTTTCTCCAGTCTGTTTATGATAAAATAATGAAATTGTACCTTTAACTTGAAACTCTTTTTCTTTTTCCCTCTATAGATATCCAAGTCGTTTAAGCTCCGTTATCACGGCACGGAGGAGGTGTTCCCGGCTATACGTGGGATTCTGGTACCAGGTTCGCCGCTTAAAATCAGCTTCAGGGATAGATGAAAGGACCAGATATAATGAACAGAAGAGGTGTTCCCGGCGTACTCCGGGTACCGGGCTCCCGATACTGGGTTCTGGGTACCATGCTCCTGGTTCAAGGATCCTGGTACCGGGCTCACTGCTTAAAATCAGCTTCAGGGATAGATGAAAGGACCAGATATTATGAACAGAAGAGGTGTTCCGGTGAACTCCGGGTACCAGACTCCCAATACTGGGTTCCGGGTACCATGCTCCTGGTTCAAGGATCCTGGTACCGGGCTCACCGCTTAAAATCAGCTTCAGGGATAGATGAAAGTACCAGATATAATGAACAGAGGAGGTGTTCCCGGGGTACTCCGGGTACCGGGCTCCCGATACTGGGTTCTGGGTACCATGCTCCTGGTTCAAGGATCCTGGTACCGGGCTCACTGCTTAAAATCAGCTTCAGGGATAGATGAAAGGACCAGATATTATGAACAGAAGAGGTGTTCCGGTGAACTCCGGGTACCAGACTCCCAATACTGGGTTCCGGGTACCATGCTCCTGGTTCAAGGATCCTGGTACCAGGCTCACCGCTTAAAATCAGTTTCAGGGATAGATGAAAGGACCAGATATAATTAACAGAGGAGGTGTTCCCGGTGTACTCCGGGTACCGGGCTCCTGATACTGGGTTCCGGGTACCATGCTCCTGGTTCAAGGGATCCTGGTACCGGGCTCACCACTTCAAATCATTTTCAGGGATAGGTGAAACGACCAGATATGATGAAACAGAGGAGGTGTAGCTGGCTATTCAAGGGATCCTGGTACCAGGCTCACAGTTTAAAATCACTTCAGGGATAGGTTGATTAGACCAGATACCATGGAAAAGAGGAGGTGTTGCCAGCTATACGAGGGTTCCTGGTACCAAACTCACCCCTAAGATCAGTTTCAGGGATAGGTGAAAGGATGACACATAAGAGGTGTTCCCGATTGGATCCTGGTTCCTGGTACCTGGTACCTGGTACCTGGCTTTCTGCTTTAAACCAGTTTTTAAAGGATAGGTTAAAAGACCAGATACCAAATCAAAGGGGAGGTGTTCCCGGCTATAGGAGGGATCCTGATACCAGGCTCACCAGTTAAAATCCGTGTCAGGGATAGCAACTCTTATAAAATAAGCAACTGTAACATCAAAATTTACTGGAGAATTAACAAATGATCTGGCTCATGTAAGCAAAAGCTCATTTGATATTCTAAATGGAGGATGACCCTCGACAGTTTGTCTATTTGACTGGTGCACAACCACATCTATCAAGGTATGCGCTGAATATCACTGGCAAATAAAGTGCTATAAGTATAAGTTGGTATCAGGCGGGTATCACACAAAAATAGACTTTAAACTGTATTCCCTTCTTCTCCCATCCTTCTCTCTCTCTCTCTCCCATCTCTCTCTCTCTGACTAGGTTCGGTATCTGTAGACTTTGGCGATCATTTTGTTCAATAACTCTTTTAGCTTTCCTCATCTCTGATCTTTTACTGTTCTTACTTTAAAAGTTCATCCACTTTACTCTTCTTCTTTCTCTACTCTTTTCCCCTCAGTCTTTTCTATCAGTGTCATCTAACCTCTAACCTCCTTTGCATAACAAATGCCAGGACAAATTTTCTCCTTCCTCCCATTTTCCTACAATCCTCGACACGCCCCTGTTGTGTAATGCTCATATGCTCCGAGTCTAACCTCATGTGTGCATTCGTAAGACAATACCATGTATGTTGATATGCAAAGACATAACACTTTTGTTTAACTAGGCTGTGATTTAAAAGTATGGTTTGATCAGTTTTGTTTTCTCTTTTTTTTTCTTCAAATTTTCAAAGAAGAGTATGAGAGATGTCATCTTTTGTTAAGCGATTGTTAACTTATTAAAAAAGTTGTGTCTTTATTTGTATTCAGAATGTATTTAGCGGTAAATTATGATTTATTTATCCAACGATTACTACCTATCATGTATTTATAATATAACTTACTTCTTGATTTGCACTCAATAAACCTGTACTGGTTAGCTATATGGTTTATTTATTATTATTTATCCAGCATCTACCTGTTTCTAATATCTTACTTATGTGTATTAATTTGTGAGTTTATGACACTGCACTATTATGTTTTTATTCATTTTTTATGGAATTTGATGCTCATTTAAGCAAAACATATGTATATTATACTGCCTTCATGGTAAGGGAATGTATGTGGTCTGTTTAGAGCCAGAAGGGCGTTAACTCTCTGTTAATGTATATGAGTTAATGCTCTTCTGGCTTTCAATATTTACTATCATCGTATGAATTCTCTTAAGGGAATTACTTTGCACATGCGTATTCCTATTTCATTGTTAATGAAAAACAATAGAAAACAATATTCTACAAGGGCGTCGGTCTGGGGAAATGGGAACATTTGTTCCCAATAGTTAAGGAATTATCTGTACATCCTATGGAACAAAAAGCAGTTAGCCCACCCCAAATCTCCAAGATGTATCGGCGCTTAAGATTTTAATTAAGCATATTTGAAAGTACTATACATATTTATTATAGTATTATACATATTGTGGAGTGTCAAGTCTGACAGACATGTGTGCTATATAAGAACCCACTATGATTATTATTATCATTATTAATTGAATTAATAGTCAATTTGTTTGCACATCATATTTTAGGCCTACCTGTTGTATAACACACATTTGATATATTTATAGGATTTGGTGCTTATTCATATTCAAATGTTTCCCTTTCCTTCATTTCAACTTGTTATAAAAGATGCTACACGGTTTCTATGTTTCTAAAAAGTTCAACCTTATCAACAATGTCATCGTCATTAAATATGAAAAGGTATTTGCTTTAAAACTATCATAATCGATATGAAAGACATAGTAAATTAACAATGACGTAACCCTCAAGCAACAGATTGCTTACAAGTGCATCTCATTTATTAAATTCTTGAAAAATGCCAACCGATTAGAATTTTTTGAAAGGATACGAGTTATTTAGAGAAATCCTAAATTAAGTCATCTTTTGAATGTTGTGAAACTGGATCTCTGTGGTGATGTGATTAAACTATTAAACATTCTGCCAAAATTGAGAATGATTTCCGAAATGATTTCCGAAATGGGAACAGCAACGAAAACAGTGGCGGGACCTTTATATTCTTATTCAACTCATAATGTCTAAAAATACAGAAAAGTATGAGGGTTTGGCTGATGATTTCCTTTGTCAGGCTGCAGATTGTTTAATAGCATCACTATCTGACCAAAGAGATACCGTTCATCAATTTCAGAGAATCTTGCCCAAATATCTTTAAAAATCAAGTGAAATCGCTGGAATATAATGGTACATGTATGATAGTTGTTGGTTGATAATGTCTTCTTTAATTTGGCAGGCTGTTCATCAAACTGCGGTCATGCATGACTGAGCACAGTGACTGGCCAATTTTGAAAAAGCATGTCAAATCGTCTTTGCCGGAGTTCGGGATGAATGATGTTAATTCAAGAGTCACTTTTTATAATGTGTGAGTACATTCACTTGGAACATGTGGAATGGACAGCATTCAACCAAGCCTTGGTTTGACCATCCATTTTATTCAAAACTTGGGCAGAGGCAAATTTGGCATGAATCAGAAAAAATGCTACTGGTCGGATTTTATTGATCAAGGTGTGAAATTAAAGGAAACATTATAGACTACAATAATATCGAGTATCTTTGATTAAATCTATAAAGTGATTGCAACGATATTTAGGGTTGAATTTGGGTTTATTCTTGACTGACTCACACTGTATACCTTGAACTGAGGTACCGTATAGTCCTTTTCTATAAGGTAACGTAGTCAGCGTTTTCAGGTATAAACGCCATCTACTGTCCTTAAATTTGATGAGCTCGTAAATGGTTCTATAGCGCATCCACATGTTTGTGCGTGGAAGGTCATTATACTGTTGTAAACTATTACTGATATACTATAGTTTACCCGTTGTTGCCTTTTGAATATATAACCTAAGATTGAACAAGCTTTAAAAACGCACTTTGCCAAAGATTTTAGGAAACAAAAATAGTATTATATTCGAAGCCAATACAGGTGTGATGTATATGTATATAATTATATATATCTTAAAGATCAGACTTCACATCGAACCATAGATAACTGCATGGACTTTTCCCCCACGTTATCACACTCCGGTTTGCGAAGGGACGTTGCTGAGCAAGGTGGGTGTCAGGCAGTATTTGCTAAACCGGAGTGTCAAAACAAGTTCCCAAATATTTCCGACAGATAACTAATATGGATTTCTCATATAAAGGTTTTTAATATGGCTGTGAAAGTCTGAAACAATCCCTCTCCCCCCAAAATGCTCCTAGATTTTTGCCAAATATAACAGAAGGGGAGAGGTATAAAAGTGAAATGATCACGCAATACAGTAATAACATATTTAGATTGATAAAAAGATAAGCAGAATTATCTGATGTGTATCATTTGATTCTTTACTACATATTCAGGAAATATATTTGAGATAATAAGATTCGTTTCTCATCATACGCAATGATGAATATTGTGCATTTTTGCTTCGTGGATTGTTAACACGTCATGTACTGAATTTGTTTCTTTGATACAAACTGATATCTACACTGCACTGTATTATGTAAAAACATTTTGTAAACTGCTAATTATACGTCTCAATAATAAAAGATGAAGAAAAATGTCTATTGTATGAAATAAATTCAACCAAGTGTGTGAAGCATTCTTTGCTGTGTCGTGTGTTCCACATTAATATTATGTTACATGAAATACAGTCTGATCCTAAACATAATTATGGCAAGGAGCATGTCCGGTCTTTGAAGAGCAAGGGGCGGAATTCTCCCTAGATGAGGGGAAATTACTATGTAGAAACTTTACAAGTCTTGTCAGTGATATTATTATTTTTACTTTTAATTAAATATCATAATTGATAGGATTGAAGTAAATTGAATATATCATAAAGAAAATGTGAGAAAATTTCTCACATTTTCTTTATGATATATTCAATTTACTTCAATCCTATCAATTATGATATTTAATTACAAATTTAAATTGTCCTCTATAGAAATTCGTTGGCATAGATTTGCCCGACTTTAGAGGGAAGACCTGTCTCATTGGTAGGCCATTATAGCGTACGATGGACCTTGGTATGGATGTACCCCCTACGCTCGATGGAAAGAGAGGGGCTATATGTGAGATTGTTACTTTGCTTCGACGGGAGCCCGGATAGCTCAGTTGGTAGAGCGCTGGTCATGTAATCCAGGGTCCCGGGTTCGAATCCCGGTCGGGGCATTGTAATTTTCTCACATTTTCTTTATGATATATTCAATTTTTACTTTTCTTTATTTTTTAAGAAATTATTATTATTATTATTTATAAAATTTATTTATTTATTTATTCTATTTATTTATGTACTATTTATTATTATCATTTTTACTTTTTATTTATTCTCTTTTTTTTTTGGGGGGGGGGGGGGGGGGGGGCCTTCAAACGGGGAAATGAGCGTATTCGTCGGTTTTAACCTATGTTGGATTTTCCGCTTATCTCCACTGATTTATTGTTAATAGCAGTTACGTCTTCATGATTACGTTTTCTCGATGCCTTGTATTTCGTAAGTAATATTATTGGGTGTTTCTTATCTTTTCTTGTCTTTTTGTAACTATCTGAATTGACTGTTTGCTAGTTACCCCCGTTTTTCCAACAATATATCTTCATCGGCAATTTTCAGTTGCATTGAGGAAGTGACAAGAGAAACAAAACTTCAAACTTATGCAACGGGGTGAAATAGGCGTGCACCACAAAAGAAATGACGTCAATGAAGTAGCTAACGTCTTTTGAAAATATCTTAGGAGGAATTCCTCTTCCCTTCCTTTATATTTTATATTGACATAATTACGAATCTCCATGTTAACTCTATCATATTTTATATAACTTATTTAAGCAATCAAACAGTACATGGAGTTGAGCTTTCAACTGCAAATCAACGTTTTGTTCCTTGACGCTTTCTGAAAATCGAGGGAATTGTGCACTTCATAAAAGCATGAAATTTGGCATGTCGGTAGAGTTTTCGATGCCGAATAGCGCTGGATATGCATGGGGCCACCTAAAATTTGGGCCCTGGGGCCCTTTGTGCCCATTAAAAAAACATGGTTATCTCATTGTATCTTTTCTTCATAATTGATTTAGTAATATCTAGTTCTGATATACTAAATATTATGTAGAATTTCCAAGCCTCAAATTCAGACAAGTGCCTAAGGTACCGATTTTTTCAAATGAAGGGTTTTCCCAGAGGCGGCGTAGCGTCGGGCTCGGACAAAAGAAGTGGAGGAGCCGGCACCTTTTGTTTGGAGGACAATAGGTGCCCCTCCACTTCCACTGTCCGAACCCGACGTTACGCCGCCTCTGGGTTATCCCATACATCGGAATGTTACAAAGTCACTGGTCTGCTGAATATAAGTAAATGATCAGCCAGACATTAGTTATGTTCACACGTAGTACATAGCATCGATGCTATGTTAGCATAGATGCTATGTAAGTTTCAAAAATATTTCCAGTACGTTCAGACAGGCCGTGATCGACTTGCTTCTATCACCCACTCGTGACTATTCATCGCTCACCCGCTGTCAAAACAATACTGTGCCACACAGAGTGACCCGAGTATAATTGGTATGCATGCATGGTCAAACGCGCGCAAGTTATATGTCTTCAAAAATCAACATAATAACACAATAACAATTCATTTGTAATATCAATAATACAATCAAGTAGCAAATACATGTTATAATACTTAATTTTAAATAAACCTTGTACATGTCAAAATTGAGTGAACTCCAATCTTATGCCAAAATAAAACACATGCATGCACACTATATTCTCTGGTAAGCATATATATGTAAATCAATATCTAAAGACCACATCATACTTTAGCTAAGGTCTGATTCTGAAAGAGCAGATTCTCAGCTTTAAAATGATATATAACTCATTGGATGTTCATAACTCGATGTACAAAGAGAAGAATGCACAGTCTCTCATAATGTTACTTGTTAAAGTTTAAAGTTTGCAGTCTATTGAAGCACTCTGACTTGCAAAGTGTTGTGCTAAGGTGACAAATGGAGGATTAGAACTCAATGAAAATTTCTATGATGGGATTATCAGATTGTCCTAAAACTTGGCATACTACATAGACATATCCTGTTTATCATAGTGTACAAGTATCAATGCAAGAACTTACTCCGGGAGATTTATGGGAGATTAAAATGAGACAAGTATTCAGGATCGTGAAAAAGAAAAGTAATACAACAAAATCCAGAGAAGACACACATAAGTCTGATAAAAAGCTGGCAAAAATACCACTTCTAGATTGTTTGGTGCCTCCACATTTTAGATTACTTAGAAAAAAGTATACTCTTTCAGGAAATACCCAAACCTAAAATTTGACCATGCATGCCAACCAAAACACATTGATTGATCTCTAACTGAAAATCACAGTGCGACTTTTGGGTGGTTTTGTGGTGCCTGGTCACATATATAAAAAAAGAAAAAGATAAAAAGAAGGAACCCCCCCCCAAAAAAAAAAAACACTTCCTTACCACACAGTATGCACATTACCCTACTATACCCCTATATACATTACATTACAGTACCAGATCAAACAGACAGAATGATAATAGAAAAAAAAGTAGGGAAGAGGGTACATCACATGAATACATTGATTGCATTATATTATAGCACCACATGAAACAGATAGAATTATAATAGCAGCGAGTGAAGATAGCAGCGATTGCGCTCACACGACAAATAGTCACAAGCGCGGTGGGTGGTCTACCGCAAAGCGTCGATGCTTTGTCGCTGGATCCTGAGATTTACTCCTGCTAAACTCGCTGCAAGAATAGTTTGGAAACTCGCTTCTATCTCGTGACTATCTGCGTTCAGACAGCGTTTGGTCTTGACACTATCTGGTCTTCACCAAAATAGCATCGACACCTCGATAGCATCGATGCTATCGCTCTACGTGTGAACGTACCTAATATGTCTTTGAAATTAACAAGATATGTGGTACAGGTGCCCATTATGACCAAAAAGGACCAAGAGAGGCCCAAATTAATGTATGTGCAAAATAAGAGTTTTATGGTAGACGGCAATTTTGAAATCAAGGTCATATGAAAAGCCCACTGTGGTGTGCACATGCATGGGCCCATCAATAGCCCATTGAAGACAATTCTTTTTTTTTTCAAATTTGATTTATTCCCTCACAAGAGGATGGTCAAGTTGAAAATGGCTGCTGAAGCGATAAATGCCTACTTGCAAACAACTTTGAGTTTGAGCTTTCTATTGGCAAGACGAGTAACCAGCATACATCTAGCGTATAGGGTCACTTCATTTTACCAAGATGGTTGTCATAATTTGAAATGGCCGCTAGTCTGTTTCAAAATGTGGCTATGCTGTGTCTTGAAACTTATAACGTGGTACTGAGGTAGAACTTTGTGTACTGTATATTGCAATCTTTTTGCCTAAAACAGACAAAAAGCAAGTTTTCTACAGCGGTGTACTTTGTTTAAAAACCCAATGAAACCAAGGTAAAGGTTTATCTTACAATGCTGAACAATTTTGAATAGTGGGGCATTTCATTTCCAAATTGCCATCAAATTGGGAAAAAAGTGCATAGGTGTTAGATTTGCATTTTGGAATAAAACGTTTAAAATAGTTCATTTCCTGAAGAATTACGGATTATCATCTTTTGATAGTTGCTGTCTTAACTTAACATACAGTCATTCATTTTATGCTTCATTTGGATATTAATGTACTATTTGTCATGTAAACCTCTACAATGAGAAGAGAAACATGTTTTAAATTTTAGAGTTAGAATGATTTATTTATTTATTTATTATTTATTCGGCATTTTGTAAACAATACAGACAAAAATAACAGGAATACATATTGCAAAGAAAGGACATGGATCAGAGTTCATGGGGCTGCCTGGGTTTAGAAAAGAATAAGAAATTAAAAGAAGAATTATGAATTAAAAGTGTATCACTGGAAATTGGCGGCACATAAGGTGCAATAAATGCGACATGAATATTTCAAACAGATCATTTTAACATATATTAACATTCAGATATGATTGATTATAACATTGATGAGCATAACATACCAAGAACCATCTAATTTGTCTGCCATCGGATGTGCCCCTCCACTTCCACTGTCCGAGCCAGATGTTCCGCCGCCGTCGAATGATCTCTCTTAATTTCTCTTTCTTTTTTCTGCTTGTAACAATATACCGTGTACTCTTCAAAGACATTCTGTCACAAATTTCACTACTTATGAATCATCAATTAATTTAACTACGTTTGTAAATTAGCTGAATAATTTCATGATTTAAAGTATTTTATGGTAATTTTATTTTTTTTAGATATCTAACAAATATAATTTTTAGTATGAATACTTTTGTCTTTATTACCTGTCTGAATTTTAACTAAAAATTAGAGGATTTAAGACTGACAACTGATTGCTATCGTTAATTATGCAAATCTGTTAAATAAAAATCTTACTGGTCATCTACTTCACAGCAATGTAATACATTATACCTATACCTTTCGCTCTGTTCCCATCAAATCAATAAACAACATTCACCCCTGAAATTCATAACGAGGTAGAAAATGAATGTTGTCGGTCATATGTATTGACATATTTTTATTGATATTTTAATGTATTACCAATTGTATTTATATATGTATTTTATCTTGTAAATTGAACAATTTCAGCTTTTAGCTGCATGTTGAATGATTTTTATGACAATAAACCAATTCAATTCAATTCAATAGTTGTATTGTTCTCATAATTTCTGTTGTTGTTGATGTTTGAATGGAAATAAAAACCTCAATCGAGGCAAAAAGAAGAAAAATGAAATGGGCTAAATGGCATTGGCGTATCCAGCAAACGCCCCTCCCCGTTTTAAAACCCTGAAAATATCAAGAGAATTTGCAGTAGATCTCGGAGGGTAATTCCGCCCCCTTGTTTTAAAATTCTAGATACGTCACTGCACGTTTAAAAGCTGCTCTCTAGATTTGTCAGAATTCAGAATTGTTTTTTTAATGGTATCATTTAAAAAAAAGCATTTTCTTGTGCGTAAATCTATTTCAAAATGATGCAAAAACATATCAAGAAGTTTAAAGCAGAATGATTCTTGTTTCATAATACACTCCACCATTGCATACAGCAGTACTCGTAATGATCTCGAATAGCATCGGTAAGTGATATTAATGTAAGTCATTTTTGTAAGTGGGGCCGAAATTTAATTGTATGATGCCATGATCTCGACTCGTCATGAAAGTAAATGTATTAAGCCGTTGTTTGGCAATCAGTCATAACAATGTTTGTAGTTAATATTGATATTGTTCTTCAATCTTCAGACAGTTGATTTGGCAAATATAACTGGTGTCCTCGGTAGTTATTTCGGGGTAACCTCGCTAGTCATAAGGACCGCTATTCATAAGGTCCACTTATTCATAAGGACCGCTATCCATAACGCGTGACTAAATGAATAGCGGTTTTGTAGGAATAGCGGTCCTTATGAATAGTAAGCAAGCCATAGACAAATTACCTCGCTATTCATAAAGACCTCCGTTCATAAGGACCACTATTCATACCTATTCATAAGGACCGCTATCCATAACGCGTGTCTAAATGAATAGCGGTTTTGTAGGAATAGCGGTCCTTATGAATAGTAAGCGGACCCGGTTATTTCTTCCTAATAATCAATATGGATTGTTGCAGCTTGCGATCCATTTGAAATTGAAAGATAGCTATTGGAACGACATACTTGTGAATCTGCTTAGAGACAATGGTCATGATCGTGTTTCAGCTCGTATGAAATTTTCTTTTCATCATCACCTAATTCAAAGTTCCTCTGCTTTACTCTTTATTCTTTCTTCATCTTCTTCTTCTTCTTCTTCGTCTTCTACTTCTTCTTCTACTTTTTTTTCTTCCTCCTCCTCCTCCTCTTCATTTTCTTCTTCTTCTTCTTCTTCTGCTTCCTCTGCTTCTTTCTCTTCGTCTTCTGTTTTCTCATACTTCTCCTCCCTTTTCTTCCTCCTTATCCTTATCCTTATATATTGTCCAAAACGTTAATTGTTAAATAATTTATGTTGAATGAGCATAACAATTTGTACAGCTGAAATTTGGACCCATATTAATATACTATAAATCATAAAATTGGGAAGGCTGAGGAGCAGAACCAAACAATATATATTTTCATGTCTCTTCTTGATCAGGTCAAAAGTGAGGAGAAAAGTAGTGTTGGATTTATTGTAATGCATAATGGATTTATTATTTTGGCACAAGCCAACGACGTCTATGATGGAAGTATTAAAACGTAAAATAGGTCAAATAAAGCAATGTCATGATTAAAAGCTAGCGAATTTGTTAAAACCAGAAAAAAAAAAAAACGAATGGCTGTTGTTTAATACGTTCAAAGGAAAATAGGGGTTTTCCTTTCTCACGAAGCATGCAAAAAACCTACCATAGCCATCTTTAAAAACCAATTTCAGGAAAAACTTTCACTCCACCATTGCATTTTTTATAACACATCGAAATAATAACAAGAAAAGAAAAAGAAATCAAGAGCTTTCTAAATGGGTCTTACTTCCAAGTTTACTTACACCTGAAACATTGAAAATAAAAGACCAAACTTATATTTCAGCCGGTGATATGAAAGTATCATTATCTTTCCACTTGATATTCTGAAATTATCTGTAAGAGCTCCATTATACTTATCAGCAAAGATCTTTTGAATATATTTCCAGACTCTGACTGATATCCCCTGTAATTTGCAGTTTTTTAACTTTCTTCTTTCTAAGTCGCATACAAAACTGACCTACTAACATGTCTAATTTGTGCTAAGCTTTGATTATGCCATATGAAAAGTCCATTAGGCACCAGAGAGAGAGAGAGAGAGAGAGAGAGCTCTATCTAGCCACGATTCGTTTATCCAGTCCCCATCGGTAGTAAGTTTAATGGGATGAAATGTGCATTATATGAATATAGATTAAATAATCTCGGTTTAACCTCCACTAACGTATTAACTTGGGGTCAAGCTTCAGCTCTCTAAATGCAAATAACTATGCTTCCTTTATTTTATTTTTTTTTTTTTTTGGGGGGGGGACCATTATCTCAGTGGTAAGTTTGACAATCGTATACACTAGTGGTCTGCTGAAACTCTGTGTTGTTGGACACCATTAAGTGTAGCAATCTACACATACAATGAATTGGACAGAACACTTGTCTTCTTCAGAGCTCAGCCAAGCGCACCCGTCTCTATCTTCTAGGGCTTTTTTTCACTGCGTAAGGTGCTCTCACACAAGAGCTACGGTCAGAGTCGGTTCATGTCGGTCAATAGGGAACTTTCGTACGTGTCAACGTGAACGCCGTCCTAGATCCTCCCAGCTACGATGGACCCCTTTGTGTGAACTGCATATCGCGCTTTGCGCAAGAACGGCTCACCCGTCCACTGGCTTCTCCCTCGTCCACTAGTCAGATCGAGAACGCGTCCAACAATGGTATTGCCGTCTTCTCTAAAACATGAACCTCCCTTCACCTACTTTGTATGCAGTTAACACAAAGCGGTCCATTGTAGCCGGGAGGATCTAGGACGTTGACACATTCGAAAACTCCCTAATGACGGTTGAGTGACCGTCTTGACAGTTCTGGACCGTAATACTGCCGTAATAAGGCCGTAGTAGACCGTACAAAACCGTTTTAAGAACCGTAGTACAGACGGTAATAACTGACGGTTTGAGAGAAAGTTTTAAACATGTTCAAAACTTTCCTTCTGACCGACTGATCCAAGATAACCGTCAGTAAGCCGTATAATGACATTACAACAGCCGTTATAAGACCTTCATGGACCGTTATGTAGCGTACTAGACCGTAGTAGCGACCATTTTACTTCCATCCATGACGGTATAGTATGGTCATGTGACGGTCACTAGTACGGTCCATTACGGTTAGTTTTTGGCCGAGTCCAACCGTGGGGGTTATATATATATGTTTGAGACGGTCCATGGCGGGGAGGAGAAGGAGAAATCCCTAAGCTCTCACCTCCTGCTGGATACCCCGAACACACTGAGGTAGAGGAATGGGAAGTGCAGGCCACCAACACTAACCTGGGCCTGCTGAGCCTGAGCTAATACAGGCTGATCCTGACCTAGTGGAGGAGGACTAGGAAGAGGAGGAGGATTGGGAGCCTGCTGCTGCTGCGTCTGGTTCTGCTTCCAGTAAGGGATAGAAAAAAGCCTAATCTTTTACACAGAAGCAAGGGATGATTAATATTTGCTAACTGGTTGGAGGAAACCCCCTGCCTCTACGACAGGAGACACCACGATTACAAGAATAACACCAAGAAAACCAGACTGTGGGCTGAGTTGGCTGCAACATATAGGCCTGCACAGTCAAGCAGTTTCTCAACTCTGGAAGACAGTCAGGTTTGAGAAGCTGATTGATGTGGCCAAGCATGATGATAAGGGCTTCAAAAGGCATGATAAAACATTAAAGTTGTGCTGAAGGTTTCCAAAAGCGTAGAGTGGTAGTGTCTCTTCGAAAATGGCGTACGAGACTGTCGTAGACCGTTGTTGACCGTAGTAATGACCGTTGCATACCGTTGCATACCGTTACACACCGTAATAACGACAGTTCCAAACCGTTACAGACCGTGACATACCGTAGTAGTATAATCGTTGTATAATCGTTACAAACACCCGGCCGTCAATGTCTGGGACGGTCATGTAACCGACTTCAACCGTCATAACCGTAAGTCGGCCGTAGCTCTCGTGTGAGAGCACCTTTACTGCGACATGGGTTCTACTGAAATGAACAATGCAGTTGGTGTCACGACCTAGTGAAAAAACGCCCGGTGTGCACCTGGCCTAAGGAATATAATGGTGATATTGTATGAGGTAAATAAGCTATGAATGGACATTACTTTATATTATCCTAATTCCTCTGCATTGGTAAATATTTAAAGCAGATTTTTTAAAAATTACTGTCAATATATATTTCAAATATAAGAATGATAGTGCTAAATGGCAGTTGCACATGAATCGTGATTCTCAATGTGATTTACTACGACGGCAGTAATTTTCAGGATGGAGCTGAAAAGTATTTTGTAATGATCTTAGAAGTTTTGTGTAATCATTGTAATATCGTGGATATTATAGAGACGGCATTATTGCCAGTGACGTAACTATGGTCAGAAAAAAAATAGGAAAGAGAGAAGAGAAAAGACAGAAGGAGAGAGAGGGGAGAGGGGAGAGGGGAGGAAGAGGACGGAATTGAAGATGACGACCCCACCCACGCTTCCCTCTTCCGAATAATCGGGTGCATGCTATGACACTGAATATTACAAGTGATGATGAGCTATAGACAGGGCAAACTGCAGTCCGGATATCCTGATTTTTTATTTTTATACAAACTTGTAAGCCGACTTTTAAAAATTGTATGAGTGTTTGACGTTATAAAGTGAAATACTAATAATTATCCCCGCTAATTTCAATACAGACACGGTTATATAGCTATGCACAGCATATATCCTACATAGACGCGGCTATATTCAACTAAAATGACAGCTGGTTTCGTCTTTTAGCCGGCATTTTCTCGCCATTACTTAAATTTCCTTATTTTGGAAAGTCCACAAATACAGAAAAATATACGACGCAATGAACACTTTCTATAGAAACAAATTTCAGTTTATTTTTTTTTCACATTAAAATGCGGCTATATATCTACATTTATTGACGAAACGAAAGGGATGGCTTCTCGCTGACCGACATTTTTAAATGTTTCTTTAAAATGTTAATTTTTGCTTATCGTGCATATCCAGTCATAGTCAACTCTCTATTGATAGGGTTTATAACAAATAAGTGGTAAGAAATAAAACGATAAATATAAAACACATGGCTATTCACACATAAAATTCTATTTTTAAAAAAGTACTGCAAATAATGAAGTATAATATTTCACATTCATGAGCCCATATACAAATACCAATTGAAAAGGTTTACAATATACAGTATACAATTTTATAATTTAGAGAATTAGAAAACATTTGTCACAAGAATACTTCTTACACATCCATGGGGTATATACTTCTCTTGCACAGATAAATTACCCTCTTTTCATTCATTCTGGGTCGCAAATTCATGCATATCGCGGAGGTAAAAACACCTATGATATAAATCACCTGATTTTCCTTTTTAAACATCCGTTGAACTAGTTCTTTGAAACATTCCACGTGACAACCGAGGATTCCGGCCAGTCGGTCTTTGATCATTTGAAATGTTACGATGACTGTCCTCCTCATTACCGTCAGGCGCGACATCGTCTTCGTTCTTTTTGTAAGGAGGCGCGAGCACCGATTCGTAGGAGGGCGGTTCCTCGATGGGCGGTGGCGTGGGAGGCCGGTAATCGGGTGGGGGTTCGGTCATATCGTAGGAGGGGTTGTTGGTGGCCGCGTGGTCATCGCGTGATGCGGTGTGGAGGGAGGTCGAGCCACGGTGTTGACGCCTGCGCTGGTAGACGGCCAGGACGGTGAGAATGAGGAGCATCATCAAGCCTATGAGTGTGATTAGTATAATCTCCCAAACTGGTAAGCTACTACTGTTTCCAGGTTCATCTGCATTACGAAAAGAAAACATTAAATAGAAGGTTTTAAAGCAACACTTCCCTCCAGTGAGTTTCCATCCAACCAATTGCGAACGGTATTACTAAAAACGCTGTTTATGCCAACATTTTGTTCATTGCATACATGTTATCAGTAAATGAGTCGAAAAGGGAACGTAGGCCTATACCAGTATCATAAACTACAATATGTTTATTTAATTTCTATGTCTTTTCTTTTTTGTGTTTGTGTGTGTACATATTTGTTTATTTGTTGTGTTTTCATTTGTTTTCTTTTTTCTTTGCTTTTCTTTCTTGTTTTGCTTCTATATTTGTTATTCTAGTGTGATTTCTTTGTAAATATTTCGGCCAATTTGAAGATCTCAGGACCCTCGTCGCCTAATTCGGTCCACCCCAATCTGAAATCCAAAATAGTCTAGTAAAGCTCCTGCATCCTATTTCAGATAGACGACTCGTTACGCAAAGACTTACACTGTAAAAGAATATCGGGAAAAAAATTTGCCCAACAAAATGCTATCTGTAAATCCTGTCATGTGTCGGACCAATTTTGGGGCAGTTTTTTTAAAGGCAATTTGGGTAAAAACTATCTGGTCCAATTAGCATGATTAGGGTAAAAACAAAGAATAATTACCTCAAAATGGAAAAAATATTACATAAGTTAGGTATAACAATTGCCCAAAGTTGTTTGGACACATAATTTACCTTCGTGTTGGGGAAAGAAATTACCCATACTCTAAAAAGAGTGGGGTAAAGTTTTACCAATGTTGGGAGAAAAAGGGATCATGCATAACAAACTTTGTTGGGTAAAATTTGACGGAATATTTGGTAAAAATTTTAACCCATTTCAGGTACATTTTACCAATTATTGTGTTAATTTTACCCAACAGAAACGCATGTCCCCTTTATTTACCCAGCACGGGTAGAAATTCACCAATCAATTTTTAGAGTGCAATAATTTTGACAGTGTTCTTTACCTCCGTAATAGTAACAGTCGAGACCGACATCCTGATTGTGCCCGCAATCGTACTTCCCCCAGGCGCCATGTTGGCATTCCCTAAGGTTGTCGTCGCCCGAGTCGCAGTCCACGTTGCTCAATGCGATCGGGCCATAGCTGGAGGGAAACTCCGAGGGACTCAGGATCTTAGTGTACAGACCCGAGGCAAAGTTCAGTTGGGAGCACACCACCTGTGAGAATCAGACTAATGTTGTTTTAAAAAAATCATACAAAATAGATTCGAATCCGAACAAATTTAAAGTCTAAAGGTAAGGGAGTAAACAAATATAAAGTAAATTCGAATTTTAAAAGACAAAAAGTAATTAAATGAATGCAATTTACATTTAAAAATCGAGATGCTTAATGTATGAAACAGTAATACCCTAGTCACACGAATGAGACCTACACAAGATCAACGACATATCGAACCAAGAAACATATTACCACACAGTGAGCAAGATTTTGTGGATTATCGATCGGTCTGGATCGGTTCGGTGATGTGACTGGGTATGAAGGCCGATCCTCGAGAACAGTATTTGTAAACAGGAAAAAGCATACTCAAAAAGTGATAATAAAATCTCTACATTTTTAGATATACTGGGTACAAAATTTGCCACGAGGGAAATTACGTGTCTGACGGAATTGGTCCATTTTTTACCCAACTCAGGTATTATTTTGCGCATTTTGAAGTAGGTATTCTATATCTTGACCCTTATTGGACAATATACTTCCCAAGTTGGGTTTAAAAAAAAATATCCAATATTTCTTACGAATGTAGGGAGTATATTATGAGGATGTAAGTGCCCGCTTTGGGGAGGATTAGGAGAGGAGGGGAGGGGAGGGGAGGGAAGGGAAGAGGGAAGGAGTGAGTTTTACCTCCGCCTCGGCATGCCCCCAACCTTCCGATGAGCATACAGATCCCCAAATTCCAGCTCCGAGATAAACCTCAAGCCGCCCTCTTGAGACCGCAGTGTCATAGCTTACCAACCGAGCTTTAACATTTCCGATGGATTCTAAAGAAAAGAACATCAAATAGACATTTTGTAAGATGACACAGACATCAAGGGCATCTCTAGAAGAAAAGATGGGTGTCACAACCCTATACATTCGAAATTTCTGTGGGAAATCTCATATTTTGTTGGCAAAATCTAAAATGTTCAAACTTGAACGACAACTGAAACAATTGAGCAACGATAATTTTTCCCTTTTTTTTTCTTTTCTTGTCAAGTTGGTGAATATCATACCTTTATTCAGCAAATTTTAAAATCTTCAGGCCATTTATTTTTCTTCTCGGCAAAGTTGACAATCTGAGAAGCTTTTTTGTATGTTTGTTTCATTTTTTGTTGGAAAAAAATTAGGTCCGACAACCCCCCCCCCCCAAAAAAAAAGGAATCAGACATCATATAAAATACCCACCCCACTAAGCTTATTGTCGGCAAGCTTTATGCCGTGTGGCTTATATGCTTCTTTTCGATTTGGACATAAAATTCTAGATAAAAGTTTACAAAAGACGACAAAATCCATAATAACAACATGGAAGTAATTAATCCTTTCGTTGTAAGAATAATGATTGGAAGACAGTTTTCTTGAGACTTTCAACTGTGTGTATTTTATCAACAGATCTTATGCAAAATTAATACAATACCTAATGCACCCCATATTCATAAATCATACGTATCAGACACATGGTAATGACGTAAAGCATTGGAAAAATATAGCATCGTATTTGAATAAATTGCCACTCTCAAATGAAAAGTAATAGATGATTGATTAAGAACTTTAAAATGCAAACACAATTAGCTTATGAGTAAAGCTTCAGCGATTTTTCATTATGGAGTAGGAAATGATTCTTGTTTAAAGAATACATGGTTGGAACAGTTGTATGACACAGCCTCCGGGGAGAATTTCTCCGCAATAATTTCGTACACAAACAAAGCGGCGTCGTTAGGGGGGGGGGGGGGGGGGGGGGTTGTGGGGGTATCACACCCCAACTCAAAAGGGAGACGGAAGAGGAAAAAAGAAAATGAAAAGGAGAAAAGAAAAAAGAAAAGGGAAAGGGAAAGGGAACGGAAAGCGAATACAGAAAGAAAAGGAGGAAAGAAAGTGGAAGGAAAGAAAAAGAAAGAAAAACAGGCCAATTTTTTCGCTCGCTCTCAAAAACACTGGAAAGTTAATATTCGGGCAAAAGGCGTCCCCATTCGGCAATGGGCTGCAGCACGCCCCAAAAGAATTTTAAAATTTCCGATATTTTGGCAACCACCACTTCATATTCGGGCAGCGATGTACCAGAATATCCACATATTTAGGCAGCGAGGTTTCCAGATAACTATGTAACTTCTGTACATTTTCACTACGAAATGTTTTTAAACAATTGATCGCTCTCTTAGCAAGCTCGCAAAAATCGAAAAGTTGATATTCGGGCAAAAGGCGTCATCCCCTACCACCCCTTTTTGGCGAAAGCGGTCCCTATGAACAATATCTCTATATCTGCTATTTTCTTGTATTATTATTTATGGGAGATGAGATTAAGGTGCAGCATTCATTTTTTGTCGGCAAATTTGGGTGTCACACCACCCCCCCCCCCCTATTCAAAATGTTCTAGCGACGCCCCTGCACAAACCGAATTCTAAATTTCAACCGTGGACCAAAAACTATACCTAACTTTAATCCTAACCCTAAACGTAACCTATATCCCTATTGCAACCATAACCCTAAACCTAACACTTTATATTTGACGGAATAAAGACCGGAGTAACTGTCGCCGAAGCATGTGTCGGACCACCTGGTGTAACCCTAAAATGTTCACCTACAACGAGCTTACCATACGGCCTGCACATCATAGAGATATCTCGAGAATGATCCCCATCACCGGCTGTCAAGTCACCACCATTATAGGTGCACTCATTAAGATTATCCTCGTTCCCATTGCACGTGATTGTCTCCATGTCCCAGATAAGGCCATAACCGGTCCCGAACACGGCCTCGTCGTAGATTTCCATCACGGATTCGTAGCCTAGATGTCGACAGATGACTTCGGCTTGTTCATCGTCGAGGACATTGACAGTGCCCCAGGTACCCGAGTGATATATCTGGAGCAAACCCTGGTCGGCATAATTGCTATTGTGCAGCCTGACGTCCAAGTCTGTTTATGAAATATATATATATATATATATATAGACATGTTGATATTTCACGTACTGTCATTGACGTAGGCAATGACAAAGACACAGTTAATGCATTGTAGCCACTCAG
Source organism: Heliocidaris erythrogramma (assembly GCA_025617745.1). NCBI lineage: Eukaryota > Metazoa > Echinodermata > Echinoidea > Camarodonta > Echinometridae > Heliocidaris > Heliocidaris erythrogramma. The sequence goes on along the minus strand of CM046866.1, from coordinate 31,898,823 downwards.
TTTAATGGGTTTTTTTCTCAAATTTTCGATGCTCCCTGGCGTCTTCTTCATATATATATATATATATATATACATATACATTTACATCTAATTTCTATAAAAATAATATTTAGGAGGTAAGTTCTTATCATTCATTCATAAATTTACACTGATAATGTTTCGCCCATGAAGGTAGATGCTGATATCGATATGCATCAACCGGAATATAAAAACACACAATTTTAAGCGTGTGTACGTATATTGAAATACATGTATGTGCTATAAGTTTGTAATAATCCTTTCAGATACTGAAGAAGTTATGGAGGCCGAAAGCTTAATCTAATGAAGTTGAAGTTCAGCTACGTGTTTGTCTCATGTCTCATCAGTCCTCACACTTATACAATTTACCAAGACGCCAACGAAATGTGTATCTTTGCTTCTATATTGTTACGAATCTTATGCATATTGATATAAGATTAAGTTTTTTTTTCACTATTATAAACTTAAACTAAAGATAGATTATTCTCATTTCTTTCTCTCTCGAACTCTTTGGTCTGTATGCTTGTCATTCTTATGAGCAAAGTGCAGTTATTTTTTCCTTTCTATCGGTCGACTATTTTGTTATTCGGCTGTGTTAATTCTGAAGTTAATATTCTCTTAAAATCCACATTCATAGCTGGGATAATCAATTCAAGACTTCAGCAAGAATATTATAAGCAATACAAGAGAAGGCTTTGTATTACCTTTCGGCTGGCTACACCAAGCCTGAGCTACATTTTCTGGCTGACACTTGGGTGAACCATACGACACGTGACCCGGACACTCATAAAACAGCACCTCCTCTTCTCCAGTGCATTCGTAGGTTGCCATGTATGAATCTCCGATCACCTCGTTGACGACTGGGACAGGCGTTCGGTAATCATCGTCGACCTCGTATCCAAGTTGACGACACACGACCTCTCGCTCCTCAATGCCCCACCCGGAATCGACGCAGACGGTGTACCAGCCTATGGAGTACCGGTACACTTGAACCACACCCTCGTAACTAGTGCTCCCACCCACGAGGCGAATTTGCTTCTCTTTTCCTGAAAATAATAATAACAATAACAATAATAACAATGATGATAACAATATTGATGATATTAATATTCATATTTTATTCCATATTTAGCATTGTCTCTACGCGCTTTCAAAGAGCTTAGGATTATTACCCCGGCTCTATAGACTAGCTGCCCCGATAAAGGCCTGAAGCATTCAAGGAATAGTCACAATAGTTAGCCTGTTCTATGAACTTTACCAGGCATTATGCATTTAATTACACCGCTAGAATGGGGCAAGTGTCTGGGGTGTGACATTCCCAATCAAAAGAAATTGCCGGCTGGTAAACAACATATTGTTGTCGGTAAATAAGACATTTTTCACCTATGTTGGCAATTGAACAAAAACGGATAATTTGTGTTTTGCTTGTTTGATATGATCAGTGACACTCTTGGCAAACGTGGTCCACCCCCAATGAAACTGATCTAGCTAGACGTTTTCATTGCTTCTTTTGCTATTGTGGTATAAATCATTTTATAAAAAAGACATACTCATGCAAACAGCACCCGCGTCTGTACGATGATTGCAGTTATCATTGGCAAAACCATTGTGGTCGCAGTCAAAGATACTACTTTCCCGTCCAAAGCAATCGACGTCGTCAAGAAGAATAGGACCGTCTGTATAGCCAAAGTAGGAGTTCCGAGGAGCTTCCACGGCACCAAGTTCGAAGCCGAGTTCGCGACAGACCACGGTGGCGTCGTCGACATCCCATCTATCATCACAAACAGTGCCCCATGTGGCACCGTAGAAGACTTCGACGCGACCTTCGTGTGGTCCGCTACCGTCCACGAGCCGGACGTCTGGTGAACCAAATATGAACACGATCATGACAGGTAATGACACTGATGCGAAACAGATACGAAATCTCAAAACAAAACAATGCAGGGTTATCCGTGCCCGCTGTACAAGTGGCGTTATTTACCTGACATACGGCTGCGTCAGCGCAGTCCGAGTGTGAAATGAACTGAGCACATCCTTCATTCATTACGCTCTATGCGGGCTCATCGACTTCAAAGTCTGGATTCATCGCGTGTAACGGAGATTAATGATCTGTTGTACACAACATTTAAAGTTGCCTTAAACTCGAACCCAGTGCCGTATATAGATAGAGTCTGGCAAACTCGGTTTTAGTTGGTTAACAACGTGACGTAAATTCCTTTGTTGAAAAATTTGGAAAATATCCGTGCGTCTCATTTTCCCATCATGCACTATTCTTCCTTGTAGAAACTTAGAATGTACTTGCAGATAATTGCAAGTCAAAAATGATAGTTTGAAATGTGCTTATTTTCCAAGCCAGCTGTTAGTTAAAATTGAAAATTAAATGTAACTTATCTCTAATTACATCATTTACATGTATAATCTTATTCAGAAATAACCGTGAGATGGCACTGTTGAAATTCAATCAGTTTAATGCCACTTTAAAGTATATTAACATTGAAATATTCAATTATGCTCATCATGATCATATCACACATCAACCTCCAATGGGAAGTCCCCATATCATTCGTCGACATTATTCTTGATCTCAATATTCGACGGTTCATTACTCCTTCTTGCTTCAATTTCTCCCAAATGTTCAGTAAACAAAATTATTTCTCTGATTTTGTACTCCTACTCAGATGAATCCGGTGTAATAATATTAAAGGTTAAACTAGTTGTAGCAGAAATTTTTGAAATGACAGTTTACCTGTAGGATCACATCGGAGAATCACATCCCTTCTCTCGTTGCACGTATCAGTGGTGTCCCATACTGCATCCGGACACGCTTCCAGTCTCCTCTCGTTTCCTTGGCAACTGAAACCGCTAAGAAATACTCGCGTGTCGTTGCTGTGTCCAGAGCTGGCGCTGTTTGACAGATCACTCAGAGAACTGTTCAGGTAACCTGAGAAGCCGAGTTGTCGACAAGCCACTTCTGATTCTGCAGAGGTCCAGGTATCTGCGCAGACACTACCCCAAGTGCCTGAGGAATTCCCCAAGATTTGCAGGATGCCATCATGCGATGACGTACCGTTGTAAAGTCTTAAAGAACCTGCATGGGACATATAGTGGTAAGACGGATAATAGGAGAACATTATTATTCTACTAGGACATGTAGGAGTTTGTAACTATGGGACGATACATTTATAGTCTGAAGCACATGCACCTCTGAGTAGTTTGCTAATAAATGTATCTAAAATCCGAAGAGAATTTTCAGGCAGTGCTTAATTATGAAAAGAAAATAATAAAATACACATATGTATCATGGCGGCTACATTATTGGAAAAATTCGCAGAATCAAAACAGGAACATTCTCTCTAAAAAAAAAAAACATGTACATAAAACCAATTTCTGCAGGATATAACGAAGACCAAGAGCAACAATATCATAAAGTTACTCGAAGAACAATGGGATTGTATATTTACTCGAACATTATACAAACACATCAAAGGTCATTCATGGTAATACAGGACTAATTAATTAAAAAGAGCAGTCGCGTAGCTATGGCAGGGCTCCAAATTGATTGGGGGAAAAGGGGGACAGGAGCAAAAGAGAGAGAATTTGAGACGGCGAAGGCAACGTTAAAAGACAAAATGGTACAATCCCCTCTCCTCACTCGACGTTCTTTTCTTGTCGTTCTCTCGCATTAAAAATGGCTGGATCCACAATGCGCTACTGCAGAGGGAGAATACTTTCTAATAACGACAAAGGAGGAGATGCATTTCCTCTTCGTTTATCATGCAGGGCAGATCCAGGATATTGAAAAGGGGTGGGTGCAATTCTGAAGAAAAAAAATATCTGACAGACCAAAAAAAAAAAAGTTAGTTTAGTCGCATTTTCGGGAGACTTTTGGGCAAAAAGTTTGCAAGGTATAGGAGGGCGCATTGTGTACTTAAGGTATGTCAAATGGGTTTTTAAAAAGGGGATCATGAGCCGGTTGTGTCCTCCCCCTCTAAATCTTCCAGCGCAACATGTTCATGAAAATACGCTCTAATACCTCAATCACACCGCCAAACCGACTCGACATCGATTCCAAAACCGCCCGATTCTTTGCCATTCGGTAATGTAATTTTCTTGTGTCGATCTGGTATTGGTCTCGTTAGTGTGACAGGGGTATTGTCCTTACCTCGTGCGGTACACACTACCGAAGCATCATCCTGGTGCGCACAGTTGTGGGTACCTATCGTATTATGGTCGCACTGGAACAAGTTTCCTTCATCTCCTCTACAACGAACATCGTCCAACCATATCGGACCACTCCCCGCCCCGTAGGCTGCGGCAACGAGGGCCAGGTCCGCCCCGCTGTAGCCGAGTTCTCCGCAGACAACCTCAGCCTCGTCTAAACCCCAGTGGTCATCGCAAACCGATCCCCAGCGTCCATCGTACAGCACTTCAACCCTTCCCTCGTACGGGAACTGTCCGTCTATCAGTCGTACATATTCTAGCAAGAAGAAATATTAAAGAGGAAAGAATATTTCAGTTTTCAGTTTTCACTGAGTGACTTATTATTATCTTCATGAGAAATATGAAAATCTATACCTTTTCTATTTTGTGTCCATGCATTGCCATATATTATAATCTTTCATTTTCTTATTTAAACATTTTTATAGCTGTGTAGTACAAGTGTTTGAAGTTTCAGGCAGATATTCACAAGAGGGTCTAGTGACACAGCAAGTATAGTTTGGCTTAATATAATGTCGGTATTGACTACAGTTGACTTGTATGGAAGACGTACCGTATAATCATAAAGATTAACGTAATTATGTATTGACTGAATAGTCATAGCGTATCCATTATGCATGATCCAAGACCTTCAAGCATGATGCTTTTCCTGTAAATATTTGCCTGAATTCAGAAATATATAATTAAAAAATTCGCCCTGCTATACGATGTTAAAATTTAGAAAATGTAAGTAAGCGTGCATGGAAAATAAAAAGGCAAAATACTGTGTAAATTAAGGCCTGTAGATCTCCTTAAAACATTCCCTTTAATACATAGAGGCTTGTCCAATATAGCAACAAGTAATGTATGCTGAGTGGATTGCAGCGATCAAAATGCCATCAAAGAATACAGGTGAACTATACATATATCAGGGGAGCGTTTCATCAAGCATTTTGTCAGTGATTTTTACTGACAAATTTGCTCTCAGCCAATCAGATGCAAGGATTTCAGTAGCTTATAATAGTTGTCAGTAAAAATCACTGACAAAACATTTGATGAAACGCTCCCCGGAATGCAGTAAAGCAGGTCTCGTAGTTTCGAATCGGGGTCTTCCGGTTCAGACCCTCTTCCGGCCACTACGCCAATATGTACCTTTTGTTTCATGTATGCAGTATTGTCTAATAGGGTATACAGTACTGTTGTCCGCCGATGTTATCCGGGTGTAATTGTCCCTGGTATACCATTAGTCCAGGGGTCAATGTAATCCTGATATGATTTATGAATATTCCTTTGGTATATATATACAACTTCATCCAATACTTTCTTCTCCTGATATTTCTGAAAGTAGAATATTTTCATTTGAGTCAACAGATGTTTTGTCTCTATTTCTTTTCATCTCGATTGGACTTCTTAACACAGTGAACTTATATTGGACATAATTATAACCATATATACAGTCTCACATATTGCTGTATATACCTGTGGTAAACCATGAATAAATACAAATGTATATAACTGCCATTATTTATATATTGTGTAAGGCATGGTGTTATTCTAATAATAATCCATTAAATGTAAACATTAAAATAAGACGATCAGACACCATAAAACCGTCGTTATTGATGAAAACGCAGTCAGACTCGTAACTCACCCGTATGTGCGCTTATGAAGGGAAATATGCAGACCAATCCAACTAGACTGATGACATAAATCGGCTTCATTGATTCTAAAATATCCATAATTCAGCGAAAATATGATATTAGTGTTCTCCGTCTCCCAGCACAGAGAGGAAATGGTACACTTTGATGCATATATAGTCACCACAGGAACCACACGAATTGCGTACATTGGAAAATGGGGGGGGGGGGGGGGGCGGTGAATGCAAAATTTCTATTCCGTCCAAACCGGGTACATCTCTTTGTTGACATTCTCTCCACACGCAATGTGCAGAGAGTCGAGCAAGAAATTAATGATTAACTAATACAGCTAGTGGAATCGTTACGCATTAACGAAATGTCTGGTCAGAAAGCGTCAAGGAACAGACTGTTTATTTACAGTTCAAAGTTCAACTCCGTGATTGCTTAAAATAAGGTATATAACATATGATAGAGTCAACAAACTCAATGTGGAGATTCGTAATTATGTCAATATAATGTATAAGGACAAAGAAAAGGAATTCCTCCTAAAATATTTTCAAAAGACGTTAGCTACTTCGTCGACGTCATTTCTTTTGTGATGTACGTCATTTTCACCCCATTGCATGAGTTTGAATTTTTGTTTCTCTTGTCACTTCCTCACAAGTCCAGGCCTGGGGGAGGGTGCGGTGGGGGCGGTGCCCCCCCCCCCCCTCAAAAAAAAAATAAAAAAAAAAACAAAAAACAAAAAAAAAACGCCAACTGAAAAAAAAAGCGAGAGCGAAAAAATGAGGGGGAGTGAGAGAAAAAAATAAAAAGTGGGTTAAAAGGCGCTACGAGCCGTTATCTTTCCCTCAAAATTTGGTTTTGGGGAAGGGGGAAACTCTCCCTCCCTGCACCCACCCCTGTAACATACAGTGTAGTATTGCGTCCAAATAATTGACACTTACGAAATACAAGGAATCGAGAAAACATAATCACGAAGACGTAAATGCCATAAACAATAAATCAATAGAGCTAAGGCTAAGCGACACCTCCAACATAGGTTGAAACTGACGCATACGATCATGCCCCCGTTTAAAGCCTCCCCTCAAAAAAATGTTTTAACAAATGAATTAATAAATAAATAAATAAATAAATTGATAAATTGATTAATTAATCGATTAATTAATTAATTAAAGATAAATGAATACATTAATTATAAAAATTAATAAAAACAAAAAGAAAAATATCACTAGACAAGACTTGTTTAGTTTCTAAATAGTAAATTTCCCTCTTCTAGGAAAGAAATTGAATTCCTGTATTTGCTTTTCTACCGTCTCAATACATTGACCCGTATCGACAAAATCTCGTAAAGGCCTAGGAAATGCCTTTTCTAAACTTTTGCTCGCATCTTCAGATATACCAAAGAGAAGTAGAAGCTTGTTTTCTTGCGAGCGGTCGTTTTCCCAGACTAGCGAAAGCTTGCATTCCTATTCAAATGTTACTCCGCATCAAAAGGAAAGGTTTTGTTCTTGTACACAAAAGCTTGCCAGATGAGTAAATGTCTATCTGGCAAGGAGGAATTTTCTTTCATCATCAAGCTTTTACTTGGTATTTTGCAAGCTCCTCTCCTACTAACTTACGCTTTTAGTTGCATGGACATGCTGAATATCAAAAAGGTGCTATTTCTGCATATTATATCACTGTCCTCATTAAAAAAAAAGCTAATAGATTTAATCACAGAGATAAAATTAGATGAATTCAATCAGGCATGAAGCTGATTTGCCAGATTTAAAGGGATACTCAACCGCAGATTGTGGATGGTTTTTATGCCGCAAGAGGGCACGCGTGATCGTTACCTGATCATGCCGTTGCCCCGCGGGAGCTAATTTCGAACAGGCTGTTCGCTGCGCAACCACTGACCTCTACCACCTGGACGGATCATCGCCCATTCCCGCACGTGCGAGCACTTGAAGTGGGCGCGGCCATGTTACTCTTCCGAGAGTGATGTGGTTTATTACACGTTACGCACTGAACATCTGTACTTGCCTGCGCGTTTTGACCATGGGCGTCCGCATGATTGTACACAAATCTGTATTCCAGCTTTCTCGCGCGTTGATTTTTCAGAAGTGCAACATGGCGGACCACGACTTCACTTCTCTGAGCCAATGAAACGTCCAGGTGGTAGAGGTCAGTGTGCGCAACATGCACGCTCCGCTTGAGCTCGAGCTCTCGTGCGAGATTCAGTCGGCTTCGTACAGTCCGAAATATAATCCCAGTAGTCCAACAGACGCGTCCGACGCACAAACTTTGTGTACGAATGAATGGGGCTTGCGCAATCCTGACTTTCCCCACAGCCGCCTGGTGGCGTATAAGCAATGCCAGCTTACTTTCCACTGGCGGTTAGAGGCTATAATAGACCAACTCAAAGAGTTATTAACTCCTGCTATGAAGCAGAGTTAGCACATACCCGTTCAGCCATATATGCATCCAGTACTTACCAGGCCTCTGATTAATGTTAATCAATCAAAATTACTATAAAATGCGACTGATACCTGAATGATTGGGCCATGGCAACTTTTGCAATAATCACATTATAGCATGGAGAAATATCCATGATTATAGCGAGGCCGCTCTCTGACTGTCTTTTTAAACGAAACGTTTGAATGAATAAAGGTCCGGTTAACTTTTTAAAGGATAAAGAATAAGGGTCCAAAGAAAAGGTATGTCATTGAATTAAAAAAAAATCATTATATCGCTTACGGAATAAACCCTATGATTGCGAAATTGATTTAGATCGGAAAGAATCAGAAGCACGAAAACATTCAAGATAAATTGAGTAATTGTAATTTTACATGATGTTTTGACATTATTTTACATGATGTACAGCACAAAAGAATAATGATTGTGTCTGAGCCTGAGGTTTTTAATCTTTAAAAACGATAATACATTGACTCAATTAATTTTGCTTTAAAAAATCAAATACGGTGAAAAAAACATCACACAATATGGGTACTTGGGACTACAAACATACACACACACACATACACCCCCTCACACACACACTCACATATACGCACACACCACCACACGCATATCCTCATATCCTCAAGACGAACAGAAAAAAAGAGACCCAAAAGTGAGAAATGACGAGGGAGGGATACGAGAAAGAGGCTGACAGAGAGACATAAAGAGACAGACAGGGAGAGAGAGGGGGGTAGAGAGAGAGAGAGAGACAGAGAGACAGACAGACTGAGACAGAGGAGAGAGTAAGAGAGAGATAACAGACATAAAAACAATGACGGAAAGAAAACCGAAGAGGAAACGGGCAGAAAGATAAAGTGAGGTGAGAGAAAGAGAAAAACAAACATGACAAACGCATGGAGAGGGAGAGAGAGAGAGAGAGAGAGAGAGAATAAGAGCAGGTGGGAAAAGAGGGAGAATGATCAAGAAAAGCTAGAGGCTCGTAATTAAGCTGAGAGGGATATCAAAGTATACATATTGCTACGAAAACATATAGTAAAGAGAACACGATAATTATATGCATTGCACGTCATATTTGGGGTGACTTCTTCTTTTCATTTTACTTCATACAAAATTTGCAGGATTAAAAGTCACTAGCAGAAATATCGCCTTAGGAATCGACTTCAAGTACATCGGTTTGAACCCAAGATATCAAAGTGTAATCAGTTTCAATACAGAACAGCTGCGCCTTAAATTATTACTCCATCCTCTATAATAGGCATTTTTATATTGAGGGGACAATTCCCTCGTGTAATATTTTACACTATTTGAAAAGTCCATACAAAACACGTCAATAAGGTTATCTGCCAGTATATGGGTGAGGTTATTGACAATTCCTCTTTTAACTGGGATGAGATGCTTTTCCCAGCTTTTTTCTCTCTTTTTGCCTCTTTCCCCTTATTTATTCTTCTTCATTTTAGACGTTATGTATAAATGGATCAAACTGACATGACTGACGAAATGCTCTTAGTATCAGTTACCATATTTACTAGAGTGTTTTTGTAGGTAATTTATGTAAATCTGAATATGCTTGTTCCCCAAAAGGCATCGCATCCGATGTTTCTGTCCAAACAAAAACATTGATCTTTTGTGATTTTAAACTGTGTATTAGGTGAATACTTATATTTATGATTTAAATTTACAGGGTTATAATCTAAGGGGCAAAGTGTGCAAAAGTACAGAAATGTTTACATAAATTATACTATTTATTTGATAGTTTTAATAATTAGCGATTTTTTTTAAAATAAACTTTAAAAATATTGAGACTCATCGTAAGAAATTCATGTCACTTCTGAATATACAGGTACCAAAAATATCAATATTTTTAAAAAATCTTTTAAAATTCGGAATATATAATTGCATGGCTAAATATCTAGTGTTGAAATATATACCTAAAGTTAGCTACACTTTCATATGAAACTTACAATTTTTCCGTTACAGTACTTTAAGCAAAAATGGTAAAATGACATTCCGCATATTATAAGAACAACAAAACAAACCATTAATGAATAACTGTAAATATGTACAAAATATATATGTATCTTCTTCAGAGGAATATATTTCGTCCTTTTCTGGCTCTTCGGTTCATATTATATAAACAGTGCATGGTCTATCATACACTTTACTGGATTATGTGCACGACAAATACCAAATTATCCCATCGGTGAAATAGGACTAGAAATAGAAATAGTATTTGGAGTTCATATGGTCCAGTAATGGTGCATAAATAGAATATCCACTAATTGTTATAGTAAATAGACCCCTAGATCTATTCATTCAACACAGGATTCCCCGTGTAAAAATCAAAAACATTTTTGCACGTCACACGATGCAAATCTAACCAATCACATCGCGTATTATACATACACTATTTACTATAACAACTTATCCAATTATTTCTTCTCAACGTCATCGAGAAAATGCGCAAGCGCGCCACTCCCGCTTTCCAAGAGCATCAGTCATAAGCACTTTCGAGGTTGCTCAACTACACTCTTGGCAGAGTCCTTAAAGATCACATTGCAAGAAAATCACAAATATGGCAATTAATGTATCACTAGAAACTGGGAAGCTTACAGATGGCAATCGTATAAGTTTTATGTCAACTGCGTATCTGATGATTATAAAAACAACATAAATAAAAGCTCTTCTAAGCATCTGGAATATCCGAGGATTCGCCAGAAATATAGCGATGTTTTGATGTCGTCACACAAGGGATCGATCCTGCTTAAGCAGACGACGTCCTATAATGAATGAACGTAATTGCAATGCAATTATTTATCAAATTATAAAGAGTTTGGTATATTTAACATGACCTTATTTCACACCATTCTAAAAGGGAAAGTGAACTGATTCTGATAACTAGAACCGTTTGATAGTAAATACACAGGAGAAGGGTCAATGATCAATGAAATAAACCCCACTTTCAAATTGAAAAGCCCTCCGAATAATATCACAGATTGTATTCGTTCCCTTTTGAAACGCCGAACATGTCCCGGTGCAAGCAGCTGAAAATACAATGGCGTCTTATTTTGTTTACAAGTGACTGATTCTTTTATTTTTTTAACGCTGCATTTTTCATCAAAATAATACCATACACGAAGTTAAGAGTGAGGCAACAGACTAACATTAAGACTGACGCTAGTCAAGTAAGAGAAATAAGTGAAGAGGAGATGACAAAACAGGCACTGAAAAATGTGTAAGATGTTATGGGACATCGTCTGCTTAGACAGGACTGGTCCTTCGTGTGTCGTCACACATCTCAGCAGCATTCAAGGAGCTCTTCAGCTGCTATATCGGGGGCTGTATTTTACCGTTTTATAATTGATAATAATCATTAATTCAAATGTTTCCAAGCGTTGAATTTGGATAACCTTGTATAATTTATGCCATCTATGCAGTAATAAGTATTAAGCCAATATTTATTTTGATGGAATTTTCTTGCAATGTGATCTTTAAGCTCCATAAGAGTCATAAAAGCTCTTCCTAAGTGTCTCGCAAATAACTTTCATTAATGTAAGGAACTTTTTGCTATACTTTCTATATGATTCTCCATAAGATATATCTCGTTTTATTTTTTATTCATTATTATTATCATTATCATTATTATTATTATTATTATTATTTAGTTTTATCGTGAACTGCTGTCGCTAACATCTACTGTGCAACTATATAAGTTTCGAACAGTTACAAAAAGGAAAATTTAAAGAGTCAAATTATGAATTTTGATAGACTGTTTCATTATCAAATCAAGCATTAAACATCTTTCATCGAATAAACTTTACATTTCATTTACTTGTTTCTCTTTCAGAAAGAACAAACTGTTATACTGAATCAAATCGTGAAGTCACCATTGAAATTATAGGGCAGGGTTTGCCTAGACGGTACAGAAGGGGTTAAAATCTGAAAAAGAAACGAAAAAGTCTTTATTTTGATTTCAATAATAAAAGGTTTTTTTTTATAAAAGAAATAAGTTAAAACTTCTGATCATGTCTGATAGGGCATAGTTGCCGCACACTCCACCTCCAGGTGAGTATTATTACTCGTAGTTGATTCGGTGCGTGACTGCGTGTTCCGTTGGAAAGTGTTTCCGAGCAGGGAACGCCAGAGTTTCCTCACTCGTCTGTGAATGAGAGGAATATGAAGATTCCTTGAAGGCCACTGACCATGATGAAGAGATACCACGTGGTCAGGATGTTGATGACCATGGCTAGGATCCCGAACAACCAGGCGAAACCGAGAAGGGCCGAAATCTGCCGATTGGAAAAACATTAGGTTTAACATTTACTGTGATTGGGGCTACTGACTATAAATTATGATTCATCAAAAAGGAAACAAATATTCAAGCAAATATATCTTAAAAATTAAAAGAAATTGCTGGAATATATTTTAATGGTATGATAGTTGATAGTTAATTATTTTAATTTGATGGGCTGTTCTTCAAAATACAATTATGGATGAATGAGCACTTGCCATTTTTAAAAAGAATATCAAAATCGCCTTTGTTCAAGTTTGGGATGGAAACTGGTCTTCAGAAGATATGTTCATTATGCATTCAATAGGAATGGAGACCATTCAACCAAACCTTGGGTTGGCCATCCATTTCCTTTCAAACTTGCCGGGCGGGTGCTAATTTGACATGAATCAAGAACAATGCTATATTGTTGAGCTGTCCATGGCCATATTTTATTGGTCAAGGTGTGAAATTAAAGAAAACATAATAGGCTAATCTGAGTATCTTTGATTAAATCTATATTTACTACAGTCAACTTCGCTTAACCCTAAAAAGACTGGGGTATTTTGGAGGCTGGGAAAACTGGGGGGGGGGGGGGGGGGCCTAAAGGGCCCCCCTAAGATCTCGGCTGTTGATTGTCCGATTGCAACCAAATTTGGTATACACATAGTTAATTATGTTTTCTACATGAGTGCATAGTCAAATTAATCTTATTATTCTTATTTTTGAAAATATGAAAATATAGTTTGAAAACAGTATCTGTAATATTCATTCCAGTCCCCACTGAGTTTAAACACAGACGAATGCAAAATATCGAATTTTTCTTGATATGTCTTGTGAAGACATGACGTAACTCTGTTATCGTACACGCGGGGCATGCAAATTTGGTATCAAAAGTTGCGCAAAACTCTAAATAAAAAAGTCATGAAACAGCAGCGCGAAATCTTTAAGCGTTACAAAATAATCGCAGTTTATGTCGAGGGGGTGGGGCCTTTTAGGCCCCAGTCTTTTTAGGGTTAAGTCGATCTTGACGGGACAGAGTGAAGCGATTTTCGACTTATGCGGAAGTCGAAGAAAATTCAACTTACACGTTGTCCCCGCCCTAACATAGGCCTATCTCGGGAACGCCGCGCGGCGAGGCTGGTGGCTTCATTGTGATTACACTATACAGTTCTCATCCCATGCATGCCGTGGTTTTGTTGTACAGACATTCAGAAAATGAGTAGATCCGAGGCCTGAGCCTATATGCTTTTTTTCACATCAGCCGATGCTGATACCAATATCCAATATTTAAAAAATAAAACAAAATGCGTTAAAACTACATTTTCTTTTAGAAAGAGGAGGTATGTATATCATCGTCATCAATATGTGTACATTCCGACGGCCTATAAAAAAGTTCGGGTCGTCGTGAGCGATAAGAATTAAAAAAAAAGTTCCTCGATTCTTTTCACTCTAACGACGATATAATCATAATTTATCAGATGCATGCTTTTTGTTTGAAAATAAGTGTTCATACTAAAGGACTGAAAACGTATTGTGATGTGTCTCTGTTAAAGTACAATTTCTATAGCTTCTCACGACGAAGCATTATCATTCTCTAACGACGCTGAAAAAAAATATTGTTACCAGATGCATGAGTTAACTCGGCAATTTTGCTATTTTTAAGATCTCCCGTTAACGATATTCATTGAAATAATAAATAAAGTTATTTTCTTTGAAGGCGGAAAAATACAACAACGTGCTTTATACAGAATAAATATTCATTTTATTTTAATTATTATGATGATCCATATCGTTCTCTAACGAGGCTGGTAAAAATATTGTTATCAGATGCATGAGTTAACTCGGCAATTTTGCTATTTAAAATCTCCCGCTAACGATAGCCATTGAAATAACGAATCAAAGTTATTTTCTCTGAAGACGAAAAACATACAACGACGTGCTTTATACAGAATGAATATTTCATTTTATTTTTAATTATCATGATGATCCATATCGTTCTCTAACGAGCTGGTAAAAATATTGTTACCAGATGCATAAATTTAACTCGGTAATTCTGCTATTTTTAAGATCTCCCGTTAACGGTATTCAATGAGATAATGGATCAAAGTTATTTTCTTTGAAGACGGAAAAAATACAACGACGTGCTTTATACAGAATGAATATTCATTTTATTTTAATTATAATGCTATGATCCATATCATTCTCTAACGAGGCTGATAGAAATATTGTTACCAGATGCATGAATTTAACTCGGTATTTCTGCCATTTAAAATCTCCCGCTAACGATAATATTGAATCAAAGTTATTTTACTTGAAGACGGAAAACATACAACGACGTGCTTTCTAAAGAATAAATATTCATTTTATTTTAATTATCATTATGATCTATATCATTCTTTAACGAGACTGATATGAATTGTATAGGGAAAATGACATTCGACTGGATAACTCCGCTCTCTAATCTTGTTATTTGATAAAGATATTCTCTGAAATTGCGAATCACATTTTTTAGTAAAGGAGAAGAAGGAATTCCGATGCTCCAGAATGAATAAAAAAAATTCTGATTTCAACGACGATGATGTCTCAATTTTGTAATGGCAATGAATGATGTTTGTTAGCTGTCGATATTTAAACAAACAAATGTTGATGTATAAATGGCGTTTTAAACGTTTCAAACATTGTACGAAATGTATTTGATTTCAGATACCGCGTATTCTTATTCCATAATGTATTTCATTCCCACAGGAGGCCTCCCTTCTTACTCTACGCCTCACGATATAAGCAGCCAATAACATCACGAACATGATAAATCGCCCCCATCTAACCCCTTTACGCAGCACGTGACTTAAATGATATTCAGTTGCTATGCGAATTTGAACCAAATTTGCCGATATTGGACCAATCATAGCCCTGTAGCATTTCCCGCGATTGGCCAGCACATATGCGCAGAACATGCGCTAGTTTTCGCGCCAAATGTTTACTTATTCAGTTGCAGTGTGAATCTCGAATGAACTTGCCGATAATGAACCAATCACAGCGCTTTTATATACTATTAGCAGTATGGGATTTACCCATACGCGTCCTTTCGGCACATGTATGCGAATAACGTTTGCTGATAATGAGTTTGCTTATGAGATAATTTGCCGAACGAAGTTCTAGTTCGTGCCAGCAATGGAAACCCCCGGGTGGAGCCATTCAATGTGACTTAGGGACCGGATGACCGTTACCAAAATCGCGGAAAAGGGGTCAATTTCAAGGAACGTCCGCGGACAGAATATTCCTCGAAATATAAATAATAGGGATGCACAGGTGTCCTTGAAATTGATAAAATACGGGTCAGGAAAAGGGAAGAAACCTGGGAAGAAAAAACCCGGATGATGTCATCACCGATACAAGCACCAAATGTTGATGTTGTGTTGAAAGATGTCATCATAAAAGTGAATCTTGTTTGCAAGGACACTGAGGATGGATCAGAGGAGGACACGGTTGAGCGTCAATTTTGTAAGCAATACAAGGTCAGTTATAGTCTCACTTCACAACGCAGAAATACAGCAGTTGAAAACTCCGGTCCTGATGATGGAAGAATTCGCATCACAGTTAGCCCAACGTAAATCCTGAAGGAAGGAGATCTACACGCAGAAGAAACATTCAATTATGGGCTTAACTCTTAAAGGCCAAGTCCACACGAGAATAAGCAGCAGCTCAACTGAAAGAGAAAAATCTAAAATGCTCACAATTACCTTTGTTTGTAGAAAACGATAATCGGAAGTATTTTTTATGATTTTTTGAAAGTCCTGTTAATTAGGAGGGTACTTCATCGCGAGCGAGCCAGTCGAATCTCATAATGCAATACGCAGTGACGTAGGGCACTCACTATGGTTTTCTCCAGAGATTGCAGCGATGATGTCATAGGCCGGGGATTCCATAGCTATAGGCCTAGTCATGCTACTCTATTCCCTGCACGCACTTCACATTTCAGACCGAACGGAATGTAGTTGTAAACAAAAGTTTTCCGGAGGAAAAAATGGCTTACCTTTAGTGGTTCAGATTGAGATTCCTGCTTCCGTCTTATAGTGGATTGTCTTTCTCCTTTTGGTTTTTGGCCGGTGAATGAACAAAGTGGGCACTGCATCTGGCTTCAATAACTTCCTTTTCGAGGGATATCCTATCACCTTTGCCCGAATGTCCTCTTCGAAGCAGTGAGGCTCAAAATGGTCCTTACACACCACGCGACTTATTTGGACATATTTGTATGTTCTTATGTCAAATTTGTCCGTTCCAATATTATTCAGCCACTGAGCACATCTTTCGCGATCAGTCTTAGGGTTTGGAATAGCGAAAAACTATGGTTTGGTAACTCACCCTGCTTTTTGGAGCAGCCATACGCCTAACCCCAGGGAGCTCCAACGCGCAGCGTTGGAGCCCCGGGGGGGGGGGGGGCACTCAACCTGTTTTTTGGATGTGGGTGTGCCGCTGCCAATCTCAAAACAGGGGGCTAAGGAGCTAAATGGTTAATTGAGGAAGCCCATTTTTGAGGGTCTAAGGAGCTAAATGGTTAATCGAGGAAGCTCATTTTTGAGGGTCTAAGGAGCGAAAGGGCTCATATGGACAGAGCTAATTTTAGCTGCTCGCGATCTCACTACTCTGGTACACATACGGTGCATGAGCTGAGTCAGCGGTCGCAGCGCTGTTTCTAACGCTGTACATGCCGCGCCACTGCACTGACTCGATGTCGCATGCAGATTGATCTCGCCGAGTCGCCGCTAGCACTAGTAATACCGCGTTCAGTTAGGGGGCACTAGGCCGCCCAGCTCCCCCGCTGCGCTGGCCTGGGAGGCTAGGGAGCGACCGTTCCCGGACAATGGGCTGTGCGCATTGTTTTCTCATATTCTAGGGAGCGAGTCGGAAGCCAATCGAAGTGCGGTTAGTGAAAATCTGAAAATCGCGTATCATGGGAGCGACCCGAGAAGGTTGAAAATGGGGGACGTCACAGCGGCACATACATGTGTGACATATATATGTGAGTGCCCCCCCCCCCCCCGGGGGTTGGAGCCCCAGGTACAACTATCCAAAGTTGACCTCGCCCATTTTATGGCTAATCGCATCGCTTAATTTCGGCAGGTAAGATAGAAATTTGTACTTATACTTAAAGAGAATTACTGTAACTATCTAGCAGGCTCCTCGCCGAGCCGATCTTTTCCCTGTACTGTACCGTCGATTCAAATGACTCGATCGCACTGCGTGATCGAGTCAGCGACGGTATACGGTACATTACATACAGTGCGATCGAGTCATTTGAATCGACGGTACAGTACAGGGAAAAGATTGGCTCGGCGAGGAAATTCCATTTTTTTCATCGAAACAATCGTTAAATCGTAAAATCAAAGAGCCTGCTAGATAGTTACAGTAATTCTCTTTAAGTATAAGTACAAATTTCTATCTTACCTGCCGAAATTAAGTGATGCGATTAGCCATAAAATGGGCGAGGTCGACTTTGGATAGTTGTACCTGGAGCTCCAACGCTGCGCGTTGGAGCTCCCTGGAGTTACCATACGCCTGGCACATTGGCATGTTGAAATTTTTTTTCCAAGGCGAGCTACATATATATGCAGCGCTAGCGTGCCGGCGGTCGAGGCGTTGATATACACCAGCGAGATGGTCACGCGCAGTAAGCTCAAAAACAAAGTGAGTGCCCTGCGTCACACGGTCACGTGATCAATTCGGAAAAGGGCGGAAAATATGATTGTTTCGCTTCAAAAATATCAAAATGAAAAAAATCAGTCTGGGACAACCGCTGGCAATTTAGACTTGAAACTTATTTTGTTTTGACCTATGATTTATGTAGAAAATACTCAGAACGTTTGATTTTGGTGTGGACTTGGCCTTTAAAGGGGAATGAAAGGCAACAAACATTATCCTATAATCATGTAGATATTGTCAGCCTCTTACAAATACATGTATCTTGAAATTTCTCCAATTTGATTATTTAAGGAGAACAGAGTCTCAAAAGGTTGCAGTTTCCTTGCTAGACATTATCCCATGGGGGCTGCCATTTTCTTTACAAAGTAACATTGACCTGTATACTAGCTCCGATGACACTCATGATCACCTGTTGAATACATAACACTGGATTTTCTCAAAACACTTTTGTAGTCAATGTACATTTTGCATTGATGGCTTTGGTTGTATAATAATATGCAATATCATATCCACTGTGTACAGATAAATGGACATGTCCTACTCTGACATCACAGTTTTTCAAAATGGCAAAATATTTATGGCAAGGAATCTGCAAACTTTAGAGACATTGTTCTCCTTACTGAGTAATCAAATAGGAGTATTTTCAAGATATTTTGAACAATATAGGATTTGAAGGTTTGCATGGTGAAGTTGTAATTCAGAAAAAGGTTTGCGGTACAACCATGTGAGTTGGAATAACTCCACGTTCCGGTCAGAATGCTCTGGCCGTCGTCAGGAGAATGAGAAGAGCGAATAAATCAGCAGAATTTATATATGAAGCAGCAATTCAATAAATAAAATGGATGCAAACACATAACATAGAAAGAAATAGTAACAGTAACATCAAAGTACCTACATTGAAAGGATAAATAACATCAAGGTACCTGCATTGAAAGGATAAGTGACATCAAACGAATCCTGTGTTGAAAAGAAAACATTGAAAGCAAGTGAACAATAGGACTAAGAAATCAATTAACCGTCTGGATAAGCTGGAAACAAAAGGGGGATTGGGACCGTAGGTAATCTGTGGAGAGAAACATGACATCCTGTTGGGGAAAAAAATTAAGGTTAAAAAAAAAAAAAAAAAAAAAAAAAACATACATATGGAAAAGGTGAAATATTGACAACAGAATGAGTATACTAATAATAATTGTTATGAAAGAAATTAAGAGAAAATGATAATGAACAAATTGAGGAGAGAAACATGAAATCCTGTCGGAGAAAATCTGAGGAGAGAAACAAGTCATCCTGTTGAGGAAAGACATTAATTTAAAACAACCTGTGGAAAAAAGGGTGAAATAATGACATCAGAATGAGTATTCTAATGATGAATATAATGAATGAAACAACAAAAAACAAAGGTAATGAACACGTTGAGGAGAGAAACATGAAATCCTGTTGAGGGAAGCAATAGTGGTTAAAATACATAAAAAATTATAGCCCTAGTTATTATTGGAAGAGTGAAAACCATATGTCGCTGATCTGTAAACCCTTATCCTGTGTAACTGTGTCATGTTTGTGAATCTCGATGGCTTCACGAACCCTCCTGGTATACCAGTTGGAAGCGGGGGCTACAAGTTTGGTGTCTTCCCAGTTAATCTGGTGATCACGAGTGACCGAATGATTGATAATGGCAGATCGGTCGTAGTGACCAAGTCTCCCATGGGCACGGTGTTCCTTGATGCGAGATTTGATGTCCCTCCCAGTCTCTCCGATGTAGACCTGACCACAGGAACATGGTATGCGGTACACTCCTGGTTTCAGAGCATTCTGACCGGAACGTGGAGTTATTCCAACTCACATGGTTGTACCGCAAACCTTTTTCTGAATATTTTGAACAGGCTAACAATTTTCCACATGATTATCAGCTAAATTTCGTTGAGTTTCATTCTCCTTTAAGGAGTTTGTTGACTAGTGCAACTGTGCAAGAAATTGTATATGACAGTTCAGGACATTACATTTGGCAACGAGAGGAAAGCACTGGTTTTCTTTTTAAATCTAGGGACGGTAAATTAATTGTTCATATTGTCTTGGACAAATTTATTTTGCCTTACGGAGCAGCATAATTATTTCGGATATGCGTTACCGATTTCGAAATAGGACTGAACTAAGTGAACTTAGTGAACTGAGTATTACTTGTTGTGAACTTATAATTCGAGGAATTGGATCTTCGACACCTTTATGTTAATGAAAAAAGGATAATGTCTTGTCCTTGAAATATGGTAAAATAGGGGTAATTTTGCGAAAGTGTCCGTACAATCTTATAAATAGGGGTATTTCAAAGTACCATTTTGTCCTTGTTTTGAGGTAAAAAAAAGGGGGTTAAATTTCACAAAATGTCCTTGAAATTGACTGCAAAAGGGGGTTATTTGCATTTGTGGTAACGGGTCATACGCGTCACCCTCTGCGGGCGAGTGGCTTCACCGGGTGGAAACCCTTCCGAATTTAGCCTGTACATTGCTGCCAATAATCCGACCCGGCTAGCACACCGGTGTGCCGTAATTTCATACATAATTACAGAGTATAAAATAATTAATTTGAGATAGAGAGTGGTTGTAAATGTTATATATCAAGCCCCTTTCGATCGAAATGTTGAAGGGAGAATAAGGGAGAGAGCGCGGAGGTAACAGAGGAGCACGCGCGCGCGCCAGCAAGTCTGGAGCATAGGTCTGGAGTCCATTAAAAAGAATCGATCGGTGTTTGTTATGCTTTTGACAGTGATTGATTACACATTCGACTTGTGCGGTGTTAATTTTTAATGTTTTTCTTTGAAATTGTTCTGGGAATTTGATCCACTTAGGCGATTAATCGACTTACAAACATCGACTTATACAGAGAATTACCACATGTAAGTCTATGATGATAAATAAATTGGGACTTGTTATTTTCATCGACTTAAGCGACTATTCGACACATGCGACGTCGACTTATATGTACTATATAATTATATCTACATGTATATGACTGCAACGATATTTAGGGTTGCAAATGGGTTTCCGTTTTAATGACTTACTGTGGCATGAAATCAGATTTTGTCGAAAAAGACGGTCAGGGAAAGCCAGAGAATGGCTACGGCATGTGACAGCGGCCCCGCAGCCATGGCACATTGCTCTTTCCTATCGCATCAGTCAATATTTCACAGGTTTCAAATAATTTCACAGTTTTCAATTCATTTCATGTAGTTTCAGAGTTTTTGTTCCATATTAACATTGCAAATGAAGGCACGAGCATATCACAGTACGGAGATCAAATCAGGCCACATCAACTTCTTCACATATTAGCAGTTAACCACTAGCTTCTCAACCGCCAATTTACAGTAATTTTTCATTGCTTATAAACCACTCAAATCTCTAATGTTTGTTGATTATGGTTAGTGTTCGCTTTCTCTGATTTTTTAAAGCTTTTGCTGAACACATGCTACTAATCATGCTAATAGAGCCGGTTACTGGTTTCATAATTTTTAAAGTTTATTTTATATTTTCTTTAAGATTACTGAGAAATAATTATTCAACAAATAAGGTATAAAATATGCGATAATGCAACAGATATGTGATACACATCGATTAATTTTTCGTTAATATTCATGAGATGAGCTATGAAAATCCAAGGGGGATTCCCCGTGCCAGTACACACTCAGCAGTTCGCGAGCACCTATTCATTATGATTATTGTTCCATTAAAGGTTTATTGTCATAACGTAATGGTTCACATTCTAGACAAAAAAGTATGGAGCTTCCACGCATTTTGACATTTCATTTTTACGTCTGAGCTGGGGTAAACACATAGCTATTACCATGAAGGCAGAAATTAGTCGAGAATCCACGTTTTGCTGAGAGCCAGTGTGAAATTAAGTTCTGTTAACAAAGTCTTTACTGTTTACAGATTTTTGTTCTTACAATATCTCTCCTTACTTTTCTCTGTGATAAAAGGTGTGTTTTGATATTATGTTTGTTTTGATTATGATTTATTTGTTTTTTTCTGTGGCCGTGTATCTGTCTTCTTTGAGTATTTGTCTCCTTTTTTGGTCTCTGTTTTCATTCTCATTTTCATATTATTACTTTAATGTAGTCTGTTGGTGTTACTTTTTAAACACTCTTTTTGCACTTCCACAGTGTTCTTTATTTACAAATAAACTCGACAAATCATAGAAAATCAGCAATCAGAATCATGAATTCAAACAGTACATAGTGGCATAACAATGAACTTCATGGCCAAAATTTAATGACAGACGGAAATAATACATATTACATTTATTCAAGCAATGCATATTAAATTGGTAATCATGTTATGTTATCACAACGCCTGCTGTCAAAATATTTAGGAATTGGCATATCTTTTGAAAGACATTTTATATATTAAGTAGTTTTCCATTTCAAAATAACAGTTAACATGTGCATTTTTCTCAAAAGTTAAGTCAGAGAAAAAATAACAATAACAACAACAAATCATTATGATACATGTGATATCAGCAATACAAATCAATTTATCGTTTCACATTGTCACATTAAATTTTTTTTTTTGTTGCTTGTAAGGATGGACATTTTGCTTGTATAGATGGAATATGTTTCTGTACTTAGTTTCGTTGCAAATTATTTTTACGTTGATAATTGTACAATTGATACTTTGAAAACTTGAAAATGAAATGTAATAAGATCTGAATCTAACCTTTTAAAAAGTCTGATTTCGTCCCCTTCTGGCTCTCAGGTGATTATTATTTTTTTTCTCCAACAAACTTTTTAACAAACAACTTTATCTTAAAGGGATACGCCACCAGGCGGCCGTGGGGAAAGTCAGGAATGCATAAGCCCCATTCACTCGTACACAAAGTTTGTGCGTCGAACGCGTCCGTTGGACTACTAGGATTTCTTTTCGGACTGCACGAAGCCGACCGAATCTCGCAGGAGAGCTCGAGTTCAAGCGGAGCGTGCATGTTGCGCGGCGAACAGCCTCTTCGAAGTTTGCTCCCGCGGGGCAACGGCATGATCAGGTAACGACCACGCGTGCCCTCTCGCAGCATAAACACCTCCACAATCTGCGGTTGAGTATCCCTTTAACATAAAGCATGCTTTTAGGCTTCCAAAGTACTGCCCTGTTGTTTTTTTTAATAAAACGTAATAAATAAATAAAATAAGTATACCACGAACACACTTGGGAGGTCACTGGTCATATAATATGGCCAGTGATTTAAGCCTCTATATACCTGTATTTCAAATCCAATATTAAGGGAAAGTTCTCCAAAGCAACTCATATTTCTTAAATAATTCCCAAATGAAAACGTATTCAAAGTTAGAAAACAAATTTAATCAATTTTATACGCACTAGTATCTTGACATTTTCACAAAGCATTATTTTAAGGTAAAATACATCAAAATAGAACTTATCACTTAATACGATCTACATCTTGATGATACTTTCAACGCTGGTGTAGCGAATCGTCTTTCTCTTGGTTAATCTTTAAGTTTTTATGACCATCGTTTAATTTCTGAAGCAAAATCTTAAATTCATATCTTTCTTACCTGGACGAAGACTTTGAGTTCTGAAACAAGTTGATTCCACATTAAATTGGAGCTCTTCCTCACCATCGACGTGGACTTGTTTGAGGAATGGAGATTCCGCATGGTAGCAAAGAAAAGACAGCAGTTGGCGAGAAGGCACACGCAGATTGGTCCAAAGAAGACGGCCAGACTTGAAAATCTTGTCGCAAACCAACAGGCCGGGCCGGGCCAGGCCGCCATACTCCAGGATGGGTGCGCCGTTGAATTCACCGAAGTGAAGGAGGATTGCGGTGGATGCAATAAGGAGAGGAATCCCCTATCCAATCAGAGCATACAGAACTACCGGTATCTTGCCACCGGATTTTCCAATCTTCGACGCAACTCTCGATGCAGAGAGGCTTATTCTGAGATCCCACGCCACCACGGTGGTCCAGACGAACGACGACAAGAAGAGGAAATGCGACAAAGACGCAGCCGTGAGACAAGGAATATTCTGCTGTGAGAAATGGTGACCGACATACTGGATCAAGATTTGTCAAAAAAGAAGCGCCACTAAGATATTTATGACTATATTCTGTCTTAGCGCGAAGAAAATGAGGTATGCCAGCAACGTCACAAGCACACAGGCCGAAGACACTGCAAAGGCCACATTCCTGATTCTTCTCATCAAGACATATCAGGATATACGAAACATTCCTCCTGGAAATAGATTCTGTTCTCGTTAAGGTGCTCAACCCACTCGACTGAGTCCTTTGTCACGTTTATCGAAGGACTTGAGCGACCCGCACAGGGAAATTTGATAATATACCCAGTTGTTGTCACCATCCGAGAGCTCAGTCATGTTGCGCCACCAGATTGGGTTCATGAATGATCCGTTAAAGAATATGAATGATTCGTTCAACATGACAAACGGATGGAATTCTCTTGATTGCCCCATATACCATTCTTTTGAGTAATCGGACTTACTCAGGGGACCTTGCTTGTACTTCATAATTATGATGGCACCATTGATTTACGGTTAGTTCAGCAGGTAAACCTGGTCCATCATTTGGATTACGGAAGTAGCTGCAGAAGATCTACCAGGTACAGGATGTCAGCAATGTAAATATTGTATGCCAAAGCGTCACCTATGCTTTTCTCAAAGTCGAAACACGTTGACGAAGTACTTGTTTCAGCAACGGAGCTGTTTAAGTTTATAGAACATGTTTCATTCCTGAAATATTTCACGTTTTCGTTTTTGTAAATCAGTTTGATGTACACATTGGCCAAAGAAAGAGACTGTCCATAAACCTGTGAAACTTCAGTCTCCTCCGCCTGTCATCTATTCACTATTCCACCAAAGACAGCGCCAATGCCCACCTCGAATAAATGTTCACCAGAGCGGGTTATCGGTATTACAATATTGCAAATGAATCCAACCTATGATTGTTGCAAAGAGCACAGTGCGGATTCCTTCCCCCCTTTTTTTTCCTTCTCCCTCTTTCTTTTGTTGTTGCTCATTTTCCTTTTCATTTAACACGTGATACATAATGATTAATGGATCAAACTGACCAACAAATGCACGCACGCAGTATTTCTGACTGACGTGTTTTGTAGGTACAAGCGTTAAGATCTGACTATCCTATAAGAAGCGAGCATAGCATCTAGCGGTTTTGTATAATCCTGAAATATCTATCTTTGGTGAGTATTAAAAGTGTTCAGGTGAATAATTCCACATATGATTTAGATTTACAAGGTTTTTACCTGAGGGGGTCGGTGTGCACAAAAGACGTACACTTCTACAGTATGATTTGTGTTTGTTTTCATACTGATATATTTTCGTGATTTTACTTTTGCGGATCGATAATAACACAATTGCGAAGAAAAGTAATAATCGTGAAATATGCATGTCACTTTTCAAAAAAGTTTTCCTGCTAAATTGTATTTTGGGGAGAGTGCATGCAATCTGGCGATTGTACATCATTTATGCTCCAAAAATAGGTTTGATACTCATTTCCTTCCAAAAGACGCTACATTAGATATTTTTGCAAAATGACTGCTCATTTCTTTTCCTACTTCATATTGAAAGTCATAGAAGTTTAGTGGACGCGATAGATGGTGCTCTTATTATTGACAGAAAAATGTGAAGAAAATTCCTGACAAACTTTCGTAAACTCGCGATTGCAGCGATCTGCATTATCATCATCATCTGTACAAGGACTACTAGCCTGACTGTCATCCGCGGACAAAACTACTCCCGGAAAACTATCCCCAAGGACCATAAGCTCCCAGGCAACTACTCCTTAGACAACTACCCCCTCGGAGAGTTAACTCTGGTCAACTACCCCTATGAATTAATAGATTAACTGCTCATTTTTTTCGATACATAATGTAGACCTAAAGTAAGCTTTTTAAATGAAAGTTCTCAAGCTTTGAATACTCTTAGTTTACGTAACAACACTTTACACAAGAATGGTAAAATGATATTTGCATGTAAAGTTATTATTCTTATATCATAGAATGGCTCAAAAGGTGCAATTGAATATGGCGACTAAATACGACTCACAGTACTCATGCAACAGGTATATTCAGTTATACATATATTTTGTTTTATGTAATTATGTACACTTTACAATCTAAAATGAGTTGGGTAAAATGGTAATATGCAAGTTTAGTTGGTTAAAATTTAACTCAATATTGTAAACCATACCCATTATTGGGTACAGTTGACCCAATAATGAGTTAATTTCTTGCCCAATAAAACAAGCATGTTACCTTTCAACCAAGACATGGGTATAATTTTACCCCACTCATTTTAGAGCTTTTTACAATTTTTTAAAAATGTACAAGTTCTTCAGGGGATAATATTTCGTCCTTTATTTTGTTGTTGTTCTTTGGTTCATAGACCAGTCGTTTATCTTCTACGACATCAAAAAAATACATATGCATGCCCCTCCCACTTGCTGAGAGCATCAACCGTGCAAATATTTATAAGCAAAATCAGGGGAGCGTTTCATCAAGCGTTTTGTCAGTGATTTTTACCGACAACTGTTATAAGCTACTGAAATCCTTGCATTTGATTGGCTGAGAGCAAATTTGTCAGTAAAAATCACCGACAAAACGCTTGATGAAACACTCCCCTGATGGTGCTCAATTTTGGCAGAGTCCTTAAGCTTCTCTCCAGTATCACAAGAGGTCCTCCTATAAGTGTCTCGAGAATAAGTCTCATTAGTATTAAGATGGGAAACCTTTTCTGTATCTTTTTTTATTATGATTATGCACCAGTTCTATCTCGTTTTATTCTAGTTTCTAGTCATTAAACCGCATAACTGTGCAACTATAGTATTTCAAACATTTACAAAAGGCAAAATTTAAAAAAAGTCAAACTATGAATTTTGTTTCATTGTCAGATCCAGCACGAGACATTTTTCGTGGAATCAACTTTACTTTGCATTTACTTGTTTCTCTTTCAGAAAGAATAAACTGTTATACTGATTCAAAACGTGAAGTCACCATTTAATGTATAGGGCAGGGTTTGCCTACACGGTGAAGAATGGGTTAAAATCTAAAGAGAAACGGAAAAAGTCTTTATTTTGATCTCAATGATACCACATTTTTACAAAAGAAAAACAAAATTTGATAGAGCATAGCTGTCGCCCAGTCCATCTCCATGTGAGTATTAATTTTACTGCGTAGTCGATTCGATGCGTGACTGCGTGTTCCGTTGGAAAGTGTTTCCGAGCAGGGAACGCCAGAGTTTCCTCACTCGTCTATTGGCTCCGAACGAGAGGAATATGAAGACTCCTTGAAGGCCGCTGACAATGACGAAGAGATACCACGTGGCCAGGATGTTGATGACCGTGGCTAAGAAGCCGAACAGCCAGGCGAAACCGAGAAGGGCCGAAATCTGCCGAATGGAAACAGAAAAGGCAGACATGGTAGAAGCTGGGTTGAAATTAACTTCTTAAGGATGACATGATAATTTGTAAGATTTTTTTTAAATTCTTTTTCCTTTGTGGATGCATGTAAATGTAGCAATGTCACATGATAAGGATTATAGTCTAAAAATCTGGAATAAATTATAGGTGTCACATGTGCGTGTGGTTTTCTGTGTGTTTGGGTGTGTGTATGTGTGTATGTAGTCCCAAGTACTCTTGTGTGCTGTGTTTTTCACTCTATGTGATTTTTTTTTTAAAAGCAAGATTGAGTCAATGTATTATCGTTTTAAACATTCATAAAACTCGGGCTCAAGCACAATTATTATTCTTATGTGTTGTACATCAATTTCCCAAAGAACTTTCTAGACAGTTTATTTCACAATGCAATTGCATTGAACTCACTTTATCTTGAATATTTCGTGCTTCTGATTAACGAAATTATATTGTCTTTGTTCTGCATATCAATTTTATGATATGAATTTTACAGATAAGGTTAAATATACCCCCCCCCCATAAAAAGTTAAAACTGTTTATTCGCAATATCAGTGAAGACGTCTGCCATTTTTTTTTTTTTGTATTCTAATAGGAAAATATTTTTGTTTGTATAGTCTTTTAAAACTAGGAAAGAGTTTTCATAGTGAATATAACATTCAAAATATTAGAGAAGTCAAAACGGTGATTGTCGAGCATACAACTTTTGAACAAGAAGAGTGACATATTGCTTCCTGCCCAAGTATGAGGTGAAGTGGTGGATCCCCGAAGATGTATGGCAACTTCAAAAATCATTCGGGGACTGCAGGTCCCCTTTCCCCCTCCTCATACTTTATTTTAATGGGGAGACAGTTTGTGATAAAATGGAATACCACTAATGAACAGTTTGTTTGAAATCAGATCAAAGATCTCCCTTCCAATTTTTCCCCGTGGGATCAGGATTTATAATAAGCATTCATATTAAAATTTGTCATCATGTTTAAGCGAAAGCATACATCCCCGGCCTGTTTTTTTTTAAATGATATACCTTTTCTTTGGACCCCTTCTTCTTTATCCTTTCTCCTTAGGCTCAATATTTCACTTTTATTCTAGCCCAGTCTTTTTCAATTACTACTGCATGCAAACGTATAGCTATATGTGGTACTCACAATTAACTGAAACTGAAAAGTTAATCGGGCCTTTATTAATAATAATAATGATAATAATAATAATAGAACAGTTCTTATTATAGCGCATTATACCTTTGAAACGCGCTGAGGAAAAGATGAGAAAGAAAAACAAGTAGAAACCTGCCGGAAATGTTATAATAATATCAATCAATTGAATCAGTGGCGGATCCAGGGGGCACTTCCGGCCCGTGCTCCTCCCCTTTTAGACAATTATGGAGGGAACTGGACCTCCATACCCCCCAACCCCCGCCTCCCACTGAGCGACTTTTCGAGAATCTGGCACGACCAAAAAAATACGGGTCTACCTTTTCCAAAAGTTGACAAACCTGCATTTGTGTGCCCCCCCCCCCCCCTTATCTAAATCCTGGTTCCGCCCCTGAATTGAATACGTATGTATTTAGTGCAGATTTGAATTGCCCAACTGTATAAGCTTTTCTTACATTTTGAGGGATATTATTCCAGAGTTCTGGTGCAGCATGCACAAAGCCCCGTTTGTCTTTGAAAGTGTTGTTCACATATTTTTTCAAAAAGACGGTCAGAGAGTAACCCAAGCGAAGCCTCGGTAAAGCCTTATAGATATTTCTACAATGCTATAAGTGATCATGGTCCAAGCTGCCATGGCCCAAACGTTCAGGTATCAGTCGCATTATATAGTACTTGATTAACATCACGAACAAGGGCGATAATCAGAGGCTTGGTATGTACTGGATGCGTATATACAGCTGAACGGATATGTGGATATGTGCTTGCGCAAGCTATAATTTTTGATTCTCCGAGTTGCTCTAGAGCGTCTCAACCGCCAGCGGATTGTAAGCTGGCATTGCTCATAAACCGGATAGGTGCGTTGATCACTGTAAATTATGGTTAGTGTTTAATTTCTCCGGTTTTTGCAGCTTTTGCTGACATCTTCCGTATCATACGGTAATTTCTAATAAGATGATATTAAACAGAAATATAACAAGCAAACGTTATTCACCTTCTTTAAGATCGCTCATAAATATGAAACTATTACAGTTTTAAATTTGCGATAATAACCGAAAATGAAATTGATTGATATTTCATCAATATTCATGAGATGAACCATGTATATTTCCGCTGGGGGGAATCCCCATGCCAGGACACGAATTTGCTATTTACACAACAGTTCAGCCATTTCAGTCAAAGATATTGTGTGCGCGATAGACCGCTTCGGTAACGGTATGAAAATTTTATACATACCTTTCAAGCAAAGGCTTTTCTTGACAATCTGAAAACTTGCCGGACATAGCAACAAGTGATGGATGCAAACTGGATTCCAAGCACCGAGGCTCATTTATAAAAAGCCGGTTAATGAAATGGCTCGTCACTAGGTGCTTAGAGAAGAAATGTGCATAAATCTGAATACATTACACTCGAGAACCGGTCTATTGGAGGCTAACATTACAATTTCGCGGATTCCTTCTGCGATGAGGGGAGTGAACCAGGAAACGCTCTCGAGAGCTTTTCGCGAGCACCTATTCATCATTATCATGGTTCCCTGGGTACCATACAAGGTATATTGTTATAACGTGACAAAATATGTAGAAAGAGCATTTACTAGCCCGCGCGAAAATGCACTATAAACAGCAAGCTACGGGAATTTCAATACAAACCGTTACATAGAATTATTTATACAATCATTTGTATCGTTTTAGAGTACAGTTCAAAATAATAACTGTTCATTTTGTAAGAGAGAAGAGGAAACATATATCCATGTTTTTATAAGTGTGTTCACATTCAAATGATGTCGGAAAAGGTTAGTAATGAATTCAAATATCCTACTGTTAAAGATTTACATCGGGAGAGAATTAGTTTCGGAGTTGAGATGAATAAGGTAGGGAAAGAAGTATTGAATCATTTTTGTTTCTGTTAGTTAATATATGGCTTGTCAATGTAAGAATAGAGATACACCTCTGACCGTAAAAGAAATTAAAGCAATGATGTCAGAGTATCATATAGAGGAGTAAAAATCGGCTTCGGAGAGAGATACCATCTCGTTACACTTTAGAAAAAAAAATGATTTCCGTGATGAGGGGGTGGATTTTGGGAGCTAAGTGTGCATAATAACATCATAAATTGCGATAATTTGGGGGAGGATAGGAGAGTTTTCTTCTTCTTCTTCTTTGCATTTTGATGTATTTTGATGTTCATTTTAACTCTGTAAATATTGTCACTATTCAGCATCATTACTGCTGCCATGAGAACATAATAAAACCATTGAATTGAATTGAATTGAATTTCTTTTTCCCTTTTCTTCCCTTCCCCCCCCCCCCTTCCCCCTTCCCCCTCTTTTAAAATCTTAAATATAAACTTAAATTCAATGATATTATGCATATGATCGTGCTTATAACATGTTATGTTTGAATTATTGTTGATATTTCTTTCCATTGTACAAAAAATGTAATGAAAATATAAATTTTCATATATAATTATATACATGTATTCACATGTATATACTTGTTCACGTTTTCTTACCTTTATTATTTGTGAAGAAGTTATTTTGAAAATCGAAATGATAAAATAATTATAAACAAAAATGTGTACCACAAAACGTGTATTCAAACAGTATAGATTAATTTACTCACACTTGTGACATTTTCCAGAAACATTTGAATACAGTAAAATTTGACATCGAAGTAGTCTTATTAATTATACGATCTAAATCTCGATGATACTTTAAACGCTAGTCTAACGTTTTTATGTATCTATTTATTAATCTTTATTGTTTTATGTCTAATATTTAATTTCTAGAAATTCATATCTATCTTACCTTGACGAAGATTTTCAGTTCAAAAGCAAGTTGATCCCGCGTTGCATTGGAGCTCTTCCTCACCATCGCCGTGGACTTGTTTGTTGAATGGAGATCCCGCATGGTAGCAAAGAAAAGACAGCAGTTGACGAGCAGGCACGCGCAGATTGGTCCAAAGAAGACGGTCAGACTTGACAATCTTGTCGCGAACCAACAGGCCGGGCCACCATATTCCAGGATGGGTGCCTCGTTGAACCCGCCTAACTGAAGGAGGAGTGTGGTTGATACAATAAGGAGAGGAATCCCCCAACCAATAAGAGCATACAGAGCTATCTTGCCACCGGATTTGCCAATCTTCGACACAACTCTCGATGCAGAGAGGCTTACTCTGAGATCCCACGCTACCACGGTGGTCCAGACGAATGACGACAAGAAGAAGAAATGCGACAAAGACGCAGCCGTGAGACAAGGAATTGTCCGCTGTGAGAAATGGTGACCGACATACTGGAGCAAGATTTGCCCTAGGAGAAGAGCCACTAAGAAATTCATGACGACTATACCCTGTCTGTTTTGTAGATCAGAAAAAATGAGATATGTCAGCAACGTCACAAGCAGACAGGCCGAAGACACTGCAAATGCCACATTCCCAACGATATTCAGTACCCTGTACATTGGTTCCAGATTCTTCTCATCAAGACATATGAGTATATGACCATTAGGATGTACGAAATATTCCTCCTGGAAATAGATTCTGTTCTCGTACTTCAAGACAGTTTCGTTAAAGTGTACAACCCACTCGACTGAGTCCTCTGTCACGTTTATCGAAGGACAGAATTGAACTTCCTGAGCGACCCCGCACAAGTACATGTGATGATAATATATCCAGTTGTTGTCAGAATACCAAAGCTCAGTCATGTTTTGCCACCAGACTGGTTTCATGAAGGATCCGTTCACGAATATGAATGATTCATTCAACATGACGAACGGATGGAATTCTCCTGGTTGCCCCACATACCATTCGTTTGGGCAATCGGACTTTCCCAGGGGAACTTGATTGTACTTCTCATGATGGCACCATTGCTTTAAGGTTAGTTCATCAGGTAAATTTGGTCCATTGTTTCGATTACGAAGTAGCTGCAGAAGATCTACCAAGGACGGGATGTCAGCAAGGTCGAGATTCGATGCCAACGCGTCACCTATGCTTTCCTCAAAGTCGAAACTTGTTGATGAAGTACGTGCATCATTAACGGAGCTGTTTGAGTTTATAGAACATGTTCCATTCCTGAAACATTGCACTTTACCGTTTTCATAGATCAATTGCGTTTGCATTGATTTACACAATGGCCAAAGAGATGCGGCAGAAAGGAACTGTCCATAGTTCTGCGGACCTTTAATAGTCTCCTCCGCTTGTCCTCTATTCACTATTCCGCTAAAGACAGCACCAATCCCAACTTGGAAATAATGTTCGCCGGAGCGTGATACAGGTGTTATAATGTTGCAAAATGAATCCACCGTATGATTGTTGCAAATAACACAATGGGGATTTTTATGAACCGACTGATTAAATACCAATGGAACCTGGAACATCTGACATTGTTTCCGTAACTTAAGACCTTCTTCAAAAGGGATATCACTTGGGCACTTTTCCTCGACATTAGGGAGACATAACCTCGGCATGGGAATCTCCTGATAGAGTGCTATGAGAGTATTGTTGTCAAAGTCGTTGTCAAGGAGATGAGAAGTAGAATTGGCCCCTATAAAACATTTCAGTTCGGTCTTAGATTGCCATGTGCATTGATCGGAACCATAAACAGGAGACAGTGAAGATTCACCGATGCCGTTACACAGCGCGCAGGGAACGCTTCTGTAATAATCATCTCCGACAACAAACAGAACATGGTCTATCTCGTTTCCTGACACTCCCTCGCACTTCCTTCGGACATCATTGGCGGGCCATTCTTGCGGACATCGGGTGACCATACGATAGCCATGTTTCAGCTCCGGATAGAACAATGGAAGGAACGAATCCTGGACACATTCCCAGACTGTCGTGTCGAATTTGACCCTCTCTAAAATGAAAGACGGTACTGTTCTGATACCGAAGCAACAATCTCCGAAGAAGAAGCACCGTATGTCACACCGACATACAACAGGCCCACCGTCCTTCTCAAAGCATTCTTGCCGATAGCACTTTGTGGAAGATTCTTCGTTGGGGAATGAAGAAGAATAGGAGAACGAGGTCGAGAACGAAATGGATGTCGATAATGTTGATGACGGTACAGATCCATTACCTGTTTTGAAATCAGTGAAGTAAACATATCATAAACATATACGATTATCATTTCCTGGTAATGGTTTGGAAAGAGAGTATGGAATTTTAACCTTGTAATCATGATTTTTCCCAGGTTTTGGTCAAATTTGTTGCGACAAATAATTCTTGTACACAATGTAAATGAGTATTATGTTTCTCTTATATGTCTTATAAACAAGCAAAATATGTTAATTTCTCCTTTGATTCTTTTCTTCTTTTTTAAATGCAGAAATGTCTTCAATTAACTTTAAAATCATCAATATTATAACTTGTTGGATGAAAGCATATACGCCGATGATCTACATACTAATAAGTTATCATGGTTATGCGTGCATCGGGGGGGGGGGGGGGGGGGGGGGGTAAGTCTCGAAACTATTTCCAGTACGTTCTGACAGGCCATGATTGACTTACTTGCTTCTATCACCCACTCGTGACTATCCATCGCTCACTCGTTGCCAAAACAATAATTACTGCGCCACACACGGTGACCCGAGTATAATTGGTATTGAAGTTTGTGCACAGGGGTCATATCATGCGAAGTTGGGAGTGAAGATAGAAGCGAGTGAAGCAGCGATTGCGTTCACATTACAAATAGTCACAAGCGCGGTGGGTGGTCTACCGCAAAGCAGCGATGCTTTGTCGCTGGATCCTGAGATTTACTCCTGCCAAACTCGCTGCCAGAATAGTTTCGAAACCTAGCTCCAACTCGCTTCTATCTCGTGACTATCTGCGTTCAGACAGCGGTTGGTCTTAAAACTATCTGGTCATGACCAAAATAGTCTCGAAACCTAGATAGCATCGATGCTATCGCTCTACGTGTGAACGTACCTAAAAAGGACACGAAAGGAGGCTTCACGTACTACAGTGGGATTATCTTTTCTACTCCCACCTTTTGTTTATTGTTGTTTCATTAATTTGTTTCGATTTGCAATTGTAAATAATGACTCTACAAGAATTGATGCAAGCTACCGTAAACAATTTAGCAAACGTTTTGAATCTCTCTTTTTAAGCCTGCATCCCCGAGTCTATAGTATTGAATCATTTGCATGATTTAATACTTCGTAGCAAATTGATCAGGCGTAATATCATTCCTTCAATATAATTTTCTTCATTCAAATACTCTTTCCTTCAATTTATCCTTTATCTGAATTAATTTCGTATCGAAACTTCGAGGTTTTGCATATCTCGTGGTTATTCCTCATCATTGTGCATTCATTTTGGTCATTCAAATTCGACAAATGATTATATGTTATTTATAGATTTTTTCCCTTTTTTTCTATAATATGTTCATTTCGACATTTTACTTTATATTGTTGGTGTCTGAATATTTCCAATCTCGTAAGGAGTTATATTTGACAAGTTTCGACAGCATTATATGCTTATATTTGGTCCGATTAATACTTTCATTATTTCACAATGTTTTGCCGTAGCTATCAAACGAACTTCTCCAAATATTTATTTATTATTATTTTTTTATTTATTTTTTTTTTTGTTTAATTTTTTAATTTTGATTTTAATTTTATTTTTTATTTTTTATTTTATTTTATTCATTTATTTATTCATTTATTTATTTTATTTTTTATTTTTTATTTTTTTTATTTATTTATTTTTTATTTTCTTGGGGGGGGGGGGGGGGTTGAAGAAAAAGTCTTTAAGACGGGTAAACGCTTTCCCTTTACATCTTCGTTCATCAAAGTAGGCCAGAAAGGGAACCGCTCTCCTCTGCATGTGATTAGCCTTTACGAGCTAATAAGAGCAAGTTCTGGCAACTGAAAGCATCCCTTGTGAATGATAGATTAAATAATAAGATTTTTTCCGGAGAAAATTCATCAAACAATGTCTTGGAACTCCGTATTTGCCTTGATTTTACTTTGGGAGTAGTGACAGAATAAATCCGACACACACCAGCACGCACACGTCTACCTTATAAAGGAAGGGCAATATTTTTCATGAATACATGTAGGTATGAAGTACATGAGGTAAGGGCATAATTATCAGCTGAAAATAAGTGGCAATCTTACCTCGGGGGCACTTATTCTGTCACGGGAGGGGCATCTGATTACTTGTTTTAAGGGTAATTTTTGTCGAAGGAGGGGCAGGCCTCAAATATTGCTTACAAAATCCTATTTGATTTGGCTATACTAAATGGCAAATATTGCAATAACGAAACAAATCACGTTACAAACACTACTTACGTGTCTGTTGAAGAAGGCATATGTTTTGATGAAGCAAAGGGTACATCAGCCATGGATAGGGTAATTTTAGCTCAGGAGGGGCACCTATTCTATCGCGGGAGGGGCGTTTGTTCACACGAAGAGCCGTATTTTTTATCGAAAAAGGGGCACTTTTCTTATTCATCACCTCATTTGGGCAGTGAGTTGGTCTATTTGTACATAACTTACAAAAGATATTCAGTCGCAAGTTTTGATAAAGAATATCTGCAAAATTACTGCTCGCAACACTGGTATTGTTAGCAAATTAAGACATTTCCTACCCCATTGTATTATCTTTGCATTCCACGCTAATTCTTCCTTACTTGAATTACGGACTTATCGGCTGGGGCAGTGCAGCATATTTCCAGATTAATAGAGTTTTTAATATTACAAAATAGAGCGATTCGTTTTATTAGTAATGCAGACTTCCGGGCACACACGAGTAATCTTTTCCTAAATAACAAAATTTTGAATATGAAAGGCTTGTATAATTTTCAGCTATAGGAAAGTTAATGTACAAGCTCAATATTAAACAATTACCTTTACCTTTTAATGATATGTTCGTGAAAAATTATACGATTCATAGTTATTTCATTTGTCATGCTAGTGTTTTTCATTCTACCATTAAATAGAACATCGTTTGCACAAAAGACATTTATTTTTACCGGTCCAAAACTGCAATTATTCAAAAGAAGACTTTAGAACTTTCTTCTTAAAACGTACTAGGTTATGTGTATTTTCCCCAATCTAAATTACTTTGTAGTTAGAAAATTTGTAGTTATACAGTATTTCGGGTAACTTTTTTTTTGAATATATTTTTGTATAAATTTCTTATGTATATATGTATATATTCATTATTATTTTGCGTCTTGAAATATGTTTCTTGTATTACTAAATCAATTGTTTTAGTTGTTATTTTATGCTTTTTATTTCACAGAGATGATTCATAATAATTATTTGAAACAGGGTGGCCTACAGCTTACAAGCTCTGATTTTTATTCGACCCTCCTTCCCTTTCAGTTTCATGTTAATTATATATTGTATTGTGCAATTTGAGTTACTTGTTAACATGTAAATATCGTCTGTTTGGAGCCAGAATTGTGTTAACTCATATATTTTAACACAGAGTTAACGCCCTTCTGGTTCCAAACAGACGATATGTAAACTGTATTATTATTGTAAATATGAAAGTTGAAAGTGGGAAAATAAATGAATGAATGAAAGAAATTACGTTGCCATCATTCACTACAATAAACTGTTAAAAATTTTGGTCTGTCGCTTTGCTCTCTCACAAAAATGTTAGAATATTCTAGCAAGAAGCATCAGTCCACTAGCGAAATATCATTGTGCCCGTACGCATATGACACCTATTTTAATTGTGTTTTATAAACTCTTAATTCATTCATTATGATGGTTCCTTTGGAAATAAGCTAATTGTCAGCTTTTATATGTTAATCAGTCGAGACATAAATTCATTTCAATGTTATATCTTTCTGATAGGCTTATATCATACTTGAAGAATGATATCATATCAAACCATATGAAAATATTTATGATCACTTTGCTGTAAAGGGGAAGTCCAGTCCAAAAATTACTTGGTTTTAATAGAAGCAGAAAAATTAGGCCTACAGATCAAAAAAAAAAAGGTTTGAGGAAAATCGGACAACTAATAAAATTATGTTTTTTTTAGTGGCATGAAAAACTAGACAAACAATGAAAATCACTCCCAAATTGGCAACTCAGTCATTGGTTGGTGATGTCATAGGTACACAACTCACCATTAATTTTGTTTATATTCAGAATACAAATTCTCAAATTTTGTCGAAGAATATGAGTTTTCACATAATTTAAACCAAGTTACATCTATAGTAATATGTTTTTGCATGTATAAACCTTTACAAAATATATCAAGAACTTCAAAATATTAATATCTTTATATAATATTACATTTCAATAATCACTTATTTTATTATGTATATTGTATAAAATATTCATATTTTCATGACTTTTACAGACTTTATTTACTCTCCATTAGTGCATGTATGGAAAAACATATTACTATAAAATAAGTTGGTTCAACTCATGAGTAAATTTTATTCTTGGACAAAAAAATTAAGATTTGTATTATGAATATTAACAAAATAGTTGGTGAGTTGAGTACCTATGACATCACAAACTCATGACTTAGTTGCCAATTTGTCTAGCGATTTTCATTGTTTTCCCAGTTTTTCATGCCACTAAAAAAATCATAACTTTCTTATAAGTTGTCAGATTTTCCTCAAACTGTTTTTGATCTGTTGGTCTGATTTTTCTGCTTCTATCAAAGCCAAGTAATTTTGGACAGGACTTTCCCTTCATTGATATCTGTCTAAACTATTATCGGATGTAAACGTTTATGTTAATAATAATACAGAGTCAAGGAGAAGAAGAGTGCTTCGTCAGGGGAGCGTTTCATCAAGCGTTTTGTCAGTGCTTTTTACCGACAAATTTGCTCTCACCCAATCAGATGCAAGGATTTCAATAGCTTATAACAGTTGTCGGTAAAAATCACTGACAAAACGCTTGATGAAACGCTCCCCAGATACATAGAGAATATTCGTTACCTTCCGATGAGACTGCGCAAACAGAAAGGACGTTCGATATAAAGAACAAAGAAATTATGAAGACGACTGCATTCCTCATATTGATGATGAAGGTAGAAAACATAAAGCGCAAAAGAAATCCCCTCCCGTAAAATGGCACCGAATGAGATTCGTTTTTTATTTCTCACCAAAGTTATATAGGCTTACATGTTGGCAAGAAAAATATAGAATTTTGAATACTAGTAACAGTCGTGTCGCTTTTAAAAGAAAGACCCAACAGAAATGTGATCGCTCCCGATGCAAAGTGAATTCTGATAAACATTACGAACAAAGTCGAAATGCTTGTCCACTCTAGCGACTGCCTGGTTGTTGGATTACTCGCTTGAAGAACGCTACATCTCATTAAACCTCGGCGCCTTCGTCCGATCTGATGACAAATTCTTTTTTCTTATCAAAGGAGTCGAGTTATGAATGCACTATTGCAAGAGAATCTGGTCGGTTAGTAGGAAGTGATGGACTGTTCAGTGAAATTCTGAGTGAAATTAGCATGTCCCCAGCGAGGGTGTGCCCGTTAGATGGTGATCGGCGTGATGGAAGAGATGACACCGTAGATGGCGACTGAGCAGAAGAAGTGATTTATAGGTACCAGTCCCGTGAAGAAAGAAAAGAAAAATTAAGATAAAATGTACAGCTAGTATGTTTAAAATCAACCCCAAAAACTTTACATGGCATTCTATAAGTAAACGCTTTGTACCGTATGAAGAAAGTAAAGAAATACCATTAGAAAAAAAACCTGGGCACAGAGTCCGTGCGCATGCGTACGTGTATGTGTGCGTTGAGTACCAGTAGTCCTTTTTACAAGTCGCCATTACCTTGATTGGAAAATAACAGATGGAATATTTTAAAGCGGATATTTTTTCTTTTTGATGTAGTATACCCGCATGGATCCCAGCCTTTTAAAGCAAAATATTTTCTGTTGATTGGTCCCATTTAAAAGAAACCAACAGCAAGCAAACAAACATTTTAAAAATCAAAGAAAGCTAAATCTGACTTTAAAGAGTATAAAGTAGGGGTACTTGTTTTCCGAAGGTTCATAATTTCGAAAATGAAAAGGGTTCATTACTCTCTCCTCTCCGTTTTTTGCGCGCC
Organism: Heliocidaris erythrogramma; assembly: GCA_025617745.1. Classification (NCBI taxonomy): domain Eukaryota; kingdom Metazoa; phylum Echinodermata; class Echinoidea; order Camarodonta; family Echinometridae; genus Heliocidaris; species Heliocidaris erythrogramma. The sequence goes on along the minus strand of CM046866.1, from coordinate 31,858,903 downwards.
CTCACGTGCTGCCCGGGGCACGTGTCCCCTGGCCCTAGATACACCACTGAGCGAAGAGACCGAGCGGGGGTGGGAGGGGGTATCCCCCTCCTACATCAGAGAATTTTTCAAAAATCTGTCTATAAATCTTGCATTTTACAGCATCCCAAAATGGTTTTTAATGAAAAGAAGGAATGCACGGATCTACGCCAATGAGAATAACAATCCGAGCGAACAAAATTTCTTTGATATTTTCGCACTGAAATCATGGTATTTCTTATTTCCTTACTTCTAATGGTATTTCAAGATCAAACATCATGAGTGTGGATAATTATTAGTTTTAAGTTAATGTATCATAATTCTTATTTAGTTTATCCAAAAATATTGGAGGTGATAATACAGGCCATCCCCCACCTCAAATTTTGTTGGGATATATACATGTACCCCCATCCCCTGGGATCGACACACATGGTAACAGGGGCGGTGCAGGGTGAGGAGAGTTATTTCCTCCCTTCGCGCGCGAAATTTTGACGTTTTAGCAAATTTTGAGAGCCAGATAACTGCTTGCAGCGCCTTTTTAGGCCTTTTCTCTCAATTCCCCCGCTTTTTCGCTCTCGTTTTTTTAAATTTAGTGGCTGAATAGGGGGGGGGGCATGGTCCCCCGTTGCCCCCCTCCCCTGTCTGCACCAGTGGTTCTGGGAAAGGTGAAAAATAATTTGTGAGCCTTCTCATTCCTTTTATGTCAGTTTGAAAGATTATCATAGTGGAAATGTCCCCTGAAAAGGTTACTCTTCAATTGCCCTCACATTCGAAATATGACGAGAGACAGCTGAAATGAAATTATACCCATTTCTGTGTGCAGTGCATGTGCTGTCAGCGAGATTGGATCAATTTTATTATCATTTCGATGAATCCAAAACCTCATAGTATACACCAATCCTTATGTAGACATGATAAATCTTTCCTATTTGCTTTAATAAAGTTTCTTTTACAATGAGGTTGCATCGACCAGAACTCAACTTTATCTTTAAGGAAAATATTACCTCACCCATGCATATGCTTCTCCCATGTAGCAAAAATAGGAGTTAACATATTAATTTCCTGAATTGTAATTATTCTGCCTACTTCACACATTGATACAAATTGTAATCCCATCATGTATTAGCAATGGAAATATTTGTACTTATTAATTTTGAAATACTTTTTCATAGATAATAGTATAATCAAATAAAATACAAATAATTGTTTCTACTATGTATTCTGACAATACTATGTTCTTCACATTTACTTAATTACATAAAATATTGAGTATTTTAAAAAGCCCTTTTCTACCATTGACGTAATATAATGCATCTTTGTTATCATCTGATCATTGTCTCATTTACAATGCAGTCATCCCTATTCAGAGACACGTACGTTGTAATTCCATAAAAGTGAAGCTTTAATACTGACCAATATATACTCTTCATGTCCATTCATTGAAATCATAGTCAGAAAACATTATCATTCAGGGCAGATCCTAGTCTGCAAGCAAAGACCTAAATTTGACACTTTATCAGTAAATAATTGTGTCTTGAGAGAAGCCTAGCTAACCCAGCTAACCCAGAGGCCAAATTTGTACTACCCCAGGCCCATGCACCCCTGCTAGTTCATCAGTTACTCAGCTATACGAGGAGCTAGGACTTCCGATATTTCTATATATTGTATATGTATTTGTATATAAACAGTGTATATAATATATACTTTAAAATAATAATAAAAAAATAATAAAAAAAAAAAATTAGAGAAGAGAGAAAAGGGTCTATTGATTCCTTGAATCTCCCTGCTTATTTCATTAAACATTAACTTAAAAAATAAAACAGCTTGCAAATAGGTCTGTATAGAAAAAAGGAGTATTTCTCAGTATTCTAACTTTATTAACTCACACACAGTTTTTGTCGTCATAATTATTTAACAATACGAAATATAGGCATAAAACGACGGAGAATGCAGGGACAAATTTTGGTCATATAGACATGCAATCGATACCCCCCCCCCCCCTTTTTGGAATTTTCACATAATAGTCAATTAGTCATCGATTTTCGCGATGAAGACAGAGGAAGAAGAACTCCCTTCCGCAAGGGCCTTGTCTTTCCCCATAGGTAGTTTAGAGGCGGCTCCCCTGGAAAGATCAAGACTTCACCGATGTTGATGAGCTCTCGTTGCTCATCGACGGGGTAGCCGCAACCCGCACTTCGGTACGGGTGCGGGAGAGGGGTTTTCCGACTCAAGAGTTTGGTTGTTTGTCCCTTTTTTCTATCACCTCTGCTTTGTTCGGCAGTTTGTTTCTCTTTTTATTTGTACTGATACAAATTACAAAATAAGCATCATATTTCATTGGTGCACTTCCATGCCTATTTGACACTTGTCCGAACAGTTTCTCATCGTCAATTTCGCGCACCCAGTCAGGAAACAAAAATATATGTCGTGGTGACAATTACTGTATTTATTACTTTAATACAAAAAAAAACTTACGTAAAGACCCAACTTATTCTAAAATTATATATTAATACATGTATTATATGAATCACGATGCAAATAGGGACAAGTATGTTATAGTAATAGAAAATCAAAATTTGCTTAGTAGTAAACCGCACAAGCTATGAATCTTGTAAAATGTAGTTTTCTCCCCAGTTTTTTGTTTGCTTTTACTTGTTTTTCCTCTTTGGCTTATTTTCGTTTTATTGTGGAAAAAAAACCCCAATTATATGAACAAAAAAAGAAAAAAGAAAAAGGAAGAAGCCGAGAAGGAGCAGACAAAGAAAATGAAAGAAGGGAAGGGAAGAGATGAACGATATGTAGATGTTACGTGTACATCTAGTTCTAGTGTTTTTTTTTTTTTTAAACAACACACCTTTTATCAAAATATGGTTAAAAAAAAAATAAGAAAAGAAAAGGCGTAAATATTCTTTATTGAATGAACGCCGTCAAATGCAAAAAAAAACAACAACAACAATTGGTCACAAACACTGATCTCTATACTAAGTAGTAGAGATCAGTGGTCACGAGGGGCAGCTATAATACAGGGCCTATATGGCAGTCTTACATTTGAGATACTCTTTTACGTTGTTTGTGTCTACAAACTAGTATGATATAGGGATGATATAGTGTAAATAACTTTACTTAAAGGAGAATGACACTCGACAAACATTAGCTGATAATCATGTATAAATATATATCTTGAAAATACTCCTATTTGATTACTCAGTAAGGAGAACAAGCTCTCTAAAGTTTGCAGATTCCTTGCTAGATATTATTCCATGGGGCTGCCATTTTGAAAGACGTGATTTCATATTAGTACATGTCCATTTACATGTACACAATGCGTATAATGAATATCTATTGTACAATTAAAACCATCAGTGCAAAATGGCATCCATCTTGGTACCCCCATTGTCTCGCACATGTGATATCTTAGAGCAGTTGTCGGTCTTTATCACTTCTTTGAAGAATTGACAAACATTTGTCTGACCAAACAACAACTTGTGTATGCCAAATCCTGCTTAACAAAAGAAACAGCTGAACCAAATATCCTGACACAAATAGGTTATATGACAGGATAAAAGTATCTTCATTTGAATGTACATGACTACAAAATGGCTTATTATGAGAAAGTCCAGTGTCATTGTAGCTAGTGTACAGGTCAGTGGGTATATCACAAATAAAACTGCTCTAATATTATTTTTTAGAGAAAAATGTCAATCATTAGTGAGCTAAAGAGAGACAGTGGTATGTAGCTTTGCCAGAGATGACCATCTATTCTATTAAACCATACAATGCTTACATAGTAGTTGCTACGTCAAACATGCGGTAGCATCACCAGGAAAAGAATGCTAATGAGGAGGTATTGTTCGATAGCGTGCAATTCTATTGGGACCCTGTGCTGGGCTGGGGGAAGTTCCCGGGGAAGTTACATTTCACTGTCTATTGTAAAATGTTAGTGTAGCTGACTGATGATTGACAGATGATGTCATTGCAGGAATGGACTGATGATTGACACATGATGTCATTGCAGGAATGAGATCTGAAGCTTTTTTTTAGGGTCGACCTTAGGAGGTTGGAAAAATATTTTAAAAAAATATTCAAAAATCTATGAAACATATTTAGATGTTTAAATATTAGTTGCATGCATCCCTGCACATCAACAGCAAAAAACTTGCATTTGGGTTGCATTTGGGTTGCAGGGGCCCTTTAACGAAAAGCCGTCTCTATTTCAATTAATTTTAACAATGTCTCCCTCTGTCCCTGATGCGAGGGAGTGCTTTTTGTATTTGTGCGTTTGTGGGGGGAGGAGGGGGTACTTTTGTCACGTTGAATAGGGAGGGAATTAGGGGTTATGTGTTCCCGAATCATCGAATGGAAAAAGAAAGAGAAGAAAATCTCGCCAACATGGACAACGAGTTTTAATCAATATAAGTGGTGTAAATCACTACATTTTAATCTTCTTTTAATCTTCCAGAGAACAATAAGAACGGCTCTCCTAAAAGTTTACCTATCAAAGCGTATCAATATCTAAGTGCGTGTTGTTGTTACAAACAAAGAATCACGTGATATTTTCCAAGAGACATAGCAGATTACCCAATATACCCACAGACCTATCCTGACCCCAACTCCAAAAGGCCCCACTTTTTATTGTTTTCGTGTGCACACACGCATAAAACAGATCAAGTTAAGGTAAACAAGATAAAGAGGAAAGGATAATTAACATACAATACAGTATACCTTCTGGTTCCTGCCATTTGATCGATGGTGGCATAAGTTCAACTTTGTGTAGAACCGGGATCACAAGGTCCAACCACTGAGTCCCACGGAGCACTGTTTCACAATCAACCGTTCCCTACAGTCATCTGCTTTGGGTTGCATATACCAGTTTCTATCTGAAAGTTATCATACTCATAGTTTGGAAATGAACAGGGTAAGTGATTTATTTCCTTATAATTCTTCCTTATTTGGTATTGAGGTAGATTTTGTTTCGTGTTTTGCTTTATTGCGTCCCGATTGCGTCGATATTTTGTATCAACATGCATGTAATTAGCCTGCATGATCACGTATCGCGTACATGTTGTTATTTTGACCGGTTTTTACCCGTAGGAGCAAAGATTATTAACAAAAGGCTGAGATAGCAAGTTTACTTGACATGTGAGTAATGGAACGTGAATTTGTAAATATTGCTTGAATATCAATTTGAGAAGAGACAATAGTACATGTAGTATAATTACACCACAGTCGTATATATTTATCGTATATATATATATGTATAGTATATATTTACGGGACCCCAAGGAAGAACAGGTTGGAGCTATGTTAGTTAATCTGAAGCGGGTCATCCCTCGATCTTAATTTACTTTTGTATTGCATGTTAATATCAATGTTATATTTATACTGTTATATAATTTCATGTTTATATTTTAATCTGTATATTTTTATGATCGTAAATAAAACCATACCAAAACAAACCAAACCAATATCTGAAGCACAGAACGGGGTATTGTTTTCGCTAGTTTTCTGAGCAGCTAGGTAACTGCATGTGTAAATTATTATTATATTGCCATCTTCTCCAAACTATATCCATCATATAGGATTTGAAGGTTTGCATGGTGAAGTTGTTCAGAAAAAAGGTTTGCGGTACAACCATGTGAGTTGGAATAACTCCACGTTATTCGCTCTTCTCATTCTCCTGACGACGGCCAGAGCATTCGTTCTTGGTAAAAAAATTGCATGAATATCCTATCAAGCTTCTGATATTCTCTCCGCCATGTTCAAATAATTGTTATTCCTTTGCACTTATCTTGTTATTCAAGTTGTCACAAGCATGATTAACCCATTGACCACGGGAACCAGATCATCCTGTATTAAATATATGTATGGCTATTGATAATTCAGTAGTCAATAGGTTAATTCATCATCTCATCCCTTAATTCTTTCCACCTCCATCTTCTTTTTAGATCATGTTGAACTGGTTTATGTTCGTTGTCGGGCTGGTCTTCAGCGCGAGTGCCTTCCACAACCCTCTCCATCGTGATCATCATGGTGAGCATCGTCGACATCATATTGACACCGAACAAGTCGAAGTAGTCTACGAGGTAAACTGCTCCCTTCCTTCTCCGTACTTGTCAATAATTTGCCAATATCATGAGGGATAATAATAATAATGATACTACTACTACTACTACTACTACTACTACTACTACTACCTCGGCCGCGTCATACCAAAAGACGTTAAAAGATGGGAGTTGCTGCTACCTTGTTTGGCGTTCAACAATTGAAAGGATAGAGCAATTGTCGATCTGTCGCTGCACAGTGGCTGCCGGGCCCACGATCAATTGGGCAAAAAGAATTTCCATTTCGGTTAATAAAATTTGGAGTGGATTATTATTATTTGGAAACATTTGGAAACTACTACAGTAGCTACTACTACCACCACCACCACTACAATATGTAGGTACTAATGATTATGATATTAATAATAAAAAAATAACATTCTGGATTTGTTTTATGGAGTCAAATCATGTATCTGTCATCTTACGATAGCATAAACTGTTGTAATTATCGACAATTACAGTGCTCGCTTGTAAAGTCTGAATCTTTTATTCTTTTATTTCAATATGTTTGCAGACTGAAGCACGGGACCGTTCGGCTCTGGAGTATCAGCTAGTCACGGGTAAATACAATAAAATGCGATATGTGCTAGCGTACACCATTTAAAACTGTGTATGTGCTGCTTCATTCAAACGTAAATCTTATTTTCTACAATACCTCTAAAATCGATTATTAGAGTAAGGGAGAAATTTTGACTTCGAAAGTACAATTTTATAAGCATTATTTTTTTCAAACTGAGAAATTGACAACTTCTTCCAAATTCAGTTTGATAGTAAGGGTCATTTAAAAAATATTTCCTTTCAAATTACCCCATTTTTCGCTTTTATTTCAATCTGCAATGTATGTAGTAAATGGGTTTGAAAGGATAGAGAAGAAATTTGTTAACAAGTAAAATTTGATTAAAGGGGAAGTCCAGCATGAAGCCGTGCTGGTTTTTACAGAAGGAGAAATTAAAGAAACAGATGAATGGATGTTTGAGCAAAATCCGATAAGAAACAAAGTTATGTCTGTCGTTGTAATCAATCAAACACAAATTGGCAACTTCATGACGTATCTTGCGAACTCCTCTCCCATTTGTCCTGTACTAAAAAGAAATCATAAATGCTCACTTTTTCTAAAGAAAATATGTAATCATACATGCAACCTAGATATAATCATTGCATATAATATATATTGCTTTTACACATATGAAGAAAATGAAAATCTATGAAGTTTTCTGTACAGACCAAATGGGAGAAGAGCTCACAAGATACGTCACCGATTTGCAAATTTGTGTTTGATTGATCACAACTTCAAAAATCATAAACTTTCTTATTTCTTGTCGGATTTTGCTCCAACTTTCACTAATCTATGTCTCTCATTTTTGATTTTATTCAAATGAACTAAAAACCAATATGGACTTCCCCTTTAACATCTCCAATATCCGGTTTTATTTAATATTGCAAATGTATTCTCCATTCTTATAATATCGCAATAAGAATTACACAGTGTAGCGGACACACTTTTTCACTTTCACTTTCATATTTTTATTTGGTACTTCCTTTAGTGCTAGAATAATTTCCTACGATTGAACTCATTGTGACGTCATGCAGAAAACTATCCTCCCATACAGAATGCAATGTGACGGGTAAGTGGTACAACGGCCTGGGTTCCGAAATCATCATTGATGTAGACGAGGAGACAGGTCACGTGACCGGAGAATTCAGGACGGCCGTCGAGAGGCGACCTGGGGCCGCAGGTGAGTGCATCGGCGGCTTTATAGGGGAACACAACCGGCGCGTATCCACCTAAAACCCCCAAATTAATGGAATTTTTGGAACGTATTTTACTTCTTTTTTTTCATTTTTCATTGTTCGGCTTGACAGACAATTTTCGTAAATGTGCCCCATCCCCTCCTTATTTTTGTTTTTTAAAATACAAATTCGGAATCCGCTCCTGGGTAAGTGTATGCATTTCTAGTTTGCTGAGAGCCAGAGGGGCGTTTATATAGTTACACCCCAGCCACATTGCAAAGAGGCGAGGGGACCGTACCGACACCCGACCGATCAAAGATTACAGAAGGACTAGAAAAATATAAAACAGTATCAGCAGCATACAACTGATACAATTTACTGAGTCATTGATATAAATGATGAAGAGCAGTGGCCCTTGGAAGTACACCATACTCAATAACTGATTCGATAGAAAGTTCTGAATTAATAAGTGTCCTACAAACTCTGTCTGTCATGTAGCATTTAAACCATGAACATGGAATGCCAGAAATCCCTATGCTAAACTTAATAAGAATACCACAATTCACGGTTTCGCCCCAATATATTCTTTCTTATCAGTTGCCTGAAGCCAGCCATCAGTTACTAGTTTTAGGAGAGTGGTAGTAGTTGAGTGACGTGGCCTGAAACCAGATGACAAAATATTGTTCCTATGTAGACTCTTAGAAATATTGGGCAAAATTTTACCCAAATTTTACCCAACATGAGGGTCCTCATGAGTCCGACCAACTTTTGGGTAAACTTTACCAATTTCATTCTTATTTTTGACCAATGTTGGGTAAATGCATGTAAAAGTTGAGCAAGATTTAACCAACCTATGCCCAATCTTCACTTACCCAGTGGCATTTACCCAACATTTCTAAGAGTGTAGATACTCCAGAACTTGCCTTTGGACAACTCTTTCCAATATTTTAGATACACAGGGCAAAATTGAGATCTTATCACCACCTTTGTGAATCGGGATAATCTTGGACCTTTTCCATTGTTGCGGAAATTTACCACTCAACAAAGAGAGTTGGCAATACTCAGTGATATCTCGGTAGCAAATGTTTTTAAAACAAAAACTGATATCTTATCTACACCAACAGACTTAAAGTTAGTATTTTTCAATTACTTTCGAAATATTTCGACGATTTCAATAGCCATGTCTATCACCTTCAGAAATGTGCGAACATTACAATGGTGTATTACATAATCCGAACCTGATTTCTATGGGCAGTACAATAGGCCTTTGAAATTGCCCTGGAGTTTATTTTTCGAAAGTAGTTCTTATCGTGTTAAGGGTATTGCCTTCTATAGAGAAGGGCGTGTCAGGAATTTCTTGAGCTAAATTGTTTCATACTTCAGCAAAGAAGGTATTAAATAGATTAGTAGTATCGACATTACATTCTGACGTAACAGGCGTTTCGCGCTTCTTATTTTGAATGACTGATTTTAACGTTTTCCAAGTCTGTTTCGGATTAGCGCTAGAATGTGAACATTTATCGGAGTAGTATTTTTTCTTTACTTTCCTTACTTCGGTAGTAACTTTATTACGTAGCACTCTGTATTCACCCATGAGTTTTTCATCTTTAAGTTTACACGCTTTCCTTTTAGGTTTATCACGCTTTTTCAGGAGTTTATAAATACCTGCATTCATCCACGGAGAGCCCTTTGTACTCATTCATTTTGTACGATATGGCATGTGCTTGTCAACAACTTGCAATAATAGATTTTGCCATAATTCTACCGCTTCATCAATTGAATTGCATTCATTTATATGCTCCCATTTCTGGTTGCATTAAGATTGCTGTGATACAACATTGGAATTCCAAATTAAAACGCTAACAGAATGGTCACTCATTCCATTATGAATTAGTCCATGACTCTTTATGTTTTGGGAGTTATTAGTTAAGAGATGATCAATTAAAAGTAGCAGAGGCATTTGTAATTCTGGTTGCTTCATTGATGTTAACTTGAACTAGAGAATATATATCATTGATTTCCATATATTTCTTACTCGTAGTCGATTGTAGTTTAGCTATTAGGTCACAGTTAACATCACCGACTAAAATTGTGTCACAATTCATTATGTCGATAAAGCTAAGAAAACGTTTGTATAAATTAAAGATTCCAACATCAGAAGAGGGCGGTCTATACCAAGTTGAAATAACGAGTGGTTTTGCAAACTTAAGATATACCTTTATTGTTATTGCTTCTAAGTCATCTAAAGTTTCATTGGATATTTTCTCGAAATGTAGAGATTTGTGAAGATATATGGTGACTCCGCCTCTTTGTCGGTCTCTGTCTTTGCGAAACAAGTTAAAGTTGTCAATCATGACTTCATCATCATAAACAGATGCATCTATTTTGGTTTCATTTACAGCAAACACCTGAATATTATTTGATATTACAAATGCCCTCACTTCTTCTATATGTTTTAGCGACTATTAACATTTAATTCAGCTATCTTAAGGCCATTATCTTGCAATTCATGGCAGTATAAACCACAAGATGTATCCAGTCTTGTGGTATTTGCTTTGACATTGACATTATTAGACTCTGAGTCTATGGAAAGTTCCAATTCTTCATAGAAAGGTAACAAATATTGCATTGCCAACCAAGGAAATCCTCTGACGGATCATCATAGATTTGGGATGTAATATACCAGCACAAATGATGTGAAGCCACTGGTTACATTCAGTCCTTTTTTATTAATCTTTACAGGTTTCATACAACAGGCACATGGGTATTTGAAGGCCCTAAAGGCCATACGTAAACAATTTAAATTACAATTTAAAAAGGATATTATACGTATACATAAAAAGTCCATTCGAATCTTTCAATTTACTAAAAATCCGGTAAAGAAAAAGGAAGAAGATCAACCGATGGTAGACCATGTCAGAGGAATCCTTATTGCCCTGATGATGTAATGAGAACTGGTCGGGATTCGGGAACCATGGTTACTCGATGAATAGGTCACTGTATTATTACTCCAATTTAATGATGCGCGAACGACAGACCAGCTATGCTCATGACCTGTTAATAAGGAGATTACGTCTATACACGTTCATTGTAATACTAGTAGCTCCAAATTAGTTGGCGTATCATTACAAAGGCAAGAACTTCGGGCCAATTAAAACACTCACATCTAACAAAAGAGGAGGGGCCAGACTGAACAATAGAGGTGAATCCATCCACGCCAGATTAGCGTTAAGACGATCGCTTAGTGCATTCTTGTAAGACGATGGATAAAAGACGAAGAATTCAAGATTTACTAAGCTTGTGCAGGTCGCCTTCAGTTGTAATGGTGATTCGTTTTTTCGTGCGTTTTAATATAGCGAGGATGCGGCCATCTTGGGTCCATAATGCCTCCACATTATCCATGTACGTCGTTTTCACTTTCCAGAAAAGCTCTGTTCGTCTTCTTGTCAGGCTTTCATGGACATAAATTGCCACATCCTGACAATGTCGTAGTTTTCTCCTATTCTTGTAGATTTTGTCTCGTACATGGTAGTTTATGAACTTTACTATCACACCTCTTTCTCTCTTCTCTTTACTCTGACCCAGTCTATGGCTTCTGTCAATTTCTCTAGCGTCTAATGCAATGTCTAACTTTTCGGCACATATTTTGATAATAGTTCTTGTGATAACTTAAAACTCGCTGCTCATTTCACCTGCATATAAGGTGCACACGGTGTTTTTCGCAAATAGCACATGAACTCAAATATTTACTGACCTTATAGATTAAAAAGAAGGATGATACGTGTGTTGAGAATTACCAAGGTAATTGATGGTAGACTTTCAAGAAAAAGATCGCTTCCCAAATCCATTTTGAATGACTCGGTAAAAAGGTTTACCTTAAGATTGTGTTATCATGGCAAATAAAATATCATAAATTTAGCTTGTAATAAGCGCTTTCTTGAGTTTACGTTAACTTTAGCACCTTTTCTATTCAAATGCACAAAATCAATTGAAAATAACTCAGCAATTGTTTTCCAACTGATGTAACTAATGCATAATTGGTTTGACCCACATTCGCTGCTTCAGCCCAAACTGCTCAGTCATCCGTGGCAGCAAGGGTATGAATAAGGTATCATTACACAGAATATAACTTGCTCTTTACTATGAAATAAATCTCAATAATAATAATAAATGTAACTTATATAGCGCCAAATCCACTTTGTGGAGTGCTCAAGCCCAAATAAATCTCAAGCTCATAGGCATAGAACTTATAAATAACCCTTTAATTAGAACCTACCAAATTTAGGTATACTTTTTATACGCACTGTTTAACATCAAACAGTGTGACAATCAAACAAAACAAACCTATAAAATGAAAACTTGAAAGAGAACTTCAGCTTTAAACCATGCAGTATCAATAGAAGCAAAACAAAACAAAGAAGAGGGGTTTTTTTTTCAAAGGGAGTGCAGGATGAGGCATTAATTATAATACCTATCTTTGAAGAAAAAGGAAAAAAACAATATTTGAGTGTCCCTCTGATAAACATCGACTCTCTCTCTTGCGCCCTGACCTAGATTATGCTTACCACTACTTCCTCCACATCACTTCTCCAATCTTTCCGGATGATGACGTGATGACCACTTGCGGATTGAAGTCAATCCATTTTACCACATCCCCCACTTGATATCTCTCTTCTAATTTGTTGAAATGGTAAACGTGATGGGGGATGATCAAGTCCTCAGTCATTAACATGATGGGACGGGCAGAGGAGTAATAAGGGGAGAGTGAGAGAGAAAATGGAGAGATACGTAAAAAAAAATAATAAAAAGATAAGTAAAAAGAGATGGAGAGAGAGAGGGGGATGCTTGGACTTTGTTTTTATCATCAGCGGAGTAGCGCAAATCTAGTAATGGAGGAGGAGGGGCAACAATACATTTATGGAAAGGGGTCTGGGGCTTTGTCTTCTAAAGAGTTACGATTGATTGCAAATAATTTGCAATTGATATCAATCGCAAATCTGTATTAAAGAGATGGGAGATGTGATTAAGATTGATTTGAATCAATCGTAACTCTTCATTAGACGAGGGCCTGGTCTACGTCTATAGGTGGATGAAATGCAAGGGAGTGGAGTCAGTGATTAAAGAGGGGTCTTGGAGGGCTTCGTGTCATTTGATTCTCACATTTTCCCCTTTCCATTTCGTTCTTGAGTAATGTTTCATTTTCAATAGCTCATCTATATTTTCTTTTGCTTTTATCATTCAGTTTGGGACATATCCACATGCATATACCCACTAGTAGCTACGCCACTGTGTCTGCTGAATTCCCATTATGATTAATGAATTCTGTTTGTTTGTTTGTTTATTTATGTTTTAAGGCGCTTATCATTCAAGTGTGAATATTTGTATACTTACTATTTTCTTTTATAGGATCTGGGCCTGGGCGCGTCTCTGGCTGGACTTCAACCGACGGATCCCACAAGGCCGTCGCATTTTCCGTCCTCTGGAGCAACGGCGCTTCGGCCACGGCCTGGACAGGACTGTGTCACGTGTGCCAGGGCATGGAGATCATGAAGACCACCTGGATCTTGACCAGTGAAGTGGACACCTGCGAGGACCATTGGTCATCCAACAGGTTTGTTTGAAAATTTATATAATTTTGTGAGCAAATTTTTTATTCGGGCAACTACCACCTCGTATTCGATCAATGCCTGAATATTATCATTATTCAAGCAGTAAGGTGCCCGAATTGTAATTTTCAGTTTTCAACCTTGTCAAAATTTAAGAAACCCTATACTTGATATTCGGGCGATCGTCGTCACCCCCTCGCGAAAATGAAATGAAATGAAAGTATTCTCGTGCACGTGTGTTGTTCATAAAGGGTAGGGTATGTTCCGCGATAAGTTCGGTCTTGTTGTCGATCTGGCGTCAGTAGCACTGGTGTGACTGTGGTATACAAATCGTCACAAATGTTTAATCACTAAAGTAAGGATTTAACGTATTTTATTGTTTCCTGGGTTGAAGTCAAGAATTTAAATTTCACTTGATATCAAACTGTGGAGCAAAAGTGTATCTGTATAACATATTTCGCACAATCTTATAAGTGTCAATTCCCATCTGATCGAACGTCCTTTTGGATGTATTTGTCTTTGTTTAGGATTGGCCAGGATGATTTCACTCGCATGGAGCAGGCCCCAGGCCCCCGTCGACATCTCGGCCTGCATACGCCTTCAGACATCATGGCGGCTGCCGAGCAGTTTAGGGAGGGCGTCCTCTCTCAGGATAGGCAAGGCTTTTAAAAATCCAGCCAAGATCATGACGTCATCATCCAATCTACGCTTATACTTCATTCCAATGATATGGAAAGACATGCAATTTCAGACCACCCGATTTAGGTTGTTAGATATGCATATGGGCTTTATCGCACTGTTGTTAGTATAACTGCAGTCAAACCTGTCTTAGTGGCCACCTGTCTATGGCGGTCACCTGTCTATAGTGGTCACTTATATTGCCTCCCTGTAGCAAGAAATATGTGTCTTAGAACCTGTCTATAAAGGCCACCTGTCTACAGTGGCCACTTTTTCTGTTTCCTTTGGGTGGCCTTAATATACAGGTTTGACTGTATTTAGAAAACCAGCTCACATTGAGGCATTAGGGTACATTGGATTACACAATACAGACTGAATCGTCCGAACATAGCTGGGTTGGGATAAAATATTTTGCAAGGTGCACAAAGGCATTTTTAGTTGTTGATTTTTGACATCATATTTTTATGTCTACATTTGACTGTTGTAATTCTGCAAGCGTAGATTAAATACATGTAGCACTGTCTAATCAAACTCATACATTTGCAGGTGGAGCGGAGTCATCGATCGAATCCCCTATCAACACAAATTTCATATGAACAGTTGATAGGCGCAAAGGAAATCAGGTGTTCAGTGCTAACTACAAACAAACTAATTACCACCAAAAAAAATCCTGTTATAGATTCTGAATCAGATCAATAACCAAACAATTTTGTTTATCATTCCCCAAGTTAGCACATTCCTCTGCTTAGTATAAAATTGTCACTCACATAAAGTAAAAATAGGATGCGCAATATTCTGCAAATCGACGAAAAGTCCTGATTCATGTATGTATGTATTTACGTAGCCGTTAGAGTCATCGAAAAACAAAAACTAGTAACAGTAGAACAATCTTGAATAGAAGTATAAAAACGAATTCTGCGTATCTGTCTTTATTTTGTTTTTGTTGAACTGTATAAAAATTATCATGTTGAGGCTTTCACCGCCATTAATGTCTCAATATCCTGGTGGCAGTGGCGTATCCAGGGGGCGCCTGTTGCGCCCCCCCCCCCCCCATTGGCCGTTGTAAAAAAAAATAGCAAAAAAAAATCCTCATAGAAATTGAAAATATTGTTCGTTAAATAGGCTTCAAAATTGGTCACATATAGCACTATTTTGCACCTCAGCCCTTCTTCAGAAGCAAAAATTTTCCAAAGACCCTTCCCCCATGACGGCGATCAATAATTTCTGGCGCCCCCTATTGGGAAATCCTAGATACGCCCCTGCTGGTGGTAAAACTTTAAAACCATCATCATTCTTATGAACTCTTATTCTGGGTAAACATGAAACTCCTGATTAAAATATTACGACAAAGAAAGTCCCATGTTTATATTATCTGTCATGGTGCCTATTTGTTACACCAATCGATCGCAAGTCCTCCAATCAATCGCAAGTTTCCAATCTTAAGTACAGAGTTGAGATTGATATCAATTGCAAATTATTTGCAACCAATCGCAACTCTTTATAAGACGGGGCCCTGGATAGAGGGGGACCGTTGCAGATAAATGCCTTGCCCAAGTACAAACTCATAGGGCTATCATGATTCGAACCCTGAACCTCGTAGTACTCCTACACTAATAATGATATATGACTCTCTACTTATATGAAAATGATGGTGGTGATAATCAGGGGCAGATCCAGGATTTTGTATAAGGGGGTGGGGGCACACAGATGCAGGTTTGTTAACTTTTGGAAAGGGAGACCCGTATTTTTTTGGTCTCGCCAGCTCTCGAAAAGTCGCTCGGGGATGATGATAAATGATGATAATGATGTTGATGTTGATGCTGATCTTGATGATGATGATGATGTTTAAGGTGGGGATAAAGTCGATGACCATGACGATTAGGAGGATTACCCCCCCCCCCCCCCCGGGGGACAATTACCCCCAGGATATTTAGAGTTTGAAAAACAAAAAGAGATGCATCTTTCACGCATGATAGTAATCGAATTGAAATTGGTTATATCCGTTTGTTTATATAGTAGTGTGCATCTCAAGCGATTTATTACTGTGCTTGACCTCATTACTATTCATACCTTAGAATGTCCCTGTTATCGTGGGGGGATGAGGAGGGGGTAAAATCCCCCTCATCCATCCCTTCCCATGTAGGGTCCATGCAGTTGCGTATCTAGGTATTCTGGTGACGGTGCAAACTATCAAATCTGCGCCCCCCCCCCCCCCCCCCCCCCCCCATGGCCAAACTCAGATTAATGAGCGTTTTTGATTTAGAAATGATGGCACTACGTGATAATGACTTTTGGTGTACATAGCCCGTGGTTGTTAGCCCAAATTTGATAAGTTATTGTATAAGCTAGGGAGCAACGCGACCGAGCGGCAGATTCTTTTTTCCTTTTCATCCCTCAAATTGAAATTTCTTTTAATTGCCCTTACAAAAACAAATCCAAGAGAATACAGCGACCTAGCCAATAGTTTTTTTTTTAATTTAATTTTGAACATTCCTATTATGGGGCGCAAAATGAATGAAAACCCTAAAGAAATATATTTGAGGAATTAAGTAAGGCAAATTTATGATTTCTTTCGAATGTTCTACACTTTGAAAGTGCTTTTCTGCATCAGGGGCTGAACAATTTAAGAAGCTCCTGCCTTATGTCGGGGGGGGGGGGGGGACTAGAATCAATTAACTTTAAAAATGCCATAGGGGGCGCGAAATAGCTAGATTTTGAACATAATTGTGCGAGGGGGCAGAGCGACCGATCTTTAGAAAATTTGTATTTCTAACATAATAAAACACAATTTCTTACACATTTTGTCTTGTATTTCTTCCCCTTTTCTTTCTCTCTTTTGCGTTTTTGCGTCCCCCTTCAAGTGCCGCCCGAAGACACGCTACTGGGTCAATACTGTTAATAATATATAATTTATCTATATCGCAATGGCATAACTCAGGGGCGGATCCAGGATTTTGTATAAGAGGGGGGCACACAAATGCAGATTTGTCAACTTTTGGAAAGTGCTTGGAGGGAGACCCGTGTTTTTTGGGGGGAGTTTTTTTTTGGTTTGTTTGTTTGTTGTTTTTTTTGGGTTTTGTTTTTGTTTTTTGTTTGTTTTTTGTTGTTTTTTGTTGTTTGTTTGGTTTTTTTTTTTGGGGGGGGGGGGGTTGGTCACGCCAGCTCTCGAAAAGTCGCTCAGTGGGGGGGGGGGGGGTTAGGGGGTCCAGTTTCCCTCCATAATTCTCTTACAAGCAAGCACAAAAATAGGGGAAATCGTTCTAAAGGGGGAGGCAGGGGCACAATCAAAATAAAGGGAACAATGCATACTCTTCTTCCAAAAGGGGGTACGGGCCGGGTGTGCCCCCCCTAAAACTGCCACTGGCAGAGGACCGACGAGGGGCACGTGACGCCCTTCCCCCAACCAAAGAAAAAAGAAGAGAAGGAGGGAGGGAGGGAGAGAGAGTGAGACAGAGAGAGAGGAGGGAGGGAGTAAGAGAGAAGAGAGAGAGAGAGGGGGGGGGGGAAAGGAAAAAATAGAGATGAAGAGGAAACGTGAAAATAGAGCTTTCGCGCTTCACGGGGGCCGTAGAATCTCCCCCCCCCCCCTGCACGCACCTCTGGGAAGCACGCTTCCTCAGGAGGGGGGGGGGGGGTAGGGGATGGCTCCCCTAAAATGAAATCCTGGCTACGCGGTTGGATCCTTCACACCCCCCCCCCCCCCCCCCCCCCTATTGGGCACGCTTTATATTGCCTGACGGCGATCCGATTGCGCCTCACTGCCTCACCAATCATTCCCATGCATCGACGATTTGGTCATTTCGGTTTTATTCAGACATGGATTGCGATGGTAATAATTGAGAAGCTAGCAGACGCGAGGGACATGCCTGGTCAGTTTTCATTTGCTATCCCTGCGATGCCAGGTTATTATTATGCGAACGGTTCGACAGTTTCACCCTAATAAGCTGAGGAATACGAAACACTTAATTTGTATGGAAGTGGCATAAACAGGTACGTATACTTTCTGCCTTTTCTGATATATTGCTGATTTTGTTGATCTATTTACATCGCAATGGTTATTCATTTCTAAAGTGGTGCTGTAAAAGTATAAACCTATTTTGAGACAGTTGTTTATTGAAGTTATAATGCTCGACACTATCCCAAGGAGCGATCGATGTAACATACGTTTCGTAAAATGCATACTCCTTGTATATACAAGCAGATAATGATTTAAATTCCGTATTTGCATCATCTCAACTCATACGAAGCTGTCTAGATTCACATTCATACCTTAAAAGCAATTCAGATTCACACATTCATTCAAAGTTCCAATATCAAGATATGTTGTGTGTGGAGGGCAAAACATACACGCGTTTTTATGCACGCTTTTACGTATTGTCATATATGTATTGTCATACGAGAAGGGATAGTGAAATGCATATGGTTCGTTAATCTGCGAGAGGAAAAAATACAATCCCGCTGTTTACTCATGTATTTCAATCTATGCATGTTTCTCTCCAGAATCCTTAGTTACCAACTATTTGTGCACCTGCTATGCATAATGGCATTTCTATGGATGGAATCCATTTTACATACATTAGTTGGTGCTATGTCGGACACACCTCTGACAAGCTTTTGAGTCGCCAAGAGAAACCTTGTTCAGGAAGTATGCATAAAATTAGGAAATAGGACTATTCAGTAATTTCCCTTTGCTTCGCTTTCTTTAAGGGAAATAAATGCAAGTTGCTCTGAAAGAAAAAAAGGAGGAAAAATCAGAAAAATCAGAGAGGCATATTGGTGCATGGAATTTTGATCGAAATCGGACAAGCAATAAGAAAATTATGAATTTTTGAAAGCTGTAATCAATATACATATGGGAATTTCAAATTGGCAGAATAGGTCACTGTGATTTAGTGGCGGACATACCCCCTATTTGCTCCACCACACAAAATGACTAAAATGTATTTTTTTTAATGAATTACTTAATAGGATCTTTTTCTTTCTTGAGGACCTATAAAAATATAATATCTGCAATATATTTTGAGTACTGCTCCGAAGGTAAAGGCGCTTCGGAAAACAACAAACGGGAGAGTCGCATTTGACTCACCAAATTTCCAATTTGAGATTCGCACGGATGTAGTTATCTCGTTTTTCAAACATCCATAACTTTCTTATTCCTTGTCCGATTTCTTTCAAACTTTCACCATGAACTTGTTTGTCTTATTTTCCTGCTGTAATTCACAAAAGTCATCTTATTACCAGGGTTGGATTCGCTTTTCATATTGTTCCGTGAAGTGCTGTGATTTGGATTTCCTGCTAAATTGTATTTGCAGAATTTGCCTTTCTGCAAAAATATCCACCACCAACCATTAACGAAAACAAAATGAAGTGACCTCATGATTTTTAGTGTTCTTTGTCAGAATTATACTTGCACTTGTATCTCTTTTAGCGGTTTTGATGATGTTTACATATGAATTTAAAATATATTCACATTCAATCCTTCTTTTCAAAGGCAAAACAAAGGATCAAAAGTGCAGTTTTCAAAAGAAACTCAGAATGTGTTTCGGTAACTTTGTAGAGGCTTGATAAAATCTGAGCTGCCTGGCCTTACATGCTATCACTGTAAGTAATAGATGTAAAAATGAAGCCGAGGAAAAAAAAAACCACTTCATAATCATCATGTGCTTCACAAAAGTAAACATATGCAAGTGATCGGAAATGCCAGACTCATTTTCCCCCCATAGACTCAATGTTAGACTCAAGTGTATGGCCATATACGCTTTCGCTTTCAGTCATATATATCTTAATAATAGAATTATATATTTGAAAACCTTTCTCTGCCTGGCTATTTATTTATCCCTCTGAACATCATTATACAAGACATATATCACAATTCAACCCTCCACAAAGTTACCGAATCCCTTTAATGTCCCTCAAATCAATCCTATATAAAAAAGTAAGTTGAAATAAATATACAACGAGGAATGATTGATAATACATAGATATTACAAAAATTGTATTAGGAAAGAATACTTCATAAAGAAAGTAAATGTGAGAAAATTACAATGCCCCGACCGGGATTCGAACCCGGGACACTGGATTACATGACCAGTGCTCTACCAACTGAGCTATCCGGGCTCCCGTCGAAGCAAAGTAACAATCTCACATATAGCCCCTCTCTTTCCATCGAGCGTAGGGGGTACATCCATACCAATAAGCCACTTCGGAGATGCAATCTGAGCATGAGCAGATAAAGGTCATCTGTACAAAATTCTAAAACCCACTGACACTAATATTCGATATGTGCTCATGAATGTCATGTAATCATTATTCAATTATGCACTAATGGTGCATTCCATGATATCCAGGTGGAAGTATTCTTTTTAAAGGGGGAAACAAAAGCTATTCATGAGGCACCTCTATCACTCCCAGAGTTATTTTTCTGAAGTGCACATAAAGGGACCCTCCATGCCTAAAATATCTGTGGATATTTGGGGTCATTTGTACCATGCGCTAACCCCGAACTGGCTTATTCCATGCGTACGCTATAATGGCCTACCAATGAGACAGGTCTTCCCTCTATAAAGTCGGGCAAATCCATGCCAACGAATTTCTATAGAGGACTATTTGAATTTGTAATTAAATATCATAATTGATAGGATTGAAGTAAATTGATGTATTCAATTTACTTCAATCCTATCAATTATGATATTTAATTACGAAAGTAATAACTCTTAAAAATATTATCTTGTATGCTTGTTGGCTGATATCTTGCGGCTTCACTAACATTTCTCCCTTATACATAATCATGATAATGCGTTTAATATTATATACATTAGGTCAAAGTGTTTCAGTTTGAATAGACTCTGTACAATGGTGTATAGCAAATTACCGTCTAGTCATTTTTTTACCTGATCGCCTGGTCAGATTCTAGTCATTGTGACTAGGATTCTGTTAATTTTTTTTTACTAGGATTCAATGTATTGTGACTAGGATTCTGTTCACTTCAAACCCCGAAGCTGTTCATTTTGACGAGAATAGTGCAGCGTCCGTGGGATTACTAGTTATTCTAATCAAATCTAGAATCTAATCCGTTTTGACCAGATTGTTTTCGAGTGCCACGACCATTAATTATTTGTGTATAAGTGTAATTGGTGACAACCTGCTAGAAAAGTATCGTGCGATAGGCATGATTGGTATCTGTATTCACTTTGAAGTAATCGAGGCGTATACCAGCAGAAGTGCAGTTGACAATATATCCTTGGTGTTTACGTTAAAGGGCCCCTGCAACCAAATGCAACCCAACTGAAAAATTTTCGCTGTTGAAGTGCAGGGATGCATACAACTAATATTTTGTTATTCCAACATCTAAATATGTTTCATAGATTTTTATATATTTTTGAAATATTTTTGTCCAACCTACTTAAGCTCCACCCTAAAGAAAATGCTCCAGATCTCATTCCTGCAATGACATAATCTGTCAATCATCAGTCAGCAACACTAACATTTTACATTAGACAGTGGAATGTAACTTCCCTAAGTTCAACACATGATCACAATAGAATTGCATGCTTTCGAACAACACCTCATTACCATTCTTTTCCTGGTGATGCTACAGCATGTCTGACATATAGCAACTACTATGCAGGCATTGTATTGTCTAATAGAACAGATACATACCACTGTCTCTCCTTAGCTCACTAATGATTGACAGATTATGTCACGCAGGAATGAGATCTGGAGCATTTCTTTAGGGTGGAGCTTAGCATGTTTGAGAAAATGATTTCAAAAAATATTTAAATATCTATGAAACCTATTTAGATGTTTGAATAACAAAATATGAATTGTATGCATCCCTGCACATCAACAGAAATCAACTTGCATTTGGGTTGCAGTGGACCTTTAAGCATGTTGAGAGGTCGAATGGCACAATGGAATACCATTAACATGGGCAAAAAGCTTCTGAAGGCTCTATACTGCCATACAAATTTAGAAGCCATTGATTTGTGTAGACTGATGTTTGGAAAAATCATGTCACGAAAAACGGAAACTGAGACTATTGTTCAAATAAAGACAGAATTGAAATGTAATGTATAAGACTGTGATACCCAATGTGCCGCGATGTAGACTCCATGCATAAATAGCACAATTTTACTTTTCATACAATTACAAGGCGTATATACTGTGCGAATATACAATATAATATTCGCTCGTCGTCCAAATTACTGGTTCCAAACAACAAGAGGCCCGCGCATGAGGTTCACCGCGAAATCATTCATGCAACGGGCTGGAGCAGGGCAAATGCAGTGTTTGGCACTGGTGTGATCACCACGCCATTGTTCAGGTCAAAATTGTTTGGAACCAGCAACCTTAACAGCTTGGCCGATATGACGTCACACTTCGGTACTCTATGTTGTTGATAAAAGAAAGTGAAATTCATAAATCAAACTATTTTATACTTCATTGGATTTTCCTAATGGTCTGATTTCTGGTTCTATTCTAAATAGACCGGTTTACAAATATATTCAAGTTTTATGCATACTTTTAAAACAAAGGGTGTTCTTGACACCTGAAAGCTTGCCAGAGGCTTGTCAGACATAGCAACAAGTAATTTATGCAAACTAGATTCCGAGTATTGTAGTTCACCATTAATAACGTTAATGGATAGAGCCTACCTCTTTCCTAGGTCCCCAGGAAGAAACATCCATAAATTTGAATAACTTAGTTAACAGGTTTATTAAAGACCTCAGCCTGACCCAAAACAACCATATATTGACGTGAAGCTTAGTAAACAAAGAATATAATTACCCTGGGTATTCATAAATTTTCGTCTCCGTTTATCCATAAAAAATAAAAAAGATAATTTTTATTGGTCCGCCCCCTCCCTATGGCGTAACAACAGAGGAAACTGCAGGGGGTCGCTAGACGTGTGACGACATGTCATGTATACAGCTCCGAGTGCGTCTACACGATATGTCGTCATCAAATTTTCACCCCCCGCAAAGTAGCGTTCCTCAGAGACGGGGCCCTCGTCAGAAAAACCACCGGGGCTCAACATTCGGGACGCTGTTACTCATTCCACAGGAAACGGAATCTCATGAAGTTGGTTTCAATTTGTTCAGAAAATATATAGCTCCCCGTGGATGAATAAAGGGTATATTTGAAAATTCGGTCTGGCTGAGGTCTTTAACTTACGATCATGTAAATCATGATCGGTGCTCTTGAAATACCTACATCCATTCATTTTTTAACCTATTCATGAAAGCCTTTATTTCAGGGCTAAATTTGAAAACAAAATACATGGTTAGGAACTTTGTCGAAAAGTTTTTAAAAATTGCAAATTTTGATTTAAAAACAATGATTTTGAACCTCTCAATGTGTTGCCAATTTGAGGCTTTTAAAGGTTATTCTCATTTATAAAGTTCCTGGCATCAAACGCAATAATGGTCATGCAACCAAACTGGACACAGTATGTGAAATTGAAAAATGTGTTGTTCTTTCTACTCATGCATCTTGTGTATTCAGAAGTTATTGAGCAAAACCACAAAGTGTGGTCAATTGTCTTGAAAAAGGGTTCATGTTGGTCAATGCCACTTTTTGCATTTCATGACCAAGTTAGCCCAGTGCCCCCTATGGTACTAATACCCCTATAAATGGATGGACACACGATAAGCCACTAAATGAAAGGTTCTTCTTCTGTCATATCGAGTCACCAGGAACAATTGCAATGATAAAACTATATTCGTTTGGTTCTATCAATCCTTTCACAGGCCCTATCCTTGCCGAGTGGTAAGAGCTTTGTCGACGACGATGATGATGAAGACACACGATCGAGTGCACTGGCGTTCGTAGCAGATGTCTTTGGATAACATAATTGATCTGCAATTCAAGACCACCACTAGTTTAAAAAATAACTCCACCCCGTCAAAATCAAAATGGGAGGGGAGATCAACAGCCAACTGGATCGTGTTCTCGTCATCATCCTTGTCATCATATTCGGGAGTGGATCATGGCTGTCGGTCTCTGGAGTCTGGTCCGAAATACCAGTCCTTGTCGCCCTTGGACTGCCCGAAAAGAACCGCATCACTTCTTACATCACCATCCTGGTTCAAGTTGGATGCGTAGGTGTAATCGCATTCTTGATCTGCAACAAATGTCTGGCGTCCACCCGAGTCTACCGACCAGAGATTCCCTCGACCTACGTCGTCACCTTTATAGGAACCATTGGGACATTCCTGATGATATTCTTCTGGGATTCCCCAACCTACTTTTCCAGTGACCCTCAACCTCATAGTGTGGCTTTCTTGACAATTATATTTTTAATCGCAATGGTTGACGTAACTACAAATACTTTATCAATGGGGTATATTTCTCTCCTCAAGCCAGACTTTTTAAATTGGTTGTGGGTTGGCCAAGGAATGAGCAACATTCTTCCTGCATGCGTCGTTCTCATACAGCACGCAGAGGGGAACAAAGGCATGTGCGTTGCAAATGTTACCTTCATGAACGAAACCGTGGTCGGAAATTCAACACTGACGTACAGCTGTACCTCCTGGCGCGAAGTAGCTCCTACCTTTCTATTCGCACCCGAACAATATTTTGTTTTTCTGTTCGCGATCATGCTCTCGTGCCACATCTCCTTTATTTGCCTGAACACCTTGCCTTGCGCCAGGCGACAATACGCCCCTCAGCGAGACGGTCACCATCTTAAGAGAGATGGCTGTGGTGGCCTTTTCCAATCTCGGGACACGTCTTCAGGTGAAATGGATGAACTTCTGAGTATTACACCAGTGACCATACCAGACGGGGGTCTGGTTTCCTCTGGACCGAACAACGTTCTTGATGGAAACTTTATGGAAGGAGAACTTATGAACTGGCAGGTGGCGTTCCTCTACATCATGTCATTTCTGAACATGGGCATCCTTTACGGCACCCTGGCACCGATTCAAGGGTATTCCGGCAGCGCATACGGTAGCAGTGCATACCAGCTAGTGATGCCTCTACGAGAAATAAGCGGTGCTCTCGCCTTTCTCCTCTTCCTATTTAAACCTGTACACAGCTTCAAAGTTATAGCAGTATCCTCTTTATTAGGGCTCATTTCTAGTGTGTATTGCCTCATGGTGGCCACATTGAGTCCGTATCCTCCATTTAGCAACCTCCTCATTGGAAAAGTACTTATTGTGAGTATATTTGATTAATCATGTTAATTATTCACTCTCTCTTATTCCGCCTCTTCCACAACCGCATTATTCTCCTTCATGCTATCCATCTTATCTGCTTTTCCTCCGTCGTCTTCTCCTTCGGGCTACTCCTTTTAATAACCTCCTCTCTTTATTCTTTTTCTTTCTTCCTGTGTCTCCTCCGCATCCTCTTCATCCCAATCTCTCCTCCTCATAGGCCTACTACATGTTTCTTTTTTCACCTCCTCCTTCTACCCCTCCTCCTTCTACCCCTCCTCCTTAGCCTTTCTCCTCGATCCTCCTCGATCCTCTTCCACCCCTTTTTGTTGGTTACTAATTTCTATTCCTCTCTAGCTCATCCGCTTTACTCTCTATTTTATTTGCTTTCGTTTACTGTTCATTGTTTTTTTTTTTAATTCCAGGTTGTTGCTTGGATGAGCGCCGGTTTTTTCCTCTGCTACTCGCGTGCTGCTATCGCCTGGATATTGCGTCATTCATCTGACAATCGTAAGCACTTGATATGGTCCGGTGCTCTGGGTCAGCTTGGGACGACCATAGGGGCCATCACCATGTTTATACTTATCAACGTTTGCAACGCCTTCGAGGCGTACACCGATCAGGAACTATGTCCTATACATCCAACGTGCACTGAACACATAAAGCCCACTTTCGAGAGGATTATGTAGGCCTTTGTAACAGGGATGTAGTGTCTTGATCCTCGGTCTTGGCCTTTACGAGTACCTGAGGCCTGAAAAATAATTTGTGTATAGTTAGCTAACATAAAATTAACCCCAGAAAACTTAACACGACATTCAACGGTGACAGCATATACAGGAGATACTGATGTTTGAAAATAAAGTACCCCCGCCCCCAAACAAACCAAAAAAAAAAAAAACACAGAGGGTGAACTGCATTAGAAATTAGTCTTTTCTAAAGCTTGTTCGCTTTGCTCCCTTATAACGTTGCTTCAGGATCTTGTAAAATTGTCACGCCCATTATACATGTACATATAATTATGGTATAGTTCAGAAATGACTCGTTGCTTTGTTTCCTATATTAAAGTTGGCCTTTCATCAGCGTCTTTCAAAGTATTTTTGCCCCGAATATGTGATAAAGCTATGATATAGCATTTGCAAAGGTTGAAAGAAATATTAACTTTCATTTTCCTTACTAAATTCCTCGACAGAAATTATCAATGTTCAAAATTCCAAACTCTATGCCACTGCTCCTTGGCAAATTTTCTTGGGTAAAGTACATGGAAATTGAATTTTTGAGGATTAGATTTGCAGAAAAACTACTGCTTGTATAAAAAGATACATATATATACATGTATACATATAACACGATAAAAACTAATTTCGAAAAATCAACTGAAGGCAATTTCAATAGCCCTGTCTATCACCTTTAGAAATGTGCGAATTACCTGACTTTTAAGGTCGAAGCAAAGTAATTGTTTACTTTGCTCACTTTTGTTTCTATTGAGTTCCATTGAGTTCCATTTCACTTACTCCTGTCGAGTAACATCTCTTCAATTTCACTTACTTATGTTGATTTATGTTGCCAGTTTTATGATAATTCTGTTCTGTTGTCTTTAGTTTTGCTTTGGCGAGTAACATCTTTTCAATATCACTCACTTATGTTGATTTATGTTGCCAGTTTTATGATAATTCTGTTCTGTTGTCTTTAGTTTTGTTAAGTTGCTTATTATTATTATTTGTTCCATTCTGTTTGATTTAGCAAATAAACTTGAAGGCCAGGAGCCGAAAGCTTGTAAATTAACCGAGTGACCTGCTTCATTCCGTTCCATCATTATCTGTTCACATATCTAAATTTAACATGGTTCAACCGAACGGACATCCACACCTACACACATCCACACCTCTCTCGCTATATATATATATAATGTGTGAGAAAATTGTTCTAATACTATAGCATCGGCAACTCTCGTGGATAAATTTACATAATGTATCCCTCCAGGTCTTTGCAGGGCCCTCATTGCCCAAAAAGTGTCTTTTTGCAATTTACCCCCCCCCCCCCTGAAATATGTTAACCACCCCTGCTGTCATGTAGTTCTTGCCTACTTTTTTATGTGTATAACCCTCCGTCTTTGTATGTTCGATCAAGGAGGTTCACACAGATGGAGTCATAACAGACAGGTCCCCTTTGAAGCCAGCTTTGACGCCGCCACAACAAACATGACAAAATTAATATCCACTCAGTCTCCAAAAACATTCTTCCAAACGCGGAAACAAATCAAATTCCGTTTTATTGTATAACCATGGTATACGTAATGGCGGATATTCTGTTATAATGATAATTAGTTTTTGCAGACCCAAATGTAACTTCGTAAAAGTGCTCATGAATGATATAACAGATTTGATAGTTTGCCCCGGGCGCCAGAATACCTATACGCCACTGGATGGGAGTCTGTACCACGGTCCCGATCAATTCCATGAGAAATTCGGTACTTCCAGCAAATACGATTAGGCCTACTTAGCGGACTGCAGAATTGTCTTATCGGAGGGAAAGTTTCCACTTTAAGGCCTACCTAAACCAGAGCCCTTTACAATAGTCAATAGGTTCAAACATTATCATGAAATTTCTTTTTAACCTGAATGAAGGCCTGTGCAATAATTCTGTGAAATAATTATGTGAAATATTACTACATGTACTGTCAGGAGCTTAATTCGTGGATGGACTTGATGACAATTAAGTCCTCCGGAAATTGGGGAAAAATTGGGGGAAATTTTTAAATAACTTAAGGCTTCATCACACTATTGAGGATCTGAAGTGCTCTATGAAAAGTTTAACCATTCTAAATGGTAAATCAACTCGCTTGATCGCCCCCCCCCCCCCCCCGAAACGGAAAGTCACAATATTCAGAATTGATGACGATGTCAGCTGCCTCTTCTAATTGAAGAGAGAAATGGGTAGTAACAACTCTTAGGCTTAGACTTTGAATTACCCATGTAAATAAATTGGAAAGCGTCAGACAAGAAACGCAAAGATTTTCTATATCATTTAGAAAGCGGTGTCAAGAAGGGCTATGGTTTTATTGTGCAGAGTTGGGGCGGGGATACCCCCATCCATTTTAAATTATTTATATGCAAATAATTATTGCGTTCTGGCGCTCTTGATAGAAAAATCTTATATTCTTTTTGGCTCAGCCACGTCACCTCAAAAATTTTCGGCTCATTACGCCATAAGGCAGAACATATATATATGGAAATAACGATGCATAATTATGCCCCCTTGTGACTTCCCTCCCCCCCCCCCCCCCTCGTCCACTGGCGTATCTTGACCTTCGCGAGGGACAAAATATCTGAACCTATGGTGATCCAGAAAAAATGGCTTTTCCAAGCCCTAATTAGGGTAGAACTTCAGCTGTTTCTTCCATTCATATTTCCAAAATTTACATCAATCATTATTTTCATTTAATAACCTCCTTCCATGTTTTGATCCATTATAGTTTTATTAGTATTGGCACAATATTCATACTGGCTAATTGCAAACGAGCGAAACAGGCGCAAAAATTGTCCTCATTCCATCTTGACTGAAAGTGTTTTATTCTTTCTCATTCGTGCAAAAACCATACTTACTGGTATATTTCAAGATATTGCAGAATATATTTAAATTAGTTACAGAGGAGTTCAAATTCCCCATTGTTAGATTGTTTGGCTTCATGATTGTGTGTCACAATATTAGCAATGCGTATCTTTTTGATGGTTGGCTGAGCATCTACTCCAATTCCATATTGTTAAGGAATTGTTCTTTCTTTGAAAGCAGTTTGGATACAATTTACATAGAAACGATCGATTCACATGCAGTGACTGAAAATGAGTGAACCTTTTGTTGAATCTGTCAGGGGGGGGGGGGGGACAAGTTACCCTACTTGCCATCTATCAAACACGCTATAGTGCTCCCGATTATTATTGAGGTGTGTTAATACACATTGTGATTTATTACCATCGTTTGTATAATGATTTTTTTTTACGTAATTTATATTTATTTAGTCTTCTTTATTTTTATCCTACAAGGTTGGCCGGGTTCAGTTATTCAAAACTTTCCAAAGGCGCCCTGCAGTTTAATAAATCATTTTACGTGAAAATACAAAATATATAACGATTAGGTAACATGGTAAATTACAAAAACTGGAATGAATTAATGGTATTATATTTGAATATTAATGATATCATTCCACTGAGTGTAGATTTAAGGCTTTGTATAGTTTTTTTTTAACTTATCAAGGGATATACCACCAGGGAGTGCATTAAACAAACTGGCTCCTTGTGCAAAAGAATTTATTTTATAAATCTGTCCTTGGACCGTGTAGTTGGAGGGGCATCTTAAAGAATAACTTCTTGAAAGGAGCTTTTGTCATTCATCAGTTTATTCAGCTTCGTACTCTTCTTAAGAGGCCCCTTTTTATTCTTATCATAATCATTCCACTGAGTGAAGATTTAAAGACCTCAGCCTGACCGAATTTTGAAATATACCCTTTATTCATCCACGGGGAGCTATATATTTTCTGAACAAATTGAAACCAACTTCCGTTTCCTGTGGAATGAGTAACAGCGTCCCGAATGTTGAGCCCCGGTGGTTTTTCTGACGAGGGCCCCGTCTCTGAGGAACGCTACTTTGCGGGGGGGTGAAAATTTGATGACGACATATCGTGTAGACGCACTCGGAGCTGTATACATGACATGTCGTCACACGTCTAGCGACCCCCTGCAGTTTCCTCTGTTGTTACGCCATAGGGAGGGGGCGGACCAAAAAAAATTATCTTTTTTATTTTTTATGGATAAACGGAGACGAAAATTTATGAATACCCAGGTTAATTATCTTCTTTGTTTACTATACTTTTCGTCAATATATGGTTGTTTGGGTCAGGCTGAGGTCTTTAAACCTTTGTACATTTTTTAAAAAACTTATAAAGGGATATGCAGTGAGTTTTACACTGGCTCCTTATGCAAAAGAATTTATTTTATATTCTGTCCTTGGACCGTGTAGTTGGAGGGGCATCTTAAAGAATAACTTCTTGAAAGGAGCTTTTGTCATTCATCAGTTTATTCAGCTTCGTACTCTTCTTAAGAGGCCCCTTTCTCATTCTCGTACTCGTTTTTCCAATATTATCATTTATGAAGTCATGATGGTTCTTCTTTTCCCCGTCTTTTTAAATAATCCATTTTTTTATTAATAATTCATCTTCTTCATGTTCCCCTCTTATTCCCTCTCTCGCTTATCTTGCCTCATAATACTACTAGTATCAAAGTATAGGCCCCTATTTTATCTCAGGAACCACAAACAATTGCTTGTTTATGTGGAAGGTTTGAAATAGAATATCATAGTCCTTATACAACCTCTTCCAGTCTTAAAATGACTTGCTCTTATAAACATCAACGATTTACGCGAATCATTCTGAACATCTACATGTATTATAGCCTTTCTGTCTTTCTGGACCCAGACCTATAGTAATGTACATATCCTACAATTCGACCAAAATAGACACGCTCTACTCTTTTATAGTAACTCTTATTGTGTAATGTTACCACCTTTGCGCTAACACAGTGATATTCGGAGCTCTAGGGTAGTGTCCGAATATCTAGGTGATCGAGGTATCTACTTGAGTAGGTTTTTCAATTACAAATTCCTTCAAAATTACCCCATAAATTAATTTTTGGAAGTGCTTCCATATCTAATATTGTTCAATATGTATCATGGGCGTCGGATCTTGAGCCGGACCAATAATCTACCTTTTTTTTTGGCTGGCGTGCCTGCGGCACGCACCGTGCCTACGGCACGGCAGGCGGAGCCTGACCAATCAAAAATCCCTTCCGACGCCCATGATGTATCATTCAACAACTACCAGTTTTGGTGCTTTTAGACAATAGTGCACAATTCAGCCAAATTTTGGAGCTATATGCCGCCGTACTAGTGGAGTAATCTGTACCTTGTAAAAAATAATATGTAAAATGTGCTTAAAATATGCCAATTATAACATTTTTGGATTAAATAAGAGAAAATCAAGTTTTAAGCTCTCAGATAATTCAGTAAATCCCAATATCAATGACCCAGTGTAAAAATATCTAGGAATGTCCTGGTCACAGGATGCCTTAATATAATTATGTGCAGATGCGCTTTAAAACGTCCCAGAAAGAAAGTTTAACCTATTAATCCTATCAACCCAAAATTAATACATAACTCCACATTGATTTACCCAATACTTGGTCATAGAGTGCCTTCGTAATTTCACTTTTGATAACTTGATACGGAATTATGCTGCGCATCTTATATAAACAAAGAGTTTCACGTAGTCATATTTACCAATATGAGAAATGGAAAAAAAAAGGAATTTTAACCCTATTCCACCAAAACTCTGCAAAATTGGACAGAAAGCATAATTTATGCAATGGTGAAATATTAATGCAATTCAAGTGGACGACGATAATATTTAAATGGTTACATGTCTTTTATCCAGCTTTTATAATCCCAAAGGTTCGTTGATCCAAAAGTTCATTAAATCAAAACTTCGATAATTCCGAAAGTTCGTTAATCCGAAGTTTTGTAAGTACGGAAATGGAATGGGGTTCCCAATTCCGTAAATTCAGTAAATGAAACAAAACCCTTATATCATTTTCCAGAAGTACGAGTACAAATTTACAGTAGAATATTCATAAATTTTCAAGAAATGTACCACTCATTAAAAAACGACATTTTCCAGCTTTTAGCGGGACTCTATTAAGCGGGTGGTGACCAAAAAAATTAAAGCCACTCCACTGATTTGAAACCTGGAATGGATTAACTTAGCTTTGGCCCACATTTAATGGCAAAAACCAACTGTAAGCCATTTGAGATATACCACTTCTAAAAAATGACCTACAATGGGCATTTTTTTTTCAATTTTCTTGAAAATGGAAAAATTGGCATTACCCCTCTAGTAATAATGGAATGATCCAACAATCTATTTTTAATATTGTCTATACAGATCTTAAGAAGAAGGATGGAAGCAGAAATCCTGCAAGTTTCGTTTGAATGGCATAATCATAAATACATTTTTACTTTGAATGAAAATTCATACATATAACTATATAGGGTCTACATGGGACCATTTTCCCCTTGGCATGCTTGGGGTCGTCCACTGAGTACTCTAGGTATGTTTATATGTACAAATGTGAGCAAATGTGAAAAAATAACATATAAATAACCTTAATTTGAAACCTGGAATGGATTGACCTAGGTTTGGCCCACATTCAATGGCAAAACCAACATTTAAAAAGTTGGGCCCATTTGAGATACACCACTTCAAAAATGACCCAAAATTGGCATTTTTCAATTTTCTTAAAAATGGGAAAATTGGCGTCACCCTATAGTAATAATGGAATGATCCAACACCTTATTTTAAAATATTGTCTATACAGATTTTAAGAAGGATAGGAGGAGAAATCCTGTAAGATTCGTTTGAATGGTATAATCTTAATTGAATTTTTACTCTGAATGAAAATTGCACTAAATTTCTAAATTCATGTCCTTGATGGGTACCAAAAAGGCTATCGCCAGTAAGTTCGGCTAATCATGACGTTGTGCGCATGTTTTGATATGTTAGTCAGTGAATTATGATTTTAATGCATTTTCAATTGGGCCGTAATGGATAGATTCAGGGATCCCATGTCCTTTCAGGTGCCCCCAAAATGATGTAATCTTGAATGTTTTGATAAATACTATTTTGCAGAACACATTTTCAAATATCTTTAGAAAGAAAATATGTCATGCCACTGCAGTTTAATGCTCTACACTTGTTACATTTGGCCCTCTAAAATCAGAATTTGGGCACCTGACACATTATTTGGCCAGCCTATATTTTCATACCCACAAATGTATAATTATATTTTAATATCAAAATAGCCATTTACTGAGCTTCTGTTACCTCGAGAAAAGCATTTAAAGCACACTTTCCGACTCTGTGAGTAACTGGTCCTTTTGGCCCTTTTGGAACAAATGCCGGGCCCCTAGGTTTTGGTGGGTCTGAACCACTACCATATTTCATTTTACTATTTATGGTGCGTTTTCAACACCAAGCGAACGTTTCTAGGCCCAATGTTGGCTCTGAAATGCATAAAACCAATGGCGGGCCACTAAAACATAAAATTTGGGCACTTTGGGCACTTTTTATCAAAAATCAGTCGATTTCAGCATTCAATTTTACATAGGAATCCATGTTAAAAAAAGTGAACACTATTTCCCATGAGGAGCCGTCTGTGTACCTAACTACAGTAAATTCTATAATAATCATGATTTCATTGTAAATTCATTTTGATCTTGTTGTTTGTTCTGTTGTAGAAGTATGCTTCAACCAGTGGTGTGTAGGTGAACAGGGCACACCCGTCATTCGATTGGCAAAAAGGGGGATCAAATGAAGAGAGAGAGAGAGGGAGGGAGGGAGGGAGAGAGAGGGGGAGAGGGATTGTGTGTGTTTGAGAGTGAGAGGAAGAGAGAGATTTTTTTTTTTTTTTTTTTTTTTTTGGGGGGGGGGGGTGTAGAGCCCACAAATGTCAAAATCAACCACAAATGTAAACATAACCCACAAATGTAAAAACATTGCAACCGCAAATGTCAAAATAACCACAAATGTCATAATATGTCAACCACAAATGTAAAAATAACCACAAATGTAATAAAAATCGCCCACAAATGTAATAAAAATCGCCCACAAATGTAAAAATCGGTTTAACCACAAATGTAAAAACATTTCGCCTACACATGTAAAAATTTCCATTTTTACCACAAATGTCATAACATGTCGACCGCAAATGTAAGAACTCATTGATTGCATAATGTACCCATGCATGTAAGATAAGTTATTATGAGATGTATGTGTTTGTGTGCGTGTATGCGTGTGTGAGAGGTTTTCCTGACCATTAAAATCACTAAATATTGAAACACCCTTTACCACAAATGTCAAAACATGTCAACCGCAAATGTCAAAACATGTCAACCGCAAATGTCAAAACATGTCAACCGCAAATGTAAAAATTTATTAACCTAGTCGTTTACTAGTGGTTTCCCTTTTATGATCAGTTTACAGAGACGGGGGTCGAGGAGCTGATCATAAACTTCAATGGCAAGAAAAATTCAGATAATCCATCGATCTCTACATAGAACAGCAACTAATACGATTCTAGTGAGGGCAATTAATGTTGTATCCCCCGAAAGTAGCCAGACCATATCATTATTATTAACAGAATCAGACGTCTACAGTGAACTCGAAACTATTGTAAAAATAAAAATGTATAGCCCGCTAATTAACACGCAAAATCCCATTGACTTTCGAAACCGCGCAATAATTATCGGCCCGCAATTATGTTAGCTTGGCAAAGACGGGCAATAAAAATGTAAAAATTGCATTGCTCAGATGTCTGATATGGTTAATGATATTACTTTTTTTATTCACGCGATTTTTAATGATGAAATATTTAATCTATAGTGATAATCAAATATAACACAAATGTAAAGGGCCTACACTATACGACACACGCTTTTGTTTTGATTAAAAATAAAGGGTTTTTTGCCACTTGGTCTACAGCCAGTTGGTCTAATAGCCAATTGGTCAAACATCATTCGGTCTATTAGTTGGTCTAATATTAGTTGGTTCAATAACCAATTGGCCTAATCATCATTTCGTCCAATTACCATTTGGTCTATAGTCAATTCGTCTAATAGCCATTTGGTCTATTTGGCAATTTTGGAACCGGGCCGGGGGTGGGGGTGATGGGGCTGCAGCCCCTTCACTTTGTGAGTAGACAGGTTTCATATAATTGTGTTTAATGATTATGCACAGTATAAATATATATTTTTAAAAGAGACCACATTTTAAAGATATATATATATATATATCACCATCCACTACATCATACCGAAGAGGGCGCACTCTAAGAGACCTGCTTGTAAAGGCAGCACATCCAGTCCCCCTCCAAAACGCAAAGGGTAGCCCTGGTGGATTCTCCCAATGCTGAATGCCCATCTCATGGATCAGCGATGCATAATTCACAAACACATCACAAACACCTCACACTTCAAGAAGCACAGTCACCAACCAAGAATACCCCATAACCTCACACATCACATGTAAATCCAGCTGGGTAATATACCTCATTACCTGCACTCAATGCAAAAAACAATATGTTGGCAAAACAGAAACCACGCTATACACACGATTCAACAACACACGATCTGAAATCAAGAACTTCCACTCAACAACACAACAAAAAGTCCTACCATACACAGTACATTTCAATCTTCCATCACACTCACTTGACAATGTCCAAATCACCGGAATAGAAACAATCCAAAACAAATCACACCACACAATCCTCCACAGAGAATCATTTTGGATATCAAAACTCAAAACACTTCACCGAGATGGGATCAATGTCGATCAATAAAGCATACTGACACAGCGACATAACATCAGACGCGCGCGTACCTTTGATCGAATTTTACCTAAACGCAGTGTGTTATCAAGAAAACGCCATTTCTCTGTATAATGGTCGTCACTCATTTTTGCATCTATGTTCTTTAAATTGCATGCCAAAGCTCGGCACAGTGATGATATCTCCTAAACGCAGTTTGTTAGATTTGTAGCGGTTTTGGTCGCTACTTATAAGGCGAGATGGGAATAAGAAGCAATCACCACTTACCGACTTTATACGTGCAGGGGTTAACCGGACACGGATCCTCCAAAATGTCAAAAGTTTCCAAATATTGCACAATCCGATTCAAATATATATTTACACAGATATCACCACAGAAATGATCACAAAACTACTTGGCTAGCACAAGCGAGATTTGGATTGTTCTCTGAGTGAATTGCAGAGAATAAAATGATGAAATAGAACTTCCTCCAGGTGAGATGATGGAGTATATAATGTAAAGTAGAGAATTGTAGAAATTGCTCAAATTGAAGTGCAGGAAACAAATTCAGAAGTGAAGAGATGACATCCTCAAATTATCGTGTTGACTCGATGAGAAAACTTTGAGAAGTGTGTCTAGCAAAGATGGAGATGATAAGTGTTTGTTCTTATCCCTTGCTAGTGTAGCAGGATGAAGAAGAAATAAAGGGAGTATTGTTGAAAATCCTTGAATTGAAGGTGAGTCATTAATGTGCGATGGGCATGGCCATGCAGCTGACCACTTGTTGATAGATAAATGTGATAACATAGGGGTGGTTGACTGCTGGTATAAAGGGCAATGTCCTCTCAAAATGACTTTGTAAAATAAGTGAAAGTGAGAAATTAAAGAAAAAGATGAAGTGAGGATGAGGAAAATACTACAGATTTAATATAATTGTATATACTTATATTGCTCATTTTATCTCTTAGTTTTCACTTTCATTTGCTCTCACGCCAAAGTTAGGCATGAGTGATACAATGCAGTACCAATAACCATACTGCAACTCGTCGGATGACGCACACCATTATCGTCTCAGAACGACCTCCTCCTCCCCCCCCCCGCTGACACAGATCAATACACTGACCGTTTCACACTTAACTGTGATTGTATGATGACCATGATTGTTGATGCTTAATTGATGTAATACGATATATGACATAGTATGTCATATACGATCGCTACGATGTATTGGTTTTTGTTTTTGTTTTATGACTTATCTTCAGATCCTGAAGAAGGCCTAAATAGCCGAAAGCTCGATTAAAAGGAGTATGTATACCAGCTACGTCCTAGTACAGTTCCTAGACTTTTCTTCTATTTACGCATATATATATTATATATATATATACATACATTGTAATAATGTTTGGCCGCTCGCTTCTCTCGCTCGCAAAATGTTGAAAAGTGTAGTTGATAGGCGTCAGCCCCCACTTCCAAAAAATTCCATTTCCCTGCATTGTGGTACATGTAGTTATATTGATGATAATAATGAATAGAAACACAATGGTATAATGAAAGAGATGATGGAAGAATGAATATAAAGAATACTATAAGGAAAGACGGACGTGAAGAAAATCGATAAATAACAATGCAATAGGGAAGATTGCAAGTTAAGGGATGGAAGGATAAAGACATAGGCCTAACGTAAAGATAGAGAAAGACGAAAGACAGAGAGAGAGAGAGAAATGGTAGAAGAATAAAAAAAATCATGGCGAAAGATGGAAGAGAAGATTGTAAACAAGCCCCCCCCCCCCGCTCCCCAAACAAAAACAAGAAAGAAGAAGAAGAAGAATAACATAACGAAATTAGAGATAAAAAACAGAAAAAAAGAAAGAATAATGCAAAATAGGGAAAATGATAAAAGATAAAACAAGGAATAAAGAGAGAAAAACATAGAGAAAGAGAAAAATGATAAAAGAAATAATGTAAAGATTAACATATATAGATGGAAGAGGTGATATAAGGAATTAAAGAATAACACAACTAAAGGAAATATGGAAAATGAAATGATAAAAGCAAGGAATAACATAACTGGAGAAATGATAGAAGGATAAAGCCTTATATAGTATGTAGCGAAAGATAGCGAAAGAAATGAAGGGATAAAAACAATATAACAAAAGCAAAGTGTATTAAAACAATAATTGAAAATTCACATATTAATTGATTAATCAATTTATTCCCTATAGATAATCAAATAAGCACATGTAATTAATTCATGCCATGCTCCCGCCCCCGCCCCCCCCCCCCCCACTCAGTATTGTTTAGGGTACGCGTATGCTTGTTCCCTCCCTTTGAAAGCACCCCCTATCTCAGGGCTGCCAAAATTTCTGAACCCCCCTATCGCGGGCTTTTCCTGCCTTGGAGACCCCCCTAAATTCAGAACACTGCTCAATGTACCCCTATCTCAGGTGAGCTCTCATTCCAACCCCATATCTCAGGACAGACACCACCCCCCCCCCCCCTTTGATTTGATCAATTGTTCAAGATATTTCATAACACCCTTTTAATGTCTCAGGTGTCGAAGAGAGAGAGAGAGAGAGGGAGGGAGAGAGAGAGAGAGAAAGAAAAACACCCCCTTTTTAATGAAATCTCCGGGTGAAAGATAAAAAACACCCCCTTTTTTTACATTTTTTTTTACAATTCGGATTGTGTCACCCGAAAAGTACCCCTTTACCGGAGATTTTGGGAACACGCATGAGGTCCCTTCGACCTCCGAGTGGGGGGGGGGGGGCGGGGCCATGCTCCATCAGGTCACCTTTTTTCTCCTCTTTTGTACTCCCCCACATCCCCCCAAAAAGCATACAATTTATTAATTATTATTATTATTATTATTATTATTATTATGAATCTGGAAAGATTAAGAGACCCCCAGAATGTGCAAAGACCTTTTTTTTTTGCTTGTCAAATATTTTTCCGAGATTTGTGTCCCCTTTTACAAATTACAAATATTCTGAACACTACTAATATTATAGCCTTTCTGTCTTTCTGTACACAGGCTGCACATACCCGATGTACAATT
The DNA here is from genome assembly GCA_025617745.1 of Heliocidaris erythrogramma. Classification (NCBI taxonomy): domain Eukaryota; kingdom Metazoa; phylum Echinodermata; class Echinoidea; order Camarodonta; family Echinometridae; genus Heliocidaris; species Heliocidaris erythrogramma. Next base: position 31,820,148 of record CM046866.1, on the reverse strand, counting down.
CGACTCTAGATAGTATACAAACTATGCCAAGCTGTGAAAAAGTAGTGGAAATTATTTATCTGAGGAGGGACTGGCATACTGTATTTTCCAATCCGAGGGGCGAAGCCCCGTGGAAAAATAGTGTTGCCAGTCCTTCTGAAGATATAATTTCCACAATACTAATTTCGAACTAAATGCTTGGTATATTTGTTTTCTTCTTTACAACTAATTCAGAAAAAAGACAATATTTTAATCCTCGAGTTATCTACTTGATTAGGTTCTGCAATTACGAATTCCTTCAAAAAAATAATTTTTGGAAGTGTTTCCATATCAAAAAATGTTCAGTATGTATCATTCAACCAGGCAGATGGAGTTTCAACAACTGTACCAGTTTTGGTGCTTTTAGACAAAAGTGCACAATTCGATCAGCCAAATTTTGGAGCTATGCCGCCTCACTATAACACAGCTGGGGTGAAAGATCGAGTCCCCAAAAGAGACTTCAAAGTCGGGTCGATTTCACCGAATCTCCCCCATGCACCAAACTTTGTCAGTATAGTAAGCAGTATGACTGGACATTACAAAACACTAAAAACTGACCCAAAATTCCGTCGGGATGGGGGTGTCAGACGGCGTCTAAGAATTGGGGTAAAATTTTCCCCTTGAAGCCCAGGGACCAAATTTTATCATAAGGAAGAGCTATGGATGTACATTTAAAAAATATAAAAACTGACAACATTTTCCATCGGGAAGGGTGTGCCAGCCCCCCAGAAATGACTATTTGAAATATTTCCACGTTGGCGCTCCATAACACATAGGAGGAGCCATGGTAGCCATCGCCAGAGATTGGAGCCTAGCCACGTGTGCATTGCTCATGCATGCATAGCGCATAAACTACATCGAGTCGAGTCGCGGTACCAGTATATTGGCTTTGGTGAAGTACGTATACATGTACCGTACCGAACTTGGCAAAGTAATATTGAGATTTGAGAACAATGTCTTCTGACGAAGAAAAGAGAGCACGTGTGAAGAATGCAATCGGGACGATTCCAGGTTTCCCTAAACCAGGAATTTTATTCAGGTGATTAAAATATCCGAATGAAAATACAATACAATTTCATTTGTTTACAGTCTTCTCCATTCTGCTGCCTGGTCAAACGCGGGCCCAACGCTCAGCCCGTGCATGCCGTGCTAGCTGCGCTGACTTCCCCAGGCCAGGGATGGATGGATGGATGGATGGAAGGATGGAAGGATGGATGGATGGATGGTTGGTTGGTTGGTTGGATGGTTGGATGGATGGATGGTTGGTTGGTTGGTTGGATGGTTGGATGGATGGATGGTTGGTTGGATGGATGGATGGTTGGTTGGATGGATGGATTCCCCCTTCACGGAGACGGGGTAGGCCTACCGAGGTCGTAACTTTAAATGCAAACTGTGCAAAACAAAAAAAATTGTAAAATTATAAATATAGGCCTAGCCCAGCAACTTTTTAACTTTATCATGCCATGGTTATTTGATATTATTGGAAATGATGATTTGCTTTTCTTTTTTTGTTTTTGGATTTTGAATAATAATATTACAAAATTGAAGTAGCCTAGGCCTAGGTCTATATTCTTCATGTAATATCCAAATAATATATTAGTGTGATTCTTATTTTAAATCCAGTAATATCATGAAACTGACAATGAATCTATGGAAACTCCAAAAAATTATGTGTTTTCTACCCGTAGAATTGGGATATTGTTTAAACGGATTTTCATAATCATATTACGCAAGTGAAAGAGATTTTCCATCATTAAAGCTCATGTACAGTTTTGGTAGCAAAAAGGAAATTGGAAAGAAAAGTATTTGATATAGTTTCATGTTATTTTCCATGCTTCAAATGATGTTTGTATAGGAGATCATTTGATATTCTATCAATGATTTCCGGTGAATTTTACCATAAATATATGTAAGGAATGCTAGGATCTTTCCACCCTGAAGGCTCCCCACAATAATCTCCAGGCTTCGCATGGAGATCACATGTGTGTCACTATGTGATGACATAAATGGTACCCCGGTGTACCAAATAAAAATCGGCCATTTTGTTGAATGATTTTTTTTTTTTTAGGGCTGTACCCTGGGTTACCAAAAAGTGGGAAATTTTGGTGTTATTTTTTCAACATTCAGTTGTGTCCAATGTTCTTGTAAAAATTCCTATAAGTCATGTATTTTTATCAAATTCATTGTTGTGGTGAGTAATTATTCTATTATTGGTTTCTATTTCTTCGATTTGAAAGAGGGCTTGGGCCAGCAGGGTCATAATATTAAACACCATCAGCCTGATCTTTGTCTCCCCCGTCACTCGCCTTCCTAAAAACCGCTACCATGTACACAGATCAGCGGCCTGCTCGTCCCAAAACTTGTGTATTGCAAGATATCGTGCTCTTTCAACTTTCTCGGTCCTTGAAATCTTACGTCTTTTACGTCCTTAGAAATTTCCGTATCCACCATCACCTTCCACCATTGTCTAAGTTTGAAAGTTTGACAGCTAAAATACAGTAATGATGTTCTAAGTTCTAAAGCCGCGGGAGCTAGCTATAGCCACTGCGCTTGTGAGGGCTATACGCTAGCTTGGTAGCACGAGCAGCAGTACAGTGCATGCACACCATGCATAATAACACTGCTCTGTTAACATGCATTGAGAATGACTACGTACGTACACGGCTACACGCACTGCATCTCTGGGGTTGTACTCTAGTGAACGTGAGATGGCGCTACACAACGTGGTACCCCGGGGTACCGCGTGGTGCATCATGTGTACCTTTTGAATACGTGAATGGTGTATAGTGCACGCTGACCCTAATTTATTGTTTGCCTGTCATTTGTTTAATATGCCACTTTAAGACGTGAAATCTTCACAGCAGCTTTGTATTACTAGTAATCTTGCAATTTATCAACAAAAAAAAAGAATCTGATGAAAGGTTTTTGAGGACTAAAATACCTTCCAGGAAACATAATATAATAAGATTTTTCTTGCAAACTAACAAGTGTTCTGTCATTATAGTGTCAATGATTTTTCAGACAAACTCAAGTAGTTTTCTTTCTGACATAGTTTTTGTTTTTGTTGTGTAATTTCAGAGACATTTTCCCCCTATTTCGGGATCCAAGCATTCTGAGTGACCTGCTTGACCTTCTTGTGCATCATGTTCAACAAAACTTCAAAGACAAAGTTGATGTGGTTGTTGGTAAGTTTAATGATAAGACCCGATGTTCTAATATTTTTTCAAAAATACAAAATGTTTTTCTTTTATGTAGGCCTACATGTATAATACAGATCAACCTAACAAGTAATGATGGATAACATGAATTGTATTAATTAGCAGTTGTAACTTACAACTTGTTATGTGATGATTTTACCAAGTTTAGTCCCTTTTGTGCATGTTTTTGACATCAGTATTTTCCTAGGAATGTTAACAAACCCTATTCATTTCTTTTATTTATGTTTGATATAAGAAATTAATATGGGCTGTATCATTCCAAAGAAGAAAAAAAATGCCTTTTCCAATATTTGTTTCTATTCACACATACTGTTCTCATTAATTTGCCTGATTTTTATGGCCCTATTTACTATCACGTTGAGCAAAGAGTATGTCCTAAACTAAAAAAAAAAATAGTAAAATACACAGATGTAAACTAAATTTTATTTTTATATTGAGGACAAACACATCTACGTAATATTGAAAATGAATATATTACGGCAGGCTAGAAATGCTTTTGTCATCTGGCTTTTGTCCTCATCTGTATTCTACAGGTCTGGATGCAAGGGGCTTTCTGTTTGGCCCCATGCTAGCTTTGAGACTAGGCTGCGGTTTTGCACCAATCCGCAAGAAAGGCAAGCTACCTGGTGAATGTTTACAAGTGTCTTATACATTGGAGTATGGCACAGTAAGTGTACTCACTTGCGTTCATTTATTTTAATACCATTATTCACATTTTTTAAATGTAATATAAACCTGAATATATAATTTTTTTCAATATTATGATGCTACAAATAGTACCTACAGTGTACCTCTCTGATTTTTTAAGATTTAAAGTTTAGTAGGTAATGCTACAGATGCTTGAGCACAAAAATCCAATGTTAAAACTGTGTAAACTCATAAATGAATTGCTAACTACTCCATGGTTCTTGGCTCCTTGCTAAGTCTGTGGATCAGGGTACATGTAGTCGCCATGCGACAAGCCTAAAAGCTTACCCAGCAATAGCGACACCCGTAAATCTTCTTAACCCCCCTAGCGACAAGTGTGAGAGTGAGAAATCAAGACTGATTCTCACTTTTTTAAGGTGATTATAAGTAAAAGATGGAATGGGTTTTCGATACAAAATCATAAAAGAGCATGTGGGCCAACCACATGTGGCCTTACTGGGACAACATACACTCTGAATTGACAGACTACAAACATTGTGAGAGATCTGTATGTTATATGTTATGACTGAAAAATGGTTTGACTCTGCAAACTTACTACATTTACATATCCGTTTAGTGGGCTTGACGGCTTAAATCAGCCCCCTGTGGTATTTGACTTTATTAGGAGGGCATGTGCAGGACAACTTCTTGTGAAGGGGTAGTTGGAAACTTGAGAAGGCAGCTTATAGTGTATCTTGAGCTGGAATAATTTAATTCTTGCTATATTTAAAATTTTGCCAATATCTCAGAAGCATAATATCCTGTTATATCTGGAAAAGTTTCCATGTACTGCGCTTTGGGGGGGGGGGGCACAACTTTCCCTGACGTTGCTTCCCTTTGTAGATTACCCTGGCAGCTGAGCTAATGAGGAGCCTGAACTACCCAGTCTTGAATTACATCCTGAGCCACATCTGAAAATAGGGCCCCTGTTTCACGAAATTTGTTATCAATAACAAGTTACAATAACATTTATTAGCTACTGAAATACTTGCATCTGATTGGCTGAAAGCAAATTGTTTATAGATTTGTGGTAGACGTTATTTATAACCGGTTTTATGAAATAGGGCCAGAAAATTTAATTTTCACTCCCTCTCACTCTCTCTCTCTTTCTTTCTTCATCTCTTTCACTTTCTCTCTCTCTCTCTCGCACGCTATGAAATGCATCTCCCTTCTATTATACATGTATATTTTTATGCGTATAATTTCTCCTCTCTTTCTAGGATGCATTTGAGATGCAGAAGGGCGCTGTCAAGGCTGGGCAGAAGGTTCTTATTGTTGATGATCTCATAGCTACAGGAGGTAAATTTAACCCTTTGGACACCATGTGATTTTGATGTAACAAATATTTTCTATACACTCCAGCCAGAACTATCTTTGATTTAGTATTCTTTGGGTTAACTCGCACATCTTGGTGTGTGTGTGCTATACTAACCATAGAAAGGAGGGCAAAAGAGGGGGGGGGGGGTCTGCTAAAATCGTGAAAGGTACTGAGGGACAGATTATACTTTTTAATGCAGAATATGCTAGGACTGTGCATTTTTTATTGCTCAAGGCAGTTTGTGACAGAATCTGGTCTGGCAGCTATTTTTGTGGTTTTGTGGTGCTGTAAATTTTTTCTGTGGTCGAAGAGGATGTAGCTTTTATTTACTTAGAAAAAAAACCCCCACCTAATCCTCCATAATACACCAATATCAGTGTTTGGGAGAAATGCTTTGTGCAGCAGAATTTATTTCCATTAGTAAATACATGTATTCATAAATGTTTTTGAACCTCTTTCTATGTTTTGCCATCTCACCCTTTCCCTCCCTTTCGATACGTTGTCCTGTATAGGCACTATGAAGGCTGCTTGCCAGCTGGTGAAGGACATGGAAGCTGAAGTACTGGAGTGCCTTGTCATCATTGAACTGACAGACCTCAAAGGAAAGGAGAAACTCAGTGACCCGTTCTACACCCTCATAGACTTTGAAGGAGAATGAGATGTAGGCCTGCAGTAGATGTTCATCAATGGACATCTCTGTGGTCCTATGTGACATTGGTTCAACTTCACATCGGTTCTACATCCCATTGGTCATATGCCCCATTGCTCTATTCCGACAGTTCATATGCCCCATTGGTCTATTTTTTCATTGGACCTGTGAAATGTAGGATCCTTCCAATGGGAATTTCTGTTATATTTGTTTTAATGGTCCTATGTCCCAAAATTTTGAATCTTATGGATCAGGTATAGCTATAGGTATAGGGTAGAATGTAAGCAATGGTTTGTCAGACGAATGGGATGTGACCTGAATGGGATGTACCTTATGGTACTTCTTATAATTGGTCCTACATATCTTTAGACCTTGCCCTGTACCCCAATGAATCATAGGACCAATGGAACATAGGACCGATGGTATTAACCCATTCCCTATGGGAAGTGGGTGGTCCCTGTATGAAGCTTATGAGAATTAGAGTATTCAGCAGTCATCGGATTAAGGACCAGTGGTATCTAGGACCTCTGGGATGTTGGACCAATGTGTGATAAGAACCAATGATACATAGCACCGTAGGTATGCAGCCTTGGCGATATCATGCGTCTTTGTTGTACGTTTTCATTCAGTCTCCATACATATTGCCTGTAGTAGTGAAAAAACATCTTGGCAATCTACTCAGATAAGCAAGAGCCTTTCTTGTGGTAGATCTGCTGTAACATTGATGATACTTTGACCTATGGTCATGCAGTTAATTTAATGCATAGATTGATTCAAAATTATATGCGAAATATGTGGTGTATTCTTATTTTTCACAAGGGCTTCTGCAGATAATGTACAATATTTGTGCAATTAAATGGCATTTATTCTATGATGTATGTTACTATTATTGATATGTCTTCTAGTGATATCAATTGGTCTTCTAAAACAAAATGACTTGCGCACAATTTATTCCCCAAATTGCATGTGTAATGTATAATCAATTATTATATTTTTGTAATGATATAATGGAAAGTATTTTCTTTATAGGGAGAATAATACCTTTCACATTTTACAATACCTACTAGAAAAATGAAATAAAAATAAAAAAAGAGAGAAAATCATATATGTGTATAAAGAGAAGTGCTAGCTCTAATGAGAATATATCACATTATTTCTCTTTTGATCAAAGATAAGAACTGAGTTTTTATTGTCTAAGAATTGTTAAAAAACATTTAACAGTTTGTCTTCGCTTAGCTTAACGATGGTAATTGTACATGTTAATTTTGAAGTTTGTAACCATCGGCAGGATAGATATTTATTTAAAAACACCCTTTGATACAGAAAAGGAATCTAATTAAAAGAGAATTTTGAAGAGTATTTCTATTTCATGAAAGTCCTTTCAACAATCATATGCATCTGGAATTTTTTTTTTATGCTTCCAATATAGTTTGAAACTTAATTTGAATGATTTTAAAATTTTAATGTTCCAGTATTTTTAAAGTGTGTTGTCATCAACTGAAATACATGTAGTCTGATGATTTGCTTGTACATTTGTATTTTGTGTCCATTCTTGTAACAGTGGACAGTACATGTATCATTGTCACATCTTGAATGTTTACTGTAATACACAGTTTGTTTTAATTTGTTTCAATCATTCCTAAATGTGTGCAGAATGAAATGTACAAGCAAACAAGAAAACAAGAATATTCAAGATTGCAGCTAATCTGGTAATGGTTCATGTTGTATACTTTTTTTTTGTGTGTGTGTGTGTGTTTTCTCTAGCTATTGGTTTTGTAGGCCTATTTTGCCTTCCATTTGGTAATGTATGGGTCCACCAGAAGCATTACTATCTCTTCATTCTGTAAACAATGATACATTTATATTATCATATAATATCTGGAAGTATCATAGATGTGGGGTCATTATGTTCCTTAGTCCATCTATTCTCTCACCCCTATACCGAGACTTGTTTTTCCCACACTTATAATTTCTGCCTTTTATTTTCAGATTCCTTTTTGTTATGAAACAATTCATCCTGAAGTGTTTGCTTTTTAACCCCAAAAGGGCTGGGGGGGGGGGGGGGGGGGGGGGGGGTTCTGCCCCCAGACGTTTCTCGCGACGTGTTTCAGGCGTTTCAGGACTCTTTTCTTTCGAATCTTATGCGGTTCCAAAGTTGCGCAACGTTTCGTGCTTGCACGTCAGACAAAAAATTGCTCAAAAACGTGACTTCATGTATAATTTCAATACAAAATGTGTTTTCAGCCAAAATTTATATATATATATGAATATTTTTACTTTTACTGATTAAAATTAATTTATTTGATGCTGTTTATGAACGCAAAAGTGTCCACGACAAATTTCCAAAAAAAAAACCAAAAAAAAACTAAAAAACTAAAAAAAAAGAACAAAGAAAGACATAAGAAAAATTTAAAATACATGAGAAATTAAGTTTATACCAAATTTTTTCCATGTATATCTGCTAAGAATACTGGAAAGAGTGTCTAGACCAAAATTTAGCATTTTTTAGCTTTAATGATTTAGAGCAAATTCTGATTTCATGCATAAATTAGCCTAATTAATTAATGTGAAATTATGTTGGAGCACTTAACTATACAGTTTTGTATATTACGTTGTGGACGACGTGTGTGCCGATTTTTGGCGCGATTGTGCAGTTGATGGTCAAGATCTCCCCCCCCCCCCCCCCCCCCCCGGCTGTGGCATAGCCAAAATATCCCAGCCCTTTTAGGGTTAAATGTACTCAAATTCTAAGTTTTCTGGAATTTTACTACCGTAATCATCATAAAAATATTTTTAACATTTCTAAAATATAAATTTGCATGCTCGAAACAGTACATTGGTGCAATTTCTTAGAAATGGACTGAAAACATGTTGTGTAACAAATAAGATTATTGAAAAGAGAAGAAGAAATGTTTAAAATACTATATTTGAATTACGATATATTTTTGCTCGGGATATACATGATTTATACCATTGTTGATTATTATGTCTTTAATTGGTCTCTGGTTTTTCATGTCTTTACATTTGCCTCCTAAGTATTTTAACAAAATATGAAGCTTCCATAAACTGCTGTAACAGTACTTTATTATACTATCAGAATACTTTGTTTTATTCCTAAGAGTGAGGATACAGATAGTATTATGATACAGTATACATATTTTCTCAATGGTTTATTTTGAAGGGGGGGGGGCTTTTTTTTTTCTTTTTTCTTTTAAATTTTTTGGATGATAGACAGATGAAAGGGACAAAATGAAAAAGATGCAAGAGAAGTTGAGTGATATAGAGAGAGAAAGAGAGAGAGAGAGAGAGAGATGAGATAGAGGGAAGGGAGGACAGAAAGAGATAGCCTGAGAGAGAAAGAGGGTGAAAGATTAGCAACATTAAACGTCACTAAAGTAATCTTTGAGGGAAATAACATCTCATTAATTTGTATCGGTACTTAGGTTTCGTTGTTAAACTTCAAGATAAATAGATAAAGACTGATATTTTACACAATTAAGCACAAAAAGGGAGGAGTATGCATTTCCCCTATTGTAACCTCTCCCTCGGGTTCACTGATTGTATCAAATAATTAAAAACACTTATTTATTTTTTGTTGCTTTTTTGTATTATTTTCTATGGAAAGTCCCCCTCCCCAAATACTTCCTTTCTTCTAATCGCAGAGGGCCTGCTCATACGGCACTGGAAATATTTCAACCATAGACGTATTATAGATTTACTAGACGGAAAGCAGCACGCGCGGAAATCATTACGCGAATGGAATTAGGCCACGCCTCTTGGGGACCATTAGAAAGGACGATAAGCACCCGTTATCGCCGTGATATCGATAATAGCTGTTGCATTATTAATTTTTCTTGCGCTTGTCATTTTATTGTGAGACTTTGATTGGATGCTATGTTATGAATATGTATCTATTTCGATAGTATCGATCAGGGTTATGTTAATTTTTTTGACCTCAAATTCGTCACTCAAGATCAATTAATTATGCAGATTATATGCAATGACGTCACCCGCACGAAATGAGAGATTTTAGTTCAAAAGTACAAGATGAGTAGAGCTCAAATTGCGAGTAAACTATATAATTTAATTCATTAATAACAATTAGTTGTACTATTCTAGGTGATCTATAATAATTTCTCTACAATTTAAAAGGATTGACAAGAGTTGTGTTGAAAAAGAACTGAAACAATTTTCTCTCGAAATTACAGTTCTAAATTTTCGTCGAGAGGTAGTTTGACACGGAGATGGCTGTCCTCACACGCTGCGGCTTTAATGACAGCTACCCAGGCAGTCCCGGGTCAGTTCCAGCCACCGGCGCGGTGGCTACAGCGTCAAAATGCAGTGCATGCAAGCAAGAAATATTGGATCTAAGTAGGCCTAAATCTAGATCTAGATATAACGTAAGTCAACTCTTTGAATTATGATAGACTATTGCATAAGTTTTTCCTCATGTTGTCCATCTATATGCTGCACACAAGTGTATTCATTAGTCCAACTTGGCCTTGGTCCTGGAATCTTGTGGATCTAACGTACGGTTAGAATAGATTTGGAGACTGAGTGTGACTGTGCGACTGTATGGTGGGATTTACTATTTTCAACTCACAATAATTGTTGACATTTTATTCCATAAACCGAAGTCTGAAGAATAGTACCGTATCTTGAGTAGATGTAGACCGAAAATTCTGTCTCTCGTTCGGTAAGCTCTTCACTTAGAGACAGAAGCGCTCCATACACTCGCCTGTGCAAACCGAATGCACATTGACTTACACACTATAACAGTTGAATACGGCTGGAAGATTTTCAAACGGAGAAAACCTTGGACCCTGAATTACCTGAAAAACGAGCAATTAAAGGAATAACAGTCAAATTGGTAAGTTGAACATGTTCGTTTAAGTATAGAGCCTAGGCCTAATCTATTTAATTTACACAAATATTGTTAAAATGTGAATATTACGATTTTTAAAAACGACATGCCTACTGCCTCTCGGCTGTCAGTGAGTTTGCACAGGCGAGTGAATGGAGCGTTTCTGTCTCTAAGTGAAGGGCCGACCCTATCCAAATAAGAGGCTAACGAACGAGAGACAGAATTTTCGGTCTAGAGTAGATGTAGACTCACTTAGCTAGGCCTAGGGCTAAAGCTGTGTTTGGGAACGAATTCAAAGTAACCATGTTTGATAAGAAATTATGATGGATGTAGACTCTTTTCAACTTCACTTTCAATTCATGCCTGACTGTGTTTTTGTTCTATTATCATACTTGGTTCAGTTCATGCCATTTGGTCAATTAAACTGACTAAGTTAAATATTAGTCCGATAGATTTTGGGCAAAACTTCAGTCTGGTGTAAATTAAGCCAGTTTATGAATCCCTTTTCAAAATTTCAGACACACTATAAGTTGCAGAGGTTGTTTCTTTTTCTTTCCAAGAAACTTATAAAGCTTGAATGCACCTTAATTAATAAATAAATATAAGACAGCTGATGAATATTGAATTTTTACCTATTACAATAATGGATTGGAATTTACAAATGTATTTGCGTGATAAAAATAATTATTATCAATGTAACTATGACATGTATCAAGAAAGCCCCCCCCCCCCCCCCAAAAAAATGCCAAGAAGTTACAACTGTGTTTTCTTTTTCTTTTTTTTTACAACAGATCAAAATGGAAAGGAACCCAAGAAGTGTTATTCAAACATTGCGACAACTGTTGACCGTACAAGATGAAGCAGAAAATTTAGCCCTCCTAAATTACAGGTAAGTTTACAGAACATTTTCATTCATCTTTCAAGAGTATTGTATATGCTTACTACGTAAGTCAAATCAATTTAACAGGAAACAAGGAAATTAACTATAAAAGCAATCAGGGCTTCCAGGGGTCCCTAAAAGTGTTCGTTAAAATCATATTACACATACCCTCACTAGTTCCCATTGTTATTTTGATAGCTTGTCTTTAAACTATTAAAACATTATTTGAAACCATTACTAACAAAGCCCACCATTGTGTGTGAGCATGGAGAAGAAGATTGCACATTTATTCACAATACATTCTATGAAAACGGTTTCTTTTGAGCTGTAATCTATGATCTAAATTAGATGTACATTTCTACGTGTATCTAGATGTTTAAGAAGATCGAAAATATAAGAATTAGTGGAGTACAATTTTTTCTGCGAAATATATCTTGTGAACCTCTAAATTACTTTCATTTACTTATAAATTTATTTACTTATCCTTTTTTTACACAGCGTGATTCTTTACAATGGATGGTGAAGGAATATTGAGATACACAATCAGGAGAGATGAACAAAGAGCAAATATAATAGTACTGACCTGCTCAAGCCTGGAGAGGTAGGCCTATACTGTGTTAAATGTGGTAATCCCTCCCCCCCCCCCCCCACAACAAAAAAGTTTTTTTTTAATACATGAATATAAAAAATATATAATATATATAATATATCAATAGTACACAACTTGTAGAGGAGGAGGCAAGTTATTTGAAATAATTGTAATTCCATTCCCCTCTGAGCTTTAAAAGAAGAATTTTTAGTCAAATATGGGAATTTCCATCAAAGGATTGATCATTCCCATTTTCATGCTTACAAAAGAACTTGGTTTTAATGAATGTGGGTAAAATAGCTTTTTATCAAGCTATATTTCCTCTGTTTCAGTCATGCATATACACATATCTGGCACATTGCAGTCCTGTCATATTGTGTATGACCTTAGTAGTTTTTAATTTGTTCTATTTTCTCTTTTCATTCAACAGACTTACGGTATACCACTACAGCTCTTCATAGACATCTACCTTATCATGATACCATGTGCTTCAGATGCCAGCAGTGGATGTTCAAAAAACTGTTCAAGGAATAAACTCATATAATTTAGCAGGAAAGTCCACCCTGATAAGTTGGTTATAAAAGAAGCAGAAAAATTAAAGAAACAGATCAGTGGAGGTTTGAGCTCCTCTCCCATTTGCTCCATACAGAAAATTTCATAAATTTCCATTTTCTTAGTTTCTGATGAAGGAATAGGTTTTTTCCTACAGGTTTTGTAAACAAAAAATTGTATGAGCAATGATTATATATCTAAGGTGCATGCCAAGTATGTTTGAATATTTTCTTTAGAGAAAATGGAAATTAATGATTTTTGGGGTACAGTGCAAATGGGAGAGGAGCTCACAAGATACGACACAGAGTTGCCAATTTATCTTTGATTGATTACAACTTCAAAAAATCATAACTAGTTTCTTATGTCGTATCATATTTTGCTCAAACCTTCACTGATCTGTTTCTTTAAGTTTTCTGCTTCTTATAAAACCAACTTATAATCAGGGTGAACTTTCAATTTAATATTAACTAGCTCAATATGTATTTTTGTAAGGTCCTCATTAATCAGCAATCTCACAAGTGGAGATATGTAATGAAGGTGAGGCTTTCATTCAAAATAAAACAATACAGATATCATGGTTTCTGATTGGGAGGATTTCTATTGGAATATTGCATTTGCTGAAAGCCTAACAAATAAGTGCCTTCAGCTGAATGAAATTTAACCAAACCTAGATTTGAATTATGTTGGTGACCAGCAACAGTATAATAGAATGAAGCGGTTGTCATGAATATTTCTTGAAAACTGTTGAAAAAAACCCTGAATATTCATTCAATTATATGTGATGTGAAAATTTAGACTTCTGCAAAGATTTTCATTATTTTTTGTTTAATTATAAACTTGTTATTTTAATTGATATTTATTGTTATTAAATAGACAACAATAACAACAACAAGATTTAGTTTATCTCTCTTATGTTAAGGAGATGAAAAGTCATCTAGTTGCCTTAAATATTTACATTTTTTTTTATTGTCAAATTCAAAATTCTCCTTTCAGTGATAATGTTCATGTGATATACTTTTATGTATGAGAGGATTCAAAGTGGGAGGGTTCCATAACTAGAAATGTGAAATTTAAAATTTCTGTGAAAGGTAAGCTAGAGTGACCTTTATACTAAAAGAAATGAGAAAGATACAAAATGAGAGTAAAAGCAGTGGTATCGCTGGAGGGGGTAGGGGTGGGTGGAGGCAGTGAGAGAAGGCTTGCAGCCCATGCCCCCTTGATACAAAGTGGCATACCTTCAGTATACAACTCCAAGATTGTACCCCCCTTTTTCTTTTTCAACTTGTCAGAGAATTTTCTGCAACGTGTGCCCCATCTTTTACAAAATCCTGGATGCACCCCTAGGGTGGTGGAGGGTAATACACCTTAATATTTGTAATTTTCAAACTGTCGGTATTTTGGCATGTCAAAAAATATATAAAACTAATAGAACTTCCATTTTCTTTTTTCATTATTGAAAATTTGTGGGAATTTTTTTTTTCGGCACGGTTAGTATTGCCCCACCTCTCCCCATTCAAAATGCTCTAGCGACACCCCTGCTTGAAATGAAAGAAAGAGTGAAGACAATAAGCTCTGACTGGAATGGTTAATCATAAGTAGAAGTAAATGGATGGTATTGTAAGCCATGTGATTGAGTGGTGACTTACAGGCATGAAAGCTGGAAAGGAATGGCAACATAAATTTTAATCACAAATGCAAAGTAAACGTTAATATAGAACATATACTTCTTCCCGGTAATTTGATTATTCCTGACAAATAAAAAAAAAATCCCTTAAAAAAGAGAATAAACGTACACTTTTATTTAATTGCCAACATAAAAACTAAATTACATTAACATCAAGTCTAAATAAAATGGTACAAAAAAAACCTCAATTAACTAAATGACCCCACCGCCACACCCCAAAAGAAGATTATCCTTCCTATTAAGAAAACCATCCCTGAAAAAAATCTTACTTTGAAAGATAACTTCTTTGTTTTTTATTCATTATGCATGTATTATTATGTATTTATTTATGTATTTATTTATCATTATACTTAACGCATATTTAATGAATACATTCACGGGTATTAAGTATATCAACAAGAAAAGAGACTTTTGCCACTGGCGACGTGTCAAATACTTCACATTATTTTTACATTATCTTTGTTCATGATTACATTTGATTCGGTCCCGTCCGGTTACATTTTTAAGCTTTATTTACTTGTTTACATATTTGCAAAGATTTTGATTTGGAGATCGATTACAATTAAAGTGCATTGACCGAGCCCCGTCTGTCATAATTAGAAATTGCCGTCGCTGATTCGCCGAATCTGTTGCGTTGAAGCAATGAATACATTACCATAAATGCATATATTACTGAATTTGACCTTTCTTACTGCGCATGCCCCAAGCTGATGTGCGAATTTGTTTTCATACCACATACAAACAAACGCTACTCTCGGGGAGCATCTTACAAAATGAATCATGCATTTACGCTCATGAATTATGCAACGGTGCTTATCGGGCCTTCTAATGGACCCCGACAAGATGGCGGAGCTTTAGGGGCCTGGTTTAAACATGGCAGCCCCCATGGATGCACATTTGTGTCTCATACGAAATTTATTCGAAGGAATCAAAATCTTAACCTCACCATCTGGTGAGCATTCAGGTATGTTTCCATCATGTTCGAATATCATAAAAAAGGTCTACTATGTATTTATTCAGTTAATTTATTACAAATCCTTCATTTATGGAATCAAATGTTTCGAGTTTTTATGTACAGTCCCACCCATTCAAAGGGGTGTGCTCATGGGAATTTATTGAACGAGGATACTGGATAGTAAGTATGGCAGCGTGTCCAAACTTCGCGGATGTCCATACTTCGCGTATCAGTACTAAATACGCGATAAAAAGTACATTATACGCGCTACTGTATGTGGGACTGCGGAAAATCGTTCTACAATACGTAAAAAACCCAAAAGAGGCAAAATGCGACGAAAAAATGTAAGTAAATGTATAATTTAGTCAATATATTGATGAGAATCTTGTCAATTTTAGTAAAATCAAGCTTAAAATTATAATTTTGTACCGTATTTAAAATTCCCCTAAATTATCAAATTCTTATCCCCAATAAATTAGCGTCGGCTCTACGCTGTCGGGTTCCGTAGACGAGTGTATTCTGACGTCTTATTTATTATTTATCGTAATTAATCTGCACAAATAGGGCCAAAAGAGGGCACCAAACATAATCCGCGAAGTATGGACTCGTCTGTGGTGGGCGAAAGCTGATGGTAAGCGATTGGATTTGGCCTTAAAATGAGAGTTTATAAAATAAAATTTTCAAACATTTTTGTATGACATTATTTTACGGTATATTCTGCTTCATTTGATATTACATTTTTAATGTATATCTATCAAATTGTGTTGTAACGTCATAAAAGGCCAAAATGTCCGCGAAGTTTGGACACCCCATCATATTTTTAGTAAGACATGACTAGGCCACTCATAGTCATAGCTACATTCCTATACTTCGTGTGTATAATTTAGGCAGTCATACACCTCAACTTTTTAAAACACCACTGCACAAAAGTCACAAACATTCACTCAAAATCGGCATTTAGTTTACAAAAACCGACAACAAAATATCCAAGAAATACAATAAATTCAACTCACCGATGTTGGAAAAGATATTTCCAAAAATCAAATCCGTAATTTACCGTTGATTCTCGCGAAACGAGCTATCGGAGTCAATGTGTACATTTCCTGGTCGCCGCGGGCGCTGACACCTCTCCAAAAGAGTTTTGTCCTTAAAAATTCGGTCCCTGTGGCATACACGGAAAAGTCCCGATTTTCTGTGTGCGCGATCGTAAAGATCGATGTGCGCTTGCGATCCCGAGTTTTTTCGTGGACAAAAATTTTATTGGCCGATTTTAGTCTAAGACATCGGCAGTATGTAAACAACGCGCGATCGCGAAACAAATCGGCGGGGATTTCTCCGGTTTTGGACAAGATTTTGACTTTGGATTTTGCTGAAAATATCAAAAGTTCTTCCTAACGGCCATTTGAGGTAGGAGTGAGATTTTTAAGGCCTGAATTTGAAAGCAAGTATTTAAAATATTTATCTTATTTTTCCCCCATACCTTTACTACACGCGACAGAAAATATCAACTATTTTTGCATGTTGTATTCGTAGTGGTCAATATGACCACTATTCGTGGTGTGGTCATGACTAGCCAGGATTGGCTTCGTGAATGTAAAAAAAAAAAAAAATTGGCTATACGCCTTCTACATCACGAAGCCAGGCGTTCTTACCCAGCAATCTTAACTGCGCACGGGTTAGCAGGACTGGAAAATGCCCTGAAATATCACTTTTCTGATAACTCTCGCGACCGACAGCTCCTTCACCACAGCGTATCCTCCTTGGAAAACGTTTAGAATTAGAATGTCTTTTTGATCGTACGTATTTTTACAAAAAAATCCAAAAAAGATCCTAAGAAATTTCTGAAAACTCGCCAGTGTTTGTGTGTATCCATTGTCATGCCTTATCTGCATGACTGGAGGAGGGATGTTTCCATTTGAACGGGCATCGCTGTACAACTTCTACAAATTTTTGAAAATGGCATGTGAAATGCCAGCTTCCATGATACAAGTACTATGATTGCTGCCACCAACGATAGATGGTAAGCACTTCAGGACCAAACATATCCAGAGAAATAAAATTGGCAAGCCTTGGACCTCGTATAAGCATCACCTTGAAGATTGTCTTTAGTGGTGCCTTGTATTGCTTTCCTTGCTTCTCCACATGTAGGTTTTTGCTCACACTTTCCAGGAGTCCCAGCAGAATGTATTTGTTATTTAGTTTGCCTTCAGTGGACGCCTTCACTAGCTGGTTACATATTCCTTTCATACACCCTCTCTTGGCATAGTCCAGTATATTGTTGTGATATGTGCAACATTGCACCTGGTAGCTTTGCTTTGAAGAAAAAATATTTCAGAGTTCCTTGTACAATTGTGAATTTCTGTTCTCGCAACTTGTGAAATGTCTCTGTTCTGGTTAGATATTCATTTCTTGTTCTAGATATATCTCTTACACCATCAACCGATACAGTGTTTCGGACAATTGCTCTTTTTTTGAAAGACTGTAACTGAGGAACTTCATTCCATTTTGCTCAAATGTTATTTGTAAAGTGACCCAAACGCTGACACTCAGTGCTTCGGAATGTCCCTTTCATGTTCTGAGCGGGGCCATCTTTGGGGAATACAGTGAAGACAATATGAGGTTCTGCAAACCAGGTTTCCTTTTTATTCTCTTTTCCAGGGAGATTATCATCAAGTAGAATTCAGTCAGACCGCAGGTCGTATGCAAATGAGCCAAAATCGCGCATTTTGTTTCCAGTGCCCGAAGTGGACTCTCCCCCTGCACCCAGTCGGCTGTATCGCATGGTCATCTTTAAAGTTATGTTCTTAAATAAATATAAATGCTATGCTCATTAAACCTTCTGCAAAAATAAATGAATAGTTTACCAACACAGGGATATTTTGTTTTAGTCAGAATTTTAGAAATAAGTTGTTTAAAATAACTGATGAAATAGTCATACAAAAGCCTTTTTTCACAAGATTTCAAGTTGTTAAAAGACATATAAAAAGTATATGAGCCGCCATCAAGACACATATGTATGGAAGCGCTGGAATCTCATCTTTTTCATCGTTACATTAAAAACATCCATAGATTTATGACAGAGTCAGGATCCAGCAATATTCAGCCGCAGATCATCCGTTGTCAAGACCATGGTCAAGACCCTAGAATCTTAGCCCTCTGATTGGCAAGCAAGCCATCTGTAACCAAGTGCGCGTTGAATGAAACAATGCGCAACCTGTTGCTTCATCCTTGCGCAAACATGCGCATAGCTGTTGCCAGGCTGTGAGAAAACATCTTGCGTGGTGGTAACCAATCGGAATGCTGGAATTGACTTTTTTAAAGACAAAGTGTGTACATTGGTTACATATTGCTGGATCCTGACCCTGTCATGAAGTGTACATTAATGTTATTTCAATCTTTGGAAAGTACAGAAAATGCCCTTTACGCTCATGTCAAATTTGCCCTGGCTCACAATAAAACTATGGTAGTTTTGGCCAGATTTATATTTCATTTCATTTCCATTTTTGGTCATAAAAGGAACACGATTTTTTACCAATTTTGTCTTTTATTTTGAAAACAGCAAAAGCATGTCACAAATCTCTGATCCCTCTTCTTTTATTTGATGCATAACCCATGGCAATTGGTGAATGATAAGTAGTCTATTCAATAGTTTGCAAATAAGATGTTCCTGGCTGCTCTTGCTCATTATGTATTCATAGTCAGGCAGAACTGGAAATAAAATAGCGCGCTTTTTGGGGACCTGCGGATTGGCTGAATTCTAATGTTCACTGTTTTATCGTTTGAGTATGTGTATTTCTCCTTATGATAGCCATATCACAGTTGGGGATCTTCAGGCTGGGTGCTTGTAGATGGGGTAGATGCTGAAGGCACTGATGGCTTCTTTGTGAAATAATCAGAAAATTCTGTAAGATAAATGAAAGATGGAATTTTTTTTTTTTTTTCTTGACATGGTTGTTGGTCTCCATGTGATGCTTGACGTTCTCTTTCTATGCTTGATGTGTGAGAGAAATCAACCCTGTATTTTCTTTGCAGTTCAGACAAATAATGGCTTTGTTGTTCTTTCTTATGAAGTGGATAGGATAAATCTCCTTGATGTCCTTGAATGCAACTTCAGATTTAGAAGTTTGTTCTTTGAGTGCACTCGCATTTAGCTAGTGAAGTGATCTGCTTAGATGCTTTTTCATGTTGCACCATTTATTTGAAGAGCCAGTTTGCAAGTTCAGTTTACAGACTTTACAGAATATCTGAACCTTTCCATCTACTTTTACTAGTTCAGCATCTGGGGATAGGAGGTTCAGTTCTTTGACCAAATACATATTGATGCCAGTGTTTTCTGGTCTTGTACATATACGTGATGCAGATACATCCTGTATTGCTGTGTCTTCATCGAATGTGGCCGAGTCCACCAGTGAGGCTGTGTTTGTATCTTTCTCATCATGTGAGGCTGTGTCTCCATCTTGCCTATATGATCCAGTGAAGCTGTGTCTGAATTGTGGCTAATTATATTTGTGTCTGAACACTGTCTAACACCAAATGTTGCTATTGATGTGTTTACATCATGACTATAGTCCAATTCCAAGTCAACAAAACTACTGTCAGGTATAACCAAGTGTGTGTCTCTGTCTCCAAGCTCTTCTTCTTGGCTATTTCTAGCTGATTTTGACTTTGGTCCTACAATCTGCTTACGATTTTCATGTTCATTGTGTTCTGTTGCAGATCCACCTCTATGGGAGGCAGAAGTTGTCACTGTTGATGGGGATTGGGTAATCTTGATGTGTTGAGCAGGGGGTGACCACAGTAGTCACACAATAAAGTTGAGGAATCAATGATCTCAAACTCTAAACATTCGTCACACTGCTTGCAAGGGCCACGATTAATGCCTCGCTTGTCAACACCCAAAATTGTTTTAACTAATCAGCCTGGGATATCCATTCTGTAAAATGTGCTTTATGACTGAATGTAAAGCTAGAAGTGCATGTGAGTTTGAAGGAAAAATAATACAAATGGGAGCAAGGCTACACTGTCTACTGAAGCTACACGAAGTTGCAAGATGTCTGTGATTCTTCCCAACCGTTGCTCAATGGTCAAAATTCTGCAATGAAAGTGAGAAAAATAGTATTGACTTACAAAAGAGGAAATGAAGTAACATTACCAAGTTCCAAGTCTACGGTTGATAAATTATTGAACATTTATAAGGCACTGCAGAGATTTGCATGGTGATAATCTTAATACACCATTCCCAAACTAGAAATATCACTGAAGGTGATTAACACCCCCACCCCACTGTGTGTGCTAACTTTCGTGAGCATTGTTTGAATACTGAAGAAGTAGTTTGATCCTTTCAATCTTCTCTTTTAATTATTGCTTAGTAAAAAAACATGTATTATACGTAAAACTCATGCACATAGTAAAATTAAAAACAAATAATTACACACATATGTGATCAGAGTACTGGTACCTGTATATAATAGTACTACATGTAGGTCCTTCTGTTCTGTATTTATTCTAACTGTGTTTTTACTGCTAAGTGGCTATTCTGGTGTAGAAGTATGTTGGCATGATAATAATTTATTCTTGAATAACCTAATCTTTTTGTTTAATTGTACTCGTGTTCCAGAAGCAGCAACCCAGGATGGCCCCAGAAATGATTTGCTGGAATCCTCTCTCACCAAATCTGTAGAAGCTCTGCACCAAGCTCTGGATGGAAGCTCAGTCTTCCAGAATCCTGCCGCCATCTTGGGTGATAAGCAGGCTTCCTTGAAGTCTAATCTTCTTCAAGCAAGTGATAAGAAGTGGGCCTATGTGGAGCACTGCCTGGCTTTGCTGGAGAGCCTAAGATGTTGTTTCCATGATGCCATGCAGCTGTATGAGGATGAACGCAGGAGGAGCGAGGGAAATCCTAAGATGTCTCTGACGCCAAACATGGCACCTGCCGCATCACCGGACACCCTCAGCTTCAGCCAACAGACAACTCTATCAGCTCTCTTTCAGTTCATCACATCTCTTGGAATCTCCCCAGCTCTACTGAAAGGAGTGGGACTTCCCCTCAACGTCAGGTCACAGTTAGCTGCTTCCTTCATCTCATCAGTCAAACCTCTCCCATTCAGAGAGCAACAGAGGAGGTTGATGTTGATACTACAAGTTTTCGCAGACTGCATCAGGCAACCAGTCCTTGGTGGGTTCATCCTATCTAAGAACCTGAATGATGTGTTGGCAATATTGATTCAGATAGTGTGCACAGTGGAGATTCAAAAGACCATCAAGATCAGGAAGCCTGATGGAAGTCTTGTTAGTCCAACAGACGTGGAACCAGGTAAACAACCAATCATGCTACTCCATTTCTCCTGTAAGAGACCTCTGTGAAATTTATTTCTACAAACTTTACCAGAGCTTTGCTCTGTGAAAGTTTTGCGTTGATGTTATGCATGTAGATATTTGTAAATGGGGAAGCTGAAAAAGTATACTTTTGGACCATTTTGAATGTCCCAAAATGTCATTTATAATTAAACAATGTTCTTTGGTTATCAAGTCTTTTCACCATTATTCTGTTGTGAAAGATAGCTCGGAATATAATTTTGGCCACCTATTCAAATTACATGCCACAAGTTCTACAATAGTGTGTAAAATGTCAAGATTAATGAGAAATGAGGTGTTATCAATCTAAGAGAAATGTATTTTCCATCAATGTAGGAAAACTAATATTATTATTGTATTTTCTTCTTTTTTTCTCCAAAGTTCTACTTCCCTCTGACATCCAATTTGCCAGGACCCAACTTGAGCATCTCATGAGTCGCTGCTACCAGCCCTCCATCATCAAGGAGCTCCTTATCCTCCAGGGTGGGATGGGGTCAGGGGTGAAAGGTCAAACCCCTCTCCCCAAGCCACCTCCATGGTTGAGGAGGGTGTGTGGTAGTCTGCTGACTGAGAGGATAATGGCTGACAAAGGAGTAGCTCACTTTCTACAGGGGGTCATAGATGATGGAGGTATGTTCATAATACTTTTTTCTTTTCTTTTAGCTTTTGTGGATATCATTGATAAGCACAGAATTTTCCCAGCGACTCTAAATTTAATGATCATATCGAAGAGAATTGATAAATCAGAATAAATCAATGAAAGTATAACAGGCCGTGAATACTCCATCATGTAATGGAAGAATTCTCATTATTGATTGTAGATATTGTCAAAAACATTATAAAAACATAATAAAAGGTATGATTGCCAGATTATTTTCAATCATTTTTTTCTGCAAAACTGTGTGGTGTACTAAATTTCTCTTTTGTTTACTGTTTTGAATCTATCACACCATAAATGTGACAATGAACAAAGCCAATCTTTGAATATTTCACTATGTGATTTATAATTTAAAGTGGATATCAAAGATTTAGTTTGATCCATAAGATAAAAATAGTACACGTTGATGATTATCCCATTCTTGTTATTCAGATATGACATCAGATTCTTGGGCAAGATGTGATGCCATAGCAAACCTGTTAGCCACACCGCCGTCCCTGGCTATACCTAAGGAGGTTTACTATCGAAGTATCTGCCGTCAGGTACGTCAAAAGCATTTTTATCTGTTTTAATGATTCTTGTAAGCAGTTTTGTAAGTCCCTCTCTGGGGACATTTGCATGGCCTTTTTGCATTCCACACTTCTATCAAGTATAAACTGATTTTTAATTTGACAATGCTCATGAAAGTGGGAACAGTATAGCAGTTCTTTACTTTTTCTTCTTTCAGATGTTAGATATTCTTCGTTCGGGGGATGATGTGATGATGAGGCAGATCATCCGTGTCATCAGTAGCTCTGTGGTTGCCATAGTAACCAATGAGAGGATGCTAGCCAAGCGGTACATCCTAGACCCACTATTTAACCCCCTTGTAGCTGCCACAGATGTCCAAGGTAAATCCAAATTCATGAATATTTTATCCTTGATTTTAGTATCAAGAGGTCTTTACCTTTTTCTTTAATGAAGAAACTATTCAAGCAAAAAGCTTAATGAATTTTAAAATAGAAATCATCCATGAAATTTTGGAGAGTCACATTTATTAGGTGGTCTGTCGTAGTCGACAGACCACCTCTTAATTTCGTCAGAATTTTCTTTATTATTTATTTATTTATTTATTATTTATTTTTATTTTTCCACCACTTTCTTGTTACCATGATTCCTCAATATCGGCTGAGTCAAATTTTATCAAAATCTCGACAGTCATGAGGACATATCAGATCAAGCTCGGGTATCTATTTCAAGGTCATCAGGTCATCGTGACGTCATCCAGGCGCCATTTTGTGAAATCACATTATCAATCATATCTTCATAACGAGTCATAAAAAATGAACCATATTTGACATACATTAACTTCAGGTCAAGGGTCATCATAAAATGTCATCAAAATTTGCGCGGACATCATGACGCGCACGTACGCGCGCGTCAAAATTTAAAAATGCTCAAAATCACTTTTTAATCAAATTAGAGTATTGTTCAGGACATTTTAAGCATTTTAATTTTTTCTGTCCGTGCGCGTCCGTGCGCGCGTTATGCGCGCACACAGCGCGCGTTATGCGCGCACACAGCGCGTAGAGAACGTAAAAAACGCCATTTTTCGCATATTTTGTCTTCCTGACACTATTCTTGACAATTTCCAACTATTTACAGTCAATCTCGACCTTCCATAATGTCGTACGCGCGCGTCAAACTTTCAAATTCGTGCGCACGTCAATGGGCATTCTAATGTAAAAGGTGGTAAAAACATGCCCATCTAGAATTCGCCATAGCTCCTCAGAATATACGGAAACCACCCAATTTCTTTACATATTCTGAAAGCCTGTGAGTTGTAGATTTGAAATCATGTAGAATTTTTGCCGATCTCATGTTCTAACGTCATCATATTTGCATATGAACTCAAAAAAATGATTTTGAAAAAATGACGTCATCATTTTTGTATTCATTTGCTAATATTTCAGTAACAGGTGATCGATTTTCTTCCAGATTTTGATATGTTATAGCTGAGACAATTCTCTACCAGATCAGTTACCACCATTTTTCATTTTGATGACGTCATCACACTGAAATTTTCAATGCAAGATGCCATGTCATAATTTTCCCTATTTGCGTGTTATGTCTATGGAAGATGATTTTTTTTCGAATCATGAATCTACATGACATCGTTCTCTGAGCAGTATCTCAGTTATTTTTGGTCTATTTTCTTCCAGATTTTAATATGTTGTAGCTGAGACTATAAGCTTTCATTAGTAAGCCCTCCAAATTTTGATCAGATGTCGGGATCATGCCCAATTTTTCAGTACAAAATGTGATTTGAGAATCCCGTTTTCGTTTACGTGTTATCTCTATGGGAAATATTCTGGTCTATCGGTAAAGCACATGACTACCATGGTCAAGGTACCTGGTTCGATCCCCGGGGCCGATTTTTTTTTTTTTTTTTTTGCTTCTTTTTGCCTGTCATTTTACCATCCTCTTCGACTATTGTAACATAAAAAATCACAAATCATGTAATAAACTGCCTTATTTTCCATATTATGTCTATTAGAAAGTAGTGTGCAGTAGTTTGTCTACAACCCTATGGAAATTGTGATTTCCTGTCCTGTATTAGAGCTATGGGGTTAATCTCCCAAGTATCCTGTATCATCATCATTATTACCATCACCGTCATGATCATCATCGCTATTATTATATCATCGCCATCATCATTATATAATCGCCATCATCATTATATCATTATAATCATCATAATCACCGTTATCATCACCATAATCATTTTACAATGACCGATACACATTTTGCTACATTCCTGTCCTCAGGAAGCATCTCCATTCATGGCATTCTTGACATCCTGTCTTCTGTTTAGTATTTCCCCATCAATATGATCATCCTGATTACAATCATGATCGTGCCAATTTAAGGACAGACCACCTAATTCGTCTTCGTGACGAATTCAAGTCTAGTTTATTATTTATTTTTATTTTTCCACCACTTTCTTGTTGCCATGATTCCTCAATATCGGCTGAGTCAAATTTTATCAAAATCTCTACAGTCATGAGGACATATCAGATCAAGCTCGGGTATCTATTTCAAGGTCATCAGGTCATCGTGACGTCATCCAGGCGCCATTTTGTGATATCACATTATCAATCATATCTTCATAACGAGTCATCAAAAATGAACCATATTTGACATACATTAACTTCAGGTCAAGGGACAACATAAAATGTCATCAAAATTTGCGCGCACATCATGACGCGCACGTACGCGCGCGTCAAAATTTAAAAATGCTCAAAATCTCTTTTTAATCAAATTAGAGTATTGTTCAGGACATTTTAAGCATTTTAATTTTTTCTGTCCGTGCGCGTCCGTGCGCGCGTTATGCGCGCACACAGCGCGTAGAGAACGTAAAAACGCCATTTTTTCGCATATTTTGTCTTCCTGACACTATTCTTGACAATTTCCAACTATTTACAGTCAATCTCGACCTTCCATAATGTCGTACGCGCGCGTCAAACTTTCAAATTCGTGCGCACGTCAATGGGCATTCTAATGTAAAAAGTGGTAAAAACATGCCCATCTAGAATTCGCCATAGCTCCTCAGAATATACGGAAACCCCCCAATTTCTTTACATATTCTGAAAGCCTGTGAGTTGTAGATTTGAAATCATGTAGAATTTTTGCCGATCTCATGTGCTAACGTCATCATATTTGCATATGAACTCAAAAAAATGATTTTGAAAAAATGACGTCATCATTTTTGTATTCATTTGCTAATATTTCAGTAATAGGTGATCTATTTTCTTCCAAATTTTGATATGTTATAGCTGAGACAATTCTCTACCAGATCAGTTACCATCATTTTTCATTTTGATGACGTTATCACACTGAAATCTTCAATTAAAGACGACATGTCAGATTTTTCCCTATTTGCGTGTTATGTCTATGGAAGATGATTTTTTTTCGAATCACGAATCTACATGACATCGTTCTCTGAGCAGTATCTCAGTTATTGTTGGTCTATTTCCTTCCAGATTTTAATATGTTGTAGCTGAGACTATAAGCTTTTATTAGTAAGCCCTCCAATTTTTAATCAGATGTCGGGATCACGCCCAATTTTTCAGTACAAAATGGGATTTGAGAATCCCGTTTTTCGTTTACGTGTTATCTCTATGGGAATTATTTTGGTCTATCGGTAAAGCACATGACTACCATGGTCAAGGTACCTGGTTCGATCCCGGGGCGGATTTTTTTTTTTTTTGCTTCTTTTTGCTTCTTTTTGCCTGTCATTTTACCATCCTCTTCGACTATTGTAACATAAAAAATCACTAATCATGTAATAAACTGCCTTATTTTCCGTATTATGTCTATTAGAAAGTAGTGTGCAGTAGTTTATGTACAACCCTATGGCAAATTGTGATTTCCTGTCCTGTATTAGAGCTATGGTGTTAATCTCCCAAGTATCCTGTATCATCATCATTATTATCATCACCATCATGATCATCATCGCTACTAGTATATCATCGCCATCATCATTATGTCATTATAATCATAATCACCGTTATCATCACCATAATCATTTTAAAATGACCGATACACATTTTGCTACATTCCTGTCCTCAGGAAGCATCTCCATTCATGGCATTCTTGACATCCTGTCTTCTGTTTAGTATTTCCCCATTAATATGATCATCCTGATTACAATCATGATCGTGCCAATTTAAGGACAGACCACCTAATTCGTCTTCGTGACGAATTCAAGTCTAGTTGTATTTTTTTTTTGGGGGGGGGGGGGCGGAGGGGGGGGGGGAACAACCGTCTCTTTTTATTTATCCATATGTGTATAAGAAATAGATTCTATCAAAATTTATCTTGGGCATAATTCATTGGTGTCATCTCCAAAGTAAAATGGGAAAAATAGCACTTTGAAGTGTGAACCGGAATAGGAAATAGGCCTGTACAGATGTAAAAATAGACTGCACAATTTACTTTGTACAGACAAAATGTGTGGTGTATGTAGTGTATACCAAGTGAATTCCATTTGAAAAGTTGCGTTTTGTCGGCTATTTCCACTTTCAGGTAGCAGTCAGCGAGTACTGGCAAGTGAATCCGAGCTCTCACAGTGCATCAGTGACATCCACAGGATGTTCATTGCAGGGAGAGAACCCAGCTCTCATCTCCTATCATGCCTTACACCCATCCTCCATCATCTCTTCTCTCTGTACTGCTTCGCCATGGAAGGCATTTGCAACCTCCGGTAAGACTATTTGTGTTGTATGATTCTTTGACAACTACCCTCGGCACTACAGCTCCATGACATCTACTCCTTTTCTTCCTTCCCCCTTTCTTCTTGGATTGTATGTGGTGGATGAAACAAAGCGATGCAGTGATAATTGTTATTATAATGAAATTAATTAAAGAACAAAAGATGTGTATAAAATTGTTACCTTTCCCCTTCTCAGGACATCGGTAGAGGAGATCCTGTGTGCGTACCTTAGGACCTCTGATCACAGTACAGCACTCACTGCCATGGAGCACATCTCAGCCATGAAGACACACCCTTCGTATGGCAGGATGGATGAGAAGATCACCTTCACACCTGGTTCCAGTGGCGGTGCAACCATGCTTTACCAAGGAGATGCTAGGTGTGTATGCCATTTATTTACTGACTTTGGAGAGGTGTTTGTATCATACTGGATGGTCTTGAGGTCAAGACAAAGAAATATTGGACGAGTCTGAGACAAGACCAATATTGTTTCCATACAGACTTTCAATATTTCCGGCTTTGACCAAGTGAAGACATTTGTACTGTCACTATTTATCCAGTTTGAAGTATTCTAGTTTTCAAGTCATTTTCACATTTCTCAGTCATACACTTTGAATGATGTCATCAAAATTTGCAGACATTTGAAATTGGAAATTTGGTATTAGATCCATTTTTCAGGTGCTGCAAAAGAGAAAAGTGAAAGTTGAATGGGAGATTACTATTGGGGAAACTAGAAAATGAAATTTGAATAAATTAGTGAACAGGACTATGGCAGCGTGCCTTGCCCATTTATCAGCACATTTGGGTGTCGTGGTTGAGCAGGTTTATCTTTTGAAATATTGCTTTTCCACATCTGTTTGTATTGAATTAATATTAATATTTATTTGCCATTTTTCATTCCAGCCTAGAGGAACTGTTCACACAGAATCTGATAAGGCATGAGTACAT
The DNA here is from genome assembly GCA_025617745.1 of Heliocidaris erythrogramma. Taxonomy (NCBI): domain Eukaryota; kingdom Metazoa; phylum Echinodermata; class Echinoidea; order Camarodonta; family Echinometridae; genus Heliocidaris; species Heliocidaris erythrogramma. Next base: position 31,791,520 of record CM046866.1, on the reverse strand, counting down.
AGGAAGATGTTGTACTGCTCTGCTTCTCAAGGTTTCACAAGAGAAGTTGTCTGCTGACTTCTTTATCTTGGTCCTCAATGTGAGTAACAATTATATTAACCCCTTGCATGCCACCAGATTTTTGAGCAATTGTCAAAAATAAATTTTCAAGAGCTAAATATTATTTTGCAATGAGTTTTTCTTTGAGCAAACTGGGCAAAGATACATTGCATAGGAATAAACTTTATATTGAAGGCACAAGTTTCTGTAGGAGGACGAATTTTTAAGCCATTCTGAGCCTAAACAAAATTCAAATGTTTGGGCAGGATTTGCCGCCCACGGCATGGTAGGGGTTAAAGTTAAGAATTTTTTTTTTTTTAATGCCAGCGACACTTAAATGGTACACCACTTTTGTCACATGTGTGCTTGTCAGTTCCTTACGACAAGACGTGACTGATGATGATGTAAGTATCCAATTTGATCGCCTCGATGGCAATATTGACCCAGAATTTGAGAATCCTGTCTTAGGTAGCTTATCGAAACGCAATGGCGAAGAAGGACATGGTGAAAGACGCAAAGAGGAAAATTGCTAGTTTTGTCTGTGCTTCGAAAATTACAATCTGACATATCCAAATAAAAGTTTTCATATTTTTTTGCTTAAGAGGTAAAGACTAATTATACCCCCGCCAAACGAAGTTTGAAGGGGTATACTGGAATCAGTCGATGGTTGGGCGGTCGGTCGGGCGGTCGGTCGGTCCGTTGCAAATCTTGCGGATCGAACTACTTCCTCAGTTTTTGACCGAAAGTCATGAAATTTGGTACACACATTGGTCTTGGTGGGAAGATGTGCAAGACATATTTTTTCGGATCAGTCGGAATCTGCGTTGCCATGGTAACGGCATATTTATGGCAGAAAATCAAGGAAAACAGCTTGCGGATCGAACTACTTCCTCAGTTTTTGACCGAAAGTCATGAAATTTGGTACACACATTGGTCTTGATGGGAAGATGTGCAAGGCATATTTTTCGGATGAGTCGGAATCTGCGTTGCCATGGTAACGGCATATTTATGGCAGAAAATCAAGGAAACACATTGCGGATCGAACTACTTCCTCAGTTTTTGACCGAAAGTCATGAAATTTGGTACACACATTGGTCTTGGTAGGAAGATGTGCAAGACATATTTTTCGGATGAGTCAGAATCTGCGTTGCCATGGTAACGGCATATTTATGGCAGAAAATCAAGGAAACACATTACGGATCGAACTACTTCCTCAGTTTTTGACCGAAAGTCATGAAATTTGGTACACACATTGGTCTTGATGGGAAGATGTGCAAGACATATTTTTCGGATGAGTCGGAATATGCGTTGCCATGGTAACGGCATATTTATGGCAGAAAATCAAGGAAACTCATTGTGGATCGAACTACTTCCTCAGTTTTTGACCGAAAGTCATGAAATTTGGTACACACATTGGTCTTACTGGGAAGATGTGTACAACATATTTTTTTGATGTGTCGGAAGCTGCGTTGCCATGGAAACGGCATATCTATGGCAGTAAATCAGGGAAAAATCTTGCGGATCGAACTACTTCCTCAGTTTTCGACCAAAAGTCAAGAAAGGCTGTTCTCACGGGGCGGGGGGTATTAATCATCATCTTCAGTGATATTTCTAGTTCTTCATGCTAATATTTTGGTTCTGCCTCTCTAGAATAAAATTTTGATTTTTAATAATTTTGTCATATACAACGTCTTTCCCATGTGTTTACGTGCCACAAGTTTCGCAAAGCCACCTTAGCTCTGTTTATAACTTCAACAGTTTTTATAAGCAGGGTTAACCGCACTAGAATGACATTGTCCATTGTGTCTGTGAATGAGCGCAATCAGTTTAGTAGAAGAATGCTAGTGTGAAATGTTACAAATAGGTCAACTAGACTTACTTTAGTAAACGAAGAAGCTTGATGGGAGGAATTTTAATTTGTAAACAAATTTTTAGGCATTTTACTCCCAGTGTTAAAGATCGTATGCTCGATCTGTAATGAAAAACACAAGTCAGCCTGGTGGTTAAGTCGCTGCCCGGCAAGCAGTAGATGACAGGTTCGAATCCCGCTGGTTCCAATTTTTCTGACTTGTGTTTTTCATTACAGATCGAGCATACGATCTTTAACACTGGGAGTAAAATGCCTAAAAATTTGTTTACAAATTAAAATTCCTCCCATCAAGCTTCTTCGTTTACTAACCATTGTCTACGGCGGACCGTTTGAATATTAATGAGTCAGAAAGAAGAGGATATTGGGTATTTGATTACAGTTCATCGTGACTTGGCCGTGAACCAGAATAGCCTGGTGGTTAAGTCGCTGCCCGGCAAGCAGTAGATGACAGGTTCGAATCCCGCTGGTTCCAATTTTTCTGACTTGTGTTTTTCATTACAGATCGAGCATACGATCTTTAACACTGGGAGTAAAATGCCTAAAATTTTGTTTACAAAATAGACTTACTTTGTTTAACTGCGATGTTTTACGTTCACTCCAGGATGCTCTATCAGGCCAACTGGTCTTTGGCATGAGATGGTTGGTCACCTGTGATGTCGACCAATAACATTGAGAATTCCAAATTGCCAAACTTTCAAGATAAAGTTGAGTTCTGGTCATGTGATAACTTTGTGAAAGAAACTGTCTGGAAGCAATTTGGAAAGGTTGATTATATAGTACATAAGAATTGGTGTATGCTGTAAGGTTTTGGAATCACCGAGATGAGCAGAAATTTACTCAATCCTGCTGAGATTCACATGCACTGCACACAGAAATGTGTATATGGGACCACATACACATGTTCGGCCCGAAAATTTTGGCTGTTTCTCGTTATATTTCGAATATAAGGGCATTTGAAGAGCAGTTCTTTTTAGGGGACATTTCTACTATGATGTTCTTCCAAACTGACATAAAAGGAATGAGAAAGCTCACAAATTATATTTTACCCTTCCCAGAACTCAAGCTTCCCTTTAAGCCCCTGCTAGGTTGTGTTTTAGACCCCTTCTGCCGTTAAGAAACAAACTTTTTTTTTTATTGGATTAAAAATATCTAGAAATCTTGTGTCTTTCAGGAGATGACAGCAACGGTCGCTTCTCTAGACTCATCCAGTTCTTCGGCTGAACAAAGCAATCCTCCCTCTACTGGTTCAGGACATAGCAGAGAACTTCTGGACTTTGAACCATCTTCACAGGTTGATAGGATCAACACCGTACAGCATGCTCTAAGGGTCAGTAACGAGCTTCAAACTTTGAACAATATTTCTGCAAACTATATATCTTTGTCCACTTCTATTGTAGGGTGATCAACATTTGCTAATTGATTTCTTCAAAGATATCAGGTATACGCTTAGGTTGCGATTTAGTTTTAAGTTGGGTTTACGGTTAGGGTTAGGGTTAGGATTGGGTAGAGTGTTTGCTCAAGGGCTATAGTAAGACAAATGACCTGTGTGAATAACTGATGAAAAAGCAATTGTTGCAGGATGATGTGTTGTATAATCTATGGAAGATCAGGCCAAATCCCACAAAATGAGAAGAGGAAGGAAGCATAAAGGTTTTCTCAATTGGTTCATGTTGTACATTAGAAAACTCAATTGAAATGGATCCATATTAACTCTTCTCTTTTTCTCATAATCATATCTTCCATTGCAGGTTCTGGCTGTTCTGGAACAGCTCTGTGAGGCCTTTGGACCGGATGTCCTCAAGGACACTCGTCATCTGCTCCAGTTCTGCCAAGCTGCTCTCCAGAGATGCGTAGATCGACTGAAGCAGGAGGGAGAAGATGGGGCAGACATCCCTGGTGTCCTGGAGACAGAGACCCTGACCTTGGCTGTGGCTTTGCTCTCGGCTTTGATCACTGGAGAACAGAAGGTGATGTTAAACAGTTATTCTTGGAGTAAAGTGGGCTAATCATTACTCTTTTACCATTTTTTACTGATTTGTATACCTTCTTAAGTACTTTTTAAAAAAAGAATGACAAAGAAATTTGATGATTTATCATACCCAACTGCTAAGAAATACAGGGGACCTATGGTTTTACATCCTATCAAAAAGACTTGGTACTTGAGGATTGATGCCTTACCAAATGGGCACTAGAGCATTAACCTGATCTGGCACCTCCAAGTTATAAGACCACTGCTGTACTACCAAGCCTTCATGACTGATATTAATGGACTAAAGAGTAAAAACTAAAGGAAAGGCGTTGAACTAACAATCTTGCAGTTGCATATCAAATTTCATAACATTTTCACATCGTGTATGTTCGTTTAATGTCCAGACCTGAAAATGTAACCAATTGAATATATTGACAAAATATATGACAATGAATTTTCCGTTATTTTTAATATTGTGATTGTATTTTGTCTTTTTTCTTCTATCTTGTAACAGATAAAGCTGGAGCCAGCTGAAAAACAAATCCTACAGGACATTCTGCCACTTCTGATGACCATTTCCCAGCTGCACTCCTTGGAACCCATCCAGAAACTGGCAGATGACCTTGCTATTGCCGTAGCAACCCATGGTGCTGTGTCATCTTCCTCTGTTCACCAGGCAGGGCAGGATGTAAGGAAGATTGCAAAGAGGGATGAAGAACTTATTGTTGGGGTTGGGAATATTTCAACCAAAGGCATCACCAAGGGGAAGTTAGGACAACCCAGAGCTCAGAGCCATTTGGAATCTAATGATATGTTGGATAGAACATTAGGGAAAAGTGGTGAAGAAGGCAACACCATTGAGAAAGGAGTCTCTGCGATGAATGATAACATGGGCAAAGCCCTGCTGCATGGCCCAAGAATGGAAGATGAGTTGCAATTATCAAGAAGCTCAGAAATATCTGCCCAAGAAGTTACAGAAAAATCCTCCCCTCAAAATCAAGATGACAAATCGTTGAGAAATGATCCCATGAAAACTTGTGGAAAGGTGCCAAATATAAGTGAACCGTGTAGACAAGGAAATGATGATGGAACTACGGAGGGAGTAAGAGGTCTATCCACAAAAAGTGAATTATGTCACAAAGACAGCAGTGATTTGGAAAGCTCACAAAGTAAAACAACATCACATAGTAAAACTGTTCAAGACTTTTCAGGCAAAGCTAGCAATGATTCTCAGGTCGGGACGATTAATAATGATGGCCCAGTCCTCCAGCAAGGAAGGTCAAATGAGGAGAGTAGTCAACAGGAAAAGCCAGCGAGTGAAGCCTTTGAAGAAGCCATAAAGGACATCACTGACCCTCTTCTCCCTGTGCGAGGTCACGCCCTTATCATGCTGGCTAGACTCCTGAAAGAGAAAGACCCAAGAGCCCTTGCCGAGAGTGAGACCTTACTGAAAATCTTTGAGGAACACTTGTCTGATGAGGACACCTACATCTACCTTCCGTCTATCAATGGACTGGTGGCTTTGGCAGGCATCCATCCAGACCGGGTAATGCCTCATCTCTGCAGTAGTTTCAACACTGAGCATGCAGCAGACCAGAGCAAACAGTGGTCAGGCACCAGTCAAATGATGTCCCTTGAGAAGACCCTCAAGATGGGAGAAGCTTTAGTCAAAGCCACCCGACAACTGGGTATGTTAGACTAAAAAACAAATCAAATTAAATCCAAGTAATCCAAATTAATTTTTTTTTTTCAGCCTTGCCTTTGCTAAAGTAATTAAAGATAATTTCAAAATCTGGTAAAGGAACTGCATAAATGGCAAAAGTCATTCTGAATTATTTGTCATGCAGTAAATGTATTATTTGGCAAGGATTGTGTAAATACGCCAAAAAAAAATTACTGACAAACACCAATGAATATTTGCATATAAGGGACTATTTGCTTTAAAGATTGAATTGATCCTCTTCTGATTTTCCTATCCTCCATGCTAATACTGAGCTATTATACATTAGTGCCGGAGGCATTATGTTTTCGGGTTGTCCGTCCCTCCGTCCCGCTTTCTCGTTTTCGCGATAACTCAAGAACCATGTATGTATGACCATAGGAAGACGATCTGATTAGATTTTGGGGTATGTAGGTGAAAGGTCAAAGGTCACAGGTCAATTTCTGAAATTGCAGGACTGGTGTTAGCCTTGTTAACGTGATATCTCAAGAACCATTTGATCCATTAACTTCAAACTTGGAACTAGTATGCATCACCATAGTGAGACAAACTGATTAGAAATTTGTTCCCGTAGGTCAAAGGTGACCAGTCATAGAGGTCATTATACAGGTGTATGTGAAATTAATGGTTTTTTACCTTTGTTATCACCATAACTATTTTGTATTCATGACTAGGAGGAGATAAAGTGATCAGACTTTTAGGTTGTAAGGTGTCGGGTGTAAAGTCAAATGTCAAAGAGTTCAATTAAAGGAGAATTAACACTAGAATATAAATGTACTTATGTTCAAAGGTGTAATATATTCTTAATCATTGACCTGTATCACTTTATAAATAAAATATCAGCAAAGGGTTTAAATCAAGACATTCTAAGCACACAGTATCATCTGCTAACACTTCAAGGGGGCTGCCATTTTCTTGATGACATGGAGTTGTACATGAACCATTGGAGACCGTTCCGGTCAGGAAGATACTTTTAATCCACGAGCTAAATTGCTTCTCTTCATTACAAAAAAGCCCCATATATGATGGAAAATACATAACAGGTGTATACATTTATTTCAAAATTTGAAATTTATAGATTTCTTTTTTTTTTTCTCCGGTTTTGCAAACTAGAAATCGATTTCGTGGTCTTGCCAGGCAGAGCAGAACATAATTTATACAACGCGCATTCTGACTTTTGAAGTCCATTATCTCAAAGCAGGTGAATGCATAGTTTGTCACTATTGACGCTCGGGAAAGTCATCATCCATAAATTTGAATTAATTCGATCACGTACGTCATAGTATCAAGAAAATAGATTGATATTTAGTAATATCGTAATTTTCAAAGAAATATAAAACACAATTTCGTTTTTAGATTATATATATATATATATATTTGTTAAATATTTTAAATCTCAAATAGAATTTTGTATCAGGAAGAAAGACAATTTTGCATTCGGATTAAAAATATCTTTCTGTACACATCAAGAAAATGGCAGCCCCCTGGTATCGCTAGCAGACGATAAATCTTGCTGAGAAAATCTTGATTTATACCCATCTCGTATATTTTAATGCAAAACTATACATAGGGCAACAAAAAGGAATAGATTACATCTTTGAATATGAGCACATTTATATTTTGAGGTTAATTCCCCTTTAACATGTAATTAGAGGCTTTTAGTATTCAGTTAAGAAATCCATTTGGCAGACATATTTTTTTTGTGATCTTCAAAATTCAGTGAAAATTGTGTTGGATTCAAGGAACATTTGAATTGTTGTCATTAATAAAAAAGAAATGCTAAATTTCCTTGAATCCTTTCAAAAATACTTACATATTTTTTTTTTCATGCGATTACAGGAGAGCTAGTGCCCCACTACAGAGACCTGTTACTGAATACCATCATGGCCGGTGCCAAACACCCGGATGGTCACATCAGAGCAAGCTGTCTAGTGCATCTAGGGGAGGTCTGTGGGCTTCTCAGGTACTCGCTGGGTACCGTAGTCCATGAGGTAAGGTTTATTGCATGTTACTGTGTATGGAAGGATTCTATGAAGAAAAAAAGTTGATAGAAAAGGGGCGAGAAATCCAAAGTACAGTGGAACCTCTTTATAAAAAACACTGTTATAACAAACTCTCGTTATAACATAATTTCTGTGGTTCCAAGGAGTTTGTTATAATGAGATTCTACTCTATAAAAGCGATGAGAGAGAGAGAGAAAGTTGCCCTTATTTCTCATCATTCTCAAGACAAAGAAACTTTTGTGTAATTGGTACAGCTATCCTGTGGAAATTGTATCTCGTTTTTGATTATACTCTTACAGTTTCAAAATTTTGTGGTATGAAATGAATCTCAATAAGCATGAAACATTGTCTCTTTTTTTTTGGGGGGGGGGGGGGGGGTTGAGGGAGGGATTGTCAAATTGTTGTCTTGGACGCTGCATCTGTTATTAGACCCCTGCACGGTATCAATTACATACAATGATAGTTTCTATGTTTAATTTAAGGTTCTGAACTGCGTCACATCTGCTATCAAGAATGACCCTGAGTCGGAGGTCAAGAGGTCAGCTGTCCAGGTCACGAACCGCCTCCTCCGAGGACTGGGAAAAGATGCAATACAAGTGAGTTACTGGAAGGCACTGTTGTGCGTGCAAGGTTCCGTGCACCCATTAACCCTGGTACTGAATTTCAAGCCAGCACTCAGTGTGCACCATCTCCACTCCCTACGTAGAATTCCTGCCACAATCTGTGTCCTTCACATGCATGCATACGAACGCAATAATAATGGCTTTCCGCAAATCCCTGAAGTACCCAATCTCTCCTGGGTGAGGGTAGCCATGTAGAGTAAATCCTTGCCCAGTGACATCACTACCACGATGGGACTCGGACCATTTACCACTTGATTCCATGCCAGTTGGTTATCCAGTTGACCACAGCATTTCAGTATCACTTACATATTTTAAGATAACTCCCTTAACCATCTCATTGACAGCTGAGTACCAAATAGAGTGATTAAGCCTGAGTCATATCGAATATTTCATAATCTGGGATTCGATGGCTTTGATTCGATCGAATACCGGTGCATCAATAAATGATGGGCGGTGAAAACAGAGTTGCACACAGTTGCACACAGTGCATGCACCATGCACCGGTGACCGGTCCGCTGGCATTGCGGGCATATGTATGGGCTCTCGCTGCTCGACATTAACGATAGCCCGCTAGCCAATGGCTAGTAAAAATCACAGCGGACGAGCCAAAATCTTAAGTTTCTAGTCCGTATGGCTAGCCAAAATATCACTCTAGTGTCGCACGAAGCGATGCTCATTGTCGACACACCCGACAATGATTCATATTCAAAGAATTAATAATCTTACTTTGTCTTTGGAGAGCTGAATGGAACACGTTTGTTCGATGAAAAAAAAAAAACAATACGAAATAAACTTTTCGTCGCTCAATATAGACTCGACTTCATTCAGCTTCAGATCATTCAGAAGTAATTGCCAATTTGATGAGAGTGTGATATTAGTTATTGCGAATTAAGTAGGAACACTCGTACTCATGCCCGTATTTATCATGTTCAATTATACAATTGTCAAATTGACAATGCAGAGAGAGTGCAAGAATATTATCGTAAACTTCAGTTCGTAACGACAAAACGATTTTTCCATAGAGAAAGCACAGGTAAAGCGCGACGTCCTCCGCGAGCGAATTAGCGAAAGTTAGCCAACAGTTTGAAGTCGCCTTCACGTTCTCTGCTAGTATATATGCTGTACGTTACGGAGTTTCTTTTTTTATTTGCTCTTTTCATGGTGGCTACGGTAGTCAAAAATCTGGCGGACTACAAATCGATGCACCGGATTTGCCAAAACGAATTCGGGATTCGATGTCTTCGATCGAACATCGGCTAACCAATCGATTCGACTCAGGCTTAACAGTGATGCCTGAAGTCTTTTTCAAGAGAATTGGAAGTCAAGAATTTCCTGCCTATATCTATTCACAAAACTCAAGTGCTACGTCAACCCACGCAAAAACGCATTCCAGTCTCCCTACTGATCGAAAATGTATATTGTTTTGCCAAGATTACTTTAAAAATACTTCCTATCCGTTTTGATTTTTGTAATGAATAATCCACGATTGCAAAATAAAATTGTAATGAGCAAGGCTAGAGGCGGAGATGAATTTAAGGTTAAGTCATTCATCTAAGTGCATTTTCTAATAATTGTATGGTATGTATTATAATGGAAGGATTCTTGGGCCATAGAAAGGTCACAAAGAAAGGGTAAGAGAGCAGAGCCAGAAGGAAGGAAGGAAAATATGATAGGAAATTAGTAAATGAAAGAGAGCAGTTGTGATTAAAAGAAAAAAAATGACAATAGATTTGTGTGGGGGGCTGTTATATGGATTCATTTAATCCTTTTGTGTATTACACAACTGAAAAATAACTTGACATGTTTCTTTTTGGTGTCACTAGTAACCACCACACAACAATTTTTCATTTAGTTATTTATAAAATCGGACAGTAGGCTAGAAATGTTGTCCTAATGTCCTGTTTGACATACATGGAATCAGCTTTTATGAATAATGGTAATAATAGTGGGTACTTGTATAGCAAGCTGGGTAATAATATGATTGCAGGGCCCTCAGGGAGAACAGTATTAACCCTCTCGTTACCACAAGACTAAAATACTATTCACTTTGTACATGGTATTGTTGACTTTGGTCCTGACAGGGTTACATTACTGATGAGGCTACCCTGGATACACAAAAGATATTATTATTATTATCATCATCATTATTATTATAGCAGTCGTGTCTGGCACATTATCACACCTGGCGCTCCATTATCATTACCCCTGCTTAAGCCCATCTGCCATTACATCGCTTGAGTATCTTGAGGAATTAATTCCTGCCAGTTACCCATTTACCTCACCTGGGTCGAGTGTGGCAAATGTAGATTAATGCCTTGCCAAAGGACATAAGTGCTGTGCCAGGGATGCAGACCCTGTACTTTGTGGTTCAAAGTCCACAGACTTGTCCACTAGACCACAACACCTCTACAGGAGATAAGATAAGGATTACTTGAAAGATGATGAGGAAAATAATGCATAATAGAACAGAAGGCTATGAAGATTTGGAGAAAAATGTTTTAAACAAAGTGAAAATACAGGATGAAAGGGGGAAAGAAACTGAATTTATGGACCAAAGATTTTTTTTTAAGGAGGAGAGTTTACATTTAGCAATTACTCCATGTTTGTCAGTGTGCAAATGATCAAGTCTCCGTCTGCATATTTTATGCGTTTTTTTTTTTTTTTCTCTGTTTTAACAAAATTTTGACAATTAAAATCCATGACATTTTCATCATATTCCTTAAAAATACCAAGAACTAGCTGATAATTTAACCAAATCTTCCCATTATGACAATTAAAATTTGTTACATTTTCACCATATTTCTTAAAAATACAAAGAACTAGCTGATAATTTAACCAAATCTTCCTGTCGTATCTTGCAAATATTAGTTTTCAACATATCCAGTGAAAAAAGCTTTAAAAACATAATATATTTTTATATAATCTTTAAAGTGACTGTGTAAATCAACTTCATGAAAATGTCTTCGATTGAAATGATTATTACCGCAATATCCATTGGAGCTATTGCACTTCAATAACTTTCAACATGCTCATTATAGGGGGCTTTTATGGTTTGATAATATCTTGAGGTGTGTCAGTCAACTTCATGAAATTTTATTATAACGTTCAGATAACATAATTATTTCTGTGGTGGAGTAATTGATTTTGGTGGATTCTTATATTTCTAACAAAAATGTATCCATTTAAAAAGTCTGAGAATTGATAGTCAATTGCATAAAAACTGCTAAAAGGTAGGTGTGGTAATCAATAAACTTCATTACAATCTACCACATACTCATCAAAATTATGTGTCCTATGACAATAATTTTGGATTCTCCAAAATTTTTAAAGTATTATGCTTTTCAAATAATACCTTAACGGTATCTATCCGTACATGCTTTATCGAGCAACATTGTTTTGAAATCGACATGTAAAAACCCACTTGTGCCAGATTTCGGTAAAACCGTGAAAACCTTAGAATTACATGTGAACATGAACCGAAGGAAATATGAAATTTAAAACCAGTGAGAAGGCTGTTTTCATGTGCTTCTCATCAAAAAGTAAAGGATGGTGGGCATAAAGGAAGGCGTAGTTTTCACTGAAATGGTACCTGCCATTCTTATGAACAGCGATTTTTTTGCATTTTCCAGAACTGCAACTTCTTTGAAGAACAAAGTGCACAGCAAGTTAATATTTACATGAAATTAAACTAAGGAGTCCTTTCCATTGTTATTCAGATTTAAAAAGTGTGATATAAAGTGCACATAAAGCAGAAAAAAACAAATAATGGCAATTTTCCACCTGAGGAGGGGCACCTTTTCCATTACAAGAGGGGCACTTTTTTCATCGCTTGAGGGATATTTATTGATTTGGTAAAATCTGGGAGTGTTCGCCCCTGACACCCACAGCAGTTGGGATCAGCCATGTTTTATGTAAATTACAAAAGATTACAAAGATTGTGTATGTTACCTTTTTAAAGCTTACGTTTCCCTATTGTCATGTTTGTTGTAAGATACAGACATGTGAAGCACATTACGCTCTAAAAAAAAAACATGGAAAACTGCCTTGGCTTACCGAGTCATAATTATGTGAATGACAAAAGGGTCATCAGCGTTTTGGGGTCTCTTTTGTCCCCAGGGGAGGGGGCCAAGGCCTTTTTTTTTTTTTTTTGGATACAATGGAACCTCGTTGTAACAAACTGCTTGGGACCAAGGATATTACCTCTTTATATCGAACTTTGACTTGAAAAAGCCTGACTCTAGCCGGTTCTTTCCTAGGTTCTGGATGCGTCTATACGGGATGTCTACCGCTGTCTTAAGCATGTGAGAGCCGTTGAGAAGGATGAAGTGCTGCTCGTACATGCTCAGTTAGCTCTGGAAGAATTGGACAAGATCATGCGACAGTATCTGTTTCCAGAACAAACACTCTCAAAGAAGATCACCGTTTTAAATCCATAGTAGGTCCTAAGTTAAATTGATTTATGGCGACTTGGTTCAATTTCTGTTTGTATATAATGTTAATTCTTTTCCTTTTAGCAGATGCAGTATTCTCTTACAGGGACGGGGGGGACACAAGTCAGAAAAATCTCTGACAAGCAACACAAAATGAGAGCAATAACATAAAAGCATTATCAATTTTTTTTTAATTCTGTGTAGTTAACTTATGGCAGATTTTTTTTATTAGGGGGGGGGGCATGCCACATGGATCTGTCACAGGTCAGTCTACCTACTATCCAAATGGTAAATATCATTTGCCTCTGATCAGTTTGTCCGTTATCCATATGGTCTAATCCTTGGGTAGTACAATTTTCATGTCATCTTACTAATATTTGATCTAATGACTGCTTGGGCTGATATCATTTTCAGCTACTCTATGCTTGGTCTAATATTCAGGTCCTGGAACAAAGCACCCTGTGGCCCCTAACCAACATTTGTTTTTAGAGGAAAGGGTTATACATGTAAGACCAGGTAGATAGTACACCAAACAGGCATTAGACCAAACTAAAAGATGAAAAGTTTGCCAAATTAGTGCTACTCAGAAATTGTAGCGCAGGATAGTGCAGAATAGTATATGCTTCATGATAATATTCAGTTTTATATTTTCATTAAAAAACAAGCAAGGTACTAAAAGTAGATTATGTGATGCAGCTTTTATCATGTTTAAATAAAATGATGTAGATTTTGCATCTGCAATGGATTTTTTAAAGATAATATGTTTCATTGATTTGTTTAACAAAAAAATAAAACAATGTTTCATTCTGGATACTATGGTATATATAATTGCTGTAAGTGATATAATGATTGTGACAATCAGTTGCTCCATGCCTGGTCTATTAAAATTGACTAATTTGGTCAGGAAGCAAAAGTCAATTTGATTTGATTTTTTTTTCCTTTTTTAATTTGTTTTTGCTATGTGTATGTGTAATCTTTTTATCAATTCATTTTACATTTATCTCCACGATGTAGAATCAGGAAGATTTCGAAAATCGCATTGCATGGTTAATACAGTGTCTTGAAATTTTCTTCTCCCCTCGTCCCCCCCCCCCCGTACTTGGCTTATTACCTCTTGTTCAGAAAGCATACATTTACAAGAGCAAGAATCTACCTGTGACTCACTATTTTCTTTCAGTCTTGAGATTTATTTGATCAGTGTGTTAGTAGTGCAAGTTACAAACAAATGCATTTATGTGACATGCCTCCACCTTGCAGAATACTGTAACAAAGGTTAATATATTTACTACAAACAAGATTATGTATTCTGAACAGCCACCTCATCAAAAAGCTTCTGGCCAAAGACAATGGCTTTTCCTTAATATGCACCTGGCATTATATAAATTATATGCATATAAAACAATCATCTACATTAATTCACTATTGGAAATCATCAGGAGGATCAATTCGGTCACAAAGTGAAATCATTTACGATGGAAGTCCTGAATAAAAGACCAGTTAAGTACTCTTGGATTTATGTTGTATTTTGCGGCTCGATCTCGACTACCAAAAGCTTTAGGTTTGACTGACAATACCAACACATCATCTATCCACTGTGATGATACATGTATTATATGTATACATAACAGTTTCATTAGGGAACAAAAAAGCCTATAATTTTGAAGGCATATTAAGTAAACTGGTACATCGATACATTGTATAACCGTAAATTTTCAAAACAAGTTTACCAAAAGCGCCAATGGCAATTGTGGAATACTTTCATTAGGAAATGAGCAAAATCTGCATAAATCAAAATCGGTCACATATGTGAAGACTCTGAACTCGGGAGGGACTTTTTGATGTTACATCTCAAAATTGATTTATAAGAAAAAATAAAGAAAAAGAGGTACTTGTTTACTATATTCAGTCTGGGCAGAATGGCAACATCATGTGATAATTTTCTCTGTCATGCAGGTTCATTTTTGTAGTTGTGGACCAGTTCCTTAAACTTAATATCGTTTGCCTATGACCCGTGTATAGAGAGTGACCTTTTGGATCTCGAATATGTATATGTATATTGTTCATTTACATCTTTGTATGTTTTTATATACCCCGGTCACACCAACGAGATCAACATCACATCAAAAACATCATTAAACTTCGATCTTATTGAAGTCGGTAATACATGTACCCCAGTCATACTGCTAGACAGACTCCAAACCGACTGATAATTAGAACATAATCTTGACCACTCGGGTAATGTAATGTTCGTTCTGTTGTAGATGTGGTGTCGGTGCGACCAATGAAAACATACAAAGATAATTATACATGAACAATATACATATAAAGTTGAGATTCAAAGGTCACTATCTATACATGGGTCATTGTAAAACCAAAAATAAGTAAAGCAAAACAGTCAAAATTGAAAGATTGAAAGCCACTTCATTTTTATTTGTTTTCTTTGTGGATTTTTTTTTCTTCATAAATCTTGCCCTTCAGTAGCACTCTCAGGAAAAGAAAGCGAATCAAAATCCTTCAGGGTTCTTAACCTTGTCCGGTGTAGAACTCCTAAGGGTTCTTCAGTGGGACCTTATAGGGTTCTTATGGGAATTCACCTCCGACTGTCCTCGATATCAGTTGGCACCACAGAATAATAAAAAAATATTTGAAGTCACATTTGCTTTTATTCTGAGAGAATAAATAAGAAAACAAAGGAGGAATTGTGAATAACAAGTTACAAATCTCTTAAATAAATTTCTCTAACCAAGGCATCAAGATACAAAAGTATTTTGGCCCTGATTTATTTCCATGATGTATATCTATTCCATTTTTAACTTAATGGGTCAAAAGAACATAATGGGATTCTGAAAACAATCATGCCACTGAAAACCATTTTGCGTCATTTAAGAAGCCTTTATTAATACTTGTAGAGCCTTAAAGAGTTAAAGGGGACGTCCACCGTGGTATTTAGTTGATTTGGAAAAAAAAAAAAAATGAAAGAAACAGATTAGTGAAAGTTTGAGCAAAATACGTCAAAAGACATAAGATAGTTGTGAATCTTTGAAGTTGTAATCAAACACAAATTGGCAACTCCGTGACGTATCTTGCGAGCTCCTCTCCTATTTACTCTGTACAAAAAAATGTTATAGATTCTCATTTTCTCAGTTATGGTTAAAGGAATCAATTTGTCTCATTAGGGTTGTGTGTGAAAACAACTTTACAATAATTATATATAGGGTGCATGTATGATAAGATATTTTCTTTAGAGATATCAAAAATTTATGATATTTTATTTTGTGATTTTTTGATTACAACTTCAAATATGCATAAATTTTCTTACCGTTTTTTCCTCAAACTTTTATTGATCTGCTTCTTTCATTTTGCTGATTCTTTTAAAGCCAACATGATATCATGGACTTCCTCTTTAATAGGTCCCTAGGCTGGAGTATGGCCCTTTTTAGAAACGCAATTTCAAGAACCCCTTTACAACCCTTTTTGATTTTTAATGTTCCAATAAAATGGCGAGAATGCTGAATGCTGTCACAATCTGCACATATTCTTTTCAAATAATCATAAGAGCCTTGATGGCCTTGACACTTTTTCAGTCACTACATTCAGCGGCGTACGGTGCACAATTTCGGAAATTTCGAGAAAAAAAATATTGACCTTTTTAAAATAAATTTTGTCATAGATCTGGTAGGTAATTTGATTTTTCCTTTCCTTTTCTATTTCCTTTCTGTTGGCGTAGAACATTTTTATTTTCTGTTTTTTTAATAGCCCCCCTTCCCCACCAGTACGCCAGTGACGACATTAGAAAACTAAATAAATTGCACTGTAGCAGCTTTAGTTACATAATTTGGTCATTAAGAACATGGGCGAATCCAGGGGGTACATCCGGCCTTTGCCCCCCCCCCCCCCATGGAAGTATGCATTTTTACCATAAAGGATCCACCCTTTTGTCGTTTGTTCCCTCCCCCCCCCCCCTTTTAGACTGAAAACTTTTTTTTTTTTTTTTTTGCTTGTCAATTATAGAGGGAAACTGGACCCCCCTTAACCCCCCCCCCCCCCCCCCCCCCAATGAGCGACTCTTCGAGAAGCTGGCTAGACCCAAAAAATACGGGTCTACCTTTTCCAAAAGTTGACAAACCTGCATTTGTGTGCCCCCCCCCCCCCCCCATATACTAAATCCTGGATCCGCCCCTGATTAAGAATTAGGACTGGTTATACATCAAATAAAATACAAATACAAAACAAAAGTTTTTACTGTTATTTTACAAAGACAAGAGAAACGAATAGCCATGTAGGAATATAGGCTACATCATTGTACCGAATATTCGAGATATTTATATCACTTCAAACATAAATGATTACTAAAATAGATTTCAAAGGCCTTTGTAGTCAAAATGGGATTCTGGCAAGGACAGGAAATTCAAAATGAAGAGGTGATCACGAACCCATATACCGTTTCAGTATAGACATCAATCAAAGTGAACTTTAAGCTGCAGGCACTGATATTGAATCGCATCAACTTGTTATCATCATCACTGACCAATGCTTTACACATTAACTGGACAAAGTGCATAGAGAGGGGGAACGTAGAAAACTAGGTTAGGTGCTCGGGCGGAGAAAATTGGAGTCCTGGAACAATAATAACGCCTCTATCTTCAGACGACTATTAGGGGACGGTGGATCGGGAGGGGGTCACGGGGTTCAGGGCCCCTTTTTTCTTTACACCGTTTTTTTTTTTTTTTTTTTTTTTTTTGGGGGGGGGGGGTGGGACGGATAACTTCTTTTTTATTGCTTGTCTGAGATTTCTGGAGAATTACCCCCCCCCCCCCCCCCTTATCGCCGCGGACACTCTACCCTTGAAAACTACACATTAGAATAAAGCCCCGGACAACTTCCCTTTGGACAAAATGGGCAATTGCCATTTTGGGTATATAATGGGGATATTCGTAGGTAGTTCCCAGTGGATAATTATTTTAAGGGTGACTAATTATCCTTGGGGTATAGTTTTTCTGGAGGACAATTTTTTTTTTTTTTTTTTTTTTATCACAGTGGTAGTTATCCGAACTATTTGATAAGTACCTAGGTCATGTAGGAGTTGGTATGAGGTAAGGAAATATATACATTTCCTGATTTCTATGCACACTCTCCCACCCCCTTTCTTCCGACATCGAAGTACGCCCCTTTTCTCAACAATTTTTGTTGTCAACAACTCCGCCCCTGAATTACGATCCTCGGCTATTCAGCCTCTTGATAGAAATAATGGGTCAATTAGTCGCTCTTCGCTCCCCCATAATCAGAATATATATTCGGTATATAATTACAGTCGAAAGCAATACACGAGCCTCGATGGTGCACCATGAATATACAGATGGACATAATCAATTATTCGTGCTAATGATTTCAAACAAGATCGAGAAAACGTAACAATTCCACAGCATTATGAACACAACACAAATTCACGAATGGCCTTGTTGCAGAGAATATTAAAGGCGACCATGTTGAGGAATAGGTATCGGGAAAGATAATAATTCACGCTTCGTGCAAAAGTAATGACTCTTAACCACGAAGTTTTTCATAAAAATTGCAGACCTATCAAAATATGGGAGTGAGTTTACTTAGTATCGTCATAACACATAACTCATTACACATTTTAACCCATTGACGTCGGGAACCGAGTGCCTCCTGTATTAAGTATATTGGAGTTAAAGAATTCAGTAGTCATCGGGTTAAGGTATGACATAGGTGAAAGTATAAGGCCCGAATTCACAAAGGAGGTTTAAACCATGGGTAAGGTTTAAACCTCCGTAAGCGTACTAAAATAAGCGTAAATATGCGCTCATTTACCGTGCGCGCGCTCAAAGAAAATATATGATTGGATCGGATTCCGTGCGCACGTAGGCTTAAAAAAACCAGGAGGGGGTTTAAACCATGGTTTAAACCAAACCTCCTTTGTGAATTCAGGCCTAACGGTTTACATTAAAGGGGTGCATCGAACACCATATAATAGTGTGGTAGTTGTTTTCCTGGTGGTGGGAGGTAGCTCCTTGCCTAATATTGTATGCAAATTCATTAAAAAGATTTGTTATATTAAAAAAAAAACCGGACTTAAACAAAGAGAATGTGATAATTAAGGTTTACCAGTATATCTCATATATTATCTTTAATATTATCTCTAATATTAATAAACAGCAAAACTGTAGTTTTTCACGATAACTGTGAGTTAGGTTTTTCGCATTCTACATGTGCTCTTGATAGTGTTTCCATAAACCACATGGAATAGGAAACTAAAGGGAGATGCCGAACAAAATTGCCGGAAAATTTCCTCCTCCTCCAGTAACGCCTCTGATTTCTGCTTGTTGCTTGAAGACATAGCACCTATATTTTTTATTATCGTACAGCAAGCTGGACCACCTAATGAAATATATTTGAAAGGTGATAAAAACATAGGAAATATACCCTGGTGCAAACGTGAAGTAATAAGCTTCAAAATACATACAAAATACATACAAAATACATACATGTTAAATCGTCTTATAGTGGACATACATTTCTTTCTGATGTTAAATTTGTCACTGCCAGCACAAAGAGCGCCAGGACAATAATTTCTGAAACATTTTTGCGTGGAAATTCCTTATCTTTCGATTGGTGGCCATGTAAATAAACGGATTGAGGGCGCTGTTGGCATACATCAAGCATCTGAGCCACATCTGCGTTGTAATGTCGAAGCAAGATGGGCAAAACACATGGACATATATGTAGTAGATGGCTAGAGGAAACCAACAAATGGAAAATGTTGCCACAAGACCAGCAAGGGTGACGGCAGGACGGATGTAACGCCGGTACTCGATGTCGAGATAATTCTTCTTGGCCAATATAACGCTGTTTCCTCTGACGGAAGTGCCCATTGACAACTCTGTGACGTCCGCTGACCTGGTGTCGGGTACAAACGCTTTCATCGTCTTTGACGGATGCCGCTTGTGATTCTCCACAGGATTTGTTTGTAGGTGCCGTGTCGTCATATGTGACGGGGGTTGTGAAGTTCCTTGAGAAGAAGAAGGGTCCATATTGTTGCTTGGTCCCCTAATGTTCGTAAGTCCGCTTCCAACCCGGCTGCGCTTCTTCAACCGCTGTTTGATCTTATAAAATACTACAGCATTGATAACCATTATGGCGAGACCGGGAGTGAATATATTAATCGCCACACCAATGACAACGAAAGGGATGTCGATTTCGGCAGGAATGTCCTGGCAGTCTGGGCTATGGTCATCAGCTCGTTCTTCCGACGTGGTCGTCAGGATCCACAAGATGGTGCCGCCGAGATGGAACAACATCGGGGTTAAGAACGTCATGGTGATTTCGAAGACGATCCTTGGTTTTCGCTTTACGCGGACGTATCGAGGGTATTCGTAGCACAGGAGCTGCAGTTTATCGAGACTGATCAACACCATGATCCAGACACCGGTGTTCTCCAGGATAAGGCGAAAGTAGTTGTAGATGGTACAACTGATGTAGCTGAACGGCCAGCGTCCGAGGTACACGATCACCGTCATCATCGTCTGACACACCAAGGCGATCCCGAGATCGGCAATCATGAGGCCAATGATGTAAAGAGTGGCCGGTTTGAGGCAACCTCCATCACCTTTGACGAAGTAAGGCACGTTGGTAAGGTTCGCGAGTACCATGATCACCACGAGGATCCCGGACACTGTCGCCAATACGAGATCGGGTGAAATAAGTCCGACCGGTCTTAGATCGCGGCAGGTGATATCCGCCGTCACATTGTCACTGCCTGATGAATTGTCACCTTGGAGCATTGAGAAACTCGTCATTTTGTAAAAGTCCGTTTGCTTTACATTGCTGTTCCAGAACTGAGAAACGTTGTGTTATGTGTCTAGCTCATGGAGTCACCGTAATACCAGAACTGCGATGAATCTGAAATATCAAGCAAAATGTGATGAAGATGAAAGAGCCGTTTCGTAATGTTCTTTGGGGTGAATGTGGTCTGGTGTTAAAGACAGACAGTGGTATGAAATTAGAAATATTGATTCGATAAGTATCACCGTCCATAAATTTGATGTCACATGAAATTAAGAATGAAGTGCAAACAACTTTAACATAACTATTTAGTACAGAGATAGATTGTGAAGAAATAGTCAACAAGCTATCTACTTTATGTACACTATATATGCAGCCATTCAGATATGAAATTACCAATTGCCCTACAGTCTCCTGTACATTCATTATTATTGTCATAAAGGATTAATTGGAATTAATAGATTTATCTGGCTGAAAAACTGCAATATTCTTCCATGCGATCATGAGTGTACGTTGTCTTTGTGTTGATGGTTTATTTTACCTGACTGCTCAGAAAGTATTGTAGTAAGCAACCAGGGGGCCGACTGCTTTATGTCCTCTCAGGACAGCATACGGCAGATATACGATAGACATACACCTATAATAATTAAAATCGTCACAATTGAAAGAAACCATGGATACAGATTGAAAAAAAAAACACCACATGATTACCAGGTAAGCAGATGCAGTTGGATCGATGATGCTACGAGGTCCACCATTATGGACAATGAGCATTGAAATATCTCATTAAAAGAGTTTGAGGAGGAAAGCAAGATCCACCGTCGATTTCTCAGACACAAAATTCCATGTGGCGCGCTTTTGAACGCCCAGCTTCGTATATTCGTCAGTGGTGGGTTTAGTTAATGAAAGAAATAAAAATGCATTGCTCACTAAGCATTTAGGAGCAGCAATCCACGAGCGCCAAATTTCATAAGAAGCTAATAACACTCGTCTTTTAATTTTGTTGAGTCCGAATTTCAAGAACTGACATTGTTTCCCAAAGCAGCTTCCGAACATAAATGAAAGGAATGGATTCTAACGTCCTTCTCCAAGCATTTCGTGATCGAGAGATAGTTTTGTTTGATTCGTTCATACGCAGGCGCAGATAATTATACAGCCGGCGCTGCACTCTCCAAACTCAGATGAGCTTTATGAAAATAAATGTACTACTCAAAGTTGGCGACTTATCTGGCATGGAGAGGGAGAGAGAGAGAGAGGTGATACAAATTGTGGTTGATTGTGCGCTTTGTTAATGGTGGCGTAGCTACGAGGGCACAAGGGGCATATACCCCCTATCGAAAGGCATAAAAAGGAGAGGGAGAGAGAGGTGATACAAATTGTGGTTGATTGTGCGCTTTGTTAATAGTGGCGTAGCTACGAGGGCACAAGGGGCATATACCCCCTATCGAAAGGCATAAAAAGGAGAGGGAGAGAGAAAGTGATAGGAAGAGATAGGGAAAAGGCAGCGCAAAAAGAAGACAAAAGTGCCCTCCCACACTCTCCCCTAATTCGATGGCCCTTTTTCAAATTTTATGTACGTGATATATATTTCTGGCTGAAAAATCAATGCTGAATTCACGCTATGCGTGGTTACTATGGGTTACTATGGGTTTAACACATTGACCCTCCAAGGTTTCGATGCTGTCCTCATGATTTATAGAAAGATGTGCCCAGTTAATTAAACAAAATTTACAAACCATGGAGACTCTATAGTGATTGAGATAAGAATTTTTCGCTCCCCTATGAAACGAAAGTCACGAAGGCGACATAGGAGATTGTGACGTCAATGTACATTTTCCGACCAGTTGCAAATCATGTTGTTTAAAAGATTTAATGATATTTTCTTTCGTATCATTCGTGAAGATGATACATATATTTTAGTCCCATTGACACTACCGTAAACAACACCGTGATTTTTACCAAAATCGCAACGTTGCAGTGGAAGTTGCTTAGCAACTACGCCATCTTTATTATTAGCAATTATGATTCGCATTTTCGAAACCTTTTTTTTTACATGTACTTTCAACGTCATAGAGCCACGGTGCTTTGCGATAAATTTATCTACCTCAAATTAGAAGCCATTATGCAACTTGCCTATACTTATGCGATCATACAACATATTTATGATGAGCAACTTATAAGATTCTATTATATCTCCCACGCGGAATTGTATGTTTTTCCTATAATTTTGTTGAGTTGTTCTACAGAAGGAAAACTAGTCTGAGAAAGACAAGGAAAAAGGGGATAATTTGCCCAGGATAAAAGAAAGAGTCATAGGGGGGGGGGGGGGGGGGGTAATTATTGAAAACTCATTATTATAGTGGTTTTTTTGGTAGTTGGGTTTTTGTGGGGGGGGGGGGGGGGGGGGGGGGGTGGGGGTGGTATTAAGGGGTGGAAGGGGGAAGGGGTACGGAAATTCCACCCAATAGAATAAATTGAATATTATTTATATATAACTATACTGGAAGGAAGGCGGCAGACCTTAGCGGCGCTACAGATCGAGTAGTTGCATTCCTTCCCTAATCGATTCTTTCCTGTCACTATATTTTATATTTTATATTTTTCTCTTTTTTATCGCAATAAAGACTTCCAGATTTGGCATAATCTATTATTTAATACCTGCATGTAAAATATTATGGTTACTTATTATTATGTAATTTGGCACAATGATACTGCATGTGAATGTATTTGTTTGTGTATTTTACCTTGATTATTGTGAAAAATGTTATTTTTAAAAAGGAAGTAATAAAATATTCTCAAAAACAAAAAAAAACTATCCGAAATGAAGTTCATATAACCGATCATCACAAAAATCTAATCGATTCTCTTCCTAATCGATTCTTTCCTGTCACTATCCGAACTGAAGTTTGGGTCAAAACTTCAAGGTCACACAGAATTTGCAGGGGTCAACCGATCATCACCAAAATCTAATCGCTTCTTTCCTGTCACTATCCGAACATTCCCTGAAAATTTGGTGCAAATCCGTTCACCCGTTCTCTAGTTATCTTGTACACAAACAAACAAACAAACACACAAACAAACAAACATACGGAGCCCTTTACATAACCCTGCCGATTTTATCGGCGTGGGTAAAAAACAAACAAACAAACATACGGAGCCCTTTACATAACCCTGCCGATTTTATCGGCGTGGGTAATAAGTAGAATAATGATCACACAATATGGAAATTACACACCCGTATTGTACTGTGGTTGTTGTTTTTCTATGATTTCTTGCTGAATGATTATGAAATTTTGTTTCGAAATATAATGTCATTTCTATAAAGCGATTTCAAACATGAATTCAAGTTAAAGCGAGAAATCTAAGAATACACCAATCTTAAGCGAATATCATATTCAAATCAATAAAATCGATGAAACGTAAAACCATTATTCGATGTCAGTTGTCACATTCCTGCTAGTATAATATCACTCACATCTGCTCCTTCTCGCAGTCTGCTTCACGTCGGATGCATCCAATTTTTTTTTACTGCAAGTAAGTATCATATACTTTATCAAAATTATAAGATGGTTTGACAATTGATCTGTTCCTGTACGAGTGTACTGGAAGTTTGTATTCCCACATGAACCCCTTTCCAGTCAATGTTTTTAATTTCTGTGTTATTAAAAAAAAAAATCCATATTCTATCCAAAGACTTCTTACTTTTTCCACATAAAAATAATACATGTTCATATGTTTCAGTATAGACATCAATCAAAGTGAATTTTAAGCTGCAGGCACTGATATTGAATCCATCAACTTGTTATCATCACTCTGACCAATGCTTTACACATACAGGGTTGGAAAAAAGTTTGGAATATTTTTTTGGCGATGAGTATGTCTGATTTTAAATGCTAGTTTCTACTATATTGTGATGAATAATTCATCCAAATCGGATTAACTGTGTTGAATGAAGTCTACTGTTCCATCTTGTACCAAAGATTACGTAATATTGTTAAACATGTTACAATGGCTGACCAATGAACCACATGTTGTCAGATTTGCTCTATTTGTGTTTGAACATCTTGTTATACATTTCTGTACTTCACGTGGAATTTTGAAAAAGCTACGTGCAGTTTGCAGTCATTTTGAGGACTTCGGTATAGCAATTAAACTGTATCTGATTATTTAACTTTTTCGTTAGACATTATTTTGCAAAAACAGCAAATATACGCTTCCGAATTCCAAGTGGACCTCTGCACTATGTGATAAGCCTGATTTTTAATGTTGTGCTTTTAAAGTTAAAAAGGGACACATATCTTTTATTTGAACCTCAAAGAAGAACTTAAAATGACGAGGGATATGTTTAAGACAAGAAATAATTCTTGGAATAAAAATATTCCAAACTTTTTTCCAACCCTGTATACTGGACCCAGTGCATAGAGAGGGGGAACGTAGAGAACTAGGTTAGGTGCTCGGGCGGAGAAAATTGGAGTCCTGGAACAATAATAACGCCTCTATCTTGGTACGAAATTATAGAATTCTCAGACGACTACTAGGGGTGGATCGGGAGGGGGTCACGGGGGTTCCGGAACCATTTTTTCTTTAAACCATTTTTGGGGGAATGGGACGGTTAACTTTTTTATTGCTTGTCTGAAATTTCCGGAGAATTAACCCCCCCCCCCCCCCCCCCCCCCCCCCCCCCCCCCCCCCCCCCTTATCGCCGCGGACACTCTACTCTTGAAAACTACACATTAGAATAAAGCCCCGGACAACCTCCCTTTGGACAAAATGGGCAACTGCCAGTTTGGGTATATAAACACCATGGTAATATAACAGTCTTTCCGAGGTGGGGGGGGGGGGGGGGGGGGGGAGGGGAGGATGTCCGTAGGTAGTTCCGAGTGGATAATTATTTTAGGGGTGATTAATTGTATCCCCCGGCAGTATGCCGGAGGATACTTTGGATTCAGCAGCGTTTCGCCGCCGCCGCGTCACATTCTTGTGTGCGTTCTAGCGGTCACATTTCTCGACGAATTTCTTTCAGACTTCCTATGGACGTGTATCTTGGTAAAATCTGGACCCCTATAGTTTCTGGTGATGCTGCCCCCAGTGTTCCGTCTTTTATAGGGTAAAAGGCCATATTTTTGGGGAAAGTTTGTGTGCGCTCTAGCGGTCACATTTCTCAACGGATTTTGTTCAAATTTTGTATGAAGGTGTCTCTTGGTAAAATCTGGAACCCTATAGATTTTGGTGATGCTGCCCCCAGTGTTCCGTCTTTTATAGGGTCAAAGGTCATATTTTGATAGATGTCTTGTGTGTACTCTTGTGTGCGCTCTGGCGGTCACATTTCTCAACGGATTTTGTTCAAATTTTACATGAAGGTGTCTCTTGGTGTAATTTAAAAAACCTATAGTGTTTGGTGATGCTGCCACCAATGTCCCGTCTTTTATAGGGTCAAAGGTCATACTTCAGGACATGTCGTGAGTGCACTCTGCAGGCCACATTTCTCAATGGATTTTGTTCAAGTTTTGTATGGAGATGTATCTTGGTATAATCTACACATGTTTAATTTTTCGTGATGCTGCCCTCATTGTTCCGTCCTTTATAGGGTCAAAGGTCATTTTTCCATTTCTTGCACTCTTACTTCTGCATTTCTTGCGGATTTCGTTCAAATTTTGCATGAAGGTGTCCCTTGGTGTAATCTAAAAACCTGTAGTTTTTGGTGATGCTGCCACCAGTGTCCCGTCTTTTATAGGGTCAAAGGTCATACTTCAAGGGATGGCGTGAGTTCACTCTGCAGGCCACATTTCTTGATGGATTTCTTTCAAATTTTGTATCTTGGTATAATCTACACATCTTTACTGTTTGGTGATGCTGCCCTCATTGTTCCGTCCTTTATAGGGTCAAAGCTCATTTGTCCCTTTTGTGCACTCTTCTGCATTTCTTGACGGATTTCATTCAAATTTTGTATGGAGATGTATCTTGGTATAATCTACACATATTTCATTTTTGGTGATGCTGCCCTCATTGTTCCGTCCTTTATAGGGTCAAAGGTCATTTTTCCATTTCTTGCACTCTTACTTCTGCATTTCTTGACGGATTTCGTTCAAATTTTGCATGAAGGTGTCCCTTGGTGTAATCTAAAAACCTGTAGTTTTTGGTGATGCTGCCACCAGTGTCCCGTCTTTTATAGGGTCAAAGGTCATACTTCGAGGGATGGCGTGAGTTCACTCTGCAGGCCACATTTCTTAATGGATTTCTTTCAAATTTTGTATGGAGATGTATCTTGGTATAATCTACACATCTTTACTGTTTGGTGATGCTGCCCTCATTGTTCCGTCCTTTATAGGGTCAAAGCTCATTTGTCCCTTTTGTGCACTCTTACTTCTGCATTTCTTGACGGATTTCATTCAAATTTTGTATGTAGGTCCATTATAGTTTACACCTCTACAGTTTTTGGTGATGCTGCCTCTAGTGTTCCGTCTTTCATAGGATCAAAGGTCATATTTTAGTGGATGTCTTATGTGCGCTCTGAGGTCATATTTCTTCCGAATTTTCTATAAAAATGCATTATACTCTAATCTACACAAATCGTTTTGGTAATGCTGCTCCTGGTGTTGACAATATTCCGGGCCACTGGCGGCAATTTCTACACCATCCTTTTGTTTGAGGGAGGGGATGGGGGAGGGTCTTTGTCCCTCCTTCAAATCGCTGCCAGCGCCGGGGGATACGTTGCGCATTGCGCGGCACGAGGAATGCACATTTCTAGTTATTCTTGGGGTATAGTTTTTCTGAAGGACAATTTTTTTTTTTTTAATATCCCGGTGGTAGTTGTCCGAACCATTTGATAAGTACCTAGGTCATGTAGGAGTTGGTATAAGGTAAGGATATATATATATATACCTTTCCTGAATTATATGCACACTCTCCCACCCCCGTTCTTCTGACATCAAAGTACGCCCCTTTTCTCAACAATTTTTGTTGTCAACAACTCCGCCCCTGAATTACGATCCTCGGCTATAAATAATGGGTCAATTAGTCGCTCTTCGCTCCCCCATAATCAGAATATATATTCGGAATATAATTACAGTCGAAAGCAACACACGAGCCTCGATGGTGCACCATGAATATACAGGTGGACATAATCAGTTATTCGTGCTAATGATTTCAAAAAAGATCGAGAAAACGTAATAATTCGATTATGAAGACAACCCAATTTACGAGAGGTCTTGTCGTTGCAGAGAATATTATATTAAGTGCTTCGTGATAATTGCAAACCTATCAAGATATGGGAGTGAGTTAGTATCGTCTTCTGAGTGCTGTCCAAGTTGTCACAATCATAACACATAACTCTACACAATTAAACACATTGACGTCGGGAACCGAGTGGCTCCTGTATTAATAATAATAATAATTATTATTATTATTAGGCCTATAATAATATTGGATATTTATATAGCGCTCATATCCACCATGAATGGTGCTCAAGGCGCTCCAATATTACCCTGGCTTTACCCAGCTGCCATTTAAGGCGCTGAAAGCATTCAAGGAATAAATTCCTACCAGGTACCCATTTACTACACCTGGGTAGAGAGTGGCAAATGTAGATGAATGTCTTGCCAAAGGACAGCGCCGCGGCGGGACTCGAACCGCGAAGCATGAGATCCACAGTCCGGTGACGTATCCACTAGACCACGACACTCTACAGGAAGTATATTGGAGTTAAAGAATTCAGTAGTCATTGGGTTAAGATATGACATTGGTGAAAGTAAAAAGGTTTACATTAAAGGGGTGCAACGAACACCATATAATAGTGTGGTAGTTGTTTTCCTGGTGGTGGGAGGTAGCTCCTTGCCTAATATTGTATGCAAATTCATTAAAAAGATTTGTTTAAAAAAACCGGAGATAAACAAAGAGAATGTGATAAATAAGGTTTACCACTATATCTCATATATTATCTCTAATATTAATAAACAGCAAAACTGTAGTTTTTCACGATAACTGTGAGTTAGGTTTTTCGCATTCTACATGTGCTCTTGATAGTGGTTCCATAAACCACATGGAATAGGAAACTAAAGGGAGATGCCGAACAAAATTGCCGGAAAATTTCCTCCTCCTCCAGTAACGCCTCTGATTTCTGGTTGTTGCTTGAAGACACGCGGAATATCGATTTCGCGGCATTTTAAGAGACAGATACGATATTGGTATGGTTTATGCCGTTATTTAAGAATTAGATTTGATTCCCTTTTTATCACGGTATATGGCCTCCTTGCGCACAGCACCTATATATTTTTATTATCGTACAGCAAGCTGGACCACCTAATGAAATATATTTGAAAGGTGATAAAAACAAAGGAAATATACCCTGGTGCAAACGTAAACGTGAAGTGATAAGCTTCAAAATACATTAAACATGTTAAATCGTTTTTATAGTGGATATACATTTCTTTCTGATGTTAAATTTGTCACTGCCAGCACAAAGAGCGCCAGGACAATAATTTCTGAAACATTTTTGCGTGGAAATTCCTTATCTTTCGATTGGTGGCCATGTAAATAAACGGATTGAGGGCGCTGTTGGCATACATCAAGCATTTGAGCCACATCTGCGTTGTAATGTCGAAGCAAGATGGGCAAAACACATGGACATATATGTAGTAGATGGCTAGAGGAAACCAACAAATGGAAAATGTTGCCACAAGACCAGCAAGGGTGACGGCAGGACGGATGTAACGCCGGTACTCGATGTCGAGATAATTCTTCTTGGCCAATATAACGCTGTTTCCTCTGACGGAAGTGCCCATTGACAACTCTGTGACGTCTGCTGACCTGGTGTCGGGTACAAACGCTTTCATCGTCTTTGACGGATGCCGCTTGTGATTCTCCACAGGATTTGTTTGTAGGTGCTGTGTCGTCATATGTGACGGGGGTTGTGAAGTTCCTTGAGAAGAAGAAGGGTCCATATTGTTGCTTGGTCCCCTAATGTTCGTAAGTCCGCTTCCAACCCGGCTGCGCTTCTTCAACCGCTGTTTGATCTTATAAAATACTACAGCATTGATAACCATTATGGCGAGACCGGGAGTGAATATATTAATCGCCACACCAATGACAACGAAAGGGATGTCGATTTCGGCAGGAATGTCCTGGCAGTCTGGGCTATGGTCATCAGCTCGTTCTTCCGACGTCGTCGTCAGGATCCACAAGATGGTGCCGCCGAGTTGGAACAACATCGGGAATAAGAACGTCATGGTGATTTCGAAGACGATCCTTGGTTTTCGCTTTACGCGGACGTATCGAGGGTATTCGTAGCACAGGAGCTGCAGTTTATCGAGACTGATCAACACCATGATCCAGACACCGGTGTTCTCCAGGATAAGGCGAAAGTAGTTGTAGATGGTACAACTGATGTAGCTGAACGGCCAGCGTCCGAGGTACACGATCACCGTCATCATCGTCTGACACACCAAGGCGATCCCGAGATCGGCAATCATGAGGCCCATGATGTAAAGAGTGGCCGGTTTGAGGTAACGTCCATCACCTTTGACGAAGTAAGGCACGTTGGTAAGGTTCGCGAGTACCATGATCACCACGAGGATCCCGGACACTGTCGCCAATACGAGATCGGGTGAAACAAGTCCGACCGGTCCTAGATCGCGGCAGGTGATATCCGCCGTCACATTGTCACTGCCTGATGAATCGTCACCTTGGAGCATTGTGAAACTCGTCATTTTGCTACGTCTGTTTTGTAAAAGTCCGTTTGCTTTACATTGCTGTTCCAGAACTGAGAAACGTTGTGTTATGTGTCTAGCTCATGGAGTCACCGTAATACCAGAACTGCGAGGAATCTGAAATATAAAGCAAAATGTGATGAAGATGAAAGAGCGTGTGTGTGTAATTGGGTTTTTACAGACGTGTATTAATCAGATATTGTTTACGTCTGGGACCGACCTTTAACGTCACCATCCGAAAGACGTGACTCAGTCTCGAACCTGGGTCCGCTGAATCAGTTTATAACTTCCACTGGTAGCTGGATTACAGGCGCACGCCACAACGCCCACAACGCCCAGTCGTTTCGTAATTTTCTTTTGGGGTGAATGTGGTTTGGTGTTAAAGACAGACAGTGGTATGAAATTCGAAATATTGATTCGATAAGTATCACCGTCCATCAAATTGATGTCACATGAAATTAAGAATGAAGTGCAAACAACTTTAACATAACTATTTAGTACAGAGATAGATTGTAAAGAAATAATCAACAAGCTATCTACTTTACGTACACTATAAATGCAGCCATTCAGATATGAAATTACCAATTGCCCTACAGTCTCCTATACATTCATTATTATTGTCATAAAGGATTAATTGGAATTAATAGATTTATCTGGCTGAAAAACTGCAATATTCTTCCATGCGATCAGGAGTGTACGTTGTCTTTGTGTTGATGGTTTATTTTACCTGACTGCTCAGAAAGTATTGTAGTAAGCAACCAGGGGGCCGACCGCTTTATGTCCTATCCGAGGGACTTGGAAATGAGGATTACCCTCCCGTCCCCTTAATCGACGCCCCTTGTAGAAGTTGTAGTATACAGTAAAGAATTAAAATATTTTTTAAAAAATCATAATCATTCAAAAGAGAATGTTTTTCGCAATGACCAAGTGAAGAGAAAAATAATCAAAACCCACGTTGCAAACTAATTGTCAGGACAGCATACCGCAGATATACGATAGACATATACCTATAATAATTAAAATGGTCACAATTGAAAGAAACCATGGATACAGATTGAAAAAAACACACCACTTGATTACCAGGTAAGCAGATGCAGTTGGATCGATGATGCTGTCCATCATTATGGACAATGAGCATTGAAATATCTCATTAAAGAGTTTGAGGAAGAAAGCAAGATCCACCGTCGATTTCTCAGACACAAAAATCCATGTGGCGCGCTTTTGAACGCTCAACTTCGTATATTCGTCAGCGGTGGGTTTAGTTAATGAAAGAAATAAAAATGCATTGTTCACTAAGCATTTAGGAGCAGCAACCCACGAGCGCCAATTTTCATAAGAAGTTAATAACACTCGTCTTTTAATTTTGTTGAGTCCGAATTTCAAGAACTGACATTGTTTCCCAAAGCAGCTTCCGAACATAAATGAAAGGAATGGATTCTAACGTCCTTCTCCAAGCATTTCGTGATCGAGAGATAGTTTTGTTTGATTCGTTCATACGCAGGCGCAGATAATAAACAGCCGGCGCTGCACTCTCCAAACTCAGATGAGCTTTATGAAAATTAATGTACTACTTCTCTGTACGTGATATATATTTCTGGTGCCACCACCTCCCCCCCCCCCCCCCCCGGCACCAGTGCCAAATCATTGGCTGAATTCATGTTATGCCACTGTTGGTTACTATGGGTTTAACACATTGACCCTCCAAGGTTTCGATGCTGTCCTCATGATTTATCGAAAGATGTGCCCAGTTAATTAAACAAAATTTACAAACCATGGAGACTCTATAGTGATTGAGATAAGAATTTTTCGCTCCCCTATGAAACGAAAGTCACGAAGGCGACATAGGAGATTGTGACGTCAATGTACATTTTCCGACCAGTCGCAAATCATGTTGTTCAAAAAATTTAATGATATTTTCTTTCGTACCATTCGTGAAGATGATACATATATTTTAGTCCCATTGACACTACCGTAAACAACACCGTGATTTTTTACATGTACTTTCAACGTCATAGAGCCACGGTGCTTTGCGATAAATTTATCTACCTCGAATTAGAATCCATTATGCAACTTGCCTATACTTATGCGATCATACAACATATTTATGATGAGCAACTTATAAGATTCTATTATATCTCCCACGCGGAATTGTATGTTTTTCCTATAATTTTGTTGAGTTGTTCTACAGAAGGAAAACTAGTCTGAGAAAGACAAGAATAAATGGGGATAATTTGCCCAGTGAAGACTCAGTCATTATTCAACACTGACTGTAGTTTCGTTGAGAGCCGGTTGGGGGGGGGGGGGGGGGAGGGGTTGGTGTAAAGTGCATCTTATGGAAAGTACGGAAATTCCACGCCACCCGAAATCAGAATAATATTATATAAAAACTAGAAAGGACGTCAAAGGAGGCAGACCTTAGCGGCGCTACAGATCGAGTAGTTGCATTCTTTCCCTAATTCTGTCATTCGTTTCCTGAGCGCTGTCACCATGCCACGTCTGACTCGAAACCAGAGGGAACAAGCCATCGGACGTCTTCATGCTGGCCAACGTCCTAGAGTCATTGCCAACGACTTCAATGTAGCGTTCGGACAGTAGAGAGACTGCGGGAGCGATACAATGCAACCAACAGCACCAACGATCGTCAGCGCAGTGGTCGTCCCAGGGTGACAACAGCACGTCAAGATCGCCATCTTCACCGGGACCACCTGCAGGATCGCTTCCGCAGAGCAACAGAATCAGCTCTACAGACTATTGGCACACACAACAGACCAATTTCTGCAGCAACTGTTCGTCGTCGGCTGAGAAGCTTCAACTTGTCTTGTCGGCGTCCTGCTCGGGGCCCTATCCTCACCGTTCGACATCGTCGGGAACGTCTCCTGTGGGCCCAACAACGTCAGAACTGGCGCTATCAACGAGGAGAGTCGTTATTGCACATCTGTACTTGTTAATCAAAACAAAGCAAAACATTTTCTCAGTTTTCATTCTTGAATAAAGAATATGTTTCATTGTAAATAAAACAGTTTCAAACACATAAATGTGCGACGTTTCTTTTGTAGTTCAGTCTTATTCAAAAGGTTTTTACATATGAAAGGAATAAAATTAAACCAATTTTGTATTATATTATTTCCGAAATATCTACTCCCATTCTTTAAAAAAAAATCCTTGATGGACTTCAAATTCCCTACTTTATCTACAATATGATGCACTTTAGATATATTTTTAAGAAACAAATTTTCCAATACGAATATTGTTATAAATTTATTGTTGAATAAAATCTCATTTCTTCTATCACTTTCTTTTATCAACAAATGTTCTTTGGTGCAAAACCACGACTCCATCATATTTCTATAAAAAACTGGAACAGATAGATTAAGCACATTCAATGCAGTATTAGAAAAAATATATGAGCAGGCCACCCACTTTCCTGGTTTGGTGTCTGAAGTTACGTTTCCAACCCGTCTTTGATTCTCTAAGCATGAGTCTTTTCAACCAGGTGATTGAGAGCGATGGAATAATCGAAAGTCTGTCAATTTTAATCCACCTTTAAATATTGTAATCCAACCTCTCTTCTTATCTTATCCTTCCCACCCCATAAAGATCAGAGATAGTCATGTTAATATCTTCATAAACCCACTGCGGTTGTGCATGGCATAAGTGAGGAAGCATACTAACTTTGATAAAAACAAAAGTCTTCATTAACTGGATTTTCCCATTAAGGTAAGGTCCCTTTGTTTCCACCAACAGAGCAGTCTTTAATTTTACTCAGAATCTAGTGCAATTGTTTCTGCCTTTCTGTATCAAAAAACATAATGCCTATAGTACTTTTATCATTGGCACTATTTACTAAAAGGAGTTAAAATATTATAGCTACTATGAGGTCCCAGTAATAAAATGAAAGTTTTATCTCATTCAGTTTTAGTCCAGATAAACCAGCAAAACGTTTGGATAAGTTATCTAGCTTTTTAATCGATTCAATATCTTTGACAAAGGGGGTCATGTCATCTGCATATAATATTTGTTTGAGCTTTGCGTCTTCAAATTTAATTCCATGAATTTCTTGATCCTGACTAATTGAATTTGAATGAGTGAGGTTTTCAATACGTCATATGAAAAGATGAGGGGAGAGGGGATCTCCCTACCTTACTCTAGCTATATTGATATTAAAATATCCCGTAGGCATAGTTCCATCAAACACATAACTTTGAGCCTTATTATACAAAGCCCTAACCCACTTACAGAATGATGATACAAAACCGAATGATTTTTTTTTTAATTGCAGGAAATGGTGTGAGACGGAATCACACGTCTTTTCGAAATCTATTGTCAACAGAAATCCCTGCAATTTCTTTCTTATATTTATCTTCCACTTTCTTTCTTATATTTATCTTCCAATTCAATGATTTCCTTTTTATTTCATTTACATGATTATTCTTTATCTCTACATAAGCTGTTATTAAATTTCCAAAACATTTAAACATACCTTTAGAAATCTTACCATATATGCAATACTCTTCAACTTCATCATTTACATAAAATGTGGGTGTTAGCAATAGGCCTATACATCCACATTCCATGATCATCATACAGATATTAGCCTTGAAACGACGCATTTAAACATGTTAAAAATTTACATCTAAGTCATTTTTAGAGGTAAACATAGCATGCATAATACACGGAATGTCTTTGTGTTTGATGTCAGCCTTTGAATTGGGCACCAACTAATTCAGGCATCTCAATCTTATCCATATTCAAGATTATGCATTTATCAAGAGGTATTATTCGTTTATTCAATATAATTATATATCCTTTTTAAATATCCCTCTTGATCATTACGTTGATGATTTAATTTAATACCTTTGTTATTCTCCTTGACTTTAGTTTAAAATTTGAAGTCTACGTTTAACTTTCCCCTCCTTTTGAACATAATGGCTTGTTTTTGTGAAGAAGACAGTTCATCTAGCTCAAAAGCTGTATCAAGTGCTTCCATTTCTCCAACCTCTGGCCAAAACGTTACATACAATTTTACGCTTAACCCATCAGGAGACTTATTGCATTTCATTTCTTTTAAAAACGGCCTTGCATTTACATATAGTAATTTCCCTTCACATCATTATTTAGACTCATCACGTAATTTCGGTAGACCTAAAAAAAAAATCGTCGGACTTATTGGAATGGATTACTGATTCTGCATACAGTGGGTCCCAGAAAAAACAAATCCCTAAAAACAAAGGGTTATTGTGACCACATTATGTGCTCTATGACGATAATGATCTATTTTACATAAACTAGAAGTATTGTGCTTTTAAATGATACCTTGATAGTATCCATCCGCACATTATTTACCGAGCAGCGGCAATTTTAAAATGACATGTAAAAACTCAGTTGTGCCGGATTCGGGTAAAACCGTGAACCCGTTAGGATCACACGCAGACATGACCCAAATGTACCATGACTTTAGAAACCCTATGAGAAGATTATTTTCATCGGTTTCTTTCCATAATAAGGGCAAGCATAATGCCCTCATCTTTGTCGATATTGGGGGTAAAGAATTTGTTTTGCATTTTTCTGAACTGAAATATAAAAAAAACAAAGCAGAAAGAAAGTTGATATTTTTCATAGAAGTAAAGTAAATGGCACTTTCCATTGTCTTCAAATGAAAAAAAACACAGTAGAAAGGACATATAAGGTAGAAAAAAATATTAGGATTATGGTAATTTCTCAGCTCAGGAGGGGCACCTTTTTCATCACACGAAGGGCACTTTTTCATCTTTTTTTTTAGTTTGGAAATGGGGGGGGGGAGGGGTACAATCTTTTATCTTCAATTTATTTCTTATATTTTCCTTCCAATTACGGTGTTTTCCTTTTTCATTTCATTTATATATTCATTGTCTCTGCATAAGCTGTTATTGAATTTCCAATAGAATCCTTTGTCTTTTAATAGATTGTGAGGTGTATTATAGGATTTTAACTGAATTGCTGAGTGGTCTGAATATTGTATTTTACAACTAATTCATCACGTTTCTTAGTTATAAACCAGTAATCAAGCCGGCTTTGCATTAAGGGTTGAGTTTGTCTATATGTAAATTGCCTCTTCATTCCATTCCTTGTTCGCCAAATATCAATTAAATCTAAGTCGTCCATAAATTGTCCAATATATGTACAAAATATAGATTGGTATGATGTTTTACTGTTTTCCATAATCCACTAAAGTCCATGTTAATCATAATGGAATCCCCTCCTATCATTGTAAAATCGTCTTAATTGGACATCCATTCCGTTTGTCATTATTTCTTCCGAATTTTATGAAATATCCATTAATCGCTTACTACATGTACCTCGCAGACGATATTTGTTCTTAATAATAATAATAATAATTAATAATTATAACATTTATATAGCGCTTTATACTGGTGTTTCTAAGCGCATTTTGCTATTAATAGAGTATTAAACCTGAATTATTATTCAATCAAATTGAATTAATATTCATTATGAAAAATGATGAAAAGATGAAAATGATGTGCACCTCCATAAGTGTAGACCAACCCACAGCTGAGTTGGGAAAACTAAGCATTAAAAAGATGGGTTTTGAGTGAAGTCTTAAATTGTTCAAGGGAGTTGGCATTGTGGATATATGAGGGTAATCGATTCCAAAGGCATGGGGCAATTACAGAAAAGGCTCGATCGCCATAATTGGTATTAGTTCGGGGTCCGCGGGTAAGCTGCAAGGTTGTTGAAGAACGAAGAGGTCGGAGAGAACTAGAGGAGCGAAGGGAGATGAGATCAGAAAGATATACAGGAGACAGACCATTGATAATCTTATAGGTTATTAGAAGAATTTTGAAAATGATGCGCTGGCGTATTGGAAGCCAGTGCAATGAGCGAAGAATTGGTGTTATATGTTCAGATTTCACTTGAATCAGTAAGATTTCACTTGAACAAACTTAATTAAAACCAATCCAACAATTATTTATCTTTAATTATGTAAAGCACTTGGGACCATTAGCATTCAGCGCACCACACAATATATTGCACACAGAAAAAGGCCTGCACTGTAAAAAAGAAATGTAGATTAACAGGTTTTTTGACTTGTAAAATTACAAGTTTTGGCCGTTTTTCTGTTAATACGGTATTTTTCTTGTGAAATGGCAGGAAAATTGCTAAGTTCATCACGAATTGGGAACTTTGAGAAGACGCGCTTGAAATAAGCAGGCAACGGGGTAAAAATTGTTTGCCACTGGTCAAACCGGAAATCTGTTATAGTTTAACACTTTTGTGTTAAAATTTTACAAGCGTTTTCAGTGTATCATCATTGATTTGTGTGGGCTGCTTTATGTCTAGGGCAAGGATGAAAAGATAACTCTGAAGAAAATAATGAAATATATTCATGTTCAGCTGGGCTGTTACATTGTTAAAAATAGGACATTTTATTTTAATGATGTACATCCCTCAATTTTGTCATTTACATAAAAATCAGAGTTCACAAACAGTGACGGGGAGCAGAGAGGGCAAATGCTTCCGTTAAAATCACTTATCTCTTATACATTTTTAAATTTTTGTTTTAATGCCCATCAGATACCTTTTTCCAGACATTTTTGTGCCCCATCCAGGAAAATAATATATGTGCAGCAAATGTCAAATAATTGTATATAAATATATTCATAAATTTCTACTCTTTCTTTTAAAAGCCCCAAAACTTGAATTTAAACACATTATTAGACTTATCTCTCATCGAATTCACATGTAACGGATCCAGAATCTTTGTCAAGTAGTGTTATCCTGCATGGTAGTAGAATTGGTAGGAGCATAAGTAGTAGTAGTAGTAGTAGTAGTAGTAGTAGTAGTAGTAGTAGTAGTAGCAGCAGTAGTAGTAGTAGTAGTAGTAGTAGTAGTAGCAGTAGTAGTAGCAGCAGTAGGAGTAGCCCTGATAGCAGAAAGTGGTAAAAATTACGTGATAATTACGTCGTGGTTTTCGTCTTTTTTACGTCCTGTAATTACGTCAATAAGACGACAACTTGCACAAACGCAAGACGTCAAGAGGACGTCTTATTTTGACGTCATCTGTACACTATAAAAACTGAAGTGCTGTATATAGCACTTTGAGGGCATACATAGGGACTGCACTCAGAGTGCTATTTCAGCACTTTCACGGGAGCTGGACCGGCTCCTTAAACTGCTAAACATTCATTAAAAAAGATGATTTGGGCGAGCTTCGAACCAGGGTCCGCTGATCGAGAATTGCTGGCATTACCGCTAGACTAACTCACATTGTACGATTTAGAGCAGATCATATTGTTACATAGTGAATTTACGACACCACATAGTTCATGTTATCTACTTGACTCCCATGACTAAACTGGATTGCAAGAAGCATTCGTTAGTCCATCGGTAACGTCAGCGCCTCTCAATCAGCGGAACCTGGTTCGAGGCTCGCCACGGTCACCTTTTTTTTTTGCTGGTAAATTAGCACACTGCAAGTGCTATAAACAGCATTTCAGGTGCAGTCACTATACATGCCCCTAAAAGTAGCACTTTACTTTTTACAGTGCACAAGACGTAGAGATGACGTCAAAACAAGACGTCCTCTTGACGTCTTGCGTCGGTGCAAGTTGTCGTCTTATTGACGAATGAAGACGTGGAGATGACGTCAAAATAAGACGTCCTCTTGACGTCTTGCGTTGGTGCAAGTTGTCGTCTTATTGACGTAATTACAGGACGTAAAAACGACGAAAACCACGACGTAAATATCACGTCATTTTTTAACACTTTCTGCTATCAGGGAGGAGTAGTACTAGTAGTAGAAGTATTAGTAGTAGTAGAAGTAGTAGTAGTAGTAGTAGCAGTAGTAGTAGTAGTAGAAGTAGTAGTAGTAGTACAGTAGTAGTAGTAGTAGTAGTAGAAGTAGAAGTAGTAGTAGTAGAAGCAGTAGTCAGCGTCGTCGTCTTCTCCCGTCGTCGCCGTCGTATTGATCGTTTTCGTCGCCGTAGAAGTAGTAGTGTAAGTTGTAGAAGAAGCAATAAAGAAATAAAAATATTACTAGTACTAGAAGTTGTAGTAGAAGTAGTAGTACTACTTTCCCATTCCTGTCAGTACAATTGGGGGATCGATTACATTAATTTCAACCTTCCTGTATTGTGTTTTGTTCTTCTTTGTAATTATACATGTATGTACTTTGATTTGCCAAATAAAATAATAAATAAATAGTAGAAATAGTAGTAGTCGGAGTAGTAGTAATAGTAGATTAGTAGTAGTAATATTAATGGTAGTAGTAGTAGTACGAGTAGGAGTAGTAGTAATAGTAATATTAGTAATAGTAGTAGTAGCAGTATACTAGTAGTAATAGTAGCAGTAGAAGTAGTAGTAATAGTAGTAGTAGCAGTAGTAGTAGTAGTAGTGTTGTAGTAGTACATATAGTAGAAGCAGCAGCAACAGCAGCAATTTGAAAATCCTTGGGATGGGGTGGGGTGGGCTAGACATATTAGTAGCAGTAGAAGTCATAGTATTAGCAGAAGTAAAACTACCAGCAGATCTAGTAGTAGGTGGTGCATGGCTTATTCTGACTGTAATGTAAGTCATTATGACCACATTCCTTTTATGGTATTATCTTCTTCATTCTTTATACTCTTATCATTTCACTGCGTGATGTAGCGCATAATGAACATTTTCTATTAGCCAGCGCGACATCCATACTCAATAATTTACCTCTCCCTCTTCAATTTCCATTCAATATATACGACAAATGCTATCTTTTCCCCTGTCCTGCATTATTAGTATTCTTCTTTTGCCATAAATCTCATCTTTCTTTTTTTTTCTTCCCTCTCCGCGTTTTCTCTTTTTCTTTGCACATGTTAGCACATCACGATATCTTTATCAGTTCTCTTTCACTACTCAAATGGAAATAATTCATACCCACTGAAATCACCAAGTATTCAACTCTCGGCATTCATTATCGTATCTCGTTACTCAGTATCACATCCAATTTCCTGAAAAGCCTGGAAAGGACAAGTGCATATAAGTACTTCTCTCTCACACAGCACCACATGTAACTGATACAATTTACTCCATGAAAGGGGAAAGTGATTAACAATCCCTCTATTGTGGCATTTACATGAAAAACAGTGGAGGGAGCAGAGAGGGCAAAACTTTTTTTCAACATTTTCATATTTTTTAAAATTCCCATCTGATACTTCTTTTTCGAGACATTCTTGAGCCCCCACACGGGGAAAATAATATTGGATCAGCAAATGATTTGTATATATCAATATATTTATAAATTTCTGCTCTTTCCTTTACAATTTTAACACTTTCTCTCATCGAATTCACATGTAATGGATCCACTGTCTTTGTCAAGAGTTTTATTCTGGTGGTAGAATTAGTATTATTAGTAGTAATTTAAGTAGTAGTAGCACTAGTTGTCAGCGTCTTAGAAAGTAGTAGTAGCAATAGTAGTAGTAGTAGTAGTAGTAGTAGTAGTAATAGAAGTAGTAGTATAGTAGCAGTAATAGTAGTAGTAATAGTAGAAGTAGCAGTAGTAAAAGTAGTAGTAGTATAGTAATAGTAGTATTAGTAGTATAGAAATAGCAAAATTGGAAATAATAGTAATAGGAGTAGTAGTAGTAGTAGTAGTAGTAGTAATAGTAGTAGTAGTAGTAGTAGAAATAGTAGTAATAGTAGTAGTAGTAGTAGTAGTAGTAGTAGTAATAGTAGTAGTAGTAGTAGTAGTAGTAGCAGCAATAGTAGTGGTGTTGCCCGAAAATCTAAAAATCCTCGGGGTATCCATCCCCCACCTCATACGCATATGAGTTGTAGCAGAGGTCGTAGTACGAGAAGAAGTAATTATACCAGTCGTCTAGAAGTTGTAATGTTAACCGTAACGCATAATTAACTTCTTCTATTAGCCTGCGCATCCATACTCCATTTAACCTCTCCTGCATCATTAGTATTCTTCTTTCGCTATGAATCTCAACTTTCTTCTTTCTTCCCGCTCCACATTTTCTCTTTCCCTCTACTTTTCCAAAATAACGTTTTAAATTATTTGCACGTCACGATATCTTGATCATTTCTCCTTCACTACTCAAATATAAATACCTCATACCCTTTGAAATCACCACGTATTCAACTCACGGCATTCATTATCGTATTTCATTACTCATTACCAACATCCAATATCCTGAAAAGTCTGGAAACGACAAATGCATAGAAGTACTTATATTTCTCTCTCACAGCACCACTTATAACTAATACACTTTACGCCACGCAGTGGAAAGTGATTAACAATCCCCACTTTGCATCTTCCTCAAGTCAATATATCATGATTGGTGATAAAACGATGCTTTGCTTGCTAGATTGGCATTTAATATCTTTTCAATGGCTTCTTCAGGAAATGATACCAAGTACAAAAAATGCACCAAGGATGTAGTGCATAGCGCATAATTATTGTCAACACGCAAGCGTAAATAAACCAATATAAATATATATATAGAGGCAACAAAATCTGCAGACGTAGCTGTTGGTACCACGCTTTTAATTAGCTTTCGGGCAATTAGCCCTTCTTCAGATCTACATGAGTACGACAGAAACGGCAAAAAGAATAACTAAGATATTTGAACGCATATTATATACACAACAAACAATAATATAATATATAATATATAAAGGGAACATATAATGCGATACAACTAGTACAACTAGAATATATGAACATATTCATGGGTGTACTCATTTTGTTGCCTCTATATAATTAGCACCCGAGTACACTACCCCACCATGTTAAAGAGTGTGGGCCAATTGTTGCTCTTACATATATATATATATATATATATATATATATATTTATATATATATATATATATATATATATATAAAATAATAAATAATAATAAATAAGTGTCCTGCGGCGGTTGATGAAAAATACACAAAAGTCAATGATGAATAAGACAACCGTTAAGAGATGAAAGAATTCAAATTTTCGCCCATAGGGCTTCATCAGGAATGATGACTTTATTAAAAAATGCATCCAGCATCAGCAAAGCGCATAGCGCATCAAAAGCAAAAGTGCAAAGGAGGGAGAAGAGGGAAAGAGAGAGAGAGAGAGAGAGAGATCGTTTTTCTTATATATATATATATATATATATATATATATAAGAAAAACGATGTGGAGATGCATCATTTTTATTGTACTGTATTGTATTGTATTGAATTGGTTTATTGTCATAAAAACACATCAAACAAGCAGCTAAAAGGCTTAAATTGTTCTGTTTACAAGGTAAAATCCATATAGTAAAACACAACAGCAATACATTGAAAATATGAGAACACGTATACACAAGGTCTAAATCTTCCATTTAGAAAAAAGTCATTTTAAAAATCAAGTGTAATATTCCAAATGTACAGTTTGATACAGCATACTAATTAAAGAAAAATACAAGAAATAAGAACAAAATATGTCATGTATAAAATTACTAACGAAGCAGATGCCCTATGAATCTGTCGTTTAATAGATACACGAGTGATACAAGTATAGTGTCGATCCTTAAATCCTTATTTAAAAAAAGACCCCCCCAAAAAAAAAAAAAAAAAAAAAAATAATAATAATAATAATAAATAAATAAATTAAAAAAAATTAAAATTAAATAAATCAGTCAATCAATCAAATAAAATAAATAAATAAATAAATAATTTTTTTTTTAAATAGAAAAAAATCAATATATAAATTAAAAATAATTGTCTTTACTCCACTTTCTTAATTCGTCAAGATGATTCTGTAGTATGGGAGGTGCCGACGTCGGACGAATCTCAAGGCTCAAGTCGTCGACATATGGTGTCCAATGGTGTTCGATATCATTTGCAGCATCACTGACCAAGACTAGGAACATCAGTGGGCCAATCTTGTTCCCTTGCGGAACTCCGCACGTCAGGTGCTTTTCCTCGGAGATACAGGAACCACCTTTGACAGCCTGGGTACGATCAGTCAAAAAGCTTAGTACGGTTTGTAGAATTGCTTCATCAACACCATACGTGACGAGCTTGTGATCCACAACATTATACCCTTTGAAATCACCAAGTATTCAACTCACGGCATTCATTATCGTATTTCATTACTCATTACCAACATCCAATTTCCTGAAAAGTCTGGAAACGACAAATGCAAAGAAGTACTTCTATTTCTCTCTCACAGCACCACTTATAACTAATACACTTTACGCCACGCAGTGGAAAGTGATTAACAATCCCCACTTTGCATCTTCCTCAAGTCAATATATCATGATTGGTGATAAAACGATGCTTTGCTTGCTAGATTGGCATTTAATATTTTTTCAATGGCTTCTTCAGGAAATGATACCAAGTGCAAAAAATGCACCAAGGATGTAGTGCATAGCGCATAATTATTGTCAACACACAAGCGTAAATAAACCGATATATATATATAAGAAAAACGAGGTGGAGATGCATTATTTTTATTGTACGGTATTGTATTGTATTGAATTGGTTTATTGTCATAAAAACACATCAAACAAGCAGCTAAAAGGCTTAAATTGTTCTGTTTACAAGGTAAAATCCATATAGTAAAACACAACAGCAATACATTGAAAATATGAGAACACGTATATACACAAGGTCTAAATCATCCATTTAGAAAAAACTCATTTTAAAAATCAAGTGTAATATTCCAAATGTACAGTTTGATACAACATACTAATTAAAGAAAAATACAAGAAATAAGAACAAAATATGTCATGTATCACATTACTAACGAAGCTGATGTCCTATGAATCTGTCGTTTAATAGATACGCGAGTGATACAAGTATAGTGTCGATCCTTAAATCCTTATTTTTAAAAAGCCCCCCCACCCCCCCATAAAAAAAAACAACTTATAAAATAAAAAATAAATAAATAATAAAATAAAATAAAATAAAATAAAAATAAAAAATAATTGTCGTTACTCCACTTTGCTAATTCGTCAAGATGATTCTGTAAGTATGGGAGGTGCCGACGTCGGACGAATCTCAAGAAGGCTCAAGTCGTCGACATATGGTGTCCAATGGTGTTCGATATCATTTGCAGCATCACTGACCAAGACTAGGAACATCAGTGGGCCAATCTTGTTCCCTTGCGGAACTCCGCACATCAGGTGCTTTTCCTCGGAGATACAGGAACCACCTTTGACGGCCTGGCTACGATCAATCAAAAAGCTTAGTACGGTTTGTAGCATTGCTTCAACACCATACGTGACGAGCTTGTGATCCACAACATTGTGTTTGACCCCACGGTCGAATGCCTTGGAAAATCTCTCCTGCAAAGAGACGCACAATGGCCAGGCCTATCGATGCCCTTGAGGATGGTATCCACAAGGCTCACTAAATAGTGGGTTGTGGAGCTTCCTCTAATGTTTCCGAACTGGCGCTTGTCTAGATAGGGTGTGAGGTCTCTGATCAGATAATGCGAAATGAAACCTTCAAACACACACGAAAATATCGGAGTAATAGATATGGGTCTAAAATCGGAACAACATGTCACTGGGTAGGTCTTTGGTACTGGTGTTACAACGGAACACTTCCACGAGACGGAAAAGAAACCGATTTCGAATGGCATTGAAGATGTCAAATAATGGAGCAGAGAGCTCAAGGGCAAATTCTCCGATAAGACGTACAAGAGTGTCTCCAGGATGGATAGCCTTAGATGGATTTAGCTTCTTCAGCGCTTCGAAGACCTTAAAGCGTTGAATATTTGGGGTGATCTTGTAGCAGGTAAGGAGGACGGACAGGACATAGTATCAAAAGCAGGTAGTTCAGAGCAAATAT
This sequence comes from Heliocidaris erythrogramma, assembly GCA_025617745.1. NCBI lineage: Eukaryota > Metazoa > Echinodermata > Echinoidea > Camarodonta > Echinometridae > Heliocidaris > Heliocidaris erythrogramma. Next base: position 31,746,560 of record CM046866.1, on the reverse strand, counting down.
TTGCAAAAAAGTTGTTGATGTAATTTGCCTGCTCTGAATGGTTCGTGCCGAAGTCATTTGGGAAATTGTAGGAAGTCCGTTTACTCAAACCAGCGAGGGAGCGAAGTTGTCGGTGCCAAGAGGCAGGGTCTGGGTTCTTCATCGCCGTGATCTTCGAGCGATAAAATGTACACTTAAGTTTCACAATTGTACGCTGAATCTGACTGCGAAGTTTCTTAAACATAGCCATAAAGGCACCTTGTCTCTTCTGGATGTCAGATTTTAGCTTGTCATTGATCCAAGGCTTATCATTGGCTGAACGCTTATGAACAACTAGAGGGAAATGTTGACGATAAGCCTGATCTAGGACATTCTGAAGAGATTGAACCATGTCATTTGTAGACTCCATATCACTTAAGTAACTGAAGTCATAAGAGGTCCGAAAGATCTTATGCACGAGTCACGCATGGGACGATAGCTGCGCCTGGTCGTAAGTATAGGACTGGAAGTCTCTGGAAACAACAGAACTGTGGAATGATCTGGACCTCCAATAGGCGCCGTTATCAGAGGTTCCTTGTAGAAATCTCCGCAGTCAGTGAAGATCATGTCAAGTACTCGGTTCTGTCTAGTTGGTTGTTTGACAAGTTGTTTGATATCGAGATGCCGCACAAACGGGTATGTATCGAGATCGTTGACATCTCCAAGGATCACAATAGCGGCATCCGAGAAAGAGTTGCGAATGTTAATCATTCAATTATGTTAATCATTCAATTTGTGATATATTATTTTCTCTCGTCTGTTTTATCTTATCAAATGGACCCCTCGGTAGAACAGCTGTGCTGCAATGGCACAGCTGAGCAGGGCGATCCTTCCAATATTATTTTCTCATGTTACCATGTATGTTATTATATGTATGTTTGTTTTCTTTTATATTTGGTAAATAAAATCAATCAATCAATCAATCGATCGATCTCATGTTTGTAAGAAGGATCGTTGGAAAGTGTTCTTTGCATCTAAGAGCCAAGTGGATAATATTGGCTTTTCTTGACTTAACTGGAAGATGTTTCCGCCTTTACCTTGATTTGACAACTGGAATATGTCTCCTCATGTGCGAACCGGCTCTTCTACCCCTCATGCGACGATGATGATCACGCGCAATCCCTAAGCGATCAATGTTTATCGACACTTCAGGGGGTAATTGAACTCTAGACGTAGACACGTCATTACGTAATAACTTCAATTCATTGTCACTGTAGCTCATCTTATTGTGTTGAGTGGGCATTATTGTTGTAAGTACAAAAGACACAAGGAGAATTACGTACGTTGAACATGAACTTGGTATAAGCGTTCCTATATGAAAAAAATAGTTGAAAACAGTTCATATATAATGAACTGTTTTCAACTATTTTTTCATATATATAGCAAATCACAGCACAAAGTTACTCACGTTGATCACTGACGATAACATAACAAGATGGACATATATTCTGATAGAAAATCCAAAATGTCGAGAAAAATAACCAAATTATGTGTGTTGAGAAGGAGAAAAATAAAAATCACGGGCAAGCAGCAGAACAGCGCCCTCAAGCATTTGCCAATCAAAGTTTATTATCCAAATTTTCGGAACGATCCAACGTTCCTTCTTCAGGGAAACGGATACAACAAAAATGAATATACATGTGTGTGTGTGTGTGTGCGTTTGTTTAGCATTATGTCCGAGGACATTTTCGGACAGAGAACAAAAAATAATCATGACAACAATGGTCCTCGGAAGGCGGACAATAGTCCTCGAACGTCGAACAATGAATTTATGCCTTATTCCGTCGACTGTCCGAGGACGAGTAACAATAGAGGAACAATAGTTGTCCTCGGAAGTAAAGCCATGTAAACGTGTGTGTGTGTGTGTGTGTGTATATATTTGTTCAGTTAATTTGCACTATGATTGTTTATTTAAGGATGGCATGTTATGAAATTATATCATTTATATTGTGCTTATTGCCATATGGAATTACATTGCGTAATTAATGCTTCATTTGTAATATTCAATTGGAAAAACTGGATCAAGAAATGAAATACTATTAAAAGAAAAAAGTGTGTATGTTTATGTATGTGTGTGTGTGCGTGTGCGCGCGGGCGTGTTTAGCCGTATGTCCGAGGACATTTTCGGACAGAGAACAAAAAAAAAAAATCATGAGAACAATAGTCCTCGAACGTCGAACAATGAATTTGTGCCTTATTCCGTCGACTGTCCGAGGACGGAGGAACAATAGAGGAACAACACTTGTCCTCGGAAGTAAAGCAATACAAGACGGTGTGTGTGTGTGTGTGTTTGACTGTGATTTTGTGTGTCTCACTCTCCCCTACCCCCTGTTTAACAAGTATGGCTTTGCCAGAGCCTACACGTATCCAATCATTTGGAGAATAAATGTATTCTTTGATGAATATGCATGCATTTTACACGGTTTTCGCAATGCCATGAACCCCGCCCCCCACCCCCGGCCCCCGCCTGTAGTTATAAAGGTCTCTAACCAAAGCTGTCTTGCAAAATATCGCCAGTTTTCAAAACAGGAACTGCAATTTATCACCTTCAACTTCAAACAATAGTAACAATGACAGTGGTTTTATAATGACTGAACTAAATGCCATTAGCAGATTAGTGTATACCAGAAATAGAAGAGAAGCGTGCTTCAAGATGAGCCAACAAACTGACTTAATGAACGGACTTGCATTTAATTGACTCCTTGGTTGACTTTCTTGTTCACATTCTCGATTTCAATGTGTGAATTACTGAGTAATGAGAAATCGAAAGAGAAATACCTGATAGTCGCAACAATGCAAGTAAAGGGAGTAAATAATTTATGTGCATTTCTTGATCACGTTGTTTATTTAACTTTCTTAAAGACAAATGAATCATTTTTAGAAGGTGCATTCTCGGCACGAGAGGGGAGGGGGACATGTACTCCTCTTTTACACTTTGCCCGGAAAAAAATGCCATCTACTCTTTTTTTTTTTGCAGTACAAATATTGTTTTTAAAAAAGATACATAGTACAAAATATAGTAAACAAATATTGTAATACAAAATCTCGCGTAAGCATGATCGTACAATCCAGTTTATTCATTAACTAAAATTTTGCCATATGATTCGTGGCATATTATAAACTCAGGGGAGCCTTTCATCAAGCGTTTTGTCAGTGATTTTTACTGACAAATTTGCTCTCAGCGAATCAGATGTAACGATTTCAGTAGCTTATAACAGTTGTCGGTAAAAAATCACTGATAAAACGCTTGACAAAACGTTCCCCAGGAGTGTAGCCTTCCCCCTAGGCTCCTCCATTATATATTTCACTTTTCTTTTTTTTTAGCCTGGGGAGCGTTTCATGAAAGGAAGTTGTCGGATATTTTATCCGACAACTGTTATAAGCTACTGAAATCCTTGCATCTGATTGGCTGAGAGCAAATTTGTCAGTAAAGATCACTGACAAAACGCTTGATGAAACGCTCCCCTGGTCATCTCAAGTGACACTGCATGCAAGCATGTAGACATGAGGTACTCACCTTCTTTTATTTTCTCTGACGATAGATTTCATGTTCGTTTGTACCATTTATATTGTCTGTACCATCAATATTGTGAAAACACTTTAAAATGTCAAATATGAAACAATAAACTGAAACTGAAACTGGAATATGATAGGAATATTACTTTACTGAAACTTAAAAACATAGTAGAAAAATCATATTTATAAGGTATCACATACAAATCACTCAATTACACCAGGATGACCTTTATAGTGCAGACAGAACATTGTGTTTGTAGGATTAGTTTTTTTCTTACTAGTGACAAAAATTCCCTTTTTTTGTCTCAGTTGACGAAGAGTAGATTGAGGTAACAAAATAGGAAAAGAGAAACTATAAAACCGTTGAGTTAATTATATAGCCAACATACACATATAACACACACACACATCCACACACACACACGTTTACATGGCTTTACTTCCGAGGACAACTATTGTTCCTCTATTGTTACTCGTCCTCGGACAGTCGACGGAATAAGGCATAAATTCATTGTTCGACGTTCGAGGACTATTGTCCGCCATCCGAGGACCATTGTTGTCATGATTTTTGTTTTGTTCTCTGTCCGAAAATGTCCTCGGACATAATGCTAAACAAACGCACACAAATTCGAAGACATAGTTTTACAACCCCAAGACCTATGCCACGGTAGGCTTAAAACTGTTAACCTTAAATTAAATACTGTATTATGATTATCTGTTTTATCTGTCTTTTTTATGTAGCGCGTTGCGTTATGCCATTGGTAAATATTGAGAAAATGCTAAATCATGTCAGCACTTCGGTATGCTTTAGAAATTGCCACGGCGTACAGGAAATGCTTATTTATCCAAATAATGTGAATTGCTCGTTCCCACTATTTTTAAAGACTATCATAAATCTTATTACTCTTTGGAGGCTATAACTCACAAGCGTATCTTTCTCCTATTAGGCTCCTCAATATTTCACTTTTATTCTAGCCCTGTCTTTTCAATTAATACTGCATGCAAACGTATAGATATGAAGTACATGTACTCACCTTCTCAATTTTACTCTGACAATAAATTTCATGTTGTTTGTACCATTTATCTTGTTTGAACCATCTATAATGTAAAATAACTGTGTGTAAGTATGCGTGCTATGTTACTTATACACTTTAATACCTGGACCATTAAATTGTCACTCATGAAGTGAAGAAAATAAACGACAAATGAACATCATGCGAATTCACACGAACTCTGTTTAATATAAAACAAGATATCCACATCCACACACGCACATAGTCGAAGACATAAACTTGCCATAGATTTACATCCCCAAGATCGTTGCCACGGTAGACTTAAAAATGTTCAACTTAGAATAAATACTGTATTATGATTATTTGTTTTATATATCTTTTTTATGTAGCGCGTTGCGTTATGCCATCGGTAAATATTGAGAAAATGCTAAATCATGTCAGCACGCTCAGCACGGTATGCATTAGAAATTGCCACGGCGTATACAGGAAATGCTTATTTATCCAAATAATGTGAATTGTTATAATATTGTTGTAATGAAAGTGACGCTATACAATGCAGTACCATGTCTTTGATTTGATTTGATTTGATTTATTGTTTCACATTCTACAAAATAACAGTTTTCATATAAAAGTTCAACAAGATAAAGCATAATGACAAAAAACAACAACAATGGTAGTAAGAGATAAGCAATAACGTGAAATGAGGAACCTATTATAAAGCAAAGCTTGTATAACATATAGGTTCCCATGCAAGATACCAATGATTGTATAAAACTTCTAACGCAATGAAGAGAGACGAACCGAGGAAACTTACTCTCTCTGAAAAAAAGAGTGAATTGTCACTCTATTTTCACTCCCCAGGGAGTCACGTCAGTGATCACTTGTTCAGGAGTGAATATTGAGTGAATATCGAGTGCTCTCTAAAAAGAAAAGAGTGCTTTTCACTCTATTTTCAGTCCATTTTCACTCGCCCGGGGAGTCACGTCAGTGATCACTCGATTTTTTTTTAGAGAGTAATGATACGCATAAGTACAGGTAAGCAAGTCACTCGAGCAAAGTAATATAAAGAACAAGGAAAAATCTTACATACATGTATATGATTGCAAAAGGAAATCTGTAAGTCTACGCTTGAATGAATACAACGAGGGATATCTTAGTGTCTAAACTGTTCCAAAACGAGGGTCCTGTATAGGTTATTGTCTTAAGGGCAAGAACAGTACGCATGGGGGGGGGGTGAAAATTATATAATTGCCTGGTGGGATAGGAATGAATTTCATTATTTTTTACAAACATATTGGTAAAAACACTCGATAATTCGTCTTTTTTTTAAGTTGATACATAAATATCCCGACAAAATAATGGTATAAGTCTGTTACTTTCAATAACTTGAACATGTTGAATGCGAATTCGATTACTGCGACACAGAATATGTACTCATATTGCTGTATTATGCATTGATCGTTCCCACTATTTTTAAACACTATCATAAATCTTATTACTCTTTGGAGCCTATAACTCACAAGCGTATCTTTCTCCTTAGGCTCCTCAATATTTCACTTTTATTCTAGCCAAGTCTTTTCAATTAATACTGCATGCAAACGTATAGATATGAGGTACTCACCTTCTCAATTTTGCTCTGGGAATAGATTTCATGTTCATTTGAACCATTTATCTTGTTTGAACCATATATGTTGTTTGTACCATTTATAATGAAAAATAACTGTGTGTAAATATGCGTGTTATGTTACTTATACACTTTAATACCTGGACCATTAAATGTCACTCACGAAGTGAAGAAAATAAACGACAAATGAACATCATGCGAATTCACACGAACTCTGTTTAATATAAAACAAACAAGATGAATGCGACTGCGTCTCCTATATGCCTCCGCCTAAATTCAGTTGATGGCTCAAACTGTTCTAGAAATATTTGATAACGAGGCTAAAAACCAGTAATTTCATGTAATTTCATGTAAATTGACCTCTGTGACCTCTGAACTTTGACCTACCTACCCCAAAATCTAATCAGTTCCTCTTTCTATGGGGATACATACTGGTAACAAGTTTAAAGTTCTTACCTCAAATAGTTCTTCAGAAATCGCGGTAACGGTGCTAAAAACCAAGAATTTCATGTAATTTCATGTAAATTGACCTCTGTGACCTCTGACCTACGTACCCCAAAATCTAATCAGTTCATCTTTCTATGGGGATACATAATGGTACCAAGTTTGGAGTTCTCACCTCAGATAGTTCTTGAGATATCGCAACGGTGCTAAAAACCAGTAATTCCATGTAATTTCATGTAAATTGACCTCTGTGACCTCTGAACTTTGACCTACCTACCCCAAAATCTAATCAGTTCCTCTTTCTATGGGGATACATACTGGTACCAAGTTTGAAGTTCTCTCCTCAAACAGTTCTTGAGATATCGCGGTAACGGTGCTAAAAACCAAGAATTACATGTAATTTCATGTAAATTGACCTCTGTGACCTCTGACCTTTGACCTCCTTAACCCAAAATCTAATTAGTTCATCTTCGTATAGGGAAACATGCTAGTACCAAGTTTGAAGTTTTTACCTCAAACAGTTCTTGAGATATCGCGGTAACGGTGCTAAAAACCAAGAATTTCATGTAATTTCATGTAAATTGACCTCTGTGACCTCTGACCTTTGACCTACTTACCCCAAAATCTAATCAGTTCATCTTCGTATGGGGATACATACTAGTACCAAGTTTGAGGTTCCTACCTCAAATGATTCTTCAGATATCGCGGTAACGAGAAGTGGGACGGACGGACGCACGGACGGACAACCCGAAAACATAATGCCTCCGGCACCCACCTTCGGTGGGCGGAGGCATAAATATGCGAGCACTGGCAATATTCATGGCAATTCTCTCAAAATTACTGATTGCAGACGACAAAATCAAAACACAAAAAAAGAAGAACAAAAATTTGAGGGGGAAAAATGCATATTGCATTTTGTTACAAAGAACAGAAGATTGCTTCGATACTTTACATAAAGGTCTAGGAAATTAACAGCAATTTATTTTCTCTCTCGACTGGATATTTTTGTATTTGATTATCAACGACACAATTTAATTTGGACATAATGTTATATCGGAGGGCTGATATTGAATGAGAATATTAATTTCATTGTCTTTATTCTTGCTTCACATTTCCCAAACATGATAATTAATTTTAATTATTCACTAAAATGAGCATAACATTGGCTATGTTGCCTCTCTCTCTCTCTCTCTCTCTCTCTCTCTCTCTCTCTCTCATTCTCCCCTCCCCTCTACCTAGTCTCTCCCCTTTTTGTTTTTTCTTCCTCATATCTTCTTCATTTTCTTTCTTTTCCTTTTTCTACTTCCTTCTTTTCTAACTTTCAGCGAGTACTGAAGAAGACATACTTGACGAAGATTTGTTCTTTCTTTTGCTTTGTAATTCCTTCAGCACGTTTTTTCTTCCTGGAGGACGACAAGGAGTAGCTTTTGCAGGAAGATGGTTGACTTTCCTGAAGATGGAAATAAGACGGAGACAGACATAGAAAGATAATTAAAGCAGGGTTGACAAACTATTTGTGATGATTTGATTAATATCTGGAATGAATTTAAGACAGAGTAAATAGATCAGATGGCGGGGAAGTAGAAAGAGTATTGACCCAGAGTAGTAAGGAGGTATTATTGTGGTTATAATTTACGTCAACTGATACAATGTGACGAGTAGGAAGCATTCCTGACATTTGTGAAGATGAGACTGAGGAGAAAGAAAGGAGAAAGAAAGGAGTATGAGGGTGAGGGGGTAGGAGAACATATACTGGTGAATATTTTAAAATGGTGATAATGATGGTGTTAGTGGTAAAGGGTCATGATGGTGATGGTGATTATGATGATTTTATTGTTAATGATCATGACGATAATGATGACGATAATGGTGATGGTGATGATGTTATTGATAATGATCATACTGACGATACTGGTGACGATGGTAATGATGACGATGATAACGATGATGATTTCATGGATAATGATCATAATGACGATAATGGTGACGGTGATGATGATGATGATAATGATGATAATAGTGATGATGATGTCATCATGACATCTCTTGACAACTGACTGTCTGACACTGGCGGATCTAGGACTTGAAACCCAAGCGTTATACCATAAATAGACAACCCGAAATTGTGCCCTTTACAATTTTCTACCGAAAAACCATCAGAAAATGGTTACAACTATTCCCCCCTGTTTTGTTGCTTGCTTGCTTGTCAGATTTTTTTCGGCAGTGTCCCCCTACAAAATACTGGATAACCCATGTGTCTAATAACTTACTCGAACTGTTAATCATCCAGTCTGGTTTGTTCTGCCATCGCACCCCTACCAGATAAATGGGGATACCTGCCAGTGCGATGGCCAGTCCCACTCCGCACTCGAACGGCGCGGAGTAGAGGGACATGATGACAACGAACATAGCACAGAAGGAGAACAGGATCGGTATCACGACAGGAATCTGAAAGTACACAAGAAGAGTAAGATTACTAATAGAGTATTATTGAAATATAACTGGACCAAGACGCGTCCCCTGTGGTACTACGGCACAAAATTCAGACCAATCAGACAGAACTCTTCGGCAGCGAATGCTTTGTTTCCATGGAGTGAGAAAAATCGCATATCCCTGGAATGATGGCAGAGCGTACACCGACAAACATTATTGACAAACACTTGATCAATCAAAGTTTTAAGTCACATTAAGATACCCTACTTTACGCTTTATTTAATTTATCATGTAAAATAATCCGTAATTGACAAAACTATGAAAAGTTTAAATTGTACCTTACTTAATTGTTAATACATTCATTTGGTAAGATAATTATCTTGGTTATCACATTATATTCTATTCTGCATCTTGTAAAGTAAAAGGGGTACGAACATACCCTCCAAACTGCATTGCAAACAAGTCCATACACTAATTCAATTTTGAATAAATAAAAAGAAGTCATGCTTGTCGCCCGTCTTTACATCATTCACCATCACCGCCATCAAAATAGCGAATTTGTTGGAGGGGCAAGGGGCTGCAAATTTGTCCCTCCTGACAGATTTGCGACCTTGAAAAAAAATGGAGCCACTTTTTAGGCAATTATTTGGAAGGCAATAGCTCTCGTAAGGGCACGAAATACTAAACATTTCAAAAACCTACCGCTCGCTCGCAGAACAGTTAGGTGAAGCATAAGCTTATGATACTAAACTGGACAATTTAGTACATGAGGGTATAATAAGGTCACCGGATCCATGTATCTCTATGAGGTCATAAAGCTTTACATCCATCAATTCTAGATTTGAATTCCGTTTTTTATCATAAAACTAAGACGTATGGGGCGATATCCCCCCCCCCCCCCCCCCCCCCCCCCCGCGGTAATTCAGATCAGGGCTCCGAAACATTGGTTTCCTTTCTGAACTTTATGGATTATGGTATGCTCAGATATATTTTCCCCTCCATGCAGGGACCAAGGTCTTGACATGCACGCCATTGTACCATTAGCATCATCAGAAGTATTTTCGGTTTTTACATACCTTAAAAGGTCTAGGTGCATCCGGGTACTTCCATCTATGATACGGTATGATGGCTACTGATATCGCTATGAAGGCCCAACGAGAAAAGCTCAAAAAGTTGAGAAGTTCGTAGACATTGTTACTGGTCAACATCAGGAGACAAATTGGAAGCTGGGTTTTGAAGGGGAAGATATACAGAGAACTTGAAATGGTATTTCGGGGGGGGGGGGGGGGGGTCTCTCATTTTTCTGAAGGTTGGTTTTTTACGAAGGTTCCTTATCCCGAATGTTCATAATTCCGAAACACACATTTGCCATACCACGGAGTTCTTAATTCCGATTATCGTTCATAATTTCAACAATTTGTTGCATTATTCCGTACGTTCATAAGTCCAAAAATGAAATAGGGTTCATGATTCCCAAGGTTCGAAATTATATAATAATGATAGAGGGTTTTATTTCATTTTTTGAAATAATGAACCTTTTCTGAATTATGAACCCTTTATCATTTTTGGCGTAAAGAAACTTCGGAATTACGAACCTTCCCAAAAACGAAATTTTACCTGAATTTCATAGTTTAATCGCGAACTCACAATCTTATATCGCTTATGTACAAAGTTGCAATTTATATATATTTCACTTTAAGTTTCAATTTGCATAGAAACGTACTTTAAAAAAAACATAAATAAACGGAGCCGGGAGTGAAATTGTCTGTTCATTGAATTACCATTCAATTACCACAAAATTATTAAACGGAGAGGCAAAACTGCCCGTTACAACTAATTCACTTGAAGATTTCAACCATTCAGGCCAGTGAAGAGCGATTTATATAAGTACATTTTTCTATCCGTTTTTGGATTGTACTTCAAAATGTTAATCAGTACCTTTACTTCGACTGTGTGGAATGCCAAAACACTGGAGAGTATTCACCATTATTTGAGGAATGATAAGGAGGAAGAAAATTCTTGTTACCATGACAGCGGCAGCAGGAAGCGGAGAATAGCGCTTAATGTGGATCATGGCTGCGATCTTGGGTAGATGTCCCTCCCGAGATGCTACGAACAACATCCTGTGAAAGACGGAGTAGAGCAGTGAGGATGAGAGCTGGATTTAGCTCAATATCACTTTGTTTGTTCTGTTTTATTCATTCAACACGATCTCCAAAACTTCAAAGAAATCAATAGTCGTAGTCTATTTCATTAGCCTTGTCCTTCACCTTTCAAAATAGGTGAACATTACAACGGCATATTACGTAATTGGAACACGATTTTTTTTTCTTAAAATCCATGCGATTGTGTTATTTTCTTTGTAACTCCAGAGATGATTAAATTTTGATATCATACATAATTATGTAAAAAAAAATCGGGGGAAATTGACATTTACACTAAAACACCCTATTTGTAGACAAGCACCACTTGCGACTTCCGCCTGGTTTCGTCGCGAGCGGTCACATCTCCCACCACTTTCTTACCCCCCCCCCCCCCTCCCCCATATTCCCTATGGCCCCCTCCGCCATAATATTCACTATCCCCTTGATACTCGGGGAATGTGAACGCCGAGTGGTAACGGGATTACAGTACACCTTATTTTTGGCTACCCTGCTGGACACGGATTGGTGTTATATTCTCATGTAGTGATATAACTTCTTTAGGGTAATTTGGTACACGTTTAATTGTGTCATAAACACACAGAAAACACTTGGTTAAAAATTTTCCGTGTAAATTACTTCCAGTATATAATCACATTAGTTCACCAGGAATTTGGTGGTTTGGTTAGAGAAGATGTGCTCGAAATAACCAGGCAACGAGGGGAAAATTAACAAATTTGTGTTGGCTATCGGTCAACATGGAACTCTGGTATAATGTTTACCAGGAGTTAGTTTTCAAATTACCTGCATACGGCATGATCATACATCAAACGAAATTACTCAGACAATATGGCATATTCTGAATTAAAAGGAAATTATTTTGAAAAAAAAATATGCATTTCTGTTGGTGAAAATGATTGAAAGGTCATGTTCTGCTCTTGGTGATGAAGACATTTTTTTTCACATAGAAATTAATGGAGAATAATTAAGGTAGAGTCAATGTTTATAAAAAAATTATTGTTCCCATTTAGAATTGATTTTTCTAACCTGTAACATTACCTCTCACGCTTGAATAATTAATCTTCCATCTACCATTAGGCAAACATTGTCAAAGGAGTCAATAATAGTATGCATCAACTTCAACGTTGAATGTAGCATCTAGTTACATTAACATTAACAGCAAAACATGTTAACCTTTTAAAGAGACTCATCTTAATTTTATAGTTTTATCCTTTCAATAATCAACCGCAGAGGCGGCGGAACGTCGGGCTCGGACAATGGAAGTGGGTTGGGCGGGCAAAAAGTGCCCCCACTTCCATTGTTCGAGCCCGACGTTCCGCCGCCTTTGATCAACCTTAATCATGATTAACATTTACACGAGTAACCTTGATAATTATCGACATTAACATGAGTAATCTTATTCATGATTTACTTCAATCATTAAGTAACCTTCATCATGATTTAGCTTAACAAGAATAACCATAATCATGTTGAATGGAATTCATCCATAGCACAATATTTGGTTTAGGACTCAGACTGTATATGCACTTATTTAATTCTCTTTTCATTACAATTGTGTTATCTTCTTTATATTATTTGGCCCATTTGATGCATTGTCATGCAGGTTGTCCTTCTCAAATATATTTTGTTTTTATTACTATTTTGGCAAGTCAAGGGTATGTCCAATACGTTACCAAAACAAACGGATCGGAGGTATGTATAACCCGCTGCATATAGGATCAGTGGCGTAGCCTTGGCCCAGCAATAATTGAGGGGGCACTGGTATTACTGGGGACACCGGTCTTGCCCGGAAAATGAAAAAGGTCAATAATAATTAGGGGTCCGATGTGGGAGGGTGTTAGGGGGCTCCTATCATCTTCTGTGCTCCACGTCCTTCCCCCTCTCCTCCATCCCCCCCCCCCCCTTCGCCATTCAGTGGGGCAGGGGCACGTGCCTCCCTACCTACGCCACTGCATTGGATACCATAAATTATTGGAGGTTGACTACTCCCCACCCCCTCCCAACCAATTTCATACACATGGGATTAACTTACCTGGAAGAAGAGAAGAGACCTCCGTTAATAGATCCGATACATGACACCGAGACTCCAAGTGGTATGATCCACCAGAACGAGCCCAACACTCGACGCGCAAAATCCTGTCAAACGATGTCAAAATATTACTTATCAATGAGCCAGAAAGGCGTTAACTCATATACTTTAACACAGCGTTAACGCCCTTCTGGCTCTCAACATAATTATTAAGGTCTCATTCACTCAATAGACAGATCCATACAATTACAATATAAATGCGCAAAGCTAATGCAACCTGGGACCTGTTTCATAAAACTTGTTATCAATGACAAGTTGCAGTAACTGTTATAAGCTACTGAAATCCTTGCTTCTGATTGGCTGAGAGCAAATTTGTCCGTAAACATCACCGACAAGACACTTGATGAAACACTCCCTGAATCTTGATTAGATATGAAGATAATCTTCAAATCATCAATGCTATTCTTACGCAATTGGCTAGTTTGTTGTTTTTGTTTTTGTTGTTGTTTTTTAACGGGGAAACATATACGCCGATACATCTTTATAGAGAAGAAAAGCTAATGCAACCTAAATCTTGATTAAATATGAAGATAATTTGCAATTCATCCATTTTATTCTTAACGATTGGCTTGTTTGTGTTGTTGTTGTTGATGATGATGATGACGATTTTAAATAGGAAACATAATTATACTCCTATACATTTTCTTTACAGGAAAGAAAATTACACAGTGACATAAACAACCCTTTAAATATACTTTTTTTTTCTTTAAAAGATGGGAAATAACGAAGCAAGAAAAAATAATCTTTGTTAAAGGTGCTATTCAAAAAATTTTAACACACTTCTTTAGTGATGCCTCACTCAGTGTTTTTTTTCTTAATTACTTATATCTCAAATAATACACATAGGCAAAAATAGGTGAAACAGTGCCTTTAAAATATTCCCTCCCTTTGTTTTTCGGACTTTTGAACTCTTCATGTCACATGACTTTATCGAGACATATTTTGGGCAGCGATGCCCTTGAGCCCTAGCTCAAGCAAAGACCTTTTTCTGATCGGTTTTCAAGCAGAGGTCTTGACTTACATTCCTTGATCTATCACATCGAATATGCAGTGTCGCCATCAACATGATCAAGCACAAAAAAAAAAGCAGTGGTGGATTTCTGGCAGTGGCAGTGTCCCCCTTTTAAACCAAGTACACAGCAGCAACAAAAAAAATCCCCTTTAATAATGTAATTTGGGCCTACCCCCTTTTACAAAATCCTGGATCCGCCCCTGACAAAAGGAAACTCCAATGCAAAAATTTGCTGTCACATAATAATGCATGTGTCATCAGAAATATCCCATCTCAACGCGACCAACCAATTCTTTCTCCTCTCTGGCGAAACCCCTTTATATTTGAGACATTATAACAAGATGCCATACTTTGGTCTTTAAGATGATGGTTGTCGACCACATTAAATTTTTATGAATACGACTGGCAGCAAAACCGAGAGAAGTACTGCATAGGTGCCCACAAGACTGACGGCCCGAAATACCGACAAAACTAGGAAATACATAAGGGAAGATAGAAAATTGTTGGTCCCGTGGGCTGTTGGTCTATAGTGAACCCTCGAAAAAAGTTGGAAGACAAAACAAAACTCTCCTTGCTTTAATCATGTTAATAATTGAAATCTAAGCGTTTCTTACCACTGCTACAGCATTGGAAGAGAGGATATCCGCTGGGGTAAGCACTGCAAAGTAAGCCACGTTGCTTAATGTGTAGACAGTCGCGACGATTATCATCGAGATGATCATACCCAAAGGAAGACTCCTAGCAACAAGTTCAACAAGAAAAAAGCGCAAACTTATTGTTCTTCATTGGTTCGTAGACTTATTTGATTGGTTGGTAAATATCGCAATATGATTTTGTCCCATACTGTCTAAGTATTAATCTATCTTATTTATCCGTCTGGTTCACATTTACCTTCCTGATATGTATTGGGAACAAGATGTAAATTCTCTTTCTTTTAAAGTCTATACATGTTGTCAACTTCTTGCAAATGTCCTTACAGTGGACAGTTGAATGAAAATATGATGCATTACCATGTATGTCATAATGATCAATAAAACAAGATCACACACAAAAAAAGAAAGAGTACGTTAAAAAGTAATTCTAAAAGATCCCACAACCTTGCTTTTCACTTAGCACTTAAATCCACTTGTTAATATTGCTAGGCCTCCACGTTGTGTCACTTCGCACTCAACTCAATTATGCGTCATCAAAAGAAACTAGTCATGCATTCCATAATAGTTGATCATCGGGAAGCGAAAGTCTTGATAATAATTATTATTTTGGCTGCAATTATTTGACATTTTTTATTTAAGCCGTTCGTAGATTTATTTCTATGATTTTAATAAACCCACTGCATACTATGATTTAACTGCGACCCGATTTACATGGACGAAGAAATTGCTATATTATTACATATAAAATTTCAAACAGTTGAATTTGAGGTAACTTTTAGTCAGGTTTACTAGAAAGAATAGCATATTTTGATGTCAAGCATTTGATTGAGGTAAGTTGTAGTCATGTCAAAACTTGAGTATAAAGTGCAGGATATTATGACAGGTTCTTCCAGTTCGAGAAAAGACCCAAATCAGAGGCGAATTGCAGTGACGTCAGACCACTGGCAACACTGTCCCAGATTAATAGCTAATTTGACATATACTAGGACTGAAAGGCAATATCCATTTTAATATTCGAATGACCAAAATGAACCTCTATCAGAAAGAATTTACATGTATGACTTTTCTAGCGATATTGCAATTTCTTCCTAAATCGAATCGTAGTCGGATCTTATAATGTGAAATAGGCCTATTCATGAACAAACCAAACGACTGCTCTCCTGCGATTTGGGTGCATTATTTGTATTTTACCCTAAAGCCCGGCGCACACTATACAATCCGACTGCGACCCGATTTTCGAACAAATTGCATTTTGCATTATTAAAATGTGAAAGTTTTAAAAAGTGAAAATATCTCATTTGAAGTTCGGAATAATGGTACGAATAAGTAAAGGCCAAATCGGCTTCAAATCTTAGTCGATCGCAAGATTGGTATGACGTCACTGCGATTTGGAATTGAATTCGCTTTTATTCCTACACGGGGGCTCGCAGTAGCCCGGAATTTGGATTTTAGTATTCATACTACTATTCGGAACTTTGAACACGAAGATTTAACATGTCTGAAGGTTCATATCAAATGTAATAACAACTTTTCCCAAAATCGCATCGTAGTCAGATCCTGCAGTGTGCGCCGGGCTTAACATGTGGGCCTAATCCACGTCATTTCATCATGTTCATGGTCAATGTGAAAATTGCGATGAAAAGGCGTCGTCCTATTTTAAAAAGAGAAATTAAGAGACATTAGTGCTTTCATCTGTCCAATTAATTGACCAGCAGCAGAGCGTTCAGATGCCTTTGTCCTTTTAACTCTTCAATTAGCTCGTATACGTGTTTGCCAGCGCGAGATGCATCTCCTGAAAACTAGGAACACGGTTTACCAATTTAGCGCTAATTGAGCCCTAAGCAAGCCCTAAGCAAGCCCTAAGCAAGCTTTCAGATTACAATTCGTGGCCTTGGCCTGTGATATTAGTGTCGCTAGAGAAGAATGGGTCATCATTACAGAAGTTATCCAGGGTCAGCGGAAGAAGGGGCTCCGGGCAGTGGCGTAGCGTATATGTCAAAACATTGAGGGGGAACCGGCATGATGGAGGGGGGAGGGGCATCGGTTTTACTCTATGGATGAAATGCAATTAGGGGGAGAGAGGATTTAGGAGGGGTCATCTTTTTTGTCTCTGTCTCTGCCGCTGTCTCCATTCCTCTCTCTGTATAGCCATTTGGTTGGTGGACACGTACTCTCTGTGCTTCCCTACGCCACTGAATCGAGGGTTAAAACACCCCTACTTCCGTTCTATACCTAACGGATTGGTGCCCAGGGCAGAAACCCAAGCCGTTGTTACACTTTGCTCACATTTTTTTGAGCGCCCTACTTCTAACTTCGTCCTTTGACGCCACGGTCAGCTGTATGTATCTGGACTTAAATCACCACTGCTGGTAGTATAGGTAGGGTTATAAACAAGGTAATCATGATCCGCTTTACAAATAACCTTACCTGTTCGGGTTCGTTATCTCCTCAGTTACCTGCGGAAGATATTGCCTGCCATTAAAAAAAATATGAAGAAAATTCAAAGAAACATTAGTATTTTGAGAAACAGAATACAGTCTAAAAACTAACTCGTAAACTCAACTTTGAAAAGGGACGAGGAGTGAAGGCGCTTTCAATATGGCAGATTTAAGTATTCATTTTTTAAAATTTTATTAATGTATGCCACCTATTAAATCAATTTCGTTAATGGTGTTACTTGGATAAAATCTCCATTGTGATAAGCTTTCATATAATTGTAGGCAATGTTTTATTTTCACGGATTGAGTAGTATATAATTGTATATATAAGACAAAAGAAGAAATGATAAACTTACCACCCCGCATATGCAAAGAGTGACGAATAGAAAGCCAGTGGTAATTTCGTATAATCCACGTCCTCTGCCTTTGATGATGAAAACGCGTGAGCAAAATTTTCCGTATGACCTATTTCAATAGATAACAACAATAACAATAATAATATCGGATATTATTTATAGCACTTATATCCACCAAGTAAGGTGCTAGTTAAGGCACTCCAATATTACCCCGGCTCTAGCTCTTGCACGGGGGACACTGGAGTCCG
Organism: Heliocidaris erythrogramma; assembly: GCA_025617745.1. NCBI lineage: Eukaryota > Metazoa > Echinodermata > Echinoidea > Camarodonta > Echinometridae > Heliocidaris > Heliocidaris erythrogramma. The sequence goes on along the minus strand of CM046866.1, from coordinate 31,728,554 downwards.
CCGGGTATGTACACTATTTCCCTTCTCTATAAATATTAAAAAAAGACTGTTAGTACTATTGTTTGAAAAACAAGTATTAATTCTCCAAATAAAGATAACCCCTTCCTTCCTCCCTTACCAGCTAACAACTGCTTTTCATTGTTCTACATAAAACTAATGTTAGAAAGCTTTGTCAAGAGATACATTCATGGCATTATATTCACTGCAGTCAATTAGCCGATTGCAACGAAGTTGACTTTCATATGAGATAAGAATAATTGTGCAACATTTGCAAGACATGGCTTATAAAGGAAGGATTTCAACTTTCTTATCTCCTAGGTATATTTGAATTCCTAACTACTGCCACATTTATCACTATAATTTGTTCATTTACTGAAATAGATCTTATAGCTTTTCACACTATTTGATAAGGTTGAACAAAAGAAACGCCTCGTAAAACCGATGGAATTAATGCTTCTTGTATTACCTTTTTTATAGGAACCACTTACACGATTGAGCATGAATCTTTTTTGAGTGGATATGTTGCGCATTACAGATATCGGCTTGATTATTATCCTATTGTTGTACAAAGAACACATGCCTGGCCAACTGAAATTCTCATGAAAATGATAGAGTTTACGATCATTATTCGTCGTCTCCTGAAATAATCTTTTGCCATTAACAAAAATCAACGCAAAGCGGCTAAAAATATAAATTAATCGTGTCCATGCATATATAGAAAAAACACAAAATACCCGATAACCTGCATCACCACACGATCTTATCCCAAGCAGTACCACGCACTGGAGGGCACGACCTAGCGTGACTAGTGTCGCCCCCTCCCATTGTTCCATGCTACACTCTTTCTAAGGTAATAAATTATCTTCAGCTCAAATTCTAAAACTCTGTTTGGAGCCAGAAGGGCGTTAAGCCATATACTTTAACACACAGTTCACGCCCTACTGGCTCTCAAATATCATAGAATCTAGCCGTTTACAGACACTGATGGATAACAGTCACCTCCAAATTATTCTTCATGAAAATGACAAGAACATTACGGAAACACTGAATAATGCATATTGTATTAACAACCACGGAAAACATAACGTAATAAAAAATACTTTCTAATGGTTCATATACACTGCCTTCCAAACTCTTTCATCCTTCTTGAGTGATGATGGGCATGACAGTAGTGAAAACTTAAATAGAAAAGTACACCGTAATGTTAGGATGATATTATGCTAAAATACTTGCTAATATATCATAGACACTGCTTTTCACATCGCTTCTTTCTTTATTTAGTAAACACACACAAAAGGTATACGGAAATGTTTACTCTTAAATAATTTGCTAATAATATTATGGTCCATGATATACAGGGGCCCGTTTCATAAAACTTGTCATCAATGACAAGTTGCAATAACTGTTATAAGCTACTGAAATCCTTGCATCTGATTGGCTGCGAGCAAATTTGTCGGTACAAATCACCGACAAGGCACTTGATGAAGCGCCCCCCTTTCCTTACCAAAGAAGAAACGTGGACTGATTTTTAAAAGTGTAAAGTGATTCTGGATGGGTGCCAATACATTTTCTGATACTGCATCTCTTGGGGGAGGGGGGGTGTTGAATTCAGAACACGAACGAGAAAAATCCAAACAAGGGCAACGGTACTCTGTATAATATCATCATCGATTAGTAACTTGTATTTCTTACCCCCAAAATTGTGCATAATATATATATAATTTATTATTTGAAAACAAATCTGCGTCTTTCTTAAAGACCTCAGCCTGACCCAAAACAACCACATATTGACGTAAAGCTTAGTAAACAAAGAATATAATTACCCTGGGTATTCATAAATTTTCGTCTCCGTTTATCTTTAAAAAACTAAAAAAGATAATTTTTTTGGTCCGCCCCCTCCCTATGGCGTAACAACAGAGGAAACTGCAGGGGGTCGCTAGACGTGTGACGACATGTCATGTATACAGCTCCGAGTGCGTCTACACGATATGTCGTCATCAAATTTTCACCCCCGCAAAGTAGCGTTCCTCAGAGACGGGGCCCCCGTCAGAAAAACCACCGGGGCTCAACATTCGGGACGCTGTTACTCATTCCACAGGAAACGGAATCTCATGAAGTTGGTTTCAATTTGTTCAGAAAATATATAGCTCCCCGTGGATGAATAAAGGGTATATTTCAAAATTCGGTCAGGCTGAGGTCTTTAACATCAAGAAAAAATAAATTTTCACCACTCCGGAATTGTTCTCTTTCGTATATATGACAATATAATATATTCACATCACATAACCACTCCGTTTATATTTTCCCTCTCTTACTTTTTTGTGTAAACTGCATGTTAGTTAAAAATAATAATGCATACAAAGACTGATCGAACGACGAAAATTTCAGGATTAAGGTATTTGACGAATTTCCAATCAAGCTTTAACTATAAATCAATCAATCGCGATATATGAAAAAATGATTTTGTTTAAATATAGGTACTGGAAGTGATCAGGATTTACACATAATTCGTGTTAGAGCTCATGTTTGTGTTTACAAAAAGTCGGAAAATGTTATTCGCAATTCTTGTTTGGGTTTATTTTTTAAAGATTTTTAGGATTGGCTTTCCTCGAATCTTGCTGTAAATCAAACGATTTGATTTAAATAAATTAAGGTAATTAATTTTCAATAAATCCTATAGCCTCTCGCGTCTACGAAAACAGAATATTTGGTGATGTTGCCTCAATCATGCCAATGTTCAAACTTAATATGTATGCCGCATCCTCGATATGAATATTGTTTGTATGAAAAAATAGATTCTACTTTCTCGATTATCATATATTTCTAGAGGGCCTTTTTCCAGAGATACAGAAGCACGTAATTAATTTCGTGCGTGATTAGTGTCAGGTATCCACTAATGCTACAGTCACGCTTTCACGTAAAGTCTAGCCGTAATCTGTTGTTGTTGCTGTTGATTGAGTTTTTACAGACGTGTATTAATCAAATATGATTATATCTACATCTGGGACCGACCTTTAACGTCACCATCCGAAAGACGTGACTGAGATTCGAACCCGATTCGAACTAGGCAAACGCAGAGAGCTGACCGGAGACGTTACAGTCAGACCAATTTGTTGTTCTTGGGGGGGGGGGGGGTATATTATTTATTTATATACTTACGGCGTCCTAATCTACACGTAGGAGCCAGCTGCCGCAGATCCATGAAATAGCCACGCATTCGCCCCTTTGGAAACTCGTAAAATGTGGCCTTATCTGCATGAGACGTTATGCCATCTCAAGACAAAAGCCTTATAAAAAAGTTTACCCAACTTTGATAGATTCTGATTAAAATGTTATAACCAATGTGACTTTGAAATATATTTCATGGCGAAGAGTAACTTGTTGCCTGTCCAGTGGTACCTCATTCATGACATTTCTGCTATGAATGACTGAGCACTATGGTTTTTAAAAAGTGTCGTCAAAATCTCCTTGTTCCAAGTTTGGGGTGATGCAACGAATGTGGGTCAAGCCATATGAATGTGTTACTTTAGTCTAAAATCATTTCAAAAGTTGAATTCTCCTTTGTGCTTCAATGCTTCATTGTTTAAAGTGATTCAGTATATCTAAGCTTTCAAATGACCTTGTTTCAATCCGTATGATAATCTGTAATCTATTTTAACAGCCTTCTAACTTCTTGTCTCGTGATAACTAAAAACTCTCTGCTCATTTGTCCATTGCACCATTTCACCTGCATAAGATGCACACGGTGTTTTCTCCATTAGACCGATTCGGTGATGTATGCAAATTTTATACTTACCTTTCAAACAAAGGTTGTCCTTGACAACCTGAAAGCTTGCCAGATATAGCAACAAGTAATGTATGCAAACTGGATTCCAAGCATTGATGTTCCTTTATCAAAAGCATGTTAATGGAATAGCTCGTCACTAGGTGCTCAGAGAGGAAATGTGCATAAATTTGAACACATTACAGAACCGGTCCATTGAAAGTTTGCTTTCAAGTAGACTTTCAAAAATATTTTCAAATAAATGTTGTCCATTTTTAATGACTCAGTAAAACGGCTTAACTTAAACAAGGGATGCGGGTGAAGCCAAGATTGTGTTATCATGGCAAAGAAAATATCATAAAGTTAGCTTGTAATAAGTCCTTTCTTGAGTTTGAGTTGACTTTAACAACTTTTATATTCAAATGACTCGAAAATAACTCAGCAATCGTTTTCAAACTGAAGTAACTAATGCATAATTGGTTTGACCCACAATCGCTTCTTCAGCCCAAACTTGGTAGAGGATTTTGACAATACTTTTTGAAAAGCCTGCTGCTCAGTCATCCGTTGCAGCAAAGTTATGAATAATGTATCATTACACAGAATATAAGTTGCTCTTTACTATGAAATAAATTTCAAGTTCATAGAGGTTATAACTTTTTAATAATAAGCTACCAAAGTTGGGTATACTTTTTTATACGCACTGTATGATATGGTGACAACAGTTCGCACAAAGTATTTGGAAGTTATTTCGGCCCATGATTATGCCAGTGGTGAAACCCAGTCATGAGCTATAAGAATCGTATGGTATGGGTGTATTAAAAAAGTGAAAACGCACCTTGGAAGATCACAACCAAGCCTGAGATAATGATGACAAACATTGCAAGGTACTTGGTTACACTGAATACCATCTGAACACGTCGACTCCACGTCACACTGGTACAGTTCACATAGAATACAATACCTATAAAAAAAAATAATTTATCAAACTCACAAGAATCGAACATTTTGATATATCTAAAAAAAAAGAAGAAAAGGTTTAATCCCTATTAATCCAAGTGACCTTTACCAACTCAATCGCATTTTGTCCTTATTGCCGCAGAGAAGAGAAGAGAAAATAAAGCCCGAGATGTATAAGATGTTCGACTATCATGTATATTCTTATCTATTCATGGGAAATCGACGCCTATGAAAATGAAGCCTATCCCTAAGCAGTATTCTTCCTTGAAATTTGACATCCGAAATGTGAAAAGAAGGTTGCACAATGCTACCATGGCTACGGTGACAACTGTTACGCGGTCAATATCCTACTCTAACCGAATTCCGAACTTGGGATCACCACACTATACAATGCTATACCTTACCCTAACCGTAAACCTTAGCTAAAACCCAACTGCAACCCTAACCCTATATATCATGTATATCTTTGACGAAATAAAGGCAGGAGCAACTGTCACCGGAAAAAATGTCACCGGAAAAAATGTCACCGAAATGAAAGATCTTGGGGAATTTCCTACTTACACAAGGCACATGCTGCTATAAGCCTCTCGACGATAATGGGCGGGTCAGAGCACCCATAAAAGAACGGTGCAAGGATGTACTTGGCAAATGTGATGGACAGCACCGTCCACGCTCCAGTCCTGACCGCAACCATCGATGTCCAGAGCCGAAGGAACCCGAGCAGCGGTGTGAACCCCTCATTGAGGAACGTAAAGTCCCCACCGGACTTGGTGAAGGTGGTGCCGAGTTCGGCGTAGCTGAGTGCACCCATGACGGATAGGACACCGCTGATCACCCATACGACGAGGGACAGACCAACACTCTGGCCACAGTTCTGCACGACGCCCTTCGGAGAGATGAAGATCCCAGAACCTACGATGGTTCCAGCCGTCAACGCCACGCAATCGATCAGGGATACTTCTTTGCGCAAGACCACCTTTTCTCCTGAACGAGGGTGGTCTAGCTCCTCGCTTGTAGAACCGCTTCGACGCTTCTCTGCCATCTCAACGAATCTTGAGGGTTATTATCTAGAAGATGAAAGTCAGGGATCGATAGAACACAAAACACGATTAAATATTTTGCACAAAACAGAAAAGCCAGTAATCTACAGTAATCTACAGAATAATCCGAAATCGATTTTAAAAAGCACTTCAGCTGACTCCCGACTTTTTTATTGGAAGAGGGGTTTTATATATATATATATAAACAGGCAAGAAGTTTAAGATTATCGTCCTTCAATATAGTAATATTCACAATTCATTGAATATCTTATCATAAATGTGTAAACTACACTCATGGCGATATAACAAACATAGTTCAGATGATGGCTATTGGTTTCTATTACAGTCTCTGGACTTCTATGTATTCAAACACCAAACTATACCACCGAGAAGGACACTAGATCGATAATATCGAACAAAAACTTTCATTGCCCCGAATGACCAAGAATTTTACGGATTGTCGGTACGGTTTTTGGAGCCGGTTTGGTGGTATGACCGGGGTATAATGATCAAACACTAACGAATTTGTATTCCAGCACAAACTTTTAAATGTCTTACCCTTTGAATAACTGCTGTAAGTTACATCTTCTGTAACAGAGACCAAAAGAAATTTGTTACAATTTTTTAATCGAAATTGAATCGTTTGCTAAGTCTATTCCTTTTTTGAGGCATTTCTTACACATACCATACGTTGCAAATGTGATCGGGCATCAGTCGGAACTGTGAAAGCAGTGGTGAAAATGTTGCAAGTTCTTGTTCGAATCCGAAGAAACCATTTGCTGATGATTCAAACATGATCAGTACTTTATCCAACGCCGATTGTGTTTCTGGTTTACACATACGAGGTTTCCACTTGAGGGCTAGATGTTGACCGAGGGGTCACCATCTCACATACCTCCTTCGGGTTAACGGGAGGGATCACAACCAAGCTGAAGCATCAATATTGGCATACCTGAAGCACTGGCGGTTGAGGGTGGCAACCGCCCCCTCCCTAAAACTCAGTTGGTATACTATACGTGCACACCCAAAGTACTTTTGCCTACCCTTTTCATATTTCAGACCCAAAAGGCACCTGAATAATCATCTGGGAACATTTTCTGGGTCATTTATTTTTCTTCAGAATTGTGCCCCCTTTTTTGTTTTCTTTTTAAACATCCTGGATCTGCCCCCTTCTAGAGGATATGGCTGGTGTCTATATAGTCCCAAGTCCCCAGTCGGGTAACGAGTACTACAGACATGATATTTTACCTCCCTCTATCACGTCTGTTATTTTAAATGTATAAGTTTACATCAACATCAACTTATTAGATATTAGCATGAACCTCCTAGCAGTGGCATAATGAGCCCAAATTGTTGAGGGGGCTGAGCATAGGCATACGGGGCCAATTTCTGAATACTTGCAAGCAAGCGAAGCGAGCTAGCAAAAATTCGACCCTTTTAAATGAAAATGTAATTTTGTCATATATTCCTCTCTCTTTTTGGCATGGAACTCTCAAACTGAAAGGGGGTAGGCGAAAGAAAGGGGAAGGTGAAAGAGAACGTGAAAATAAGATGATAGGACCCCTCACACACCCTCCCCTTGATCTTATTACTACACATTCTTATCTATCCAGTAAGACCGGCCGGTGCCCTGCCCCCTCAATGGAGGGACCACAGTCCACAGAGCAAATTTCTTAAATTTCGCTGTTGAGTATACACTTTAGACTTGAAACAAAATAGTTTGGTTTAGTATGGCTGCTAAGAAAGTATGCTTGGAAATGAGCAACCAGGGGAGCGACGGCTTAAAGTCCTCTCCGAGGGACTTGGTTAAGGATTAATGCCCTACCAAAGGGCACTGGCGCATCCACTTGATCCCGTATAGGCATGCAGAGGCAGAGAGAAGAGGGAGAGGGGACAATAGAGGAGGAGACATAGAAGTACTTGGGGAAGGGGGAGGATGGAGATAAACGAAGGCAAATAGAAGATTCGAATGGAGATACGGTGGATGGTTGAGAGCAAGAGACAAAGGGAGAGAAAGAGGGGGTAGGGGTAGGAAGAGAGAGAGAGCTGAGAGGAAAAAGAGAGCAAACACTAATGATAGACAGGCAATAGGGCAGAGATAGAGAGGGAGAGAGAGAGTGAGAAGGGGTGGGAGAAACGATGGACACGTAGAAACATGTCATAGAGTGAAATGGAGCCGGAGGGAGTAGACAGAGACAGAGATAAAGAGTGATAGACAGAGAAAGCCGATGAATAGAGTGAAATAACGAGAAACAGGTTGAAGAAGCTGGACATCAGGGGAGACATGGATGGGTTAGAAAGGAAGGATATCATAGAGACATAACATAGAAGTGCTGGAGAGAGAGAGTGATAGATGGAGAAGAAGGGGATACAGGTATAGTGAAAATAGAGAGAGACAGACAGACAGAGAGACAGAGAGATAGACAGACAGACAGGCAGGCAGACAGAGATAGAGACACTCAGAGAGCATTGAGATAAGAAAGGGGAGAACGTGAGCGAGGGTCAAGAACAGAAAGGATGGAAGAGGGAGGAGGAGAGAGAGAGAGTGAGAGAGAGAAAGAAAGAAAGAAAGAGAGAGATAGACAGTAATACAAGCTTGAGCATGAGACTCTCTTAATACAATACCATCATCACAACTCACAAAGAAAATAATGGAAAAGACACACATCTGCTGTTAATCAAAATGATTATTAGCAGCAACGATGATGTAGATAACGCTTGCATGTTCTAAGCAAACATTTAGAAATTTTCTAAATAATTTAAAATTGAAAAAATTAAATGGAATAATTATCGTGAATACCTTCGTAGACGTACAAGGCGGGGCTAGTATAAGAGTCGCCGACACCTCATAATCGAACAACCATCACATCATAATTATTACAACAGGGAGGTGGTGTTTTTGAAATGAAAATCTGGATCAAGGCATTGTCTTTACTTTCTGCAACTTTCAACCATCTGAAAATGTACCGAATTCTGGCCATTTGGATATATTTTCATATCTTCATATAATACTTTTACAAATTGACCTAACCTATACATGTAAGAATTATGAAATAATCCACTCACGCATTTCATCAAAACTGACATTAAATATATGTACCTTTAAAAATGATCGGTGTTAAATCCTTTTCTCCAATGTATATTCCGGGACCGAACAACTATTCATCTCTAATCATTAGTAATATCAAGGTGTGTGAGCATCGAGACTCGAGAGAACACAATGGCGACGAGGATGGAATAGAACAATTTCAAAATAGCTCTTTAGACACATTTCTATCTAAATATTTATAAACCAATTAAATTTTATGAGTTCAAAACAAGTTCGTCACGTACAGCTTTATTCATAAAACTTCAACTTGAACATGCAGTCATAATTGGCACAGAGCGTTCGAACCGTGGCGCCTTTGACATGCAAGCGTTATAGCGTAATCAAATATGTATCTATGTTCGATTTGGTCTCAAAGTGCAAAGTATTGCCTGTCTTATATTGTTAAACAAATCTATGAAATGCCGTGCATTTATGCATGTGGAAGACACTATGAACATGGCAAACAAAGAAGCGGACAAAATATACAGCTCCTCATTGTACCTTCCACACTGGTTCTGGTAGACCAAAGAACATCCCTTCATTGCTATTATGTAAAAATATGAGTCACAAGCATATTCACCTTTTCTACTTATTTTACAAAATAGCAATGAAGGGATGTTCTTTTGTCTACCAGAACAATTGTGGAGGGTACAATGAGGAGCTGTATATTTTGTCCGCTATCTTTTGTCATCGTGTTCATAGTGAGAGTGTCTCAATCATGCCGCTTTTAGCACACACAAGTCTATGGGGGGTTTGCGCACTCTAGCCAATGGGCCTCGATTGTGCATGAAAAACGGTATATTTCTTCATCTGAGAGGTGTCTTCAAGCTGGCCATACTTCAACAGCATAAGTGCAAATTTATGCCTTAATAATCATGATTATATCCAATTCCCTCTCAACATATTTAAGACAAGAATTAGCAGGTTATTATTTCTACTATAGTAGTTGGAAAACAAAGATGGCGTGAAGAATTTAGTACCACTTTTTTCCTTTTTTTTTTTTTTTTACACTTTTCGATATTTAGCAGTTTAGAGGAATCTAGGTCAACCAAATCACAAATCGATTCCGCATACTGATATTACTCAGGAAAGCTATATTCTTTATACATACATGATGTCTAATTCAAAAGATGGCCGGTTTTGAACCCCATGGGACACCATTTGGCAATGGGAACATAACAAGTTTTTAACTAGACACTTCAGGCATTGCAAACAAACTTGGTTAACATATTATGTATCTCGATGGTGCACGGGGATCCCCACTTCTGACTAGATTAATTAAACAAGCTGTGTATAGTTAAGTGGTTAATGGACAATTGGAGATATAAAGAAGATACAAACACCGATTTATGCCTACCTGTTAAAGAGTTATCTTGGATATGGGTACCTAATACCAATACCCATTTTCTCCGTGGTTTTGTTCCTTGTAATTCCATTCCATGTAATTAGGTCACTTGTTGTTATACATGTACATTCCAAATTAGAGGGTCCCCACAAGCAGCCATGCAGGAGTACTTAACAATAAAAATCTCAGTGCATCAAAGAAAAATATGAAAAGCCAGTCCATGCTCTCACCCATTATTGTGTGAAAGCCATTGTATCCCAGCTGCCCGCTGCTGTTGAGTCTGGCAATCTTCTGGTTTGCCCGTCGTAGCAGCGGCAGTATGGAGTGTAAGTTTATATAGTTTGTAGCCGGATAGCCCTCCTCTAGATGGGCAGGAATGCGTGGTTTTGAGGACGTCGCGAGGTAATATTATTGTGCAATACTCACATTAATTAATGTCTATTATCATGTCATGGGTTATTCAATTTGTGTACGTATGTTCATCATTTATGTATTTTCATTATTGCTGTCTTTTTGTTTTCGCGATATTTACTATCATGTAAAAATCCCGTATCAAAGTCATCATTATATTACGAATAAACAATGAATTGAATGAACTGAATTGTCATGATCTATAGTGCCATGTTTGCTATTGTTCTGTACTCCATATATCTCTCTCGAAAGGGTTACATGTCCCGTCTCCAAACCCCCAGAGCAGTAAACAAAACCAAAAATAAAAACCCACCCCCCAAAAAAAAAAACAACAACAACAACAACAACAACAAAACAAACAAACAATCCCAAACAACAACAAAACACACAACAAAAGAAAATAAAACAAAACACGGGACGAATCAAGGCAAAATCAGAGGGAAATGGCAACCGCCCCTGACCCCCCCCCCCCCCGTACCCCGCCCCTATTCTAAATCTGAGCGCGTGATGAACACGGACCTACGTCAGTTGCGATGGATGACCTCAATGTGTCATGCCCTAATTTACGAGGGTCAAAGATACACACTCTAATCCCGAGGCTGTTTGGAACCCGCGGGAAATACCATCTTGTTTATAGATGTTATACGCCCACTGAAACTTCAAGTGTTTGGAAAGTGAAGCTATATAAGATCCGTAGCCAAACCTATATATGTAGATTTCGAGCACCGTGCATTAATCAGAGTAATTCGAAATTTGTATTATCTAGGGGAATTAAGGTATTGCCATAGATTCTAACACTGACTGAAGAATTCAACGCGATGATGATAATAATAAAATATTATCATATAGCCCATAATAAAAATCATCTTCTTAATTGTGTTCAGTTCAAGCAAAATAATGATTATCCCACATGAAGATTTTACAAGCATGCCTTTCCAGCTGTTGTCTCTCTGACGTTTCTTTAATCATTATTACATTATCTTCAAGAAATTGATGACTTTCAAAATTTGCAAGGCTTTATCCATAATATATTTTCCTTTTCTGAATAAGTGGAGACGGTCGGAACATCTCTGAGTCTGAGCGGGGCGGGGAGGGCACTCGGAGACTTGTCATGAGCAATTTTGTGAGAATCGATGTTTATTTTTTGACTAGCTGGTTTATAGTGCTTTTCGTGTTTAAAAAAATAAAAAGAAAAAAGAACAAACAAAAGCGAAAAACAAAGCAAAACAAAAGAAACGTAAACACAGTGGTTTAAAAGTTAGGCCATTCCACAAATCTGTAGGCCTATTTTTAAAAGTGTTGACAAACCTTATCGTATTTATACACTAAAGGAAAAAAGAAACTTATAAAAGTTCAAGAGATCACCAAATTAAATTCTCTGCATGGAAATGTACCAAATTTGGATATAATGTTGATTCAATGCATGGCTTTAAATGACAGTCAATAACAAAAAGTTTTCTTCAATGCCACAAAAGAAATGTGCACTGAAGCAAAGGACTCTCTAATCCCCAAGTCACAAAGACAAACTGCAGCCTTGTACACCATATGCATGTCAATGAATGAAACAAAAGAATTTCAAAAGGGATTTGCAAGTTCATATCCAAACAGATTAATAGCCAGTATGTCCACCTCTAGCTTGCTGGCAAGCTGTACACCGTCTTCGCATGCTTCCGATCAGATTCGCGATGGTAGCCTGGGGAACATTGTTCCATTCCTCTTGCAGTGCTGCAATGAGCGTCTCCCTATTGACGGGTTGATTGTCACGCCTTGACACACGTCGACCAAGCTCTTCCCAGAGATGTTCAATTGGGGAAAGGTCTGGTGAACGGGCGAACCATGGCAGAACATCAATATCCTCTTGCTCGAGGGGTGCAAATCCCTTTTGAAATTCTTTTGTTTCATTCATTGACATGCATATGGTGTACAAGGCTGCAGTTTGTCTTTGTGACTTGGGGATTAGAGAGTCCTTTGCTTCAGTGTACATTTCTTTTGTGGCATTGAAGAAAACTTTTTGTTATTGACTGTCATTTAAAGCCATGCATTGAATCAACATTATATCCAAATTTGGTACATTTCCATGTAGAGAATTTAATTTGGTGATCTCTTGAACTTTTATAAGTTTCTTTTTTCCTTTAGTGTACATGCGATCGCATATAGGGGGTGTAAAGTGACGAGACTATATGTGTCTTTCCCGTGGCTTGACTCGGGGCCAGTCGGGTTTTTCCGCAACGCTTCGGACGGGCCATGATATTCCCATAGGCTATTTCCTCACGTACGTACGTGCAACATACGCGAAACCGCAGAGTAAGGGTAACTTCGGTATGTTTCGCAAAAGCTGACCATGTAGAGATTAAATCACTGACTACCGTTAGCTGAAGTCCATTCGTTTACGTGTGTGTGTGTGTGTGTATGTGTGTGGGTGTGGGTGTGTGGAGGTGTACATGTATACACATTCAAACCGATGACATCGAACAAAGAGAACAATGGGTCATCGGTAGTAATTCAATAGGTCATCGGTTGTCAACAATTGGTGAGGTTTATTCCGTCAATGAATTTTGTGACGTAATTCAATAGTGGAGTCATCGGTTGAAATTCGAACAATAGAAAACATAGATGAGTGTGTGTGTGTGTGTGTGTGTAATTGGGTTTTTACAGAAGTGTATCAATCAGATACGAGTATTTACGTCTGGGGACCGACCTTTAACGTCACCATCCGAAAGACGTGACTCAATCTCGAACCTGGGTCCGCTGAATCAGTTTATAACAGCGCACGCCACACACAGAAGAGTTCTGTGACGCCACGACGCCCAGTTTACGTACAGCTGTCAAAGGACGTAGATGGCGTTAACCAGTAGGCCTATTTGCCTCGAACAGATTCGATCATACACTGCAAGCCCTCCGTGCAACACGCCCTTTATTAAAGGTCGGCACTCCTTAATGACACGCGAGAGCAAGGCGAACGACCTTTGGGAGGAAAAATAATCGGAGTCAAAGTAATTAGCGTGAATGCCAAGTCTTACGAAAATGTCCCAAATAATTGATCACGTTCATGATACAAAGGAGTGGAAGCCCCGAATCCCTCGACGCTAGTAAACCACAGCAATCATTCATTCTGTTTATTCCATAGGATGGATGCGAAAATGGTAATCATGCAACCCGGTCGTGCGATCGAGTTTACGAATAAAAATTTGTGTTTGAAGCATGAAGGCTAATTCTGAGGTAAATCCCCTAGATCTGTCCAATGACATTATGTGGATTAAGCATGTGGGTGTAGCTAGGGAAAGATGATTGAAAAAATATCAATTATTCAAGCTAGTGTAGCCAGGATAGAAATTAGGGAGGGTATTGTAATTATCTTGTGACGTCACTAATCGGATGCATTATTCACGAAGTAGGACAACTGACAAAGTTCATGAAAATACTGAAAAGAAATTTACATCGACTGTACTGATCACAGCGTTTCATGTTTCAAACAGGCAAAATTGTACTTTCGGGGTCAGTATTTTTGGGGTCCAGGGTTTTCCATTCATTGAAAACAAACAAACAAAACAAAACTAAACTAAACTAAAACGAAGACAAAAATAAGGGACGATTGTAAAGAATAGTACATTCCCTCCCAACTGTGTAATTGAGGGAGGGCCCCCCCCCCCAAAAAAAAAAAGGAGAAATATACAATAGCTGCGCCCTGCAAAAAATTGGCATTATTCATCCCTAAAATTATTGGAGCTAGACAAGAGGTATGTATTAAATGCCTAGATATACGCTCAAAGGTTGGAACAAGGTCGAGTGGTTACAGGGACAGCTCAGCTTGGCGCCAGGAGGTAACAATACGGCGCATATGTTGCTGCGTTAGGCAAGCATTCAGCAAAGGAATTTACGCCATCGTTGTGCCCAAGTGAAACCGAGTTGGCCAATGAGCTAGCGTCTCGATCGGTGGCGGAAATTTAACAAGGTAAACTCCACTCGCGGCGTTGTCTCGCCTGCATCTCGCTATGCGAATGAGAATGTGAACTTTAGCCTCTCAGCTTTATTATACTAAGCAATAATGGTGATGTTAGATATTATATTTTATCCCTGTAAAATGAGTCCTTGACCAACTTTATAACTTTTGGCAGAAAGTTCATTGACCTTTTGCCCTTTGACCTTGGTCAGATTCAATCATTTTCAAACTTGACCTGCGCCTCTAAGAAATGTACATGTGGTATGAATTTGGTGATTCGAACCTAAAATCCATAGTTGTGATTACAGCGCTTTGTGCAGAAAGTTCATTGACCTTTGACCTTTGTGAGATTAAACTCATTTTCAAACTTGACCTGCTCATTTAAGAGATGTACCAGTGGTATGAATTTGGTGATTCTACCTCAAATCTATAAAAGAAAGTTATTGTGATTACAGCACGATTGTTGACGACGTTGACGCCGACGACGGAAATAATGGCACCTATAGTCTCGCTCCGCTACGCAAAGACAAAAAATGTGCTTTCGCAACTTCAAAAGGGAAATGAAAAGGAATTCGAGCTTGTTCCATTCTTATTCTTATTTTTGTTCTTTTGAAACCATATCAAACGGAATATATTCAGATAGTGTCAATCTCTTCAGTGAAGTTAAATCGCCGATCGAGATACATAAATTTGGGGGAAATATTACATACACGTCAGTGAATACAGAGTTGAAGTGGAAAATAAAGAAGCAATACTGATCAAAGCATGACAGATCTCAAAAGTTGACTAGTATTCTGAAATATATCATTTATGACACTCCAGGTATCGTTCTATTGTGCTTAACGGGAAAGGGGGGGGGTAGTCTAACGATCATGTGGTCAAAGTTATGTGCATTTTGTGACATTAAAACAAGAAAACACACCCTTCTTGTCATGGCTTGCATTGGCTTCTGTTGGATGTTACATACAAGTAGTTTATAATCAGCCTCATTATGGCAAAAATATATTGAATCTAATTAAAAGTCTCTTCATACTCTACGAAACCAAATGAAGACTTCCAAGAAAAGAAATTCAAAAGATGAAAGTCTCTTCATTCGTATCCGGACAATTACCCACCTGGGAAAATTACCCCCCCCCCCCCCCCGGACAACTACCCCCAGGGGTAATTTTCCTGGGGGGTAGTTGTCCTAGGGGGTAGTTGTCCAGGGGGTAGTCGACCGGGGGGTAGTTGTCCGGTTGGTAGTTATCCTGGGGTAGTTGTCCTAGAATCCTCTTCATTCACTCTGACTTCACCCCTGGGTTCATCTGTCTCACACATACATACATTCAAACAAAATCTTACTTTCATAAAGCAAAAACAAACTAATTATCAAGACTCATAATCAAACTTGTATGATTTCTGTGGTTATCTGGGTCACACACACATATATTTCAAATTTTCAAATATAACATCTGAATTTTGGGATATTTCACAAGTAAAGGAAGAACTGGAGAGGATAAATACGATAATGATAATGATGAAATGAACCTTACTTTTCTTTCATGGAAGGACACGCTACATCTTTCTTCGAACACGACACACTTGATAAAATGCACATATGAAATGACTTCAAAAAACAAGTACAGTCAAACACGTATTAGTTGAAATCTTTCTGTAAAGGCTGCCTGCCCATAGTGGCCACCTATATTGTCTCCCTCGAGGAAGAAATGTGTGTTGTAGGACCTCTACAGAAAGGCCACATGTCCATCGTGGTGACCTATATTAATTGTCTCCTTCTCTAGAAGGGAACATGTGGTGTAGAACCTGCCTAAAAGGACCAATTGTCTACACTGGGCCACTTTTTCTGCTTCCCTTGAGTGGCCTTTATAGACAGGATTGACTGTACAGTGGAACCTTGTTATAAAGACCACTGTTATAAGAAACTCTCGTTATAACAAGGTAATTTTGCTGGTCCAACTTCTTATTCGCATATTATTGTTTTTCAGCCCCAATATAAAAATGTTTCGATATAAAGAGGTTATTTCCCTGGTCCAAAGTACTTTATTATAACAAGGTTCCCCTGTAATCTTAAAACAGGTTACTGCAAGATACTCCTCGATGAAGATGGAGGTTATAAGATTTTTTTTTTGTACTGAAAAGATAACAAGATGGAATCAATGAGAGCTCACAAAGAATGCCAAAAATAGCTTTAAAATGATTAAAACTGTAAAACTGACAAGATAAAAAGGACTAAGATCTACACATTCCCATAAGTACCGGTAAGTTGTCTTTGGTGGATGAAATTAACTCAAACTTCGAATAATCGCAATGCAATTTTTCAACGTCAACTCCTTGAGTAAATAACCCATTAGTTCATTATCATAAGAGATGCTTCTTATTTCTTCAACAACCATTGATGAAATTTCAATCATCTGCATAATGGACTTAGTAATTGTATGTTTAACCCTATTCCTACTGGGGGGGGGGGGGTCAATTTGACCCCCCCCTCGACATTTTGCGCGATAATTCTGCAACGCGCAAAGATTTTGCCCCGCCATTTCATGACTTTTTTCTTTGAAGTCTCCCGCATATTTTGAGACCAAATTTGCGATGTCCGGGTAGACCGTTCCGAAATTACATAATGTTTTGTACATGCACGTCGGCCCCAAAACAGCTCAAATTTGTGATTTTGTGTGCAAATCCAATGCAAATTCTGTTTTGGGGTTAAATTGATATTAATTAGATTATTTCAAATTTAAATCATTGAAATTAATTTATTCTAATGTAAATAAGCTTGAAAAACTGTCCCCAACAAATTTCGGCAAAAAAACAATAGAAAACAAAAGACCGAAAAAACAATAAAATACATAAGAAATTAGCAAAACAATAAAAAACATAAGAAATGAATTTTGATTGTGGATTTTTTTTGCAAGGAAATTGTTCAATGTGTCTTGAGGAATACTGACACAAAAATTAGCGTTCTTTCAGCCTTTTTTATGGAGTTACAGGCAAAAACATAAATTCATGCATAAATTTGCATAATGAATTAATTAAAACTAGAAAATCAATAATTTTCTTAAATTTAACTTTATAATCTTGTAGCTTACATCCGGCTCTATGTTCAGACAAAATTTCGCGGCAATCGCGCGATCAGCGGCCGAGATCTGAAGGGGGGGGTCAAATTGACCCCCCCCCAGTAAAAACAGGGGGTCAAATAGCCCAGTTGGAATAGGGTTAAAGCCCGAAAGGCATTAATTAACTCATCTTCTTTTACATTATGTTTAACATCTTTCGCTCTTGCAGTAGACATAATAATTTATCTCTCAGAGCCACAAGCGGGATTCCCTAGTATTGAAATTATTTGGAAATCGACTATATAATTTGAATTGCTTTAAGAATGCATCTGCAAAGACACTGTCAACAGCTGGCCCTGCTTAACAATAATAACAAATTCTGAAAATGATAAAAGGTACTGAAATCATTGCGTTTGAATGGCTGTGAGCACTTGTTTTATAATAACAGCCAATGTATTCAGGAAATCCGTTTTTAAAAAATATAAGAAAGAGTCTGGAAATAATAGAATTTCATAAAGCAAGCACTTAGCATCAAGGCCCCATGTCATAAAACATGTCATTACCGGTAATTACAAATTGTGAAATCGATTTAAGCTACTAGATATATTTACGGCACTTGCATTATAAAGATTTACCAAAAAATAAAGGACCTGGTAAAGACAGACTCTTTTACGTGAGTACTTCGTACCGGGAAGAGTTTCATCGAACTTCTTACAATAGATAATACAAACTAAAATGCATTTAATTATGCTATATAATAATTGCACCACTTATCTTTCATGACAAAGTTTCATAGGAATGAGTCTTGAACGGTCCAGAAATGACAGATACAGGGTATGCACGATATGATCAATAATTATCATTAGCAGAAATCGTCTGCTGGAGCCGGAAGGACATTAACTCATATACCTCAACATAGAGTTAATGCCCTTTTGGCTCTCAAAGGATGGAATCACCAATTCATTAACTGCTTCTCTAACAGAAATGTTATTCTATTAATGGTTATTAAAGTGCAGTCTTTCAGCTTACATTTTCTAGAAAATATAATTTTGGAGGTATTTGTGACCTTATTCACAAGGTACCCCCGGCCTCTGAAACTCAAAAATAAGTTAGCAGCTGATTGATATGTCATGGTATAAGCAACTGATCACAAAATATCAATCGTACGATTGACTGATCGATCGTATCATCAATTGTTTTGCTTTGTGGTAACAGAAGGAGATGAATCTAGGGGTGTGAGGATGAGACAAATAAGAAAACAAAATTTTAATGAATAATGAATCAGAACTCCAGTTTCAGTAAATGCAACAACTATTAATACTGAATAAGAGCACACTGGACTTAAAGCGAACTGTTAATGTAATTCACTGAATTTGAACAATTTATTCTTCATTCATTCTTTGGTGAAAAGGAACAATGTTCAGTCATAAAACCAAAGGTCATCTAGAAAAAAAAACCCACTGACGTTGGATGGACTAAACAACACACCCTTTGATTGACAGCTGTTAGAAACACAGTCAGACCTACAATACTGGCCACCTGTGAAGTTCAGGAGAAGCCACTTTCAGAGAACACTTTTGATGTTCCCAAAGACATCTATTGTCCAATGGCGTAAGTAATGAGGTATGTGTGAATGCGGCAGTGCTTTAATAAAGCCTTAAATTATTCCATCCAAATATAACATTTAGCACACCACTTTTTTCTCATTGTTAGTATAATGTACTCAATTTCAAATTGGAATGCCCATAGTCAAGATGAGAAGCTATTAACATATTCATCATCTCTCTCTTTCTCTTTCCATTTTTCAGCTTTGGGCTTGGGTCAGACGAAATGTAATCTGCACAGAAATCCAGGCTAAAAGTAGCCTTACAAAAAGATTATTGCGATCACAAATATTTCCTCCGAGTCATATGACCTGAAAAATCAGTGTTTGAGTACACAATTTGAAAATTGTTGTCTTGAATGATCTTTCCGACTCAACAATAAACATCTCAAATTCAGAACGTAGCAGGCCTCGAGAAATCTGTGATTATTTGGATAAAAGCTTCATGAGCTGAAAGCAATTTAGCTTTTTTATATAACATCTTTGACGAGAGATGTAACTTTTGGGGCATATTGGAATCTGTTTAAAAATCTCAATGCCTTTTAAAAATTAACACTCTTTTTAATAATTATACACTACCAGCAGTGGGTTTGTCTTTGTTAGATAAATAGATAGATACATGTAGCATGGATATATTATATGAAAAATGCTGATAAACATTTATATTTAAAAAAAAAAATATATAAAAAAAAAAAACTGAACTGAAATTAACAATGGTACCGATGTTCTTGAAGTGTATATCATCTATGTGTGTCACTTAAAGGAAAAAAACAATTTATACATATATAAGCCAACATCAAAAAAATAAAATTCTCTTGTTAAACATATAAACTGCAAATCATTCACATGAAAAATTCCATGAAAGCATGACTGTAATGTACATGTATACTCATTTCAGTTAGTTTTATGACAAGAATATATTAAAAATATCCTAGCATATTATAGGTTTATGCAGCTAGTACAGATTTTCATATTCTGTCTGACAACATTTTAACACGTCTCATATATATGTCTCACTCACAGTAAACTAAGAATTCTCTCCTCTTTGTCTCACTCAATAATTATAATAAAATGAATGTTTAAAAAAATGGCGCCACATGTATGCTGTAAATCTTAAACACGGTACACATTTCAGCATAGACAAATACTGTATTCAATTTCAATGTGATTCTTTACCGCATTTAAAAATCGGGGAAGAAAGGGGCATTTGAATAAAAATCTAGTCCCTTTTCTTTAGGGGGAGTGGGAGGTGGGGGCAAGTGGAAGGTGTACTTCTATGAATTGAATAGCAAATTAATTTGTATTGCAGCTTTAGGATACAAAAATGAAGAATAAAAAGATGCTCATAGATGATAGCCATTAAAGCGCAATATTAATACTGATTTGAAAAATCTAATAGTATTTCCAATCGTTATCATCTCATGAATAACATACTAGTAATTGCGCAAGCGAAAAGACAATACTGTTCATTTTTCAATCAACTGCTAAGATAATCATATCCAGTAAAAAGAGGGCAGTATTACAACAATTATTACTAGCTCTATAACACATTGTGAAATTGGTCCCTCTCAATTATTAATTATACATAATTCAGAATTAGGCAATATACACCAGGTTAGGGCAGTATAACGGAACTGTTAGTGTGTACATCTGTAGAACAAAGGCTTTACAGCTGGTTTAATTGCTATTATTGAGACCTCAGTGGAATATTCATTAATTCCTATGCATGTACAACATCGAGTGAATGTAATAGTGACAAGAAAAATGTACTCTGAGGTTTGTCAACATCAACTAACAACTGAAACGGCAACCCTCAAACACTTTCTTTCACCCTTTGCTACATCAGAAGAGTCTGCCTTCCTGACAATGCCATCCCGCATTCAATATATATTATATATTAATATTACAATACAGACTATTTTTAAATAATTACTTTATGTACAATGTACTGGAAATCATTATGCAGATCTACATTGTATGCTTTAACCAGTGGTAGAAAGCTTTCTTTTCACTTTAGAAATATTTCAAATGGGATAAATGGGATCGATCCAAAGTTGAGTCAGGTTTAGTATTCAGGGAGTTGAACATAGGTCAATGTGTGTGCGAAAATGTTATTTTTTTTTTTAATGATGAGCCTGCAGGAATAGCCTCCACAAATGCTTTGCTCTAAACCTCCTATCCAAGAAAGTTTGCAGCAATCTCAGGTCTTGAGAGCGTAATTGGGTCGAGATTCATAAGGACACGAAGCCCTCAAAAGATGTCTCTTCAGAAAGCAGCTAAGGACCTTGCTGCTATGTCCTTCACTCCTCTGTGGCTTGCAATTCTTATCCATCTTCAAAGGGGGAGTTTTACTGTTGCCTCTATCACAGCACTTGTCATCTGTTGAAATCTACAAGGGTGTTAGACCTGTACTGCGGTAAAACAGTCATGCCCTTCTGGCTCTCAACCGACGACTAATTCCTCAATGGCATTACATGTGGTGTACTAACAGAGTTAATGCCCTTCTGGACCTCAGCAGATGGTAGAAATCCAAAACAGCATTAACCCTGTGTTGCAGTATTTTGGTGTTAATGCCCTTCTGGCCCGCGGCATATGGTTGAATTCCACAACAGCGTTAACCCCGTGTTGCAGTATTTTGGCGTTAATGCCCTTCTGGCGCTCGGCAAACAGTGGAATTCCACGACAGCGTTAACCCTGTGTTGCAGTATTTTGTTGTGCCCTTACAGCTCTCAGCAGATGTCATAACTTTCTGATGTCAATTTCAAACTTTTAGTGGTCAAAAACAGTGAACTGCACAATTTCACATGAACTTTCAATAGCAGTGAGCATTTTTGTTTTGTTTCCACCTGAGCAACCAAGGCAGGACTTTTTCGTGGTCAATGGCATCTGGGCAACTGACAATTCCCAGCCTGAGAGGGATACTGTCAGAATTTTCTTCTTAATGAATACTGTAGTGTTCCTGTGACCTTTCATCATTTATATTATAGTTATTGCCCATGTTGAATTAAATCAATGTTCTGGCAAGTATTCGAAACCTTCAAACTGATCGCATAGTCCATTCACATCTTTGCGTTTACTGATCCACTGTCCCCATACTTCTCCATGAAGTTTGTGTGGAAGGTCTTAAATCTATCCATGACGTCGTGGATCAGCTCCACTGATGGTAGGATAGTCATCCTGAGGGGTTAAAGATGGAAGTGTAATAAAAATATATTTATCAATATAAAGCTTGACACCAGAGGAACACATAACAATACATCTGAATTTTTAAAAATTGTTCAAAATGTGAACTTGCATAATTCCAGTATCAACTTCGAAGTTTAACACAATTGGACATTCATGCAACAACACATATAATGCACATGAAAGTTCCAAATTTTATAGTACTCAAAGGGGTCCAAAGGCTGATATAAATCATGATCATCATTTTTTATTTATTTGGTGTCACCTGTGCCTGATAGTTAATCAATAAAACCCTCAGGGCTCACCTCCCTGCATAAACTGGTTGGGATGTGCAGGTGTACTACTACACCGTAACCCCCCAACCCCCAACCCCCACCCAACTCTCTTACGAATAGTGAAGTGGGTTTATAATGTGCATAGGCATTGTCTCTCCTACACAAAGGGCGTCTATTAACATCATATCAGAGGGATAGATTGATGCAATTGCATGTTTTACCTGAAGTGGTATGTTCCCTCTCTCTGGCCGAATCCACTGCCGGGGACGACGCATACACCAGCCTCTTCCAAGAAATGTTCAGCGTAGAATAAATCTGGCTGCTTACCCAACTCCTACACGAAATGAGAGATAAAAAAAAGAATTAACAAAAATGACAGACAAAATGGGAAGGGTTTTCATTACATCAATGGTACAGTGTAGAATTATTACTTTCAACAACTGTGGAATTTTCAAAAGCTTGAATAAAATTTTGATTCATCCTCATTAACCCTTTAATACAATTGACCACATTTTGTGGTTTGGCTCAATAACTTTTGATTATAAAGAGCTCTAAAAAATATGCCAGATGCATGAGTAGACAGAGCAAAATTTCTGCTCACACTATGTCCATTTTTGTTGCATGACCATATTGCGTTTGATGACAGGAATTTTAGAAACGAGAACAAGCCTTAAAATCCTTAAATTGGCAACCCATTGAGAGGTTAAAAAAAATCATTGATTTTAAATGAAAATTGCCATTTTTTCAACTTTTTGACAAAATTCAGACACCTTATTAAAACCATGTAGCACTAAAAGAAAAATATTATTGTTGCCAATTTAAAGAACAAAGTGTGATCAATTTAGCCCCTAAATAATTCCTGTCCTGAAAGGGTTAAGACAATTTTTCCCCATCTGCTAATAAGTTACCTCATGAAGACTAACTAGCACTGAAATTAACTTGGGGGGGGGGGGGGTTCAATGAAATTTACATATTAAATGGGTTATGACTTAACAGAAAATATATGATATAAAAAATAAAAAATAAAGCACACACCAATAAGTCATAAGCAGCCAAAGTTAAGTACAGTGAAACCTGTACATAAAGACCGCTCAAGGGAAACAAGAAAAGTGGTCTTTATAAGCAGGTGGTCTTTCTATACATGTGGTCGCTAAAGCAGGTTTGACTGTACATCTATCATCATCATCCATAGCATTGAACGATCCAGAAAAAACAGATAACAGATCATCCCAAAGTATCCCTTGAATCTTCTGAAAAAATAGGTTTATATTGCAGTATCTGGAATATTTTTTTGGAGGGAATATTGTAGTCTATACAGATAACACAATTGTAAAAGATTAATGATGAAACTTAACTGCCATAAGCAGATCGAATTGCATAAATTTCCATGGGACTATTTAAGTTATAACAATGAAAAAAAAAGTACTTGGAATAATAACTTGTTTTACAAAACATTATTTGTGGTAAACTTTTAAACTCAAAATACTTACCCTTGCTTTCTCTATTGCTTTCTGTGGCAATGTGATGTTTGGAAAGGAGTACATAGCTCCCATTACTGTATTGCATGTCACACCCTCCATGGAGTTAAATCCATCTGCAACAACCTTGGCTTTCAATGCTAGGGTGTCAAGGACATTCTTCTTTTCCTGCAAGTAGGACATATGTGAGAAACCACAAAAAAATGGTCAGTATTGTTTAGTTGAGAGCACTGTCTTTGTAGATCATTTGTGACCAGGCACCACAAAAACCAACAAAAAGTCGCACTGTGTGATTTTCAGGTAGAGCTCAATCAATGTGTTTTTGGTTGGCATGGTCAAATTTTAGTTTTGGGTATTTCCTGAAAGAGTATACAGTTTTTTATAAGACTTATATGTGTCTTCTCTGGATTTTGTTGTATTACTTTTCTTTTTTACGACCCGGAATACTTGTCTTATTTTTACCTCCCATAAATTTTAAACGGAGTAAGCTCTTGCATTGATACTTGTGCACTATGATGAACAGGATATGACTAATTAGTATGCCAAGTTTTAGGTCAATCTGATAATCCCTTCACAGAAATTTTCATTGAGTTCTAATCCTCCTTTTGTCACCTTAGCACAACACCTTGCAAGTCATAGTGCTTCAATAGACTGCAAATGCTTATTTCTCAGAAGTAACATGAGGGACTGTGCATTCTTCTCTTTGTACAGTGAGTTAGGAACATCCAATGATAATGAGTTATATCATTTTAAACCTGATAATCTGCTCTTTCAGAATAAGAACTTAAGTAAAAATTTATATCTGGCAACTTTTTGGTGGTTTTGTGGTGCCTGGCCACATTTGAAAAATGAGCAGTAAATTATGAGGACCTGATATTTTTAACATAGATTCAAGGCTTCTAATTTTCTCAATACAAATATGAAGTTTTATAAAAATATTAAGTGTTAGTTCTCTCCCCTCCCTTGGTCTTTTTACTGTTTTATATTTTTTTTACATTTCTCTTTGCGCTCAAAAGAAAGGAAAGTAATTCTTTATTTATGAAAAAGGAGACAGGATTTGTCTAAAAAAATAAATTAGTTTTACCAAGCCAAATAGGCCAAATGTAGTAGTATCCAAATTTGGATGACTTCCCCATGGACTAATACTCCCTGGAAAACTATCCCAAAAGAAACACGAACACAATTACACCACAGATAACTACATAGCAGTACAGTAACTGTCTAAGGTAGTAGCTGTCTGGGAGTTAATTGTCCTGGAGCGAGTTGTCTGGGTGAAAATTGTTGTTCTAAGAGGTAGTCGTCAGGTGGTAATTGTCCTATGATCATTCTTACCTTCTGGAAGAGTTCATACGATTCCTCTCCTTCCTGTGGAGGATTTACTACAACATCCATTACAGCCTGTAAAGATACATGAAAAAAAAAACGGTTGTAAAATCTTTAATATTACTTACTCATCGAAGACTTGATATATTATTTGTCAACATTAGGGCGCCCCTTCATCTCTCTGATTCCTATTTTCTGCTTCTCTTTCCCTTGTAAATAAACTCTCTCTTCTTTTTTTTCTATTCATATTTTTGTTGGTTTTTTTATTCTATGTTATTCTGTAAATAAAGTTTGTTGTTAGTGTCATCATTAGTTATTTTAATTTTATATGTATTATTTACAAAATGGAAAGGTATTGCAATGCTTCAAGCTTTAGCTTATATTGCCATACCTCTGCATGTTACTACGTTATCCATATATTGTACCTGTATTATGATCATATTTGCCTTTTAATTCTGTTATTGAGTTACTCATACTTATTCTCATTTTTTTTTTTTTTTTTTTTTTTTTTGTCATAATGATCATTCTATGCAATACCATGTACCATGCAGAAATAATAATAAATAAATAAATAAATAAATATTACAGTAAATTGATAACCACACACACTTAAATAGTCATCAGCTTGATATAGGATGAGATTACAGTATTTACAACCTGTGAGTCTACAAAGGAACCACAACAATTATGAGATCTGGGGTCCGTTGCATAAAACTTGCATTTGAATGCAACTCAGGGAAAATCAAACGCAACTTTATTTTCAGCCAATCAGAAGTGCGCATTAATTAAGAACTTGCGTTTGATTTTTAGGAGTTGCGGATAAACACAAGTTTTATGCAACAGGCCCCTGAAAAGACATTGGATACTTCACATGCGTACTAGTTGAAGGGTAAATAAAGATATGGTCTTTCATACGCACTCTGTCTTTAATAAAGTCATCAGTACATTTGGGATAATAGAAATACAGTAAAACCTGTCTATAAAGACTACTTAGGGGAGACAAGAAAACCGGACTTTATGGACAGGTGGTCTTTATGCGCAGGTTCCTTTAATACATATTTCAATGAGAAACATTTTTCAAGGGAAACAAAAATTACAGTCTTTATAGACAGGTGGTCTTTCTATACAGGTAGTCGCTAAAGCAGGTTTGACTGTACAAGGTTTCTGACCAATGTTTATATATGTTGACAGTTTGTTCTTTTTGCAATTTTCAAAATTAGGTCTTACCTGTCCACTAACTGTTGGACATAACTTAGCAGAGACAGCCTTGAAGAGTTGTGCCTGAGCATCAGGATCAATGTTTACCAGTTCACAGTATCCTCCTCTTAACCCACACCTGCAAGCAACAAAGAATGCATGAGATACAAAAAAAATTTGAAAGGTACTATTCATCAGAGCTATCCATACAGAGAGTCCCGACACTGGAGGTCACTTCTGATTGGTCAGTCATTTCATGGAGCTTCAAAAAGTTCCCTCTCATAGAGAATGTACGTGAAAGGGAACTATTGGGATAGTTCCCTTATTCACGTACATGATCCGCCATGTTTTAAACAAAGACCGCGTACGTGTAGGCTTATTTGCGCGTGTCACAACTCTCTCTATCAACGCGCTCTGCTGTTAATCATACAACATAAAATTAATCCACACTTCTGGAAAGCAACGTGTATTTGACCAATGGACACAAGAAAGAAAATCATTTTTCTTAAAAGTTTCTATTTTTTTTTCTTCTTTTCAAGCACTTCGAGATAGATTCATGCACAAATGAAATTTCTCCTTTAAATTACAGAGAGAACTCAACAAAAATGTATTTTAATGTGTATGTCTATTGTTGTCTGTGGAACAGAAATGTTTAAAGAAAATATTTCAAATATATCACATTGAAAATACCACATGATTTGGGTAAAATAACCTCCTGTTTTGTCTTCTAAACTACATCCACTGTACAGGTCGAGCTTCCCTGAACAGTCCATCGATGTTGAGACTAGACTGTAACCATAAAAACGAGGAGCAAAATTGCTAGTTTTGTCTGTGCATCTGAAATTACAATCAAACTTTAATACCTGAATGAAAGTTTTCATATCATTTTGCTTAAAAGTGTCAATAGAGTTAAATACTTATTCTAAATCCTCATATTTTGGTTCTGCCTCTAGTCTACTGAATAAAATTATGATTTTGAACAATTTTGTCTTTTGCATCTTTCCTGCGTTTTTACGTGCCATCACATTTTTCAAACGCTACCCAAGTAATCTTGTCTGCTCAGGGCCAGAAGGGCATATTGTAGATTGTTCTAAAGCATATGAGTTAACGTCCTTCTGGCTCTAAGCAGGCGATATAATGAACTTACTCTCCCATGTAGCCCTTCGACGTCGACATGAAAGACGCTAGCTCTTGTCCTGCGTAGTCAGGTCCAAGCTCATGAAGTACTTTCTTGAAGGAATAGAACTTGCTACCAGGGGCATACACGTTATCTTGGTATACCTGTTAGGTACATGTAAGAAAATATTGAACTGAGCATTCCTATCTACTTACAATTTCATTATAAGAGCTAAATTTTTAACATTCTATAAAAATATCAGTGAATAATTTTAGATGAAGGTGCAATCTTCATCCCTAGCATTGCCAAGAATGTTCATGGCCTGAATACATCATGTATAAAATGTTATGTACTTCTTTCTCTAGTTTCATAATTTGATCTTTCAATTTGGTTGTTTTTCTGTTTTTTCCTCATATCTGAGTAGTTTCTACAAGAGAAGTCAGATTTAAAAAAAAATCTAGAACAAAAAGCACAATTATAAATATCAATCAAAGATCAAATGACATAATTTTAGCACAAATTGGAGTGTAACTGAATTTTCCATACTGTTTTTTCTGGGTAATTTAATTTTTTTTTAAAGCATCCTTTTACCACGTACATGCACACAAAATATTAATGCACATCATAGAGCCACAGATACAAGGTAAACATTTGCAAGAAATGTCAATATATTCTAATTGCTTTCTCAAAATAAGATTGCATGTGTTTATTCTCACCTCATCTGCCAGTATGAAGAGATTCTCTTTGTATGCAAACTTGATAATGTCCTCTATGTTTTGTCTGCTGAGTACTTGACCTGCAATGTAAAGAAAACAAAATAAATTTAAGGTCATTAGATAGAAGGTTGGTTCCACTGTTTGTTTACGAGCACAAGAACAAATATGCGCTTGGAAATAGCATGCAATATCAAAGGTAGTATGGGATGAGACAAGGTGAAATTCATCTACTTTTAATCCTTTTGAGCGCTTTTAGGCAGTTTAGACCAGTCACAAAATAAACAGGGGAGCATTTCATCAAGCGTTTAGTCAGTGATTTTTACTGACAACTGTTATAAGCTACTGAAATCCTTGCATCTGATTGGCTGAGAGCAACTTTGTCGGATAAAATATCTGACAAGTCCTTTCATGAAACACCCCCCTGATCTACCATACTGATTGAGAATTTTACTTTCTTCTTTAAATTTCAAAATAGGCTCATGGGTTATGATAGCTGGTACCTTGGAAAACGACCAGGGCCCCTGTTTCATAAAACTTGTTATCAATAATAACTGCCAAAGATCTATAACATATTTGCTCTCAGCCAATCAGAAGCAAGGATTTCAGTAGCTTATATCTTGTAGCTTATATAGAGAACAAGTTTTATGAAACGGAGCCCAGGGCTAATAGTTCTACACATGTGCTGCAGTAGAGAAATAGAGGGGGTGGGGGGGGGGGGGGGGGGGGGGAGGAGAGAAAGAATAGACATAGACAGAGAAAGGGAAAGGGGGAAAAGATAAGTAGACAAGAGAGAGAGAGAGAGAGAGACAGTGAGAAGGATAATAACAGTCTTGATTGGAGTGATCATGATTGAGCAATATATCAAGAGCAACATATGAAGAGTTTACAAGGCCTCGAACAGATGTCCTAGGTGCTGTTGACGGAAGTTATGGCTAAAATAAAAGGTTAAACAGCCCAGGAATCCTTGCTCTTCTCATCTTCACACAAAGTCATTAACACAGCATCCAGGGTAACTTCCCCTCGCACTGTGCAACATTAACACAACGCTCATAAGCAGCTGTGCCTATAGGTTCATCAAACTCTGAGGAACAATGCCCTATCGTAGGATCATGTGACAGTATCGTGACTTGGGGCACCTCATCCATTGTCCTGATTGCAAATAATATTACTACGCACGTTTGTTTTTATTTTTTTATTTTGTTTCTTTTTGTGTTTTTTTTTTGTTCTTTACCATTAAACCTATTTTTATGATCGTTAGAAATCTATCCCCTAAACTACTACTCCCTGAACTACCTCTGAAAGTCATCTACCCTTGTGGGACAACTACCCCACCCCTCCCCTCCCCAACCGAAGACAAGTAAGGAGTAGGGTATTATCTACAAGGGGGTAGTCCTTTTGCCAGGTAGGGGGCAATAGTAGTTGAGGGAGGGGCAGGGATTGTACGAGGGGTAATTTTCAAAGGAGGGGGGTGTGGGGAAGTTGTCCAAGAATTAATTGTCCTTATGGGTAGTTATGCTGAGGGATAAGAGTAGGGGGTTTAGCTGTCAATGGGGTAATTGTTCTAGGAGATAGTTGTTCTTTATATTTGTTTGGGGTGTAGTGGTCCAGGGGTTCCTTGTCTAGATACACTCTTTAATGTGTAGAGTGGAACCTGTATATAAAGATCGCTCAAGGGAGACAAGAAAAGCAGTCTTTGTGAGCAGGTGGTTTTTATGCACAGGTTCCTTTAATACACATTTCAATGAAAAACACTGTTCAAGGGAAACATAAAATTATGGTCTTTATAGTCTGGTGATCTTTCTATACAGGTGGTCGTTAAAGCAGGTTTGGCTGTACCTACCTGTGGGGTTTCCTGGGTTGATGACTACAATTGCTCTGGGTGTACAGTGCTTCCTGGCTTCATCTATCGACCTCTGGAGCTCCGTCATGTCAAGACTCCATGCATTGTCTTCATCAAGGTAGTAATTGATCTATAAGAATCACAACAAACGCAACGTATGAAATATAACTCCTACAAACAAGTACCAAACGGTTAACCCACAAATCTACGGACAAAAGAAAGGTCAAGGGGGGTCACGTTACACTCCTGTGCCATGCGATTAAATGTTCACTTTTCCTGCATTAATTGCATGGCATGTAATCTGCAAATTGTTGTTCTGATATACTATTACGCACAGATGTAAAGCAGAATTTCCATTTGAGAAAGTATGTGCGAAACCCATACAAATATATTTATTTATTTATAAATAAGTACATGCCACAAACATGTGCAAGATACCAGTCAAATAATACTTCAATTAAATTATACACATGTAAATATCATTGCCACACATAAAAGCAGTTCTGGTGAATGTCACATTCTGCAATAGCATGGTCTACTTGACTCAAACCTCTGTTTGATGACATCATTTTAGTATCTGAAATGTCATCAACATTTGAGAAATAGGGTTGGGAAAGCTGTCAGCTGGCTTGACCCAATAAGGCTAAGAATATACACAATCAATAATATCAGAATGGTACCTGTTTTGCATTGATCTCTGCTAACGAAGCTGAATACAATGGATACTGTGGAATGGGGATCATGACACCAGTCTTTCCTTTTCCTTCTCCTGACACCAACATCTTTAGTACAACCTGGAAGGAAGGAGATGAGAGGATAAAAGTTAGACAGACAGAATGTTTTGAAATACACAGATTATACAGGTCGCAATACTATTCTCTATTATAAAACAGGTTCAAGAATGTAGCCATCCTGATTGGTCAAATAACACCATGTGACCGTGCAAAAAAAAGTGATAACACACGGCAAAAAGGCTCTAAAGCACGGCTGAGTTGCCCGTACGCGTACCTCTGGTGCGTGCAAACTTAAAACGCGTAGTTAAATTGTCACTGTAGCGCAGGGATTACATGCGCGCACTGAAACGCGCATGACTTTTGTTGGCTGCGCTTCGGTGATGTCATCCAGGAAAGCAAATGGCAGCCTCCATGACTGTGCGACTCTTGGTGTTTCTATGGGGTTCGTAACCATTTTTATAGACTTCATAATCATATTGCCGACCCGTTTTATAAAACTATTAATACATGGTTGTGAGTTCGTGCATTAGTGCGATCTGGCAACACACAGGTTTTTATCGTGGTGTCAAACATAGTATAGTACACCACGATAAAAACCTTTGTGTTGCCAGATTGCACCAACGCACTCCCAACCATTTATTAATAGTATAACAGAGAGTCAACATTATAGTTTTTATGGTCTGTTTCAGTATGTATGCATGGGCCCCCTGTGAAAATTTGGTTGTTTTGTTTTTTTGCCGGGGGGCGGAAAGGGGGGGGGGAACCAGAGCTACAATTTGGGAGCTTGTGTGTACCAGTTACCTGTTAGTGTCAAGCCCTGGAACCAACAATATACAAAAAAATCCAGGTCTACAATTCGAAAAAAGAAAAATTGATCAATTCAGCCCTTAGTATTTTGTCTTTGAAGGGTTATTAACTGCATAGCAAAATGATTATTCTCTTATTTTAAATGCTATTTCTAGGAATGAGAGTTCTTCAAGGACTTTCATTTCATAAGGTCATGTTATGTTTACTCAAGCATTAGGTATTTGGAAACAAAGTGACCACTCTCATGATAAGAAAATAGAAGTATAGTAAGAAAAGACCATCAAAAACTCAATAAATGCATGTTTAAATAATTCTGCAGAATCACAATTGAATCCAGTGACCGGGGTAATAATGCTGTAAGCGCTTTGGTCGTTTACATTGTAACTGGTAAGGCGCTTTATAAGAAACGGCTATTATTACTATTATTATATCTTTACATCAATGACCCAAATTACGAAGGATGTTTATTTAACCCATAGTTTAAATCATGGTTTAAACCTCCATGGGCCAAAATAAGCATAAATAATACAGTACAGTGTATATAAAGCATATTATTGCCGGCCAATTGGACACAAGGACATGCACATACATGTACTACACTTATGGCGGTTTAAACAGTGGGTTAAGATATACAGCATTTGTGAATTCGGCCATTTTGTTTAAAAATCCAGCTCAACAATAAGTTGGCTAACATCAACCACAAAAAATAATAAATACTTTTGCTTCTTTGAGTCTGGTCGACCTTACAGATTCAGGCTAAATCCTTCAAATCACATGCTGAAAGCCAAAAGGGCAGTTACTCATAATCATTTACTAAGAGTTTAAAGGGATACGCCACCAGGCGGCCATGGGGAAAGTCAGGATTGTGTAAGCCTGGTTATATCTTTACATCAATGACCCAAATTACGAAGGACGGTTATTTAACCCATGATTTAAATCATGGTTTAAACCTCCATGTACTAAAATAAGCATAAATAATACAGTATATAAGCATATTATTGCCGGCCAATTGGACACAAGGACATGCACATACATGTACTACACTTATGGAGGTTTAAACGGTGGGTTAAGATACATGTATACAGCTTTTGTGAATTCTGCCATTTTGCCAGAAGAGCAGTTACTCATAATCATTTACTGAGAGCTTAAAGGGATAAGCCACCAGGCGACCATGGGAATACCGTATTCGCCGGCGGAAAGGCCGCACTATTTTCACTCCAAATATGATCCCAAAGTCGGGGTGCGGCCTATGGGCCGCAACAGAGAAAAATAAACTGCCTCCAAAATCACCACACGTATTGGAATGGACGGGACCAACGTTAGATCTAACACTACACTACAGTAGGCCCCCTAAGCCTGTGCTCTATCTCCAACGATGTAGATCTACTTATCTTTCAAGTACTGAAATATTTTCAGTAATAAATATAATTCAGAACTAATAACTACATATCTTATCAATATAGTTACAAACACGGCCTCGTTGGTCTTCCGAGGCTGACAAAGCACTCGTACGAAGCTCTCTATTGAGCTCTAGTAAAGTGCTGAAATCAGCCACCCCGGTAGATGTTTTCTGTGCTATGGGACGCCAAGTGTGCCCTGACTGCTTCTGTTACAAAATCACCCTGCAATTTTACTTTTGTAACAAAATCAAAAGTGGGGATGGATTTTGTAACAAAATCATTAGTGTGGATTGATTTTATAACAAAATCATTGATTTTGTAACAAAAGCAGACAGGGTACACTTGGCGCCCCATAGTAGGGGCTTTGTAAGTTTTAATTTGTCTTTTGAGCACACCCTTTGTACATGTATGTGTTGAGATCAATGGCACCCCCTCAACCTCCGCGCTATTTCAGTGCGGTTGTATCCTTGCCGGATCCTTCACGGAGATGTATGTATTTTGTATGGAGAACGGACATTATCGCAGAGGATTTTTCATAGCGCATGTGACGTGCGCGTTACCCTGCATTGTAAGCATAGACCACTGACCTCTACCACAAACCACATCGCTCTCGGAAGAGTAACATGGCCGCGCCCACTTCAAGTGCTCGCACGCGCGGGAATGGGCGATGATCCGTCCAGGTGGTAGAGGTCAGTGGCATATAAGTCATGGCAAAGAGCTTAAAAGCTAAGATAGGGCATTCCCAAAATTTTATGTAACGTAAGTGGCCTCATATGGGGAAGGCCAAGGGCGCCCTTCCCTTGGCCGTTACATCGGACCCTTTACACAATCGGGAGAGTGTCCTATCTTTCTTTTCACGATCTTTGGTCATGGCAAGCCCATGTTTCAGCTTGCAAATCATCGTGACGACGTTTTCAATTTCCTCTTCGAAACCATCATGCTGTATTATGTATTTTTCTGTCTTTGGATGTCACATAGGGAACCTTTGATGGAATATGCACCTATGTAAGATATCTCTTCACGGTTTTTTAGAGTGGTGGAAACATTTCCTTTCCAATTTCATTTGTGATTGTGCCTCAATTTGCGAGTTGCATTCACGGTTGATAGTCCTATTTGTTGTCAAACTTTTACTTGGAGACGGCATGTACCGTATACTTACCGGTAGTCTACAAAGATGTATGTGTTTGCGAGTAGTACTAGCGGCTTCGTCAGATTCTCTTCAACTAAAGTTCAACTTTTTAAATTCTTAATGACATAAAGCAAAGACATCTAGGAATAATCGTCTTCAAATAGTCAATACAATAAAAAGTTTGGCCCTTGTTTTTTCGTTGTATGATATTTGGGGAGGGGGGGGGCAAAATTTCTTATGCTTGTGATTTTCCTCATATTTTTTTTTTTCTTCAAATGAGTTGTCAAAGTTGGGGTGCGGCCTATCTGACGCTGCGGCCTATCGGCCGGTGAGTTCGGTAGTCAGGATTGTGTAAGCCCCATTCACTCGTACACAAACTTTGTGTGTCGAACGTGTGACGTCCGTCGGACTGCTGGGATTACATTCCGGACTGCACGAAGCCGACTGAATCTCGCACAAGAGCTCAAGTTCAGGCGCAGCGTGCATGTTGCGTGGCGAACAGTCTGTCCGATGTTTGCACCTCGCGGGGCAACGGCATGATCAGGTAACGATCACGGTGCCCTCCCGCGGCATAAAAATGTCCACAATCTGCGGTTGAGTATCCCTGTAATGCGCTTCTAGCTCTCACCAGAAGATAATTAATATCACATCATCCATTAGTCCAGCACTAACTTAAACAAATATAATTAAAAAGTTGCCAATTCAACCACAAATAATACTCCCATTTACCCCCATTATCATCCTAAAGATCAAACCATGGTGATGAAACAGTTATCAATTCTCTCCCATCAAATATCAATTATCCCCATCATCATCCTACTCACTCTGATCGCCTCGCTAGCTCCAGCGGAGAGCATGATATTCTTTGGGTTGCTCTCCAGTCCCCCGTCTCTCCTCTTGATGTACTCAGCGACGTCATTCCTGATTATCTCCAGACCAATGCTTTCACTGTACGAACCTGATGGTGTGAATCAAGAATGTATACGTTAGCACGGCAAGGCAACAAAGCAATGAGAGACAACAGTTCTATGAATCCTCCCCACCTGTTCTTCATACCAATTTATATCAATTTATTCACCTCTTTGGAATATGCAACTACCGGTATACCAGTATATGTACTGAATCATACATGTACCAACATACATGTATACAATGTATATGTGCTACGAAGAGAAAACTACATGTAGAATAATACGTTGTATCACCCCTAAAATAGGGAATATATATATCTATACATGTACATGTATATATATGACTAAAGGGTACATTAGCTGGACAAACAACAATGTGGTTTATTCCGTCATAATAGCGCCACCTACATTAGCGGAACAGTTGAGCATAGAAATAAGATAAAAACTGTCCAGCTAATGTAGCCTTTAGAGTTATATTATATATATATATATATGTATATATAGGGAAATATGAACAGCGGTCATTATGACTAGCAGTCCTTATGATTAGTGAGGTTACCCTGCCCAAATAGGGACTTTGTGGACACAAATGTCACTCAGGGTAAAAAAAACAATATTCCCCCTCCCCCCCCCCCCCCCTTACAGGCCTTGGAGCCACCCCCACATGCGAGATGAAGATAACCTTGTTTTCCGTGCTTCCTGCATCGATGTGTAAACATCAGTGTAAATGTGTTGAGCAGGGGAGCACTAAATGCCATATAATTGCAAAGAAACATTTCAAATGTAAAATGTTTTCAAGTTTACCAAAATAGCCTGACAAGATTTACTTATTTCAAATAATGCTTCACACTACATGTACGAGCGTTAACATGAATGTTTTCGAAAAGCGCGTATTTGTCATGTTTGTTGTGGCGGCATTGAAGTTCGCTTCAAAGGGAAGCTGTCTGTTATGACTCCATCTGTTTGAACCTTCTTGGGTAGAATGAGGAGATTTTGTCCACTCTCTTTGTTCACAGTGTGATATGCTTCATTTTCCACCTAATGCCTAACTCCCAATCCCCAAGACGAAAGGCAACACAGTATGCAAGTAGCATCCAGTACATTTAAAAAAAGCATTGAAAGATGCAGGTGTAATTATTCTGGGATTAACTGCAACCAATTATTTGTTAAATTTGTTACATTTACATACGGTACTGTAATAATAATAATAATAAATGTAACTTATCTAGCGCCAAATCCACTCTGTGGAGTGTTCAAGGCGCATGTAGAAATTAATTAAGAATTAAACAGAAATGTTTTTACATGATTTTTAAAAGAATCAGATGTTATGCACTTTTTGATGTAGACATCTGTGTATAAATTTCTGGCAAGCTTTGGTTTTAACTTGTTTATTTCGTTATCGCCATTTTACCATGCAAAGTCCTCCTTTCTGATAAGGATTGTTATTCTACACTTTGAACCTCTTCAAGATAAAAGTGCAAAATAGATGTCACAGTAACCCTATAATTATCACGCCTGATGTGATTTAAAACGTCGGCCTAAAATTTTAAAACACTAATCAAATGAAATTTCTTTGATTCTCACATTTACAATTTACATTGTATACTTTTTTTCATATTTATGAATGAGGTCGGAGCAAAAGCAAAAGATAACCAGTTTGTTCTGTATTAAAAAAATCATTGTCATAATTAACCCTTTTGCGACATCATCCCAGTTTGTGGTATGGCTCAATAACTCGTGATTCAGAGCCCCCCAAAACAGACCAGATGCATGATTAGGAAAAGCAAAAATTTCTCCACACACAGTCGATTTTTGTTTCGTGACCATAATGTGTGTGATCCCAGGAATTTTAAAAAGGAGAATAAGCTTTTAAATCCTTAAATTGGCAACACATTGAGAGGTTCAAAATCTTTGTTTATAAACTTGGCAATTTTTTTTCAACTTATCAACAAATTCATGTACCTGGTATATGATTTTTAAAGACATTACATCTTATTAAAACTACCGGTATGTAGCACTAAAAGAAGTATATTATTGTTGCCAATTGGAAGAACAAAATGTGATCAATTTAGCCCTTAAATAATTCCTGTCACAAAAGGGTTAAAGCTGCCAGACGAGATAATATCTGCTACATTTATTACTGGTTTGCTCTGGTTTGCGCACAAGAATTTGCCTTATTCCTACGCTTTGTCTTGAGAGGAAATATTTCAATCTGCATCTAGTCGAGCGGGTAACATTCATACATACATGTATACATGTATCAAGAAGAATCCACTTTTGGTGAAAAAACAAGTAGCTCCATATTCAACCCTCCTTACCCAGTGGATCAAAATGAGTACCGGTAGACTGAATAGGTGCCGAGCAAAACGATGATGAAATCGTACATTTCACAATTTGTACAAGTACATGTAGCTTTTGGGTCCAGACAGAGTTCGGACTCAACCCTCTTCAGCAGTGAATATGAAAGACATAATTCACGATTCTACATATGCAAGAGATTGTCCCAACACATGACATTAAAACACCCTCTCAAATGCCCCTAAGGCAAGATGGAATGAGATGTACAAGACTGGCGCCAAGCAAATGTTTGTACCCAAGCATTCCCTCTTCGCATGCAAAAAATACAGTTCGTATTGCAGTGAAGTGGTTTCAATTTCACATGGGGGCATTTGCAAGGTCGGCTACTGCTTCTTGACATAAATATTTTCATGGCATCTTTATTTTGTTTTGTGTAGTTTGTGTAACAGCTTACTGTAGAGTGTAGAATATATCTATGTATACAAAAAATCTGGAAAAGAAAATTATAAGAAAAATATATGCAGAATTTACTAATTTGCATAATACAGGCCTGTGCATGTATGTAGATTCACATACCGGTACATTTATGTAGAGCCCTGCACGCTGCACTTGTAATATACATGTACATGTATCTTTCCTTTTTTTCTTTTTTTGAGGTTTGGGATTATAATTGATGTGCATCAACACTGGTGGTAACAACATTTTATATTACAGGCTCAAAGCTTAACCACGCATATTTTGAATAGCGCTATCTTGTACGTCATTTCCTGACATTTACACCTTAGGAGCAGTCAAACAGAATCTGTTTACGTAACTCCACATCTGAGTGTGCTTATTAGCTCACAGTCACCAAGGTGCTATGGAGATCGTGTCGCATGATCTCATCACAGAAATGAATGCCCTTTTGTTTGTTTACTTCTATGACAGACAGCATACACGTACAAGTACACTTAATGCACTGCTAAAAATTGATTTCAATTAATTTTCATGACTGTGCTGTTCCATGGCAAGTGGCAACCATCTGCCTGTTTCTGGATCTGTTTCTAATCAGTTTTATTTTTCATCTTTTGTGTTGTCATCTTCATCTTTTTGACCAAGAATTAGTGATTTTCGTTCCCTGCAGTGCCATCTCATCCAGACCTCATTTGATACATTATACTATATTTATCTGTGATGTGACATTGTTATTTTGTTTATCAGCCAGAGAATAATTTTTAAGCAAAATGAATCTTCATTATTTTGCATGACTAATAAATTTGAATGCATCTTTATTAATGAACTGATGTATTTATCTAATACTTTGACGACTTGACAACATAAATTACAAAAAAAAAAATAGTCTCTGTTCAGATTGAGATGGTGATTCGTTCCCACATGAAGCCGAACTGTTTCATTTTCCTGTCACACAATTGTAGCTTCTTCTAGTAGAGGGTCTCCATTTATGCACAATCCATTTTTTGAAAGTAATACTTTGTGAAGTACTATTAATTAGGTGGTCTGTCGTAGTCGACAGACCACCTCTTAATTTCGTCAGAATTTTCTTTATTATTATTATTTATTTATTAGGTGATCTGTCGTAGTCGACAGATCACCTCTTATATTCGTCAGAATTTTCTTTCTTTATTTCTTTATTATTTATTAGGTGATCTGTCGTAGTCGACAGATCACCTCTTATATTCGTCAGAATTTTCTTTCTTTATTTCTTTATTATTTATTTATTTTTATTTTCTGGCCCTTTCTTGTTGCAACGAAATCTCAAAAACTTTTCAGTCAATTTTCATGACATTTCCGTCAGTCATCAGGTCATATAAGGTCAAGCTCCAAAATCTTTTTCAAGGTCATCAGGTCATCGTGACGTCATCCAGGCGCCATTTTGTGAAATCACATTATCAATCATATCTTCATAACGAATCATCAAAAATGAACCATATTTGACACACATGAACTTCAGGTCAAGGGTCAACATAAAATTTCATCCAAATCCGCGCACGCATCATGACGCGCACGTACGCGCGCGTCAAAATTTAGAAATGCTCAAAATCACTTTTTAATCAAATTAGAGTACGGTTCAGGACATTTTAAGCATTTAAAAATTTTCCGTCCGTGCGCGTCCGTGTGCGCGTTATGCGCGCGCGCAGCGCGTACATAACGTAAAAATGCCGTTTTTTCGCATGGTTTGTCTTCCTGACACTATTCTTGACAATTTCCAACTATTTACAGCCATTCTCGACCTTCCATAATGCCACACGCGTGCGTCAAACTTTAAAATTCGTGCGCGCGTCAATGGCTATTCTAATGTAAAAAGTGGTAAAAACATGCCTATCTAAAATCCGCCATAGCTCGGCAGAATGCCTGGAAACCCCCCAATTTCTTTACATATTCTGAAAGCCTGAGAGTTGTAGATTTGAATTCATGCAGAACTTTTGCCGATCTCATGTTCTGACGTCATCATATTTGCATATGAACTAAAAAAAAATGATTTTGAAAAAATGACGTCATCATTTTTGTATTCATTTGATAATAATTCAGTAATAGGTTGTCGATTTTCTCCCAAATTTTGATATGTTATAGCTGAGACAATTCTCTACCAGACCAGAGTCCACGGTTTTTCATTTTGATGACATCATCACAGTGAAATTTTCAATTAAAAACGACATGTCAGAAATTCCCCTATTTGCGTGTTATGTCTATGGAAGAGGATTTTTTTTCGAATCATGAATCTACATGACATCGTTCTTTGAGCAGTATCTCGGTTATTTTTCGTCTATTTCCTTCCAGATTTTAATATGTTGTAGCCTGATAAATACTCTTTCTATGAGGGTTCGGTTTTTCAATCTGATTTCGGGATCATTGTCAATTTTAAACTACAAAATGTGATTTGAGAATCCCATTTTTCGTTTACGTGTTATCTCTATGGGAAATATTTTGGTATATTGGTCAAAGCACTTGACTCCCATTCCGGTGACCCAGGTTCGATCCCCGGTGGGTCCATAATTTTTTTTTTTTTGCTTCTTTTTGCCTGTCATTTTACCATCCTCTTCGACTATTATAACATAAACAATCACAAACCATGCAATAAACTGCCTTATTTTCCGTGTTATATCTATTAGAAAGTAGTGTGCAGTAGTTTGTGTATAACCCTATGGAAATTGTGATTCCCTGTCGTGTATTAGAGCTATGGGATTTATCTCCCAGTATCCTGCAATATCAAATAGTCCTATTTGATATCACGATTTCTGAAAATTGGCTTAGTCAATTATCTTCAAATTTTTGTCAGTCATCAGTCCTAATAAGGTCAAGTTCCCGCATCTTTTTCAAGGTCATCAGATTATTGTGACGTCATCCAGGCGCCATTTTGTAAAAATCAACTTATGATCGTATCTTCTTCACGAAATGTCATCTCTCTTTCATATTTGGCATGGCTAAGGTCAATGTCATTTCAGTCATGGTCATTATATTATCATCATTATCATCACCATAATCATCAAGATTATCATCAACAACACAGTATCACCATCACTGTCATAATATTAATGATGATGATGATGATGATTATCATCCACATTATCATCATGACTGTCATGATGATATAATGATCATCATCATGATTATCATCAACATCATTGTCATCATCACTGTCATGATGATATTCATCATGATTATCAACATCATCATCATCACTGTCATGATATTCATGATGATGATGATTATCATGATCATCGTCAACATTATCATCATCACTGTCATGATGATATAATGATCATTATCATCAACATCATTATCATCATCACTGTCACGATGATATTCATGATGATGATGATTATCATCCACATCATTATCATCACTGTCATGATATAATCATCATCATGATGATTATCATCAACATCATTATCATTACTGTCATGATGATATTCATGATGATGATGATGATTATCATCAACATCATTATCATCATCATTGTCATGATATCCACGAATCATCCAAAATTCATGTTCACACACTTTATGCCCATTGAACGAAAGGGGGCGCTATTTCACTAAAATATGTAGTAGCTACAGCCTACGAATTGAAAATGCTAGGAAAAGGCTGAAATCATAAAAATCTTGATTAGATTCATTATAATGAATGTCATCGTGATATCAACGTCATCTTTCACATTATCATTTTGTCATTCGTCTTCGTCAAAAATATCAAGATCAAGACAGATCACCTAATTCGTCTTCAGTGACGAATTCAATGTCTAGTTTATTTTTATTTTCTGGCCCTTTCTTGTTGCAACGAAATCTCAAAAACTTTTCAGTCAATTTTCATGACATTTCCGTCAGTCATCAGGTCATATAAGGTCAAGCTCCAAAATCTTTTTCAAGGTCATCAGGTCATCGTGACG
This sequence comes from Heliocidaris erythrogramma, assembly GCA_025617745.1. Classification (NCBI taxonomy): domain Eukaryota; kingdom Metazoa; phylum Echinodermata; class Echinoidea; order Camarodonta; family Echinometridae; genus Heliocidaris; species Heliocidaris erythrogramma. The sequence continues at coordinate 31,686,559 of CM046866.1, read as the reverse complement.
TCATCCAGGCGCCATTTTGTGAAATCACATTATCAATCATATCTTCATAACGAGTCATCAAAAATGAACCATATTTGACACACATGAACTTCAGATCAAGGGTCAACATAAAATGTCATCCAAATCCGCGCACGCATCATGACGCGCACGTACGCGCGCGCCAAAATTTAGAAATGCTCAAAATCACTTTTTAATCAAATTAGAGTACGGTTCAGGACATTTTAAAGTAGACATTCAAAGAAAATCACAAATATGGCAATTAATGCATCACTAGAAACCGGGAAGCTTACAGATGGCAATCTTATAAGTTTTATGTCAACTGCGTATCTGGTGATTATAAAAACAACACAAATAAAATCGCTTCACAGCATCTGGAATATCCGAGGATTCGCCAGGAATATAGCGATGTTTTGATGTCGTCACACTCGGGATCGATCCTGCTTAAGCAGACGACGTCCTATAATGAATGAACGTAATTGCAATGCAATTATTTATCAAATTATAAAGAGTTTCGTGTATTTAAACATGACCTTATTTCACACCATTATAAAGGGAAAGTGAAACTGTTTCTGATAGCTAAAACCGTTTGATTGTAAATACATAGGAGAAGGGTCAATGATCAATGAAATAAACCCCACTTTCAAATTGAAAAGCCCTCCGAATAATAGCAGGATGGTATTCGTTCCCTCTTGAAAGGCCGAACATGCGCCGGTGCAAGCAGCTGAAAATACAATGGCGTCTTATTTTGTTTACAAGTGACTGATTCCTTTATTTTTTTAACGCTGCATTTTTCATCAAAATAATACCATACACGAAGTTAAGAGTGAGGCAACAGACTAACATTAAGACTGACGCTAGTGAAGGAAGAGAAATAAGTGAAGAGGAGATGACAAAATAGGCTCTGAAAAATGTGTAAGATGTTATGGGACATCGTCTGCTTAGACAGGACTGGTCCAGGGTGTGTCGTCACATATCTCAGCAGCGTTCGAGGAGCTCTTCAGCTGCTATATCGGGGGCTGTATTTTACCGTTTTATAATTGATAATAATCATTACTTCAAATGTTTCCAAGCGTTGAATTTGGATAACCTTGTTTAATTTATGCCATCTATGCAATAATAAGTATTAAGCCAATATTTAAAATCATTAACGTTCTACTTTAAGCATTTAAAAATTTTCCGTCCGTGCGCGTCCGTGTGCGCGTTATGCGCGCGCGCAGCGCGTAAATATCTTTAAAATGCCGTTTTTTCGCATGGTTTGTCTTCCTGACACTATTCCTGACAATTTCCAACTATTTACAGTCATTCTCGACCTTCCATAATGCCACACGCGTGCGTCAAACTTTAAAATTCGTGCGCGCGTCAATGGCCATTCTAATGTAAAAAGTGGTAAAAACATGCCTATCTAAAATCCGCCATAGCTCGGCAGAATGCCTGGAAACCCCCCAATTTCTTTACATATTCTGAAAGCCTGAGAGTTGTAGATTTGAATTCATGCAGAACTTTTGCCGATCTCATGTTCTGACGTCATCCTATTTGCATATGAACTCAAATAAAATGATTTTGAAAAAATGACGTCATCATTTTTGTATTCATTTGATAATAATTCAGTAATAGGTAGTCGATTTTCTCCCAAATTTTGATATGTTATAGCTGAGACAATTCTCTACCAGACCAGAGTCCACGGTTTTTCATTTTGATGACGTCATCACAGTGAAATTTTCAATTAAAAACGACATGTCAGAATTTCCCCTATTTGCGTGTTATGTCTATGGAAGAGGATTTTTTTTCGAATCATGAATCTACATGACATCGTTCTTTGAGTAGTATCTCGGTTATTTTTCGTCTATTTCCTTCCAGATTTTAATATGTTGTAGCCTGATAAATACTCTTTCTATGAGGGTTCGGTTTTTTTAATCTGATTTCGGGATCATTGTCAATTTTAACTACAAAATGTGATTTGAGAATCCCATTTTTCGTTTACGTGTTATCTCTATGGGAAATATTTTGGTATATTGGTCAAAGCACTTGACTCCCATTCCGGTGACCCAGGTTCGATCCCCGGTGGGTCCATAATTTATTTTTTTTGCTTCTTTTTGCCTGTCATTTTACCATCCTCTTCGACTATTATAACATAAACAATCACAAACCATGCAATAAACTGCCTTATTTTCCGTGTTATATCTATGAGAAAGTAGTGTGCAGTAGTTTGTGTATAACCCTATGGAAATTGTGATTCCCTGTCGCGTATTAGAGCTATGGGATTTATCTCCCAGTATCCTGCAATATCAAATAGTCCTATTTGATATCACGATTTCTTAAAATTGGCTTAGTCAATTATCTTCAAATTTTTGTCAGTCATCAGTCCTAATAAGGTCAAGTTCCCGCATCTTTGTCAAGGTCATCAGATTATTGTGACGTCATCCAGGCGCCATTTTGTAAAAATCAACTTATGATCGTATCTTCTTCACGAAATGTCATCTCTCTTTCATATTTGGCATGGCTAAGGTCAATGTCATTTCAGTCATGGTCATCACCATTATCATTATCATCATCATGATTATCATCAACATCATTATCATCATCACTGTGATGATATTCATGATGATGATGATTATCATCAGCATCATTATCATCACCAATCATCATTATCACCATCATCATCATGATTATCATCGTCATTATATTATCATCATTATCATCACCATAATCATCATGATTATCATCAACAACACAGTATCACCATCACTGTCATAATATTAATGATGATGATGATGATGATTATCATCCACATTATCATCATGACTGTCATGATGATATAATGATCATCATCATGATTATCATCAACATCATTGTCATCATCACTGTCATGATGATATTCATCATGATGATGATGATTATCAACATCATCATCATCACTGTCATGATATTCATGATGATGATGATTATCATGATCATCGTCAACATTATCATCATCACTGTCATGATGATATAATGATCATTATCATCAACATCATTATCATCATCACTGTCATGATGATATTCATGATGATGATGATTATCATCCACATCATTATCATCACTGTCATGATATAATCATCATCATGATGATTATCATCAACATCATTATCATTACTGTCATGATGATATTAATGATGATGATGATGATTATCATCAACATCATTATCATCATCATTGTCATGATATCCACGAATCATCCAAAATTCATGTTCACACACTTTATGCCCCATTGAACGAAAGGGGGCGCTATTTCACTAAAATATGTAGTAGCTACAGCCTACGAATTGAAAATGCTAGGAAAAGGCTGAAATCATAAAAATCTTGATTAGATTCATTATAATGAATGTCATCGTGATATCAACGTCATCTTTCACATTATCATTTTGTCATTCGTCTTCGTCAAAAATATCAAGATCAAGACAGATCACCTAATTCGTCTTCAGTGACGAATTCAATGTCTAGTTTATTTTTATTTTCTACCACTTTCTTGTTGCAACGAAATCTCAAAAACTTCTCAGTCAATTTTCATCACATTTCTATCAGTCATCAGGTCATATAAGGTCAAGCTCCAAAATCTTTTTCAAGGTCATTAGGTCATCATGACGTCATCCAGGCGCCATTTTGTGAAATCACATTATCAATCATATCTTCATAACGAGTCATCAAAAATGAACCATATTTGACACACATGAACTTCAGGTCAAGGGTCAACATAAAATGTCATCAAAATCCGCGCACGCATCATGACGCGCACGTACGCGCGCGTCAAAATTTAAAAATGCTCAAAATCACTTTTTAATCAAATTAGAGTATGGGTCAGGACATTTTAAGCATTTAAAAATTTTCCGTCCGTGCGCGTCCGTGTGCGCGTTATGCGCGCGCGCAGCGCGTACATAACGTAAAAACGCCGTTTTTTCGCATGGTTTGTCTTCCTGACACTGTTCTTGACAATTTCCAACTATTTACAGTCATTTTTGACCTTCCATAATGCCACACGCGTGCGTCAAAGTTTCAAATTCGTGCGCGCGTCAATGGCCATTCTAATGTAAAAAGTGGTAAAAACATGCCTATCTAAAATCCGCCATAGGTCGTCAGAATGCGTGGAAACCCCCCAATTTCTTTACATATTCTGAAAGCCTGTGAGTTGTAGATTTGAATTCATGCAGAATTTTTGCCGATCTCATGTTTTGACGTCATCATATTTGCATATGAACTCAAAAAAATGATTTTGAAAAAATGACGTCATCATTTTTGTATTCATTTGATAATAATTCAGTAATAGGTGGTCGATTTTCTTCCAAATTTTGATATGTTATAGCTGAGACAATTCTCTACAACAATAGTCACCACCTTTTTTCATTTTGATGACGTCATCACAGTGAAATTTTCAATTAAAAACGACATGTCAGAATTTCCCCTATTTGCGTGTTATGTCTATGGAAGATGATTTTTTTTCGAATCATGAATCTACATGACATCGTTCTCTGAGCAGTATCTCAGTTATTTTTAGTCTATTTCCTTCCAGATTTTAATATGTTGTAGCCTGATAAATACTCTTTCTATGAGGGTTCGGTTTTTTTAATCTGACATCGGGATCATTGTCAATTTTAAACTACAAAATGTGATTTGAGAATCCCGTTTTTCGTTTACGTGTTATCTCTATGGGAAATGTTTTGGTCTATTGGTCAAAGCACTTGCCTCCCATGCAGGTGACCCAGGTTCGATCCCCGGTGGGTCCATAATTTTTTTATTTTTTTTTTTGCTTGTTTTTGCTTGTCATTTTACCATCCTCTTCGACTATCATAACATAAACAATCACAAATCATGTAATAAACTGCCTTATTTTCCATGTTATGTCTATTGGAAATTAATGTGCAGTAGTTTGTGTACAACCTTATGGAAATTTTGATTCCCTGTCGTGTATTAGAGCTATGGGGTTTATCTCCCAAGTATCCTGCAATATCAAATCGTCCTATTTGATATCACAATTTCTCAAAATTGGCTTAGTCAATTATCTTCAAATTTTTGTCAGTCATCAGTCCTAATAAGGTCAAGTTCCCGCATCTTTTTCAAGGTCATCAGATTATTGTGACGTCATCCAGGCGCCATTTTGTAAAAATCAACTAATGATTGTATCTTCTTCACGAAATGTCATCTCTCTTTCATATTTGGCATGGCTAAGGTCAATGTCATTTCAGTCATTGTCATCATGATTATCATCAACATCATTATCATCATCACTGTGATGATATTCATGATGATGATGATTATCATCAACATCATTATTATCATCACTGTCATGATATTCATGATGATGATTATTATCATCAACATCATTATCATCATCACTGTCATGATAATATAATGTTCATCATCATGATTATCATCAACATCATTATCATTACTGTCATGATGATATTCATAGTGATGATGATGATGATTATCATCATTATTATCATCACTGTCATGATGATATTCATGATGATGATTATCATCAACATCATTATCATCATCACTGTCATGATGATATAATGATGATCATCATGATTATCATCAACATCATTATCATTACTGTCATGATGATATTCATAATAATGATGATGATGATTATCATCATTATCATCATCACTGTCATGATATCCACCAATCATCCAAAATTCATTTTCACACACTTTATGCCCCATTGAAACAAAGGGGGCGCTATTTCACTTAGGTAGGTAGTAGAGCCTACGAATTGAAAATGCTAGGAAAAGGCTGAAATCATAAAAATCGTGAATAGATTCATTATAATTAATCTCATTGTGATATCAACCTCATCCTTCACATTATCATTTTGTCATTCGTCTTCGTCAGAAATATTAAGATCAAGACAGATCACCTAATTCGTCTCAGTGACGAATTAAATGTCTAGTTTATTTTTATTTTTCCACCACTTTCTTGTTACCATGATTCCTCAATATCGGCTGAGTCAATTTTTATCAAAATCTCTACAGTCATGAGGACATATCAGATCAAGCTTGGGTAACTATTTCAAGGTCATCAGATCATCGTGACGTCATCCAGGCGCCATTTTGTGAAATCACATTATCAATCATATCTTCATAACGAGTCATCAAAAATAAACCATATTTGACACACATGAACTTCAGGTCAAGGGTCAACATAAAATGTCATCAAAATCCGCGCGCACATCATGACGCGCACGTACGCGCGCGTCAAAATTTAAAATTGCTCCAAATCACTTTTTAATCAAATTAGGGTATGGTTCATGACATTTTAAGCATTTTAAAATTTTCTGTCCGTGCGCGTCCGCGCGCGCGTTATGCGCGCACACAGCGCGTAGAGAACGTAAAAACGCCGTTTTTTCGCATGTTTCATCTTCCTGATAATATTCTTGACAATTTCCAACTATTTACAGTCATTATCGACCTTCCATAATGTCGTACGTGCGCGTCAAACTTTCAAATTTGTGCGCACGTCAAAGGGCATTCTAATGCAAAAAGTGGTAAAAACATGCCCATCTAGAATTCGCCATAGCTCCTCAGAAGGGGCGGAAACCCCCCAATTTCTTTACATATTCTGAAAACCTGTGAGTTGTAGATATGAATTCATGTAGAATTTTTTCCGATCTCATGTTCTATGTTGTAGCTGAGACTATAAGCTTTTATAAGTATGGTCTCCAATTTTTGATCAGATGTCGGGATCATGCCCAATTTTTCAGTACAAAATGTGATTTGAGAATCCCGTTTTTCGTTTACGTGTTATCTCTATGGGAAATATTCTGGTCTATCGGTAAAGCACATGACTACCATGGTCAAGGTACCTGGTTCGATCCCCGGGGCCGATTTTTTTTTTTTTTTTTTTGCTTCTTTTTGCCTGTCATTTTACCATCCTCTTCGACTATTGTAACATAAAAAATCACTAATCATGTAATAAACTGCCTTATTTTCCGTATTATGTCTATTAGAAAGTAGTGTGCAGTAGTTTATGTACAACCCTATGGCAAATTGTGATTTCCTGTCCTGTATTAGAGCTATGGTGTTAATCTCCCAAGTATCCTGTATCATCACCATTATTATCATCACCGTCATGATCATCATCGCTACTATTATATCATCGCCATCATCATTATGTCATTATAACCATCATAATCACCGTTATCATCACCATAATCATTTTACAATGACCGATACACATTTTGCTACATTCCTGTCCTCAGGAAGCATCTCCATTTATGGCATTCTTGACATCCTGTCTTCTGTTTAGTATTTCCCCATTAATATGATCATCCTGATTACAATCATGATCGTGCCAATTTAAGGACAGACCACCTAATTCGTCTTCGTGACGAATTCAAGTCTAGTTTATTATTTATTTTTATTTTTCCACCACTTTCTTGTTACCATGATTCCTCAATATCGGCTGAGTCAATTTTTATCAAAATCTCTACAGTCATGAGGACATATCAGATCAAGGTCGGGTATCTATTTCAAGGTCATCAGGTCATCGTGACGTCATCCAGGCGCCATTTTGTGAAATCACATTATCAATCATATCTTCATAACGAGTCATCAAAAATGAACCATATTTGACATACATTAAATTCAGGTCAAGGGTCGACATAAAATGTCATCAAAATCCGCGCGCACATCATGACGCGCACGTACGCGCGCGTCAAAATTTAAAAATGCTCAAAATCACTTTTTAATCAAATTAGAGTATTGTTCAGGACATTTTAAGCATTTTAAAATTTTCCGTCCGTGCGCGTCCGCGCGCGCGTTATGCGCGCGCACAGCGCATAGAGAACGTAAAAACGCCGTTTTTCCGCATGTATCGTCTTCCTGATACTATTCTTGACAATTTCCAACTATTTACAGTTATTCTCGACCATCCATAATGTCGTACGCGCGCGTCAAACTTTCAAATTCGTGTGCACGTCAATGGGCATTCTAATGTAAAAAGTGGTAAAAACATGCCCATCTAGAATTCGCCATAGCTCGTCAGAATGGGCCGAAACCCCCCAATTTCTTTACATATTCTGAAAGCCTGTGAGATGTAGAATTGAATTCATGTAGATTTTTTGCCGATCGCATGTTCTGACGTCATCATATTTGCATATGAACTCAAAAAAATGATTTTGAAAAAAATGATGTCATCATTTTTGTATTCTTTTGATAATATTTCAGTAATAGGTGGTCGATTTTCTTCCAAATTTTGATATGTTATAGCTGAGACAATGCTCTACTACAGGAGCGCTCATTATTATTCATTTGGATGACGTCATCACACTGAAATTTTCAATTAAAGACGACATGTCAGAATTTTCCCTATTTGCGTGTTATGTCTATGGAAGATGATTTTTTTTCGAATCATGAATCTACATGACATCGTTCTCTGAGCAGTATCTCAGTTATTTTTGGTCGTTTTCCTTCCAGATTTTAATATGTTGTAGCTGAGACTATAAGCTTTTATAAATGTGGTCTCCAAATTTTGATCAGATGTCGGGATCATGCCCAATTTTGAACTACCAAATGGGATTTGAGAATCCCGTTTTTCGTTTACGTGTTATCTCTATGGGAAATATTTTGGTCTATCGGTAAAGCACATGACTACCATGGTCAAGGTACCTGGTTCGATCCCCGGGGCCGATTTTTTTTTTTTTTTTTTTTTTTGCTTCTTTTTGCCTGTCATTTTAACATCCTCTTCGACTATTGTAACATAAAAAATCACAAATCATGTAATAACCTGTCTTATTTTCCGTATTATGTCTATTAGAAAGCAGTGTGCAGTAGTTTATGTACAACCCTATGGAAATTGTGATTTCCTGTATTAGAGCTATGGTGTTAATCTCCCAAGTATCCTGTATCATCACCATTATTATCATCACCGTCATGATCATCATCGCTACTATTATATCATCGCCATCATCATTATGTCATTATCATCATAATCACCGTTATCATCACCATAATCATTTTACAATGACCGTTACACATTTTGCTACATTCCTGTTCTCAGGAAGCATCTCCATTCATGGCATTCTTGACATCCTATCTTCTGTTTAGTATTTCACCATTAATATGATCATCCTGATTACAATCATGATCGTGCCAATTTAAGGACAGACCACCTAATTCGTCCCCATGACGAATTCAATTCTAGTTTAAATTTATAATTGCATAAATATACATGTATGCAGGGCTACAAGTTGGTACACTGTACGAAAAAAGATAATCATGGTGTAATTTATTCATTCAGTGTCCCATATATATATGCTACCAGTACCACAGATATTTACACAGTACTGTGTGTAGGACCTGTTCATTGTAACTTGATGCATGACTCAAATATTATGCTTGATTATGCTGGTAGAACAAGTCTCTGGAAGGGGCTGTTACACGTATTCGGAGCAGAAGTCCATCCAGGGGAACGTTTCATGAAAGGAAGTTGTCAGATATTTTATCCGACAACTGTTATAAGCTACTGAAATCCTTGCATCTGATTGGTTGAGGGCAAATTTGTCGATAAAATATCTGACAAGTCCTTTCATGAAACGCCCCCCTGGCATGATCAACTTTATTTGAATAAAAAGTGCAAAAATCTTGGAGTCTATATAAAGGAACACATATTTTAAGAATAATCATTGGTTTCGACAACACATACTTCTTTGTTGAAGTATGTGTTGTAGAAACCATTATTCTCTCAAGTTCTGCCCCATTTCATGCCACAGATTCCTGTACAAGTTCACGGCTGCACTAAACCTGTCAACAGAGGGAGAAACAAAGTTGAAAAGGTGAGAATCCCAAGTTCACCACCAGCATCGACCTTCTCATATGACTTTGTAAACAAAGTTAACAAACTTTTCTGTTTTTTTCCCCTGTAAGCTTGGCAGCAGTTATTTCATAGCACTCCCTGGATTAAAAAGAGTGTAGTTACAATGAAAATGTAAAATGTACTACTCCAGTATGGTTATTCAGAATTTGAAGTGAAAGTCCTGGAGGTTCCTACATATTATCATTTATGGATGCACTAAACCTTAACAGGGAGAAGTGATTGTTATTCAGAATTCGGACTGAAAGTCCTGGAGGTTCCTACATATATTATCATTTATGGATGCACTAAAACTTAACAGGGAGAAGTGAGGTCGAGGAGGTGAGATCCGAAGTTTACAATCATCCAGGGTCAACATGCTCACGTGACTTCATCTATGAAGTTCAATGTAAACAAACTTTTCCTTTTCCTTGGCATGAGTGCTTGTACCCGGTCCCAGGGATTTACCATCATCAGAAAAAAAAAATTGGTTCAAGGTACAAATACTCCATAACTTTGTTTCAAAATCAAATTTTCTGTGGAAGTGACTGTTCCAGATTTGGGTATTTGATTGCCTTAAAATTCACATAAATTTTGAATTCCTTTTTCAATCTGTACGAACAGATCTGGAAGATTTTTTTAAGTGGGGTGAAGTTGTTCCTGCAAATTTGTAGGCGGCTTTAATCTGGGCTCGACACTAATGGGTCCCATGCACAGGCTTCAAAATTTTCAATTGGACCCTAAAAATATCAAAATGTACACGAACCTGGTGCATACAGTTACTTTCAGTACCGTTGACTGTGGAGCCTTGTAAAAATTCCTAAAGATTTCCTCAAATACTATTACTGGATGAATTTTATGCAGGTAGTAAAAATCTCTCAGAATAATTCAACAGTTGCAAGGTCCAGGACAAATTACATGAAACAATTTTGTGTTTGATTGGTTTTGGATTTCAAATCAAAGCCGCTACCTTGAAAAGGCCCCCGAACATTGGTATAGATTTCCTTAACGGCTCCAATAACACCCCTGGATGAGGGCCAACCAGAGATGGTGATGTACCCGCTTTAAGCTTTCCACCTACCATCCACAGGAACTTAATACCACTTTGCTGAGTTTTTGCACGTAGTGTACATCAGATCTGAGTCATCCCTACACTGTTTCCACACTGCCTAGTTGAGCTTTATCATATTGGGGGGAGGGAAGTGAGAAAGGACTAACAGGTCTTTGAATATTATGACGATTAAGTACCAGAATCTAAGATCATAATCTATGAGGCCCATAAATTTGTAAATTGCAATCTTGCATCTTCATCATCCCTTTTTTGTTTTTGTTTTTTAAACGCTGGAGAAGCATAATGATTAAATTTAGAAAACAAATATATATAAAGTAATTGTCCCCCCAAATGTTCAAATTTTGTGAGCATTGTACCATACTGTATGTACTATGCCTACGTGACAAAAGAACGTTACCTCTTAGTGGGTCTACACTAACTGTCTGCTGGCTCTGCCCTAAGCAAATGTACTCGGACAAATATGTTTCAAAGCAATAGAGCAAGCATAATTGAATTAAAATCATATTGAAAAAGAAATTGCTGAACTGTCAGAAAACAAGGTACTGAAGGCAGTAATCATATCTAAGTGGATCAGTTTTAAAGCCTTTTACAATCAATCAACTGACCTTGCATATTTGAACACAAGGGGCATGTATTGTTACATGAATGTAAATAACAGTTTAGTGTCATAAAACAAAAGTGGGTGTCTTGTCAAAATTACAGTTTAGTCAGTGTTCACATTTATAACAAAAGTGCGTGTATAAATATCAAACTTCAAGATCCTTGACACAATGTAAACAGTCTCATAATTACGCTGTGTGCATAAGCTCATTATCTGGATCTTTCTGATATGTACATGTAATTTGCCTCTTGATGGATTACCATATGGTCCAGTAATTAAGAATAGTACTGGGTATTGTACATCTCTGTTAAATGTACCTCATGTAAGAAATATAAATGAACATATGTATTGCCTACACTATTCACAAGTCAGACATTAAGTGACTGAGTTAATAAACATAGCATATGTACACAAGTAGTATTGAGTATCATTTTTCAGCTTTCAATCTACAAGAAAGATCGTACAAGTGAGTAGTGCAAGCATACATGTAGTGACTTAAAATACAATGACAAATAACAAAGTTATGAAGTTTTGGAGATGTAATTGATCAAACACAAATTGGCAACTCCGTGACGTATATCTTGCGAGCTCCTCTCCCATTTGCCCTGTACACCAAAAATTTACATTTTCTCCAAAGAAAATATTTAAACATACATGGAACTCATATGTCTTATACAGCTCTGTATGAAATAATATTCCTTCATCAGAAAGTAAGAAATATTAAAATTCATGAAATTTTCTCTACTGAGCAAATGGGAAAGGAGCTCACAGAGTTGCCAATCTGTGTTTGATTGATTACAACTTTCAATCAAAATTCATAACTTTCTTATTTCTTATCGCATTTTGCTCAAACTTGAACTACATGTATTCTGTTTTTATTTTTCTGCTCCTTTTAAAACCAACCTGTAATCAGGGTGGAATTTCCCTTTAAATATATGTATGTTCATGTGCTATAGGTCAAAGGTTAAACATGCATGTAGGCTATTGGCCTACATACAATACACTGTAGGCGTAAGATATCAATCCCTTCTTTCCACATCTGATAAAATAATTTTCTTTTGGCTTTCCATACTCATACACCAGTGACATACATGTACCAGTTAGAACCACGTGGCAAGTGTAGTAATTTGCCCTACATTGTAACTGGAAGTAATTGATTACATTATTTCCCTAGCACTATGTAGGTTAATACGGACCAGACTTGAATGGAATAGTGGCTACTATTGCTTGGGCAATGTGAAGGCCAGGTCACAGTATTCCCTGGCATCCCACACTTATTTATACTATTGCATCATACATCTCAGTGTTTACTCCTATTACAATAATACATGTCATGTATGCCATTGGTTAGGCTTGAGTGAATACAATGTATACAAAATTATATGCCCATACAAGTAGACTGTACATTTATTCTTACAGTTCTAACTGGTTCATAAAGATTTTTCGGCAAAATCTGAATTGCAGACATTCCAATTTTAAAGGCAAAATTCACAGTTTATGTACATTAGCCTACATGCACATACATGTAGATTGCAGTTTTCAGCAGTTACATCATTTATGGTACAAAATAACAATTTCCAATTAATTTTTTAGATGTTTCTTTCAGGGTAAATATTCACTGCCAGGACTCATTCAACGAGTTACACTACAGACTTTGTGAGAACAGTACTTTCTAATATTTTTTTTCCCCCTTGTGATTTCTTACCTAGACTGCCTCCTTTACATCCGTTGAGTATTCTCTGTGCCCTTTGCTTTGCATCTGACGGGAAGTTAGGATCGTCCAGGAGTGCTGGATATGTACACAGAGCTATCACCTGTTCAATGAAGAACAGAGGAAAGACGTTGTGAAAATACTTGGAGATTAGAGTGTGTATGACAATACATGTAAAATACAGGCTACACAGAGAAAACTGCAATTTCACAAATAAAAAAATATTGACAATCGCGTTTTTAGAATTTGGATATCATACTACATGTATGTTTTTAAGATAAACACTGGTAAAATTTATATCCTACATATTCATTTTTTATTTTCTACAGAATACTGATAATGATAGTGTACAAATCATTTTCAATGAACACAGACACTGTAAATGTTTAGATAAGTGTCCTCTGAAATTAGCTCTATTTGCACATCTATCTATCTCTTACAGGTAATATTTAACTTATGGCATGCCCATGACGTAGTTCAAATTTTGATGGACAGTAAGATAACCAAGAAAAGCAAACATTTAAGTGTAACACTGTCTTGGTTTCCATGCATTTTTAGAATAAAAACGAATACTAAAACAAACACAATAGGAAAACCTTTTCCCTTTTTCAACACACTATGAAATTACTTTGCTAATACTTTCCAATCTGTAATGTTAAGGTATTTCAAGATAGTAAGCACAATTCAACCATGTTTTTCTTATGCTGAGAGCCAGATGGGCGGATACCCATTCTGTGTAAACTTGCATTGCTTAACGCCTTTCTTGCGCTGAGCAGACAATTCATTTAGCAAATTTGTACCTTCTATTAAAGAATTTTCAACAGGGCCTCTGCACCAACTTTTTTCACAGGGTGTCCAGACTTTTGGATCAAAAATTATATCTGTACCATACATGTACATGGGTTCCAGTTCAAATTTTAAAATTATGGGGGTCGACTGGTCCAGAGTCAAAATTTTGGGGCCCTGGACCCTGTAAATGTAGATCCCTGAGTACAATAGTCTAATTAAAGCACAGTGCAAGGTACGTGTTGGACTGCATGTACCAATTTTGCAGCTCTAGAAGAATATAAGATGGTATGGTGCGTCAACAGATCCCTCGGGTATTTGTCTGTATCACTTACCTGTCGAAGAAAGGTCAACGGTTTTTGGCCCATGGCATGAGCGTCTCCAATATTGCACTTGATGACCGAGGGGAACGGCTTGGGGTCTCCCTGTCATGAATTGAAGAGAAGAGAAAGGAGAATGTTTAGTCGGTATTGACTTTCCAAAGATACAATGTATGTAAATGTAGACCAGGATCCGCACGTTGTTGACTACATTCAAAGTAATCCACTGTAATCTTATTTCGCATAGCTTGGGGGCCATTGGGGTGTCAAAGTGATGGATTTCGAATGACACACAAGTAAGTTTACATGTAATCAGAGGGGAAAGATTACACTGTCAAGCCATTTCATTTTTTAAAAATGATGCAAGGACAAACAGGGAGGATGAATGAAAAAAAAATAAATCTATTAAAACACCTACGAAAAATGTACACCTTAGTGTGTTGTAAGATGTGAATCTAAATGAATCAATTAAAAAAACAATATCAACAACACAAATTTTGATTTGATTTTTATCATAAACTCTAATTCAACAGAATCATTGTGGATCCATGTTGTGAACCTTGCATACCAGAGCATCAGCAATTTTGGTCGTATTTGCCGATAATGTTCATGGTGCTGGGCTTAGGGCTTCAGACTGGACAGGACTATAGATCTATAACTACAGTAGATCTAGTAATCATTAGCAAAAACACAACAACGAACACTTACAGTAATGGATGTTGCTAAAATGCCCATGGATGACTTAAACATTTAATTTTACATTTAATGCTATACATACATGTAGGCCTAACAGTTACTCGTACGGTATGTATCTACTGTCAATTGAAAAAAAGAGAAACATAAAATACATGTACGGTATAGGGAGTATGGGAGTAATTCAAATCTAATACTTATGTTTCACTATCTTCCCATAGCAGTCATAGCCATACATACTGTACTTTAATAGTCATATATAGCCCAATTACACATACGCGAGGTTATATATCGAATATATACATGACTATAATGTAGACTACATGTATATAGCTGGCATTCGGAAATGAATCTACCTTGTTATTAATGTTAAGAAATAAATGACAACCACCAAAAAACAAAAATGTCACATGCAAATTCATAATACACTCTAGTCTAGTTAGTACATGAACTACAGGATAATAAACAATCAGCATTCTTAATATTATTGTTAATTCATGTTAATTTACACTACTGACAAGTGACATGGTTTCCTGTTCTGACAGGTGTCTGACTATGGTAATACATTTCACACTGAATTTGCTACTTTAACATAATAAACAGACTTCATCCATAATTTTATTCCTAATCCAGGCTAGAACTAGAAGCCTAGCCTTAGCTCATTGTCATAATGTCATGAATGTATGCAATTTTGCATGACAAATTTCTGGAATTAATTTAATTGATTAAAAAAGGGAAATCCTTCACTGAAATGTGAAAGGTTGTCAAGGAAACAACTTGTTACATTATCATAAACAGTCTGATAAAATCGTATATTTATCTATTCTTGCACAGGTATTCAATACAATTAAAATCCCGCGCCTTCCAATTGAATGCCGGGCCCCAATTGTTCCCGCGCCCGGCGCCGGCGCCGCCACCACCACCATACCTTTTCCAACTCCTTCTGAATCTGCGTGGCTCGTTGGACGATCGGGCCTCTGACAGCATACTCCATCACTCGTATATGGGGATTCATCGTCTCCAAAGACAAAACTTTCCCCCTCTTCGAAACTCCATTTGCCTGACAACTCATGGTGCCGTTTGTGAGTTGGAGTGATCTTTCCCCATTCACCGCCATCCTCAAAATGCTCGGTTGCCGCGTGTAGTTTACGAAACCGTTCGCCACACTGCGAGCTCTTCCAAAAGTTGACATTACGAAAAGGTGTTATATATGCCTACGGTATACGGTCAATGAAATTTCTACACAGCACACTTCGACTGCGTGATATTCGTACGTCAGTAGTCTCCCTGTATTGGATTCGTGGCAGGGCCTGAGTTATTATAATATTATGCAACCCTTGATCAGCTCTATTGATCACAATCGAAGAATTGATGAAAGTACCCAGGTAATAACTGTAATTCAAACGCGATTTGAGCCAGAGATATTAACCGGACGCGGTAGTAATTTACGTAAAATTAAGAGGTCGTGAACGCATTAAATTATCGCAGGCTACATGTGTACACGATCTTTGCCTTTATTTTGTAGGAAACGCAGACGTGCATGATATGCATGAGTGAATACGAATATCTTTCTTATAACAAGTATTTGGTCGTTACTAAGGCTACCCTATATTACCAAGTATTATGGTGGCCTCTTATGAACATAAATTGCCATCAAAATTATCGTTTTACTTGATATTTAGTTTGATCCATAGAAATGGATTCAAACTTTATTATTACAGTCATCAGATACCGTACACTGCAAAAATCGGGGTGTTAAAACTGACACCAGTTGGTGTTAATAGAGGACCACACCCTAGGGTGTTAAAATTACACCCCAGAGTTTCAACATAACACCAAAGAGTGTTAAAGACCTCAGCCTGACCCAAAACAACCATATACCCAGGTCGAAATTCCTATAGACAGATTTTTCTATAGGACCCATATGGAAGTGATATCTTAGGGAACCTATAGAATTCTATCGGTTTCTATGGGGCCGATAATCTATAGGATATCCTATGGGACCAATAAGAAATCCTATAAGGTTTCTATAGGACCAATAAGAAATCCTGAAGGTCCTATAGGACCAATAAGAATTTATTAATTATAAAGATTAATAATTATATTAATCTTATAATTAATGCTGGAAATACTGTGGGTGTCTACAGGAACAATCACGTCACAATAATTAATCCTATCCTACTCCTATAACCTATATCCTACATCCTACACCTATTTTATTAATAGGGACATAGTTGTAGTGCTTAAAAACTGGTTACTAACTAGATCACACTTTTATTATTAAAACTAGATTACACTTTTATTATTGAAGTATAAAAATGCCTTTTGACATGTGGACATTACACTAATTAATGTAACTACAAATTCTCTCACGGTTCAAAGCTTAATCCCAGCATGAACACTCAAAATCTAAATGTATTATCTATTTTCACTAGTTTTCAAATTTTAGATTATTGTCATTCATGAATATTCATGCTGATTCGGACCTATAGAAACCTATAGAAACCAATAGAAACCAATAGAAATACTGTACTAGACTAGAATCTATTGGTGTCATCACTGGAGTGGTGTATGGGATCCAATAGGAATCCAATAGAAACCAATAGGACCAACAGGACAGTTGCATGGCACCCTTGAATTATGGAATGGGCTTTACTTGATTTTCTGGGTTTTATGGTTGCACATTTGAACAGCTGTGCTTCATATGAAAGTTCTATGGGTTCCTATAGGAAACCAATAGAAACCAACAGAACCATTAGAAACCATTAGGAATTTCCTATTGGTTTTCTATGGGTCTCTATAGGATTTTCGACCTGGGTATTGACGTAAAGCTTAGTAAACAAAGAATATAATTACCCTGGTTATTCATAAATTTTCGTCTCCGTTTATCCATAAAAAATAAAATAGATAATTTTTTGGTCCGCCCCCTCCCTATGGCGTAACACTGCAGGGGGTCGCTAGACGTGTGACGACATGTCATGTATACAGCTCCGAGTGCGTCTACACGATATGTCGTCATCAAATTTTCACCTCCGCAAAGTAGCGTTCCTCGGAGACGGGGGGCCCAAACCACCGGGGCTCAACATTCGGGACGCTGTTACTCATTCCACAGGAAACGGAATCTCATGAAGTTGGTTTCAATTTGTTCAGAAAATATATAGCTCCCCGTGGATGAATAAAGGGTATATTTCAAAATTCGGTCAGGCTGAGGTCTTTAAATAACAACCAAAGGTGTTGTAATAACACCACTGGGTGTTGATTTAACACCACAGATTTAACACCGGTGTAAAATGACTTGTGTGGTCCTCTATGTACACCAGTTAACACCACAGTTTTTGCTGTGTACTATTTCTAAAACCTTTGATGTGGTCGGGAAGATGGGAGTGTGGTCATGTTGAGTATGCCGTCCGGTATCTATTGATAAACATAATAAAAATATTTTCAAAGATCTAGTTGTTGTATCTATGTTTATCTGTTTAAATTACAATCATTGCAATAAGAAAGCGCTCAAAAGACTGAAGCCACGGCATGCGTGCCGGTATTACCAGTCATTAGTAGCCTACATGCCGGATGCCGGGCCGGATATCGATTATCCTATGATATAGTTTTAACAACCAAACCATTGTATCATGAGATTGGTTCCGGGAGTATATAGTTCCATGGTTGAATAATATTCGTCCGGGTTTTAGTTTTGTTGGATGGGTTATCGGGGTAGGCCCTACAAAAAATCAATTATCTCCGGGTCGGTACTATGGCTACTCTGTCATCATGTCATTAAAGCTTGATAGGACTTGATTGTTTTATGTATTTTTTTTTTAAAACAAAGTCTCCCTCATCTCCACTTCTTTTCCCACATCTATCTCACTTCTTTTCGATCCCTTTCTTTTTCTTTCTTTTTTTGTTTACATTTCATTTTTGTCATACCATTTCGACTAGCCCGGTAAAAGGGCTTGGCGAGATGGTTGCTCATGCCAGATAGTGGAATACTCTTACTGATAAGGGCAAAGACGCATGAAATGTAATTATTCGGTGTTATCGTAAAGTTGAGAGACAATCTATACAAAAGATAAGTTTAGAAAGGCACGTTGATCTTCAAGGAGTGGTGGTGGTGTGGTGGTGGTAGGGGGGGGGGGGTGCAGACCGAAAGAGATAATTGTTCTTACGGTATACTGTTTTTTCCCCTTTCCGACAACCTTTGGACTCATTTCCATGTTATTAGAACACTTATTATTGCATTACCAGCCCGACAAGCGAGCCATTGTGAGTGTTCAATTGAAGAAAAAAAACTCCGGATCAAGTATCATGGGACTAAATAATTTTCTGCTTGATTTTCAGTGTCTTGTTACTATTACGTAAAGATTTCATTATACAGTCATACTATACATTGACTAATTATGCCTATTATGTATGAATAATATGTCTATATTGTGAACCATTTTCAATCCATTTTTACTAAATACAACCCACGGTCGTTACAAATACACGTAGGCCTATGAACTTTACACTCAAAATAAAATGAAATGTTTGTTTTACTATCAAGTGGAAAAGATCAACTCTAGTATATAGGCCCTCAGGGAGAACACTATTTAGTACTGATGAGGCTACCTTGGGTAAACAAGACATAACTTTTTTATGATTATGATTAGTAGTAGTATCTCACTGATCATTAATAATTAATGAAGGCATTAAAATATTGTCACAAGTATAGGGACCGATCCAAGATTGAAAAGTGGGGGGGGGGGGGGGAGGCAGCGAAAATCACCCAGGATCATCATGATTAATGATTTCAGGAACACGTGCACCCTTCCCCAGGCTCAGCTGAGCTCTCAGTGATGGGGGAGGGGTGTCGTTATTAAAACCAGTGGCGTATATCTTCAATAATTGATAATGATTATTCATGAGACAGAGAGATGCCTCTACATACAGACACGTTATATGAGGGGGGTGGGGGGGGGGGGTAATGTATTTGGTTATCCCTGCGTACGGAGACCCACTGAAAGTTTTATATTTTTCCATGGTCCTTTTCGGGTTGGGGGGGGGGGGGGTCTCCCGCTGGAAACTGTGCAATGTCGCACGAAAATGATGAGGCCTATATTTGTAATTGCATTCAAAGCACATTTTCTGTTTATCTTGAAGGGAATTGTAATACTACAAAAAAAAAATGTATTTATTTGTCTTTGTATACATACAATAAAAAAATGTTTCATATCACATTAATTCAGAATTCTAAGATTCTAAAAAAAATCTATTGAAAACGAAAAACAAGCAAGTGCCATCCCTGCAACAATATCATGTTTTAAGCTAAAGATGGCGCTGGACCATTTGCACACAGGGGTCACGTCAATAAAATGTTTAATTTCAGAAATTCTATTAAAAGTAATAATGTGAGATGGCATGTAATTCAATCTATATACATCTTGTCATAATTATGATTAACCCCTCCCAATAAATAAATGATACTAGACAAAGGGCAAAGTGCAACAACGGAATGTGTATCGCTCCAGATCCCTTAATTTCGGGCATTTTATCTGTGGATAATAAGTTCACGTTTCATTTTTTTTAATTACCCGGTAATACACAGAAGCAATCGTCATGCCACAATCATAATATGCAACACTTTGCTATGATCAAAATTAAAAGCCAAGTAAATAAACACAAATTATTTAGATGTATATCATATGCAAACAGTATTTTATGATATTGATCAGAGGTAGGATACCGAGTTACCAAAACCGCCCGAGCAAGTTTTGCAGGCTTTCAACTAGAGATGGCGCTCTACCACCTCAGAATAGGAGACCTTTTCCAAACCAACTTCTTTGACATGGGTCAGGGAAGTAATAATAATTTGATAATATCAAAATATTGCTAATGTTTTTCGATATTTAAATTGCTTATGATAATAATTCTAATAATATTAAAGGGAAATCCAACCTTAATAGCAAGTTGCTTTGAAAGAAAGAGGGAAAAAATCAGAGAAGCAGATTGCCAAGTTTGAACGAAATTGGACAAGCAATAAGAAAGTTACGAATTTTTGAAAGTTGTAATCACTATACATATGGGAATTTCAAATTGGCCGAATCAGTAATGTCACTGTGATGTAGCTGTGGACAACTCCCCCATTTGCTCCAGCACACAAAATGACTAAAATGTCACTTTTTCTCAAAATGTATTACTCAGTAAAAATCAGTAGGATCTTTTTCTTTCATGAGGACCTATAACAATATGCTGTCTCCAATATATTTTGAGTACTGCCCCTAGGGTAAAAGCGCCTCGAAGTAAACCGCAAATTAATGATATTTTTGTGTACGACAAACTGGAGAGCTGTCCACAATAATGTCACAATCGACTCACCAAATTGCTAATTTAAGATTGGCATAGATGTAGTGATCTCATATTTCAAACATCCATAACTTTCTTAGTCCTTGTCCGATTCCTTTCAAACTTTCACCATCCTGTTTTTCTTATTTTTCTGCTTTCACACAAATCATCATATTACCAAGGTTGGTTTGCCCTTTTGAGAGTCACTCTTTTTGATTATGTCATCGATAACAAGAAAAAAACTCATGGTTCTGGTTATTTTTCATAGGCATAATTATACGTTTCTAGAATCTCTGACAAGCAAAAACAAAAAACAAAAAGGGCAAAAATGAAAGGAAAAAAAGAGACATAAGTGTAATGACAATTTAACGAGTTACTATGAGACAGCGCAGGTGGGGAAACTTGGAAGTAAAATCCTTAATAACCAGGTTAGCACTGATGCCATATAAACATTTGCAAAGTTATGGGTGATTTGTCCCTAATTGAACCAAAGTGTTAATGATTTCTTCCTTTCAGCTCAAAGTTCAAGAAAGGGGCAGAAGAAATAAATGAAACTCTTCATTTGTTCGCTTAAAATATAATAAATGCTTATTTAATCGTGCGATGTACAATGTGCCCTCAATAATATCAGCATCACGCAAACCGCGAGACGCCACCTTTTGACTATGACGCGCCAATTTGGTTGCATTTTATATCTATCAATTTATAGATACTACCGTATATCGGTATATCTCAGTCTGATAATCACGTAGCTTTGCAAATCATGTAAATTTATATAATTATGATGTCATTTGTAAAGTTGAAATTGATTCTGCCATATTTCAATGCACCTATAGCTCTAGTGAATCTATATCCTCGATTCTTCTTATTTTTAATACTAAATTTTTATCCATTTTAATCATTTTAACCCGGAATTTTGACCGCGGTTTATCGGGCAGTGCCAAAAACAACCGCGCTGGTTGAGCACTGCCAAAACAAAAAACGAAACCAAAAAAAAAAATCCTTCATGAATTGTACACAATGCAGAAGTTTTTCGTACGTCATCAAGATATTCGATGTACACGTATTAGTAATAATTCGAAAATCCTTTGGTACAGAGGTATGAAATTTCATTTCTACCTCTAAACAGTGCTTTATTTATAGGGGTGACCAAAAATAAAGAGTATGTATTTGCGTATGTTATAGTTAGCTAAATTATGTTATATCAAATAAACGACCCTGTCTATTGGGATATTGGATTTGCCCCCCCCCCCCCCCCCGGATTCGCCACTGGCTGCTGGCATCTTCCGATTTTCAACTAAAAGCTGACATTTTTGAAAATCAGTAAAGTAAAATCTTGAATCACACGTATGATTTTTTGATTTTCCTTCTTGCTCTTTGTCTTTGATTTGCCATTCTTTGTGATATTGCAATCCTTTTGGTTCGCGCTGGTTTGGGGGCATGCAACCTCGCTAAAATTCACCTTCTTTGCAAAACGATTCCTATCTGAAAAAGGTTTTACAAAGCAAAAATCCAAAATCATGGGTGAATAACATCTCAGTAACACAAAATTGAAAAAGAAAATCATCCACAATGAGAATTGGAACACCCAGACCATTAAAATGATGGCCGTTTGGCTTCGTCAAACGGAGGGTTTCTCAGTGTATGCCCCCCTTTCTGAAAATCCTGTATCCGCCCCTGATTAAGCCGCAGGAGACCACTGTCGGAAGTCAGACTGAGAACTAATGTGAGCAACTTTCGCCGTATTGTGAAATTGTATTGTTGAATCAATGCCGACATGGTCGTTCTTGCGCTGATTTTGTGGACTCAGTTGGAAGTCATAGTATCGTTTTTTTCCAAAAAATGTCAAGTGACAAGTTAAAACGGTTTCACCAGATATTTCACTGCTGTGACCAATATTAAGAAGAAAAGAGCGATTCTCGTAGAGTAGCTCTGTGCTTTTCTTCCACGGCAGTGTATCAGATGTAGCCCAGTTTTCAAGCGGAGCCCTACGGGGTTCTGTGGTTTCACCGCGTCGCTGTACATGTATAGCCTACCATGATGTGTACGGGTCCGACTTTTTAAAGTTTTCGTGCATGTAAACTTGTGCGAGCTGTCTGAAAAATGGTTGCTTGTTGGAATAAAATGTTGTAAACTAGTTTTCATATAATATTTAACAAAACTGATGGATTTGGAAACATAATTTTGAAGTATAAAAATCATGTCAAGCAAAGTTTCTCTTCACTCTCGGTTGCCAGTCCATGCTATGTTGTGCAGCAGTATACCGCGGAGGTCATACGACTCTACCCAATGACGTCAGTGGTAATTTGCATAGAAAAGTAAACAAGCTAGGATTTTGCCGAAATTGGACTGCGAGACAATTTCAAACCCTCAAAAAGGTGATTTTTATTTTTAAAAAAATGCACTTTCTAGTTGAGCTATTTGAAAAATTTAAAAAGGATTGTTTTCTTTGATACACAGATTTTAATATTACCAAATAAAAACGCATACCACTTCTTTTCTCAATATGAGCTCTTTAAGAGTCACTCTTTGTGATTATGTCATCGAGAGATGGGGGGGGGGACATATCTCTTAAATAACAAGAAAAAAAAATCATGGTTCTGGTTCTTTTTCATAGGCATAATTAGAATCTCTGACAAGCAAAAACAAAAAAGGGCAAAAATGAAAGGAAAAAAAAAGAGACATAAGTGTGATGACAATTTAACGAGTTAATATGAGACAGCGCAGATGGGGAAACTTGGAAGTAAACTCCTAAATAACCAGGTTGGCACTGAAGACATAAAACATTTGCAAAATTATGGTGTTTTTTTTTTATATACCAATTTATAAATCATATAAAGTATTTACATTGTAGAAGAAATTCATCATTCAAACATAACGTACATGAACTTTGTTTTACACATTGCTTTCTAAAATAAATGTTATGACAGAGAGACGTGTACACATGTTTCAAATGTTTCTTAATAATAATAAACGAAATAATAATAATAAATCGAAAGGGAACTAGCAAAGTTGAACCGAAGTGTTGAAGATTGCGTCCTTCCAGCTGAAAGTTCAAGAAAGGGGCAGAAGAAATAAATGTAACTCTTAATTTGTTCGCTTAAAATATAATAAATGCGTATTTAATCGTGCGATGTACAATGTGCCCTCAATAATATCAGCATCACGCAAACCGTGAGACGCCACCTTCTGACTATGACGCGCCAATTTGGTTGCATTTTATAATAATCTATCAATTTATTGATACTACCATATATCGGTATATCTCAGTCTGATAATCTCGTAGCTTTGCAAATCATATCAGCTGATATAATTATGATGTCATTTGTAAGGTTGAAATTGATTCTGCCATATTTCAATGCACCTATAGCTCTAGTGAGTCTATATATCCTCGATTCTTCTTATTTTTAATACTAAATTTTTATCCATTTTAATCATTTTAACCCGGAATTTTGACCGCGGTTTATCGGGCAGTGCCAAAAACAACCGCGCTGATTGAGCACTGCCAAAACAATAAACGAAACCAAAAAAAAAAAATCCTTTATGAATTGTACACAATGCAGAATTTTTTCGGACGTCAGCAAGATATTCGATGTACACGTATTAGTAATAATTCGAAAATCCTTTGGTAAAAAGGTATGAAATTTCATTTCTACCTCTAAATAGTGCTTTATTCCCGCATCCTTCCTGATCTCGGCCCCACGGGGTGACCCAAAAATAAAGAGTATGTATTTGCGTATGTTATAGTTAGCTAAATTATGTTATATCAAATAAACGACCCTGTCTATTGGGATATTGGATGTGCCCCCCCCCCCCCGGATTCGCCACTGGCTGCAGGCATCTTCCGATTTTCAACTAAAAGCTGATATTTTTGAAAATCAGCAAAGTAAAATCTTGAATCACACGTATGATTTTTTAATTATCCTTCTTGCTTTTTGTCTTTGATTTGCCATTCTTTGTGATCTTGCAATCCTTTTGGTTCGCGCTGGTTTGGGGGCATGCAACCTCGCTAAAATTCACCGAGACTGTCTTCTTTGCAAAACGATTCCTATCTGAAAAAGGTTTTACAAAGCAAAAATCCAAAATCACGGGTGAATAACATCTCATTAACACAAAATTGAAAAAGAAAATCATCCACAATGAGAATTGGAGCACACAGACCATTTCAAAAAAGGCATCTCCTTAATATCATGCCTATTGTGTTTTACAAGAAAGTGAACCAACCAGATTTTTGCACAAAATTTTGAAGACAATGATGTTCAGTGATGCATTACCCTTGAAACCTAAACAAGTTACCATTGGGAAGAATATGAACTACTCTTTCATATGGTATGGATTTCATTGTCAGTAAACATACAATTCATTTACAGGAATTTTTCAGAGTTGGGTTTCCTTTTTTTTTAAACGCCCAGTATATTTCTCGTATCCGTTGGTGCCTTTTTTGTTTTACTCACATAATTTCAGGGAAACCCCCTCCCCAGTTCTGGATATACGTCACTGCTTATAACCTCATCATTGTGAGATGAATAGGTGCTTGTTTTACATTGTATATTCAAATCGTCATTGCCATGCACCAGTCCTTATAATACACGTTCATTTCAAATGTATTGAGACTTTTGCGATCGAAAACAAACAAACAAACAAACAAAAATCTACAACAAATATGTCTTGGACTGGATTATTCTTTATTTCCTCGTAAACTGCTGAACAAGTTGATTTATTTACTAATTTCTTCTGCACAGGGGAATTTGTACCAAAATGAATGTTACAAATTTATTTCCTTTCCAAACGTCCTTCCTAACATTTCCTCATTATTTCACAATTATGTGGATATCACAAGGACCGCAAAAAACCCTGAAAAAAAACCGAAGAAAAATGACAATGTGGATATTTCTACCAAAACATGCCGATTAATGATTGTCCATGGTCAATCTGATAATTAAAATAGTGTAAATTTTTGCTTATGATAGAATACACCTAATTTCCTTTCCAAACTGTTTGCCTATTATTTCCTCTCTTTCACGATAAAACCTGAATGTCATTGAAGGTGGGGATATTTCTACCCAAACCAACCATTTTATGATTGACATTATCATCAAATTTGTCCCCCCCCCCCCCCCCCTCCCTTTCCAAAAATGCTCTCTCGCTGTGCTCATTCGATAATGACAACGGTCAATCCGATAATGAAAATGAAGGACATTTGGAAGTTTGATTATCAAATACATTTCATTTCCCGTTTCCAAATTTCCTTGCTTACATTCCCTCTTTCACAATAAAGAAACATGCAGAACGTCACGATAAGAATTGAAAGTGGAGATATTTGTACCAAAATATGATATATTGTATGATCACGCTTTATAGCAATATCAAATTTGTCCCCTTTTCTCCAAATGCGTTCTCTTACTGTACTCATTTAATAATGCCTTTATAATTATGTTCAGTCGATGAGGAAAAAAGTGGAAATCTTTCATGTCGGTTGAATTCATTTCATTTCCTTTCCAATATTTCTTGCTTACAATTTCCGCTATATCACAATGAAACCCGAGTATCATGCACAAAACTGAAAGTGGTGATATTGTACCAAACATATCTTTTTATGATTTAATGGCAATCCCAAATTTGTTTCTCTCAAAAATTATTCATTCACCGTCTGCAGGGTGACAGGTCTAATAACAATCCGATTATATGAATAATGAAAATTTCACTCTTTTGATCAATCTAATTATGATCAACATTCTGGGTATAAAACATATTATGAACATTAGTGTTCTTAAAATGAGTTATTTCAAAATGCTAATTCTATATCTAGTGGCGTATCCAGAAAATAATAAACAAAAGGGGGTGGAATTCTCCCCAAACTGAGTAGAGGGGGGGGGGGGGTATTAGACTGAACCTTGACAGCGTTGCCTCATGTAGATCCAATGAAGAAAAAAAAATTCTCCTTCGTATTTAAGCATGACGGGCATGACGGGGGGGGGGGGGGGGGGGTCCACCTTACTAAGGATATACCACTGATATTTGTCTTCGTTAATATACATCTTTTATAGACATGATAATCGTACGGATGTAATGATATATGACAGACAAGGGGATAATGGTATTCTATAATTAATTATTTATTAAGAAAGTATACTATTTTCAGCACGATAGCCTTTGAAGGTAACAGTTTTCTTGCAAATGAATGAAACCTAATTGAATTTCCGGAAAATTCGTCTAGCATTGAAAAGAGAACCTTGTGAAAAACACGTCAGCTATATCTGGGTGTTTAATTTGTAAACAAATTTTTAGGCATTTTACTCCCAGTGTTAAAGATCATATGCTCGATCTGCAATGAAAAACACAAGTCAGAAAAAAAATTACAAATTAAAATTCCTCCCATCAAGCTTCTTCGTTTACTAATCATGGTGTTTATAACTAACACCAGTGCCCCTAACCATGTTCATACATGGCCCAATACTTTACAAGAGTCTTCCCAATACTGTTGGAATGTATAGTTTTATTATTGGAGCAAGTTTAGTATTTTTTAACATAATTATTTTCATTTATGGTAAATTTTTCGAGTATGAATTTTTTAAAAAGCTATTAACTGATTAATGCATAGAAAAGATGGCTTACGCCAATGACAAGTAAAGATCATGAAACAGGCATATTTTCAATAGCGAAAATTCAAGCTTAATACAGATATTGCTGTTTGCTTCGGTTGTTTTAACCATTTAGATACATTGTAATTATTTAATAGTAAAACATGGTTTTAACACGTATTTTTTGACATTCACTTATCTAGATTATATACTGGGTTTACAAACACTAGATTATTCCTAAAATTCAACATGATATTTTATTTTATTAGACGATTTCATCGGTCAGAAAGTGGTACTAGATTAGTCATTTTTTTTATAAATCATGAGAATAAAATTATGAATGCGCAGCAAAAAACTGTGGTGTTAATGGGTGTACATAGAGGACCACACCATGCATTTTACACCGGTGTTAAATTTGTGGTGTTAGTTCAACACCCTGTTGTGTTATTCTAACACATTGGTTGTTATTTTAACACCCTTTGGTGTTGTGTTCCAACTCTATATTTCATAGGGTGTAATTCTAACACCTGAGGGTATGGTCCTCTGTTGACACCGACTGGTGTCAGTTTTAACACCCCAGTTTTTACAGTGTTATAGTGACTGAAAATGTGCCAAGGCCATCACGGTTCAAGATTATACCTTTTTTGTCCTTGAAAGAATTATGATCAATACTACCTTTTTTGTCCTTGACATAATAGTACATCAACGATCAACATAAGTGATATACAGCTTCTATACATGGACTTGTCTTATTAGAGAGCAGGAAAGAAAGCAACGATGGGTGTAGCCGGGGGGGGGGCGAAAGGGGGCCATGGCCCCCTGTTCATCCACTAAAAAGGGTGGGGGAGAAGGTCGTCCACTTAACAGGGGTCAAGACCTTAACTCTCCCCCTACCCCCTCCCCCGTCTCTGCACCTCCCCCTCCTGTTCAACAAGTCTGGATACGCCAGTGCATACATGTGGTAGGGTGCACATAATAACGGTCGTCCGGAATTATAAGACAACGAACGCAGAATTCAGCTATTTTAGAAGACTAATTAGTCTATCGAATTACCGACAAATTATAGACAGGAAAGAACACTAATTAACCACCGTTTCACGCTTATTGCGACGTCAGAAGGGGGGCTTAAATGAGGCAAGCTCAAGCGAAGTTTTTTTGGGGTGTACATGAAGGAGTCATCAGTGGAAGTCATGAAGAAATATATTTTAACCTTTTCACCCCGAGCCAAGAATTCATCGCATATTCCTTATTATTTCAACAGAATTTATCATTTTCCATCGAATCAATGTAATATACTTCAACTGAATGACATTCTACTCAGTGTAAAAAGCGTGCGTTGATTTTAGGCAATCTTAGCATGTACATGTTATCTATTTTGTCAAATAAATTTATTTCAAAATAATTATTAGGGATGAATTGCTAAGTAGTGTCAATTTATACATTATTGAATTGCATCACTTATTTTTTTATTTTATTTGATATATCATTCTTGTGTGACTGATGCGTATCAAATATGGTAGCTTACATTACTGTAGTAGATTTAATTTGATATGTAAAAAGAAGAGTATAAGAGAAACAAATCTCACATGATCGCAAAGTCCCCTTCTGACGATGACTACATTATCATGCGAAAGGGGCCAACTACTTTATTATTCTAGAGAACTACAATATCATGTGCTGAAAGATGATTTTTTCCCCTTTTAATTACCATGTACCCATTTAGTACGATTTAATACCGATAGGTTGACAGTAGCAAATGTAGGTAAACACCTGACAATAAAGGGTCGCCAGTGTCATCGCAAATGGCAGTAACATTCGTGACAACTTTCGGGCTATATTTTGATCACTTTCAGAAAAAAAGTCCCCTCCGATATCGGGGAGAAAAGAGCTCAATTGTTCAATGCAACCGCATTAACCATGAAGGATACTCAACCAATATGGTCGGAAAAGGTTTAAATATATTTTATTTTAGTATTATTTACAACAGTAGTGTTGATAAATATTTATCCCCTGTCTTGTTGGTAGAAGTGGCTAAATGTTAGCTGAACATATGCTTTGTTCCCAAACAGGAAATGACAAAACGATATTTGTATGACCCGTGTACCGATACGGGAATGATCTGGATTTTTTGTTTGAAACAGAAACAGCTTGGGTATCATTTTTATGCCAAATGTGTGTCTATTTGTTTTGTTTTTTTCTTGCATGATCAATACACGTACCGGTATTTCTATCAGAGTGTAATTTAAATGTCATATTTTCTTTGATGATTTGTGTTCGTTCTACCGTGAGTTATTGCATGAAATTGTCGACATATCTTCAGGAGTTCACCAACAAGCAGGAACTTAACGCCAAATCAATATCCAATAGCAAGATCAAAGCCCTAAACTTTTTTCTCCTTTGCATAATTTGCTGATCTCTTCTGCTCACTGAAGCGTAACACATCGGGATTTTTATCAAAATAAAATCAAACGAGCTCCCCAAGAAGACCTGTGATAGTTACAAAAAGGTAAGCAATTGAATTTGAGTCCATTAGCGTAAAAAGGGCTTTTCCCGTCCCGCGGGCTCATTGAAGCGTGAAATTTTGAATGAAATGCCATAGGATCATTGATACATGTACACCGGTCATAAACATAATGAAAAAATGTTAATTATTCAAATGATTTAAGTGCACAAAATCATAGCAATACTTACTGCATAATTTTGATACGGTAATTTGTTGTTTTTATTATGTTCTCATTTAAACTTGAAATAATGGATATTGTTTGCAAAAGTCGAAAACACCTTTCCAAAACATGAATTCAATCGCATACGATAAAATTTACCTCAGGAAAGATGTCAAAACTGCAGTTTTGGCAATTTTCACCCGGTGCTTACTCAACCGTGAAATTTTGCACACAAGTCATTTGGTATGTTAGGCAGCACATAAACTATGTTGCATGCCTCCTGATCCTGAAAATGTGAAATTTGTTCCGATATCATTGAATCAAAGATATGACACTGGGCTTGTGAACTTGAAAAAGTTGCAATTTTTGCCTTTAGGGCGTGCTCACTGAAGCGTGACCAAATGATTTCCCCCGAATTTCACATGAAAGGTAGCTGAGAAGTACAACTACACGTCCCTGTATTCAGATTTCCTCAAAGTTTCCTGATTCAGAAATTGCCGAGATTTGTTTTAGGGGGAACTTATTTTTTGGGCTGAGCATGCTGGTGGGAACAATAATATGTTTAATACACAGTCTACTAGTGTGGAGAGAAGGGCGTCCTTAGAAGTGGTAGGGGATGTTACCCCCCCCCCCCCTTCAAAATTCTGTGGGCAAAACTGAAAAAAAAAGTTGTTTTCAAATGTGTAATATACTTTAAATATTGGAAAAAGAAGTGGAAGGGACTGTTTAAAAAACTTTTTTAGGCAAACCTGTCGACAAAAGGTCAACCACCCCCTTTCAAACTAATCAAGTGATGCCCCTGACCAATGAAGGGTTACCGTAGAGTAAGTTAAACATTGGAAGATTACCATTTTCTGGTTCGTGGAATGACGCGGTCTACCGGCTGATTCTGATGTATTTCAGAGAAAATATAAAACTGATCCACTGAGACCCATGACCTTTGAACTTGTCACTATGGGGGTTCAAGTCTACATGGAGATCCCTTCAATCTTGCTTACATTAGCAACCGGCTGCGGTGATATGCCGTCGAGAATTTGGTAGTCAGTTTCAACTCTGGGTTTCTTGAAGTTTCCTGATGTCACGTGTGACATTCCTTCATCTGTGACGTTGACATGGTGTCATACAATCGTCATTCAACTTTACAGTCGATCTCAATATTGTTGTCAGCTGCACCGGCACAGCGCACCGGTCTTTCCGAACAGCCTTCATCACACTATATATGAGTAGATCATCGCTTCTATATGATTGTTCATCATCATTCCGTTTGCGTCATCGGCAGTATTCGTGACACACACATGCTCACATGTATGTATTTTCCGTTCGCTAAACTTTTCTAATTCGCAATGTATCATCATTCGCTCATTCGTTAATATGCTGACAGGTGATATTTCTGTATTTCCTATAACCTCTTAAGTAGAAAAGGGTTGGGGCCGTTGTAATTAAGGGCACAATGAGTCCCTTAATTAGTGTAATCAGTGACAAACGTAAAGGCGTACTGGGAGAGAGGGAATGATCGGATATCATTATTTATTTGTTCAATTGAAAGCAGCTTACAATGCTATACATTATATGGGTGGTGTCGCATTCATCGCATTTGAAACAGAGATAAACAGAACATCATTCAATGTACATCAATAGACGTACAAGGCCGGGGGCATTTATTGGAAAATACCAATATTCGGTCAACTGTCACCTAATCATGCTAAGATTTGGACAGAGAGGTGTTTGTTCTTGTTTTTTAAATATCTTTTTAAAGTATATTTTTATGACAAAATTTCACTTTCGCGACAAATGTGTCAATATTTTTGCTCGTTAATTCGCTTTGCTCACTCAGCTCGCGGAGGTCAAAAACTTGGAAGTTAACATTCTGACATGAGACGTCGATCAGCCTTCCGAGTTACATTAAGTTGTGCCCAATGCATATTGCCCATGTTTCTATCTAATTAAGTGGACAATCTAAAAATAGAGGGCAGCAATTATCGCAGTAAAATACGTGTGGGTGATTTTCGTGAGCCGTAGTCATATGGTAGTGACTGGCCTTTTAATCAACAGGCCCCTTGTTATTTCGTTTCTCCTTTAGCTATTCGATTTGAATGAACTAGATTATGCATTATTGCGCATCAAAATTAATGAGGATCAAAATTAATGTTTATTATTAAATAAGCCTCGGCCAAACTTGTTATCATATTTTCTATCATATATTTCTATATTGCTCTTGTGAAAATAGATTATATTATCAAAACGAGCATAATAATTACTATGATTATTTGAATTGTACCGTGGACTGCCATCATCTTTTTATGTTGTATATTAAGAGTGAATGAAATAGTTCACTTCTAAGTTCTAAAAAGGCAAGCTGTCTGCGACCTGTCAGAAGCCATTCATCACCAATCAGACGTTATTACGTCCGTAGTCCGGCCGTTTAAAAGAAAATTCCATTTCCATTTCCAAAAGTCTACTTTGAGAGAAAAAGACAAGATGCGATGGATCTTCCAAAACATGATGTTCGTTAGAGGGGATATAAAGTTGTCATGGCTGTCAGTATAATTTCCTCTCACATAAAAGGCGGGGTGGAGACCGTGGATATATGACTAAGCCTGGATAGTGACATTTAAAAAGAAGATTCAGTTCTGGTATAAAGGTGAAAAACTAATTATGTGAGTTTTTCATTCTTTTTTTTTACATCTATGTGGAAGGATATCCTATTAACAATTGCACATGAAAAAGATTGGCTTTGTAGGCCCAATCATAACTAATATTAGTCAGTTGTTAGTTAAAATGATACTAGTCGTTTAAACTTTGGACCAAATTCTGGTGCCACGTACGTGTGTGTAGTCCCATATACCAACATCTGTGTATGAAGTGCTCTTCACAGTAAGGGATTTCCAGCAAGAATGAGTCGATTTGTTGATTTTTGATGCTTAAAAAATGCATATGTATTACATAATCAGCATTTCCCAGCAACTTTTTTTCTTGCACTCGGCAATCGCATACCCAGTATAGCCTATACTCACGTTACCTTTAAGATCCACATCAATCGCCAATCTTAACCTATTAAAGCAACATGCTCATCTTGGATGATGACGGTACATTGTGTTAATTAACATGTCTTTCCTGTGTATATGACATTTTAAGGTGTTGAGAGCGTATTAAAGACTTAAACTGCCTCTTGGTGAGATTTTATGAAATGTATCGTTTCCTGAGCTATACATGCAAGATTATGCCGCCTTTGCGAGATGAGGGAAACCATCCTTATAAGTACATTATTTTATGCATTAGTTCAAGATTTTGGTAACTTTTCATTGTAGTTCTTTAGTGTGTCCATAGAACATATACCAGGAACAATACTGATTAATGTAAAGCCCTTACCGTATTCATTTTCATTGCCACCCCCTCTCCCCCCCCCCTCTCTCTCTCTCTCTCTTCTTTATCTTTCTTTCTCTCTCTCTCTCTCTCTCTCTTTCTCTATCTCACACACTCCGTAGTCATCCATTTTATCTTTCTTTCCCTTTAGCTTCCATTTATTTTTAATCTCCTTTATTTTTTTTTTCTCTTTTTCTACTTTTCACCCCCTTTGTAAGTTTCTCCACCCTCCGCTAGCATTTTTTATTAATAATAATAGAAAATGATTTGATCTTTGTTATAACCACTAATCAAGTCCCTCCTTTGATTTCGAACCCATCTCAAATATATCGATAAGCAAGATAAGTTGATGAGAGAAAATACACGAATGATCCGACAAAGTTGTACGTTTCGTCCAAATTATTTGATTTAAAGTAGCAGACGTCCAATCTAAAAGTCGCGATTTAGCAGTAAAAATTGGCCGGCAATAAAGAGTGGGGTGATGGGCGTTATTAGGAGGAAAGATCGTTTAGAAAGAATTTCTGTTTGTGTAGGGGCGGGGGAGGGTATTCACTACACTCAATGAGATATCAAGAACTTTTTAAAACTGAAAACATTTCATTTCCTCTAAAATTACCTTGAACAATTCTGAACAATACAAACAACAGTCAACTCGATCCAGTGTTTGATATACACCTACATGTACATTCATATCTATTTTTAGGGTTCTCCCTTTTTTGCAAATCACGTTTGACGATGTTGATAGGATATCATGGTATTATTGGGTTAGCCAAGTACTGTCCTGTTCCTCCAAACAGCTGTCCCCCCTCTGTGTACATTATTAATGACATATAATGTACCTCGACAGACTTTCCTAACTCTAACGTTTTTTGAATTTGACTATTGTTTCTTAATTTGAAGTGAAACGAAGAATGATTGTATTGGCTTGGGAGAAGGGAGCGAATGAGGGGGATCAATTTGGCAGTATTACAGAATTGTCATACTTGATGGGGTGACATTATACGTGGAATTGAGAAAGACGTATCACAAGCAATTTGAGCTCTTTCACAATAATACGCATTTGAATGTTCAATATTTTTCTGATTACAAAATTTAAATTTCTCTATCCTCCCCTTCTCTCTCTTTTTCTTTCTCTCTTTAAGATCAGTTGCTTATCAAGGAATTTGTGAGGGAGTCAAAAGACACCCGAAAATGCTGATGACATTTTTTCCATTTTTGTATTTTTATTTTGCTCATCAGAATTTTGAATTCAGAGTATTGCCCCTTCCCTCACAAAATGTGCTAACATTCATTTTAAAAAAATATATATTTTCCAACGAAATACACATTGCCAAATGCAGGGTATGAAAAAACAGGAGAAAATGAACATAACATTCAGTGGGCCTACAATCCATATTGAAACATATAACTGATTTTATTCGATTTCCTGGGGAGCATTTTATCAAGCGTTTTGTCAGTGATTTTTTTACCGACAACTGTTATAAGCTACTGAAATCCTTGCATCTGATTGGCTGACAGCAAATTTGTCAGTAAAAATCACTGACAAGACACTTGATGAAACGCTCCCCTTGTAATAGATCCTTGCTAGTGACCCACGTAACAATCATAATTGACTGATTTATCTATATCTATAGGACTTCTCAAGCTGATATCTTGAATAATGTGCCGATTTTCATAAATTCAGCTGTTTTCACAACTGCCTGTAATGGTGGTCTTTAATTCATATTGTCATTAATGATACTATTGTTATTGTGCAATATCCCCGTACTTAATGTTTACTAGCTTGGTAACTAATACCATTAAGCTTACCTTTTATATATCAATGTTTTGTTTGTGAATATATTCACAATGTTCAATCTTAACATACTCCCTAATTTTAAGAATAATACATAAACTACTACCTAGAGTTGAAAACACAAAATTTCTAGGTGTGCGCATTGATAGCTCTATGTCTTTGCAAAAACATATTCTTGAAACAGAAAGCAAAGTCTCTAAAACATTGCCATTATTTCTAGACTGCGGCACATTTTACCAAATAACATCCTCCGTATGCTTTACAATTCTCTTATCCTACCATATCTATCATACTGCAACCTACACCCTAAAAACTAAAATGTTAAATCACAATTTAAAATGGCCGAGGAGTGACCACCTTTTTAAAATGGTAGATCAACCTCTTAAACCTGCTAGATACAACCCTTATAGTGTTGGATCCAGCATGTTAAAAGTGTTAATCTGCCTTTTTGAAAAAGTGGTCACTCCTCGGCCCTTTTAAATGGTGATTTAACACTTTAGTTTTTAGAGTGTAACCTGGGGGAACTCTACAATATCCAAATTACACAGATTAATCACTCTACAAAAGAAAATAATTCGTATAACTACAGGTACTGCTCCCCGGTGTCACGTCGACCATTTTTTCAAACAATTTAACATACTAAAATATAAATAAACAAATCAACAAAGCATTTTTATGAACAGATGTACAAACAATTTATTTCCTGACGAATTTTGTAACCTCTTTCAATTAAATTCTACTCTTCATAAATACGAAACCAGACACGCAAATCACATCCATCTACCCAAGCACAGAACCTTATTATTCCAACATAACATCCGGTACTCAGGGCCTAAACTGTGGAACGTTATCCCTGACACAATAAAGTACTCCGCATCTCTTGCCAGCTTCTCAAGAAGGATAAAAATACATTTCATTTCATATTACAAACAATATATCTTTAAGATTCTTCTCCACCCTCCATTGGGTCTATTCTCTCCCTCTCTTCTCTCTGCTTCTCGTGAATACATCTCTTCTCCGTACTCATTTTATGTTGCACCTCCATCCTTCCCCTTTTTTCCCTCTTTCTCCCTCTTTTTTTTTTCTCTCTCTCTTTCCTTTTTTCTTTTTTCCCCTCCAATTAAGCTCAGCGGTCTAGGAATGTTATCCTTTTCTTTTTTTTGTCACTTTTAGGAATTTGTCAATGGAAATAATATATTTGGTTTGAATCATGAAGTAAATTACAACCATGGTAAACCAATAATTCCGTACAGGAAGAGAAGCCAATGAAATTGAATCATCTCTACAACTGATATGACCTGCAATATAAACAAAACCAAGAGCATGGAGGCGTAGCTAAAATGACAGTTAAATTCACCCGGCGGTTAATTGCCAATTTAAAAAAAAAAAATTCGTTGGAAAATATTTTTACACAACTTTATCATTCTATTCCGGATCAAATTGGAAAAAAGCGGGTCCTCTGTAGATTACAGCAAGAAGTATTTCAGTTCTATTTAAAACATATTTATCTTCATTATTATCTCTCTCCCCCCCCCCCCCCCCTCTCTCTCTCTCTCTCTTGGGAGTGGGTCTTTTCTTCCTGCCACACTTCAGTTAAGTTTTTCTTTTGGATAAAGTTCGTAATGAATCACGTTAAAACAAAATATATCACCAAGAACAAGAAAAGCATTATCACAAATTCTGTTGAAAATATAACATTTTGTATTGTGTTTATTGGGTCTGCTTTGATGGACGTCATAATGTATTCAATTTGTGATATGACGTTCGATTTAATTATGATATAAGATTTTTTTTAAATCAAAAGTCAAACTTTCATATTTAGCCTACAGTCTAGAATACTATTATTTGACACAAGGTTGAAGTTTGTAGTCATACTTCTGCCTTCGTTTATCAATTTATACGCTGATAATTTGGGAACGAAGTTTAACTTAGGTTAACCAAAGGGGGCGAATCAGCGCCCCCTGTGCCCCCTTTTGAAAAAATAAGGAAAGTAGCGCGGCGATCCTCGCTAGTTTTTTTTCTCACACTGCATATTTTTGTTATTTTCATATTTATCATTCAAATTGTCTCGCTATTGTGATTTCCTTCTTAGTTTTTTGATCACACAGGATCACTTTCTCTCCTACTCCCCCCCCCCCCCCCCCCCACCACTACCACACGAAATAGCATTTTTGAAAAAATACAAGATTCGTACCTGAATTGTCATTCGTACGTACGTGCGGATTAAACCATAAATTGTAATTATAAGCTTTGGATTTGTAATTGTGGAGCATTATGCCATATACTTCCATAAATGCATCCCGCCCCCCTCCGAATTCAAAATATGGATGGACGCTTCTGAAAATTATAAAGCATTGTGAAAACATCTCTATTTGAAAGAGCTATATGAGCATGAAGAAAAACAAATGAAAATATAGAACAAACAATCATGTGACCAATAGTAACATTATTTCAAAGACACAAATATAGCATGACAACTTGTGCAACATATACTGTGCCAAGAATGAGGCTTTACAGGACCAACATGGAGCAGTTTTATTTTTGGACTTGATTTCGATTGTTCAAAGGTTGCACAAGCGTGTTAATGTTTTATGTTGAACGTCCAAGAGAAAATTTGAGTAATCCTTTGTATATTTTGGGTTTTAAATAGAACACATTTATGACATTAAAGAAGTGACATTGTTTCATACGTACTTAGTTACAATGTTAAAGGTACCCTATTGCAGCCCTAAATTTTGAAGTAGTGTTAGAGTGTGATAAATTACGAAATAATCACAAGACCTTGAATTAATGTGAAAAGGATTATAATTTGATTTTCAGTAAGTAATATCTACAATTTGGTAACTATATTTCGACTCGAAAAAATTGTGTAATATTTTTTGACCCGATACTTGAGTTGATTTCTGAATGGCTCCCTCCGCGACAAAAGCAAGATTTTCATTTCTTACAAAGGAGTTATAGAACTTGTGACCTTGAAATTTCATTGGCACTTTATCCAGGATGCCTATTAAACCTGTGCAAAGTTTCGCGGAATTTTGTGTATGCTTGCAAAAAGAATGAATTACCTATTTTATAGATAGAGATAAATAGATAATAGATAGATAGATAGATAGATAGATAGATAGATAAAGAAGATAACAATATTTATTGTTATTGTTATTTATTTATGCACAAAAAATAGTCACATTATGCAAAATAGGAATTCCAAATTCATGCGAAAAACATATGAAACAATTTACCAAATTCCTAAATGTGAAAAAAGCCTATAAACAGAAAATAAACTTTTTACGTAATGGCTGGACTTTTGTATATTGGGGATTCTTTTTCATAGACATGTATATGTATTTCCAAGAGGGCCGGTCATTTGGTGTGTAATTTCTAAAACCTGTGGTATAACATTTTCCCGCAAATTATTTCCCCTAAAAAGTCCTCTGAAAAAGTAGAGTAAGGCCACATTGTTCTATTTATAGTGGATAGGAAGCAATCACCGTACCTTTGAACTTTATTTTCCCATTTTGTTTGAAAGAGAAAGTGATAAAGGCATCATTAAGCTCACCTGCTATGCTTTAATTATCATAGATATTTTTATAAGCTATTAATGGTATTACCCATAATTTGGGTAAAAACTGAACAGAAAATGAGAGACCGTTGAACAAAGAGGAATTTGGACATAATTATTTAAAACAGAAATAATATTTAGTTAAGTTATAGTTTACATAAAAGAAAACTACATAATATTTTTTCAGAGGTGTATTCAGGTGAATGAAGGTTTAGATTTATTATATTTTAATTAATTAATGTATTCCCTTTTTAAAAACTTCTTGACGCAAACTTTCTTCGAGCTAATAGGCTACTTATAGATCTGTTTATCTATCTATCTGGGGTGTTGCAAGAAAGTTGCAATCAATTGCAAATTGTAAAACAAATTAGAACAACCATTCTGAATGGTTCAGGGTCTGCCCATTCAAGAAGATGCGCTTGCAACAATGATTTTGATTGGTCAGTACCGATCAGTTGCACCTTGCAATCAATCGCAACTTTCTTGCAACACCTGTCCTATATTTTGGGGGCAACAATATGATGGATCTTGAGGCACGCTGCAGGTTCTCCATATTACTCTCTGATACGAATATCAAATAATAAATATTAATGCAGGGGTGGATCCAGATTTTTTTTTAAATGGAGGGGGGCATGGACAGGTTGTGCCGACCCATTCAATCTGCTACTGATTAATTAATGCATCTCGCCTACTCACTCTTTATTAGCATTTTTAAAAGGCCACTACCGAGAAAAACTCCCACTGAAACCAATGGACCTAGTACGAACAAAACGGCGGGGAATTTCAATCGGTCTTCCCTATATCTATCTTTCTCTTTTACTCTAGCCACTCAGTGTCCAATGAAAACTAACAATGACCCCTCGATACTTAAACTTGCGTGGTTGAAAGTTATAATATAAATGACAAGCGAAATAAGCACTATAATACGCGGTCGAAACCGAGCTTCGAGCATTTTGTTTTATTTCATTCAGTAAGTCCACTTTTTAAAGCTCATGGTTTTAATGGTAATGTGGTCTGGCGTTTTAGAAAGTGGCCCGTTGACGCAGTGACCAGCTAACCGTCGTGGTAGAACAAAACAAATGACAGGGACCCAATAATTAATCCTTTTCCCCTTTTCTCTCCCCCCTTCGTCCAGAACTCGGAGGCAGTTGTTTCAGCACCACGGATGAGTTTGCGTGTGTCACAGCGCGCAGAAGCGGGCCGCGGTGAGGGGGCAGATTTCATTTGCTGCGAACAAAGTTGTCGAAGTCACATTGGGACTGCCGAGGGTCGCAACAAAAGTTTTCACGCAGCTCTCTCTCTCTCTCTCTCTCTCTCTCTCCGGAACAACAGCTGAAACGCTCTGGTTTTAAAATGGATATAAGCAGGCTATGCCGGTACTCCTTACCGGCTACCTTAAGACACCTTGTATTTTTAGTGCTTTCATGGAATGGTGGATTGGTGACATGTGAAAACGACGGTACTACTTTAGAACTGGTGGAAAATGCCCCAAATGTTTATAGACCTTTGAGTAATTTGTTGAGAGGAGGAAGAGTAAAACGTTCTGCAGGGTTTACGAGAAATCAGCAACATGCAATTGTGGAATTACATAACAGGTTTCGTGGCGAAGCAAATCCTCCTGCCGCGAACATGGAACATGTGGTAAGTACGCTCTCGTTATCCTGTAATATTAATCTACGTCATATTATGATAGTAGTAATAATACTATTAATAATCATAAAACATCTTGAGTGTGTATATGACATCGATACAGTTTACTTTTCATAGGCAAAGAATGAGGATAATGCACTTGTTTTATTTTCTATGCATTATCAGCGATTTAATCTACATTTTATCAAACAAGTTTGTGCATAGACGGACACCCCCCCCCCCCCCCCCCGCCCCTCCCCCTGTTTTTAAGGGAACCGTCTTAAAAGCATCTTGACTTGAAAGTTCATAAAAACACCCGGAAAACTATTGCATACAAACAAAAACAAACATACAAGTAATGTTGTCAACGATGACCTTGACGATATGAAAGCATTAGCGCAACAGAAATGAATTGAGTGTAATGGAATAGGAAAATAGTGATAGTATTGTGGAAGGAGGGAGCCAACTGGTACACATTATAAGGGCCCTATAAGTGCTTGGCACCGACGTATGATATTGTGTTAAATATAAACTTTAAATATATCTTCATTTGATTGACTGATTTCATTTTATTCCGTAAAACCATATAAACAAAAGTGATTAATTTGAATTCTTATATAATTTTCGATGAAATGGTAATATATCGATTATGAATAAGTTTCGATATATTATGTTTAAGGCTGTGGCGTTAAAGGCCCAGTCCCACATTACTCATGTCGCCGATAACGATAATGACAATGACAACTCTACTACTGATTAAAGGTAATCAAAAGTAATAAATATCGTCACCGTTTTCGATTAGATGGGACTGGGCCTCAATCTATGCGGAAGGAATGGCTTAAAATACGAGCCGAACCTTAATACTTACTGTGCCAAGGGGGTTTGGCTGTCTCCAAATTTTACCAAAATGTGATCAATGATTGCTTTTCAACTTCATTAACCATCTATTATTTCACAAAATATTGTGCACAAAACTTGTTGGAAATAACAAACATTATTACTTTACCCAACTTTATGCCTAAGAATTATTGAAAGTTACATTTGAGTTTCTCTTTTTGTCCATTATTTTTTGGTTTCTCATTTGTTTACTTTTGTTTAATGTTAAAATAAGGTAATATCTTTTTTAAAAATATGCAATTTTCTCTGAAAATTTCTATGGTAGTATATAATACTTATAATGCTTGATTTATTGACCACCATATGCCTTTCCTATGGTCGAGCTATTGGTGAATAGAAATGACCAGTCCATCTGTCACATATGTGACATCGGCACTGAAAGAGTTAAAGGAGTGAGAGCCAACGTATTCTGTTGAGAGCCAGAAGGGCGTTATCTCTTATCATTCAACAAAGAATCAACAACCTTCTGGCTCTCAACACTACAGACTGTCCAACCTATAGGCCTATATTTCATTTTTAAGCTAAAGCGCTAGTAAATTTGTTTATTTGCGATGATTTTTATGAGACATTTAAAGGGATACGCCACCAGGCAGCCGTGGGGAAAGTCAGGATTGCGTTAGCCCCATTTACTCCTACACAAAGTTCGTACGTCGAACGCGTCCGTCGGACTGCTGGGATTACATTTCGGACTGCACGAAGCCGACCGAATCTCGCACGCGAGCTCGAGCTCAGGCGCAGCGTGCATGTTGTGCGGCGACCAATCTGTCCGAAGTTTGCGCCCCGCGGGGTAACGGTATGATCAGGTAACGATCACGGTGCCCTCTCGGGGCATAAAGACGTCCACAATCTGCGGTTGAATATCCCTTTAATGTCTCATATCAAGTAGTCTTTCTATTTTTAAGTTGTTTTTTTTTCTCCTTCAAATGGTGCTTTCCTCTTATTTCCTCGTCTGGATGGGGATTTCTTTTTCCAAACCCAAATTTCAGGAAGAGCTTTCTCTGGTTGAGATTGTGGTCAATGGTTAGCGATATGTTCGTGCCTAGTATGTCCA
This sequence comes from Heliocidaris erythrogramma, assembly GCA_025617745.1. Taxonomy (NCBI): domain Eukaryota; kingdom Metazoa; phylum Echinodermata; class Echinoidea; order Camarodonta; family Echinometridae; genus Heliocidaris; species Heliocidaris erythrogramma. The sequence goes on along the minus strand of CM046866.1, from coordinate 31,643,692 downwards.
TTTATCTGCTAGCCTTTCGACGTTTTTTGGCACAAGTCTCGATGACTGACAATTAAGTGTCACTCGAAGAAAGTTTCTAAAGCTATAATTAACATTCTCGAAACATAGAACTGCCCAGTGAACCACAACATTGACCTATATCACATTCATAAAACTCGAGGGCTGCTAACCAGAATTGGGGTCAGGAGACATGATCAATCATAATAGTTTTACTTCATGTTGCGCGATAATTGATTCTGTCTGGTGTTTTAAATAAAGACTGATTAGGATTAATTATTTGATTTATTTGATATGATTTATTTATTTCTGCTTGATTTCTCAATTCATCAAATAATGGAATGCATACGTTATACAAATTATGCAATATACAATACAATGGAACATCATGACATTAATATATCTTAAACTACAAGGCTAACAGTAGGATTATAGAAAGAGAAATCAAACAAGAGGGTTTTCATAATAAGCCGAGGCTTGACAGCATGAAAGCCCTTTGAGATAAAATATAATGATAAAATAATGAGAGAGAGAAAGAGAATTATGCGAAGTATAGACATTATACCCGATTCACATTAGCTGTAATTCTAATTCGAAAGAAAAACCTATACTCTGATAACCCCAAACAGTTCTTGGCATGTGAATGTTAACCCTCTGGCTACTGGAATCGGGTGGTCCCTGTATTATGCCTATGGGGATGAAAGAATTCAGTAAGCAACGGGTTAATGTACAAGCAAATGAATGATATCACACTAGAATGGAGCTTATTAACTTCATTTTGTTCTGAACATATGAAATAGATTCATCTTTGCCTTGATATGACGTAGTGAACAAACTAGGCATTGTCTTGAAGATTTCGAAAAATGTACTCTTTGCCAAGTTTGCTTTCTTCTTATCTTCTTACAATACAGAACGAAACCCTTTGACTTCTGCATAATTCAAATCAGTCCATCGCCGAAGAATGTCTATAATAATCTAAACTGTTCATTGTATGTAAATGTTATACATTACAGGCGAAGGAAGTTTAGTTTCACACAGCCTAAGTTTAGTTTGTTCAAAACATAAATCCATTCACAATTGTAAAGCAACTGATAGTATAGATAGACGGAAGAAATGGGCAAGGGTGAATTAAACATTCTATAAGACTTTGCCTATTACATGCTCATTTTCGTGGGATGAAAATGTGAGTATTGTCATGTGTTATGGGCAGCACCATTACCCTCCAGACTTCCAGCTTATGTTTACAAAATGTTTTTCAGATACCTGGAGAGCAGTCAATCGAATTCCCTAACCCCTCTTGAAACGTCAATTTAAAGAGCGAGGCAATAAATTTCGTTTCATCATTGTTTGGCAATCATTTCCAGGACTGTCTTCCACCTCCTGGAAAAATCACCCTTTGCGTACCAACCCCCCCCCCCCCCACCCACACACAACACACACACACACACACACACACACGTTTACATGGCTTTACTTCCGAGGACAACTATTGTTCCTCTATTGTTACTCGTCCTCGGACAGTCGACGGAATAAGGCATAAATTCAATGTTCGACGTTCGAGGACTATTGTCCGGCTTCCGAGGACCATTGTTGTCATGATTTTTTTTTGTTCTCTGTCCGAAAATGTCCTCGGACATAATGCTAAACAAACGCAACCACACACGCACACGCACACACACACCACCACCGCCACCACACATTGATTTGTGGGGAACTTTATTGTTTTCTTCCATTGTATTTTGTACCCCACAAGCATGACGGAATAAAGGCCATCATTGTGCTCTATTGTTCTCTGTACCCCACAAATGAATCTATGTAAACCCACACCCACAACACACACACACACACACACACACACACACACACTAATTACACCCAATTACTCTCAGACAACCGCCCACTGCATGGGGTAATGACACTTGGGAAGAAATTTACTCTGGGGGGTAACAAGAGGTACTTGTTCGGGGGGTTATTGTCTTGGTGTAGTTGTCCTGTGAGGGGTTGTTGTTCAGGGGTAGTTGTCCAGGTGGCGGTAGCCCAGTGTTAAAAGCATTTTCACTATAGTTTTCAGCTTTTAAATGCTTGTAAATTTCAACTTTGCAAAGTGGTCACCCTTGTAGCATGTGCATGTAATGAAAATAAGGCCTTTTATAAAATCAGATGAATAGCTTTCATAAGGTTATCTAATCATTAGTAATATTTGCAATATTATTTGATATTGCTTTGTCAGTGTTTATGATCGATATAACTATATGACTCAATAGTACACCTTCTTTTTGTTTTTAAGACATGGAGCGACAATTTAGCAAAAGCGGCCCAGGCTTGGTCGGAAAACTGCACGTGGGGCCACGGGCCTTCTGGCGCAGTGACTGTACAATATGGCCAGAACGTTTGGCTGGATAAGATAGCTACAACCGGTAACCCTGTGGGAATCACGGCGACTCGAGGTTGGTTCGAGGAAAGTAGGTTCTACGATTACGCAACCAACGACTGCAGCGGGGAACAATGCGGGCACTATACTCAGGTAGGTTTGCGGTTCAATACCTGTTTGAAATGTATTGAGATAATGACTACTGAATATTTTTTAGGCAATTTATCAATTTCTTTCGTTCAGGTCGCCATTGACGAATTATTTCTACTGCTGAGAGGCGGAAGGCCATTAACTCATATACTCTTTACGTAGAGTTAACGTCCTTCTTGCTCTAATCAGGTTTATGCTGTATTGGAGTTTGATAAACATGTCCCGCTAATGACCAGAATAGTAGCATTAATTCAATTCAGGGGTTTGTAGTGTACATTTACTAACGCCCACAAAAAATTCAAACAACACCAAAGAAAACTAAACGTCAAGACACGTACAGCCAGTATCATTCTATCTATAAATGTATACTATCTATCTAGCCACTTTCACTCCACTGGTGAAGGAAGGCCTCCTCATCAATTTTCCATTTTCCATTTTGTTCTGTCCCATAATTGATGAAGGGTGTATGCCATATTCTACCACACTGGCAGGGTGTATTTTTGGACCAATTTTTTGCAATTTGTTGAGTAGTCATAAATGGCAATTACATTTGTTGGTAAGTACCCATGAGCAGTATAAAGACCATAATTCTAATATTCAACGGACAATAGATCAATACTTGTGGTAAACGGTCACAAGATCTTCCAGTTAAATTTAAACTCGAAACCGATATCAGAAAATGACCATATAGTTTTGCAAGCGATTGATTTATAAAAAGAAAAAGAAAAGAAAAAGAAAAACCCTCATTTTGACCATGGCTTACATGCCAAATCGATTGATTTATAAAATGAAAGTGGTTTATAAATTTGTATGTAGATATAAGAAAACCCGCGAATGTCTTGTTCCGTTGATTGAGTGACATTGTCATAATTTCCCTCAAGTTTTGTTAAATGGCGTGCAAGTAATGCGTTTGTAATTATATGCGGTTTTCAAACTTTTGAACAAAACCACGAAGTCCTAGCTTTCATCTGATATTGTTTGTCTAAAATTTGATGGTTTTGTAGAAATGCTGCCTGTGTTATAAGTCAAGATGTATTTCCCCTTTTCTTCTCTTTTCTTCTTCGGATCCACCGATAACAAGAGTATCACATGACACAGACATATAAACATTCACACATGATCAATTGGTAACAAATTAGAAACATACTATATATAGGAATAGACAATAACTGGTAAACAAAAAAATTACCATGATAACGGGTGATTCAGTTTGTATAGTATTATATCTACGTTTCAACAATTTATATTTATCAAATTCAGTCATCTGAAATTCAGCTGAATATGCTGTTCTCTTTTAAACTATGATAAATCTATAAATAAAATTTGTTTACTCGTATTCATATATTATATGAATATGAGTAAACAAACACTTCATTGATAGAGTGGAATCCTATACTTGAATGAATAATTACTTTTTAAATGATAACATATATTCTATTTCCTGATAAGAAAACAATTACACACTGGTAGTTTGGCACGAAGCAATGCAGAGACGCTTATTAGTTTATAATTTTCATTCATTAAAAAAGATCAATACCAGGAAGTGCTGTCTTCAGAATACAGAACCCATAGCAGTTCAGTTTTCTTAAAGTCTAAATTAATCAGCTTTCCTTCCTCAAATTGTCACCAAGTATTCTTACTTTCCATTCCTAACTATAGTTTGAAAAAAAGGATATTGCATGAAACAATGTGAATGAAAATTGAAAAATTTATCAGAAAAATTGCCAGTTTGTATACACAAAAATATAGATGATATAGTATTCGCTACTGTGTTGCCAATCTGGAGAGTTTAATGATTAATTACGATAAGATCGCTCTTATTCATAAACGGTACAATGTTCTGCATTCGAAATATAGATTGGAAATTTTCAGTGATTAGTGGCTCCTTCTGCTCACGTATAATGTGTAATTCCAAGCATTATGGATCAAAATATAATGCAAAAGAATGTCATTAAAAAGAGACACTGTACTTGTATGGGTTCTGGGTCACGCTTATGTTTCTAATTCTGGAACTAATCTTTCCAGCCTCTCTCTGAAAATTTACACTTGGCCGATTTTAGCTTTTAAAAATGTCCCCCATCGTGCCAGATTTTCACCCATTTTTCAAGATCTGTGTTTCATCGATCGCGACTGAATCCGACGCTCTCGGGTGTGCCGGACCGGATATTCGGTAATTGTATATTGCGCCGGAGCTCGTACATGGTTTTTATTTTGGGACCAAAAGAAAAGGCATGGTACGCAGATCCAATCCAATTTAATCTCCGGTATTATCCCCGCATCATGGGAAATAAAATAATAATAGACATCACAAGTTATGGAAGTGGTATGTGAGGTATAGGGGATAAATATTCATAAGCTCATTTTAACCGTGTTTCACGCGTTGAATGTTATAATTATGTGCTGAATAAAATATGTGATAAAGCTCAAGAGATTTAAAAGCAGTTATGTGGAAATCTCATTAATACAGGCCCATTTACAATCTGCTAAGAAAACAAATCTCGATTACACTAATATCGCGATATTTCGGTGAAAGTTGGTTTAATGAGAGTTGCTGAACGATTTCCACCGGGAAATCGCGATGTTAGTAAAATCTCGATATTTGAACCGTAGTGTGAATGGGCCTGATGATTCGCTTTTCAAGTCAGTTTTCCCCTTCAGGTTAAATTCGCCCACAACACCAGTTCCTTTTTCATTGATCCTGTCCTCGTCTTTTTATCTTTTCCTATCGTAAAATGAATCTATTCCGCTAGACTGTGTATTATATTCTGGCAAAATATGACGAAGCTCTATGCCTATCTGTAAATTAGGTATGGTATGAAATCAGAATTGAAAATCCCCTCGTCTCTATAATGGTAACCACAAAGTCTGGCTCACAAGAATCATATGACGATGGGAGTATTGTCGTGTCATTTTTTGTTTCAAGAAATAAAATGTAAACGAAATTATCTGATTATAAGTGATTATGATTGGGGAATTCTTTAAGTATGGTTATGGTCTCATCTTATAATTATTTGTGAAAAACTGATGTTTACAGTACCAGCGATCACCTTCAAGCATGATCACGATGATAACCAGTTTCAAAACAATATTAGGTAAAACTTGAAAACCGAGTTGCCCTCGATGTTTGGCAACCCAAAACGGGGTCCGCTCGCTATTCATAAGGACCGCTATTCATAGAAAACCGCTATTCATTTAACGCGCGTTATGAATAGCGGTCCTTATGAATAGTTATGAATAGTGGTCCTTATGAATGGAGGTCCTTCTGAATAGCGAGGTAATTTGTCTATGGTTTGCTCGCTATTTAAAAGGACCGCTATTCATACAAAACCGTTATTCATTCATGGATAGCGGTCCTTATGAATAGCTGTCCTTATGACTAGCGAGGTTACCCCCCCCCCCAAAAAAAAAAAACCCAAAAAACAAAAATAACAAAACAAAACAAAAAATAACAAAACAAAAAAACAATGCCTCGTGTACGTTATATTTTGTACAGAATATTGGTGGAACAAGATACTACGTTTAGTTGAGCACATATACTGCCAAAAGTAGGATAGATATATAAATGCCCTCGTATTAGACATTTTTTCCTATGTAGGACTACTTTCTACAGCAGTTGATAGTGCCCCTGTATGGAGTCCCCTCATATTAGGCATTTTGAACTCGGTACTTTCTCTTAAAGTGCAGCGGATCGTCATTTTCTGAAGATGACACAAGGGAGTATCTCTGCTGACACGTCCTTCAAACTAATGAAGCCACATGAAGTCATCCGGATAAATATTACATGACTATTTCCCGGGTCTGTGATTCAGAAGTAACATTCTAATCGTATCTAGTTCTGCTCCTCAGTCCCTCGCCTAGTGATTCATGTTGGTCTGGATCACCGCCAAGCGTGGACTATGTTCGGAGCACCATGATCAGAAGGGAGGTTTGAATGACAACATTTTTATTCACTCTTCCTTGTCTATTTTTGAAAATGTTTGGCAGCCACACGGTGTACTAATCGCGTCTGTACCTTCCCGTTATTAAAACAATAATCTTCATTGTTCAAGTTATTTTTAGCTAATTTGGAATACAGGGAAAGAAAATTGGTTACATGTTCTGTCTATACCTCTTAGGAGGATCTCTAGAAACTGCATACTTTTATCGTTATCATGGTTATCTTATGCTATTACTATGATTGTTCTAATTTCGTCTTATTATGCTTTAAGATAGTGAGGAATACATTTAAATGACATTTGCCTTTAACAATTCAAAATGTCGACACTTCTTATCTTCCATTTGCCGTCCCAGACATATTGAGGTTTCGAATATCTCAAAAATTCATAAATTACTAGTATAAATGAATCAGACTTCTCTCAATGGTTACATGTTATCACGAAAGTTGACATCTACAAGTGGTCACAGTCGTAGTACCAGGGGAGGAGCCAGCCACAGGTGACTGAGAGTGGAGATATGGGGGACACCCCCGGGGGGCCACTCAGATATATGGGTGTACACATGCGCGTCTAAGAAAACGCGTAAAAGGAGTCCTTTTTTTAGGGGTCCAAAAACGCTGATTTTCAACAAAAAGGGGTGCTTTTGACTAACCTGGCCGAAGTCAAACCTGTTTAGGGGGGTTGGATGATGAAAAACCGCGCAAAAATCCTCGTTTAGGGGTCTTTTTTCATCCAAGTATAAAACCTGTTTAGGGGGTATTTTGAAAACCCATGGACACGCATGTGTACACCCCCCGGGGGACACCCCTATTCTGAATTTTCTGTTGGCAAAATCTGACATTTTTAATGCCCTTTCTGCTACTTACAATATTTTTTCTAATTTTGGAACTCTGTCAGCAATTCTTATAATCTTAAAAATGGACCCTGCTTACCATTGTGACCTTAACACAGATACGATAGTTGTATAACTTTGTATTTAGTGTTTCTTCAACACAAAATATGATATTTTAAGTAAACAATTACTCACCACTGCATATTTTTTTACTTATCCTTGAATGACGCCATTGAAATAATACCGATGTCATTCAATACATCATGAGAATTTTAAAAAATCAGAGAAAAAACAAGCATGTTCTTCACTGTGGATGTCGTTCATAAGGATGCGGTATATAAGAGACAAGCGGTTAACAAGATTCAAGTGGAAATTCGCCTCCATCTCAAAACCATAAACAAAAAATCCGGGTGTTTTAAGTGGATTTAGAACAAGAATTAAGTGCCCTTTTGGGATTTGGAACAGAATAGTTTTCGGAGGGATGGGATTTTCCCTCGGTATTAACGACGATCCTTCCCGTATTGACAGATATGACTTGCTTTTGGCACTTCATATAATTATTAAGAGTAAAATCATATTCTTAGCCTTTAACTGTAATCTGGAGGTCCATGCTTAGATTATATATTTTGTAGCTACACTTAAGCTACAGCAAACTGATATTCAAGATCACAGTTTGCTGATTATTCACAAAATGTTCAAAAATTGTGTAGTTTCTGTTGTAAAAAAATCAGGCTGATGATGGAGTATGACTCCGAAACATGTTCCGTTTAAAACTTATGTCTTCTTTATCGTTTTTATTTTTTAATTTGTATAGTTATTTCAAATCCTTTTCGGGTTTTCGTCTCCTTCTATTTTCTGAATTATTTGCTGTATTGTACTCTATGTTCACGACATTGCCACATATGTATCCTTTGTATATAACATTGTACCGATGAGAAGGAAATAAACGATAATTTCAATCTAAACTCAATACTAGATCCTCGTCGTCTCATTCTAAACTTTGTTTTAATACAAATAATAGATCTAAATATAAACTTGGCATGTTTATAGAACTCGTAGATAGTGTCTGATATCAAATGCCAGTAACAATGATCACTTTTTTGTACAAACTGCATTGTAATAATATTTTATTGAAACTGAATGTCATTTTTAAACGCTAGACTTTCGTTAGGAATGTGAAGGTAAAGGAAAAAATGTTTAAAGAATAACGCATTTTATTTATTTCTGATATTTATACAGGGAGGCTCATATCACGAATTTGGTGGTCTTCCATGAGGCCCTGTTTGGTAACAATAAAACAAATAACATCAACAATAATCAATATATATAAATACACAAGCATAAACACGTATAATACACATTAATCGGTATCATCATTAGTTAAGTAATCATTCAGTAATATTCGTTGACTATTTACAAGAATTTTCGAATCGAATTTTAAATTAAAGATTATTAGCATTGAAAAGTGTGAAATAATCAAATTAAAATATGGATGATAACCACACATCAAAATGAGGGGGAAATAATTAATTAACAACACATATACCAAAGAAGTTATGCATAATATCCCCATATAGTTCACAGCTTACATCTCCTCTGCAGATAACAGAGCTTTTAGAGTGTATTTGAAACTGTTTAAAGTAGGCAACATTTTGATAGAAGTTTCAAGTTGGTTCCATACTGCAATTCCAGATATTAGGGGACTATGTTGCATTGCGGGTCAGTGGCTTGAGGATGATGTTTAATTGACAGGATGAAACATGGAAAAGGAATTCTTGAAGAGCGATAAAATGTCAACTCCTCTGTGAATGAAAAGGGCACATTCTTTTGAATTCATTTTGTCTGAAGGTAGAAATATAATATAACAATCACACTGAGAATTACATGGTGCCATTTTTGGGCGTGACTGAACGTTCGAATTCCCAGCATACCGAGTGATGGAACCAATTTGTGGGTTTCAATTTGTTCATCGTTACAAATTGATCTCATGGTGGAGAAATTATGTTGGTTGCCACAAAGAGAGAAGTTAAGAGGGAGGGAGGGAGAGAGAGAGAGAGAGAGAGAGAGTGTGTGTGTGGGGGGGGGGGGGGTGTCTATCTGCCTGTTGTCTGTATGTCTGTCTGTCTGTGTGTGTGTCTGTGTGTGATTGAGAGAGAGAGAGAGGGGGCAGAGACATAGACAGAGAGAGGGGAGAGACAGGAAGACAGAGAGACTTAGTAAGAGAGAGTGAGCGAGAGAGAGAGAAAGAGCTAAATAGGGAGAGGGAGAGAGAGAGAGCGTGTGCAATAGAAAGAAATACTTTGTACACATAAGTACATTAATTGGTCTCCTTATCCATATCTCATTACTCATAATGATAACATTGTTGTGTCCCTAATGACCTATCGTCACTAAGAATGATATGAAATCTTTGAATATGAGTAGATCAAATTTAAGAAACATAATATCCATTAGTATAATCGTGTCATTGCTTTAGGTGCTTTGACAGCTTGAGTATGGCCAATTTACAATGGTTATGGTGTGTACTTTGACAGTATATTTGAAATACAATGAATGGGAGAAAAATAGATAAACAGATGAAATGAATGAAAAGAATGTTAACGACCATGTGATTTATTTCAGCGATGCAGGGAGCACAGATCGCCTGATCCATTTTTTTTCTTCATTGAATTGTTTAATTTGATAATTTGATCCATTTTTAATAGAAATAACATTAAAGGGAGACACTGACATGATGTGTCTAATTGTGATTCCAAAATACAGATACCTTGGTACGCTATGTTACATCGTAAACTATATTGCATATGATTCATAAATCAACTTATTTTTACCCTCATGTTATTGTTGGAAACTCTTTTCTCCCCGATGACGCTCAACATCTATTGACTTGGGGATTGAACATGCCATGCTTATAGTTCAACATACTTCTGTTTGGAGTCATTCCCAGCACTCAGTATTGGAGGGTAGATGTAAAGATAGACGAGAATACCAAACAAGGTCTCTAAAATAGTTAAAAATAGAAGGATAATCTGCTAAGGATGATCTTGATTTCTTCTATACGATGCCTGATTAATGACATACACGGTCTTGATTTTCTTCTAGCACTGGTGTCGGTGTCAAATTCATAAGACGGTGTCATATTATCATTGAAAGATAATACACTCCCCCTATCGCTCTCCATGTCCGACTTCATGTTACTTTCATGTTACAAGAACTTTAACTTCAAATGAACCATGTTTTTTTAATGTGATCTTGCCATAAGCCTATCGACTTGCAGAAACTTAGCGACATACGTGTACCCCGGACGTGTACATGGTTTGTACAAAGTCAAAGACACGTTTCAAGAACGACCGGCGGGGGTGGTGGGGGGGGGGGTACAAGGGCAAAAGCACGTTCATGTTATCCATATTTCATGATTTAACACATTGCCTTTGGGGCTTGCGGGGATGCTGTATTAAGCCTGTGGGATTGAGAGAATTCAGAAATCAATGGGTTAAATATAAAATGCATTTTGTATTTCACAAAATTACAGTTCACGATGCAGCCTTTATAACAAATAATGTCATAGTCCAGTTCTATTATGCCTAGTCTTGAGTTACTCAGTATACATGTGTAGTTCATATTCATAACAAGCTGAGAGCAGTAGGACTAAAAACTATACATGGTTCAAAACAACCCACCACTTCCCGTTAAATACATTTTTATTAGAATGTCGATCGTTAAGTTTAATGGACAAGAAGTAAGCCTCTTCCTCTAAATCAATTGAAAAAAATACGATTATAACCTTTATATAGGGGCATAAAAGTTAATTTTTAAATTAAGTGTTTAATTCAAATGACCCTTGAAATTTAATGGTTAATAATAATTATTCTTTCACTGAGTAATCTAAAGTGAATACTAATTACCTCCGCTTCATTATCAAATCATAACGATTACGTAACATTCTGTGTGTTAGACGTTATACGTTGATATGATGAAAACGTATTGTCCCCGTCATCTTCTTCATAATATTAAAGGAGACACCAAACTGAAATCCTTAATTTCCTCCCCTAGCGCGGTATCAGTTGAGTATTTACCTTTCTTCATACTGACCTCGATGCCATGACCTATCTTCGTATGAAGCAACAGTTTATTGCCGGTTTTCCTGATGAGTGGGGACATTTTTACCCCCTCTAAGGAAGAAAATATTGACAAAGTAAACACGCCATCTTGGTCAAGATCGTGAAATTTGCGGTGCAAACTAACATTTCTTTTACTTTGGAGATAATGTGAGTTTAATGGGGTAACCTCGCTAGTCATAAGGACCGCTATTCATAAGGACCACTTATTTATAAGGACCCGCTATCCATAACGCGTGACTAAATGAATAGCGGTTTTGTATGAATAGCGGTCCTTATGAATAGCGAGCAAAGCATGGACAAATTACCTTGCTATTCATAAGGCCCTCCGTTCATAAGGACCACTATTCATAACTATTCAAAAGGACCGCTATTCATAACGCGTGTTAAATGAATAGCGGTTTTCTATGAATAGCGGTCCTTATGAATAGCGAGCGGACCCCAATTTAATTGATACTATAAAATGGCATTGACGCAGATAAATACACAAGGCAGAGGGAGGGGGGCAAATAGTGGTGACGAAAAAGAAAGATTCTATATATAGACACTGTAACCAATCGTGGGCAAATATGAACCAATTGATTATCTACGTAACATTTGTTTAGCATTAGCCTTCGCTACCCTTCCCCAACATGAAAAACGGGCTATGATGATGCAGAACTGTGTAAACTACTCATAATTTTCAAATTACTTTTGAGAAACATGAACGAATAAACAAAATTATAGTTTCGATGCTGGAGGTTTTGAAATGGAAAGCGAAGATTTTGTTTTCATTGTTCTCTGGAGGTATCTAGGAACTTTACAAATTTATATACTGTAAACTAACTAGAGAAGAAAGGCAATCTCAGGTGGTTTATTTTGGAAAGAATAGTTGCCGCTTATCTCTTCTTGGTTTCATTTGAAGCTTTCCTTTGCTTTAGGCTATCGAGTCCCCGTGGAAACGCGAACAACTTTTAAAATGTCAAATGCTATTATTGCCATAATTCGACCACAATTCTTATCGCGACAGAACGTTCGATTCCGGTTACAACTCTTAAAAACGTCGAGAAAGATCGTTATACAAACTAATCAAACACATGCCATATATAAGTACAAGAGAGTGCATATTCCCCCTCTCTCGATATACTTATAGCCTTATTTCAGTCACAACTGTGGGCTTGTTGGGCACGTTAGATTAAAATCGAGATTAATAAAGATTAGCTCAAGGTCTTGATCGTACCGTCTGTAGGCCAGTTCGAAATCCTTGCCCTTGACCAAGACGAAATTAGCTTTGATATGGAAGAACGGGTAACGCAACTATAAATATGAATCAGACCCGATTTGTCTGTATAGGACTACTGTCATGACTCTAGCACATGGCTGGTGTGATTTTGAACACGGTGAAAGCTACAGAGAATAGTTAGTTCACGTTTTATTTATAGCTATCAGCTCTACAGCACTGTATATCTCATATCATGCAAGTGTAAGCTCGCCTTCCAGTTAAAAGTTCTTATTTAAAGGAACATAAACATATTTCTTTTTTTAAGTCCATCATCATTTCATTGCAATAAGATAACTCTCCCCTAACCATAATATCAACCCTTACCCTAACCCTATCGTCACTTAAGCTTATTTTCAATCTCTTGGTCAATAATTACACGTATTCGTAAATGGCCCTCAACTGTGAAGAAACAACGAAGAAAAAAAAAAGCAGGATGATACTACTACCCTGTAAAAAATAACTGGAAAACTACATGTTTTTTGGCCCTTGAAATTACAAGTTATTGCCGTTATTTCATTTATACAGTCTTTTTCCTGTTAAAGAACAGCAAGATTGTTGGTTTACCAGAAATCAGCATATATGTACAATCGCCCGACATAAAACACTGTTTAAAAAATCATTTTCTCATATTTAAACCGCGGTCTATGTACTGTGGACAAACAGTCATTCCCGGCATCATCCTGACTGCCAGGAATTTCCCATGAAAAAACGGCAATTTTTTTTTACAGTGTAATATGGTCTTATTATTTTACCCAGGGTAGCCTCATCGGTTACATGTCGTTTTTCCGAAGGTTCGTTTTTCGGAAGGTTCGTATTTCCCGAGGTTCGTTACTCTGAAGGTTCGTTATTCCGAAAATGAAATAGGGTTGGTATTTCCGAAGGTTCGAAATTCCGAAAAGATATGGAGGGCTCTATTGCATTTTCGAAATTACGAACCTTCAGAATTACGAACACTTTTTCATTTTCGGAATTCGAACCCTATTTCATTTTCGGAATTTAAAGTGACAGTAAATTGAAGCTCCTAATGGCGCCATCTTTCAACAGGAGTTGTATCTGTGCCTCTAAATTTCCCATCATGCCCCATTCTAGTTTGTAGAAGCTTAAAATGTATCTGTAGGCAGTTTTCCACGTCAAAAGGGATAGTCACTGTAAACCAATAGGTACGGGATTCGAATCACGTGCGCCGCACTATCTTTTGGCAAGACATTAATCTACATTAAAATTTTGTCACACTCGACCCATGTGAGGTAAATGGGTACCTGGCAGGAATCACTTCCTTAAAATGCTAGAGCGCCGTAATAGCAGCCATGCTATCTAATTGTTGAGCGCCAGGGGGTGTTTCATAAAGCTGTTCGTAAGTTACGAATGACTTTACGCACGACTGGTGATCAGTTCTTGTGCTAAATGATTGAGAATCTGATTAGTATAGCACCTAAGAACATGACTTTACGAACGACTGGTGATCAGTTCTTGTGCTAAATGATTGAGAATCTGATTAGTATAGCACCCAAGAACATGTTCCAGTCGTTCGTAAAGTCATTCGTAACTTTACGAACAGCTTTATGAAACACCCCCTGGAGTGTTAAGTCTGACAGACATGTACGCATTCCCGCTATTAGTATTATCATTATCGTCTTTGCCCTTGTCAGTAATAACCTTTCAGCAGAAAACGTATTTAAAATGTCAAATTTTGTTCATTTTAGGAAGGAGAGTGTTAAATATTGTATTATATTGATTCAGGCATGGGTTGCCTCGTGTCAAAACGGATATCAGCAACTCTTTTACTATCCGGCCCCCTCATGCTCATCACGTTTATTGGATGACTAACAGCGAGGTGAACTGTTATACAAAAACGGTCAGAACTGTGTCAAGCCTGATGGGTAAGGTTGACTCTAATTACGGTGACCTGGACACTTTCAATTAATTTGATTTAGCGCAAAGAGGCAGCGATTTGTCATCGGAAAGTCTTAGGGGAAATAGGTTAACCCGAAAACGTAACGTGCCCCCTCGCACCCCTCTCCCTCTCCCATCCTACCCCACACACACACACACTCATATAACTTTACACCAACTGGCTTAAACAGGTGTCGGACTTGTAATGATGTGAAACAACCGTTCAATCCTACAAAAGGCGATGACTGATATTCAATTCATACACTCGGATCTTAACATTAATACATCTTAATTCAGATTTTGTCTGTTGTCCATCGGGAGCACTTTGGTATATTGGTGAAGGGTTTTGACTCTCATAAGAGGGGTCATTGGTTCGATCCTTGTCATTGCTTGGTACTGGCAAGGTCTAAGGTGTTTTACCTACATTTGTCCCTCTCGGCCCATTCTGAGGTGATAATAATAAATTCCAGGGCCCTCAGGAAGAGCAGTATTAATACTGATGAGGCTACTCAGGGGAAATAACACCACATTTTTATATCATGACGGTGGTGATTTTAGTTATAGAGACTGTGAAAATACCCTTACCTATACACGATCCCCCAACAGCAAACTTGCTAAGAATGAAGCGGTATTTTGGGGTACTCGTCTTCTGACAACTAGGTCAACCTTGCCATTTCAATATTATAACTCAGTTTTCAATTAGCGTTGTGTTAGTAAGTGAGTGTCAACATCACTAACTTTAGGAAATTTGTTTGCAGTAGCAATACTTAGTTCTGATCCTTATCTCTACGTTATTTTGAATATGGCCCTGATTCAATTCACGTTTTAGCTTACAAGTCAGATTTTAATGTTAGTTTTATTTGCTTTATATAGCTGCATTTGAAATTGAAATACTTGTGCAATGCATACACAAGACCGAATATGGCTTACTGCACATCAACATAATATTAAATACAGATACAGTCATCGTGATATTATGCGACTTTTATATGAATTTGTCCAAAAGTCATAGTCATTTCTGATATGATTTATGAAAATTACAAACCATGCTGCGATTTAAGAGCAAATAAGCAGTCATACAATTAAATAAGATGGCGTAGAACGCTTCCGCACATTGAGGGGCACCAACAGCATGGGGGGGGGGGAAGTATCGGTCTTACTTGATTAATGATATGTCAATTAACAAGATTATTGGGGCGTATGGGAGGGGCCGTTATAGTTTATTATCTTCTTTACATTATTTATCCCCCCCCCCCCTCAGTTTTATTTTTATCTTTTCCTCTTTTTTCTATTTTCTTCGCCACTTGTTGGGGAGGGGGGGGTGGAATATAAAGTTAATGACTTTGAGAATAACCCCTGGGTATAACCACGACCGTGACTGTAGTCCAATAACTTTTGAAGAAAAAAGATATATTATTGGTAAACATGCAGATTCGTGCGAGTTCAGCATGAGGTGTAGTTGGATTTATCATACGTTGTATTTCAGTTCACCTAAGTTTATTACTTTTTGCTTCTTGAAGGATATACTTCAATTTTGATGCGGATAGCCTCCGTTTAATTTGCACAACAATTCATATCTGTTTGTAGAAAAACGAACGCTTGGAACGGGCGTTTCAAATCGCTACTTCTTTGCATCCATTATAAAAGAAACTTAGGGAAGGGTGTCTACATTTATCTGACAGTGATGTTCTTGCGACCTTACTCATATCATTGCTTCAATTCCCAGCTGACATGACTCACTAGAATTTTTAATTGATCTGCATATTGGCAACAATTGTCATGTTCACCACAAGGTATCTCAATTACCGGTCACCTTCTAGTTGTAATGTACTGTAATTATGTTGCTTTTAATTCGATCCGATGCCGTTTTAAAGAATCTGCATTGCGTTTTAAGGATTCTTTAATGATTTAATTTTGAAATGTACATTGGCACGGCCTTGTGGGAATAATTGTTAACTTAATTATAAGTTAAGTTTGGCTTAATGTGTGAGGCGGAGTTTACGGGAGAGTTGAGCTTTAAGCGATAAGCGGGCCTCGTTTAAAGGTTGCTGGTTGGCAAGATTTCTCGCCTCACCTTGTAGAAACCAACACACAATGTGTTAGCTTCTCAAGAAAGGAAGGGCCAATTGATATGTTTATAAATAAACGGCCAAACCTTACTTCAAAATTAATGAAAGGTTTGGTCAACAGTTTAATGCCAAGTAACCGAGTGACATAAGCATCAGGTGGAGATCATGGTTTTTATTTTGTCATGAATCTTGAAATCTTGATTTTGGAGACAAAATGGAGTGCTGGTCACGTGATTACATTGTGAAGGAAACTGTCTATAAGCGACTGGGAAAGATTGCTTATGTCGTAACATAAGAATGGGTGTATTCTGTGAGGGGTTTTAAACCATCATAAATGGTAAGAAATTGGCTCAATCTAGCTTAAAGTCATATGCACCACATACAGACATGATTATGTGGGACTACACAAACACGTGGCAAAAAAGTTTGGTCCAAAACTTTCAGCTATTTCTTTTCATATTTCCAATATGAGGGCATTTGAATAACAATCTCTTTCAAGGGGATATTTTTTCTAAAATATATAATGGTAAGGTGAAAAACAGTCCCGAGCAAAAGCTCGACAAATTTAGAACTTTACAAAAGAAAAGAAGAAATAAACCTGGAAACAAAAAGATACATGAACATGAAATGAAAGGCAGTTTATATTTTGTCATGTTCATGTGAATTGGTGTAACAGACATGATTACCTAAAACATTATGCTCCCTACATTGCTCACGATTGCCCCCCCCCCCCCCCCCTTCACGCACCCTTGCAGGACCAATGTCTTGTCATATCATTGTACATTTCCGCACCCCTCCTGAATCTCTAACACCATTCTCCCGTCTTCATCTCGGTCACCTCTGACTCAAACAAACGCTCCAATAATCACATTAACTTCAAAAAAGTGAATTATATCTTTAATTTGTCTCTCATCGAACAGTTAATGTGGGCGTCTTCGAAAGAGGTGGGCTGCGGAAGGCACCTCTGCCCGAGAGTGACAGGAGCGGGTGATGTGCGTGCCTGGTTCATTACCTGCAATTACTACCCACCGTGAGTGCAAGTATTTTTTCTCATCATCTTTTAATCCTTTTTAAGCCCTTTTTCTGCATGGATATCACATCTCTAAAGGCCTCATATAATTATATTCGTCTTCAAGATATTTTTAAAATTTCCTGATCATGTGGCGGAAAAGTTCGTATCACCTTGAAATCTCTGATCAAAATAGCAGACATATTTTCTTTGAAAAAATATGCCAAAGCACTGTACATATATTATGTACATAATTTATTTAAAGTGTTGATTGGTCCGAATGTCTATGTCTCAAATTATCTAACAAAGTATTTTAAATTATTTGTTTTGATATGTTACTAAATGTCATACAAGCTAGAATTTGTTTCACCCGTTGGTGCAAAAACAAAATATATGTTGTTGTGTTTTCATTGATGGATTCATATTTTGTTTTCATTTAGGGGAAATTACATAGGTGCGAAGCCATACGTCGCCGGTGAAAGTTGTACAAAGTGTGCATCTGGGCGGGGAACCTGTAACAAGAATGTATGCAGTAAGTATATCGGAAAATATTACCCCCCCCCCCCCCTCATTAATGTTATGCCTACTGCCCTCCTATACGTGAATGTTATTCGCCTATTGCCTAGTCTGCAAGCACAGACCCTAATTTGACACTTTATAAGAAAATCATTGTGTCTTGAGAGAAGCCTAACCCAGCTACCTGTACTGGTCGTGTCAGGAGCAGTTATAGTACAAGGACTATGGTAGTCTTAGAGTGCAGACACTGTTTTACGACTGTTTAACGACTGGAGATTCAGAGGGGGGAAAAAGACTTTAAAATCTCTCAGAATGAGAAACTGAATATGCCTGCAAACTACGTTCCCATAGCCTCTAACACTATAACGGTTGTAAGGGATTCGACCACATATCGCATGTAATCATTTCTTTCATTTACTTTGAAAATGAATCATGCGATTAGCACGGGGGCAAGTGGTCCCCCCCCCCCCCCCCCATCGAATGACGAAAGAAGGGGCCTTGTAAATTCGCATTTCATTGTCTGAGTAAGACCGATGTCGCCCTGATGCCAGTGGCCCCTCAGTAGCTGGACCAATGACACTATACGCCACTGTTGTGCACTTTACATTAATTTACATGTTATGAGATTTCATTTTGTGTTTCTGAAATTTCGTCAGCAAATCTAGCTGGACTTTCCCAAATATCAGAAGTCTTTACGAACTTCTGCAAGGGACATGTGAAATTCATGATACTACTACTACTACTACTACTACTACTACTAGACACGCTGACATTGCAGATCCCCCAAATTAGAACAAAAGTAACACTTGGTGACCGATCATTTTTCTGTGCAGCTCCTAGACTATGAAATAAATTACCCATAGATATTAGGAAATCTCAAACATTACAAAGCTTTAAAACAAAAGTGAAAACCTATTTGTTTAAACATTGACTTAATATCAATTATGGTCATGCTTTAAATACATATAGGCCTACCATTTTCCTTTAGAATAGCATCTAGGAGCTCTTGCAGCGCAGTAGAATATATAGATATAGTTTCTGCGCTCTATAAATGATTTATTATTATTATTATTATTACTACTACTACTACTACTATTACTACTACTACTTATACTAATAATAAACCGTGTACAGCGCGTATCACATTATGATTATGATACACAATATTATTGTCCATTCACTATACACATGTTTATAGGCTAGCTGCCAAGCAAGATTATCAAATATCAACTTGAATGGTCTTGGGCTTGCCAATAGTTTTAGAGAAGAAGATTGATGAAGACTGTCCAGGTATAGGAGAAAAGTAGTTGCTATAATGGCAATTCTGAGCCGTTTATGTACTTACAAGGAGTTATCTCCAAGGTACTTCTGACGATCGTATAAATTATATAGTGGAAAAGTGAACATGAAAGGCATTAACGTCATAAATTTTGGCAGTCATACAGGTACTTGAGATTAAGTGCCCCTCTTTACCATCTGTTTGAAGACGATTTTTCTGTGTGACCGGTAATGGAAATTATATTTATCAAGTGATAATTATTGATGTGTTCGGGGAAAAACTCTGCGGTTTAAAACCAGAAACTTTCGCGCCAGTTCGCGAGTGGTCGACATTCGTGAAAGTTTCTGTCGCTTAAGGATTTATTAAGAACATGAGCAACATTGATTTTTTTTTGGTTGCAATTCGCGAAAGTTTCTGGCCGCAATAAAAGGTATTTATCAAAACGACTTGAAATTTTCACATGGCGCGAAATTTTCTGGTTTTACATCATTGGTCGGAAGAGCGCCGCTTAATTGACATGCTTTTTCTTGGTAGTGATGGAGGTCTTCTAGAAAGTGATTGCGTGTGCTGCTGCCATTAATCTGTTTTGATTATTCTGGGTCTTCGAAATTATTGGAAAATGAAAATTTCAAGGAAAATGTCAAACCCGGTGGCGTTTCCAGCTTAACATGGAACCAGCATACGCCCCCCTCCCCAGTTCAACGCCCCATCCTGAAAACCCCCAATACTATTACATAAAACGTTTTTATCGCACGGGGTATCCCAGGTACGTTCCATCCTTTTTCTTTAAAGAAGGGGATTCCGCCCCTGTTTATCAATTTCTGGATACGCCACTACATTTTCTTTTGAAGAATCCTAAAATGTTCATGCCCCCAACATAATTTTTAGCAGTCTCCTCCATTGCCAACCTATTACATAACTATCTTCTATAAGTTGTACGTAATATTTTCTATGATGTTTATACTTATTGTGTATATTGATGTACAACACTAAACGACGTATTGTATTTGTTGGAAATGGAAATAAATGAAATGAAATGAAAAAAAATTATTTTAAAAATGCTTCATTTCCAAGCACAGGGATGGTTTACATGCGTGTATTTTTCATGAATTTTATTAAATATTGTTGATGCTCCCTTTAGCGTCTCATTCCCATATTTTTTTGTCAATAACTGATAAATATAACCTGGCCCACATCACATCTGTCAGCCATTGCACAGCTGCTCAGCCCCGTTGCCTACAAGCAGAATCAGCACAGAGTGAACTTCCGGTAGTGATTACCGGATTACACTTGAGCGAATCCTGACGCTGTAATTCTTCTCTTCTGAGAGATAATCATGATATTACGGTTGCCATGGTAACGCTCAGATAGTTTTTCATGAATGATAGATGCTATAACCTATCTTTATTAATTGGCACTTTTCTCTGCACACCCGCTTACGCCAAGTGTCCTTAAACAATGTCAATGGGAGACTCTTTCTAAGAACCGATCACGCACTTCGTAACTCAGCAGATGAATTTCTTCGAGCTCAATAAAGAAATGGGAAAATAAACTTTCTAAAAACGCAATACTCTTTAAATTTCAGCAAGAACAGTTGGAAATAATTCGAAGAGCTGAAAAGGACCATTAGAAAGTAGTAAAGCAAGAACCGTACATATTATTCGGTAGTGCATCATTCAGTTTCTCATTCTGAGAGATTTTAAAGCTTTTTTTGTTCCCCCTCTGAATTTCCAGTTTCCTCCTAATTTCAATCTCGACCTCTCGTGACAGTAAATTATACTCGTTTGGTTCATTTTTCGATTATTACGTCCTCTATGTTAGTATTTTATTATAAAATAATAATTACGGATAAAACAAGCTTTTTGAAACCGCAATGGAACTACATGAACACATTATCTGTTGCCGTATCATTGTGGTTGTCATCGTTGTCATTATAGTTGTTATGTTATAGATGAGTACGAGTAATTTGCTGAATGTCACGTCTTTAATATATTTTCCTCGTCCTCAGAAACCTAACATTGTGTAGCTAAGGAAAACGAATCATATTCACCGACTTGTGACCCTCGCTAAAAATCAGGCTAGACATATCACATTAACAGCTCATAATCCTTTCCGCAAATTAATGGCCAAGAACTGTCTGACATCTTATATCATCGCTATCAGATGTTTGATTTTGACAGAAGCATTCAGCCTGTACAAAAATGGCAACGTTCTGTAATAATATTCTGATACTTTTTTTTATTCAATGAAAATATAATCACAATATTTACAAACAATTAAAAAAGATATGAATAGAACCAGATCAAACATAAATTTAAGAATATTCAGATACTTTTAATATTTATTCTTTCTTCGAGACTAAACTTTTGCCAAGCTTGTTAGGAAATTTGTAGTTCACTCTCCTTTTCTCGCTTTTACACGCTCTCTCACACAAGTACACCACTTCCCTCGCCCTTCTCTCCCCTCCCCCTTCTCTCCTCTCCTCTTCCCCCTTCTCTCCCCTTCTCCTCCTCTTCTCCCCCCCCCTCTCTCTCTCTCTCTCTCTCTCTCTCTCTCTCTCTCTCTCATTCTATCCCTCTTTTTCTTTCTCTCTATATTACCCTATCCTTTTATCTTTTTTCGTCGCTGTCTCTTTTCTATGGCTTTGCGTGCCCAGGCCCTGCCCATTTAGCTCGCTCCTTTTCCACATATTTCAATACTATTTTACCTTTGCTCTCCGATATTATTTTTTCTATCATTGACTCATTTTAACTCATTTTCTTTGACTCATTTTAACTCATTTTCTTTAAATTTTTATATTGAAAGCATATTCATTGAGTATATGTTTTGCGTGTGTACCCTTATGAAACATCCCCGATCCCGATAATTTTTTTTTTAATAATTAAAACAGCTAAATATAATATCCACATAACATTTCGTCAATGTACTCGCCTCAGTAAGAAAATATGTAGGCCTACTGTATAGAACACATTTGTCACTGTGATTTACACTTTCTATGCGACAAAATATAACACATTTATCATGGAAGCCTGTTGCGTGTACATGTTGTGAGGAAAAAAACCCAGGCCCCCAGCCAATTTTTTCTAGAACTGGAATCATTATTCATAAAGAGCACTTAATCCTCATTTGATCACTCAATACGAGCTTTTCTGCGAAAGAATCCCGAGTATTATAAATTGTTCTATCGTTCTATTAGCCACTTTCAAGCTTTGACATTGGTTTGAGGTTAGTGCAAAAGAGAGAACTAAAGTTATTTTTAAAAATGCAATACAAACAACACAATAGGGCTTGTACGCGCTGTACATGATTCAACACATAACAGTTGAGAGCTGATGAAATGTACAATATAGCGATTGATTGAGACAGTTAGATATTAACTTTAAAATATATAATATAAGATAGAAAACGATTACTTAAAACTAAACTCCGTAGCGATTTAAAAATCAAATTACATTTACGGCTATATCGCCAGAGTTGCAACCACTGAAACCCAAAGACGTAATACTAGCACAAAGGCAAAGTTAGACATTCCATTTGATGACGCTCAAAGATCTAACTTTTCGGTATTCTCCGTCGCAAGATTGTTTTTCTTCGAGAATAGTGCCCGTCGGAATGAACGTCATATTTTATGACGTTTGCACTTTCTTCCCAAGTTGAGAGTGTGAGTGAACAAAACACAGGCACAAATTGACTTTTTGAGTTGCTGAACCCTTGGGTGGAATCAATTTACGATATCAACCTTCGGCGTGCCCCGTCTCCATGGTGATTTAAACGTAAAAAACCCTATATAGCGAGAAATTGCCCTGTTCCGTCCGAATCGACGTAGCTATACCTAGAATTCTGAATTACACTCTGGCACATCTTATAGCATAAAAATACATCGTAATGTGCTCTGTAGCCCTCTTAACATGAATAAAAAAAGAAGAAATGTAATGGAGAAAAAGAATTTAAACAAAAATATTCAGTGACCGGAACAGTACTACCAACTCACTCGCAATTTAAAGTTTCTTTTAAAGCAGCCCCCACCCCCCCCCCCCCCCCCACCCCTTTGGGAGGGACTCATGTGCGCCCCGCCGCACCCTCTTCCATGACATGCAATATTGAATAGAAATAAATTAGAAAGAGCACAAGAGAAGGATACCCGAAGAAATGTACTGAAACCAAGAGAAAACGACAGAGACCTATAAACTTTTCCCCAAATCAATCTGATAGACATACATGTAGTCACATGAATGTAAAAGAAAGTACAGAACGACAGTAATAATATCAAAGAGAAAACATTAAAGCATAAATCTAAAGAAGGAGGGTGTAGATGCAATAAAGGGTAAGTAATGTAGCGTGCAATCTTCAAGAAGTTGCTAAAATGTTAATGGATCTATATATAAGACTGGTCTTGTCTTGTTATATCCACGAAGGGCTGTATCCAAGCATGCAGAACTTGTGATGTCTGGTGCTTATTGTAAGCTTTGTTACCATGTAGAGGTGTTGTGGATCAGTGGTTAAGTCCCTGGACTGTGAACCACGAGGTCCGGGGTTCGAATCCCACCGCAGCACTAGCGTCCTTTGGCAAGACGTTAATCTACATTTGCCACTCTCCACCCAGGTGTTAAATGGGTACCCGGTAGGATGCGAAAGTTAATGTCGTTTGCTTAGCAATGTGAGCGTCACTGTACTGCCCATTGCTTGAATACTACCCAGGGAGCGGAGAATGTGCATACATTGTGTGCGGGCATGCCAGAATCCGATGACCGGGGCAATAATATAACTGTAAAGCGCTTAGAGACATCACCGATGTATTAGACGCTATATAAAAGCGGAATATTATTATTATTATTTAAATTTCCATATGCCACTGGTTCTCTTCCTTGCAGGAAATTGTACCGGTGTGTCAACTCAATGTGGTGAGTAACTTTCATTTATCGTTTTCAAAAGAATTTGTTTCGTCTTTCATAACAGGCGCAAAAAGCATGAATTCCAAATACCCACATCCCAATACTAACTATCAGTAGCCACATTGTTTTATCAACTAATCAGTAGCCACGTTCCAACGAGTTATCGGAAACTGGTATTCTAAGAATACCTGGAAATGTGTGCTTGAATATGCTCTAGATTAGAAACCGATGCTGAATATAATTAAAAACTACGACTCGGGGAACCGGTGTCACAATCACCTTCAAATTAAAATTCCCACCTAACAAAATGCTTTCCACTTTCAACAAACTTACGAAAGCGATGTGTATGCATTTTTAATTTTTATTGTTTGCTTGAATGGATGTTTGTGCTTAAAGGGGGCGCCCTCCAATCTGTGTTGTTGGGTATTCTGACCTAGAGCTCCTCCACCAATCAACAGTGATGATATCTCCCTCCAGTTAGATAGTAATAATTATTACGTATTACACTATTGCACTAGTTCCTATTCCCTCTTAATGCCAGTGTGGACCCACTTTTAGAGGAGAACACCCCCCCCCCCCCCGCCCACGAACAAAAATAGAATAAAAAGAAATAAGTATCAACTTTTCGAAGGTTCAAAGTTTTATTGATTTCCACAAAAATATATATTTTTTACAATTTTTGTTTAAAACAGTGCATGCGAAAAGTAAGAACAGGAACATAAGAATTATTATAAATTGAAACATAGATATAACATATCATAATTCAATATACTTGATTATGCTTGAAACATAGATATATCATACTTCAATATACTTGATTATGCTTTACATTGACAAAGCGATAATTGGTACTATGTAAACATTGTAACTTTGTAATTGTAAAGGAAAAAATAACAGGAGGAGTCTATCAAGTAAGCATGGCTTTCGTAGATCCATGTTTTCTATTCAAATAAAAAGAAATAAAGAAATATAATAAATAAATAAAACAAAAAAAATTAATGAATAGAACTGCGGACTGAATAATTATATATATATATATATATATATATATTGAACAGAATGGTGTGAAAATTTACTCATTTATTTATTCATGTATTTTTCTTTATGATATATTTTTTTCAAATTTACTTTACAAACTAATTACAACATGATAAACAAGTAATATGATTGATACATTATCAAAGTAAAGTAATTACATTACAGCGTGTAAAGTAAATGAATCATGAGGAAGGAGGATTTTCACAAAAGCAGAGCTTGGTGGCGAAAATAAACAGAGTTACAACATCTAAAATACCATTTTGCTTAAACTTTGGCAGTTGAAAAGAAACACATATTAAATACTTCCCTATCCATAGTTGTTATCATTAGCAAAGCTATTGAATGGTCAAGTTCGTAGCCAAAATAGAACATTTTTCTTGGACATGAATGATCGGGTTTTTCACAACAAGTGTGTCATCTATTTTTAAAAATAAAGTTCGTATAGCACAAATATGCACTGTCACTTCTCGCGTTATAATATATGTACTTATGACACGAATCATTTCAATAGTTTCATAAGTTGAAACCAATGCAAATTTCCTTGAAATTACTTTACCGCAACAGGTTAAGTGATGAACGAAACCATTAGCTCTACAAAACGTTTCGACAGCTCGACATAGAGCCTCATATTATAATGACCCTCGGACGTATAGTATTTCATTTTTATTGATGATTCATGGCATTCATATATTGGAATGAATTGTATGAATGAAATAATAGAACAATCTTAAGCAGTTTATATCCCTTCAGTAAGCATAGCAATCTCTATTTCCGCCATGTTCTTTTATCGAGTCACAAAATATGGAACGGCGGACTCGCTGTAAATCGCATTCTTTATTGAGATCACTATGGAGCTTTAATTGTCAGATAATGATGCACCCACGTTCGAGTTAATGTATTCCATTTCATGCTTTGTGACTAATTGCGGTTATCTAATGATTATATTGTATAATATTAATGACTCGTTTGGTTTGGGACCGAACCCCGATGGTATAATTTCGTTAGGAATAGACACGCGATTGTCTGCGTCACTGTAGCTCGGTGTATTGATACGTCGTAGGAAACCATCCATTATTGTTTTTCCGCAAAGAGCTACTAGCATTTCATGTAAGAAGAAAATATTTTACAAAATTTTAATGTTCCTTGCCCATTAGTCACTCTCCACGCTGACGTGCATGAGTTTTTCATTGATAACACCCGGTAGGAATTCAGTGTTATAAGAAAGCAAAATATGATATAACTTTTCTATCCAATGGATGGTCGTCGTCTACAAAGATGTTCAACAAACGTAATGATTTCCCTCATTTTCCTTTCGTGTATAAGTATTTCTTGCAAATGGATATCAAATTTAATGAGAAAAATAGATCTTCACATAGTCAATCCGACCCCCTCAAAATATCGATAGCAATCTAAATACAACATTTAAATATCATAATTTTGGTCATTAACACCTGAATGCATGTTTTTCATACTTTATAGGCCTATCTTTCTTTGATATTATGTTTACGATCGGTATAACTTGAAATTTAAAATGGTTGTGTGACTTGTGTGAAGTTAGACAGGAAGATAAAGTTGAGTTCTGGTCATGTGATAGCATCATGAAATAAACTGTCTCAAATCAATTTGGAAAGGTTGATTATAAAGTACATAAATATTGGTGTATGCTGTAAGGTTTTGCAATCACCAAAACGAGAAGAAATTGACTCAATCCTGCTGATAGTCACATACAATGCACACAGAAATGTGTATATGGGACGACATACACATGTTCGGCCCGAACATTTCAACTGTTTCCCGTCATATTTCGAATATGGGGGCATTTGAAGAGCAATCCTTTTCAGGGGACATTTCTACTACGCAAACTGACACAAAAGGAATGAGAAATTATTATGTGAGCTTATGTTTTACCTTTCCCGGAACTCAATCTTCCTTTTAAACCCACAGTCTAGAGTTATTTAGAATTGATGCCCTATTTGATATTCAATACCAAAATTATACCTTCATCAATATTTTAAACTGCATTTTTTTTCTTTTTCCAACCGCTATACAGAATGTCGACAAGTCTGCCATTGCGGGGGAACCTTGAACAGGAACAACTGCACGTGTGCCTGCCCTAATGGCTATTTTGGTCCTGACTGCTCTGGTATGATTATGAATAGGAACATCTGCTTTTTTCTCTCTCTATGTCTCTGTCTCTCTCTCTGTCTCTGTCTCTCTCTCTCTCTCTCTCTTTTGCTTCTTTATACCACAGTCATACCAAGAAGACCGACAACAGACCGAACAAAAACTTGCATTGCCACCAATGGCCAAGAATCGGTTGGAGTCGGTGTTGGGTCGGTTTGGAGTCGGTGTGGGGTCGGTTTGGAGTCGTTGTGGGGTCGGTGTGGAGTCAGTGTGGGGTCGGTATGGCAGTGTGACTGTGGTATTACCAAGGGCAATTAATTTATGCTTAGTGCATGTGTTTATTCTAATGTTTGTCACAAAAAAGTCCTGATTGCAGACGTTTTTCGACATTGAAGATTGAAAGGATGGTGAGTTAGTGAGGTAAACACTCTCGTGTGCCATCTTTCAAATTTTCTGAAAGTTCGCTAGATCGACATTGTCGGTCTCGTGGGCAGTCGGTCTACTGGGCTATCGGTCTACTGCATGACCCCATATTCGCTATACTGAACATTTTCAAAGTGGGCAAGATTTAGGTTCAAAGGCGCAAAGCTGAACACGTTTTGGAAAATGCTAATTAAGGTGCCACTTTTAAGTTAGGACATTTTGGAGAGTCCAGAATTGAACTTGTTTTGTGTGTACGAAATATGTCTTAAAATTTACAGATTTCATATAACAAAATACAAATTATGAAAACTAAAAGCTTTAAGGTGGGCGAACAAAGTTATTTTTCGCTTCGAATAATTTCTTTTAACCATGTTAACACGACATTGCGATGTAAATTGAATGCAGTTGTAACTAAATTCAAGAATTCCCCAAGAAAGCATTCCACAATCAATCAATTGTGGCCGAAAATAAGATGAAAGTTGATGAGAATAACATGTTTTAAGTGGGTGTAAATAAGATCAAAGTGCATGGTGAACCGCAGCAAGTTTTGGTTTAGTTATTATGCTGATTATTTCTCAATACACAATCTCCACCTAATAATACCCTGTCAGATTCATTTGAATTAATATCAACATTGCTGAACGGTTATCTTTCTTCTGGGAAAACAAAACATCTATTATGTCCCTTCTATGAATAAAAAGATTCCAACAGTATTCCATTGTGAGAATTTATCAAGTATAAACATTTATACAAATGTGACGGGGTTTTTGAAAACTGTACATGAGTTTTATTGTTGGAGTACGATGTAAATTGAATGCAGTTGTAACTAAACTGAAGAATTCCCCAAGAAAGTATTCCGGTCTTACTCGAAGTAATCGTAGGCGATCATAAGATGACCGTGGTTGAGAAGTAAGATGAAACTTGGTGGACCGCAGCAAGTTTTGATTTAGTTATTATTATTATTATTTAAAATCGAATAACAATCTAATTACATGAAAGTGATCTCGGTCGTTTTTTCATCTGCCTACTCACATGAAAGAAAAATTATATGAGAACAATGTTCGCGAGAAACCTCTTAGGGCCAAAAATAACATGGGAGTTGACATTATGTATTCATAACGTACACTTGTATGTATTCTATTGTCTCATTGAAGATTGATTTTTTTTTTTAGTTATTCTCTCTCAGCAATTCAATTGAATAGCTTGACTAACACAGGTCACAATTTGGCAGATTTTGAGTGGTTACAGCTCGCCATTACCACTAAAAACAATTGCTAGGAATTCGGTTACACTTTGTAACCTATATTGTGGTATCTTTCCCCCGAATTATTTCGTTTAAAATTCTCATCTTAACTTAATCATAAACATGTTTTCAAAATTACGGGGTTAAAACTCGGAGGCCTCTTAAGCGTGTTGAGGTCCCGGAGCAGGCAATATATACTTTTTTGTACCTCAGCGACGCATCTGCCGACCTCTCGGGTTTGGAGACTCGAGGGAAAATCAGTACAACTTGCAATAGGTCTACAACCCGCGGGGCTGCCCAGGCAGATACTCATTACACCCCTCCTCTAGTCAATGGAGGATTCCACCACCCGTACCCCTCCTGCTTAGCAACAGTGACGGATCTACATAGGGGAAAAACCGGCCCGTGCCCCCTATTTTTAAACCCAACTGGCATACCTTCAGTACAAAATTTTAAAAAATACCCCCTTAATTATGCACTTTTCCGGCTCTGTGCCCCCTCTTTTACAAAATCCTGGATCCGCCCCTGCTTAGCAATATCGGGATACGCCGCAGAATCTTCCATGTTCTCGGTAGATCAAAATAATAATATTATGATAATATCATCGTTTGTTTTTGTGGATTATTTTCGGGACTTTTTTATGAGAATGATTTTTGTTTTCTTTATATTGTTTTTCCCCCTTTATAGAATACTGCGAAGATAAACATCCACTGTGCGGAAAGTCCCCAGGCTGGCCCGGGTTGTGGACATGCGCATTACACCCTCAAATCCCACGGAACTGCCCAAAGATGTGCCAAGTCTGTAGTACGTCTCATTTTTATTTTATATTCTATGCTTCTTAGCAGGGTGGATCTAGGATTTTGTTTTTAAAAGAAGGGGGCACACACAAACTTAAGCTTGTCAAAGTTTTTTTGGTCCCGTTTTCCTCAAGAATACTCTGAGACAAGCAACAAAAATGTTTAAAAAGGAGGTAAAAAGGAGGTACGGAATTGCCCCCCCCCCCCCCCTCTAAATCCGCCACTGCTTCTTAGTACGTAATGGAATCACAAACTTATGGGAATCTGTCATTTTGAAAAGCCTATTATG
Organism: Heliocidaris erythrogramma; assembly: GCA_025617745.1. Lineage (NCBI taxonomy): Eukaryota > Metazoa > Echinodermata > Echinoidea > Camarodonta > Echinometridae > Heliocidaris > Heliocidaris erythrogramma. Next base: position 31,613,456 of record CM046866.1, on the reverse strand, counting down.
TATTGACGTTTCCATTTCAGAAAATTGAGAATTTATGTATTATCCATGTATGTTATTAACTTTAAAAATCCGAAAGGGATACTCTCAAACGAAATATCCATTCGTGTTTTATATGATTCATGTAATTTACCATGTTACCTAATCGTTATGTATTTTGTATTTTCGTGTAGAATGATGATTTGTTAAACTGCAGGGCGCCTTTAGAGAGCAGGGGAGCGTTTCATCAAGCATTTTGTCAGTGATTTTTACCGACAACTGTTATAAGCTATTGAAATCCTTGCATCTGATTGGCTAAGAGCAAATTCGTCAGTAATATCACTGACAAAACGCTTGATGAAATGCTCCCCAGTTTTGTATAACTGAACAGGCCAACCGTGCACTATAAAATAAAGAAGACAAAATAAATAAATAAATAATAAATAAATAAATAAAAACGTACAGCGAATGAAATGTATCTTTCCAAAAATGTGATTTGTGGGTCACTTTTGGCGTTATCCTTTATGTGCATCAACTTTAATGATTCGCACTTCGAAAAGTGAAAAAATAACAGAGAGCCAGGGTTCTCTTTCAGTGCACCGAACGATGATATGTATATTTCTTTTCTGAAACTTTCAATTTGATTTCTTAAGCTATTCAAGATACACTCGTATATCAATCTCGTGCCTCATCTGAATTTGGAAATGAACACAAGCCACAACTATGTCAAACGTTTGATAGTATTTATTTACTGTCAACCAAGGCCCATTTATAAGGAAATAAATATTGAATTCTCATTAGCAGTTTAGAATTGACGTTTGATTAAGGCTGAGTAGCTTGAATGTTTATGCAACGGGATAGTGTAAGCGATAGTGGTTTTTTTAAAGAAAGGAAGAAAGTGTTTCTCTGAAAATCTGTTTTCTGTGGAATCAAATAAAAATAAACACTTATTTCAATATGAATCTAATGTAATATATTAATGATTGTCGATGAATATGAAACTGTTTTACCATAAATAAGGACCCAACATATTAGGTTACATTCTGTCGTAAACCCGGCATAAAAAGCTTAAGGTTCAAATCCATCCCATTATCCTAGGATCACTCTGTGAACGTGTTAAATCCGCATAGTTCAAGGTGTGTTTTGGAAGGACCAGAATACATTTCAGTGAAAACAAACAAAAAATATGCTAAAAATATACTCTTAGACTGTACTTTATGATAGAAATGTCATATGCCTGCCTGTCTTGCCCCCGACAAGACACAACACATCAGGTTTGGTCGGAAACCCCTAATAACGAATCTATCCCATTGCTTCCTGTCTTACATATCCCGTCTTAATTAAGTTCCCTTCACGATTTGTCCTTTTGTTCCCTCCATACTTATTTGGATGCGAGATTTCTCCGCGAGTGAGTGTGACAGACCGTGCCCAGCCGTCGCGTCGGTCAATAATAAAAAAGAAAAGTGACGGTTGCTAATTATTTAGGATGGTTCAAGAAGTTGTGAGGCACTTCCTTTTAGGAAACCTGAACTGGTTCGTTAGTTTGATAGGTGTAAGGACTGTTTGGCCACTGCAATTCATTGACCTCTTGAAGGACAGCCAAAGGCAAATTAAGAGTCGTCATCACTTGTCGAATTTCATCATTCACCAAGAGCTTTTATGTAATTGATAAAGAGTGGACATGGTGGAGATGGTGACCAGTTCATTATGCAAATGATTTTAACGGAATAATGATTTGCTACTAATAGATCGTAAATGTATATATAATTATTTTGATAGAAAATAGCAATATCAGTAAAGAATAGAGGTCGTTTCGATAATTTAAATTCTATCAATGTGTAACCATGGCAACACAATTGTTTGGCATAGTAATAACACTTTCACGTCACTTTCTATTTTTACTGGTGAATCGCTGAAAGCAATATTATTCACAAAAGTTAATGTACTCCGGAACGGAGAGATAAATTTCTTACAAGGGAGGGTGTACATGCCTTGTAAATATCATGCCCTTTTCCAAACGTCATGATCGTTATGTGTTGTGATCTTGAAGGTTAAACACTACCATGTTCTTCCGGAGCTGCAGTGAATCATAAACCTACACGACCTATTGGCTTCGATTTATCCAGGGCATTCTGATATGAAACACTATTGTTGTTCTTACTCATAACGTTCATGTCCAATGGATTATTGTTATATCGCACCTTACAAAAAATTCATTCTCAAAAGTATTAATCAAATTTGATATCGGGAATTTGTAACGGTCAAGAGGATGCCACGTTTTATAGGGTGACACGTTATACCAAAGATGGTTGAACGAAAACAAACACAATGAGTGTTCCGGTGGACGGCACATAACAAGATGAATAAACTTGAAAAGGATGGAATTAAAGGATGGATATTAATCTACATTTGCCACTCTCTACCCAGGTGTAGTAAATAGGTCCCCGGTAGGAATTTATTCCTTGAAATGCTGTGAGCACCGAATTCGGTAGCCTAGCTACAGCCGGGGTAATAATACTTCGGCGCTTAGAAACATTGGTATTAAGCGCATTATAAATGCAATGTATTATTATTATTATTATTAAAGTGATCTTTATGAAAATAATTCATTGTCGATAATACTTCTACATTACAAAGTGGATTACTGATATCGTTGATATTACCATCGTTTTTTTTTTTTAAATTGACTGATACTCTGATAGGGGTACACTGAATAATTATGCTGAAGAGATTAACAAATCACTGGAAATGTTTCCTCATATCTAAACCTTACGCACTTTTAATCATAGCCCTGGGCCTACAGGCATGACAGGTGAAAAAACGTTGACCTTGCTACTAGAACAAATGTATATTATTTTGTATCAATTGTACTTTCATACACATTGATATGTATTCCCTGGATGAAAGCTAACCAGACTCATGATTTGTTTTCTTGTCTCGTCTGCTCTCTCTTTCTTTCTTTCTCTCTTTCTTTCTCTTGCTCTCTCTTTCTTCCTTTCTCTCCGTTATCTTCATGTTTCACCCCTTCTTTTCCCCACCTCTTTCTTTCTTTACCTCTATAGCGCCTCCTGACCCTGGTTCATCAAAATGTGGTAAGTACATTGACCTTATAAATAGAATGTGGTTATGACCATGCGTGGACCTACTGCTAGGTACTGTAATACATTGATGATCATGTTTGTGTTTCATAGTACATGTATATCATTAACAGCAGATTGTCTGTGCAAAGCCTAATTAATGCCACACAGTACACTAAAATGGTAAATGTAATAGTAAATGTAATAGTGAATGTAATAGTAAATGTAATAGTAAATGTAAATAGTAAATGTTCTAATTTGCACCCCAAACCGTACAAAAGCAGTACCCAAGAGGGAGAAAAGATCTTAGGTTTTAAGATCTTAAGATTTTAGGATTGAAACAACAAACTGTACTATTAAAGGTGAACACATCCCCTCTTAAAGTTTAAAATTGGACACTCTTTAGTAAGGCTCGTCCAAGGTGCAAATTTGTATTCTGTTCCATGGGTGCTGCTGTTGTACCATTTTTGGGTGCAAATACATTCTCCTTTTATTGTGTGTGTGGAAGAAACACTGTGACCAAATTTCAAATAACCGTTCAAATTAATTTGAGTGTGGTTGTGCTGTTTTCTTACACTTTGAAACGTATCAGTCTTTGACATATGGCCCTCTCTGTAAAAAAAGAAATCACATTCGATCACACTGTGTGAGGCCTGTAGGGGAAAGACTTTAGGCGCATGACTGTTCCTTCGGACACAGGAGCGTTTAATCCCTCCGTCATCAAAAACTGCATAGGATTATGCCCAGACGGGCAATTACGTAATGATGGGGGCAATCGCCTTCAGTTTAAAAAGCCTCATAACTCCCCATTAAAGAAAGATTGCACGATGACAGACACTTGGCATATCCAGCATAGATTGCCGCCGATGTAAGCCCCGACCCCCAAACTGAAAGCAAGGGAAACAAGTCACAGTGCGTTTGGGGGGGGGGGGCTACTCAGATAGCCCCTATGACCTCTCTTGTTTTAGTGATATCAGCGGGCTGGACTGTGTTTCATAGAACTTTCGATTTTATCCTCTAATTTTTCATCCTCTAATATTCATCCATTGATTCATTGTTTATTGCCCGGTGACTTGCGATTTAGTTCGAGATGCTACACTCGATCACATATTATTTTCTTTTATGTATCAGTACTTACGTTGTTTTTATTAGTAGTCATATCCGCAATACAATGCTAAGTTCATTGCACTTCTTCTCCAGTTCTCCCAACGGCGCCATCCGTCACCTTTCGCCCACCACTCAATACCGAGAGTTACGTCACCACCGGGTCGTTCTTTGGAATCGGGACTGCCATGACGACCGCAGATGGCGGTGTTACTCCCAGAAATGGCCGCAAACGACCCACTGTTACTGAAGTGCCTTGCGTAGATAAGAAGTGCAAGAACGGCATTGTGAGAGGAATCGACTGCAGCTGTGCTTGTATTGTGGGTTACGAGGGAGGCGAATGCCAGTGTAAGTTTACCTCAGATATGGAATGATAAATTAAAGATTAAAAATATATATATATATGAATAAATTTATAGGTATGAACATTATCATAACCTCTAAAATCTATATAATAAAGTCATTTGTACTTACTTTCTGGAAATGCCTATATCAGTTATATAATAGCCAACTTTCTGCTAAACATTTAATATATCCAAACCTGCAGAGGTATTGAACCAATTTAAATCAAAGTTAATGATTTATCCTCTTCAGTGTCGCAACCATGTACATTCAGAGATTTTAAGCGTATAGTAAAGTTTTTTAAATTATTACTTTTATACATGCATGAAGATACATTCCCATCATCTTCTTTCTTCTATGTTTATTTTACAGACGTTACTACCGAACTCGATCACGGAGTTATATTTTATTTGGAAGGAAATGTTAAACAGGTTTGTCAGCTTTGTCTTCTTTGTATTGTTAATCGAACTTCAAACGATAGCCTTCAGTGTAATTTAAATTTGTTAGTGTGACAAATGAATGGTCAGCTTTTTATCATAAATGTGTAAAATGTTGAATTTCTTGTATAGGAATACTGAAAGAAAATATTAAAGGCCCCTTAGTTTTTTTTTCTTACATGATTATGATGATAATAGACACGTTGTGGATATAAGGATGTATATATTATGTAATGTGTACCGTAAATTAATTCAACAATGATTATATACAGTGCGTCTACTGAAGAAAGATATAATCTCATTTATGAACATCACTTTTGTTTATTTAAAACTACGAAATATTTCTTTACTACCTCTTTCACTTATTGTTCATCTATTTGATTTTTTGTTTTTGTTTACAGTGGCCGACGAGTAAATCTGTTATGAAAGCTATCATAGCCATGGCTGTCAATTCATATTGCTCTCAGTATCCACACGAATGTTGTCTCAAATCTTCAAATCTGCTCCTAAACAGGTGAGGAAATTATGTCGTTAATAACTGTGTACAAACTACATTTCATGTTAAGTAAATGACCCATGAGAACTAAACTAATACTCCTTCTTGATGCATATAAACTTGCTTTTATTTTGTGTATGAGTTGTTTTCATATATCCCTAATTCACAGGATTTCATTTGCTCGAAACCTGATAATGTTCAACATGTCAGAGCTACTTCATAACGATTACAATGCTATATCGTTATCAGTATCTATGGTTGTCAGTGCTATTATTATCTCGCAACTCTATTCACATGATGATTCATGGCTTTGCATAAAGTCAACCGTTTCAGCATAAATGTTTCTTCTTTTGCTTTTATCTATGAATTTCGGTCGATTATGTCCTTTTAAAGTGGCAGTAAACTGGCAGAATTTGAACAGCGCCATCTTACAGTGATTGCTGAATTAAAGTTATAATTTGAAAATCAATTGCATTTTATTTTGAATTTTGACAAACAGATTGTTTGGATAATAGGACAATTTTATACTTCAAACTATTCTTTTTGACTTGGCATTGTGGATAATTGTGTGCAGGGACATTTTAAGATATTACATTTTAGAATGGGGTATGATGGGAAAATGAGAGGCACAGACACTTATCAAATCGTGTTGAAAGATGGCGCAATTGAGGAGCTCCAGTTTACTGTCACTTTAATACAAGTCTCTTTCTGACATTCTTCCTGACTTCTTACTTTTCGTTCGAAACCTCAGAACTCGAGTACCAGCTTACATCAATGGTAGTCATGTAAGTGCTGCTGTGGGGTTTCCAGTGAAGATCAACGAGAAAGAGTTCAAGGTCGATATGCTGGTTCATCCACCGCATAAATCTCCTCTTTGTATAGGTAAGAAGCTAAAAGAAATAGGACTAGGGGCGTTTTATAGACCCGATTTTCAATAGGGGTAAGCGGTTGATGGACCAAACTTTCCGACACGTGTTCCCTTTCCAGGGGCGGCCGGCCATCCCGGGGAGACTTCTCCCTTGAAATGTTGAAGAACTAAATAAAAATGTATGGCAAATAATGAGTAAAGGCTAGTCGCGTCTCCCCCTCCCCACTCCGGCCGTGACGAGAAATCGCCGTACCGCTGACCCTTTTAAAAGTATATCTTTTTATCGGAATTTAAATATTGTCATGAAAAAAAGAGAGAAGGTTTACAGATTTTCACACTGATTAAGCTAAATTTAAAAATCATAACATTTTCAAAATTTAAGAGAGGGGGGTGGGAGAAACGGGTTAAGAGGTTAGAATAAATCAGCTAATTGCGACAAGGTAATACCTTCACTTCAGGTAATCTAGAATTGATTGCGTATTTCTATGTATTTATGTATCTTACATTGACTGATGTTTATAATACGTTTATAATGATTGTTCATAAAATGGAAATATGTTGCTTCACATTGTTTCATATGTAAACCAATTCAGTGATTCGCTACAGTTCATTCATTTGATATAAGGACCAAACAAACTGAAAAAAATGACGAATCTCTTTTATTTTATCCCTCCCAATTCTCCACACTTCCCCAAACACAATTATCTTTCAAGATGGCGGATATCTAACACAGAACCTCCTCCTAGCCGCGCTCGGCTACCAGTTCGACAGCATCCGAGCTTCCCTCAGCGTCACCACCAACTTCACACTGTACGCCCTCGAAGGCCGTGAGATTCAAGCCAGTACTAACCCAGCAGACGACCCATTCGCCCCCGATGAAGGCGGGAAAGAAGGGGCCGAAAAAACCCTCACCATCGTGCTTTCCACGGTAGCCGCAGTCACTTCCATTTTTGCTATCACGATAATCATCATGGCCATCCATAAATGGTGAGTATTATCATGGTCGTCATTAGCATGGTCGTAAGCTATATGTTGGTGATCCGACATTTTCTCCGGGGATTGCTTCCTTGAAGATAGAGCATGCTTAGGGTTAGGGTTAGGGTTGCGATTGGGTTTCAAATTAGGTTTAGAGTTAGGGTTGGTATTAGGTATAGAGTTTGATCCAGGGTTTGAGGTTTGGAACACGATTAGTTCCAGAAAAAGCAAGAGGAGCCGCCGAAGCATGTGTCGGAAAACCGAGTTATTTTTTTTAATGAATTCTCTTGTTATTTTCCTCCTTGTTTTTCTGTATGTGCAATTCAGAGGTTACCGGACGAAATTACACTCAGCAGCAAGTTTGCATCAGAAAGAAATTCGGGACAGAATTATTGAGTTCATAGGGCGACTTTTAAAATTCCTATTTGAATTAGAAAGAAGAGTCTCCTCGAAATAACATTCTTAAAATGGTTTTAAAGTTAAAAAAAACATTATTATCTGCAAACATTCCAAAAGCAAATTTTAAGATGAAAACAGTCAAACAGGCAAACATTCAGTGAACACGATTTTCAGAAGTTCCGCCTGCCGTTCCAGTCTCGCTCAAAGCCTGGGGGAGGGGGTGGAGTGACCCGCATAATAAGCATTATTAAATTCGGAATATAAGCTTAAAGTTAATTGAATGTTACTGGGAAAAAAAAGTGAAAGGAAGACAGAAAATTTCCTCAAAGATTGAATTTATTTACGTCCAGACAGAATATATAGAGAGAATTACTTCTATAAGGTCTTCTCATTAAACTAATTCCGATAAAATATAAAGAATTGATATTCATTTTTACCTCCTCGTAGTTGGCTATGTGTTTCCTACGAATATCGGCGACGTCAGAGACCGGAGAATAAGTTGAAAAATGTGAGCAAATTGTGTCTCGATTTAATATTCGTGACACACTTTAATGGCACATTATGTTCCAATTAACGTCTAATATGCACCAAATCCATTACCATGACAACGCAAATCTGACATTTAATTGAAGACTTATGTGACGGTTGCTTCGGCCATCTCATTATGCTCTCTTTTTCTACATGCATGACTTGTAATTCCCTTTTCTTCATTAAAAAAAACCCACAGAATTTAAGGGACACATTATTTGGTGATCAGTGTGTAAAACAATTACCATGATTTTGTGCCATATTAGCTGTTATTTGTTTGTTTTGTTTCGATAAAAATTATGCAAATTATTATGAAAAGGGGGAATGCAAGAGGAAATATGTTCTTTATCATCGTTTAAAATGCACACAATGAATCACTATTTTTGCATGATTAAAGCTATAGGCAATATAAACACGATAAAAACTACTTTCGAGAAATAAACTCAAGACAATTTCAATAGCCCTGTCTATCACCTTTAGAAATGTGCGAACATTACAATGGTGTATTACATAATCCGAACCTGATTTCTATGGGCAGTACAATAGCCTTTGAAATTGCCCTTGAGTTTATTTTTCGAAAGTAGTTCTTATCGTGTTTATAGTTTGCATTTGAGGAAAAAAAAGATTAGCTAGATGAATATATTACTTATGTTTTATTAGTGCTAAAATTTGATACATAGACTACCTCTATTTTTTAATCTGAATCGTAATATTTTTCAATAAATCATACAAAGACTTGACTTGCCTTTTTATGACGGCTTTATATGTACATGTATATGATAATTATTTGTTGCCTTTCACTTGCTTCGTACAGTTATTTTATTAGCTCAATGATTTTTATTTCCTTTGTCATGTTTATTGTTGCTTTACGTGCGTTTCTTTTCTTTCATTAATTTCAACTCATATGATTTTCTATATATCGCTACACTATTTGAAGAAATGGAATTAGAACTACACGGGAGGGGATCGGTTGTCTTAACAACCATGTCACATCATTTGCACACTAAAGACCAAGCTTAACCCATTACCCACAGGAACCGGATGGTCGCTGTGTTTAGCTTAAGGGAATAAGAGAATAGGGGAGCGTTTCAACAAGCGTTTTATCAGTGATTTTTACTGACAAATTTGCTCTCAGCCAATCAGATGCAAGGATTTCAGTAGCTTATAACAGTTGTCGGTAAAAATCACTGACAAAACGCTTGATGAAACGTTCCCTAGTAGTCAACAAGTTAAGTCAGATATTTCCGATGTGGTTCTTGTAAATTGAATGAACTGAATGGTTAAAATCATGCTCATATAAATGCTTGTATATATATATAATATTTATATATATATATATATATATATATATATATATATATATATGTATATATATATAATAGTTATTTTCGTGTATTTTGATTTATATTTATTTGCTGCAGACCTATACACAATAATACTGACCAGAGAGAATTATCATTAAACCGTGATTATTAGAGCTCTTGTTGTTTTTGTGGTCCCAATATTCAACACTAATATTCAAAGCAGAGATTAACCAATTGACAACTGAATTCTCGTATTCCCATATAGACTTAATGAAGAACTACCCGGTTAACGTAGGCAACGGGTTAACATATTACAATAAGTTTAGCAAATTGTGATTTATTTTCCTTTTCTGTGCCTTCCTTTATTCTCCTTTTCTTTGTCTTCCTTTATTCTCAATTTTCTTCTTTTTAACCATTTTTATAATCTTTGCTGTTTCTGATTCACGTTTGTTTTAAATTTTCTCATTAGTTTTGTATGTTATTTGAACAAATCATCTTTAATCAGTCTATTTTTTTCTTTCTATTATTTTCTTGCAGTGTTAATTGATTTATGGTATTAAAACATCCTTCTTACAAATATCATCATAACATTTGCATGATGAATATAAACATAATAATCGGCCTGCACGAATTACAATAACAAATGAATGTTACGTCATTGCTTCACTAAAACAAGAGTCATTCTCTTGTACGCACGACTTCGAACTTCTCTGTTCCTCTACCCCGCATCCCTTCTCCCCCCCCCCCCCCCCACCAGCGCGTCTCTCTCTCTCTCTCTACTTAACAATAATCACATATTAGTCTCCCATACTCAACACGATTTCATAATATTGATTAATAGGCCTTAAAACCACCTGTGCAAGCTAACAAATTTCGAATACATTGGATCACTCTACTCTTCGTTACCTCACTGCTTCCCGAGTTCACCGGCACAAGTGTTTATCTTGTAGAAAAATATGAATTCGTAATTGTTTATCTTCAAAACTCTATCTTCCAATTATAGCAAAAAGGCATCTTTAATGTTTTGGGAGGGGAGGACAAAATGTGAAAATATCAGAAGAAGAGTTGATCTTGTAAACGTTACAAGGATTAAGTTCTTTTGGAACCTTAATTTTTAACCTTAAACGTTCATTGTTTGGGGAGGGGAAGGAAATGTGAAACGGACATCTTTTGGAATGGAGAAGAAGAGTTGATCTTGTAAACGTTACAACGATTAAGTATTTTTGGAACCTTTAAACAGGTTTCTCTTTAATTGCAAAAAACTAACGTTTGATGCATGGGAGAGAATGTAGGATTTTGTAAAGGGTGCACAATCCTCAAGCTCTCTCACAAGCAATACAAAAACAACAACAACAACAAACTTGAAAAAAAAAGATTATCGCCTTAAGATTATCGCCTTCTTTGATAAGTTGCCTTCTGGGTGTAAATCTGTAAGGGGACGAAAACACAGTTTGGGGAGGGGCATATTTTAAAGTATCGATTACGGGCAGTTGATTAATGTGTAGGTTAGCTCGGGAGATTTTCTTCTCGCCTTTTATTTTCCTGTCATAATTCTTTTTCTAAGTTATTCTTTGACCATGGGAACTATTCCATCAGCCCCAAATCAAATAAATCAAACCCATATTATATCCTTAAATAAATTGCCGGGTGTTACGCTTCCCAAATCCTTTGAATGTCTCGTCATGGGCTCTCCGACTTTTCATGTTCTCCTTCCCTCTTCACTTTCAGCTCGAAACCTACAGTGGGTGCGTCCCGACGGGTAAGGCAAATACGGCCCGCTCGGCGCCCAAAGAGTGTCTTTAAGAGGCCCATCGTAGCCACCGATGACATATAAAAGGCAGGATCTCATTGGCTTAGCACCTGATGACATATGAAAGACAGACTCTCATTGGCTTAGAAACATCACGTGACAGCAGGATTGACGACTTAGAGCTGCCGACTTGACCGCGTTGATTGTTGGTCTTCCTTCTAATACCTCATTAGCGCTAAACGATGGCTAACATGCATGTTTGTGATGGACGTTCTTTTCTTTAACACCCCCTTCCCTCTCCTAACCTGCATTTCTTCTACCCCTTCTCCCAGTAAACACGCCGTGACAAACAAACAAACATAAGACAAACAACTATCGCTCTCCTCAAATTGGCAACAATGACGTAAAGAGCGAGTTCACCTTCTTTGCTTATACCACTTCCTATTCTCTCCCTCTGAAATCATTTGACTCCGTCGCAGCGTGAAGAAAAAGGAGTATATCCGACCAAGCATCTCGACCAAGAGTTCGTTCGTGAGCGTTCTGGAGGCCGGTGACGGTGACCCGACAACGGCCGTCAAGGACGAGGTGTACCACAACCGAGCGGCCAGGATGGAGTCGGCTGCGGTCAGGGTGTCGAGGACGTCGAATCTCTTCAAGATGTCCAGGAGATCGTGGTTGATGACGACCCGGAAGCAGCTGAGACGGAAACTTCAGGTGCAGACGTCGGAAGGGAAACTCTTCGCGCACTGACCCTGATTCACCAGTCCAGGAGAAATGGTGGTTCCTCTTCGCACCCTAGACAACAAGCATCTATGAGGGTAAAAAAAGTGAACATTTTGGGGTTCAACTCTTATATTCTGCACCCTTAACGGTGCTCATTTGCACCTCTTGAGGCGGTTCAGTGTCACCTTTCTCGTCCACGAACCGCAAAATGTATTACCTTTTGAGGTTTGAATTTTAAATTACCGGTATAGTACCCTTGAGAGTGCATAATTCAACGTTTTGGGGTTCAAATCTTACATCCTGCACCATTAAAGGTGCACGTTTGCACCTCGAGAGGTTTTCTTTTGCACCCTTAGTCAGACTGCGTCGAGTGTGCAAATTTTATACACCAGTTCTTTTTAGGTTCGGATTTGCATCCTATTTTATTGGGTGCTGCTATTTAACCGGTTGGGGTGAAGATTTGAGCCCTTACTTCTTAATGTGCGACTGAAGTACAAAATTGATCTTTGGCATTTTAGAATTCCCAAACAGGGTATATTTTCTTACCTATATATACACGCTGAAAGACATTATTTATTATTTACACACAATAAAATAAATTGTTGTCTTTGCTATACAAAATCAGCAAATGTGATTCAAATTCTTAAAGTTCCGAAAAGAATATCTTGATGCATGTGTTTTACAATCACTCACAGTGGTATTACAATTGAAATATTTGATATTCATTCAGTGATACTTCGTTACAACAAATTCCTTGGCACCGAGGAAATTACCTCTTGATATTGAAACTTTGTTATAGGGCTAGAAAACAATAGAATACAAAAAAGTGGGACCGGCAAAATTACCTTGTTACAACGGGAGTTTGTTATAACGGTGTTCTTTATAACGAGGTTCCACTGTATAAGAGTTTCTTGTCATTTTAGTGCTAAAACACGTTGCAAAAAAATCAGTGTATGATAAATATGCCTGAAAAGGCATTCGATTGACGGTCAGATACTAATGTAAAAAAGAATATGTTTACTTCAATCATTTTATTAAAAGTAATTTCTTGAAAAGGATTGCTTTCTTTATGTCGAATTCTTGCCTGTTATCAAAGATTAATGTTCCTTTTATTTGTCTAGCAATTAATAACATGATGGATACAGATTGCGTGCTGATTGTTGTCAAATCGACGTGTTGTAGATTTTGTTATACCTGGAAATTTTTCTATTCAAATGTCCTATGTCCCAATTTTTTTCAACAAAATTACAATCTTCAAAATGTTGTTTCTGTGTTGTTTTGAATGATTGCGCGTATTTCGATCGGTAGCGTTATGAGAGGAATTAAAGAAGTCGTCACAGATCAAGAATTAGATTCCATGCTTTGTAATCAATGTGGTTAGGAGAAAAGGTTTGAGGAACAAGTGGAATGAATAATCACGGGATGAGAATTACGCATTGTCTGAATTAGGCATAGTCTGATGAGGATTAAATTAGAATTCTAAATTGATACATATTAAATAAAAAATACATGACACTTGGGGTAAAACGGTGCAGGTTTTGTATTGGTATAAATAGATATTCTAAACTGAATATGTGATAAGATCTTAGGTTTCTATAACTAATTCACGATTTATTGTGTGTTTGAATGACTCCGCTCTCTGTGCATAATTATTATCTTAGTAGTCTTGAAATAACTACCGCACTCATATAAAAATGGATTATTATATCCGTTGGAAGAGCACGGGCATACTTGTGGGGAATGTTGACAGTACATTTGTATTCCTGTGTATGCAATTGTCTTTCATTGTACCACTGTACTTTCGAATATATGAGAATATATTTTCATATTTACACATTAAGTTATTACCAGCACCGTGTCATTCATATCGAGTCTAAATGTATATACATTTACCAACTACATGAACTGGTATATATGAAATGCCAATAGATTGCCTTTGCCGTTTTATACATTTAATTCATCCGTTATCGGATCGAGTATGAATACATATGTATTTTGAGAATATATTCCATTTACACATAGCGATATAGTCCATAATTTACACATTATTTATCAGCACTGTATCATTCATACTGACTAGAATTGTATATGTACATATACCGGTACATGATGTAGCAGATATGAGATACCAAGACATTGCCTTGGCCGTCTTGATACATTTATTCATCTACGGTATGTTAGGATAGTGAAAGAATACATTCCAATCCAACCTTTGTAATAATTTGATTTGTGTGAAAGCAGCACAATCGGAGAAGCAGATTGGTGAAAGTTTGAACAAAATCGGATGAGCAGTAAGAAAGTTATGAATTTTTAAAAAGTTGTAAACACTATAATATGGGAATTTCCAATTGGTCGTATCGGTACGGTCACTGTGATGTAGCGGCGGTCAACTTTCTCATTCGTTCCAACAGACAAAATGACTAAAATGTCTTTTTTGTTGTTGTTAATGTTTAACTCAGCAGGATATTTTTTTGGGGAGGACCTATAACAATATGCTACCTACAATGTACTTTGAGTACTGCCCCGAGGAAAAAGGCGCTGGGGAAACAACCGGAATTTAATTATATTTTGGTGTGCGACATAGGGGAGAGTTGACCGGGAATACGTCACAATTGATTCACCAAATTGCAAATTTGAGATTCGCATAGCTGTAATGATCTCATTTTTTCAAACAACCATAACTTCCTTATTCTTTGTCCAATTTCTTTTAAACTTCACCATGATCCCGTTTTTCTTATTTTTCTCATTTCACACAATCAGCTTTTTACAAATGTTGAATTGCCCTTTAAGTATGACCATTCCATTTACTTCTACTGTTTCAATATTTGCAATAGAAGAACTCTATGTCATATTTTGAAAATGGTCATTGTGTTTGTGTTATCATTTCGCGGCGCTGTTACTATTTTATTTTAATACTGTTATTTTCCAATTTGTCATAATAATACCAGTATGTGTATTACAAAAATGTTATGGTCTTATTATCACTCACGGTATTTATGAAATATCCTATATTCCCTGGTTTTAAGAGGCATGAAAATGTTCTATGCAAGTAGTGAACAGGGTTATTCACAATTGACAACTATCATGCATATATTTATATATGGGGCATTTCAAAAATATCTTGCTTTTGTTGAAATCATGAATTACCATCACTGAAAAAAATTATAAGGATAGTATTTGAAGGAGGGGAATAATTTAATTATCTAGAGCTCGTTAATGTAGATATGCCTAATATGAGAGATTGCCGATATATATATGTATATATGAATATATTATATGAATATATATATATTTATATATACTTATATTTCTCTAGAGAGAGTATAATGTTATCAATCTTATATTCATTTATTATGATGTGAAAACTGTATAACTGGGATGGAAAGTAAAACGCTGCACATGTGTATTCAGATTATGGGCATTATATTTCTGATGTTGCTAGTGACGACCTAAAGTTCGGCCGAGGTTTTCCATACACAGAAGGTAAATGGATGACCGTGAAAGAGTCGTATTTCGCACGTATATAGGGAAAAGTCCTTGAAATCGAATACCTTTGTGAACATCAATGCTCTAACCCTAAAAGGGCCGGGTTATTTTGCTTATGCCACAGCCGGGGGTGGATTCTGCCCCCGATCGCGCCAAAAATCGGCACAGTAAAAGTAAAAATATTCATAGATTTATCATTTTTGGCTGAAAACACATTTTGAAAAATATACATGAAATCACGTGTTTTTTGAGCAATTTTTTGGTCTGACGTGCAAGTACGAAAATGTTGCGCAACTTCGAAACCGCATGGCCAGACTGCCCGGACGTCGCGAATTTGGTCTCAAAAGATGCGTGAGATTCGAAAGAAAAAAGTCCTGAAACGCCGCGGCGACTGCTTTGCGCGTTGCGGACATATCGCGAGAAATGTCGGGGGGGGGGGTGGATTCTGCCCCCGGACCTTTAGGGTTAAGTTATTTTCCTGTGGTTATGTATCCCTGTATATTTCGCCGATATGCAAGGATTTGGTATGTTCATATAAAATACATATTTATTAGCAACTGCATATAGTAACTATTATTTATTATGATCCATTGGTATATAGCATCTTTAGTTATTGCAAAACGATACAGTGCGATGGAAATTTACGTATAAAAGAAGTTTAATTCATAAATTAATCCATGATGGAGGGAACAAAATGCATTCACTGAGAGATAAGTTTATATTTTCTAAAACATTTGCTACCCGAAAAGACTGATGACTGAGAATGGAATAATTACTGATTTGCAACTTTTTTCTACCGAAATTTAACCATGTAAATATTGTAAATAGTCTTTATACCATGGAGATTTTATCCATAAGTGCTTTCACCGTTTGCTACAAGAAAATCAAACTAGTCTTCCCTTTATCGTACATTTGACCAAATGTGTACCTTATTCGGTCTTTGATTGCAAAAAAATAGATTCTTTGATTGTGAGGTGTAAATAACAATAAGAATAAGTTATCCAGAACAAAAGGCACATAAATACTTTTTATTGCATAATATTTCCCCAGGTCGTTGAAGATCATGCTGTGTACTTATGTCTCTTTATAATTATTATTTCGCATGACGATAACTTTTGCACTATTGTCTACTTTAGTACATAAATATTTCTATAAAAAAAAACATTTACGATATCATATACACTGTTTTTCCGTGTCTGTATGTTGAGATGAACGCAAGTGTGGTTCTCGAGAGAAAGAGAAGGAGAAAAGGGAACTGGGAAACATGTGAGAGAGAGACACAGAGAGAGAGAGAGAGGGGATGGGAGAGAAGAGGAAAGGAGACAGGAGATAAGAGAGTAGGAGAGAGAGAGATGGATTTGGGAAAGAGAAAGAAAGGACATGGAGTTAGAGAGAAGGGTTAATGTAAAGAGTGAGAAGAGGGAAAAAAGTTAGAGGAGAAAAACAGGGAAGGGAGAAGAGAGAGAGAGAGAGGGGGATAAAACAGTAAGGAGGTGCGGGACAGTCATCAGGAAACAAAACGGTATACAAAACACGATCGCAACGACTTTTCCCCAAGTCAACCTCACTTGCCTTTGAGCTGAGTTTTTTAAAAAGTCTTTTCGATCGTGTCGTTATGACTCCGGAATGAAAAAAACGATACAGCGTCATCACTTCTAGTGTTATCTTATAAATATTTATTTAATAAATTAACAAATAAATATCAATTACTTAGAAATGCAACCTCAACTAAACATTCAACATACCAATGACCATGATGACCCTCATCCCATTCCATCACTATACATGATTTTAACAAAAACATTTATTATTCAATTATCGACGGTCGTGAAAATATAATTGTATATATCTATTCGTATTGTCATGGCAATAAGTTAGAATATTATTTTTTATGGGAGGCCTACGAACGGGTTAGGAATCATTCTAGAGTTTCCATCTCCTCTGAGACAGAGACCATAAGCCCATAAACGCCCTTTAAAGAACTTATGGGGCAATTACCTAACTGCCTCCCTCACGGGTGACGCCCCTACTGTAAATAGGTCCTAACATGATGTGTGTACAAAAAACTGCATGACAAATAATCAAGTGTCCCACACCCCGAGTCAATGCCCATACTAATGCAAGATATTTAATGTACTCCATGCAGGGATGTCCAAAAGAAGAGCAACATTTGCCACGAACTCACCTGGAAGTGACGCAATGGCCAATTTCATATCTATTTTTCTAAACTTCTCTATAATAGTTCTGTGTTCTCAGAGATGCTCGAAAAGTCATTCATTAGAGTTTGAAAATAGATCCTACACGAACAGCGGTGCGCATTCAAACTATTGTTTAATTCTATCAAAGGCATGACGTAACAATATCATACGAAACATTAACAGCACACACAACTAGGCACACTTATGATAAGTACCAGTTTACATTTTACAAATTAAAGATGTACTTAACCTATTACAACGTTTTGTTGGTTTGAACATACACCTCGTTACCGATACATACAATAGTATTATCATGTATTCTAAAAGGTATGAAAATGTGATTTATTTTCTTGAATTTTCAAATATAAAACATCGAAATTATCATCCTCCAGGGACGAGATGCTACAGAAAAAGATTACAAAAGATTCATCAAAATAACTGTTAACTTGATGACAAAGGCAAACAAAATAAAACACAAAACTAAAATGCCGAGATTTAATATGAGCACATTCAATCTATTGCACTCTTGCTTGCTAGGTCATGATTCGCATCACATGCATTCTTTAACGAATGCTTTTTCAATACATGGCCTTGAAAGTGATACTCACGAAAATGAAAATAATGTATGTAGGCCTAAGGCTTTGGTGTAAGTTTTGCTACTAATAAATGATCATTTACCCAAAATATCGCACCGTCCTTTCGTCGCACTGTATCCTTCCCTTAAGAACATTATATTCGTCAATAACTTTGCCATGAATTTATTCATTTTCTGAGCATGATCTTCGATCTATGGCTCAAGGCCGAACAATCTGGAGAACGATCATCAACATGGTCACACAGGGTCATCCATGACTCGTAGGACCACGACGGCGATCTTTATTATGAACATCGCTAAACCAGCAATAATTTTGATCAAATCACAAACGTATTAATCGATATAACAGATGTATGTTGACTGCTTCTAATGACCAACTTTATTTCCTTTTAAAAAAAATCTTGGAATGGCAGATTTCGTTGGCCCACTCCACACCCTGCTATGACCCGTTATTTTTGGCCACATTGCTGTTATTGTTGTTGCTGTTGTTCGACCCTCCATTATTCGTACTTTTATGCCTGCTCATTTCCGACTGTAGTTTGTGTTTGATCGTGTCTTCATTCAGTCTATTGGTGCATTTGGATTTGTAAGAGAGCGCCTTGACGATATCGTTTAATCCGTCAGCGAGAACGAGCTGGTCGATGAATTTGTCGAGGCATTCCAGTCCTCTGAGACCCACATTTAGCTCAAAACCTGAACAAAAAACAAAACAAACAAAGCGAGGGTATGGGATATCAAATTTAAAATATGAAGTAATAGCATGATTATCTTAACTCATAGACTACGGAAACCGGGTGGCTCCTGTACCACCGTAACCCTTTCGGGACAGAACTCCACATTGTTTGGTTTGGCTCAATAACTTTTCATTCGGAGCCCTAAAAAATATACCAGATGTATGACTATAAAGAGCAAAAGTTTCTGCACACACTGTGTCCATTTCTGTTACATGACCAAATTGCGTTTGATGCCAGGAATTTTAAAAAGGAAAATAAGCATTAAAATCCCTTAATTGACAACACTTTGAGAGGTTCAAAATCATTGTTTTTTTATCCAAATTGGCAATTTTTCAACTTTTCGACAAACTTCCTAACCATGTATATTATTTTCACAGATATTAAATCTTATTAGAACCATAGAGCACCAAAATAAAAATATTTTTGTTGCCAATTTGAAGAATAAAATGTGATCACTTAAGCCCTTAAATAATTCTAGTCATGAAAGGGTAAGCCCATGGGAGTTAAAGAATTCAGTATTCAACGGGTTAACATAGGTTTTTTTTATTTATTTATTTATTTATTTATTTCGTTTTATCAAAAGCAGTAAACTTGCATGTCGAGTGAGAATGTTTTGAACAGGACGCGTATCAGAACGGGGGAAATGGTTTTTGCTAAATTCAGATGGGTAGCTAAATAAAAATTACAGCTGTACGTATGTGTAAATTTCTAGGTCCCGTCATGGGGAGTGGGGCGGTCTTGGGTGGGTGGCATGAAAAGTAAGGGAAAACTGGGCATGTCTGGAAGGGGGTATCCCCATGGAATGGTTGGAAAATTTTGTCTTTTTATTACTTTCCCCTTTTCTCTCCCTATCCCTTCTCTCTCTCTCTCTCTCTCTCTTTCTCTCTTTCTCTCTTCACTTTATCTCCAATTGGTGCTATACCATTATATACGAACATGGTGTGCATTCATGAAAGTGCATCAGTTGTTATGTCACAGCGTTTACAAAATCAATAAAACATAACATAACATTAATACAAAATGAAAAATAATTAACATAGAATTAATACAGAATTAATAATACATAACATAGTATTAATGCAAAATTAATGATACATAACATATATAAAAATTGATTTATTAAACATAACGTTTGAAAGAAATGGAAAGGTGTTTAATTCTTCCGGGAAGAAATATGTTTTTCACTAAGTTCTTAAATTGGTCTGCGGGGATATTCTTTTAAAACTTGTCAATGTCATGTAGTCGTCAATATTGCAAAATAAGAGGGTGTAAGTTTAAGAATTAACAGCCTGGAGAAAAATAATAGAGAAAAGGTGCAAAGTGACGGACCACTGTACCTAAACTGTAATTGAAGCTTCGAGTGGCATCGCCCTCTATCGACACGACCATGTTCTCTTCTTCGATGTAGACCAGTGGCTCTCGACGGTAGGACATCTTTACCTCGGTTAGTCGGGTACTTGCCTTTAGGTTCAGCGCCTCGATATCAGACATCTTCCGTTCACCTTTTAACTTGTAGGTGTTGTAGGACTCTTGAAATATATTGCGCATCAGCTGGGAAGACAAAATTCAAATGGAAGAATGTAAGATAAGAAAGCTCTGAAAAAGTTTGTTAATGATGATGATCTGATGATGGTGATGATGGTGATGATGATGATGATCATCATAATGGTGATGATGATGATGATGACGATGGTGGTGCTGGTGCTGGTGATGAATGATATGGTGATTACTATGATGGCAGTGATGTCGATGATAGCGATGATGACGATGATGATGATGATGATGATGATGGTAATGGTTATTAATGTTATTGACGAGGCTACTGATGACGATGATGATGATCATGATGATGATGATGGTGATGGATACCTGTGTAGTGCCGGTATCCGCCAATGGTGTATTCATTGCTCTTACTTTCTGATAAATTATTTCTTACATATTTCAGCGTTTACAATTTTGACACCTGGTGAGGGGTGTCGAAACACATTTGCCGAAACGAAAAAAAATATAGTCAGTTCGAGATTTAATAGAAGAATTCCGAGATTTAATAAAGTCGTTTGTTAAATATTGCAATCTAATCAGTGAAGGTTTGAGTCACCATATTTGCCAATGAAAGCACAAAAGCCAAAAAAAATATATCATTCTCTCAAATTATCCAAGAATAGCGTTGAAGAGACATACACTTCAGCCTTTCGTCTTGCACTCAGATTAAACCGCCGGAACTGTCCGATTTCGTCTTTCTGTTCATTCTTGCGGTTTACTATGATGAGGGCAGGACGAAAAAAAAATTATTATGTCTCTCTTCACTGCTCTTCAATTTTATAGTACCATGCAATCATCTCTTAACTTCTCCTAGAACAAATGTTGAAAGAAATTGTTGAGGGGAATGTCAGCTCTCTGAACCCTCCATCTTACATGCTTCTCAAGAGCATGGGTAGTGACGGCAAATCTATCTCCCTCTCTTTTTTTTTTTCTTGTTTAGAAGTATCTAACTGCCTATGTTGCTATACTTTTTCGTATATCATTTCTCACCATTGGGTCGACATTCAGCCGTAGCTGCCGAACAAGGTTCGAATCCCCTCGATGGCACATGAGCATCATGTACCGGTTCCTGAAGGTACCGAAAATCTTGAGAAAGAATACCGCGCGGCTGATATCCGGTATCCGGAATTCGGCCCCGAAAGCGGACAGATCCATTTTGAGTCGGAACACTCTGGTTTCCGGTGTCGGGAGGTTGTGCTGGTCCTCGCGCTCCATCGACGACACGGCGCAGAAGGACTTGCAGGTTTCCTGGATAAACTCGTCGCTGATTCCCAGGGTATTGGCCCCGGCTCCGCGGAGACCGTCGGCTACGATGACGAGGGTTAGGGCCCGAGGACAGCTGAGCTTGTTCACGTGATTAATCCCAAACTGCAAAAAAGTGGAACATATATAGATATTTTTTGAGAAAGGGTGGAATATTAAAGGTAGTATTAGAAGTAAAAAGCATCCTTGACAGTGATCAATGATGCAAAATAATAGATATACAAAGAAAAGGTGCTGAGGGCTAAAGAAAGAGGTACTGCTACAAGCACTGGCTTAAGCAACACTAATGCAACTCATTCTTCAGCCATGTAGGCCTGATGGCAGTTACGTAGCTATATGGGGCATGAGGGAACCCCTTAACCCCCCCCCCCCCCTCCCGTAGAAGCGAGAAAGAAAGGGATAGGGAAAGGACGCTGTGAGAAGGAGACACGTCCACCTCCAATACCACATGCCCGCTCGGTCGCTCAGCTTCCTTAAATTCAATCCACCGAGTAAAACCATTACCCTTGCCTCAATATCCATAGACACACCTTGCACCAGTTGCACCTCTTGTTGATGCCACGATGTGTTTGCAACAAGAGGTGGATACCACTTTCCTTCGGTCGTTTTTCACACGGAGCTCGGGGGAAATAACCATGATTTAAATTAAGATTGGGTTAGAAGATAGATTTAGGCTTGCTTTCGAGACGTATTTTGATTGATTGCTTTCAAGATTCTCCAGAAGGTTAATCTGTTTGTCGTTAGAGTATGGAATATGTTATGATAACACGCACATTTTTTTGTTAGGTCGACTTGGCTGTACTGTCAAAGAAGATACGCTTGTATGAATAGACAATATACGGACATAGAAAGTTTGGAGTTTTGAATAATCGGGAATTCTACTAAAAATGGCTTTATTCATTATCATAATAGAGTGCGATAACAATTTTATTCAAGCCTTCAAGATATGTTTCCTTACGACATATTTTCCTCTGTAGTCAGTATGCTGCGTTCGCAACACCCTTGAAATTTGTAATACATTATGAGCATAGCAGATGACCACAGGGAGACTCCGTACTTAACCCTCTCACTCTGGACATTGCTTCAGCCTACAAAATATTTCCCAAAAATTGTCAACAGTACTTCTAATACATTCTTGTCTTCATAATTTATTCATATTCATATTTATTATACCTCCTTCTCCGGAAAGGAGTGGGGGTATCAATCACTATAAAAAAATAAAAAAGTAGAGTCGTTTTGCCATAAACAGCGCCCTTCTTCTACAAAATGTTCTGTATACATAAAACGATCCTCTGCTATCGCTGCAAGTGTTGATGATGGCGCAGAAGTGTAACAAATGAAGTCAGAACACAGTTTAATCATACAAAAAATAAGCACCAACAGGAGGAAATGTGGTTGAAATACGAGCTTCATTGAACGTGCTGTGTTATGTTATTCTTATGTGTTCAATTTACGTCATAGTTTTATAGGAGGCATGAAGGAGAAGTGACATTTTCGATGTTCAATGTCGTAGGTGGGTTTTGACATTCACGCTGTTGACATGAGTGTATAATATGCTTTATCTTTAAGAGACATCTACTTAAACATTCAGTGCGTGCACATGCGAAACGCCGGAATGATAAAGTTGTATACATGTTAAGCCACATCCATCAAAACAACGCAAGGTACCCAACAGCGCCTCCTGCATGTCGATAGACTATAATTCTTTAAATTGCGCCATTTTAATGATTGTTGCTTTTTAATTTCCCGGTGCTGTCGAGCAAAATAAATCCAAAGTGTTACATACTGCAAGATTATTACGATTGTAATCACAGAACTGAATAGTTCTTTGGAAAAGGTATACAAATATATTTCAATATGGCACGAAAAAGAGACATGATAGCGAAGCTTTTCGACCTGCACTCATCAGGTTATCACGCAGGTATATAACAAATTACTCGAAATCAACTATATTATATCAAATATATTTGAATTATAGATTTCAAAGCGTATCTATTATGCAAAATGCTTCGCTAAACCTCTTCGAAGAGAGGGACTGGCTGTCGGACCAAAGTTGCACCAGAAAAAAAGGGGGGGGGGGACAAGTCCTGAGATTTTCAGACTTAATGACAGTCGAAAAAAAACCAACGGAACCTTAGATTTTCAAATGTGCTGACAGACATTTTAATGTTTCGAAGCTATAACAAAAAATTCATCTGTGGGACTTTGCCAACAAGGCTGAAAAAATCCAAATCGACAGGGAGATACAACCCTCTAGCGACGCATATGGTTATTTGAGTGCTTTTTCTTCCCTTCCAACTTAAATGCTATACATATACCTATAAACATGGCCAGATCAAAATGGTTAAACCAAGGGGGCATATTTTACCCCCTAACATAATTTTTTCCCCGAATTATGCATTTATGCCTCTAAAAGAAATACGTAGTTGGGGAAGATTGCCCTCTGAATAAGGACACTGCCTTGAACATAGTATCATTTCCATGACTCTGAACATGGTTCAAAGTAAAGAATGTATTCTCTTGAGAGATTGAGTGGCACCGGAATCGGATAAACAAGTATACATTGGGGCGACCTGCATCGCTGCTTGAGCGGTGATTTGTGTAATGCGGATTTAGCTAGCGGATAAACTTTCATTCCCTGTGGGAGTAGAGCGGGGGAAAAGTTCCTTGACATAATAATGCGTTGAAACAGACGCATGCACATCCATTCACTGTACACAATGTGACATGTCTTGGGGTGAATGTTTGTGCTAACATGAAAACAAATTCGTGGGACAATGGATGAATGTGAGGCTGGAGGCTTATAGATCACTGATCAAAGCAGTGAATAATTAAACGCGCACATCATCAGCTCACACAATGAGGAGCTAGTTCTAGTCGATAAACATTCGATATTAAATGCATGGACGCTGTCCAGAGTGTCAGCTTGGTTTTAGAAGCATGAATAAAAATCATAACGTCTCAGGCTGTAATCAGGCGAAAATTCTGTGTTTTAGAATTCCTCTGAGGAAAACATATCAAGCATGAAACCACAGAAACGAGAACTTACATTTTCCCGATGTATACAAAGTTAATAATTTCACATAGGGCCTACATCATGTCGTGCACGTCAGGTTGCAGAAAATTATATAATATAGGATGTTGAATTTGAATAAAATCAGCCCTGCTGATTTCTTATCCTAATCTCTCTCCTCTTGAGTGAAGCTATTTTTTAGTCTCCATTGCTAAAAATTTTTACATTCAACTCTTTCACGGAGAAAGATCACAAAGTGTTATGAACGTAACGCATAAACCGAAATACTGTACATCTACGGTAGATGTTAACGTACTGAATGCATAGCAAACAATAATATTTATTCCTACATTGTAAGAAATTAATTTAAATGATTACGTGGCGCATTAAACTGAAAAGGGCTTATGAAATTACGATTGATCATGATTATTACTTCATTGTTAGTAGGATAAATATTGTTTTTCTTCTGGCTCCCGTTTCATAGAACTTGTTATCAATAACAAGTTACAATAACAGTTATAATCTACTGAAATCCTTGCATCTGATTGGCTGAAAGCAAATTTGATATAGATTTGTTGCATTGTTATTTATAACAGGTTTTATGAAACAGTGCCCAGATCTGTGTAAGTGTAATCAACTTTGTAATATCCAACTTTCCTTCATTACTTAACCATGTTAACCGCCTTGTGAGGTGACAAGGACATGAATCGTAATATTGCAATGCAGTAAAGGAATTGGGAAAGCTTGATCATGTCTACATAATAATTGGAGTATACTGTAAGGTTTTGGAATCATCAAAATGATGAAAAATGTACCCACTCCCACTGAAAAACACATGCACTCCCCCACAGAAATGGGTATACGGGACTGCACAAATGCATGTGGCATGAATGTTCGGCCGGAACACGACAGCTGTTTCTAGTTATATTTCGAATATAAGGGCATTTTAAGAGCAAATCCTTTTCAGAGGACATTTCTACTATGGTGTTCTTCCAAAGTGATATAAAAGGAATGAGAAAGCTCACAAATTATTTTTACCTTTCCCGGAACTCAACCTTCTCCTATAAATGGTTCCTTATGAAGGCGGATAACCACTTACCATGTGGTAATTCGTCGTCATAAATCTTCTTAGGATCAAATTAATTCAGAACATGTGAGCGCAGTGGTGTACCCAGACGTTCATAAACGGGGGTGGGGAATGCTTCCTTTTCTGTATTTCAACCCCTAAAGAAAGGCATATTTTATTGAAACTCCAAGTTTAGGGATATAACAAAACAATTACACAAAATAAAACAGTATCACATAGATAAACGAAACACACCGGAATGTATGGTATTACAATTACCAATAAAAAATGTATGTTTTTCTAGCATCTGCCACTTCTTAAAAAAAAGTTTCCATGGTATTTGATAACACCTGTTTTTCCTAAAAATAATGAAATTTGATTAGATAATCAAAATGACCTAATGAGGTTGTGGGGTTTTTTTTTGTATCTTGCATCGTAAAGAATCTTTTTATTAAGCCAAAATAATGAAAAAGGTTCAAAAATAGATTTGGAAGGTTCCAATCAGTACCAAGTTATATGTCCTTATAATTCAAACATATAAATTGTGTATTCTCTTTCAATGCCAAGTTTGAAATTTTAGCCAAATAAATCTGGTAAGCTCACATTCCCCTAAAATATGCTCAAATGTTTCTAACACACTGAGAGTCAACTAGTTTCATCTTATAAAGTCTGTAATTTGTCAACAGGCAATTCATGTTAAATTAATGCATCTAGTTAGCCCTACAAATGTATAGTATACATTCAGTATCTGCAAGTTGTATCTATTTATTTTTCTCCGCCTTTAAACCTTGAAGGTGGTGCATGCCGGATCTGCCATGCAGAAGCTGGGTTAGTCGACTGTTGCTTTTCTAAATATTTTTGCAACGGCGTGGTAACAAACAGAGCATTGTCAACACAGCATTAACCGCATTCAGCAATGCTCCACTGGCAACATTAATTTGAGTGAAAGGAATGACGCAGATTCGCCTTGGGAAAATTATGCAGTTTGCTTTTTCATCAAGACGTAAAGCCGCTAAAACAGAACATGTCATGCATGTTGTTTGCTGAAATAATTTGGGTTTTAAAGGCCTGGCGTACAAGCAAGCACATAGTCTGTGGTGGACTTGAGTTTGCATTATACGAACAGTTAAAAGACCATTGCCATGATCACGGTTACGGACATAACGGCCAATTATTGACAGGAAAAAACTAAGCGCATTTGATCGCGTACTGAAATAATATGTATAGAATGATTTTCCCTGATTTACTAAAACAGAAATGAAGCCAGACACGAACATAATCAAAGCATATGAAATATAATTTTAAAAATCGGCTTAATACAAATGTATGCATACTGACAAGGAGCGACAATTTCCTTCAGCATTCATTATTCGACTTTTTAAAAAGTCATGACTTTCTGTTATAAAAGGCATATAGGTTTACTGGATTTTTTTTTTATTTAGATATATTCTCATATTATTTTCAAATGAATATGTCATTTTCGCTGAGGAATAATTGATGGTCTATGGAGCAATGAAACACACAAGGAACAACATATAAGGAATAATAAAGCAACATGGCGACTGTCCCTTGGCTCGCTTTATTGATAAAACTCCTTGTTATACCCCTGCTCATTGCCGGTGGCCGTCCACTCGCTGCGACAGGTTGTTGGGTCAGTCGACCAACCATCCATCAATGATCAATTTATTCAAATTAAGCCAGCCAATTTGCTCTCTTGAGGCTAAAGCGCATCTCTTCAAAATGCATCATTAATCTTATCTGTTTGTCCAGGCAAAGTAAAAGAGGCCTTCTGGACTTTGGTTTCAGGAGGAAGGAGACGAGAGTGATTCATCAAGCGTTTTGTCAGTGGTTTTTACCGACAACTGTTATAAGCTACTGAATTCCTTGTATCTGATTGGCTGAGAGCAAATTTGTCAGTAAAAATCACTTGACACCTGATGAAACGCTCCCCAGATGTACTCTGCCATTATATCAAACAGCGTCTCTATACACACGAGTAAACTAAAGGATGAAATGCATCATGCCGTTGCATAGAGGCAGGTGAGCGTGTGTGTAGGTGTGTGAATGAGGGTGGGTGTTGTGTGTGTGTTTGAAAAGAAGGGTGAGAGGAAGGAGTTAGGCAAGATGCTGCATTTCACATTAAACATGTTTTACAGGGATTATCTAACATAGGCATGATAGGGACGTTATGCAATAATAGTTTGCAGGCAGTCATTTTTCGTTTGACTTGTTGTAGCTCTTTTTCAGAGAATGGGTAAAATATCCGAGAAAAAATACACATAATGAATTTTTTTTTATGCCGAGCGCAATTTCAAAAATATATTTCCTTTGGTGAAAATAAGAATTTCTTCTATTAACACATGAAATGGTCTGACTGGAGTACCTTTTCTTTTATCGTATATTATTTCCAAGTCAGGAAAGATTGTCGGCCGTAATCTGAACCAATCTACGACGTCAAGGTTAAGATTTCTTTTCTAGAAAAAAAAATACACATAATGAAATATTATTTTGTATGCCACGTCGCAGAAATTTTTGCCCAGTGCAATTTAAGAAAACATGATCTTTTGATGAAATAAAAAATTCTTCGTTTAACACGTGAAATGATCACCCGCACAAGAAAATGAAATTTTAAATTATATGCACCACAGGAGAAGACTTCTAAAAGAAATCTTGGATTATACATGCTACTCTATCATACACGCTCTAAATCAATCTCAGGGGCCAACGAATCAAGATGTAAACCTTGTTAGTATGCTAAATGCAGCATCAAAATCCGACAAAGCTGAAATCACATTACAATTTTTTTTTACAAGAAAAGTAACGTTAGATTTCTTTGCATTAGGGAATTGAAGATTGCAATCGACGTGAATTCGCCGAATATAAAATGAAAACTAGAAGGTCAGATTGAAGGAGACTAAAAAATGTCGATGAAAAAAAATGATAAGATTTTTGAGAGATCTGCATGAGAGAGGAGATGCTTGGGATCACTCAAAGTACTCTTGTTACGATCGGTTATAGGTTTCAGGGGACAGCCGATTTAAAGCCCTCTATTTCTATCTCAAATCCTTGAGTTATATACTCAGTGTCTTATACAACGTCGAAATGCAACTTAAAGGGGTTATTAGCCACCATGTCACTCGTCCTTTGATGCAACTTTAAAAAAAACAGCCCGTTGTCATGGTTGTACCTTCTTGGACGAAATAGAGCCCAGAGAATAATTATGAATATTCATATCTTAGCTTATGAAGATTTCAGCTCAGAGTTATTATTCTTTTTACCCTATTGGTGAGATGTTGATGAAATACATTGGTCAATGGCAGCAGTTTTGTTGTTTTTTTCATTTCGAAAGCCCATCTTTTTGTATCACTTCAGATATTGCATTTCTTCAGTGTTATTGGGGCGCCTTCCGAAAAAGGCTTTGGAAAAAAACCCGCTTACGCTTAAAGCTTTTATATATAGATATCACCTGCAAATGATTTGTCTTCAACCATCTGGGTCCCGTTTACATGGGCGGTGATCCCAGGGGGACGGAGGGGGGGGGGTCGCGTCCCCCCGAAAACTTTGAATATTGTACAGTAGCCAATGGTAATGCTAGTCGCTCCCCACCCCCCCCCCCCCCCGGCCGTGACAAGAATCGGTGCACATGCCCGTTTCATAAAACTTGTTATCAATAACAACCGCCACATTTCTCTGACAAATTTGCCCTCAGTCAATCAAATGCAACCATTTCAGTAGCTCATATCAATTATCGTAACTTGTTATTGAAAGAGAGTTTTATGAAACAGGGCCCTGAATTAACCTGTAACGACGGAAGCCTTCTTCTTCGTAACCCCTTCCTCGTTTCTTCCAATGCAAGGCACTATACAAACCTTAACATCTTATGAATCCAAACCCTAACATCTTATGAATCCAAACCCAGCTACAGCAGTATACGACCGTACAACCCAGCAGGAAATGTTGTCTCACGTAACACTTGATTATGCGCGTTCAGCTCACTGAACCCCCGGCGCCCTATAGAAAAGAACGCCACTTTCCTAGCTTTTAGAGAGAGCAATCTGACTGAAGTACCCTTTTTTATCGTATATTTTTTCCAAGTCAGGAAAGATTGTCGGCGGTAATCTGAACCAATCTACGATGTCAAGGTTAAGATTTCTTTTCTCTGTTTTCCTCGAATGTAGCGGGGTGAGGTAATATTGAAGTCCTCATTATGCACTCCGGTCCTTTCAATAAAGATATGTTCTTTTTGGCTGTTTTTTATTTTCGAAGGATATGTTCAAATGATTTTTTTTTTTTTTTTTTTTAATTTTTTTTTGTTCAACGAAGGTAAGCGTTTTCTTATTGCTTTGTCCTTCAGTTTTCCTTCGTGGACATGTATGTCTTTCGTTAACAATATTTTATTTGCTGTGTTTCAGACAATATGGACCACTAAATTGTATTATGTATTGATCATTACGAATTTTCGGAATTTAATCTGTGTCGAGTATACTATCGAATTTGTTGATATTGGTTCAATTTGCAAGGAATGGTGCCTGGTTTACTTCCTAGGTAATTCCCGAGAAGAACCTCGATTATCGCAGTCATTGGTGAGAAAATTTTAATGAGCAATTGTCAACTTTCATTTGAATTTGCCCCCCCCCCCCCTCTTATAGCATTGACCGTTTGTCTGGAGTTATATCCAGTGTCTTTTACAATCCCTGAACTGTTCTGAATGTCTGCATTGCCCTTCATTCCTACATGACGAAGCGATACTCCACTATCTCACCTACGGCTATCACATCCATTTTCTCCCTCCTTTCTCCATAAAAAAGAAAAGTTTCCCCCAGGATCATTTTCGATATCAAAAGGATGTTTCTTCCTCGAACCGGAGAGAATTAAGATATTGCATTTCTGAAACGATGGTCCAATATGGAGGAAAGGTTTAATGTACTTCGTATTGTTACCTTTGCGACCTTTCCTCGCCTGCACTTCCAGTTAAGATGCATATGAAAGACAATACTTGACAAACATGATAGCAACCATCACGGGAGAAGCCGTTTATCATCTCCTCCGACTAGAGGACTGTTAAGATGGGGACTGAGAAAGAGAGGGAGAAGGACAGAGGGGGATTTCGGGGGAGATAGAGAGAAAGAGAGAGATGGAGGGGTATAGGGAGGGAAGGGTGATAGAGAGAGAGAGACGGACAAAGAGAGGTGGAGGGACAGATGGATGGAGGAGAGATAGATAGATAGATAAAGACAATACTTGACGAACATGATAGCAACCATTACGTGAGAATCCGTTCATCAGTTTATCATCTCCGAGTTTATGACAGGACCGAGAGGGAGAGAGAGAGGGGGGGGGGGCAGGGGGTAGGGAGTAGAGGGAAGAGTGGGGAAGATAAAGGGGTGATGGTTAGAGCTATATAAAAATCCTAGATAGAGAGAGTGAGAGGGGGAATGGTAGAAGGGGAAATGGGTAGAGGGGAGAGAGAAAATAAAAAAAGGATGCGGAGACAGGGAGGGAGAGAGGGAAAATAAAGAGATGGAGAACGTAAGAAAGATGTGCAGTAAAAGAAAAAAAATTTGGTAAACAGAGGACGCAATATGCTACTTGCTCATAATTGTTTAATTTCAATTTCAATTTTACTGTTCAATTTATGCTAAGATGGTTCATACAATCAGATAGGACGCCTTTCTATCATAATTCTTTCCTTCCATTCATGACCTGTCATCCTACCCCCTCCCCCTACTGTGGTTTGTTTCTATCTACAATTCGTATGGTTATCTTTTTATGTGGTAATTATTTTATGATTTAGATAGGAATAAACAAATTCATGAGTTTCATAATCGGTGCGCGAACTCTGTATAAATTTGCAACCATTTCTAATCCCACGCTCTTGATCATGTTGATGTCTTTTTTTAATCGAGAAGAATAAGGCCCCATTCCCACACCCCCCCCCCCCCCCTTCATTCTTCTCAGTCTTCTCTTCTCAATGGATTTTGGGACGAAAAACACAGGTTTGAAGGGTTCTTCATATTATCCCTGAGGCCTCTTACATTACTTTGTCAAGGAAGTGTGCCCAGTTCCATTTTCGGCAACATCCCGTTGACCAACTTGACTAGAGTCTTTGGGGACACGCTGAAGCGAAAGACTTTTGTTGACTCTATGAAAGGTTGAGCAAAATTTGATACAACTGAAGTCGTTTTTTTTTTTGTTCCATTTTTGAGAGAAAATGGAATCTCTGAAAATTCAGGAGGATATTCAAAAACAAATCAGTTAGATGTGGACTCGTACAGATACAGAGAGAGAAAGAGAAAGATAAAGAGAGAGAGAGGGAGAGAATAAATGCAGGGGCTCGGAGGAAAATACAAGACTGAGACAAGGCGCAGTTTATTAAGTAGGGTAAACTTTGTAAAAATCAAAATCAAAATGCGTCACAGATTATATCAGTCATTACAAAAGTTAGGTATTATTTTAAGACCACAAAAAATATTAAGAGAACGTTGAATGAAGTACAAGGTACAGAATATTGAGCTTTCGTGAAGAAGAAAATGATATCATATTAACAGAGAGACAAAGAAAGACATATACAGGGACAGACAGAAAGAGGTAGAGCGGAAGAGAGAGAGAGAGAGAGAGAGACAGACAGACAGAATAAAGACAGACAGTGAGACTAGACAGAAATAGAGAGAAAGAGAGGGAGAAAGGGGGAGTGACAGAAAGATAAGGGAACAGAGAGAGAGAGAGAGATAGAGAGAGAGGGGAGAGGGAAAGGGTACACGTCAAAGAAATTGAAACAGATGAGCATGGGATGATAGCGAAAGCATTCAGACAGCGCCAATAAATTCTGTTAACACGGTTAATTCGCCACTGGCAAACTGGGGAATTGTCAATTATTCCACTGTGCATCTTTTGCCGATTACAACAGGAAATGCATTTTTTTTGTGTGTACACATCCTGGATATGATAATCCAGGAGTCTCATATAGTTATTCAGTTCGGTTTTGACAAACCAGAAGGCTGGAAAACGCGGGAAAAGAATGCACACTAGCGGGAGACCGTGCAGGATGAGAAATATACTTCAAAAAAGCAATTCCTTGGGACAATACTATATCAGTTATTGGTAAAAATTGATTGGAAGATTATCAAGAATTCGCGAGAAAATTATTAGACTGTCAATATATCGAAAGACAGCGTTGTTGATTCGAATGGACTACACTCAGAAATAAAACAAAAGCAACTTAGCCATTAAACATTTTAAATGAAAACCATGAAGTCCATTTTCGGAGACGAACTGAAAATTGTACAAAGCAAACCTTTCTCCTCGGACTACACGATATATTTTGCTCGTCTTCACCGGGGTATGTTCTTTTTTTTTTCTTTTCAAGAGTCCTCGTCCTGCAAGAACTGGGCTAATTATTGCTCTTCAGGGGCTCCCGTGTTGAATGTTGACAAAATGTCTCACCACATACATACACTCTCACCCTCTTCATTCTAGCAAAATCTATCCTCCAGTGGAACGTGACTTCGTCTTTTTTTTCTATCAAACAAAAGCGATACTCCAGGTGCGCTAGTTAACATTTCTCGCCCGGTTTTTCTTATTTTTGCTTCCCGTTCTTTGAATCGTGGCACTTGATTTCCCACTTGTCCCATTTCCCCTCTAACCCCAATTATTCCCATTCATTAATGTCAGCACCTGCAGTTTGTATGCATAATTGGGTTGATAAATCCTTGATTTTTATTCATGTCTTCCTTTTTCTTCAACTTTTTTTTTTCAAAATCTTTACTTGGTTTGAAATTTCAGCCATTTCAGCTGCCTTTTATTCTTTAAGTGTATTGTGTCTTTCGTCAATTTTCTTTATTCTGTGTTTGTCTCTCTTTCTGTGTGTCTTTTTCTGAGTGTGTCTGTTTCTGTTTGTCTCTTACTTTTTTCTCTTCCCATCTTCTCTCTATATATATCTACTTCTTCTCCCCATACTCCTCTCTCTCTCTCTCTCTCTCATTCTCTTTCTCTCTCTCTCCCCCATTCTCTCTCTCTCCATATTTCTTCCTCCGTTCCCCATATCTGTCTCTCTCCTGCTCTCATTCTCTTTGTCTTTTCTGAGTGTGTCTGTTTTTATAATGATGTCTCTTGCACATTGTTCCCCTTCTTGTTTCCCCTTTCTCCCTCTCCCCCTCCCTTCTCTCTCTCTCTCTCTCTCTCTAACTCTCTCTCTCTCTCTCTCTCATTCTCTCTCTCTCTCTCTCATTCTCTCTCTCTCTCTCTTCTCACTATCTCTCTCGATCTCTAACTCACTAAACCCTTGCCATATCAGAGATGTTTCCTGAAGGAAGCAATATTCCTCATTCAACTTTTCCTTCATAGTCATGTTTTTAGAATGTATCAACAGCAATAAACCACTCGATAAAAAATGTTTCTTCAAGTGTAACAACGAGAGTGATAAACTCTCAGCGGTACTTAAACAGTCGCCATCACAACAATTCGTATTTCCATTAGAATGTCCCAAGATGACAATTTTCTCCCCAAGTTTCCATCTTTTAATGATTCCTCTCTTTTCACCATGATAGAAATTTCATTTTAAGGTACATTTAAGACAAATGATTACAATTTTCTTTCCATTCACTGGACGCCAATCTGAATCTTTCTCCCAATCATTGCATCTTTTATCGTCTCCTCTTCTCGATTTTTTCAATACAGAAAAAGATAACCATAAGAATTGTAAACATTTAATAAAACTTTCGTTATGATCTGAACGTACTTCTATAATCTAAAACTTTCCCTTCAACTGTCCAATCAGACATTTCATAGTGTTATCTCCTCCTGAAGGCGAAATGAAGATGATTACAGTTTTCTCCCCAATTATTATCTAAATCCGCGCTTTGCTTGATGGCGGAGGTATATTTTTTACCTTCGTTGCCATGGTGTTAATGCACTGTTTTCACTAAACAGAGCGTGCATCCTGAGTTAGAAGGCCTTTCCACCTATTTACACTTACTGAAGGTGAGTTCTTGATAATACTGAGCAAATATCCAGTCAATCTGCATTGAACTAATATACAGAGCTAATATACCTGAAGATGAAATCACGTGATTTTAAAGATAATCTCTAGTATTGGTCAAACAATTCCAGCGTGCAAGAAACTGTCTTAGAAGTTACTTTGAATGGTTTACCTAGTATCAAGTAGTGTATTTAGCGGTGTAGGGAATACAAAACAATGAGAACGAATTGACTAAATTCGCAAATAGGTACATGGGACTACACACACACATACATATGGCATCATGAGAGACTTCGGTTCACAGATGTGAACTCTTTCTAGTCATATTTTAAATAAGACAGCACTTCGAGAACGATCCTTTTCAAGGGACATTGTTACTGTGGTATAGTTTCACATGGGATAAGAAAAAAAGAATGAAAAATCTCAGAAACTACTTTGCACCCTGATAAGAATGTAACCTTCTCTTTAAATTACCACAATACAGTTGTTGCGTGACGAAAAGGCGCTTCGAATGTTTGCTCCCTGAAAACGAATGTGCATTCAGGATTGGGTGTCAGTGGTTGGACTTAGAGAGCTTTAGGACGGACAAAAAGTGAGCAAACATCACTTTGCTTGCCGTATTTAATCAAGAAAATTGGATCTTCGTCTCCATCTTTCATCAAAATCCGACATCCTGATGTGATGGTTTGAGAGGATGAAAGGAATAAACAGGGTAAAAGGATCGTTACATAATAGGAAATTGGCGATCCGCGGGAATAATTTGGACGAGGAATAAGAAAGAGTCGCACACGCGAGACCAGTCGAGTCAACTTAACATTTGAAGTTTTATTTCTAAAAGAGTTTCAATTTTAAAAGAAAGAGAATCGCCGTGGCTTAACTGACGAGCAATTAAAAAAAGGAAGGTTGGAAGATTTCCCTTCTATCAAGGCAGTTACATTATGGTGAAATGCATTTAAAGGTACGAAGCAATCTTTCTAAAAGGTGATGAAAAAGGTTGCATTGCTTATCAAGTTGTCTTAGAATGTAAGAAAATAAAACGCCTTTGAAATAAAATCATAGTTATCATCATATCAAGGACGTATTCCAAAGTAAGTCGATGGCATCGTCACCTTTGGATCTTTTTCGACGTGTAATTTTACTTTTCTTCAACTTGAATTGCACAAGTGAAGTTCCCATTGAAAGAAGTTGTGTAATGTTGATATAATCATTCCTATTCCTAATAAGGGAGGTATTATAGTGAGCTAATCATTGTACAAATCTGTATGCCTGTCAAATTAGATACCCACAAGCTGTCTCTGACCCTATTTACACTCAAAAAGCTGAACGCATGTCGGCCGATCAATAAGGAAGCAAAGATGCATATTGATTGAACAATAAGCAAGTAAATAACAGCATCTTGCATAATTTAAAGTAGAAAATTGGATTTCGCTGAAAACTGGAGCTTCAAGCAGCAGCGCCGTCGGACAGATCTCTGCGATTTGAGGGCGAGACGGAAGACGAGAAAAACATGCTTGCTTTGCGTTTACTTTTTTTTTATAATTGACAAACTCTACACAGAGAACATGAGGCCCATGTAAGTGGGTAGGGATTCGGACGACCCTTGAGTTTGAAAGTTAATGGATCTTCTAAAGGGTATGACCGATGTCATGTAATATAAACTCAAAAGGATGAGGGATTATTCTGTCACTCACCGCACTCCCTCAGTGTTTGCCACGGACTAATAGGCAGAGGGGGTAATATAGTAGTACAAGCCTGTAGGATCTACGGTAGATATGAAAGTCATGTTACTTTGATGTTCGTACGTATATTGGTTAGTTCGAGGGCAACATGAATCCAAAACTTGACGACTTCAACGTCAAGAGACAATCAAACACGAGTTTGTCTGTATAGCCACTGCAGTATATATGTTATTACGCATCCCTATATAGGCCCTGTTTCATAAAACTTGTTATCAATAACAAGTTGCAATAACTGTTATAAGCTACTGAAATCTTTGCATCTGATTGGCTGAGAGCAAATTTGTCAGAGAAATGTGGCAGTTGTTACTGATAACAAAGTTGTTTTTTTTAAACGGGCCCTAAATGTCCAGCCGACAACTGATACTGCGTAATACCATGTATGGAATGGGCCTTTGTAAGAGGTAAAAATACCTGCCACCATTCCTTTCAGGACCTTAAGAGGGAAAATTTATTTTCGCTCCACCCCACTCCCTCTACACACAGAGTCTGGAGAGGGCCGGCAGGATTCCCTCAAAAAGAATGGTGGGAAAATATCGTCTCCTCTCCCTTTTTCTGACGATAAAACAAGGCCTGGGTCCGCCCCAGCGTTTCCCGACAATGTGAATTAGGCTATTCTATGTAGGAAGCGGTTGTCCCTGAAGGTATCGGTAACATGAACATAGAGAACGGTTGTGCGTGATTCTAATCTCCAATCAATCCCATCTCTTTCACTTGACGGATATCATAACAAATTCCGTTAAAAAATATACGATTTCATTAACAATGTAATCTCGCAGGGAGTAATTACTGATCTTTCCTCTCTCTGATGAATGTCCTAATTATATTTTATAGCCCGCAGAGTTCCTTTTTCTTTCGATTTCCCATTCACCCATCCAATCGCCCATACCACTTGGTTCTGTCATGTTAATAGATGTACATCTAATGCGTCACTTTAGTATGTACCTATTTCGTCTTGTGGTCTAGGTTATTGGCATTAACCCATTGACGACCGCATTCTGTCAGCCCCACAGGCTTAACCCTTTTGAGACAATTGAACCACATTTTGTGGTTTAGCTCAATAACTTTTAATTCAGAGCTCTAAAAAATATACCAGATGCATGAGTAGAAAGAGCAGAAGTTTCTGAGCACACTGTATTGCGTTTGATGCCAGGAATTTTAAAAACGAGAATAAGCTTTAAAATCCTTAAATCGGCGACACATTGAGATTTTCAAAATCATTGTTTTTCATCAAAATTGGCAATTTATTCAACTTTTCGACAAAATTCCTAACCATGGATATTGTTTTTCAAAGAAATTACACCTTATTCGAACCATGTAGCACTGAAAGAAGAAATATTATTGTTGCCGATTTGAAGAACAAAATGTGATCAATTTAGCCCTTAAATAATTCCTGTCCTGAAAGGGTTAATACAAGAACAACTCTGTTCCCATAGGCGATGGGTTTAACTATATAAGACATATATTAGAATAAAAATGCGTTTGCATCAACTGTACAGAACTTTATTATTATTATTATTATCATTTGCACTTCTATTTTCTTTCGGAGATGACTGAAGTTCATCCTTTGCCTCTTTTCATAATAAAATATGTGAAAGAAGAAATAATATCTCAACAAGGATTAAACATTGAAATCCCTAATGGTCAAGTTAAAGGATTTTAACCATGGTAAGGAGAATACTAATAGTACATGCTATGTATAATCACATCTTTTATGAAATATAATGTCTTAATCCGAAAGCACAAGTGAAGCTTGACCCAAACCTGAAAAGCAATCCATTAAAGCTATTCATTCATCTCACCGACAAGCAAAGAAAGACCTCGGCCGCCTTAAGCTGTGGAAAATCATAATGCATATATTCATCTCTGTAATTCTCTGTTTTTCTAGTTCATGTTCGGTTGGGCCAATAATTTACTTCTTATGCCAGACGGATATTTTGATAGTAATTCGAAATGAATGCAAACAAGGGAGCCCTTTTCTGCTGACCTTTCCAAGATTAGCTTGCTTGAGTGGACAAACCCTGCAAGATTTTACGACAAGCCCACGCAGATTTCTGCTAATGAATCAGACGGTGGCATCTAAAGATTAGTGGAAATAGGAAGATTTCACTTGGATTGTTGTTTCTTTGCAAGGTTTAAAGCTCCTTTAAAGCTTTGGTAAAAGCCAAATAAAATAAATTCCTATATGTCGTACCGTCTTCCTTCCCCCTTTTTTGGCCAATATATTTTTGTTATTAGTTATTTTTGTTCCAAAGTTAGATAAATGATAATCTGAGTACATCGAGACAATGAGGTAAAAAAAGATAATGCACTTTTGCTGTGTTTCGAGCCTCTTATGTGCTTGTACAAATGAAATTTGATTAAGAAAATTAATTTGTATGTACAGGAAAAAATAATCGAATATCAAATAACATGGAACTCCCCTCCCCTCCACAATATAGAAACATCCGGACGAGAAACTATGAATCAATTTTGCTTGGCCTGAGACATCTAAAACCTCAGCAATAACTTGAAGATAAAAACGATTCTCTGTAAACAAAGAAATAACGTGGCATTACCCTCATATATCCAGGCACGAGTCTTAGTTTTTATTTCATACATAGGTGAACAACACTTAAAAAAGAAAAGGAAATAAATACAACGTATAAAAATTTAATGTGAATCTATTATAAAATACACTAAAATGAAAAACCATATCTTTGATTATTATTCTTTCCCAAGCACTATCTTGCGCGACTGAAAAAAGAGACACAATAACCGTTATTAGATACACATCCACTGCAAGGTGGCATGTAAGATGTTTTGCTTTTTCAATTTTCTCTAAGAATTGATAAACGTTGATCATGAAACAATGAGAGTTGTGTGTCTCGGAACAAAATGTAGACGTGCGATCTCCTTGGAAACAGAATTTTATTGTCTATTGTTCAAGTGTCAATTTAACCTTCACGAGCTTCGAGAGCTATCTCAATATGTGATCTTGGAATAATAATTGCAAGAAGGATTTCTCTTCGAGGAGATTGACTTTCGTAAACTTATTGTTTCAGTCGATCGAGTTGCTCAATGACAACCGAATTACCTTCTTGATTTGTTCTCATGTATTTATGAGGCGAGGATGTTATGTATCTGACCAATTTTATTGTGACCTCGTCTTGACACTAAATTGGCATTGTGGTGGAAGACATCGGCTGACACTATTCATTTTAAGGAACTTTAAGATTGTTATAGTTAACCCGTATAGACATTAAATTGGCAATGCGGTACAAGAGATACCTGTTTATTGCGATTAGTCTGGCACTCTTCAATCTGAAGGACTTTCCCTTGTAAGATATATTATTATCAGACCGATTTTTATAGTGCCTCGACTAGACTGCTGGCGATGGGATGCAAGAGATGTGTGGTGATTAGTATGACACTGCTCATTTTGTTGAAGGACTTTCATGTTAGACACGGTTGATTTAAAGAAAGGGTGCAGTCTGAATGTGATATCAAATTTTGAAGGTGTTAGTATGAAGGAACAATGGCGGATTCAGGGGGGAGGGGAGGGGGTACAACGTAATGTAATAACCCCCTTTTATTACTTGTCAAAAAATGTTTTCAGAATTGTCTACCACCCCACCCCAATCCCCCCCCCCCCCCCCCCCGATAAAATCGCCGGCCCACCTCTGTGTAGAAGCGAGATCGTCTATCGAGAGAAGTGTTTTGACCAGGATATGTGGAAGTCGTGCATGGTACAGAATAATGCGGAGCTCGTTATTAGTGCACGTATACGTACTCCTTCATAGTCAGTCACTGCAGTGCCACAATAGACATTAACCCGTTGATTACTGAATTCTATCAGTCCCATAGACTTAATACAGGGACCCCTCGGTTCATGTAGGTAATGGGTTAAGACAGAATACATCAACATCGTTACATCGTAATTTCTAGGAATCAAACAATAAAATAGTAATGAAAAAAAATTAAACTATTGATCAAACCCTAGCCAAAAGTATCAAATTCGACAAAGTGACTTGGTGTGGAAGCAAAAGAGAATACCAGAGACCTTAATCATGATAAACAATGATGATTATGTAGATTTTATTATCTTATAGATCACAAGTGTTACAATATCCTTTGAGCACCGAAATATGTAGCCCTGCTAAAGCATTTTGCGTGGTTGATATATACGCGCCTTATAAGAAAGCAATATAATATCGTTATCCCTAAAGCGATTGTGATCGATGAACAAGAAGTCGCTCTATATACTTCCACAGAGAAACAAATCGTCGGTTGTATTGCATCATTAAAACACATTTGTAAACAGTATGATCACTGTTTGTCCCGAGTTTCAGCTTACACTGCTTTCCTGAAAAAAAAATAAGCTTTATAACTTCCTGCATCCAGCTTTGATTACATTTAAACAAACAAGGCAAAACAGGGCCATATTGACAACAAGAGAGGAGTTTTGTAAGAGAAGAATCCTGTGATTCTATACCGACTCTGTCATCCGATCGTACATCCCAAGGTGTTTTCGACCCCTTGTGACCGTATTTATAGGACTACAATCCCAAATTAGCCAAAGGGACAACAGTACGATTTTCCCTCTTTTCGGTTAGGTCTCTCGTTGGCCTATGGTTAGGTGAACAACATGCATGGCCCCGTTTCATAAAACCTGCTATCAATAACAAGTTGCAATATCTGATATAAGCTACTAAAATCCTTGCATCTGATTGGCTGTGAGCAAATTTGTTATTGAACTGTGGCAGTTTTATGACACAGGGCCCAGACCTAGTTTCTTTTTAAAAATCTTCAAAAAATGCTCTTTTGGTGGCACATAAATAATGCTGTCGCCGAAAGTATACCATGTCGTGTTCTAAATCAAGAATCCGTCTTATAATATGGACAATCCTGAGTGGTAAAGCTTTACCGTTAAATTCGTAAACTACATTGCAAATTAAAAGTGGATTGTGATCGGCAACATCATGATTCTTTGGTAATATGATCTGCTATTAAAGCCAGTTTCGCAGTTTGTGTTTACCAGTCGTCATCTTTATATTATTATAAAAAACAACAACCACATGCGGTAAATACATGTGGTAAGTAGCTATATAAACACTATGTGTTTTTGGTGACGGCTTTGATTCTCATGCCTCTAAATGTATAATGAAAACCTCTTGAGGAGCTAGAAAAAACTCTTTAAAGATTATTATCTCTCGCGCACTTTGAGGCCAATAATTACCAAGCATCAAGCCTTTACAACAATGCATAATGAATCTGTATGCAGCGCATAGATTCTTCCTACTGTGTTCACATCTTATAACGACAGTCGCTAAGGGTCCTTCAAACATCATGCTGTTAACCACCTCAAAAAACCGTATGTAAAACGGCGCCCAGATGGCATGCTCCCGAAGGTGGAGATAATGCATACATTGTGTGCGGACAAGCCTGGATCCGATGACCTTGGTAATTCGTAAAGAGACATCATAGATGCATTAAGAGCGATATAAGTCCAGAATATAATTTTTGTCTCAAGTCGTCGCCATTTTTCAATTGTTTTGGGCTAAATTCTATGACCCATACGTTGTTCGGTCATCCTTGTTTGCTGTTGATTTCAATTTGATTGTCAGATTCTCGGGGATACATGTAATTGGCGTCAGAATAGCTCTTGCAAAACAGTTATCACACCACTTACAACCTTTATTTAGATCAAATTCGTCATATTGCCTCAGTTTTGCGACGGTATTGATTTATTTTCATATCTATCACGGCATGCAGACTCCCCCGGGGATAAACATATACTCTCTACATCCAGCTAACACAATTCTGAGATATCATTTCTCGAGAATTGATTTATAGGTCTCCATGGCTTGATAAAGATATATGTTGACGTCGTATATTTCAAGCTCAATTCAAGCTGCAGGCTTGAGAAAAGTGAGAAAAGACATGCGTTGAGATGTATTATGCCTTATGGAATGGAATGTTTATTTGTCTCTACGTTGTGTCCGTCAATTTTAGTTGTCGAATCACCCGGCCTATCTATAACAATTTCTCAGAGGATCGCAAATGCATCACGTACTAATGTCATGGTGAGCGACCTTTATTTTAAGAATATCGGAAACGATTGCCAGTTGATAAACAACAATGACATCATTCAAATTGCTCTACTTCATAGAAATATTTCGTTTTGAAATCTAAAATGATCTAAATAATTGCCCTTATAATAAATATCACTTCAACACGCTAACTGGCTTTACATTTCAACATGCCATTCACTCTAAAAAAAATGCAGACGACGTCGCAGTGAGATCGCTCTGTTGATCGAAAGATGCCCCATCGCTTATTACGTTCCCGCCTTTCAGCAAGTGCTAATTTGCTCGGCACTCATCGCGGCATCTGCGTTTTGTTTTAGAATTCGCTTTTGAGCATGCAGGCAGTGTTCCCTGGGGCAAGTCGAATTCATATTTCCCTCCACCTCGGCCATGATTGACATAACCAGGGCGTGCGTGCTTCATATCACAAGACAACATACGATTCCAATATCCAATGATCATTCGCTATTTTTAAACCACATTCTTACGAATTCGGGTGTTGAACCCTACATCGAAATTCAACTCTTACGCTTCTTATGTTGTCGCATTTTTCCACTATATTGAATAAAGTGTCGTCATGCAAGTTCATGAAACTCGGGGGGGGGGGCTGCAGTCAAGTTAGTCCAAATAATTAAGTTTATACGCATTACGTCTATTCTCTCTTTCTTACGCCATACATTGAACAAAATGTTGGCATTTTTGTGAATGCGGGTGCCGAACCTGACACCAAAGAATACAATTCTTAAGTATTTTAAGTAAAGTCCACATCAAGCCGTTTTTAACAAGATGTACCCAGTTGAAACATTGAAAGCATAGTTCCTAAGTTCAAAGATCATTTACTAATTTTATTTTAGATCATAGGCACGCAAGGCATGTATACAATGTCCCATAAACAGTGACGAATTCTACTATAATAATTGCAGGTTGAAATCAAAGAACACTAATTTATGTTGCTTAACTGGAGATAGTAGGGACATATCGGTGAAGTGATGTTTAAGATTGTTTCAACATGTACAAGGCTTGGTGTAAGAATTTGCGATTTACGATATGCCCACTTATTTTTTTTTAAATATATTTACAGTCAATACTTATAGTCAATCAAGCATGTTCAAATCCACCGAAGATAGTGACCAAGGCATTCAAATCGATGGAAGCATGAACGTAGTTTAAGACCTGATCTTCAAGGTTAAGAGAAGACATTTAGTATTCCTGACTCTCCAACCCCTCAAATTTAAACGACGTCAAGACGTGTTTTGAATATTTAAACTTAATCATCACCTTTTAATCGCCTCTTGCAGAAGTAAACAGCGTGGATTTTTTTTAATCGCACTCAAGATCGATCAAACGTAGGTAGTACGA
The DNA here is from genome assembly GCA_025617745.1 of Heliocidaris erythrogramma. NCBI lineage: Eukaryota > Metazoa > Echinodermata > Echinoidea > Camarodonta > Echinometridae > Heliocidaris > Heliocidaris erythrogramma. The sequence continues at coordinate 31,569,440 of CM046866.1, read as the reverse complement.
GAAAACCGTCACGGGTGACATTTTAAATCTGCACTATAAAACACTACTGAAAATCTACAGTAATTAATATACAATTTGAGATTAAGAGGAGGAAAATCGCAATATTCCTCAAGTATGTTTAAATCTAAGTAAGACAATGATCCAGGATTTGAAATAGATGGAAGCATGAATATGGAGATGAGACCCAAATACCGGAGAAACGGTGAGTCACTTCTAACATCTATATTATAAAACACAAATGAAAATAATAATAATAATGATAATAATTTTGTTTTACACAGGGACGCCTCATCATCTTCAATGCTGTTCTTCATAAGGGCCCTACAAAATCTGCGTAAAAATTCAATTTGGATGAAGAGGTAAAGGATGTAACCGTGGCCATCTTCAGGTACTCTCAAATCTACCGAAGATAGTGATCAAGAATTTGAAATCGTTGGAAGCATGATTAAAGGAATGAGACCTGACCTTCAGGGTCAAGAACCCTTCGCAGACATCTCAAAAGTCTGACTCCCAACCCCCTTAATATCAACCACGACAAAACGTGTTTTGAATATTCATGTTTCATCATCACATTTTAAACACGTCGTGTAGAGGTAAACGGCATGGAATATTTTATCGCTCTCAAGATTGAACAAACTCTAGATTCTTTCAAACATCTACAAAATATTTGAACACTCAGTTGCTATTCCAAGGTCGCTATCATTAGTTGGATCAAATTGATAAAACCATGAGTCGCATCTAAAATCTACATAAATGCACTCAAACATAAGACCATGAATGTTCATATTTGGAGATGAAAGAGGAGAAATTTGTAACGTTTATCAAGTACGTTCGAATCTACCGTAGATAGTGATGGAGGATTTGAAATCGATATAAACTTTGTTTTTGAGGGGGGAAAACCCGGAGCAGACATCTTGCCAGTCTGACTCCTCAAAACTCAATTTCCAAATCGCAAAACATGTTTTGAATATTTACATTTCATATTTCAAAAAAGTCTTGAGAACTAAGTGGCATGATTTTTATCGCAATTTTGAACAAGCCTCTTGTTTCTCGCAAAATGCAAACATTTATAGAAAAAATGACAAATCAATTACTATTCCAAGATAACAAATATCGCCAAAAACTCATAAACCATGAGTCATTCTAAAATCTACAAAAATGAGCTCAAACATAGGAAAATGAATGCCTAATCTCGCTTAAAAAGGGTGAAATGAAGACAGTGATCAAGGATTTGAATCGATGGAAGCATGATTCGAGCTAAGATATGACCTCCAGCATGGTCAAGAAAATTTAGCCGACATTTTACCAAGCTGATTGCCACCCCTCGATTTTAACCACGCCAATATATGTTTTGAATATTTATGATTTATCATCACTTTTTGAATACGCATTAATCGTAGAGGTACACTGCGTGGAATTGTGCACTCAAGATCGTACAAGCCTCTAGTTTATTTTAAACATCTATGAAATCATTAACAACTTAGTACCTATTTTGAGATCGCAAATATCGTAGAAACATTCGAGTTGGATTACATATAAAGTACAATGAGTCGCATTCAAAGTCTACTTTACAAAGTACCACTGAAAATCTATAACTATGAATATTTAATTTGGGTTTGGGGTGACACTGTAACGAATGCCATAAAGTACTTTCAAATCTACTGAAGATGTCGATCTATATATAGGCACTGAAATCGATGGAATCGTGATTATAGATAAGGCCCGACCTCCAAGGTCAAGAAACCTTGGCAGACATCTAGCCAGTCTGACTACCAACCCCCTCGATTTCAAAACGTGTTTTGAATATTTATGTTTTATCGTCACTTTCCAAACGCGTCTTGTAGAAGTAAACGGCATGGAATATTTTAATCGCTCTCAAGATTGAAGAAGCCTCTAGTTTCAACGGATTCCTGCCTCGGGGACATGTCACAGGAGAGGAAACGTTCACATCTGAAAATTTAGCCAGAGCATGGTGGATTAGAATAAAGCTTGAACTTCGAGTCCTACCGTTTAACTTATAAAGATTTCTATATACGCTTCATCCGTTTATCACTATTTCTAAGTCATAAATCTAATTTCCAACTCGAGACTCATAATGATTATCATAATCATTTATATCAATAAGAATCATGTGAGACTTGACGCTATATTTATCTGTCATATAATTTGGTTGTATGTCATTATTTGGGGAACTTGTTTTCTGACATCTATCGAAATGAACCTTGTGATAGAGATGGCAGATATTTCTATTAAACAAATATAAGACCCGCCAAAATAAGATGCAAAAGATGACACATGTTCCTGTATCTCTGTTATTTAATGTTGGGTAGCATCCGACCTTTAAAAAATTGGATGTGTAAAACTATGTCTTCATTCATAATGAACGAGCTGCAGAGGTCGAAGGTATCATGGGTACGAACGTGAATGAATTATAGATGTGCTTTTAGGCTACTTTGAATAATGGAGTTGGCCATTTTCTTCCTTTTTTTTCTCGAAACAAAGATGATGGCGATCCTGATGGCAAGCATGCATGAATACAGAAATGTGGACAGATTTAATGTCCGATGTGAACGGATTCACATGGGGAGCCACAAAACTTCAGGCGTGACTGCAAATATAAAAACGGAATAAACCACTTCAAGATAATACCACAAGTTGCGCAAGTGCGGAGGATTCACAAGTGTGAATATGATGAGCAGGTGTTTTTTGGATAAAGGAGTGCTTATTTTTGCAAACCACACCAAATCTTTGCGGCACAGTTAATGGGACTGTGTCTTTAAAAGAAATCTCAGTAAAGAGTTGTTGCTATGACTTTTTGTTTATTATTAATTTCATTCTATGGAAACCACACTAAATCTTCACGTCATCGCTCATAAGAATGTACAATTAAAACAAATAATAGTTTTTAAAAAAAATATTTTCCATGGCGTTTGTTTCCTTTTGGGGGAAATTCGTTCCCATTACTGCTTTCCATTGTCTTTTCAAATATTATAGAACTTTTGTTTGTCCAAAACCAAAATCATGTTCTTTTCTTAGTGTCATTATGAGGATCATCTTCGTACATATTGCATAGTGTTTGTTTGTTTTTCACTTGGATGTGGAGTAAAGTATAGTGCCATAGTTTTGTGACGGAATTGTGTCAGAAACTGTCCATCAAAAAGATATTCCGAACGACTGATTATGTAGGTAATAAGAATACATTATGTGTATCACACCGCTTCGGAATCATCATATCTTGTTGGAAATCGTAAACGATGAAGAGCATTAATTGCACACAAATATGGATACATGGGACTACACAAACACGTGGCGTCTTCATTTGGTTCAAAGCTCTCAGCTAGTTCTAGTAACTTGGTTATAGTACAAATATGAAACCGAAAGCATTTCGAGGACAATCCTTAACACCGGTCATTGCTGCAAAGTACATAGGTATATAAGAAGAATGAGAATTTTGTGTTCACTTTTACCAGAACTGTTTGTTTGTTTTTTGTGTTGTTGTTTTTTTTTGTCAAGGCCGAATGAGGCATCCCTTGACTACAAGTGAATCTGATAGTTGCGTCGTCTTCACGATCACCTATTAAAATAACCCATTTTCGAAACGAGGTGAAGATGTTTTATCAATGACCATCAGCAATTATTGATGCTAATCAATTGGGGCGCAGCTGGTAACGTGCCAGTGACAGATCGGGTTCCCTCCGTGTGTGCATATATAGCCTGTGGCGATTGGTGATAGAAGCCTGTAATAGTCAACAAGCGCTATATGTCCTTTTTCTTTTTCTTTTTCTTACATGTTTAGGGCAGTTGGTTGCATCAAAAAATTAAAAAATACCTAGGACTCTATATAGAAAGTTTTGATAGAGGACGTCTCTATCAATCTTTGAAAAAAAAAGCTTCGGCAGATCCACTCGACAATTTCTGATAAAAATATTATGATTGTCATCATGGATACATTAAGATTTTACACTAAATAAAATCAAAATGTTTTCGCTCTGATTGTTATCATGGATTAAAAAGGAGAAATTTATTCTTTCATTTCTTGCAAAAGTTTAACATTTCACATTTCACAAAACGATGTAATTTAGAAGAACTTAAAAATATATCGTTGGAGCTACGGAGTCTACATCTACAAAGTCAAGATTTTTCTTGTTGTCACGGGCAGCGTTGTCAGCGAGATCCAAGATATATATATATAATAGCGATAACCCAATGCCATGTTTAAAGGCATGACTTTCCCTCTACATGAGTACCAACAAAGAGAAACATTTTATTTTTACGTCCAAGATCAGGGTAAAATGAATCTACATTCGTACTCCACGCCTTCCACGGTATTAGTTTTGCCTTAATATCTGCTTTGGATCTGTGTTTTCTCAGAGAAGTCATCTTGCACTACCCTTTTCTTCTTCTCTCATTATGTCTTTCATTGTCTTGTTGGCACAAAGGATATTGCTGTTACATTTGGTGTTCTATTGTTAGATGCTCAAAATGTACGACATGGATATAATCCCGTATTTAAAAACGTATGACATTGCATCATCGCCTCTCAAAGAGCGCGCATTCACGTTCGGGGTGAATATATACCATCTAGTGCACGTGGACACAAGATTGTGCACAGGTGTGACGGGTCGAATTACATGCATTCAGGGTGATGCGATCCGAGACGGGAGGAGAACATTCCAAAGATATTGGGGAAGTGGAACGTCAGTCACGTCCCGATGCGCCTCCATGGATCCGTTGGGGATGGTGGTGAGGTGTGGGATGAAGGCATCCCTTCCTTTCGAACGTGACTTGGAGATAGGAAGAGCAAATCATCTCCATTCTTATCGAAGTGATGCCCCGAGGTGGCGTCTAGGAATGAGGAGCAGGCAGGAGGAGGGATGCCGATGGATAGATGAAAATGGAAGAGTGAGGAGATGATGGAACAGACCGATGCCATACTATAGAGAATTTGTAGAGGAAGAGAGAGAGAGAGAGAGAGGGGGAGAGAGAGAGAGAGAGAGATGGGGAGAAATGGAGAGAGATGGATTTGGATGCTATAGAGGAGGGGGAGAGAAAGGTTCCCCACATTTTTACTATACTGGACTGAGCTGTTATTAATTATGTATTACTCTTTGTATCATTTGATTCATGATTATGTTCATATTTTGCTTCTCATTGTTATACACAGTAATTATTGATCTAGATGCAGACTGACAATACTGTAGACAGAAAGGAAATGTGAAGGGGAGGAGAGCGTGTGTGGAAAGAGAGAGAGAGCGAGTGACTACAGAGCGGGAGAGTGAAGTATATACATAGAGAGAGAGGGAGAGAGAGAGATGGAGAGGGAGAGGGGGAGGGAGGAAAGAGGGAGTTTTAAACAAAACGTAAAGAAATGGGAAATAAAGGACGGAGGAATTAATCCTGGGGAGCGTTTCATCAAGCTTTTTGTCGGTGATTTTTACCGACAAATTTGCTCTCAGCCAATCAGATGCAAGGATTTCAGTAGCTTATAACAGTTGTCGGTAAAAATCACTGACAAAACGCTTGATGAAATGCTCCCCTGATGTAGATTGGATAATATTATGCGCCTAGACAGAAAAGGGAAAATATGATAGGAAATGGGACTCAGTGGAATGCGTGGGGGAAGACATCGTCGTATTCGTTGTTTCTCTTTAAGTCTCAATCCGAACGTGCAATAAAATCGCAGTCAATTAACGTCTCAATAAGAAATAGAGCAATCGAGCTTATCCTTCACGTGTTATTAACTGCCATGATTGAATGCATAATGCATCGAATGAAATACAAGTAAAACAAAATGTAGCATTTATATTGCTATAACTCTTGAATACCCCTTTCTAGAAATGAAACTGTGTAGTTTGGAAAATTTGCATGATTTTCGCATGAAAATAATTTACAATAGCCCTTATCTAATCTAATATCTTAGACGGTTTAGTGGAACGTTGAATGGCTGATAAATAAAACTACATAATTATAATTAGAAATGTTTATCATTGATTTGTGCAAAGAAGGAATTAGAGGATAGAATACCACAATGCCCTTTTCCGTGACACCAAATTACGTCTGAAACAACGACTGTTTCATTAGCGGATACTACTTCAAAACAAGTCAGCATCACAACATCACAAGAAGTTCATATCCTATTCTAACCTTCCTGATGAAAGCCAGCCTGGGCCCGTTTCATGATACTTGTTTACAAGTTACAATAATTGTTATAAGCTACTGAAATACTTGAAGCTGATTGGCTGAGAGCAGTGGCGGATCCAGGCAGGGGCGCCAAGGGCGCGCGCCCCCTTTAATTTTTCTGTTTTGTGATTTTTACCGTGGAAGGGGGGATACCAACTCCCACACCCTGTGCTCCCTCGCCACTGGCGCCCCTCTCCCATTTCAAATTCCTGGATCCGCCACTGGAGAGAAAATTTGTCATTGAAATGGGGCAGTTGTTATTGATAACAAGTTTTATGAAACGTGGCCCAGATTCTCTGCCGCACAATACCGTCATTATGCACAATCACCATAATCTTAATGCGATATGACACAATAATTATCTTCGGCTTTTAAACAAGACAGTCATTTGCAGACAGCAACACTCTCGTTTCTTATGGCTTCGGGCATTGCAATTAGCGCGATAGCTTTATTTTCCAGTAATGACGGCCCAAATCCCAAAGAATCTCCTTTTGAATTTCCAAAGGCTTTAGGAGATATCACATTGGATAATGAAGCAAAGAGCCTAAAGAAGATTGGCTCGTGATCAGGAGACGCCAGCCTGAAACGGAGAATGAGCCATGTCTCTTGTTTATTCAACTTACTAGAACATCAGCGACGTATTAGCTTACGACCCCAAACTTCATCAGAAGCCACTGTCGCAAAGATATTATTCTTGGGATCTAGAGAAAAGTCAATTCAAATAGTCAAGATCCCACAGAGCTGTTTCCTCAAGCGTAGGTTCTGAATGCCATCTCTCAGGAACTTGGAAGGCACGAATCCTATCATATTGCAATCTCGCGCTTAAAAACAAACACAGATCATCCAATATTCACAGATTGATGTCAAAAAGCGAAGATAATGGTTGAAATGGATTTAGAATTTTGATTGGAGAACTTGGATTCGTTAGGGGTACAGATCACAGGTTTCTGATTAAAAGAGTTGGAGGGAAGAATATGAGTAGCCATCTGCAAAGGAATACTATAGTTTAGCAATAACATAAACCGCTCACGTCGAATGAAAGATATTGCATACACGGACGGGAGAGGAATGAATCAGCTGAGATATCACAATTCTTTCTTACCATCCGAGAGTTCTAAATAATCATCATGATCATATAACAGTGGGATATGGTATTAGCTGCGTGCGGCAAATGCCATGTCAACATTATCCATTGTCATCACTAAACATATATGTGCATTGAGTCCTACGTGTAGATGAAACGAAAGGAGATAAAGTGGGTCACGATGTAATATCATGAATTCAAATAGCCTCGGGATGAAAACTGGATGAGGGTATATCATTCTCTTGAATGCTGGTAATCAAACTGGATTTCGAGAGGAAAGTTACTGTGTAAAAGCATGAAGCGGTCTGCAGCTTCATGGTAAAAGTCACTCTACATTGTTTTATCATAATATATACAGTAGAATTTTAATAAAATTACGAAACCTTGCTGAAAATCACAAACTCTGAAAATTACAACCACAGGTAGGCACATATGGGACTAGGTAATTCTATTAGTACTCTCAACAAGCTCGATTGTCTCATGTTACTATGATCTCTAGATCTGCATCTCTTTCTCTCTCTCTCTCCCTCTAAGCTTTCTCTTATTTCTTCACTTCCTCTCCTCTCTTTGTAACACCCCCTCTCTCTATCTTTCTCCCTCTCTTTCTTATCATAATTTTTTTGCACCACGCCATCACTGCAGTGCAGTGTAAGCAAGCACCGAAAAACATAAAAGCACTATTTCAGTAACTGAGGATCCGCATGGTGTTCATTGATATCCTAGACAAGTCTTCTAAGTGAGGTCAAGCGAGAAGAAGAAGGATATAGATGTACATTTTCTCCCTTCCTATCTTACTTCTTATTCCTCTTCTGTTACTGCTACTAATTCTACTTCTTTCTCTACACTTACATTTGTATCTTTCTCTCTCTTTCTTGTAACACATTTCACTATGTCCATCACAGCTCTGCCCACTATCGAATGCCTTTTCTACACTCAAGACCTAAATACGGTGTTCATTGATATTCTACATCAGGTAGACAATGCTTCAGAGTGAGGTCGAGCGAGAAGAAGGAGGATATACATGTCCATCTAATCTCACTTTCTCCCCTCTCTCTTATCTACCTTTCTCTTTCTGGTTTTAACAGAACGTGTTTGGGAATAGCGAGCATGGAGTATCCGGATTTCCATGAAAGAATGATTCAAACAGCAATTATTCAAACACTTTGTTGATAATAGAATATTGAAACACAGGGATCACTGCTGCTGATGCTGATGATGTTGAAATTTAACAATAACAATAACAACAGCAACAACTAAAACGCATCAATAACTGTTTTTGTTACTAGGCTATATTGCTACTGTCACAACTACTTCACCAACTCTACAACTACCGCAGTCACTATCACTCTTCAGTGCATGTTGACGCTATTTATTGAACTCTTCATCACCGTGGGGATTAGTTAATTACTTCGAGTATCAACCCCCCCCCCCCCCCCAAAAAAAAAAAAAAAAAAAAAAGTCCATGTACCAAAATTGATATTAACATTTCCCAAAGAATCCATTAGTTTATTAAATGCTCCTGTCGCGACCACCTTACGCGACTCTCTGGCAAAGTCACCGGTATCCAAACTTGACATCTCTCGGTCAGCACCGTTTACCGATATTAGATGTCACCTATGCCCTGAGGATTTGGAGGGAGAGGAGAGGCAGAGGAGATAGATTTCTCTCTTTCATTCTCGAGTAAGGTACGCCGCTCTAGGCTCTGATATTTGATAATGAGGTAGATATATGATGTTGGATGATGGAGCTAGTCAGAGGTAAAGTGAGTACCATAGAGGGATGGGTGATGTATATAATGCACCTGTAACGTCTTCAGACTTGAGTGTGTTATCTTGTCCATCTAGTTTATTCTCTCTCTCTCTCTCTCTCTCTCTCTCTCTATCTGCCCCTCTTATTCTTTCTATCCATCTCCTTCTCTACTGTAACATGAACTGTTTACTAGGCAGCGCACGACAACTTTTTGCTTACTGGGAAATCAACTAAGGATAGATTACATTGTTTCATGTATGACAAAAGTGACTAGCATTCTCCTCTGTCGCTCTCTCGCTTTCTCTCTCTACTCCTCATCTCTCAGTTTCTCACTCTCTTACCATTTTCTCTCTTTTTTTAAATATTGTGAAATTCATAATCAATAATATTCCCAACGTCCGAAAATATTTTTCTAAGGTAACCAAGGAAACCACGGCATTCATTTTGAACCGTTTCTATTATGTGAAACTAGGAGGATCTGATGTTCGCATCTCAATAAATTGCAGAACCTTAAACGTGCCGAATGCGATCGAAGAATGTGGTATATTGACTAATGCGATAGAATGCAAGGCATGACTATGGGTGTTTCGAAGATCTTCATACTGTGAACACACCGTGAATACACTACCACACACTGTGTTATCATTTCGGCAGCAGGTGGGTGTGTTGCCGGCTTCTTCTTGGTGACCTTCTTGGTGATATCCTTCTCAGCCATCTTGGTAAACGTTACATCGCGAAGTGAACAAAACGAACATAGCGAACAAAACGAACAAAGCGAACATACTGCGAACACGCTGCGAGCACACTGCGTTCATACTACGATTATGATGTGACCCACTACCCTGCAAACACACTAATACTCTTCTGTGAGCAAACTGTGAACACTCTTTGAACACACTGTGATCAAACTGAGATCACAGTGTGTTCACAGTGTGGTAGCAATGTATTCACAGTGTGTTCACAGTATGAAAATATTCGAAAAATAGTCAGCCTTGACCACACTGTGTACACACTGTGTCCATGCTATGAATTCACTGCAATCACACTGCCACTACACTGCTATCACACTGTGATTACACCGATTACACAGCAGTATGACAGTGACGGACTGTCATCAAAGAGAGAATCACATTGTGTGTATATGCATCGTGATATCGCAGCATGACCACATTCATGCTTTGTGTCATTTTAATTGTATTCACAACGTGAACATACTGTGTTCACGATGTGGCATCCTATGTTCTCTCTCTCTCTATATATATATCTCTCTCTCTCTCTCCCTCTCTCTCTCTATATATATATTATATCTCTATCTATATATCTCCTGATTACCAAATTAATGAGGGGAACATTCTTGTCTACTGGAGAAATGGTATAGCCAAAGAGTAAAAAAAACATTTCAAGTTCAATGCCCTAAATCGAATGTTGAGCACCTCACTATGCTATTGGTTAACCTCACCGAAGTTAGCAGCCTTCTGCGTCATGTTTCACAACCAATGTACTAGTACGTGCTGAAGATTGAAACCTCGCTCGATGCCATTTAGACTGTTTTCGTTGCTGAACAAGGGAAAAGTTTGGTGCTTGGTAAACTAAAATATAGCCTTTAGATAGAAGTATCAATTACCGTTACGCTACCTACAAGATCTCAACACCGCATGTGCAAATTGCGTGAAACCAACCGCAACCAAGTCTTGGTTTCACACCTCTAACAGCTTTTTTTTCCAAACAAGCAGATATTGTGGCTAACGTTAAAAAACAAACTCAGAAACTAAGAGGAGGGGCCGTCAGAGAAATACAATCATTGTCATTGTCAGGAGAATCGATAAAGAACGAAAAAGAAATAAAAAGGAAATCCAACAAGTAACAGCAAACAAACAAATAAAACTAAATGAACTTATCATGTGCGAGAATGCTGCCAAGAGAGTATTAATAAGTTCACATCTTCGTGAGATTTCAGCGAAAACAAATCGGATTGTGAGAGATCCTCATTTTAAGACGGGTTGCTATACCAATATGAATATTTCATCGATTTCAGTTTCTACAACCTGACGACCTTCAGAGATTATTGCGATGGATGTTTAAGTAGAAGCGATCTGTCTGCACGAGTACGGAAGCGAAAACAATTGAAGATTGATAATCCTTTTAGATGACGTACTCTGATTCTCACATGGTCCTTGGAAAGGTTGGGATTTAAAGGTAGTATTAAAGTAGAAGAAGCAGTAAATGGAATTAAGAGATCGGAATAATAAAAATAATAAACACTTCCTCATTTTATTGCCATATTATACACATTTCCCACTAATTGGTATCAAAACATGGTTACATAGAAGACGATATTATTTTGAAAACCGCAATGGGCTAATTACAATATTGATATTGGATTATTATATTATGCGCTTATATGCATTCTTCAAAATAGTATATGTAGCATTTGGGAAATGAGTCCAAGTAAAATATTAAAACAAAGGTTTTAGTATTACCTGCAGTTAAATACCTTAACAGCAATATTGACCACAAACTTGTTTACCACAATAATGCATTGAATTTAATTGAATTGACATGGTTTATTGAATATAAAAATCATTGCTAAAAGCTGTATTGATATTTTTTTACATTAAAGATATATTATACATAGTAGTAAAATGTGAGTATACAATAACAATAATCAAAATGAGTTAGTATCAATATAAATTACAATAGCAACAAAGTAGGTATAATTCAAAATCAGTTTTTCGTTTAACTATTGGGGAGAGTAAGTAATTATTACCAATGTTTAACAAAACTGTGAACTGGTTTCAAAAAAAAGGTTAAAATGTGATAATGATTCATGCCGCAAAAATGAATGGCACTGAGCTTGTATGGTGTAAATATAACGAATACTGAGCATTGCAACTTTGAGGATTGTGACCTTAGTTGGATCCAAAGAAAGGTGAAGGATTGAACATCCCTTGTCAATAACTCTTGCCTTGAATCACTACTTCACTTGCATGGAATGACTATTTTATTTCATCTGAGTACGGAGAGTTTGAGAGGAGTAAAGTCACAGGAAGAAGCAGGGTGAGGGCACAGTAAATGATGGATGGTTTATGAGACACACGATCGATTGTAAGCAAGCACCATGTTATTATGACCACGGGGATTTCAGAAACATTGTTTGCGCAGTTCAAGATGCTTCAGGTTGTTGGAAGGTAGAGGGTTCTGACTAAGACAGACTTAGGAGCCTCAGGGATTCAAGGATATGTTATCACTGAGAGAGGAGGCCTCCTGTATTCCAAGATAAATATGAACATGTCAAAACGAGTCATTCATGTATGAGAGTTTCTGATCATGGAGGTCGTTGTTCATTCTATAGCATTTAAAAAATGGCACTGTGTTTTCAACTTTTTTATCAAATTTCCCTCTTAATCGATCTTAGGCAGTCTGCTTACTTTTTTTTTACTATATTGCTCAAGCAGAGATTTAAAAAAAATGCAGGCTGGGGGAAATGCCCTGTATTTGCCTCTATCATACAGTGATATTCAGTGACAGTGACCCAGACCGTGGTAAAGATACCGTCTTTGCTTCATCCACATGATCCTGGATAAGCATCCATCCATAAGATCCAGCATGACCGAGCATCATCCTTCATCCATACCCCATTCAATCAGGGCTCTCACCTTAATGGATTCATCGTTTAGTGAGAAAGAGAGAGAGAGAAGGGTGGGGGAGAGAACGGGGGTAGATACGAGAGGTGATAAGAGAAAGAGAGATATTAGAGATGAATAGAGATAGGTAGAGAGAGGGACGATAGAGAATGAGATACATGTATAGAGACATACAGCTTAGATAGAGATAGGTAGCGAGAAGGGGGAAGATGTATGCAGAGAAAGAGAGAAAGAGAGAGAGAGTGAGAGCGAGAGATGTTGACCTATCGGGAAGATGGCGTAATGAAAAGGCTTGAATCAATAAGGCAGATTAGAAGCGGATCCTTCACCTGTGGCAGGTGAAAGACATCGGTGGAGCTCTGGCGATGCGTCAAGGTAGCCTCCGGCCTGACCCAGGACAAATCTGCAACCTAATTGCTTGTGGGGTACGGATGAACACTTATTACTAAAGCACGAGGCGTGAGTGTCCTTGTAGCACTTCCGTGGCAGATCTCCCTCATAGCTGCTTTATTTATCATGTACTGAAGTTGAAAATCCGTACCTTAAAACTCGTACATCTCTAAGCAAGAGGAACTGGCTTTCGAAAGGACAAGAAACTTCACCTCATTATCATGTAGATGTTGTCACCCAACCAAGGACGGACACGCCAGCAATTTGTGAATGGTGGGAGTCCCACCGGCATCGTTAACGTTCCCGCCTCTTTCCCTAGGCATCCATCGCAATACCCTCCAAGGGAGGGAGAAAGCAATCAACATGCACTTTCTTTCGTAGGCGTATATCGCTGAAGGATTACAGGCATGGGGTTATTAATCTGTTGGAACGGCCGCGATGCGAGGGTTTCTCATGGGTTTTAATCTTAAATTCCTCATGAGAAGATACGATACTTTCAGCAAACAGAAAGGAAACATAGAGCCTATAGAGCAGAAAATGTCAGCATCGCCGATCAAAAAATCCATAGAATAAACTCATGTTGAAAAAATTGTGAGTACTTTAAAACTCTCTGAATTGAGAGTTATGATACGCTGCATTCAGTATTTTTATTAGAGAATATTACATGGTTTAATCCTTTTACAATGTTTAGCTCGAATTGAAGGCAAGGGTTGGTATTCTACTAACTCACTTAAAACCAAGCTCGGTCTTAAATCATATTTAGCACAATCATGTTTAACACAAGTTAGACTTCGGTCTAACTTCTTTTGTTAAAACTCGAATTTAGACCCAGGGCCGGGTTTAGACTTTAGCAGAATACGGGCCGAGGTGTTTGACTGGAAGGCTCTGATCAAAATAATGCGATAATGAGCGTTTGAGGAATTAAACACAAAATTAGTCTTGGTTTAACCATTTTTAGGGCACGCGTTTTCGTCAGAGGAAATTTAATCCTTCGTGAATGGAGTTCATTTTGAAAGAACACAGTGTCAATATCAAACTTCCCTGCAGGAAAGAAGAGTGTCACACGGTGTGTTCACAGTGTGTTCACATAGTCGACTCTGTGAAGATGTGATTCACAATGTTAAAACGATCGAATTTAACAGTGTGAAGATGATTTCACACTCCAGACACCTCCACAGTGTGGTTTACCACAGAGTGTTCACATAGTGATGTTCGCGCAAATTTAACAGTGTGAAGATGATTTTACACCGTGCTTCACACTGTGGGACACTGTGTTCTTTCCGGTAGGGTTATCCTGCAATGCATTTTCTTTGCAAGATGCAAATTGTATTAGACTGCGTTATAGAGTAAAATCATCAAACCATTTTGACAAAATGTAAAATTCTGGGTAATGAATCATCTCATTCTTTAGATAGATTTATCCTGTTGATCATGTGTAGTGTGCAAAATAAAATGACACATCAACATTTCGTCATTATTGTAATTAGTTATTGCACTTTTAAGAGATAATTAAAAAAACGACATCTTTTGTAAACATTATCCAATGCCATCTCCATTCAACCTGTATGACCACATCATCTTTCGTATTACCAATGATAACGAGGAATTAGGCTTCATTATTCTTCCGAATTCTGTAAAACCCCTTTAAACCGATCTCTATCAATTCATACATTTCATGAGGCACACGTGAAAGCACAATTGAATACTTTCTTTCTTTGCTCCCTTACATCTTTTCTTGCGGTTTTTTTTTTCTTCTCAAGGCGAGTATAATAAGTCTATTCATTGGTTCCTAAGAGATTTCAACATGTGCATTCCACAACGTACACCTGCATGGACCTGCATGGACCTTTTCAGTTTAACATCTTTATCTTGCGGATGTTCTGCAATGCGAGTATAATGGATCTATTCATTGCAGGGGCGGATCCAGGCGGGGGTCACAGGGTCCGGTCCCCCCTTTTTTTTTTGCTTGCTTGTTTGCTTACTTGCTTTTCAGAGATATTTGGGGGTATTAGTCAACACCCCAAACTCTGATGGTCCTGTTTGCTCGTCAGAATATCTGAGGGCATTGGAAACCCTCCTGTTGTTCATGCTGGATAACTTTTTTGTCAGACTCTTTAAGAATTGAATACCCCCCCCTTTTTTTAAATCGTGGAGCCGCCCCTGCATCGCTCGACGTTCAGTCGATACACGATGCTGACCAGGATGACCTGAGCAGATGTTTAATCGATGTCACTGACGTATAGTCACTGAAAAACAACACTCATGCAGACATCCTTGGCAATGAGCAGAGGAAAAAAAAAAGATTTCCGTACTAATTTCATATACGTAAAGCCATTCATTTCATACCCCTCCCCAAATAAGTTAATGCAAAAAAATAATAGAAGAAAATGAAAAGAATATATAAATCAAAATCAAATGAAATTTAAAACCAGGAAGGTAGGTATATGTATACAGATCTAAATAAGAGAGAAAATTATAAATTGATTTTTTTTTTAATGAGTATGTATAGGTAGGAATAGTTTATACAGGTACTAGTAATTTTCCTGACAAATTAAGATCTTAATTTGAAATTTACATGGAGCGGGAATTCGCATTAAAATTTTCATTGCAACATAACAGCATATATTTCTAGTTTATTTTGATAAAAGAAAGGTAAATTTACTTTTACGACGCAAATTACGACACGATGAATAAATACATTTTGAGGCATGGTCATAGCTAGCTATAAAGAGATAAAAATAACTATTTCTGTTGGTATTTCTTTTGATTTTGTATTCTATCATGCCGTCATAGTCAAGCGAAACATTGCCAGGGACTGGCATTAAAGATGCCTCCATCAATGTAAGTAGACTAAGCTTCGGGTATTACCAACGTCTGAGACGCCACAAGTATACTGTAAGAAAAACTTTCTTATGTTGTCAGTTTCTTTATATCCACGATAAAATTATCGTAATACAATAAACTGTAGTCGTCAGAGTTGTTTAGACCTATGTATTAGCTCCATGTTATGTAAGTAGGCTAAGCTTCGAGCTCAAAACTGTTGTCAGTTTCTTCTCAATCGACTTCGTTTCATAACTCATGAGGAATTAATCGACTGAAACAAATTTCAGGAATGAATTATATGGAATGAAGTAGGCTCAGCTTCGAGCATGAAAGTTTAAGACGCCGTGATCATAACCATAATAAGCATCAAGAACAACATGTTTTTCATGCAAACTGCTTTTTAATCGACTTCGTAATGACACGCAGGCAGAGAAAACATTTTTGAAGGAATTTCGCAATAAATACGCCTCCATCCATGTAAGTATAGACTACGCTTCAGACGTGAATGTAAAAGACGCCGTAATCATGATCAGACAAGTTACAATAATTATTTCTCTTGCAAAAAATAAAAAATAAAAAATAATCGATTTTGTTATAAAACGTGATGACAATATAGTCTTAGAAAACATTTTTGAAGGAATTTTCACAGTACACCTCCATCGATGTAAGTAGACAACGCTTCGGGCATGAATGTGAAATACGCTATTATCGTGGTAATAACACGTTTCCAGAAAAATGTGATGACTTATAGAGAAAACATTTTAATTTTTGCAGTAAACACACCTCCATTGATGGAAGTAGGTTTGAGCCTGGGGCAAGAATGAGAAATACGATGTGAATGATGGGCGTAACAGCTTCCAAGATCAACAATTTTTGTTTGTTCTGTTTTAAGTTATATCTTATGTTTTCAAGTCCTATAAAAACGTTGTCATGAAATAGCCGAGGAAACAGGTTTTCATGCGCCTTTGCAGAAACTTCCTTTTATGTAAGTAGGCTATGCTTCGAGCATGGACATTTATGACGATATTATCACGATCATAACAAATATCAACAGCAATTTTTTTCTCTGTCTTAAACACTTTTCCTTGTTTTCACTTTTTTATTTTTCAGGAACCCATTCGAAATCTATGGAAAAACATTAGCTGAAGGAAATGTCGCAGTAAATACACCTCAGCATTAAATTTATTGAGGCAAGTAGGTTAAGAGCTTCGGACTTTTTCAACACGTAGGACGCCACGATCATAATCATAACATCTAATAATTGATAACAACTTGCAATTTTTATTTCAATTTTTGGTAGTTTTATTTCCTAAAATGTAATGACAAAGTCAGACATTCGTTTAATGGAATAGTTTCCATTGATGCAAGTAGGCTAAGCTTCGGGCATGAACGTTGAAGACACCATAATTATAGTCATAACAACTGTCAAGAACTAGCTGTCTTCCATGCACTTTTTCGTTAATTGTACTTTTACTATATGAGATGACAAAGTTACAGAAAACATTTTCTGAAGAAAATTTCGCAGTAGACATGTAAAAGTACCTCAGTATTATTGAGGAAAATGGGCTAAGCTTCGGGCACTCTACGCATGTGAAATGGCATATGAACATGGACATCGTGTCATAACAAGTATCAAGAACAACATGTTCCTCTTGCAAACTTCTTTTCATTTTTATTTCATTATCACCAAGTGCATGTTAATAATCTCACAATGAATTTTTCTCTCAGGACTCTCTATCTCCCTACCTCGCGTCCCTAAATTGGCTATGTAAGTTGATCAGGCAATAGCAAAATCCTCACTTCAGCTCATCGCAAATGAAATGGAAGATGGAATCAATACACGTGAAGGGCGCAGCAGGCAATTCAGCTTCTCGGCATGAGACTTCGAAATTCGCCACTGCACGCCGCGTTGCTGTTTTCATAGCCTTGACTGATATTCCGCCATTCGATTTGCATCACTGAGAGAAAATAAGGCCATACATGAAAAATTTCTTTTTTGCATTAATTTTAACCCACTTTTTGATTCGATTTTTGTATTTACGATAAAGTGTGTCGAATTGTAGTTCAGATTCTTTGCACACAAAATTCTTAACAAATACTGTATTGTAAAGTATTTGACTTTTTATCAAATTGGGAAAAATACACAGATTAATCATAAGGAATTGTATTTAAAGATCACATTACAAGAAAATCACAAATATGGCAATTAATGTATCACTAGAAACTGGGAAGCTTACAGATGGCAATCGTATAAGTTTTATGTCAACTGCGTATCTGATGATTATAAAAACAACATAAATAAAAGCTCTTCTAAGCATCTGGAATATCCGAGGATTCGCCAGAAATATAGCGATGTTTTGATGTCGTCACACTAGGGATCGATCCTGCTTAAGCAGACGACGTCCTATAATGAATGAACGTAATTGCAATGCAATTATTTATCAAATTATAAAGAGTTTGGTATATTTAAACATGACCTTATTTCACACCATTCTAAAAGGGAAAGTTAAACTGATTCTGATAACTAAAACCGTTTGATTGTAAATACACAGGAGAAGGGTCAATGATCAATGAAATAAACCCCATTTTCAAATTGAAAAGCCCTCCGAATAATAGCACGGATGGTATTCGTTCCCTCTTGAAACGCCGAACATGCCCCGGTGCAAGCAGCTGAAAATACAATGGCGTCTTATTTTGTTTACAAGTGACTGATTCCTTTATGTTTTTTAACGCTGCATTTTTCATCAAAATAATACCATACACGAAGTTAAGAGTGAGGCAACAGACTAACATTAAGAGAAAGCAAGTTAAGTAAGAGAAATAAGTGAAGAGGAGATGACAAAACAGGCACTGAAAAATGTGTAAGATGTTATGGGACATCGTCTGCTTAGACAGGACTGGCCCCTTGTGTGTCGTCACACATCTCAGCAGCGTTCGAGGAGCTCTTCAGCTGCTATATCGGGGGGCTGTATTTTACCGTTTTATAATTGATAATAATCATTACTTCAAATGTTTCCAAGCGTTGAATTTGGATAACCTTGTTTAATTTATGCCATCTATGCAATAAAAAGTATTAAGCCAATATTTACTTTGATGGAATTTTCTTGTAATGTGATCTTTAACTGTTTAATATAAAGCAGAAAACAATTTCGCTTCAATGCATCTACATGGATATCATGGTGTATACAACTATGCCAAAATCAGATAAGAGTCAGAGGTTGTCACAATTATCCTGCATAATATCTTGGCATTTTCATTTTAATTCGTCTCCCTGCAATCAAAGCGTGCAAACGTGTCCATGTTTTGTTTCAATTCATTAATTTCAATTCATTCATTCATTCTATCCCGAAATGCATTGCGCGAGCTAAAGCTAACACTGAAACTGGTATTATGTTTTCAGTCGATTGTTTCATTTGTTGAGGTTTTATTTTGGGAACAATTGCCTAGATATCTGTGCCTACCCCGGTAATAATAGCATCGTCTCTCTCTCTCCCTCCCTCTCTCTCTCTTAAAGAATGTCAGAAATCAACGAAATGTCAAGTTGCCTGACCGGAATTCCCTTACTTTTGCCTCTACCACTATGGTAATAACACGGACATTCAGAACGCGCATATAATATACCTAAAAATAGTTAAGGTGCATAAAATGAACCCAATAATGTATTTCATCGTAAACTATCGTTACCTCACTGTATACGCCGAAAGCAAAAATGCAACCTGTCATCATGGAGTATGTTTAAAAGTACGGCTACCCTTTCCCAACAAACATGACGAAAGATGATTGATCTTGAGAAAATGCTAATCTCGTGAACCACAAGCCACTATTATTTTCTAACATGAAAATACCAAACATGAAATATTCATAACTCAATCCTTCATTCGTCCGTTTCTTGGCGTTTGCCGGGTGTTACTTTTCTTCTACTTAATTGTCACGCAGCATATTTTTGAATGATTAACGCCCTTGGCGATTTCTGTTTTCTTCTCTCGATAATACCGACATTTTCCACAGTTTTAGATTTCTTAAAGAGAGAGCTGAGTGCTGGTAAAAGTAAGAATAATTTGTGAGCTTTCTCATTCTTTATATGTTAATTTGGACGAATATCGCAGCCCCAATGCCCCTTCAAAGGGATTGCTTTTAGAATTACCTCATACTTGAGATATGGGTTATTGTTAGAGGAAAAATAGCTGAAAAGTTTGGACCATACCCTCATGTGTGTACCGTATACCGTATATATCCATGTATGTGTGCGGTGCATGTGATTGTCAAAATGAGGTTGAGGACACTTCTTATTATATTGATGATTATAAAACAGTATACAAAATAATTATGTACTATACATAATAAACCTCTTCCTATTTCTCTGATAATTTTTTTTAACAAAGTAATCGCATGACCAGAACTAAACTTTATTTTTAAGTGAGTTCAATATAGTACAAGAAGTAGATATTGGGAAAATTCTTTTGCCGTTTTTTCTTTTAAATCGTCCCTCATGCACGATAATGGATAATTCATAGACAGTATTTTGTGGTTACATCGACAGAATCATGTTTGACTGCAAGTGTTGCAAAATACTTAATAATTTACTTCATGCCTGGAAGAAATCCAGACATCATTATGATTTATAGCTCTTTTCAGCTGCACATGATATTGTTTCCTTATATAATACTTATATAATATAGGGTTAAACAACGGCCACTTTCGAAAAGTGCAACTCTATTTAAGAAAAAAAATATCCACTTAATCCATCGCCCACGGGTCATCACTGTATTAAGTCTAATGGCATTAAAATACTGAGTAGTCATCCTGTTAAAATATTCAGGATTTGCTCTTCTTTCTAGAACCCTGACTTATTCTTTCTTTCGTCATTTTTTAAATTCATTTTCAAATATAAGAATTGTAGCATATATTGCTTGAAATTCTAAACACCAACCAGATTTTGAAACACAAAGTGTTTAATCTTTAAATTGAAAATATGACTATAAACTATGACACTGTAACATTACACAAACGGGTTGATGAATCTCGTGCATTTACCATCTCCTGTGGCGTTAAACGACATAACACTTGACCCCTTGTCGACTGGAACCGGGTATTCCCTGTATAAAGTCTATGGGAATGAGCGAATCCAGTCGTTAACGGGTTAATAATCCAATTTTTAGCAGAAAATGGAATATTGGCGGCCAGACACCTGCCCGGGGTAAGCTTATATTGGTGTCTATAAAATCTATTTCATCTAAAATGAGAGAATATGAAAACGACAGCAATACATCAATCTATTTTGCTTGTCTGGGATAATAGAAAGGATTTTTTTGGGCATCAGTCATTTTCATGTCGTTCTATGTCTATTGGCTTTGTTGTTGATCAAGATCTTTATGACTTGTTATAACGTCTATTAGTATAGGCGCAGTGACTAATACACAATACTAATGGATGTGGAGAGCTTGACCAAATACACGCATTCTAGAGTATCCACGGACGTTCTGTCCTGCGCTACGCCCACACGGGGGGTGGTAGGGGGAAACCCCATTCTTGATCCCAGCTTTCTAGCCGCTGAACCTTCCCCATTTGGAACGGCCTCTCTAATGATGATAATGTTATAACCTTTTATATATTTGTTTGTGATTATTGAGTTAGAGTCCCCACTGTGCTGTCGTTCATACAGGAGAGAGAAGAGTATAATAGTGAAATACCCCTCCCCCTTTTTTCTCTCTCTCCCCCTCTCTCTCTTCATAATTTGAAACATTTTCTATTTATTTCTTTCTCTTTCGCTTTCTCTTTCTCTCTCTTTCTCTTTTTTTCCTTTTCTCCCTTTTCTCTCTCTCTTCTGGATTTGCTTCCTCTATCTCATTTAGCCTCTAATCGAGGCGATGTGCTGCTCTGTTGACCCCCTTTACGATCCTCGAAACCCGCGGAATCATCCTCTGATTATTGCACGGGAAGCCTTGTGCAGCAAGCTGCACGCTTGTGTCGACTTCCCGCGCAATCAGAGGACTATTGCGAGCGTTTCGAGGATCGACCAGGAGATCGACAGAGCAGCACAGCCGCCTTGATTGAAGGCTATATCTCAGTCTGTGTCTTTCCTACGCCCCCTCTCTCTCTCTCTCTCTTCCTCTTTCTTTTCTAGTATCTTTCCTCTTTTAGTTATCCCATATTGATCTCCGAGTGTTCCTGACCTCTTAAAAATTTACTTATGTAATACATTTACCACTGATTCTACCCCCCCCCCCCCCCCACAAAAAAAATCTCGCTGACTACGCCCTGCTCTTGGTTGGAGATCGTGAAACTGGAGGACTCTTAAAGATATTCTGTCCGTCTTCGAGTGGACTCGTACTGTATACAGCTTCAAGTTATGGTTGGCCCCCATAAACCTGCATCGTTATCACTCTGAAACACTGACATACAAACGTTAGTGGAACATTTTTGCTATAATAACGACGATTTAATTACCATGTTCGAGTTTTGTACAAACATACACGCAAGGTGACGTGGAGTGAATTAATGTTACAAGCTTTTTGCATCATGGAAAGTATGGCGCAATAACCCTTAACCTTTCCAGCTTCACAATTTCAATGCGCCATTCTGCAAGATAAAATTTGAGCGGAAATATCAGTGTTTGAAGAAAAAATATTACACGAAGTGTCCTCCCTATAACATGAGTTTAATTTCCATCTGCACATGGATAATTGAAGTCATATTGTCTGCAAATGATCGCCTGGGGAATAAACGCATTCGTTGTCTCGTCGATTCAAAATTGGATCATTTTATTACGTTCCTTTCACGCTGACGGTGCTATGAGTCCTATAAAAAAAAACTAGGTCGCCCTGTGGCAAAGTCCAGAAACACTGATTGCTATAGTTGTTTTCTTTTAAAAGTACGATGCAATTGTGCGCGATTATAGGGTGACAGCTCCGAAGGGATCTGAACTTTCAATAGCGCTAATGAAGTAATACGAGGACAATTTTAAAGGTAATACCATTCGATACAAAATGTTGGTTAATGAGCTGGAATTGCTGAAAATATTGGGGGGGGCGTTTGGGGTTCGTCTAGTTGGCCCCAGACGAAATCAATAACCTGTCTTTTAAAGAGTTACGATTGATCGATCGCAAATTACAAACTCATATCTCTTTAGTATATACAGTTGCGATTGATATCAAGTAGCGATAGATTTGAATCAATCGCAAATGTGTTTATAAGAGGGACCAATTTTCCTAACTTAGCTTTGAAATCTGCAAGAGGACAACATCTATAGAGCATTACTGAATGTGAAATAAACGGAAATTAATTAATAATATCGACATCCTTGAGATATTTGTGAATATGCTTGCTTTAGTATTAGATGAACAAAATATATTTGAGCATTCTCTTCTCTATTTTTTTTTCGAAATCATGTAAACATATCGAGTTCATCTTCAAGAAAGCCAAACAAAAAAGTCAAACAACAAACGTTTCAGCAATTCGATATCAGAAATAGAGATCAAGAGAAAAACACAGACGTGTATCTCTAAATGCCATCGGAATTTGGAAATCACCATCCTAAATGCTCATGATCTATGCAGTCCTGCAGACGGGATTAAGGTGCGAAGCTCTGAAAAATGAAAAAAAAAAAGCCGCCACAAATCGGAAGACAGACATCTACCTTAGATGTGAAAGTAGAATCTCTACCGACGCCAAATAATTGTGATAAAATGTTATATTTTACAGACTTCCTACTTTTCTCAGTAATAAACGCCCCTCGGAAAACAAATTCTACTGACCTAAATAATTAATCGGTGTTTGCCCGTTTTATAGAATCGCATAAAACCCTCGTTTATAGTTGACTAAGCGACAAACTAATAACGGTTGGAAATTTACACTTTTTCATTCTTTGATTCGGTTTCCTTATCATGATATCCATTACTCTTCCTTCTCTTATCTCCATTTTCTTCTCTTTCTATCTTTCTTTATTTCTTTCTCTTGTTCTATATTTTGATCATGCTCTCTTCCCATTCTCACTTCTCTATACACCTTTTTTCAATATCTCACTTTCTTCCCTCTGCATGTATCTCTCCCTCTCTCTATCTCTCTCTCTCTCGCCCTCTCTCTTCCTTCTCCCCTTTCACTCTTTCTCTGCAAATACAAAATCGCAGACAATATTTTGCACTTATGTCATTTACTCTAATCAATCAGGTATAAATCACCTGTTTGCGGTTTAGATAATGCTCAACTTTGTCGAATTACTGAATTCTCGCGAGCCTTCTCAGAATAGAAAAAAAAGCCTTATATATATATATACCAGGGCCCCGTTTCATAAACTTGTTATCAAAAACAAGTTACAATATTAGTTAAAAGCTACTTAAATACTCGCATCTGATTGGTTGGGAGCAAATTAATTTGTCTTAGATTTGTGGAAGTTGTTATTGATTATAAGTTTTATAAAACGGGGCACTGATTGGAAAAGCGCTCGCATTTTTTCTCTGTTTTGTTTGTTCGTTGATACCATATAATGGTCGTGGAAAGTCTTTCCAAAGAAAGCAACACATCTGATAAAGCAGTGCAAGGTATCTATCTGTCTTGTCTCTCTTATCGATGTGAGGAAAGGCTGTAAATGCGATCGAATAATCAATCAAATGTTCCGTGTGTTTAGTCTAGAAGTTACGACTCGACATCATCAGCATTATATGCCAGCGAAGCGCAAGGTGTTTCGTGTCCAGAACGGAGAAGGAAAAAATGAGAGATGGGCATTGGTGTAGCCATTGGGGGAACGAGGGCACGCTCCCACTACTACCGACATACACACACACGCACCCATCCACCCACATACAAACACACACAAGCACACACGCACATATTCATGGTGCCTCACAAACAATGAAAAAAGCAACAAAAAATGAAATATCACAAATTAATCTTTAGTAAGATTGCTCTGAATAAGCTCTGAATGCCGAAAATTCAAATATCTCAAGATGCATTTCTTTTCGTTGGTCATTACATACTGTTGCTTTTAGATGAAAATTATAAGAAACGAGATCAAAATGAGTATCATGCACATTTAGGCAATGAAAGATGTACAGAGGAGAAAACGCTTTTTAAAAGGGGAGAAGCACATATTCTATTTGAATATGTAATTAAATGCAAGAAAAACAGAAGCCAAAAGAAGAGCAGAGCGACAAAGTGAGATATAGGGATTGAGGAGGGACAAGGAGAACCTTGATAAAGAGAGAAGGAGATATAGAGAGGAGAGGAGGAAAGGGAAAAGAATGAGAAAAAAGAAAGAAAAAGAGAAAGTGAGAGGGGAGATATGTAAAAAAAAAAAAGGCAGGGACAGGTCGATACGGATCATAGAAATAGAAAGAAGGGAGAAAGCGAGAATAAAATGCGAGACAATTGAGATAGGAGGAAGAGGAGGAAGAGCTCAGCAGATGTACCGCATTCATGAAAATGATGGCGTTATCAAACCATGTCTACCGCCTATTAATCATGACAGTCCTTGGTGATACCGTTCCTCTTTTCTTATCAATCGCCTCTTCTAACTCTATTCCTCTCCTCCGTGCTACATTCACGAACGCATCCACGTCGCCAATGAGTTACATTCCAGTGATCCAGGCACGACCGAATGCCTTTGGAATAATTTACTTAATGTTAACACAAGTAGAGCGTGTCTGATAAATCATGTTGCCTCTGAAACAGACGTGATTAATCGTGCCTTCACGAGCAGACCGATGCCATATTAATCCCAAAGCACGAATTGCGCTTGATCCATGCATAATATAATTATATAGTATTATAAGTATAGCCAAATATGCAATGTGAGATTCTCACCGAAAATTAATAACAAAGTTATAGTTTCAAAGGAGATGGAAGTGGTACTCGTTTTTCCGAAGGTTCGTTATTCCGAAACACAAATTTCACATAGCAGGGGGTTCATAATTCCGAAAATGTAATAGAGCCCTCCATGACTTTTCAGAATCTTGAACCTTCGGAAATATGAACTCTTTTTCCTTTTCGGAACTATATGTACCCTATTTCATTTTCGGAATTAGGAACCGTCAAAGTAACGAACCGTCGGATTAACGAACCTTTGGAAATACGAACCTTCGAAATTATGAACCTTCAGAAAAAACACAACTTTTTAAAGTGCCATTTAATACAGAATGATATTAATTTTACTATTAGTGAAGTCATGTTGCCACAGCTGCCGAGCAATGACAGACAACTTCATATCAATATTTTCTCTTTTCCAATTTATTTTTCTTTTAGTTGGGTCCCATTTCAATGCAAAAATATATTCTCTTATGAAAAGGATGAAAATACTTAACCCTCTTACTAGACAAATTATATTTGATTAATAAAGATTTATCTTGAATCATATTTATTCTAATTTTTTTGTAATATTTTTCACCATTATTGATGGAATATTCATTTCCTGTACTCCATCAATCTTAACTTTATGCACATTTTTTTTACACACATTTCTTTAATTTACTTTTTATATAATTAATACCTGCATTTATCCTGTTTATATGGCGCCTTTCCCGTTAGTAACTGATCAAAGCGCTTATTGTATAGGTAACGTTTCTCGTTATAGCCTCCACAAACATTTTTAAACACCATAGGATGCTGGCTTACGTAAACTACGAGTGAACTGTGAATTACGAGTTGCAGATGCCCATGCAGAGAGGCAAAAAAATAATCAAGGATATACACTTTGCCCACCAAGTTACAACAGTACAAAACACAATGGGAAAGGGAATATACCTAATTCAATATCAAATTTTCATCTTCTCTATGACAAGAGAATGACAAAATAACAACTATGTTTCCCTAATGATTTGATTAAGATGACTAAACTTAACATAGCGGTAGTCTCCACAATTTGATTACCGTTTGCCTTTCCGCCTCGAAATTTGATTACGTTCTCCCCATGAATCAAAAATTATCACCCGCATGAATTCCCGCCTTTCTATTGATCGTCTGTCAATTTTTAAACGAGTAACATACTTTGCCAACACTATACCCCCTCTCAAAGCTAGCTCGAACACAATCTAATGGACGTAATAATGATCCTATAGTGATATAGTAATAATTACTCTTTGAAGATAAAGTTGAGTTATGGTCATGCCATTACATTGTGAAAGAAACTGTCTGGAAGCAATTAGTGTATACTGTGAGGTTTTGGAATCGTCAAAATAGGAAATTTACTACATCTCGCTGAAAGTCGCATGCACTGCACATAGAAGTATAGTACAAACTATTCAGTCGTTTTTCGTCATATTCCGATTATGAGGGCATCTGAAGAGCAATCCTTTACAGGGGACATTTCTTCTATGAAAACCTCCCAGACTGATAAAAAAAGAATGAGAAAACTTAATTAAGTTTTATCTTTAATGGAACTCCACTTTCTCTTTAACGCTGTTTCATTGCAAGACTGATGATGGCTAGTTTACGCGGTTCAATGACACTCGCTTGTTGACCCGTTGTCCTTAGCTCGTTAATTATTTTATGGGGACAATTACACTGGGTGCAAGATTCAAGCTGTGTCTAGTACGTGAAAAGCAAACCGATATTAATTCAGCGCTAAAATTTGGTGAGCAACTGATACTTACTCACATAGTTGGTTGCCTGAAGTCAGACATGTTCGCCTGAAATTTAACAGTACAGAGTGTAATTCGATAGGTTTTTGTGTGATTCTCACCTTCCATTTCACCTTCCTCACTCCTAGTTCGTTGATGGTCAAAGTCAACACCTTCACCTATCTCGTGTCTCATGAATTTCTTCGCTCATTTCACTTTTTTTTTTAGGGGGGGGGGGTTAAAAAGGAATATTTCTTAGGAAAAATTTCCGGTTGCCCTAGTCGGGCAGTCAAATCTTCCTCACTGACTCATAATAATCCATAGACAGTCTACTTTAGTTGCCCAGTGTCCTCCGGGCACATCCTAATGTCAAGCCCTGCGGTAATGGTGCTGATTGTTTTGAAGGAAAAATTAAATAGCAAGTTAGCAAAATGGATGGGATTCTCCTTTGTCAGGAAACGATATTTCGGAAGCTCTTGGGACAGAAAACTGCTCATTCAGTTTCACCAATGATACCATTTACTGTTCCAAATTCACCCAAATCAACTCTTCAAAATGGAGAATCTTTCTTGGAGGACCCTCAAGGAGTGATACTCTATCCTCAAGCGCCCATATAGGAGGGCATCGCTTTTCCATTTAATCATGGGAATTAGATTTTATTGAGACCAAAAGAAAAAATGGATGAAAGAATATTTGATAGTCTGAAGATCATCCCGATGCCTGACGCAGAGAATACGCACGTACCGTGTAAACGCAAAATGGTCGAGATATCGGCTATTAAATCAACTCTTCTTTCGAGAATCTTTTCTTAGAGGATGCTCGAGGAGTGATACTATATCCTCCAGGGCCCATATAAGAGGGCATCGTTTTCCGATTTAATCATGGGAATTAAAGAAGACCCCCCCCCCCCCCCCCAAAAAAAAAAAAAAAAAAAAAATGGTTGAAGTAAGATGTAATATTTTGCAGATCATCCCGATAGATAACTAATACGCAGATAATACGCATACAATTATAGTGAACTAATTTCTTGGTACTACAAAATTTCAATATGGCATGAAAAAGAGACATGATAACGAAGCTTTTCGACCTGCACTCATCGGGTTATCAAGCAGGTATGTAACAAATTACTCAAAATCAACTATATTATACTCGAATTACGGCGTCCGGGTTGCGTCCGGGTTCATGGAGTATAATATACTAGTAGTTGATTTCGAGTAATTTGTTACATACCTGCGTGATAACCTGATGCGTGCAGGTCGAAAAGCTTCGTTATCATGTCTCTTTTTCGTGCCATAATTATAGTGGATAAACAAATTGGCCGAAATATCGGCTATCAAATCAACTCTTATTTCGAGAATCTTTTTTTGACAGATGCTCTAGGAGTATTCTCCAGGGCCCATGTAAAACAGGGCATCACTTTTCCATTTAATCAAGAAATTAAATTTCAACAAGACAAAAAAAAATGGATGAAGGAAGATTATTTCGATGGATAAGAGCTTTGCGGAGAATATGTATCGCTTACAAAATGGTTGCGTTATGGTTGCGTTAAGCAGCGTACCGAGTACGCCGAAATTATGCGCAGGATCGGCGTGGTCCCTGCGTAGTTTATGCACAGGCTGGCTTACGATGGCGTATATATGGTTGCGTACCCTGTGTATAGGCACCGCGTACCTACGGCATATAGGACTGCGTATAACAGGCGTAAGGTTGCGTATGAATACGTAGGTCTGACGTAAAGGGTACGTAGGTTTGCTTATGCTGAACCCACACTAAGCAAAAGTACGCAACACTACGCCCTTCCATACGTACCACTACGTCGGCCTCAAAGGGTAGCATATTATTGCGATGCATGGCGTATATTAGCGTAGTGTTGCGTGTACTTGCGTAAAAACTGCGTACTTTCTGCGTCCAGTGCTCTACGCCGAAAGTACGCGAAAAAAATTAAACATGTTTAATTTCTTTGCGTCGATCTCGCGTACCCCTTTGCGTCCCTCGGCGTATTGCCACGAAGGGCAGCGTAGGCACAGCGTAGGGCAGCGTAAGCTAAGCGCAGTCGATACGCCGCACCACGCAACTCTACGCAGGCCCGGTTTTAAAGGGGCTTTATATTAACTCTTTTTAATGTGATCAGATGGCCCTGGTGTGTCTTTGGCAGAACACCTGAGAGAGAAATCAACTCCTATTTGGAGAATATTCGTTGGACGATGCTCAAGGAATGATAATTTATCCTCTAGCGCCCGAGAAAGATCGCTTTTCAATTTAATCATGGGAATTAAATTTCACGAAGACGAAAAAAAAAGAAAGATATAAATTTGCTATACAGATCATGGCAATGGAGAAAAGATTCGCCGAGAATATGCGCGTATCGTGTAAACACAAAATGGTCGAAATATCGGCTCGTAGATTAATTTTTAAAACTGAGAATCTTTTCTCGCTCAAGGAGTAACCCCAAGCGCCCATGAATCGCTTTTCTGGGTAATCATGGGAATTAAATTTCATGAAGACAAAAAAGAAATCATGGAAAAAGTACGACATAATTTCCTGAAGATTATCCCGCTATAACAGACATGAGTAGCAGATTTAGAGTAGATGCACGTATCATATAAACACAAAATGATTGAAGAAAAAAAATCGGCTCCGTCTTGATAGCCGAACCCGTTCGTGACGTCACGTTCCATGATGTGAGCACGTACAAGAACAATAACTTAATATAAGAGGATAGTTCCGCATATGAATAGTTCGATGTGTCGTCCTCGCTTATAACATTGTATTGAATGTCATGCTGGGGCTATCTTATCGTGATATTGAACCATTAGTAAAAGCAGTCAAATAAACAAATACGACGATGCCTGCAATTTTCTTCGATTTTTTGCCACTATCAGCTAAAAGTAAGATATTAGGTTGCCGGCTAAGTGCTCTTCAAATCGCATCCAAACACAGAAGAGGACAAAATAGCGCCCGGATAGGATATATGTGAGGGTTTTTTTTTCAACCCATAACTAGGTTATGAGGCTTTCATGGGCTGATACCCTCTAAAGGAAACTATATATGTAACATGGATAGTGACATAGCATGCTCCAGACGCAGAATGTGTCATAAGGGGGGAAAAGTTACTATGAAACTGACGAGGGGTGTGCGGAAGATGATAGTGATCATGCTGATGCGGCGCCCGCAAGCTGGTCGTGATTGGTGCAAGCTAGCTGACTGACTTGAGAAAAGAAAGGAAACCCGAGCTCAAAGGCTAACGTGTGTATTGAAGTCGACATGCTTTAAATGTACGGAAGAAGTTTCTTTGAAGTTTGCTTTTAAAAAATCTTGTCGCAGACAGAAAATAAATGAAACCCGAAGCAAAGTTTAACAAGTGTACTGTATTCTGCATACTTTGAACGTACGAAAGAAGTTTCTTAAAATTGTATCTTAAAATATGAATGCTGCCTTGAGAGAACAGGGGAGCGTTTCATCAAGCGTTTTGTCAGTGATTTTTACCGACAACTGTTATAAGCTACTGAAATCCTTGCATCTGATTGGCTGAGAGCAAATTTGTCAGTGAAAATCACTGACAAATCGCTTGATGAAACGCTCCCCTGATGAAACAAGATCCAAGGTTAACTTGTGTATGGTATTCTGCATAAATTAAGTGTACGAAAGGAGTGTCTTGATATTGTTTCTTAAAATGTTACGGCAGACTCGAGGAAAAACATGAAACCCAATGCAATCTTAACATACGACTTGTGTTCTGTTTTCTGAGAAACTATGCCTTGATTATGGCTCCTGACTTGAGAAAACAGACGAAACCCGATGTAAGATTACCAGTGCCCTGTGTATTATTTTCTGCATATATTATAATGTAAGAAAAGAGTTTTCTGAAATTGACTTTTGACGTAATTATGATTGCCGACTTGAGAAGATAGATGAAACCGAATGCAATTGCAAAGGTTAACGTGACATGTCTCGTGTATTGTATTCTGCATTAATAAAAGAATACAGGGACGCGAGACCTTGACATTTTGTCTTAAAAGTAATACACTAGTGGTTGATTTTAGCAAACACATGTAACCTGAAGCAAAAGTGCATTCTGCAGAATTATATCAAAACGGAAGATTATATTTTCTTTTTTAAAATCGTTGACTTAAAAAAAAAAGAAGATAAAACTCGACGCAAAGGGGAGATATTATTGTGGATATTTTTCTGAATAATGTCCATATCAAGAAATCAGTGGATGCACGCTTGTTCCCTGATGTATTATTTACGAGACTGGGAGCCCCTGAAGGGGTATAATCCATTCAATGACAGACGGCAAGGTTGACGGCGATGGCAGAGAGCGAGTACAGGCAAAATCTGGGTTTTAAAACATGAAATATTACATAATTCAAACAGCCGTCTGAATGCGTTTTTATTACAGACATCATAGGCGTAGCCAAGGGGCACCACGAAGCCAAGCCTCCTGTTCATCCGCTAGAAATGAAAGAAAAAGAGGTCATCCACGGATGTGGGTGTCTGTGGCCCATCCCCATCCCCTCCCCCTCCCCCTTACCCCCTGTTCAACGAGTCTGATTCCGCCGTTGTTGGGCACGATCTTCAAAAGTATACATATTTATCTTTAAATATATTTCTTACCACGAGGCCCTGTTAAAATTTCAATGTGCCTATCATCTAGACAAACATTATGGAGATCAAAATACAACTACGAAATCATAGGAAATCATAGAAATTAAGGTATTAGGTATTTATAATTAGCACTTAGTAATTAGTAGTTACGTGCTATGGGAATAATACACCTTCAGGCTTCTAAAGGATATAATGTACGAACCAACTATCAGTTCGTAAAAGTTTACATCTAGTCCAAATTGGAAACTAATATTGGTAATACGTTTTTGAATGAACATCCAAAATATTGTGATTATTCTGTGATACAGAAGAAACAATCCCGTAGAATGAAAACATGATATCGGTTAGGACTGATCTAAAGTGTCAACCGAGATTGATCACCCGGAGCAGATACCAGTGCTCTGGATGCGATCCTGTAATGAGTTAGATGGGTTCGAGGGAAGAAAGATGGAGAGCGCGGTAAAATTCAAAGCTCTATATATCAACATCCTTCTGCTCCAGTTCTGTCTAATCCAATAGGATTCGGGACGGTTCGATATCGCTCTCTCGAGCAAGAAAAGAAAATAACATGATAAAGAAGAAGAGATGAGGGATAAGACGAAAATTAGAAGAATAAATTGAAGAGACGAAGGAGGTTGGAAAAGGAAAGAAGAGTGAAGAGAATGGTGCCAGTGAAAGTCGTACGCTTGCAGCAAATGGGACTATTAATTTTTATTTATTAAAAAAAAGAACATGCAGAAAACGGGGAAAAGCACCAAATACAATGGTAGATATTTTTCCCATTCTCACATTCCCCCTTCCTTCTCTCTCTCTCTCTCTACGACACGATCTCTTTCTCTTCCTCTTCAAGTTTCTCTCTCTCTCTCTCTTGTATTTTTTACTTTCTCTTTCGGTCCCATTCTATCATTTTCTTCCGCTTTCTCTTCCCATTTCCCTTTCGCTTTCTATTCTATTTTCTCTTTTCCTTTCCCTTCTACGTTCTCTCTCTTATATTATCTCGCTGTCTTCCTTTCTATATATTTTTTTAAATTTTATCACCTGCCTACTAATCTCCATTACTTACTATCGTAAATGTTGCAATAAAATCCCTCTATCAAAAAAAGTCATGACGTTCAATCAATGTGCTACAAAATGTTTATGTGTAGAAGCATTTTATCTCCTATCCCCTTGACTTTTCGACTCCATTGTCTGATCGTGCCCTAAAATAATTATACATGCAGGGAAGTAATGTCACATTTGCATTTGAAACGCGTGCATGCTCAATCTTTCTCCATAGTCATGTCCCTGAGATCATGCCTTTTAACTGTTCTAATTTTGTCCTTCACATGCCATTTTGAACATGACAAAGAATTATAGATCAGACGCGCTTTTAACATTTCAAAACATAAATCAAATGAAGGATTTCACATCCCACTCAGTACTTTCTATGGCATGATGATTATTATGCACTGGCCATGAGTGGTAATTGCTAGAACATAATTATACACTCTAAAAACAATCTAATCAAATATGACTAGAATCTAATCAAATATGACTAAAATCTAGTCAGATTTGACTAAAATAACTACATGTATTCCCATGCACGGGCATGCACCTGCACTATTCTAGTCAAAACTACCAGCTTCGTGTTTGGAGTGAACAAAATCCTAGTCAAAATGAACAGAATCCTAGTCAAAATGAACAAAATTCTAGTCAGAATGAACAGAGTCCTAGTCAAAATGAACAGAATCCTAGTCAAAATGAACAGAGTCCTAGTCAAAATGAATAGAATCCTAGTCAGAATGAACAGAATCCTAGTCAAAATGAACAGAATCCTAGTCAAAATGAACAGAATTCTATAGTCAAAATGAACAGAATTCTAGTCATGAACAGAATCCTACTCAGAATGACTATAGAATCTGATTAAGAAAATGTAACCAGGCAATCTGGTAAAAAAATGACTAGACGGTTTGTTTGATAGAGTGTATAGGAGTTGGAGGAAGAACTAACCAGTATTAGAACGATCCAAGGATGTGAGATGTCGAGTAGTCAGTTTTCTGGTCTGCCTACATACAACGATACAACGACCCAGGGGTCGAACCTCAGTGGTGTAAGTGTCTATCGGCTGGTGACGGCTGGTGACGTTAAGGTCAGCCCCAGACTTTGA
This sequence comes from Heliocidaris erythrogramma, assembly GCA_025617745.1. Taxonomy (NCBI): domain Eukaryota; kingdom Metazoa; phylum Echinodermata; class Echinoidea; order Camarodonta; family Echinometridae; genus Heliocidaris; species Heliocidaris erythrogramma. The sequence goes on along the minus strand of CM046866.1, from coordinate 31,535,267 downwards.
TAATCCGGTATATGTCTTTAAAATACATGTATTTATACAGTGGTTGTTCACGACTAAATCACATACTAACACAAGGCGAGATGCCACGTTGATAATCTATACCGAACAAGTCAGTGTTTCTTGTACAGTATATATTATCAATATGTGAATTTTGTTCTATTTTAAAACATGAAAATGGTGCAAACTTGCGGTTCCTTTTCTCTGTGTGCCCTTCTCCTCCTCCTTCCCCTCCTCCTCCTCCTTCTCCTTCTCCTTCTCCTCCTCCTCCCCCTTCTCCTCCTCCTCCTCCTTGTCCTCCACTTTCCCTCCCCCTCTTGCCTCTCTCAACAATCCTGGTATGGTTACACCAATGATACCGTAGAACAAACGGGAAACCTCTCTCCTGTTCATTGGAAATTAACCCAAATTAAATGGTGCCTGCCGTGAGGAGTTTCGGCCAAATTAGTTAATGGATCTCACAGCGATGCATGGATCCACTCACGGGCACTTGTGGCGGGATTTTCCCATCTTCAGTATTTAAAAATCTCACGAATGAGCTGCGATATAGGTCAGAAAATGTACCCATGTTAATCAAGAGGGCAATATCAACATAAAACAATCCTCTTCTCGACCATGAATATCAGACGTACTTCATGTTTAAAAATCAAAACAAAAGAAAATGTTTAAAGCACTACAACACCCTTCTTAGAGACGACAAAAAATATAAAAATAAAATATCATAAGATGATGCAGGGGTGCGAAAATGTTCACGCATCCCCCCTCCCCCTTAAGAAAATGGTGAGTGTAAGAAATAATTGAATAGGGGGAAAGAAAAAAAAAACAAATTATATCGGAAAACATTCTTTTTTCATCTCCACCAACCCTCACTGAGCGATTCTTGACGTGCCAGCAGGATTTTAAAAATCATGTTCAATCATGCTCACAGGAGGCCGCAAAGTCCGTAATTGTTTCATTTTAATGATTTTTGTCGTCAGCTTGATTAAAGGTTTATGATTATGCCAGGAATGCATGAATCAACAAACATCTATTCTTTTGATATTGATTCACGTATAGTTGTCGACTTTGCATGAGACCCACGACATTTCGCTCATGTCTCATTACCCATTCTAAATTAGGAACAACATTAATGATAATTATCTAAAAGAGGCAATTATGTATTATTTACATATTAAAGAATTGGCTGTCAAGAGCTCAAGTGGCATGTGTCAAGAGGTTTGAAGTTCGATCTACGATATCGATCATTGGTTGATGATGGCTCATGTCACTAAAAGTGTGGCATTTATCACGTTTTATCGAAACGGTTTGTGATAAAAGCTTTCAGGAATTTTCAAACCTACACTTATGCTCCTGAACAAACATTGGCAAACTACAGCTAAGAAGAAGGGGAAATGAAGACAAAAATGGATAATGGATACAATACTAGCTACACTTAAAAAAGCTAATGTAGAGTACTGTCTTGCCACCGGACATCGGCCGGGACTCGAGTCGAGAAGTATTACCACGTATACATTTACTCATCTTGGGTTGAGAATTGCAAATGTAAATTTATATCTTGTCAAAGTGTATGATTGCCGCGACGGCGTCTCGAATCGTGAATTAATTGATCATGATGCACAGTCCGGTTACGGATCCACTAGACCACGACACCTCCACAGGGAAAGTTTACAAATGGTACAACCCTGCTGGTTGGTTTATAAAGTGGATATTGTGAGGTGTATAAATTATAACAAGATGAATGCGACTGCGTCTCCTATATGCCTCCGCCTAAATTCAGTTGATGGCTCAAACTGATCTTGAAATATTGTGATAACCAGAATAAAAAGCCTCTAATTACATGTTAATTGACCTCTTTGATATTTGACCTTACACCTTATAACCCAAAAGTATGATCACTTTATCTCCTCCTAGTCATGAAATACAAAATAGTTGAAATATGGTGATAACAAAGGTAAAAAAAACCATTAATTTCACATACACCTGACCTCTATGACCTGTCACCTTTGACCTACGTGAACAAAAATCAGTTCGTCTCACTATGGTGATGCATACTAGTTCTAAGTTTGAATGGTTCTTGAGATATCACGTTAACAAGGCTAAAACCAGTTTCGGAAATTGACCTTTGACCTTTGACCTACGTACCCCAAAATCTAATCAGATCGTCTTCCTATGGTGATACATACTAGCACCAAGTTTAAAGTTCATACCTCAAATGGTGCTTGAGTTATTTCGAAAACGAGGCTAACACCTGAAATTTCAGAAATTGGCCTCTGTGACGTTTGACCTTTTACCTACGTACCCCAAAATCTAATCAGATCGTCTTCCTATGGTGATACATACTAGCACCAAGTTTGAAGTTCATACCTCAAGTGGTTCTTGAGTTATCGCGAGAACGAGAAAGCGGGACGGACGGACGGACGGACAACCCGAAAACTTAATGCCTCCGGCACCACCTTCGGTGGGCGGAGGCATTCAAATTTGATTACACTGACTGCATCTTACTGAAAATCACACACACACACACACAAATAAAAAAATCAAACATATATTAGGGTATATGGGACTACAAGTACAAGTTACATCGAAAAATGGTGTTCAGTTTTCACATGGGAATAACAAGAATTAGACAATGAGACAGCTAAAAAATCATTTTACCTTTCCAAGAACTCACCTTTCTCTTTAAAACACGGTCCAATTTTGTAATTGCACTTGCTCTAGGCTCTAGAATTTATGTCCAATTAAGGAGGTACCATATTACCTCCTTGGTCCAATGTTAATCAATAGATAAAGGAGCCACAAAATCGTCTTACTCTTAGTATTCATCGACACCCCCCCCCCCCCCCCCCCTCTGGAAAAAAATAATGACATGTACCACATGGTGCATGTCACATAATAATTTATAGAAGCCATCATTCTTCAATATGCAGGCATTACATCAGTAATGGCTTCAGCGTGGCCAATAACCTTGGTAAATTGTTTTACGCGGTCTGAGTGGATATTCTTGGAAGTCTCATGCGCATGCACATTAAATTAATATACTCATGATCAGCCTTTAATTTTTATTACGCAAACAATTCGTGCGCGAGAAGGCAGTGTGGCTTCTTCACCATTTTATCCTATTTCCGCTAATTTAACAGGCCGGGGATATAAGTATTATAATTTTGTCTTTACGAAGTGTCTCCTGTCTCACGCTTTACTATATGATTTTCCAAGTAGTTGCTAACACCAGAAATGAATCGGCCTACATATTATTTTGTTGCCACGGGTCCTTTGTATTTCGTTCCATTTTCATCCTGCAGAGCTTATGGCACAAATGTTTCTCTGGGTCAAGATTCCCAATGCTTCGGATCATTTAAAAAGTCAAGGCGACAATAATAATAAAAATAAAGAAGGGAACCTTTTGACTGACCAGCTTTGGTATATACAGTTAACAAAAATTATGTACGATTATAGGGGACATAAAATAAGGCACATAAAATCTAGTTGTTTCAAATTGCAACAGTATATTCTTATTTCCCCACTTATGCTTCGATATTTATTTAATTCGGTTAATACTACAGACTTTTACTTCTTCTCTCGAAGAAAACACTGAATATCATATTGCCGATTCATGATCCAGTGAAAGGCCATTTAATGTACCATCACACCGGGCTTCCCGACCGTGCCACGACAGTCCCGACTCAAAAATATGGAAATTCGGGTGAAAAGTCGTGGCCAAGTCGGGAAGGTCGTGGCGTGATCGGGGTTAGTCGTGGCATGTTCGTGAGGGTCGGGAACGGTCGGGAGGGCTGTCACGACTTTTTAGGTCGGAGCTTAATAATCGGGAAACTCTCACGATTCTAAGAAATCGTGGCTATAACGTCGTGAGGACGTGGCGCGGTCGGGATAGTCGGGGCACAGTCTTGGCTCAGTCGTGGTGCAGTCGGATTGGTCGTGGCCCAGTCAAAATGAAAGTGAGGTCTGCTTGCAAATCGGCTGTATTTATAGGTCTTGGCGCGGACGTGGTAGAAAAGGTGATAGATCGGGGCTGTGGCGTGGCTCAGTCGTGGCGCAATCGGATAGATCGTGGCGCTGTCTTGGCGAGAACGTGGCACAAACGGGTACTGTCGGGACTCAGTCGTGAGAGTCGTGGGTATAATCGGGGTGCTGTCGTGGCTGGTACATGGCTGGATCGAGACTGTCGGGAATCAGTCGTGGCACAATCGGGGAGAGTCGTGGCAGCAACGGGAATGTATAATTTTTTAACCGGGATTCGGGTATTTTTACACGATTCTACCCCGACTCATACAAATGTTTCAAAAATTATAGAATCGGCGTTGTCGGGACGGTCGTAGCAGTCGTGGAGTTTGGTGTGATAGGGGCTTTAAGGAAACATTAATGACCGCTAAATAATCTATTGGTATTGCCTTTTTAGATAGGCTTCACAACTTATATTTCCCTAGCGGAAGTAAACGGCATAAGATTTTTCTCATTGTAAAGGCCTGTCTTGTAACCCACAGCAATCCCGAGTTTTCTTTAGGTCAATCAGCTTTTCCTCCTCAAATTGGCAGCAATTATTCTTTGCCCTACTCCTACATATTTTGAAGAAAAAAATGATTAAATGAACTAATGTAAATGAAAATTACAAAATTTAACCAAAAATGAAATCAAAATTTGCAAACGAAAATAGTGATTATATAATTTACACTGCGTTGCCAATTTAGAGACTTTAATCAAAAGTTACAATTAAATCGCTCATATTAGAAAACATCACAACGTACTGCATTAAAAAGACTAACATTTTCAGTAAATTTTTCTCTTTCTGCTCATGTATAATGTGTAATTCGTAGCATTTTGGATCAAAATATACTGCAGACGTGTCACTAAAGGGAGACACTGTCCTGCCTTACATCTAAAACAAAATAAAAGGATTGACTGTAGTGGAAAACTTAAATTCAATGAACTCCTGTTTTATCATGTTGCGTTCTATCGTGTCAATGCACCCCTAGACCATGTAGATGAAATAATCAGTATTGTGAATTATCTTGATTGAGCACTTTGGATTGTTTTTAGGTTCTAAACGAGTAAAAACAGAAGTGTCACTTCGTCTGAATCGATCAATCTATACTTGTTAATATATGCAGGGCATGAAAGTTTCGGAGGGAGACGTGGTCAAAAAAAAGTGTTGGAAGATAGATAGAGGAAGAAGGGGAAAATGAACAGCGAGAGACAGGGAGGTAAACGGAGATGATGGAAGAAAGGAGGGTAGAAGAGAGAGATGTGATGGAGAAAAATCAAGAGGAAGCAGAGTGAGGGACAGAGGCAGAGATATGGGGAGATAAACAGCGAGAGATGGAGGGATAAACGGAGACGAGGGAAGAAAGGAGCGAGATGGAATGGAGAGAACACGAGGAACGGGGGAGTGAGGGAAAGAGGCAGAGAGATGGGGAGATAAACAGCTGCGAGAGATGGGGGATAAACGAAGGCAAGGGAAGAAAGGAGCGTAGAAGAGCGATATGGGATGGAGAGAAATCAAGAGAAAGAATAGAGAGGGAAAGAGGCAAGAGAGATGATGCGGGGGGGGGGGTGGGCAGGGACAGAGCAAAGAGATTGTGTGAGTGAGTGGGATGGAGGGAGCAGGAGAAAATCAGGAAGGCTCGATAGCGAGGATGGAAGAAACGTCAGATATTATGTAAATATGGGCGGGAGAAAGAGGGACAGAGAGAAAGACACATAGAGTGAGACACAGTGAGAGATAGAGAGAAAGAGAGAGAGAGACAGGCAAAGAGAAAGAGAGAGAGGCAAAGAAGCAAACGACGATAGTAATACTGAATCGTTTACCTGCACATGGCTATGAAGGCTCTGTTTTCTCACTCTTATCGAGCTTCAAACATTTATTATGAATCACTCGCTCTATGCAAAGACAAAACAAACTGCCATGCCAAACTTCAAGAATATAATTGCTCTAACCAATTTCATCCCATATCTATTGTAAAACGGTGTTGACAGTTGTCATTAGTATAATTCAACCTCTAAGCGTTACCTAACAGCGTGGAAAGAGGAGAAGAAAGACCAGTGATGACGTATTCCAATTTCCTGGATACTAATAGGATAAAACAAGACAGTGGTTGATAAACATCAGAAGAACCAGACTTGCAATTTAATTGTTCCATTGTCCTTTGACTCGTCTAATGAGATTCGTCCTGATGGTGTTGGTGGATAAAATTGACTACAATCTTCTTGGTGTTTTTTTTTGTCTATTAATCAGTGATACAGAATGTCAAAGTAAATTTTTTTCCCCCAAAAAATGCTGCTAATACTTAGATTATGGCTGGGGGGGCACAGGGAGCACGTTTCTACCCTAATCGAACTGGAAAAAGGAGAGGGCAACCGTACACAATGATATTCGACCCCTACCACACTTCAACGCACTGGGCTTATTCATGTAAATTTCGCCCTCCACATGCCATTAATATCTTTTAAATATTATCAATTCTTTTGAGGCCCTACAATTTTGTTGGAAGGTGTCTATCCTCAACAACCCCCCCCCCCCTCCTCCTTGGCTACATCCCGGCACAACAAGGGAAAAAAAACAACACCAAAGTAATAAAAGAGTATTGTCTCACATTTCGAAGTACATGTATTTGTAACACCCAAACGAACATTTTCCTCAAACGTTTACTACCTTCGAGGTACCAGGAGAATTTAAAAAAAATAATAATATGCGATAAAGACACCAAACAGAATGAAATGCTTAATGTGAAATGAAAAACACCATCAATAAAGAATCAACATTTGAGTTTGTCTGCCTTTTCAATAGCAATCTTACACATTAAGCACTATGATTATGTATATCACGATAAAAACTCCTTTCGAAAAATAAACTCAAGGGCAATTTCAAAGGTCTATTGTAGTGCCCATAGAAATCAGGTTGTAATACGCGCACATTTCTAAAGGTGACAGACAGGACTATTGAAATTGTCTTGAGTTTATTTTTCGAAAGTAGTTTTTATCGTGTTGCATTATCTATCACATGGAAATGATCACTGATTACGGGAGGATATGGGAGGGCTGTATCACCTTTTTTGACGTTTCTTTTACCCTCTGCATGAGTATTTTTTCCTCCCCCACCCCGCCATGATTGGAGGGGGCACCCCCCCCCCCCATCTGTTCTCATTCTGTAGCTGCGCCACTGGGTATTGCATGTCATCTTGAACTTTCGTTAACTTCTGAGCACAGGCCAATATTAAACCTGAATGTCACTGATCCGCGCTCGCCCTCGAATTGATGTTGCGGCGAACCTATATGGATGGGACTATCATGTAGGTGAGCATCAGGCGGAATATGTAAATCAACAGGAGGTAACATGTAGAATGACGACATATATTTGCTTCCAATTTCCCTTTTACGCTAGTATTACTACATACTTTTACTTGAGAATTTTCAATTTTATATTTACGCTTAATTTAGAGTTTTCTGATTCGTGAAATAGTCGCCCTTGATTCATCAGGTAACATTTGTATGATACCGGCTTACACTATCTTAATACCGTAACAAGTCGTATACATGTGAATAGATTTTATGTACTCGAATTTGCACAAAAAAAGCGTTATTTTTATGCAATGATTTAAAAATAGGAAAAGAAATTTCATACTACCCACTACATCAGGGAACAACTTGTCTTACGGGGGTAATTGTCTGGAACGGAATCTCTAATTTCATTCAGTGATTCATTAAATATTTCAACATTTGATTACCCATGCCCGCATTAAAAAAAAACACCTAATATACTTCGCTTTCGAAGTATATTAGGTTATGCGACACCACATACATGCAGAATAAAATTATATTGGCTGCAGTTAATTTTCGATTTGTTTTTTGTGTTAAATTCAACACGTAAAACTGACGTCATATATGTCAAAAGTAATCTGGAACCTTCATCAGTTCATGGATAATCTGTATCTATCACGACAAGAGCATGGAGAGAATGATGGTTCATATTGTTAAAAATAATAATTTCATTATGCAGTAATTAATCTTTATAATTATATAGAGGTGTGGGGGAATGCACGTGTATTTTATTTTATTGTTTTAATTATTGTAGCTCTGAGAACTGTTTGGATGAAACTATGTACAAAATGTAATTTTTCCTTTCTGCTCAGGTCACCTTCTCTTGTACTTTTTTAAAAATATATTTTCATGTATTTTAATAACTGCATCCACCCAGTTTTGTTTACTTTTGTTACTACTGTTGATGGAAGATGAATAAAATGAAAAAAATATGAAAATTGAGCGGACCGAGTTTGAGTAATCGTTGTCACAAAAAAGTGGGAGAAAAATAAAAATGAATAATAAATGAATAATAAATAAAGAAAATTCTGACGAAATCAAGAGGTGCTCTCACTATGACGGACCACCTAAATATAGGCCTACACTGAAAACGATAAATAAAGACGTATTTGAAAGCTCTTATGACGTATTCAACGTAATCATGAACATGATGAACGTGTGCTGATCGACTTCTACAGGTCGTCAAAATGAAAGTACAGACGGATTCATCCCGATTCATTCAACAATGTTAAATGAGAGAGAGAGAGAAACAAGTCCAAGAACAACACAAGACCGAGAGCAACTTCTTTGCCGGTGTCACAATGAACTTCACGCGACCTCACGTGCTCTCCGCACTGTGACGTCATGACACGCACAGCCCGACCGTGATCCGAGATCGAAACCAATAGTTCTCTCGTGATGAGAGAAGATTTGAGAAAAGGATGCAATACGACGTCGAGGAAAGACCCACACGAATGAATATGGGTACGTCACCAATGCATCTACGCAGAAAATGAAAAATTGTTTCACAAATTATAATAATCTGGCCAATATTATGCTCTACTTTTCATCTCTCGTTTTCATATTATTCACAATATTTTCCACTGCACAGGTCTTACTGTCAGATCTCCATACCTGGTATTATAGAAAACTTGTCACTAGCAACAACTGCCATAATTCCACAACAAATATCCCGCCAGCCAACCAAATGCAATTATTAATTATCTATTCAGCGTGATATTGGGGACAAGTTTTATGAAACAGGGCCAAAATATTCCACTTGAACCCGTTACCTGGCATACTCCCTGTTAACGGAACACATTTAATTTTTTTATATTTCGCAAGTTGCCAGTTGCACTTCCCAATGATTTCACAGAATATTATCTGTCGCTCATCTTCTTTCTCTCTACCTGTCACAGGTGTTCAGACAAGGCGTCCCCCCGTCCAAAGTGTAAATAAAGCGGACTAAATATGCGTTATGATTGCTTTGCCAGATCGCAGGAAGAAGGGGGTCCCCGCAGCACGGTAATGCCCTTCAGGGAATTTCCGCATCTTCATGAGCCCACGCGTTGCCTGGCAACGACGGCTTTCTGGGGGATGCGATAGAAACATCCCCGGTAGTCTAAGATGAGCAGACGTCACCCTTGGGCGAAGAACTAACTGTACATGATTTTCTTACTAGGCATATTCATCATTCCATAAAAAGTGCCCAAGTGCATGTAAATTATAGGCAATGGTACCGTAAAGAGACAGTATTAAGTTTGTCTGCACAAAAGCGCCTCTAAGGGCTATCGACGTGCCGATCATCGTGCATCGCTTGTGCTAGTTTAGAGATCTTGAAATATCAATGAGCAAATTCCATTCCAGAGAGAAGTTTGGGTTTGTGAATTTGAGTTTATGGCTGTTTATATGAAAAGGACGTTAACCATTAAAATGTTAGCAATAAAAATGAACATAAATGCGAAAAAGAGAAGGTGTAAGAAAGAAAGAAAGAAAGAAAGAAAGAGAGAGGGAGAGAGAGATGGGGAGAGAGGCAGAGCGGAAATGATATAGAAGAAGAGGCAGAGATAGAGGGAGAGTGGCAAAAACGAGGGCATTGGATTATAAGAGTGCTTTAAACGTCCTCTTATAAGGTTATATCGTCAGTCGTGCAACCCTGTATAAAATTAGAACGAACGTCAGATGAAAAATATTAAATCTAAACACAGTAGATCATAAAACTTGGGATTCAGGACAAATTAGGAAGGTTGTCAATCGTGAATATTCCCTTGCAATAATGATGATTTACATGAGTTTGTTTTGATTGTGACACATGCTATATGTAACTGCATAGAAGGGGACAATGACCATCTCTTTATTCTCTCTCTCTCCCCCTCTTCTCTCCCCCTCTCTCTCTATCTATCTTTCTCTCTCTCTTTTACTCACTCACTCTCTCTCTCTCTCCCTCTCTCTCTCTATCTTTTGGCCTTTCCATCTTTTCTGGAATGATAACGTAACGTTTTCAGAGTATTTCATCATTATAATCGTTTAGACAAGTTTTTTTCTTAATTATTGATTGTATGAATGAATATTCATGCAGGATGCATGCATATTCATATTTCATATTCATATTCTATTTTTTCATTTCCAACAAAATACAAATACACAATACAATTTTCATAATAATATAAAATACAGTGCAAAATTTATACAAAACATTACATTTGAAACTAAGATACATCATCGTATTTGCGTTTACTTTCATGAGAACATCAAAATTGTTATGGATATGCCCAATAACAAACACAATAAAGATTACATGAAAAAAAATCGCTTCTCTGAGAAATAAGGTATCTGAAGCAACAACAAGGGATTTGAAAATCAGCAAACAGTTTACCGACGAAAAGCAAGCAGATAAAAGCTCTCATACCACTTAAATCTCAGTGACGTTAATGTTACAGATTTACAGGACGATGCAAACCGTGTCAAATGGGTTTCTGATGATGTGGGCTCTTCTGATGCAGTTAGGATGAACTATTTCGGGAACAGCCATAACTTTCAACAACAGCAATGGATTTAAAGTGTTCTAGATTGCAGCATTGCAATAGTGTTGTAGATTGCAAACAGGTTTGTTTTCATGCGTGAATACAAATAACTATATTATCCTTTTCCTTTCTCCCTTACTTCTTTCTCTCTGTTTCGTTTTCTATAATTGTTTCCTTTTTCGTACGCATACTCTTTCGAAATTGCGATTAGTGTTGTATTTGTAATGCAACTTCTGACACCTCATGTACTTGCCCTATTAAAACACACACACACACAAAAAGAAGATTAAAAATATAATATCCCTCAGCTTTGTTGTTGAGCAAGATAATTATGTTTTTCTTGAAGGACGAATAACAACATGATATTCATACGTTATCTTGAGCACACCCCAGGAGAAAAGATATTTAGGAAGGTCACTTCGAGATATTTCAGTGTACGACAAATGAGAGTACCAAATTACGTCACAGACAAAATACCTAACTGCCAACTGGCCAATGTGACATTCACGTAGCTTTTAGCAATGTTTAGTGAGCATGTAGCTTTAAAAAAATACTGTTCGTCCAATTTCTTTCAAACTTTCACCAAACTGTGTCCCTATTTTGTCTGCTTTTTGTTACAGACAACTAATACAGACATGGCCAAGGTTGGATTTTCCTGACGGCGAATGCTGCACAACGCCCAACAACAGTTCTAGTGACGCCTCTAATATTGTAGGCTTAAGATAAATAACATTCAGCAGTGCAAGATCACCCTACATAACAGCCGTCTGGGTGGGGAAAAAACCCAGAAAGACGTCAACGATGCGACGATTTTCCCGCCAAATTCACAGGAAAACATGCACACGCCTGGAAGCTGTCAGACGACAACAAATGACGATGTACCTCGTCAGATACCGAACAGGAAATTAAAATTCTCCCGCCATCAACGCAAGATCAAACACGTCGATTGGCGTACATTGGCCAATGTATATGTTCTGCAAACATTCGGAGATTTTTTTTTTTGTTCTTTCTCTTCCGTCTTCATAATTATTAGCTAACCTTGACAAGGGACGTGAGGGGTGGGTTGACTCTCTTATTTTGCCCACGAAATTGATTCATTCCTCCTTCAAATTTCCAAGAAATAAGTACGTGCTAGACTCTTTGTTGCCATTCGTATGACCTTTCCATCTTTAAGAATTTAGGTTAGGTGTTTTGTGGAACGTGATACGGCTAATGTGGGAGTAATGTCGCAACAAATCGAACTGGATTGTAACATTAGGTGAGGAGAAAGTCACTACATTATTTCAACTTAAATAATTGCTCCTCACTCTTCCACGCAATTCTTTTTTTTTAATTATTCGTCTGCATGCTATCCCCTGTCTATATTAATTTGATAGTCACTGTGAAATATCATTAGGCTTTGAAAGTGAAAATAACGGGATAATATTTTGCATTCAAGGGAGAAAGAGAGACAGACAGAGATAGACGGAGAGAGACAGAGGGAGAGAGAGAGAGAGTGACAGGGAGAAAAATGGAAAAAAAAAGAGAGTGACAGAGACAGATGGAAGGAGCAAGAGATCCAGAGTGAGAGAAAGGATGGGAGAGAGAGAGAGAAAAAGAGAGAGAGAGATGAGAGAGAGATGAGAGAGAAAGAAAGAGGGAGGATGAGAAATATAGAGAGGGGAATTAAATTTCTCATCTCCTTCCGATGATATTGATTGGATTAATAAGCGAATTAAACAGATCAGGGCAGAGCCTGAAACCATAATTGGAAAAACATATAATTCAATAATGAATTTCACTTTTAAAAATAAATTCCATTACTTTTTTGAAATAAAATTGTCTACAGTATACCGAAGAGGAGATCTCTTACAAAAGAGTTCCGAGGTTGTTGATTAAAACAAGGAAAGAGGAAAACAACAACTGTACAGGTCATGCTTATTGCTAGGCATTCAGCGCTATGTAAACCTGAACAGTAACGTATCTTATTTCTGCTTATCGTAACATACACCTTCAAAAACTTTGTATCTGAATATATCTATTATTATAGAGATTCAATACACACTTTTTGTATTATAATATAATATTGAGATGGACTTCATTCACCACACCTAAGTCCAGATCACTACGTCATTGTCTTCAATTTTTTAGGCCGTCAATACAAAAAGTAACGTATCTTATCGCGATTTGGAGACACCGTCGCTAAGATCGCAACAAAAAATATACGAATCTCTTTTTGGTAAGTAATATGCTTTCTTCTTTAGGCACCGAAGGAACTATAAAATGGCAAACAAAATACATGATTTTGATATAACAGTAAAGAGCAGAGGCGTGAAACATAATCACATAGTTCGCTGGCGACATGGGTAAAATAATATATGCTTCTCGCTGATATATATAATATTTTCATGGCGTACTGTGACCTCGGTTGATACTAATTTTACTCTTTATATTCTTAAGTATCAATAAAATTAAAAAATAGGTTTCCTGATGAACAAACCAGTGGTTTATAGCCTGGATAATGTTGGCGACACAAAAATATCCTTTTGGCGCCCCTTTTCGGAGAATGGCCCTTGAACTTGTATGAGTTACATCATTGCCTAGAAAAGATAGTCGTTCCCAAAACGGTGCCACCTGAAAAACTATTTCAACTTCTTTTTTTTTTCTAATTCATTGTCCTAACAAGTGAATCTGCAGAGGTACAGGATCCATTTCTTCAAGAAAAAGATCGAAAGTAAATTTCCAACTACCCCATCTGAAAAAAACAGTTTTTAAGCATGTATTATGTCTTTCTCCTTTTGTAAAATAAAAGGTTAGAAGTTGCAAATGTTATTTTATACAGAACACGGTCGCAAAGACTTTCAGGAAATCAATTTCAGACAATTTCAACGTGTTCAATAGCCTTGTCCATCGCCTCTTTGGAAATTGCGAACATTACCTATAATCCGGGGAGCGTTCATCAAGCGTTTTGTCAGTGATTTTTACTGACAGATTTGCTCTCAGCCAATCAGATGCAAGGATTTCAGTAGCTTATAACAGTTGTCGGTAAAAATCACTGACAAAACGTTTGATGAAACGCTCCCCAGAACATGATTTCTGCAGGTAATTGAAACTGAGCTTGAGTTGATTTTTCTTAAAATCCTTTGCGATCTTGCTACAGTAAATAGTCAATTTAGAACCAACACTTCATCTTCTTTGTTGGTCTTAGTCTTCCACGAGTGCTCCAATTTTTGATACTTATCTTTCACAAGCTTTGTTTTGCCCTCCATGATGTGAGGAATGTAAGTTCAATTATACACCTTTGAATCTCCTTCAGGTGTAACCAAATTGACGCATTGTTTGCTCTTTGCCGAGTGCATCAACTCTCCGATTAACTCTTGAGTTGTAACTATTTTTAGTCGACCTTTCAATATGTTTTACTGCTCACTGGTCTCTGTCAGCAAGTACAGAATTTCATGAATTATGAATTTACTTTCGGTATGATGATGCTTGGCATATATAGGTGTTGGGTGATCTGTCCTTGGAGGACTTTACAGAACATTCTTGAAGGTCAATTGAATGCAACACCCGCCTCATAAGTAAAGTCAAGGAGTTATCGTTCTGTGCTAACTCCTTGGTAAAGCGCACCATGCAGTAAAAGAACACCCCTTTATCATGCACTTCGTTTATGAGCCCATTCACACTCACGTTAAGAAAGTGCGGAACATACTTAAAGTGATTAATCACCGAACTCTGTCTGGTCTGAAACATCACATGAATTCAAATTTCAATGCCCTTTATGAAACCTTTGACTGTTTTGCATCGACATTGAAAAAATTAAACTCAACTTACATTTAATTAAGGGACATGACGCAAAATCACTTGAAATTGAAACTTGAATATAATCAAAACAAGAGAATAAAATATCGAGTGACAATATTTCCCCAAATTTGATATTGAATATCATTAAAGCTATATGTTTTTCTTCGTGCGTTCCGTAAGCCCACTTTAGACAAAGAAAAATGTATATATCAATTTTCTCGTTTAATCACTGACCCATAAGTTTTGATTTAAACTTGCAACGCAACTAAAGCATAGTAAAGATCGATTTAATCCCATTAAAAATTATAATACTCTCTTTTTCGCTCGAAAATGTTGGAATGCCTTTAAGCAGAATCACAAGACATATTTCCTTTCCAAACCAAATGTATATTTAGTGCACGTGATGTGCAAATGAAATACGACTTTGAAGGGTACAGACGGTTTAAACGCAGCAACATACGTCATCATCAGGCATATTGTATTACCCATTAAAAGAGTATGATGAATTATAATTGTCATTGATCTATTTCATTCATTACATACATGTATAAATAGTTCAGTGATTGACTGTCTGGACGTGTCCACGTGAAGTTCACACACATTGGAGTAACTTAGGAGACGCAATGGCTCAGCGGCAGGGCAGTGGTCTCGTAACCAGGAGGACCCGGGTTCGGAAACAAAGTGGATGGGAGAGTGCTCTTTGGTAAAGGCAATAATTCACATTACCAAATCCCTAGGAGAAGACTTAAAGTCGTCGATCCCCTGGTTTCTTACTTACAAGCATACACATGCTTTCTTCCATTCATTAGCATTCAGGTAAAATTAGCCATCAAACTAACCATCACTACATGTCACTATAATAAGAACACCTTGTCGTGCTAATGAGGCATGATCATAACGATTTACTTAGGAGTTAAAATGCGTTTTTAATGGCTAATCAATACAAATTTCACAAACCAGACATAGTCTAAGAAATAGCTTCAGATTTCAAGACATAATCTGAGGAATTTATGTAAAACAGCACAAGTTTCTTACCTTTGTTCCGAGTCGAATATCCAAAGGAGGCTCGGTGATCTGCTGAAGCAAGCTGAGGATGTATTCTTGAAATATGCCAATCCTCGTATAGAATCTTTCCTGATGCCAGCATCCCTCCATGTTATCAAAGTCCACCCCAAGTTTCTTCAAGAACCCCACAGCCCGTGGCTCGATCCCGATCTGGTGGGGCCGATCCATGAGCTGCGATCTCGTCTTCTCTTCGAAGATGGTGATCTTCTTCGCTCGCTTGCTGCGGACGGCGACCAGGGCTGCGGTGAGGCCGACAGGGCCGCAGCCGACGACCACGACGTTTAGCTTCCCCCGCCATCGACGGAGACAATCGTAGGAGCTCTTGCAGGCAATGAAGCAGCCGACGACGAGGAGGGTTGCGAGGATCGTATCACAGGCATCGCCCAGGCCGCCAACACCACGACTCGGTGATCGCATGTCGGGCGATATCTCCAATGTCATGTTCGCGATCTGTTGGTGCATTACAAAGTAATTTGCTACATGCACTCCCAATATTGTTTTGATGATATTATATTTTCCAAGTCGGCTACTATAAACCTGAAGCTGATATCTCGAGAGAGAGATTAAAATAAGTATTGTACCTAATGATAAAACGTTCCTGGAACGTAAATTCAGCTGGGTATTATATCCATCCAATTACTGCTTCGATAGAAGAATATATAACTCCAATGTATATGCTTTAATGAACTATCTGACTATTCCAAGATTTAATCTCTCTGTTGTATAATTTGCACTAAGAAAAAAAAATATACATCGCATCTGCATGCGCGAAACAATACAACCCCGAACGATTCACGATAAACAAGATGCGAGCTCGCTTTTCTAATTCATGTCATCTCTCGTCCTTCGTGCGACCTGTTGACTTTATAGAGCGCTCGCGTTCGAAGTTCGACGAATGAAGTGATTGTCTTCCACTTATGCCATCAAAATATAAATCCTATATTCCAATCGCGCTGGAGAAGTACTCACAATCTCGGACGCTCTGGCGATGCATGCATGTTTACACGAAGCGCCGTATGTCCTTACAATGACTGAACTCTGATCGAAGCTCTACGCAGACGACACTTCGACACTGGCTCAAATTTTCGCTCTCCCGCCTTTGCTGTAATCTTGCTCGTCCGCGCGCTTCGAGTAAAGTGACTCTCTCTCTCTCTCTCTCTCTCTCCTCTTGGTACACTTTTGTTGAAGTAAGGTTGTCTGGAACGTTTAACATGATGATTATATATGCCACTAATATCAGACTGACCTGGAAATAGATATGACTATTGTTCTTGAGTTTAATGATTACGTTTACCCAACATGACTGCAATAATTAATGAAAGCATATACCGGTAAGCTTATAGGTAAGAACAACAAGGAAAATACAGTCTTATCGGCTTGAATTTGATGTATTGCGTGCATTCTTCATTTTGACACGCTTTTATGCTACACTTTAATTGTTTTAACTTAACTCTGTCCATGATAATCTAATATCTGTGATAGCTACTGTTTATTAAAACATTATCATGATGACAGGTTAATAATCACGAAACGGTTATGCATACATAGAACGCGTCTGAAGTTCTGAACAATAATATCAAACTTCAGGTGGAAAATTGTTCTTAAAAGGAGAAATTCTTAGATGCTATGATCCATGGTCGCACCATGTAGCTTCATGTTCACACGAAACGCACCCCTAACACAATGAAATATAAAAGAGGAATATTACTCTCTTTCAACTACATTCTTTCAAGACTATTGTATTATTATTTTGCCTTTCACCTCTCTCTCTCTCTCTCTCTCTTTCTCTCTCTCTATCTCTCTCTTTCTATTTATTTCTTTGTCTCCACTCTCTCTTTATAAATTATCTGTCTCTGTCTCTGTCTTTTTCTCCCTTCTCTCTCTCTTTTTCTCTCTCTCTCTCTCTTTTTCTCTCTCTCTCTCTCTCTATTTCTATCTATCTCTTTGTCTTTTTCTCATTTCCCTCTCTCTTTCTTATACTACCCTTTTATTCGTATCAGGTTTACTAATGTCTGACCATGGCGCTAATATTTTTAAACTCCATTGTCCGACCGTTACGTTGGCCAAGAGACTCAATTTCATAGTTTCAGATATTCTAGCCTCCTTGTCCACAAACAATTATCTAAAAATAAACCCAAACTATAAAGATCTGTATAGCATATAATGTTACTAGTTCTCTTGCATAACCAATTTATGCTGCACTGTTAAATAAGAGCGGGTACCTTTATCTTAAAGCACTCGAAGAGAGAAACGGGTCAGTTGATATCACTCTCCCTTTCCTAAGTGCGTTTGCCAAACGGACGGAGAAAAAAAAAAAATTCTTTTTCTTAATCGCTTTGAATTTGTCTCATTGGTGAATTACATGAGTAACCTGACTTCTATTTCTTTCTGAAATTTTCAAACCAAAGTAGATTTTAATGACTATACAAATAAAAAGAACAGCAGAGCAGTATGACTGAGTTGCAAAATTCGTTTTCATATAGCGATCTTCATTGCGTGAATAAGGTAATTTGTTAGAATTTCTTCAAACCCTTTTACAGGGTTGGAAAAAAGTTTGGAATATTTTTATTCCAAGAATTATTTCTTGTCTTAAACATATCCCTCGTCATTTTAAGTTCTTCTTTGAGGTTCAAATAAAAGATATGTGTCCCTTTTTAACTTTAAAAGCACAACATTAAAAATCAGGCTTATCACACAGTGCAGAGGTCCACTTGGAATTCGGAAGCGTATATTTGCTGTTTTTGCAAATGTCTAACGAAAAAGTTAAATAATCAGATACAGTTTAATTGCTATACCGAAGTCCTCAAAATGACTGCAAACTGCACGTAGCTTTTTCAAAATTGCACGTGAAATGTATAACAAGATGTTCAAACACAAATAGAGCAAATCTGACAACATGTGGTTCATTGGTCAGCCATTGTAACATGTTTAACAATATTACGTAAACTTTGGTACAAGATGGAACAGTAGACTTCATTCAACACAGTTAATCCGATTTGGATGAATTATTCATCACAATATAGTAGAAACTAGCATTTAAAATCAGACATACTCATCGCCAAAAAAATATTCCAAACTTTTTTCCAACCCTGTATATGTTTCTTTCTAGGTATAAAGTTTCGAGACATATAGCTATATAACAACAGGGGGGATCTGGGGAGTCTAAATAAAAATAGCTTGTAAATGAGTAGGCTCCCGTAATGGTTAACATTATAAGTAAGTCTGGCTAATACGCAATAAAAAGCGAAACGGAATAGAAGTATCAGATTCACTTAACGTACAAGGAGAGCAAAGCTCAGAATGTGGAGTAAAGGAAAAAAGAAGACAAAAGAGAAGAAGAAGAAAAAAGAATCATCCATATTATAAAATCTCGTCAAAAAAGAGTATTGAATTTCTTTAAACATTTCTTTTCTCTGTTTATCCAATTTTCGCTTTTATCGAAAGCAAGTTATATTTCGACTGGAATTGATTACCCGTTTAAAAAAAATAAACCTTAATATTCAATTCAATTCAATTCAATTCACATTTATTAGGCAAAATAAAATCACATTTTGTTTAAAAAATAAATACAATGATAAAAGATATGTCAGGATTGCTAAAAAAGTTAAAAACTTGTAAAAAAGCAACCCCTTATTACAATACAAAAATTACAAAACAATAGAGCAATAGAAATAATAAATACACATAGAACAAATAAAATAACCCAAAATTCAAACAAATAAGACAATTGATGTGGTGACAAAATGCGTATAAAATATATAAAATTGCACTGAGTCAGGCATGATAAGTGGCAAGTATAGATCTTTTTACATCTCTTTTAAAAATATTGAACCTTCTTTCACCCTTTAAATTATATTGTAATGAATTCCATTTGAGTGGCCCTTGATATCTGATAGATTTATTAATCAAAAAAGCGTTCGTGAATTTTGGTAAATGGTAGTCATCTTTTCGCCTGGTATTGAGTGAATGTATATCTGAGTTGAAACGGAAACTGTCAAAGAATGTGATTGGTAACATATTATTTTTGAATTTGAACATGAAAAGCAATGTATTTTGGAGAAGAATATCTGGTAATTTAAGCAATTTCAAGGAATAAAAAAGTGCAGAAGTGTGCGCTCTAAAGGGAGCGCCACAACACAACCTTACAGCTCGTTTTTGAAGAGTAAAAAGAGGTTTCAACAATTTATCAAACGTTCTTCCCCAGACTAAATTACAATACAAAAGGTACGGATATACAAGTGAATGATACAGTGTAAGCATGGATTCAAAAGGAAGACCGCTCTTTAGTTTACTCATGACTCCAATATTAGTGCGAATCTTCTTAGAAATCAATTCAATGTGCTTTTCCCACGTGAGCTTGTTGTCAATAATAACTCCTAAAAAGTTTGCAAATTCCACTTGATCAATAATGTTACCATCTAAATTCAGGGTAGCCTCTTCCATTCTGTCAATATTTTTTCTCTTAAAGTTAAATAACATAAATTTTGTTTTGGTTTGATTAATTTTAAGTTTATTCGCAGAAATCCAATTTGCAAACTTTTGGAGTTCAATATTAGCTTCAAAAATTAAATCATCCAAATTTTTACCGGAATAAAATATGTTCGTGTCATCGGCATACAAAACATAGTGCAATTTCCTTGAGGATTCAACTACATCATTTACAAAAATCAAAAATAATAGCGGGCCTAAGATGCTGCCCTGAGGAACGCCTTTCTCGATGGGTAACAATTCAGAATCAGTTTCATTGTATTTTACAAACTGAGTTCTATTCAACAAATAACTTTGAAACCATTCTAAAGGAACGCCTCGGATTCCATAAAAGTCTAGCTTTTTCAGTAATAATTGGTGATCCAAACAGTCAAATGCTTTACTAAGATCTACATACACCCCTAAAGCTATTTCATTCTTTTCATGAAGTTTATACAAAAGTTCGGAGGCAAAAAGTAAAGCTGTTTCAGTTGAAAAACATTTCCTAAATCCAAACTGTTCAGGAATAATAACAGAATATTTTTGTAAAAAGGAATATAAACGATTGTACATTAGTCTTTCTAAGATCTTTGAAAAAATTGGATAACAGTGATATCGGGCGATAATTAGATACATCGTGAGAATCACCTTTTTTAAAAACTGGTATGACTTTTGAAACCTTCATTGAATCCGGAAAAATTCCCGACGCGAATGACAAATTAAATACATGTGATAAAGGTTCAACAATAAAAAAGATAATTTTCTTTATGGCAAACGATGAAATATTATCAACTCCACATGAGTGTTTATTTTTTAGGGAAGAAGCTATTTTCAAAATCTCATTTCCATCTGTTGGTGAAAGAAAAAAAGAATGGATTGCTCTTGTTTTTAAATAGTCACAAAAAGAAGCACCACACTGTGTACTGTCAAAACAACCAACCTTAGCAAAAAAGGAGTTAAATGTATTAGCAATTTCTTTGGGCTTGGTAAGCCTTTCACCGTCTTTACGAAGAAAGGAAGGTAACTTCGATTTATTCTTACCAAGTAGATTGTTCAAAATCCAAGTGTTCTTTAAATCATGGCGATTGGATTCAAGCTATTCAGCAAAGTAATTCTTTTTAGAGACTCGTATTATGTGATTGAGCCTTTTCCTAAAAGACGTGTATCTTTTCTTCATGGAAAGGGTTTTCCTTTTAAATACTTTCTATACATACGTTCCTTCGTACCAATAGACTTAATGATCCCTTTCGTAATCCAGGGCTTTCTTGATGCTCTACGTTTATCCATTCCAGATATTGTTTTCGAATGCTTTACAATCATCTCCTTTAAATCCTTTATAAAGATATCATAGGCGAGATTAGTGGAACAAAAGATGAGGAGTACATTGTATCGATGAATGCACTAGTATCAGAATGAACAGCATTATTAAGTAAGTCGAAGTTAAAGTCCCCCGCAATGT
The DNA here is from genome assembly GCA_025617745.1 of Heliocidaris erythrogramma. Classification (NCBI taxonomy): domain Eukaryota; kingdom Metazoa; phylum Echinodermata; class Echinoidea; order Camarodonta; family Echinometridae; genus Heliocidaris; species Heliocidaris erythrogramma. The sequence goes on along the minus strand of CM046866.1, from coordinate 31,513,667 downwards.
AACAATGTTTATTCTCTTTCACACTTTTGCAAAGACATTCATCAAGGTGGTCATTGAACTCTGCACCACAAGTATCAGGAGACTTGTATACAGTTCCAACATTCACGTTCTTCCCGCCTTCCTGGACAATTTCAATAAAAACAGTGTCTATTGATAAAGTACAAAAATCTAAATCGGGCCTTGGCTTGAAGGTGGCATTCTCCCTGACATACATACATACATACACCCCCTCCTACACGACCTGTTCTATGTTTTTGAATAAGTTTGTAATTCGGCAAATTATAGAATGAATGCGGTTCTTCCTTAAACCAAGTTTCTGTAAATGCATAAATTGTAAAATCGTGTTGGAGGGTGTGTATATAATCTTGAACAAGTGAAAACTTAGATATGAGACTTCTAACATTCAAGTGGAACAATGAAAACTGAGATTCTAATCCTTTACTACTCATTTTAGCATTGAAAGTGTCATTGAAATAGTATTTACAATCGGAAATTTGGTCCTCTAACTGGGAACATTCGACTTCATTCATTGAAAACACATCGAAATGTAAATCATATCTTCTATTATAAAATTGAGAATGATCTTCTTGAAAGAAGGTAAAAAGAGTGAGATGTAAGTCAACATCATCAACTATATAATTAAAAGGAAGGGCATCACTTAAACAAAGATGACATATCCAGGGTAATGAATATAAATTGACTTTAGCACAATCTACATGACATATACTTCCACATGAGCAAACATGCACAGACTCATTCTTTTTTGCATGCATAAACAACATAATTATTGTTTTACATCTTGTTCCGAAAAGTAAGCATACAATGCCTAAACGAAATGAATTTCTTTAAACATATCTTTTCTCTGTTTATCTAATTTTCTACATTTATCGAAAGCAATTTTTTGGGGGGACTGAATTTAAATACAAACCTACACATGCATATTGTAATATCTCGTCCGAAAAAGCATATACCGTGCCTACATGAATGGAACGTCTTTTAAACATTTCTTTCCTCTGCTTAACTAATTTTTCTGCTTTCACTGAAAGCAGGCCATTCTTGGAATGGAGTTTAAAATAAACCAAAATCATGCATAAAATTGTTAAATCTCGTCCGAAAAAAGTCATACCGTGCTTCAATGGCAGAGGTAAAATGATTATGAACGATTCGTCCGTGCATAATTAATCATATTCGCTGAGAGACTGTTCCTTCATTATGTTCATACTGCCTAAATTTAGAGACATGGAAATATGGGAATATGTGAGCTTAATAATATCATGATTATGCGCTGCGTTTCACTCGGACTCACTGATCACGACGGAGTAACAATCTTTGTATTATGAGGTTTTCGTTTTGTAATGTTATTTTTAACATGTTGAATGTACTCGGGCGACGCAGAGCAGCTTTAGAATTTGGGTGCTCAAAGTTTGTTTGTTTAAAAAAGTCTTTATTTCAAAAGATCGTGTTACACATACATGTATATTACCAGGACCATAGTCCCATTCCGGACGCATGTCAGGTTATAAAATTACAGCACAATACAATAAACATTAACAATAATTCACAAAATTTAGAATAATAAACTTTTATGTAATATACTTCGATGTTACAGTTATATGGGTTACGCAATATCATACAAAAATTGGGTTTATATTCTAATCATGCTAATCGTCCACAGCTAATGTAGAGAAATTGAAAGTAGGCAATGCATTTACTAAAACATCTCAACATGAACAACTCGAATAATTTTTAACACAAAGTTCTTAGAAAGACTTATTTCGTTTACGTCACATTATTTAATAAAATTCTAGAAACGGTCAGGAAAGATGAGGGTGATGTTAAACTATCAATTGAAAAAAATGGGTATTTTCTGCAATCTAAATTCGAAAAACACTCATCCGACCAGATGCCATTTACCCCCAGACATATTGCGACATACCTGTATGCACAGCAGTAATAAGTACTCGTGAAGCAATATGTTCTGACTTTAGAAAAAACAAAAGAAAAACGTTGATAAACGTTGAAAAACGAAACTATGGGAAAGTGAGACAATATTAACGTCTAAAGTGAATAGCTCAATGGGACGACAATCTGAAAGTGTGGTATTCTAATTATCATAGCAGGGAGTCATGAGGATAAAGCTCTTTTCCGGGTAATCCATATCTGTATTCTTAAGAGATTTTTAAGAATTTCATTTTCTTTTCATTTTATTTGCTCCTATGACGATTGCGTGGCCACAGAGAATGCTCTGCGACGTCACTCATTGTTAAGAAAATGTCTTTAAGATATTTCCGTATACCTGATCATGGAGAAACGTTATATGTTTATGACCAATATCTAATTGATAACGTAGAAATTGCCTTTACTAAGTATTGCATTATATAGTATATAATTCCTGCAATACTTAACAAAGATTACAACAAGCGATAAAAACAGTTATGGTGGTTGTTTAATATCAGACGTCTTTCAAAGTATTTGTAATGATTGTAATTAGGGAGACTTCCAAATAATATCCCTTAATCATTTTCTCCACTCTGCATGCATGGTCCAAAGAGGATAGGAGCTTTTACGTTTTCTAAAGTCGAAGGGGTAATTAAAGTGACCGATATTTGAAAGGCCAACTCTCTATTTCTGATTTGGAGACCCATATTTACGATTGAGAGGTAGAAGAGACGTTGTATTCATTATCAGTAATGAAAGGTCATTGATCCCCTCTCTCTCTCTCTCTCTTTCTCTCTCTCTCTCTCTTTTTCTCTTTCTCTCTTGCTCTCTGTCTCTCTCTCTCTCTCTGTCTCTCTCTCCCTGCCTCTGGCTTACACTAATCATGCTTAATACATCCATTGGTCAATAATATTGACATGATCAACGTTTTAAGAACGGGAAACAAAACCGCCAGTTATTCATGGTCGCTCAATCTTTATTCATTCATACTTTGTATACATATTTCGATAAGTATCAGATTAAGTATAAATATCAAAGCATAAACAACCCCCAAACAATTGGATATCACATCATTCAATTCATCTTTTCCCCTGTTATCCATTTGTTAACATTAACAACAGAAATATCATTTGGTTTAATCTCTAATATCATATATCAATGTGTTTTTGTTTTATATGGCACCCCCCAAAAAAAAAAAAAAAAATAAAAAATAAAAATAAAAAATCCAAGCACTCTATAATGGGCGACCGTGCTAAAGACACTTATGAAACGAACGTTCTTAATCTGTCAAAAACAGCGTTAAATTTTTAATGAGGACATCATTATCAAAGTGACCCACACGCACAAATATATAGTGACGGTGACGTTAAACTATATACATGTAGGTATACTTCATCATTTAGTGGTCAGATACTGACAACCATGACTTTAATTAGTACTTACCCCTGCGTCATAGTCAGTAGGTCAGGTTAGATCACTTGTTGCTATATTCTTGATTAAATATATTGTCTAGGTCACTGCCCATGCACACCCGCAACCCACCTCCCGATAAAAATATATAAATAGCATGTCCCATTCAATTGAGATACATCGTCCTACAAACTAATTTGGCATAAATATGTAATTTCTAACTCACTAAGTTCATACTCAAGATGTGGAGTTTTAAGATATACGTGTGAAATCTGTTGCATTATTGATGAGTGGATTACATGCCAAATACGGAAAAAACAAATGAAAACTTGTGCATACTAAACCTGAACTTTAAAAATGATGAATCATCTAATTATGTTGAGTTAATTTAAGCAAGTTTAATATAAATTTATCAGTATTCAGTTCAAATGATGTGTATATCAGGACTGATAATTTTTTATTTTTAAAATCCTATTTAATCTTGTGTTTTCTTTATGAACGCCATTTATAGCTTCCATCGATATGATGATAATACTAACACTATTGTCATACTAATAATCAGATCATCAAAATTAGTGAATGCTATTTAAAGTGTATCGAAGTATTGATGATTTTATCATTGTCTTCTGGCATTTCCTCGCAGATAAAGGTATAAGTTAAGAGAATAATTATTAAAACCTGACCTTGCCCTTGTCGCATTGTTTCATTACCCATACTATTAAAGTTACGCTTTGCCATGTCCTGATAAACATTAGAGTGGCCATGACTTGTCGCTCTTTTTTCTCTTTTTTTTTCTTTTAAAGATGTTGTAATCAGTTCAAGATCAGGGTCGTATACGGTCAGAGGCGTTAGCCGGTAACAAGGATATGTTGATTTGTGAGGAATGTATCAATTTGATCCCCACCTCCTCTACTAATGAGAAATTTCCCTTCTTTTTGTGACGTCAGATGGATGTGGGTTTGTTTTTTTCTTCAGATGATGACGTATTTTTCTATTCTGTTTTCATTTTGCTCTTTGTCCGCTCTGTGATTTTTATTTGGCACCACCATTCCATGCTTTCGTTTTATTTATGTTAGTTAGTTTCTAAATGCTTCAATTACTTTCTGTTATGTTTGATAATAATAATCTCTTTTCAGGATTCTATGATAATAAAATAATTAAAAAACAAAAATTATAAATGGAATTCAAGTTAATCTTTACTTTCTCCCATGCATGCACCATCCTCTCTTTCTCCTTCTTATCTTTTCTTGACAGTCTCCTCCCCTTCTCTCTCTCTCTCTCTCTCCCTGTCTCTGTCTCTGTCTCTGTCTTTGCCTCCATGTCTCTCTCGCTTTATCTCCGGGATGTCAAGAAAACTGGAACCCCAAAAACAGATGGTATAAACTTTTAGAATACGATTATTATTGACTGAAGTCGTTTGATTGCACTGTTAAAGTAATATATTTTTAAAAGCATGACTTAAATTTTGCATGTGCACCAGATGGCGAACATATTTTGAAGTAAAAACAAAATGATATATACTCTCCGATATGACATCTGTCATTGTGACATTAAGGTAATAGTTTATTTTATAATCACGCGATGTATTCAAAATGAAAAACCATTTATATTTGGAGGTAAATATAGGTTAATTGACGGCTTTCTCTCTCTCTCTCTCTCTCTCTCTCTCTCTCTCTTTAATTCTGTCTTCTTCTGTTCCAACTGATTCATTCAAATGTAAAATAGCACTGACTTTCACCAGGATTCTGTTCTCGCAAACGGTGAGGATATTTGCTGAACATTTGACATTTTTTCACTCTTGAATGCAAGGCTGTCATTTTCAGTCATGCACCATTCTTCAGAAAAGAAATATGTATTTCCGCGAGAGTTGCCTATATTTCATCTTTACCTTTTTACACTCCTTTCAATATGATAACGAGATGAAATAACTCAGAATCAGTTAAAACCCAGGAGTTTGTGTCTTTGGAGATTTGTATCTGTTTACATAATCAGAAAAGATATTTCTCAGTACTGCACTGCTGCTCTTGTAATAGGTTGCAACATGTTACAAAGAGAGTGTCACTATGGTTAAGCCTTCATTATTCGATAAAGCTAACGTACATGTTCTGCATGGCTTGACTGATCGATATATAATACAAGCTTAATTTTGCTCTGTTGGTCTCACCTCATGACATCGTGATCTTTATCTGTCGAACTGGAGTATCCATAAATTGATACAACTAAGGGGTGCACCCTCCCAGATGAGGGGAGTTGGAATACATCCGAAGAGCTCGACGTGCCGTATAGAACCAGTGCAAGATGGAGTTTTCTATTGTTATTTTTCTTTTCTTTTTTCTTTCTTTCTTTTTTTGTTGGGGGGGGGGGGTGGGGGGGTTCAATCAGGCGGGGGCATACACTTGCTTCCTCACCCTATACTGGATACGCCACTGTGTCTTATCGAACAACCTGATCACGTTTGGGGAGCAAAGTTTGGTTTGATATCTAGCCACTATGTGTCCTCCTGTATGCGTATAGCTATGCGGTTCAGTCTGTTTTTCGTGTCTCTCTCTCTCTATCGACCACAAGCTGAAATCGATTCTGGCGATCTTTCTAACAATCTGGGACGAGGTAGGTTATCATGGTTATTCCACAACGTCTCTGTTTTCGTTACAGGAGAAGAATATTAAACAAAAACTGGTGCAGTGCAGTTTAACTTACATGTGCAGTAATTACCCCCCCCCCCCCCCACATCTTCCTATCCTCCCCTCTGCCCACTCACTCCCTCATCCACCATTATGGGGGAAATGAAATGAACAGTGTCGTCACGAACCCCCTATCCCTCTCCCTCCCCCTCTCTTTTATTTCTTCCCTCCTCATCTTTTTATATTGACTACGTTATCTATCTTTCCCCTCTCTCATCCGTCACCCCCTTCTCTCTCCCCTCTCCTCACAATCACTCTTATTTTTTCAATCTATATCTATCTTCCCCTCTCTTACTCTTTCTCTCTCTCTCTCTCTCTCTCTCTCTCTATCTCACTTTCTTTCTCCCTTCCCTATTCCTCTTCACCCTTCTTTCAGTTCAATTCAATTCAATTCAATTAATTGTTTATTAAAAAACATGCATTGCAGCAAACACCGAATTGCACATGTTTTTACAATAACATAATAATATCAATATACAAAGTATAAAATACAAGAGGAGGTAAAACACTTACATTAAATTTGATACACATAATACACAAATCACATAAAATACTTTTGATAAAATGGTTCATTATTAAAAGGGTGTCATGTTCATAAAAAGGTAAAAATACGTTAAATATTTATAAAGAATTATAAATGAGCAGATTAAAATATTGCATAGACAAGTTTAAAATTATTTTCACTTATTTTTTAGAATGTTGTTCATTAAGCACCCGTACGAGATTTGGAAGGGCACTGTTTCTGAATCTTTTTGTTTTGCATTTAAATTCTTGATATTTGTTTGCACTTCGGAGATTCAAATTATTATTTTTTTTAGGAGGTAACCAAGATCGACATATACTGTTTTTTTTTTCAAAAGAAATGGCAACTCTCTCTCTCTCTCTCTTTCTCTCTCTTTATCTCATGACTACTGTCGTCTCTACTACCTCTATCCTATAATTATTTCTTAACAACCTGTTTTTCAGCGCCAATCTCTTTTCCCTTTCCTAACAATGTTAAAAGTTTTAGCAATGGTACAGTGGTTTCCTATAATCAAATACAAGATTCGAATTCTATCGCACCTCTGTGACTGTAATTTTTCCTTTTCTCGCAAACATCAGAAAATGCTCTCTGTTTTCATCTTTTTGCACCAATAAGACATTCCATCGCATGTGCTACTACTGTATTCACTGACTGGAATAGACGATCTTTAATTGGAAAAGTGGAACGAAATAAAATGTCAATATATTCATTCTGTCCCCCGACAATTGGCGAAAGTCGAGCTGGCGAAATGGCAAACAAATCGAATTTATGTGAATTACAAATTCGAAACCCTCGATGAACTTCTCACGAACGTTGTTTGGTTTCAAATTAATACACGTCGTAGCATATCCGCCATATGATGGGGCCGTTGGCCCCCTCCCCCCGTTTGAATGCCCGGAAGAAAACAGTCAATAAAATTTGCTGTGGGTCTCTGGTTATCATCGACAGCTCATCTACCCCTAAGGTTAAGGAATAATCCCCCACCCAGCCCGCCGGCCTTGTATGTCTGGATACGCCGATGTTCGAGTGTGGATGTGTTCTGTCTACTAGATGGCTTGGAGGAAGAATGCAATCATGTAGTCATTAACATGCAAATTGGTTTTATAAATGAGTTGACTATTTGCACATACCTTAAAAAAAAAAACCTCCTTATGAATGGAGCGTAATCATTTCACTAGGCCATTCATGATTTCTCCAAGTCACAATTAAGTTGATTTTATCATTTTCATGTAAATACCTGCAATGGCGTGTTTTTCAAGTAGGCATGCACAAATTATGCAATAAGTGACTCATTATCGTTGAATACATTATTGCCTTAATCTTTCTTCCAATATTTCACCTATTTAACCTATTTATTAAACCAAGGGTGGCTCCGAGGTATCATAGCGGGGGCGGGCGATCTATTAAAAAAAATAATGACAAGATAAAAAGAATTCAAGAAAGAAAAAGTTTGTCAATTTCGTTTGGGGCATGTTTTGCACCAGAGTCCCGTAACGCTGCCCTTAGTTAGAGAAGTTAAATTCTGAGAAACAATCTACATGATGAAATTAATACTTTTTAAATAATCAGGAAAATGTGGGTAGACATTTTATCCTGATCGTTTACATGATAACTTAATTACAAGTTTGATAGGAGGTAGTGATTGCACGAATTACTTGTAAGAAATCGATGACAGTTTAATTCCGGAGATTGATTTCATCGCAATGGTTTTATATTGCAATGTCTTTGAAAAAAGTAATTTTGTCTATCAGGCTGTTTCTTTCAATCCCCTTTTCAATAACAGTTATTGCTTTTCGAAGGGGCCTGCCTAGTTGAACAGATGCTGAGAGAGAAACTGGGAGCTATTTAACACTTTGGGCGATATGGTGTGATCGTTATTCGGAGTCATTATAGAAATGTTACTGAATACTAAATTACTACAACAAAGATGTATCGTCAGATTTTTGCAATGGTATTCTTCATTGTTAGTAATCTTTTTCTAAAACTGTATTGCTCATGACGTGAGAAATATCAAATCTACAAACTTTTGGTTTTCAAGATGGGTTCTCTTATATTCTCTCTCTTTGTACGCTTTAATTTAAATTTTTAAAATTTTAAATTTCTTTCTTTTTTATTAAAAAATACATTTTATTTATTCAAGTATAAGATGATCAGAGACATTGGAGAGACAATCCGGCCCGAGCACCTTTTAATACCTATTGTATTCTAGATAAAGCACACACAGACCCCCTTCCCCCCCCCCCCCCCCCAACAAGATTGTGTGATTGTGCCCCTTTCAAGTTTTCGACACTAAAAGGGACTTGACAAATCTGAGTCTTCCCTCATTTCTTGTCAAAAGTTTGTTTGTTTGTCGGGGGGGGGGTTCTTCTTCAGAACTGTGCCCCCTTTGTATCCCGTGAAACCGCCCCCAATCAAAGCGCATACACTATCAGTGACAATGTAACTTTTTCCAGAATGCTACCTTTAAATCTAGAGAACTTCGAATGTCTCCTTACTCCCGTGAAATGATGCACCTCCATCCACTCTTCCTATTCAGGCAATAACGAGGAAGGGACATGCGCAGCTGGGTAAATACTATCCTCTGATACCCTTTGCACTGTATTTCTTTTTCATTTATCATCATGATAATCTTTCATCCTCATTTCGTTTTGCTTCCTTGCTCTTTATTACTTTTTTTCCTCCCTCTCATGGGCCTTAACCGATCTATCTGATCTATTTTGTCTTCCTTGGTTACCCCCACTATGTCGATCCATCTCTATTCCTGTCCAAGATCTACCATGTTTCACTCTATTTGTCTCTCTCTCTCTCTCTCCCTTTCTCTCTCTCTCTCTTACTCTCTCTTTCTCTCTCTAGTTCAATGTCTTCCTTTTTCCTGGACTTTTGTATGTGTCATCGTCCGCTTATCTATTTTATTTGGGCGCCGCGCCGCTTTCTCGCGCTCCCTCTCTCTCTTTCTCTCTCGCGCGCACACACACACACACACACACACACACTCTCTCTCTCTCTCTCTCTCTGTATCACTATATCGCTTTCCCCACCCTGTCTCTCTATACCCCCTGTCTCTCTCTCTCTCCCTTTCTCTCCCTCTTTCTCCCCTCTCACCTCAACTGAAGTAACCCTTAATTCCGTCATGACAATGTCTGTCGTCTTTTTTTCAACATCTTCCTTGATGATTTCCAACCCACTTGTTTCCATATATCATTATTTTGTCAAATAATCATCATCCATCATCATCGATCATGAACACTGATGAAAAATGAAAAATAAATAGAATGTACTTCCATGGAAGCATTTTACATGTTTATCCATTCGTCTTTATCCATTTGTTTTGGCAGGATCTGAGACGAGGTAGCACCTGAACAAATACCGCCACCATGATCACGATTATGTCGAGGATGGCGACCAAGCTGGATAAATCCAAATTGCATCTCGTATTTCTAATTGTTGAGGGAATTCGAGAAGTTTATTTACAAGCCTGAAAGAAAAGTGTTCAACCAAGGAAACACATATGACCGAAAATGCCGTTTCGGATGAATAGCGATTAGCAATAATGATGCTGAGGGTTTGGGATTGAATTTGGAATGGAATAAACAATGCCGTGTTCATTCTCACGCCATTTATATAGGATTTATATAAGGGATGCTGCATAATTCGCGCATCAGTTTGGGTGAATCTATTTTTAAAATTATTGACGAGTTGCTTGCACCATCAATCGCACAAGACGTCTGCTTCTAGCTTATTCAGTCTTTATCAATAGAGTACAGCATCTACAATCGACTGCAGACTTTCAGTTTCAGTTTCATTTTATTGTTTCATGTTTCACAGTTACAATGCTTTTACAGTATAGATGGTACAAACAATATAATTTGTACAAACAAGAGAAATGATACAAACAAACATGAAATATATTGTCAGAGAAAAATACGTCTGCATGCAGTATTATATATTTATACATAGATTTTTCATTTGTATATTGTATTATTTGTTTAAAAGAAATAGTTTTCTGGTAAGAGAAAAAACCATGATAACTGTTGGATGTGTGTGTCCATGATACACTTCTTTCTCCCATCTCTTTGAAAAAAATATAAAATCCCACTCCCCTACAAAAAGAAACATGGAACCATGCATGTTTATTAGAAATTAGTTCTTTATGTTTATAAATCTATCAACAACCAGGCTCCAGGGTACATCTGATTGCTTAACTGTAATATACACCTAGTAGAAATCTCAGATCCTCAAATCACAACCTTCAGCGCAGCTACCCAATGACCCGAAATTTGTCAGGTGATAGGACTTTCACAGTTACTGCATCGAGGCTATGGAATAATCTCCCCTTGACCATTAGACAGTCAGCATCCATAAAGACCTTTAAAAAAGCTGTGAAATCATATTTATTTTAAATCCGCTATCAAACTTTGTAACAGGTACATTCATTATATTCTGTCTCCATAAAACCACCTGGTAGTTCCCACATGGACGATTGAAGAGTTTTCTGATTTGTGTTTAAATAAAAATTATAATGTGTTCTATAATCTAAATATTTTGTAAACGCTCCGAGCCTTATGGGAAGGGCGTACTAAATGCTTATTGTATTGTATTGTATTGTATTTATTAAATTGCCCCATGAGATGCTTTTTACCTGAAATAAGTCAGACTTTTCAAAAATCATTTATTCATTCATATCAATACTTGGCCTATATGATAACGAAAAAAGAAATTATAACCACCACCATAGAGTACCGAAGTGATGACGTCACAAAAAGCTATTTTTTCATTTTGACATTTTTTATACCATATCTCAAAGGAACATGGTGAAAAACATCCAGATCCCAAATTTTATGGCAATTGGCTCATTGGGCCCCGAGATATGGCCGCATGAATACCTCCTTAGCCCCATTGAAGTCAGTGTTAAATTGGCCTGGTTCTAAACTGTTAAGAACCAGGCCAATTTACACTGACTTCAATGGGGCTAATTAGATATTCATATAGCCATACCTTGGGCCACCATGAACTGATTCATGTCAAATTTGATGTATGAACGTTTTCTATCATGCTCTACCTAAATATGGTCATAAAAATACTGAAATACAAAAATCAAAATTTGATGACGTCACACTTCGGTACTCTATTTGTACAGTGGTAGTTGGCAGGATACATCTACGAATGACAATGGATGGAAATAACCGATCGTCTTTGGGGATATTATAATCCAGGCAGTTAGTGTTCAGTGCCTGTCAGTGAGACCACGAACATAGCATGTTCACTATTAATTGAATCTAACTTTATCAAATTCCTTCAGCACCACTGGGAGTATATTTTCCCAGTCTTTTATGTAACTGGAAAGAAAGCGCAAGCACAAAATGGGCATGATGCAAGATCGACAGCATAAGAATCTAACAAAAAAAAGTTGCAGATAAAAACACATCAAGGAATGAATTCTTATATGAATTGATGTCCTAACTTACGATGTATTTTTCCGATTTCTTTATGTTTTCATTTTTTCAGTCCTGCCCAAAATAACTGTATCATTATATACTACTTGACAGTGCTGAAGCAACATATTGGAAAATATTAAGGGTTCTTGTACTTAATGACTGTTCCATGATTTTTAGAACTGTGTAATTCATAAAATTGACACATGGTTTTATACATCTCGAATCACTTTGTCTTCCAATATCATATAAAGGGGGCAGTGGTGGAGAATAGAGAACAGAGAAAAAGAGAATAGTTGCTGATAGCTAAAATTCTTGCAAAAACACTGGAATTATTGACGGACTATTACATGTGGTTAAAGGATTGATTATAGCGTCCAAACGAGCTGACGTCACTTATGACGTATTGCTCAAGTATATCATATCCTGCGTCATTGTATACAGCAACCGTCCGTGGCATATCACGTTCTGGAGGTGCTTAATCCCTTGGAAGTATTCGGTGTGAGCAGGACATGAATGCATGCCTAACTCATCGGAGGGAGAGGGAAACTAGTAGAAGAGAGGAAGCATAAATCACGCTGGTGGTGGTGATGATGATGATGATGATGATGATATGATGATGATGATGATGATGATGATGATGATGGTGGTGGTGGTGGTGGTGGTGATGGTGATGATGATAATGATAATGATAAACTTTATTTATTAATATGATGATGATCATGATGGTATAACGATAGACGATGAGAGTATTGACGACGGTGATGATATTTGTGATGATGATGATGATGATGATAAGTATATAATCGAATGCAGCCATCATCCTTGGCATATCACATTCTGGAGGTGCTTCACGACTATAATCCCTTGAAAGAAGTCCGTGTCAGGGTATGGGCCTAACCGGAAATATTTTAAATCCATGACTAACTCGATCAAGCAGAAAGACATAAAACGAATGGAGGAAGGAAAAGAGGTGATGGTAACGATAATGACGACGGTTACGATGATGACGCTGATAAGGAGGAGGACGACGAGAAGAAGAATGATTATGATCATGACCGAGGATGATGAAGACGAAGATAATGATGATGATGATGATGACAATCATGATGACGATGATGATTAGGAGGAAGATGATGTTTGTGACCGAGGATGATGGTGATGATGATGGTGATGGTGATGATGGTGATGATGATGATGGTGATGATGATGATGAGGAGGAGGAGGAGGACTGAAGAGGATGGTCTAATTACGAACGATGCTGGTGATAAGGAGGAGGATGGTTATGATAATGACCGAGGATGAGTGTGATGATGATGACGATGATGATAATAATAATAAAAATTGAAATGATGAAGATAATGATCATGATCATGATCAGCAGGAGGTTGGTGAAGATGACAATAATGGGAATGATTACAGTGACGCTGCTGCGGGTGAAGATCATGTTGTGATTCTTGGGGAATGTGGTAAGAAATAAACTAAGAATAGTGGTGTTTATGATGATTGTGATGATGATGGCGATGATGATGATGATGATGACGATGATGATGATCAGTGGCGGATCCAGGGGAAGAAAATTATGCATTTTGACCATAAAGGATCCGCTCATTTGTCGATTGTGCCCCCCCCCCCTTTTAGAATGAACACTTTTCTATTTTTTTTCTATTTTTTTTATTTGCTTGTCAGAAAATTATGGAGGGAAACTGGACCCCCATAACCCCCCCCCCCCCACTGAGCGAATTTTGGAGGTCTGGCGAAAAAATATATTTTTGTCGCCACTCCCCTACCCCCACCCTCACTGAGCGACTTTTCGAGAAGCTGGCAAGACCAAAAAAATACGAGTCTATACTTTTACCTTTTCCAAAAGTTGACAAACCTGCATTTGTGTGCCCCCCCCCCCCCCTTATACTAAATCCTGGATCCGCCCCTGATGATTATATGATAATGATAATGGTGTTAGTAGGGATAATGAAGGTGCGGAGGATGAGTAATGGGGATATGGATGCTCCTGTTGCTGTTGCTGTTGCTTTTGCTGTTGTTGCTGCTGTTGTTGTTGCTGTTGTTGCTGCTGCTGCCGATAATGATAATGATGACTATTGGCGATAATAGTGATTTTGATTATGAAGATGATAATTAGAGCAACAATGCTGGTGATAAGAATTAATATTATAGAAAAGAAGGAGAATATTCACTTGGGGAACATTTTAGGCAAATAGAGTATATGAGCCAAGAAGGGGCAAGAAAATACTCAACACAGAAAAATACTGGAGAAAAGGATATACAACAAGGGAAAGACATTTTGTCTCATTAATGGCACACTATCAAAATTTTTGTTCACTTCTTAACGACCGAGTGCCTTCGCTAATGGAAAGATCGCGAGCTAGGTGATATGAAATGGAAAATGTAAAGATGTAATTATTTGATTGTGGGAGGACAGTAGGCTTTTCGGAATCAGTGTTTTCCGAATAATAGTTTTGAAGAAAAAAGATAAGCAAGCTATAAGGCAAACTTGCACACTACGTGCAGCATGCTATTTTGCATTTTATTCAAATTCGTAATTCAGTTCCTAAAACTGAAATAGAATGTTTGATTTGATTTGATTTTGATTTGATGATGACGATGATGATGATCAGTGGCGGATCCAGCTTTGTAAGTGGTGGATATGCTTTGCGAAGTTGTTCTATTCTATTAAACAAAATATTTATAACATTAACACTTGTTCATATATAGTAGATTCATAAACAAGGATTAAATATGCATCCAGAAAATGATAAACAGAGGGCGGAATCCTACGCAGACGTAAACAAACTACACTTTTCAACTATTTTTTTAATGGGCTTTCTAGCGGAGAGAGGGCGTACACCTACTCCACGATGTGCTGGATACGCCACTAAAGATTAATGTAATTTTGTGATTTGATTTATAGTGGCATGTCGGTTGGGACCATGCATGGTTGACTATGACTTAATTTCCTCAGAAATTAAAAATTTCTTTTAAAAGTTCACTATAATAATTTATTTATATGTACAGGGTACTTGTACACTTATCAAAAATAAAATATGAATATGTACATATATTTTTTATATTTTCTGTAATAATATCTGTAATGCCATTGTCTTTTCTTTCTGTTGGAAATGAAATAAATACGAATTTGAATTAGAATTTGAATGGGTTGAAGGATCAAGCAAATAATTGATGGTGGGATTATGGGAAGAGATAAAGTGATAAAACGGATATACCTTATGAAAGCTCTCGTTGTCTTTACACGTCAATACTACAACTGAAGCAAGTGGAATACTATATTTTTTTAATGAAAAATAAAGAGAGGGTGTTTCCCTCTCACAATCACAGGGGTCAAGATACTGGTAACCGTATTATGGGCATCTAAAATGACCCCCCCCCCCCTCTCCAGAAAAAAAGGGGGGTGGCTAATGAACCAGATCTTTTTCAATTCTCAACAAATACTCACAACGTTGAAGGTTCAAGCGTTCATATTCATGCATGATTTATTAGAAATATATTTCTTATTTACCTTTTTTTTAAGGAATTTATTTCTTAACACCATAGCTTATTCAACATATAATGTTAGTCTCCCACGGGGCCCTGTGAGTAAAATCACAAGTATAATCATACAATAAAAATAAACATAATATAACATAGTAAATGAGAAAAGGAAACAAAAGGGAAAACACATATACAATTGAAATCCACATAATACTACATGCAGATGGTTATGTTAATATTTTCCTTACAATATGAAGTGATAAAACGGCGAATAAGAGAATGAGGAACAACAAGTAATGAAAACCAGAGTGATAACGGGGTCAAGAGTAAATTTAAATGCTCAAACAGTAGCCATGACTAAGAATTAAAAAAATGTCTCTTTAGGTGGATTTTGAATGAGTTTTTTTTTTCTTTTTCTTACTTGAACTGGTAGATTATTCCATAAAAAAGGGCCGTCGTATCGGAAATATGGAAGGGAGATTTGAAATGATATATTATTTTATTGGGCCCGCTGCTATCTCAAAATGTCATTACACAATATGCAATACACCTACACATGGTTTAAGCAAAGATTATCGAGGGGGCGAAAAAGATTGTAAAGAGAGAAACCGATAGAGGAAGTGGGATAGACAGAGAGAGCAAGAGAGATAGAGACAGAAAAAACACGAATTGAGAGAAAGAGAAACAGAGAGACGGGGGGGGGGGGGGGGGTCAGCCGAGGAAAAAAAATTAAAAAAAACAGAAGAGAATTCAAGTTTATAGAGATCCACTGTGCAGAACGCCGGAGTACGGATGCTGAGGAAAACCTAATATCAACAAACTTTCCTCAGCTTATGTTCGCGTCACTTGACATTTACAAAGTCTCACCAAGGAAAGGAAGAAGAGATATCTTTTTTGGCACTCGCGATTTATCTCGATTTATTGTCTGCTTCTTAAAATAAACCCACAAAGTAACCAGGGTTTTTTTCCATTCGTGGATGAAGCTTCAGCTCATGAGAATGCCGGAGGAAATTTTATTTTGTGAAGGACGACATTACCGCCAATTTCAAAGCTTGCACCTGCGCCTTAATGATATAAAGACACCATAAACCCCTTAGCCTCCAATTAATGTTCTTGAACGCTTAAATAGGATATCTACGAAGATTGCCGGGAAGAAAGAGATAAAATAAAGGGAAAAAGATTGACGCAGTAAATCAAACCATGATGGATATATAAATAAATGGTAAAAAGATGGCTGCTATTTTTATACAACACATTGAACTGTCGTTTGATTTTATGGTCTTATATTATATGAAAGTGTCTTTTTTATTCTG
Source organism: Heliocidaris erythrogramma (assembly GCA_025617745.1). Taxonomy (NCBI): domain Eukaryota; kingdom Metazoa; phylum Echinodermata; class Echinoidea; order Camarodonta; family Echinometridae; genus Heliocidaris; species Heliocidaris erythrogramma. Next base: position 31,496,863 of record CM046866.1, on the reverse strand, counting down.
CCATTTCCTCAATTATCAGTTACGGTCTGTTTAAGCCTACATCATTGTTTGTTATTTTTTTTTTGGGTTTTTTTAAATTTATTAAATTTGCTTTCTTTTTAATTTCAACGCATATTACTTGGTTGCAGATAGCCTATTTTTTAAAATAAAAACAGATTGAAGAAGATTGGCTACCTCTTTACCTTCTTGATGAGTAGATTAAAGACATATTATGGAGGGGGCTGTGCTAGATAAGCTCAGAATGTATAAAGACGCTTTTTGTCTTTTAAGCAATACCTGAGATATTCTAGGACTTGGAAAGAGTTTTGACGATAGTGAACCATTTGATGTAACCCAAAGTGGAAAAGGGGAAAGGATGATCTCGGCTCCGTTTCATGACCTAATGATCGGCTTTGTTTCACGCCATAATTGTCAGCTCCTCTGTTTTGCTCGTTGAATGAAACAATGGTAAAACTCCGCCGGGCTGTTTGACCACACTTGCAGAGAATTATGTCATTGGAGAATGATGTTTGGATTACAATATGAAGAAAAGAATCATCTGGAAATCGATGGAGAACATTCACTTTAAGCTATGTGAAGCCAAGTCATCATCGGACATCATAAAAAGCACAGGTCCGAGAATGTTCCCTTGGGGTACTCCAATGATATATGCTTACGGTGCGGAGCTAACTAGAACGACACACTGTCGTCCATGTGTAAGAAAAAAGGTGATCCAGTAGTTGTATAGGAATACGATAACATGACTTGGGCAGGTGAACCAAGTCCATGTTACCAAAGGCCGTAGCCACCTACTCCTGGGTCCGAAACAATGCCTTCACAGCCCTTTGATACGGACGCAAGTCTGGGTGTCACCCCGGTGGAGAACCTGGCCAGCTAAACATGAGTTAAGCCCCCCAATGTAAAAAATGAGATATAGAAGAATGATATGGAGAGCACAGGATTTATAGGGAGGGGGTTTATTGTGTACAATATACGAAATACCATATAACACTAAAAATGAGGACAGTTAAAATAACGAAGTAGATATTAAAGAAAAAAAATAAATGCAACAGAAAGACAAATAGGACAATGTGGAAATGGAGATTTTTAAAAAAGAAAGAAAAGAAGAAAAGATAATTGGTGGAGTAGAGAAGAAGCTGACAAAGAACGCGAAGAGGATGCTAAAAAGAACTATTATTCTCCCACGCCTCGCCAGCATGCTATTATTGTATCCATTCTATTAAAGGGAAAGTCCTGCCTGATATCAACTTGTTTTTAAAAGAAGCAGAAAAATTAAAGAAACAGATCAATGAAAGTTATACCACAATCAGATAAGAAATAAGAAACTTAAGTTACAACTTCAAAATTCATAACTTTCTTATTTCTTATCGATTTTGCTAAAACTTTCATTAATCTGTTTCTTTACTTTTCTGCTTCTATTAAAACCAACTTGATATCAGTGTGGATGGGACAATCGATAAGAGGATGAAAAGATCAACATTAGACGAGCCGAGGAGAAGAGAAGGGAAGAGAAGAAGAAGAAGAAGAAGAAAAAAAAGAAGAAGAAGAATAATAAGAAGAAGAATAAGAAGAAGGGGAAAGAAGAAGAAGAAGAAGAAAAAGAAGACGAGGAAGAAGCCAACGTAGGAGTTTTATTATCCCCACGCCTCGCCAATATAATACCATAATACCAATTCTACCAAGCAGCTATTATTACTGCGATGATGAGACAAGCGTGCTTTTAGCATGTTCAGCGTCTCCTGTACTAGCTCTACATCGTATATGTACGTAGCAATTACGGTGCTATCATTAAGGTAAGTCGTGTTTGCCCAAGGGAAAGTATCGTCTTGTCTTGATAGAGTGTAAACCCACTTCAGACCAATTTATCAGGCCGTCTAATCATAATAATGACTTTACCTTAGACATACAATGCATGCAAGGTATATTTTAAATATAGTTGAATTCTGGCCGTTGTCTACTTCTAAAAGCCTCAGTGTCAACTTATGAAGATATCAATTTCGGTGCACATTTTTAAGTGCATTTGTAAAAACAGAAGTAGAAGAACATTACATGGGCGTCACCGTTAATAAGGTTTTCATCAGCTCTGAATAGGAGATTACAAATTGATTTCTCCTTGTCTCTTTTTACTGCAGGCAAAGTGGGAAAATTCATTCTATATTTTATCCACTGATAATTCACCGAATCCGTCTAGATTATAATTATACATTATGCTTCGTCTGTATATAATTCCCCAGAAGACTGATTCAGGTGTATACTTTTGCATATGGCGTTCAGTATTCTGTAGTGTACTAATCTGCATAATCATACTCAACATGATTATGGACACTTCAGTTTGGCGGTGTTGCTAACACATTGATAAGATTGCGTTCTGCTCTTTGTGCTGTAAACTTGTGCTGCCCAACTTCATGAGGGTTTATAGATAAACTTTTGAAAAATTCTGGGTAGATTTCTTTTCGCCGTGGAATAGCCCAGTTGTCTAGAATTTATTATTTCTGAATTGAAGCGCTGTCGGATTTAGGGGGCACCACATGCCCGTGCCTCTCAGCTTGCCGCGCATATTCTCCAAATGTACACCAAAGGAACTCCCAACTGTTCGTACATGTATTTTATAAATGCACGATCAATATATACCAAAGCCGTTATAGAAAATAACTGACAGCTTTAACTTTCAAACAAATGCCTAGAGGCGCTCCAAATCATTTTAAAGGAACATAATCAGCCTGCGGTTTTTCATCATCGTACTCTGCAATCCAGTAATACACAAACGAACATAATTATACCTGCATGGATGATAGTCAAACGATCAAAACAGTTGCTATTTGACATTGTATACGTCTTGAAACGTATATGCTGTAATTTTGTTCTTCCTTTCTTTTCTTATTTTCAAATAAAGCTAATCAAAAAAAAAAAATGCTTTTCTTTGACGCGTGGGTGCGATTCTCAAGTCTTTAATTATCGCACATATTCTCTAATAAAGTGCTGCGTTTCTTTCTTCTTTCGTATTTCAATTCATTCGTTTTAACCACGGTTGATAAAGCACGCTATATAGATCGGTAACCTCCTAAGTTAATGCCATTCGTGGTACTAAAGCCCCTATCACACCAAACTCCACGACTGCTACGACCGTCCCGACAACGCCGATTCTATAATTTTTGAAACATTTGTATGAGTCGGGGTAGAATCGTGTAAAAATACCCGAATCCCGGTTAAAAAATTATACATTCCCGTTGCTGCCACGACTCTCCCCGATTGTGCCACGACTGATTCCCGACAGTCTCGATCCAGCCATGTACCAGCCACGACAGCACCCCGATTATACCCACGACTCTCACGACTGAGTCCCGACAGTACCCGTTTGTGCCACGTTCTCGCCAAGACAGCGCCACGATCTATCCGATTGCGCCACGACTGAGCCACGCCACAGCCCCGATCTATCACCTTCTCTACCACGTCCGCGCCAAGACCTATAAATACAGCCGATTTGCAAGCAGACCTCACTTTCATTTTGGTTGTTCTACAGAGCACATCACTGCACCACGACTGAGCCATGATGAGTGGTGAGTGGTGAGCTGTGTACTGCTTGCTGTCTTCCCTGCAAATGATGACAATGTCCAAAAACTAGAGTTTTTATAACATTTGTAGGTAAATCTTGGCTAAAACGTGGTGATGTCGTGGCTAGATCGTGTCTCTTACGTGGCCCGAACGTGTCAGTCGTGGCACAAACGGGTTAAGTCGTGGTAGATTCTTGGCGCAATCGGGGCACTAACGTGGCTGCGTCGGATGAGTCTTGGCCTGGTCGTGGCTTTGTCGGAGTGTAGTCGGGAGAAGGAAGACCCTCGATTCGTCCACGACTGGGCCACGACCAATCCGACTGCACCACGACTGAGCCAAGACTGTGCCCCGACTATCCCGACCGCGCCACGTCCTCACGACGTTATAGCCACGATTTCTTAGAATCGTGAGAGTTTCCCGATTATTAAGCTCCGACCTAAAAAGTCGTGACAGCCCTCCCGACCGTTCCCGACCCTCACGAACATGCCACGACTAACCCCGATCACGCCACGACCTTCCCGACTTGGCCACGACTTTTCACCCGATTTTCCATATTTTTGAGTCGGGACTGTCGTGGCACGGTCGGGAAGCCCGGTGTGATAGTACAGTAATGTTTTCGTATATCTCACTGTCATGGTTGTAACTGGGTTTTTTTTAACACATTGCGGAAGGATCCTTGTATATCAAGGTTATTGGAGTAAAAGAATTAAGTAACCAAGGGGTTAATTTTAATAAGCATTTTATACCTAGATGGATGATGGGGACAATTTTTGAAATTAAATATGCATGTATACGCATCTTAGTTATCATCATCATTACTTTATTCTGTTCCCGAACACGATCACAAAGACGGCATTCAAGAAATTGTATTTATTTGTTTCGTTTCTTTTTCAAGAATACAATATAACAATAACAGAGAATACAAAATAAGATGAACAGTAAAATACCAGTTCAACAGATCACAGAAGAAAAAAATGCAATAACTATAATTCGATTTCTTTATCTGTCTTTATCCATCAAAGAGAGACATTAAGCCCCTATCACACCAAACTCCACGACTGCTACGACCGTCCCGACAACGCCGATTCTATAATTTTTGAAACATTTGTATGAGTCGGGGTAGAATCGTGTAAAAATACCCGAATCCCGGTTAAAAAATTATACATTCCCGTTGCTGCCACGACTCTCCCCGATTGTACCACGACTGATTCCCGACAGTCTCGATCCAGCCATGTACCAGCCACGACAGCACCCCGATTATACCCACGACTCTCACGACTGAGTCCCGACATTACCCGTTTGTGCCACGTTCTCGCCAAGACAGCGCCACGATCTATCCGATTGCGCCACGACTGAGCCACGCCACAGCCCCGATCTATCACCTTCTCTACCACGTCCGCGCCAAGACCTATAAATACAGCCGATTTGCAAGCAGACCTCACTTTCATTTTGACTGGGCCACGACCAATCCGACTGCACCACGACTGAGCCAAGACTGTGCCCCGACTATCCCGACCGCGCCACGTCCTCACGACGTTATAGCCACGATTTCTTAGAATCGTGAGAGTTTCCCGATTATTAAGCTGCGACCTAAAAAGTCGTGACAGCCCTCCCGACCGTTCCCGACCCTCACGAACATGCCACGACTAACCCCGATCACGCCACGACCTTCCCGACTTGGCCACGACTTTTCACCCGATTTTCCATATTTTTGAGTCGGGACTGTCGTGGCACGGTCGGGAAGCCCGGTGTGATAGTACAGTAACAAGCTTAATACAATGCAGAAGGAAAATATTCCTACGATATTCATAAGGAAAATGATTTGGAGAAAGAAACGTCAATTTTCATGTCCTATATCTCACAGGCACTGTCATTATGAAAATGAAATTGGTTTTCTCGAGGTTTTATATATATATATATTTTTTTTTTTTAAAGATAATCTTTGCGCCTTGCTTATCGAGTCAAAGAATTGAGATAAGGCAACACTCTGAAAATGAACGACTAACATGTTTGAATTTTTGTAACATGAAGTGCCAGGCAAAATTTAAACAAATTGTAATTTACTCCAAAAACACTTTTCTAATACAGAAAGAAACTGTAAAGCGCCCTTTGTTGTCATGGATATCCATGTTTGTTTTTTAATCGTAATTTCTGTTCAAATATGTTAATATATTAGCCATAATTGTCAATACGCAACCATGCAAACAGAAACAATTCAAGCGCACGTCGATTGACACATTAAAGTAGACATTCAAAGAAAATCACAAATATGGCAATTAATGTATCACTAGAAACTGGGAAGCTTACAGATGGCAATCGTATAAGTTTTATGTCAACTGCGTATCTGATGATTATAAAAACAACACAAATAAAAGCTCTTCTCAGCATCTGGAATATCCGAGGATTCGCCAGAAATATAGCGATGTTTTGATGTCGTCACACTCGGGATCGATCCTGCTTAAGCAGACGACGTCCTATAATGAATGAACGTAATTGCAATGCAATTATTTATCAAATTATAAAGAGTTTGGTGTATTTAAACATGATCTTATTTCACACCATTATAAAGGGAAAGTGAAACTGATTCTGATAGCTAAAACCGTTTGATTGTGAATACACAGGAGAAGGGTCAATGATCAATGAAATAAACCCACTTTCAAATTGAAAAGCCCTCCGAATAATAGCAGGATGGTATTCGTTCCCTCTTGAAACGCCGAACATGCCCCGGTGCAAGCAGCTGAAAATACAATGGCGTCTTATTTTGTTTACAAGTGACTGATTCCTTTATTTTTTTAACGCTGCATTTTTCATCAAAATAATACCATACACGAAGTTAAGAGTGAGGCAACAGACTAACATTAAGACTGACGCTAGTGAAGGAAGAGAAATAAGTGAAGAGGAGATGACAAAAAAGGCTCTGAAAAAGGTGTAAGATGTTATGGGACATCGTCTGCTTAGACAGGACTGGTCCATGGTGTGTCGTCACATATCTCAGCAGCGTTCGAGGAGCTCTTCAGCTGCTATATCGGGGGCTGTATTTTACCGTTTTATAATTGATAATAATCATTACTTCAAATGTTTCCAAGCGTTGAATTTGGATAACCTTGTTTAATTTATGCCATCTATGCAATAATAAGTATTAAGCCAATATTTAAAATCATTAAAGTTCTACTTTAATGGCTTTGGCTTTAAGATTACAGCGGAAAAAGAGAGAGGAAAAAAAAGGTGATGTACTTATTGCCTTATTGCTACAACGCAACAACCCCTCCCCTCTCGATTCGTGCACACAATCCTCCCTTTTCGTAGTTCTTCTACTCTCTCTCTCTCTCTCTTGAAATTAATAATTGTAAAAACGAAGAAGAAAATATAATTGTTTTGCATAAGGATAAACTACCATTCCATATAGAGCTTGCAATTCCATGGGGGTCTATGGTATTTTTAAATGAGTGCAAAGTTTTAGTTTGAGTGGGCAGTCAATTTTCATCATAATCATTATCATCTACCCGGGGGTCTAAGACTCTGAGGGTGGCGCCTTCGTGATACAATTATCCATTAAACTCTATCTGTATAGCCAACTCCAGATTAAGAGGGTTTTTTTCCGTAAAGTCAATATCCAAACTTAAATTGTGGTGTTTTTTTCAAAGCTCACAGGTGGAAAAGTTTTGGAATGGGGGTGTACGCTAGTTTTTTCTTACTTTGCTAGAGACGCCCCTGCGCAACAAACATTCGCGGGTGTTAATCAGAAGAGTTGAAGCACGATACAAAGGGGGAGGGAGGGGGGAGGCAGATGATCTACAAAACATCACACGTTCTCTTCGCTACTTTCCGACCAAACGGAAAGCGGGCTTTCTTCACGGGCGTGTTATCAATTTCATCCAATCTAAAGGTTTGGAAATTTCACGCTTGCCTATCACAGTAGGAAGTGCTGTGTGAGAAGCTGAAATAATGCGATTGCTAAGCGATCTGTATAAAGCAAGAGGCAATATATAACAAATATAATAATGCACTTTTTTGTAGAAATTGCAAATGCAAACAGGACATGTAAGATTAAAAATATTAAGGAATTATTGTCACTACTGGGGGTGGGGGGCGAACAGAAATCCCCACTGGATATAAAGGCAACATCCCCCGGCTACAGAAATACAATGTATAAAAAATGTGAGAACTTATTTTTTTAACTGGGAACTTAGGGAATGATCAGCTTATTAAACTATGCCTTTGGGCCGAGACTCGTCACCTCACCTACTCTTCTCTTCCAGCCACCTTTCTCATCTGGTTTACAGTCCTTCTAAGGACTTCACTCTCACGAAAGATAATTTCTTATACCCTGTTTCTCTCTCGACTATCAATTTCTCTTTTTCTCCCCTTCTCTCATCATTCTCTACCCTCATTTCAATACCCCAACAGTCCTTATCAGGACTAACACATGGTGAACCGTAAACCTTCTCCACGTATGCCTTTGTAGTACCCGTTTTGACTTTCTTTCGTAGGATTTGAAGTATATGTAGTCGAAAGCTGTGCATTTCATTTCAATAAGTTGATATGATTTGAAACATAGTGGTCGTCTATGCGTACCCTCCCCCGTAAAGTTAAAGAAATTTGATCCTTGCATCGCTATATGCACTATAATTCCCCAAGATAGTTCATTATCCCCTTCCTCAGACAACCATAGACCCCCCCCCCCCCCCCCGAATGAGGGGAGAGAGAGAAAGCCCAACAAAAAGAGGAAGAGAGAGCGAGCACCCCCTCCCTCTGAAGTAACTCACCCGACGCCATTAAGGATTGAATGAGGGTTATTTCAGCAAAATGTGTCTATCGTCAGAATTTTCATCATATACATGTACAGTGTACCTCTCTTATTAAACCCAACTCCCCCACCCCGTTTTTCATTCTCTCTCTCTTTCTCTCCTTCTCCTCCTCATCTAGTCATCTTGTATCTTCTCTCTTCCTCTAGGTGATTGGGGGCGGCCATTTCACCTTTATTTTCATTCCTTTGATATTTTTTTTTTGAAGAGGGTGATGGATGCACCGCCGGTTTGGCTTCCTTTACCCTACTTCCTGTTTATATATTTTACTCCTCTAGTCACACTGCACAAGCACGATCCGAGTGCGTTACGGTTTCGTGTTGCCAAACGGAAAACCAACAATTTTTATTCCACAAGGAATAAAAAAAGAGAGAAAGGAAACAAAAGAGAAGGAAGAAGTTTGTTTTTCTATAGCTTAGTAATTAAGAGGAACAGCATACGGGAATGACGAGTAGTACTTTGCCGTTTATCAAGATGAAATGACAAACCGATTTGCTTAGTACATGTACATTAATACATGTACAATGTATTCTGTTCTTCCCAATTCCTGTTAAGAAAGAGAATAAAGGGGGAATTATCCGAAAATATAGTACCAATTCCTTTAAATTCCCCTTTTCTTTACCATGTACAGGATTCCCAGCATTTCAAGAAAACAAGTTCCTCGATTTCTCAGATTTTTCCCCCATTGAGTTTCAAATTTCCAGGAGCAATATTTCAACCTACATGTATTTCAAGTTTGGAAACTTGGCTACACTGTTTGGCCACGACACAAAATATAAGAGACTACATGCACTTTCTTTTCTAGGCCAGCAAAATCCCCCCCCCCCCAGGTTCCCCGATTTGAGTGATTTTTCTGTAAATCCCCCTCCCCCCGACTTTCCTGCAAATAGAAAAGGGGAACTCATTTTTCAGGTTTTTCTCTGAATTCAAGGAAAGCTGGGGACCCTGATGTACATTAACGTGCATCTGTCTTACCCTGACCAACATTTGTCTGGCTCTCTCTGTCTCTGTCTCTCTCTCTCATCCTGCCCCTTTCTGTTTCTGAAAATCTGCCTTTCATATTTCACATAGACGTACATCTCTATCGTTCAGCTTTAATCCTGCCTTCTCATGGTGGTGTCTCTCAGTCTCTCTACTTCTGTCGTATTTAAAAGTTATTTCTTTGCTGTTCTCTTTGAACAACTTTGTTCTGGAAAATAGTTTCCAAGCTTGTCACTAAAACATAATCTATTGTAATAATTTTTCTACCTGGCATGTTAATCCAATAAAGTAGGAATACAATGATATTAGTGACAACAATACATAAAGAACACATCACCATAACCATTACCTTTCATTCATAGACAAATGGTAGCACCTCTTCCGACTTGAAACTGTTACAAACACCTTCAAAAAAGACAAAGCAATGCACACATTTTTGCCTGTGTATCTTCCGTTTATTGAAAACAGCACATGTCAGTATTGTAATCTTGCAATGTACACTTCTTGGCACATCTCCAGTTAAGCATTGAATACTTGGATTGGATCATACTCAACGACAGGATTTCAGAAGGACTGAAGTTCATTGGGTTTGAGTTCAATTGTGTTTTGAGTTCATGGTGAGGGGTATCCAGTGATGATGACTGAGGGAGGGGGAGGGGTTTACTTCTTGCCCTTGGGCTTGTTCTGGGCTTCCTCGGCCTCCTTCTCCTTGGCACGCTTGGCCCTGAGTCCATGGAGCTTCTGGTTGGAGCGGGCCATACGCAGAGCCTGGAACACGCTGTGTTTCTTCTCCTCGTCACTGATGGCGCGAGCCTTCTCACGCTTCTGCACACTCTTGATTGGCATGACGGGGCCAGACAGTTGAGTTGCCATCTTAAGCTCGGCCTCCTGGTTAGCATGAAAAAAATACAAAGAGACATGATAAATATCGAAGTTCATTGAAAAATTGAAGTCTATGTTCCTTTAAAGTGTATCAATCACCTAAAAAAGTAATTTGTGTACAGTAGGCCCTTTTTGAAAACCTATTTTCGGTAATCGTGTACATTATTTCAGAGGAGTACTCGCTTACTCGGTATGATTTTGCCAATAAGGGCTCCAGCTCAGTAGCCCTCCACCTTTCTATGCCGGAGCGCCAGCGTAAAGCTCTGAAAGAAGTCCCAAACAACCTGTGCCACAACCGTAACTAATGTCCATATTTTCCGTATCAAATTCAGTATAGTGACATGGTAAATGAAATAGTCTACAATGGGACCACATTCTTCCATTCCCCCCCCCCCTGAATATTTAATACAGCAAAGTCTTGTTGGATTACAGTATACGGCATATATTTTGCGGGGGTTTTATTTTCGCAAATCGCGAGTGGGTCACGAATCTAACATCTAACAGCTAAAATATTGCCAACGTAAGCAGTCAGTTGAATTAATTTGTCTCCTGGTCATAAATTCACTTCACTTTGTAAAAGTGCATCATCACTGCTGTTTGCAGATTCAAGAATTTCACAATCGCGAATTCAACTACTAGCGAAATACCCTGGTTAGTGTTAAATCACCAGAGCAACGAGAAAATCTGTCATAAAACTTAAATCAATGATAATAATTCATAAAAATTTGTGTAAAAAACTTGCAGATCTCTGAAAGCTGTAAGTGGAAATGTATGTTTAGACCCTTTGACATGGAAGTAGATCCTAAATGCAAAATTCTCAAAAATATATTTCTCAGAGAGAAACGTGTCATTCAACTTGTCATATATTTACACAGCCAAAGGCCTGTAAGCCAAATACAATAGACTTTCTACTTTGCATGGGCTCTTTAAAGGGAAATTAACCTCAGCGTATGAATTAGCTTATTTTGAATGGTGTAGTATATGCCTCTTATTTGATACATGCAATTTCATGTAAAAACACAGGATATAGATATAAATCACTATTTTCCAGCCAAGTTATCGTCTGCTAGCAATAATAAGGGGGCTGCCATTACTTTATGTGTACACGAACATATTTTTCATCCCAAGTAAAATTTCCTTCATCGTTAACTTGTAATTGATTTTTAGAGGACAAATATATATTAGATAAAGTCACATATTCTGAAATGTAAGTTTAGTTTTATATATTTTTTAAAAGGTCTTAATTTGTTCATAAAAAATATACTTCATAAAAAATATACGTCAAGGACGGAGAATTGACGTCAAGGACGGAGACAATCGTAACAATACCAAAACAAAGCGAGGAATCTGCTTTACAGGATGGCTATTAGAACTCATGGGTCGTCAATTATCTAGGCCATGGCCAATAACAATCGTAATACAATCAGAACAAAGCGACGTATCTGTTGTAAAGGTAGGCTATTATCAATGCATATGGTACCTAATGATCCGTGTCATGCACAAAATGGCAGCCTCCATGGAAAGACGTAGCAGACAATAGGTGCATCTAGAATATCACGTGGGGTTAATTGTCCTTTAACATACCCCTTCAAAATTTTGTTTAAGTGTACCAATCACCTTAAAAAATAATTTGTGTAGAGGTAGAAAGTATAAAAATTAAACTCAAAGAACTTCATCTGGCATTCTGTAGGTCAACAGTCAAAGAGTATGAAAGAAATAAAGGATTTAACATGAAAATGCTCGCACGGAACCTAACCCCGAGCTGGGTTCCGCGTGGGCCCTTATTTTGGCAGGCGTATACGGGTGCTTCGAGTAGTCTACTCAAGAGTCACTTTTACACTTATACAGAGTGCAATCAAAATTGGAATATCTCTTTATAGAATTAACATTTGAAACCCATAAGTATAACAACATGGAACCTCTAACATACAGAGCAAAACTATTTTTTGGTGATTGGTACCTTGAAGTCTTTCTAATGATATTTCATTGGATAATATCGTGTGTTGAGAGCCAGAAGGGCATTAACTCTGTGTTAAAACATACGAGTTAACGCCCTTCTGGCTCTCAACAGACGATATGTGTGTTTTTTTTGAAATTCTAGCTTTAGATAACTGCTGATCAACAATGCATACTGTTAGAACTACTCAGCCACTCCTACTTCTACTGCTCCACTCATGAATATTTGTCCAGGTACTTACATCGCTGTCTCCCTTCTTAGGCTGGCTCAGCTTCTTGGGGAAGAGGATGAGTTTGGATCGGTACTCCTTGAGGCGCTGTACGTTGGCCTGGAGTCCTTCGACAGACCTGTTCTTCCTTCTGTGGTCAACAGAGATGCCAATGGTTGGGGCATATTTCTTGTGGATACCAGCGGCCTATTAGAAGACAGCAGCAAATGAATCAATTGAGCTTTCTAACAAATGACGGTCAGATGTTCTTTGAAGGTTGATGTTTGCATATATAACATTGATGAGATTTACAATTCACCACAGGTCGTTATCTGTAAGTGTAACAAATGTCATAATACTGCACATATGACCAAGTTAGTTGATGAGTACATTTCTATTTCTAATCACAAATTTCGTAACATTATGACCTCTACAGAAAATAAGCTTATAATCGATTATTCCACAGGTTTTGATGACACACAAGATTAAAACTTGCTATGATGTATTGCGCTATCTACATTTATGATTTAAGCTTGTCTGAAAAATCGTTCAAGATAAAAATTAGTTTTATATGAGGTATGCCCAATATCTATCTCCGAGAAGAACTAAGTTAAAGATGGATTTACCTTGAGCTCCTCAAGAGTGAAGCCACGTCCTTCCCTCAGCTTGGTGTGGTACTTGAACGTCTGGCAAGTAACCTGTGGTCGTAGAGCTCCGGCAATGGGTCTAGGTGCGATCTTACGGGCCTTCTGGACACGGTTGTTGTGTCTTCTCTTCTTGCGGGCTGGTTGGTCAAACCATGTCCTGACAAAGTTTTGCCATTCCTTGCGGAAATGGACATTTGGGAGGACTCTGTTTCCCTTGCGAGTCATGGTGAAATCTGTTCAAGTTCAAGAATAGAAATAGGTCTATGAGTATAAGATGACACAATAAACTCAATACAATGACATACACACACACGTTCTTGGCAAGTGAGGACCCTCTCAATATCACTTTGAGGTCCAAAGACGGTACAGTCAATGAGCTATTGGCTTGCATGGCTACTGAAATCATTAAATTCTGGAAGGGAACGTGCAATATTCTTTATATACCCAATTAACCACACGTTGTGTCCGGATGGGTTAGTTATCTAGACAGTTCATTTTTAACAGTAATTTGTACACGTTTGCATGTAATGATTCATGGATCTTTTTACATTTGTTGGATAATATGACAAATATTAATTGACTGTCTACTTCAAAGATTCACAGTCTACTTTTGTTTTCAATAGTTTTTGACCCACACACAGAACAAATGGGTTTCGGACCTCAATGAGGCAAAAATTTGGCTGGGATAAATTGCCTTGTTGTTAGCGTTGTTTCTTTTATCCTTTTGTAAGCCAAGTCTCCAATATGGGAGACAGTCTCCCAAATGGGAGTCTCCGATATCAGCCGTGCGCCTCTACTGATCATGCATCATCCCAATGAAAAAGACAAACTCTAACACTATGTCTAACTTATGTCTACAGATCTATCGTTTGACCCTACTCATGCTAATTAAAAGAGATCTTTGAAATGTTATTTTGAATGAAAACTTGGAACCGAAGAAAATGTGTGATAATTGAACTGATGCCAATAATACTGTGCCATTCAAAATGGCTAATATTCAACAGCACTTTTTAGTGGCATTGGCCTGTTTGATTGGGCACTGACAGGCCTTCATTTTTGAGGAGCGCGATCGCGCTGGCGCTCCTACCTCGCTCCTCAAGCCATAGTCAGGAGCACTAACGACAGCGCTCCTTATTTGTTGCATATACAACTCGGAGCAACTCGACTTGAAAAATCATTTTTGTGTACATGTATACGAAAATACAGTGTTGTCTATGACTTCCGGGTTTGAGCTATCGATACACGTAATGTTACAGTCCCACCGACGAAACCGACCCCAAACTGATCGATGGTACATGTACGGTATATCATTCAAATAACGCAAGTTTCGATCGCTCTTCCGTCGTGTGACTGGGTCGTGTGACTGCGAAAACATGTTTTATTCGCATGCAGCGGTGCCCACGTAGCGTACAGGCCATGCAAAACGCATGTAAGCACAGCACCGATCTCTATATGTGGGGCAATGTATTAACGCTTGCTGAACTGCGCACCGGCTTTGTCAAGATCGTGGATTTAACGGAATTATTTCGCGAAACTAGAGAGGATTTGATCAAAATGAGTGGAAAACGGTCACAGAAGTTTAAAGAGCATTACAGACAACAATTTCCTTTCATAAAGCCAAGCACAAAAGGCGTTGAATTTGCATTTTGCATGTGTAAGTTATATTTAGTATAGGCCTAGGCTAATTATAATTTTAACTTTTTAACAAGTTGGTTTCCAGCAATGCAATTTGTCAGGAATGTTTCTGAACTATCTGTCTAGCTTGTGTGTGTAAAAATCAATATGATCCAATTTAGTATATAATGCGTGACTGAGCACACATCAAAGGGAAAAATGTGACGAGACATTTCAGCATAAGAAATGAGCATTTTTGCAATGGAAGTATGTCGCGCGAGGTTAGTTTTGTTTGAACTTTTACTGAAGCCAGGTAGGCTAGGCCTATTCGTTTTTTTTGCTGTAAATTCCTTTTTATTTTTGCCATCACGATGATGATTCCTTTTTTTGGTTGCACAAGGTTGACAAAATGACAGCTCTGCCAAATCGTGAAATCGAAATACGGAATTTCAAATTCATGGAAAATTGGCATTTTAGCACCTTTTTATTTAATTGAGCTCCTCAAAAATCTCGGGAGAGTGATTGTAAGGAGCTCAATTGAGCTCCTCGAGAAAATAAGGAGTGTGATTTATGCAGCTCCACCCAAATTCTAAACGTGAAGGCCTGCACTGAGCTTACTTTCAGACTGTGTTCACATGCTTCACTTTCTTTCTCTCTCACGCATGCATAATGCACCTATCAATTGTAAGACGCACCCCTCGACCCCCGGGAAAGGTGCGTCATGGTTGGGTAATTTACCAACAAATGAATGACGCAGGGTATGGTCATGGAAGCATTTGGTCAGTCACAGCATGGAGAATGGGGTGCGTCATAGTCGGTCATTTTACATGGGTGCGTCATAATGCCTCGCTATGTTTACAAACGGGTCTGTCCGCGCAATACTCACCGCGTACCGGGCTTTTAAACATGCAAACTCCTTGAATATAAAAAAAAATATATTGACATGGAATCTATACTTTCGCACCGGGCGCCCAAAATCGAGTTTGATGACATCAAATAAAATGGAAACCCCCAAATAATAATGATTGATCTCAAATCCTCTCTCATGCTGTCTTCTGTCTGGGTTCTCAAAAAAGGGAAGAAATAAGGTATTTTTCGTTACTTTGTTTATTTTTACCCCGTTCGTTCCAGCACTGCGTTGGCTGGTTCGGTTCTTGCCGCGATGATCGCGATCGGTAGCATTTGTGCTAGGCTGGATTGAGACATGAATATTCATGTGTTGACGTCACAAGAATGTCAGCGATTGCACTGTGTGACTTCTGCACATTTTCATATGTCATCGCCGATAATCTTATCTCGAGCTCGGCCTCAATAGCGTGCAGGATGATAACGTGTGTTTGTGTCTTCAGCTAGCGTTCATGCATGCATGTCGATATCAACAATGCATGCAATACTATACTAGCGCCGCGCCGATGCATAGCGTGCCACGTGCGCGCGGAGCTTTACCATGACGGGGTGCGTCACAATGGTAAGTCAAAGTCTAGAACTGGTGCGTCATATTTTTTCGTCCAGGCACAGTCATTGTAAGAAAAGGTCCGTCATAGTCGAGACACACAGGTGCGTCATGGTATAGGAAAATCCGACTCACATCTGACAAGTGACGCACCATTCCCGGGGGTCGAGGGGTGCGTCTTACAATTGATAAGTGCATAATACAGTCATGACAGTCATGACAGTGTGTGTGTTTAAAAATTTCATTTGTTTGACTGCACAGACATGACAGATTGGCTGGGTAGACATGTCAATGTAAAGTGAAGGGTATATTAATTGAAGAGTCTCAGACAAAATACATTTACATAAAAACAGAATGAACAGAGGTGTTTGCAACGTGTCCATCGTCTGTTTATGCTTGTTCTTCTATATCGTTACACACGAACCAGTGCATACAGTCACCAAAGCTCTCGCGCACCGCCACTGGTGATACGAGCCCAGGTTTCGTTAGATTTAGTCCATTTACAAAAATCATGTTCCAAATTAAATTTGAAAGTATATATTAATGATAATCACTATATTCATATTACAAAAGATCTAAGCTAAATTCATTATATTGGTTTAGATTTTTAAGGATTTTCTTAGGCGATTTTCACGACTAACCCTGCACTACTGTAGTGCTCACAGAAAAGGAGTATACAAGAAATTGAGGCACAATTAAGATACGTCTTTATATTTTAGTTTTTCTTCATTATTAAAGTTTAAATAATTTAATTCATAACAGAAAAAATAATTAATTAAAAAAATATATTTGTAAAAAGACAAAATATTATTTTGATAGGATTTTGGAATAAATTACTCATTGTTTCTACGACGTAAATTGGCACTAAGTCTAAAATGGCAGCCTCCATGGGCATTTTGATTTCGTGAAAAAAAGGGAGGGAATCGTTTGGTGACAATTTTCCACCTAAGGAAATAAAGTATGTAGAATATATACAATATACAGTAATTTCAAGAATATACAACTGATGATTTTTACCTTATATCTGATGATTGTATGGAATGAGAAACGGTTGATAAGACTTATCACAGTTGCGGTACTACTTGGCCTAGGCCTACTAGATCATGTAGAGATCTGGGATGTTGTCCCAGACGCTGAATTTTGTGTTGTGCCATGCCTGTCATGCCTGTTTATGTTAACAATGAATTATGCAAAGCCAAATGCTCGTGCACTCATACACCATGTTACACATCCGAGGGAGGTTATTTTAAGATAACCTCGTACTCTATAGATGCTGTTACAGTGTTAGATTTCAATGTCGGCATTATCGTGGAATAGATGACCAGTCCATTCACTGCCGTTCATTTCGTCAGTGCGGCCCTGCGGGAGACAGCATTCCAATTCCAGTTTCCACTCCCGTAGACATAACACGCAAGTATGTGCATACACACTGAATAAGCGGAGACCTATTCCACGATATAGCCTCAATGGTTACCATCTTTGAACCTCCCCCATGTCATTCATGTCATTTGTAGGACTTTTTCAGTCTTCTTGAGTTGAAGACTCTTAGTCTTACCTTTTCAATGTTCCCAAATTCCAAAATGGCCCCCAGTTTTCCTCCCATAAGGCATAAATTAAAAGAGGTAAAAAAATCTCACAGGTTTTCTGTGTTGGAATTCACCGACTGAGCGTACATTGATGAATATGTATCGGTGTGTGTATGTTTGTGTGTGTAATTGAGTTTGACAGTGTATCAATTGCAATATTGTCATGCATTTCAAATGGACACAGTGTGTGCAGAAATTTTTTTTTTTTTTTTTTGTGCAGAAATTTTTTCAAAATCTACCGCATGTAGCCCAAAATAATGCAATATTATTTCATGATTATTATTTTTAAAAATAATGTAAATGTGGAGCTAAATCAAAATATGATAGCAGATGGAAGAATTTGACAATTCAAAAAGGCTTTTGGAAAAAACACCGATCAAAACTCTAAAGAAATAAAAACACAACTCACTCAACCCATGGGGCTAAAACTTAAAAAACTGACACAGAATGACCCTAATATAGGCATTATCAGGGCCTTCTAAGCAATCCCCATGCCCCCTCATAACTCCAGCATATATGCCTATTAGGGCCCTGTGTAGTTCAAATCTTGCTTCCAGAATAAGTGTTTTCGAAGCAATAAGCCTTTTATGGATTTCACATACACGTTACAATACAATGTTGTTAACTGACACAGCTGTCACAAAGGATATTATCTCATTTACATACATGTATTGCATATTAATCTGAATCACAGGAAAGGTGTGAAACTGCAGGCACATCTATTTCAACATATTACCATGATGTCACCGTGGCTACTATCAAATTTGAAACATTTGCTCCAATCAACCCAGAGATCAAGATGGCACAAGAAAGTCCTGAGGTGCATCTATTCCAAGACAGGGATTTGGGTAAGAAGTTACTATGAAGTACTGAATATTCATTTTAAAAATCTATGACAAGGTTTTTCTTTTTTAAGAAGAAAAACCTTGTCAGACTGCAAGAGGGTTTGAAAGTCCATGGAGAATTGTTTGGTTATGTTATTTTTTGGGCAAACACTTTATTGAAAGAAGAATAATTTTCATGCAGATATTAATTATGACATAAAACACATTAGACAATATATGTTTTTTTCTAGAAGATGGATCACTGTATGTAAATGGCAACAAAATCAATACTGTTCTCGATTTTCATTTGTTGGAGACATTTTTTTTCCATATATTTTAAACTGGTTTCCTATAGTTTTAGGTGATGCTGCCACCAGTGTCCCGTCTTTTCTAGAGTCAAAGGTCATATTATGGAGGATGGCGTGAGTGCACTCTGCAGGCCACATTTCTTGATGGATTTCTTTCAAATATTGTATGGAGATGTATCCTGGTACAATCTACACATCTTTACTTTTTGGTGATGCTGCCTTCATTGTTACGTCCTTTATAGGGTCAAAGGTCATTTGTCCCATTTGTGCGCTCTTACTGCCACATTTTTTGACGGATTTCTTTCAAATATTGTATGCAAGTGTATCTTAGTCAAATCTACACATCTTTAGTTTTTGGTGATTCTGCCACCAGTGTTCCGTCTTTTATAAGGTCAAAGGTCATATTTTGGACAATGTTTTGTGTTCGCTCTGCGGGACATATTTCTTGACAGATTCCTTTCCAATTTTGTATGGAGATGTATCTTGGTACAATCTACAAATTTCTACTTTTCTACATTGTTCCATCCTTTATAGGGTCAAAGATGATATGTCTTTTGTGCTCTCTAACTGCCACATTTCTTGATGGATTTCTTTCAAATTTTGTATGGAGGTGTGTCAAAATCTACATATCTTTAGTGTTTGGTGATGCTGCTCCCAGTGTTCTGCTTTTTATAGGGTCAAATGTCATATTTTGGTTGCTGTCTTGTATGCATTCTGGCGGTCACATTTTTCGACTCACTTCTTTCAGATTTTGTATGGAGGTCCATCATAGTTTACTCTAGAGCTCTACAGTTTTTGGTGTTGCTGCCCCCAGTGTTGCATTTATTACAGGGTTAAAGGTCATATTTTAGTGGATATCTTGTGTGCGCTCTGCAGGTCACATTTCTTGACAGATTTCTTTCAAATATTTTATAGAGATGCATTATACTCTAATCTACACACACATATTGTTTTGGTGATGCTGCTCCTAATGTTGACAATAGTCTGGGCCACTGGTGGCGATCTGTATGTCATTCTTTTTTTTGAGGGAGGGAAGGGGGGAGGTTCTTTGTTCCTCAAAGAATCACTGCCAGTGCCGGGGGAAGCATTTGCATTGCACGGTGAGGGACATTTCTAGTTATTATTATGATTACAGAAAGAGAAGAGTACATGTAGGTTTTTGTTTAGTGCATTTTTTATTTTTGTTGGGGTTTTTTTCAACTTTTTAAATTAAAATGATGAAATATATATGCAGTTTTATTTTATTTCAAATATACAGTACTAGCTGATCAGAGACGTTATAAGCATTTATATGAATTTTTTTTTGTCTCAGGAAAGTGAGTTTACTATTGAAACAAGAAAGGAGCTGGAGAACCACTGGAGGGATCATCTTACTCTCCAAAACCAGAAAGCAACGTTGAGTAGGGAGGTGAGATCAGAATACATTTCGATTGTTAGAATACAAGATCTTTTGCAAAACCTTACGGTAAACAGGAAGTCAGGTATGTTTACATATCACAGACTCCAAGAGTCACAGAAAATAGGATATATCTTGAAAATATACTTGTAGGAATTTCTAGAATTAAGTTTAAGCCTTGATTTGTGATTAACTCAGAGCTTTATTCCAAAATGATGAAAATTGACTAATGAGATTTTTTACCTCTTGTACAATCTAATCTCTACCAACGCTCAAATATTTAATATTTGTTTCACAACAGTCTATTACTTGTTACAAAGGCTAGAGTACCTTTATATAGAAGAGTAGCGACATGGACGTCTGACTTTTCTGGACACGAAATGGCGTTCAAATTCTTTCTATTGAGAACACCCAGGTGCTCATCGGAATTGAATAGAAATGTTACGTAATAGTGGACACAAAATGGCGTTCAAATCACAGGTTGTCGTTACTCTTCTATATAAAGGTACTCCAACAAAGGCTATCCTGCACCCACCCCTCTCTCTCTCTCTCTCTCTCTCTCTGTCTCTTTCTCTCTCCTTTTCCTCTCCTTTTCCCTCTCTTATTGAATTTCCTCTCTTAACATCTATTTCCTTTTTATTATTCTATGTATCTTTCTCTGCTTCTTTGTGCTCTCTATCTTGTCACTCTCTCTTTCATTTGATTTCTCACAATGTTATCTTGTTGGTCCTATATCTTAGGATGACAGGGAAAAGTTCTATGTCCTGTCCATGTTTCCCTACCCATCCGGGAAGCTTCACATGGGGCATGTTAGAGTGTACACCATCAGCGATACCATAGCACACTTCCAGAGACTCAGTGGAAAACAGGTAATACAGATTGGCTTATGACAATCTGAGGTTGGTTCATTAACGTCAAAACGTTATTTTTTACTTGGTTATGATAACTGCTTTTTCTCATTGAAATAACAATTGAAATCAACAGTTGTTTTATCACATTTGATATTTGCATAGAGATTATTTGTCATGATCTGTTGATTTTAAAGCAACTTTGATGACATATGGAATTCAACCCTTAAAGTAGAATTAAGTTGGAAGAAAAGAGTGACAAAAGTTTGTTTGAAGCATGTCCCATAATTATGTTTACAATACATAATTTATAAATTTTGGTTATATAGGTATGTACATTCAAAGTCTCATACATAAACTGCAAACGTACTATCTACTCTGCATTCATGGATATTTCATCTCCTTCTCTCCCCCTCTATCTCTCTTTCTTTCTCTCTCTCTCTCTCTCTGTCTCCCATTCCCCTCATGAAGGTATTACATCCAATGGGATGGGATGCGTTTGGTCTCCCTGCCGAGAATGCAGCCATCGATAGAGGGCTCCAGCCTGATGATTGGACATACAGGTGAACATGAATTATAGAAATAAAATGTTATGGTTTGGCTGAGATGAATTATATAAATTAATATAAGAGATTAACATTATATGTGCCTTAGTATATACACTTGCTTTCATGCAGTGTCATGTGACATAAAAATAATGTGTGATTAGACATTGTTGTCTTCCATTTCAAAGGCACATCTTTTTGGAGTCCTACGGTAAGCAATTCATTGGAGTTTCAAGTTTCAAGTTTGTTTAAACACACAAAAAAATTAATTCCCCCCTTTAATCGAATTGGCGTAACTTCTTAATGAAAGGGTTGTGAGCAAAATAACTTGGCAAGAGTATTCTTACCCTTATTGACTGACTTCCCTGTAAAAGTGAGATTGATCCATCGAGTCATGCATGAGTGGGCTAACATTAAAGGCAAAAATGTCACTTTTCAAAAGTCACAAGGATCATTTTTTATGCTGTATTAACAGTACATTTTAGCATTTCTTGCACGATTTTGAAAGTGTGCTCACTCAACCATGACACGATGATGACCTCTTATATTCACACAACATGTGATGATACATTTTGGTGAAAATATCTGGAATTATTTTTTTTCAATAAGCTGAATGGATTTTGCAATTTCAAATTTACGAGGGTTTCATTTTTTCAAAAATTGTGCTCGCCCAAACCATAATAATGAGAAAAGTGTCGGGATAGGTGTGAGGGGGTCAAGCGATGGATAATAAACAACAGCAACACATAAATATGCACCAGAAACCAAATTCGCTAAAATCTTGTTTCACAGAATCCCCAAAATGACTCTTGTGACTTCTGAAAAGTGACAATTTTGCCTTTAGTGTTTGCTCACTCATGCATGACTCAGTGAATTATCCTTCAAAAATATATTGTCCATATCATTGCAATCGTATCAGGACAACTACCATGGACTGTCACCCCCTTTTCAACCCCTCAGAGAAGTAGGGGTAATTAAATTAGGGGAATTTAGGGGTTATAGTCCTGGTGATCGTCCAAGGGGATTGTTGTCCTAGAATCAATCCATCGCTATATGAATGAAATAGTACAACCCGATCTAAAATGACTGAAGTTTTATTGTAAGATAGTTAATTGTCACTTTCATTTGAAATGGTTGCAGATGTTGAAAGTTTATAAGAAACATTGAAATAATTATGCTGATATATATCGCTGGAAAAACAAAATCAGTGTTTTCTCAGAATTTTTCTCAGAATTTTAGACATGTTTCTAATTTTCTAGAATGCACTCTCTACTCACATTCTTGAATCTTTAGATGTGAGTTACATGTTTTGGTGAATTATTGTGATATGGGGTTTAAAAGGCATGCATTTCAGAAGGGCTCTTTACTTGGTTTAACACAAAGTATTGAGACGTCAGACATTGATGGCAAACCATCATCGGTACATTTTAATATTGATATCGTTTACAGAGCTCTCAGTTTATGATCATGCTAATCAACCTTGAAGTATTTCAAATTTTATATCTATTTTTTCATTGTTTTCACATTTCTCAGCAACATTGATTACATGCGGAGGCAGCTCAAACAGCTGAGCTTTTGTTTCAACTGGGAACGGGTAAGTACTTTCTTTCAATCACTTCAAAGATTCGATTCAGTATGTATGAAATGAAGAAATGAAATTCTTATCTATTCAGTGCTTATGATGTATGTGTGATTTTAGTCAGTGAGATTCCTCTCTCCATAAGAAGGAGCATTTATACAGAAGATGAGAAAAGAATGTCTTGAAATAGTCCGGGTGTAGTGGAATTATAAAATTTTGGTGTGGTATTGAACATTCATATCATTTCAGAGTCAAGAGTGCCAGTTTATTTTGCTCTTTTAAAACCTGCAAGTTAGGAGCTTTGATATATGTAGCTTAAACTGAATCATTTTTGTACATTTTGTGAAATTAAGTTGACATCACTATTCTTTTCAAATCAAGATCACTGTCTATCTTGATCAAAATGGCAAGTAAATTATAATGCCATTGTTATGTTTTGTTTTTCTTGAACTGACGTGATTTTGTTCAGGAGTTCACAACCTGTTTACCAGACTACTATCGCTGGACCCAGTCCATCTTTGTGAGGTTGCTTGAAGCTGGTCTAGCCTACCAGAAGGAAGCTGTGGTCAACTGGGACCCTGTGGACCAAACAGTACTGGCCAAAGAACAGGTAGGAATGTCTGCTAGTTTGGGAGATGAAAGAAATGATGCTAGATTACAACAGCGCCATTGTTTATATTAAACAAAATGAGCCACAGAAGTTCATAGAATTTTATGATACCCAGAATCTTGTGTAATTAATGACTGCTCAGTGGCGACTAACACTATTAATCCTTTCAAGACAATTGACCGCATTTTGTTGTTTGGCCCAATAAGTTTTCATTCAGAGCCCTAAAAAATATACCAGGGGCATGAGTAGAAAGAACAAAAATTTCTGCACACACTGTGTCCATTTTTGTTGCATGACGATATTGCGCTTGATGCCAGGTATTTTAGAAAGGAGAATAAGCTTGAATATCTTTAAATTGGCAACACATCGAGAGGTTCAAAATCATTGAGGTTTGTCAAAATTGGCAATTTTTTCAATTTTTGACAAAATGCCTCACCATGTATGTTGTTTTCAAAGACATTACAACCATGTAGCATTAAAAGAAAAATATTTTTGTTGCCCATTTGAAGAACAAAATGTGATCAATTTAACCCTTAAATAATTCCTGTCATGAAAGGGTTAAAGAAAAAAAAAAATTTGCTCATGAAACTGGAACAAACAATGTCTTTAGATACAAATAGTTCCATGTTTCAAGTAACTCAGTACCATGGATCATAGGATGATTGAATGAGTATTAAATCCATTCCGTGGACGACATTTTATCTATTTTAACAAATGATGCTAGTAGAGTGTTGTAAAATGCGATGCCTATGTTTCTCATGTTTTTCTGTAAATTGAATCTCAGGTGGATGAGAATGGTTGCTCATGGCGATCTGGGGCAAAGGTTGAACAGCGACTTCTCAAGCAGTGGTTCCTGAAAATGACACACTACTCCAAGGTAAGGTCTACAATCTCCATATTGGGCAGGTCCATGGAAAAGATGGCCCATGAATGCCTCATCCACTCTAAATCAGTTCTTGACCAAACTGTGTGTGTGGAATATTGTCACTGCCTTGTTATACAGAGAAAATGGAAAGGGAATAGTTTGTAAATAGTGTGCTCACTGTTATTGAAAATGTTTATGTTGATTAGTGCACATTTCACATATTGCTATAGTATGTTATTCCATATTAAAAGCAGAAAGCTTGGAATGATACAACAGTTATTTGTTGTGGTTTTGATGTCTGTATGGGAGAAATATTGAGCTATGTGCATTGAGAGTATTATCACAGTTAAAGGAGAATTAACATTAGAATATAATATATATATATATATAATATATGTTCAAAGGTGTAATATATTTTTAATCATTGACCTGTATCACTTTAGAAATAAAATATCAGAAAAGGGTTTAACCCTAATAGAGCCGGGTTATTTAGACCCATCTCGCAGCCGGGGGGGGGCTGATTCCGCCCCCCAAGATCTCGGCCGTCCACCACGCATTCGCAACGAAAATTGGCACACACGTCGCCGACCACGTAATCTACAAAACTGTATAGTCAATTTCTCCGAAAATTTATGCATAAAATTAATGGTTTGCTCTAATTAATTAAAGCCCAAAAACAGCTAATTTTTTGTATAGAGACTCTTTGTCAGATTCTGATCAAATAAACCAAAAAAAAAATTCGGTAAAATCCTTTTTTTCTTATGTATTTTATTGTTTTTCTTAATTTCTTATGTATTTCTATGTTTTTCGACTTTTTGTTTTTTATTGTTTTTTAGATGGAATTCGTCGGCGACACTATTTTAATCATAAACAACATAAAATTAAGTGTTTTTAAACAGTAAAAGTAAAAATAATGAAACATTTATGAATTTTAGCTGGAAACACAATTTGCATTGGATTTGTATACGAAATCACGTTTTTGAGCAATTTTGGGTCTGACATGCACTTACGAAATGTTGCGTAACTCCGGAACCGCACGCGCGGACATCACAAATTTGGTCTCAAAAGTTGCGCAAGACTTGAAAGAAAACAGTAGTGAAGCGGCGTGGTGACTGCTTTTCGCGATGCGAACATATTACGCGAAACGTCGAGGGGGGGCGGAATCCGCCCCCCCCCCCCCCCCCCCCCCCCCCCCCCCCCCCCGGCCTATTAGGGTTAAATCAAGACATTCTAGCACACGGTATCATCTGCTAACACTTCATGGGGGCTGCCATTTTCTTGATGACATGGAGTTGTACATGAACCATTGGAGACCGTTCCGGTCAGGAAGATAATTTTAATCCACAAGCTAAATTGCTTCTATTCATTATGAAAAAGCCCCATATATGATGGAAAATACATAACAGGTGTATACATTTATTTTAAAATTTGAAATTTATAGATTTCTTTTTAAATTCTCCGGTTTTGCTAATGAGAAATCAATTTCTTGGTCTTGCCTGGCAGAGCAGAACATAATTTATACAACGCGCATTCTGACTTTTGAAGTCCATTATCTCAAAGCAGGTGAATGCATAGTTGTCACTATTGACGCTTGGGAAAGTCATCATCCATAAATTTGAATTAATTCGCTCCGTCACATGCGTCATAGTATCAAGAAAATAGATTGATATTTAGTAAAATCGTAATTTTCAGAATCTATTAATATAATACACTAAGGATTTGGGGCTCCTTTTTTTGTTCAAATAGGCTCCTCCCCTGGCCCTTTCGGTCCCCGCCTTTTGGTACCCACGGGTGGGGAAGGGTTCTTAGGGTGGTGGGAGGCACTTCTTGAGGGATGACGTCCCGTCCATATTTCATAAATTCATTTTTAAACATTGAATTTCCGCAGGGAGTAGGCCTAACAATTCCACCAACCCATGAAGCGGGTTTGTAGCTTCAGGCCCAGCCAACCCATATACCTTTCCCTGTGAAGGGGAGCTATGCCAAAGAACAGCATGGCCATATATCCGCATGGCTTCAGTGTACAGTACAGTATTATACACACGTGTTAGATCGTTCGCACGTACGTGTACAGGTCATCATACAGGTATAGAGTTACATCATTTGAAGCTTCATGGTCACACACACAGTTTAGTGTGTATGTTTCACGATGTTCGCTACCGGTAATTTGACACTTTATCAGAAAATCTGATAAGAAGAAAATTCCTTCGAAAATATTTCCATAATGATTATGAATACGTATAATGATATTAATC
This sequence comes from Heliocidaris erythrogramma, assembly GCA_025617745.1. Classification (NCBI taxonomy): domain Eukaryota; kingdom Metazoa; phylum Echinodermata; class Echinoidea; order Camarodonta; family Echinometridae; genus Heliocidaris; species Heliocidaris erythrogramma. The sequence goes on along the minus strand of CM046866.1, from coordinate 31,469,948 downwards.
CCTTCTCCCCTCGCCCTGGGGGTGATGGGATGACAATGGAATGGGGGGAGCTGGAGGGGGGGGGGGGGGGGGTAGTAGGGGGGAAGTCAATCCGTCGGTCCTCCCAAGACCCATATAAGGGGCCATAATCCCCTGAAAATAAAATGACAAATTCATTTTTTCTCATTATTGCATCCTTTACAGGGGACGTACCGCTAATTATGGATGTTACTCTGAGTATTAATAAACCACAGAAACATGGCAAGATCAAATTGCTCCCTCTAGGTCTAATGCATGGATATTCTACTCGAACATTATTAAATCCATATCATCAATTTTCATCAAGATTAAAAGGAATTTTCTTCAGAACTCATGCAAGCTTTGGATAAATAAGACATATTCACATGATCAGGGGCGGATCCAGAATTTAGTATAAGGCAGGGTTTATAAGTACAGGTTTGTCAACTTTTGGAAAAGGCGGACCTGGGGGGGGGGGGTGTGGCGAGAATTTTTTTTTCGTCAGACCTAGAAAATTCGCTCAGGAGGGGGTGGTTATGGGGGTCCCTCCATAATTCTCTGACAAGCAAAAAAAAGAAGGTTTCATTCTAAAAGGGGGCGGGGGCACAATCAACAAAAGGGCGGATCGTCTATGGTCAAAATGCATACTTTCCTGCCATTGAACGGGGGGGGGGGGGGATGGCACGAGCCAGAAGCACAACAAATATACGGTACGGTGATTAATCATAAACACAGCTAGCGCCCGTGGATGTCCATGGGCTGCTTCTGCTAGTATATGTATATATCCGTTAAATATTTTAAATCTCAGATGGAATTTTATATCGGGAAGAAAGACAATTTTGCATTCAGATTAAAAATATCTTTATGTACACATCAAGAAAATGGCAGCCCCCTGGTATCGCTAGCAGACAATAAATCTTGCTGAGAAAAACCTGATTTATACCCATCTCGTATATTTTAATGCAAAACTATGTAGGGCAACAAGAAGGAATAGATTACATCTTTGAATATGAGCACATTTATATTTTGAGGTTAATTCCCCTTTAAGCATCGCAAAAGCCAAAGAAGAAAGTTATACCCAATGTTTCACTCATATTGCAGGAATCGTGTGCCGGCACATTTTGAGAACTCTAGTGATTATTCACAATTGCTAGGTCGATACTAGTGGTTTACTAGTGGTTTATGGAAATTATGGCTTTGTGTCACCAGGACTCATCGTTATTTGTGAATGATCCATGCTCGATTCTATTTCTTTGGACAGTCTCTTCTAGATGGTCTAGATGATCTTCCTGATTGGCCTTCAGGAATAAAGAGTATGCAAGCAAACTGGATTGGAGATTGCTCTGGCTGTGCCTTCAGCTTCAGATTACAAGTGAGATGAAAACCTACTCCCTACAATCATGATTTGATGTTTAGGAAATATTTTTAAAAAAGAGCATTGAAAAGAAACATCAAGAATGCATTCTTATTTTGTCCTCTATCAATAAAAACAATGATGTTCAAAATAATTTTAATTTTATGTGAGAGAAAATAAGGACTAGATTGAGATATTTTTCAACAAAATTTTAAATAATTACCAAAACCCAGATCTGGATTAACGATATTGGATTCACATCAGAATAGATATAAACAATTATTGTTTTGTTATCAAGTTTATGTAGGTTTTCAGAGCTTTTTTAAAGTTTTGAAAGGACATATTTTATTGTGATGTGGCTTTTGATATAAGAAAGATAACAAGTAAAGATATTGATGTTGTTATATCTTTCAGTTGCCTGATGCATCAGAAGAGTCTATATCAGTTCACACCCAGTTTCCAGAGTTGATCTATGGAGCATCTCATATCATCCTAGCTCCGACTCACACTCTACTCAAGAAACCAGAATTCATCAAGAATCTCTCAGAGGATGTCAGGCTAAAGTTAGACCAGCTGGAGTCTGAACGAACAGGTAGAATTAGAAGAAAGTAGAATTCTTTTTTAATTCTTATTATTTTTCATATAGCATAAATCAACTGAGGGATATATGGGTTATGTTTCACAAAAAAAATTTTCACTGGACATCTAAACTGCGGATTTGAACAAGAAAATACTATACATGTATTTGACCGGGCAATGTAACATTTTTCATTTTGATAGTGCAATCTGCTCATATCGAGATAGTTGCCAGTAGCAGGATAGGCAGTGTTCTTTGCTTGTTATTGCAAAAAAATTGTTTTATTATTCAAAACATATCACAAGTAATTTTCATGTCCAGTGAAATTTTTTTTTTTCTTGAAACATAACCCATATATCCCTCAGTTGATTTATGCTATATGAAAAATAATAATAATAAAAAAAAAATTCTACTTTCTTCTAATTCGGTCGATGGAGGTGCACACCGACTTTGATTTTCAGTATTCATTTACCGTATTTATACACTGTATCCATTGTTACATAAGGTTTCTAATAATTTTTGTATTTTTTGTATTATTTTGGATTTAATCTTAATTTTCCGGTAAACCGTGCGCTTAGAAACATCCGTATTAAGTGCCTAATAAATGTATTGTATTATTATTATTATTAAAAGATATACAGATACATATTTTGAATGCACTTTATACCAGATAAATGTAAAACTATAAAGTGTTTCTTCCAGATATCAATATTCAAGCTTTGTTAAGGACACCTTTCTCACTTGTTTGTTGTTACTTCTTTTACATATTTCTAGCTTTAGATCCAGAATCCATCACCATTCTTGAAATTATTTTTTTTTCTCCAGCTAACTTTTACATCATAGTGTTCTTGTTCCTAATACAGTTGTAGATCTTGGCTTGGCAGTCCTGCATCCCTTCACACAGCAGTCACTCCCCCTGTTTGCCTCCAGCTGTAAGAGCTTTGAGGAGAACGTTGAATCACATCTAGGAATCCCATGCAGTGGAGAGGAGGAGGATACAGAGTTTGTTCTTCAGCATGGCATCGGATTTGAGAAGGTCCTAGAGGAAGGGAAGATTGTCAACTCAAACCAGGTAAGTTCATCAGGGGAGCGTTTCATCAAGCGTTTAGTCAGTGACTTTTAACGACAAATTTGCTCTCAGCCAATCAGATGCAAGGATTTCAGTAGCTTATAACAGTTGTCGGTAAAATTCACTGACAAAACGTTTGATGAAACGCTCCCCAGGTGTCACTGAGACTGACAATGTATGAGAGGAATAGAAAATAAATGGAAGAGACTGTCTGACTGTAATAGCACCAGCTTCGATGAGAGGTCACCACTGTGCCATAAATATTTCAGCGCATGAATTTGGTCTGAAGAAGTTTGCAGCCTCACAGCAAGTAAAAGCTAGGAGATGTACCGGTAGGTTAACTGATAGAATATTGAATGAATGTGGTCTGTCATTTCATTCTCCCTCCTCTGCAGGCAGTGAGACATGCACATTCAATCAATTACCTTTCAAATCTGCATCATTTTGCCCCATGCTATGTATCGTTTATCATTTTATGTTCATTTTGGACCTCCCTTTTCATTTTCTTTTCTTTCTTTCTTTTCTTCTTAATGTAGCTCACAGGGTTGTCTAGGGATGAAGCCAGGTCTTCCATCATGGAACATGCCAGAGAGTTGGGCATCGGTGGTCACATGACCAGTCCCAGGCAGTTTGATTGGCTGATATCAAGGCAGCGCTACTGGGGTACCCCGATCCCTGTCGTACACTGTCCAGAGTGCAAGGTAACTCTTGTTTGCTGTTGCGTACCGGGCATATCTCATCAATGTGCATTGAAAGATACTAAATGCTCATGTATTCACATTAGAAGTTGCATAGAGGTGTTGTGGATCAGTGGATAAGTCCCCGGACTGTGAACCACGAGGTCCGGGGTTCGAATCCCACCGCAGCACCTAGCGTCCTTTGGCAAGACGTTAATCTACATTTGCCACTCTCCACCCAGGTGTTAAATGGGTACCCGGTAGGATGCGAAAGTTAATGTCGTTTGCTTAGCAATGTGAGCGCCACGGCCCATTGCTGGAGAATGTGCATACATTGAGTGCGGGCGTGCCAGAATCCGATGACCGGGGTAATAATATCTCCTTTGTAGGCACCTTTAGCATCCTCTGGGATGGATACGTGCGCAGTATAAATGTAGCTATTATTACTATTATTATAATCTTGATAGAGTTTCCTTGTGGAGTCAAGGAAACATCCAGTTACCCCACTCTGTAAAATGACTTGCTTTGCTTAAAGATAATCGTGAGTTCTAGTAATGACTGAAAAAAATAATTCAATGAATTAGATGAAACTTACACTAAATGTTTAAAGACCACACAATCAATGACATGTGTCCAAAGAATTTGGTAACATATGTGTGGTAGCTGAGCAGTAGGGGAAGAACGAGAAAAGCTAGGTAGTCATCCTGACACATTTACTCTATAGATTAACCTATTGCCCACTGGAACCGGGTGAGCCATGTATTAAGCCTATAGGAATTAGAAACTTCAGTAGTCAACGGGTTAGTGAAAGTTATCACTTTCAATAAACATTGTTTCCAGCAAGTTTCTGCAATTTTTGGTGGATCAACAAGCAGTCTACTGCATAATAAACTTTTTAGAATCAACTTTAGTCTGCTTCTCTTTAAATTCAATCCTACTACCAGAGCCCAAGATTAGCTTTTATAGGCTAATACACTGTAGGGGCATTAAAAGATATACATGTACCATCATTTGCAAAATTTTAAGACCACTATTCCACAATGCAATAAGTCAAAGAAAGAGAAAAAAATTTAAACTTATTTTTCAGACATACAATTATTTTCATGGCATAACCTATGTATCATACTTGAACTATAGGCTTATACCATTACTCTTGTGCTATTGATCACTGTAGTAAACATGTTATGTAATCATTCAATGAGACAAAAGAAAGTATTCCATATTATTGAAACTAGCAGAAATTACCCGTGGCACCATGGGGGGGGGGGGTCTTCTCCTATGTACAGCCCAAGTACCATTCACACTGAAAGGCAATTAGTTTGTTGATGAAACATATGTGAATAATTGATTCAGGGGGCACATCCGGCCCGTGCGTCCCCCCCCCCCCCCCTCTCCACCTCCCCCACTTTGGAGGAAAAGTATGCATTGTCAATTTACATGAAATTACATGGAATTACTGGTTTTTAGCACCGTTACCCCGATATCTCAAGAACTATCTGAGGTGAGAACTTCAAACTTGGTACCAGTATGTATCCCCATAGAAAGATGAACTGATTAGATTTTGGGGTAAGTAGGTCAAAGGTCAGAGGTCACAGAGGTCAATTTACATGAAATTACTGGTTTTTAGCCTCATTACTGCGATATCTCAAGAACTGTTAGAGGTAAGAACTTCAAACTTGGTACTAGTATGTATCCCCATACGAAGATGAACTGATTAGATTTTGGGATAAGGAGGTCACAGAGGTCAATTTACATGAAATTACATGAAATTCTTGGTTTTTAGCACCGTTACCGCGATTTCTGAAGAACTGTATGAGGTAAGAACTTCAAACTTGGTACCAGTATGTATCCCCATAGAAAGAGTCTCAGCGGCCAATTTACATGATATTAATACAGTTTTTGGCTACATTTCCACGATATCTCAAGAACAACTGATTATATTGCTTTATAGTCAGAGGTCAATTAGTAATATAGGATTTTAGTGTTTTAAATCACAATTTCGCAATAACCATTTGATGAATGCGCATCAACTACATGTATATTATACTTGTAGGTGATCAGGAATTATCTGTGGAGGCATATTGAAGACGTATTCGTATCTTTTCATTTTTTCGTTTTGCTCGTCAGAGAATTATGGAGGAAAACTGGACCCTCAATACCCCCCCCCACCCACCCACTCGATATCAAAACCGAAATAGAGCCGTTCCCGATGTCCAATGTCACTGAAATTCAGGTGCTAGTTGTACTTTAGTTCTAGATTCAGGCGGGATGTTCATTAGAACCGGCAATTTCTGAATGGTGAACAATTTTCAGATTAGATCTAACTACATCTACTATAGGCCTACACGCAGTGCGGAAAACTGGTCCCCCATATACCCCCCCCCCCCCCCGGCCACTCGAAATCGAAGCCGAAATAGAGCCGTTCCCGATGTCCAATGTCACTGAAATTCAGGTGCTAGTTGTACTTTAGTTTTAGATTCAGGGGGGATGTTCATTAGAACCGGCAATTTCTGAATGTTGAACAATTTTCAGCTTAGATCTAACGTTACATGTACAACCATGCCATGTAGATGTATTCACTGGACGTGGATGGGAAACACACTGACTGAAGTGAAGATCTACTGTATACGCAGTGCGATGGTTCATTTTAGCCTTACATGTATTACAGACGGTGCCCGGTGCAAGCGCTGTATCGCAGTGCGACGGCTCATTCCTCTATTATAGACGGTGCCCGGTGCAAGCTCAGCGTAACGTGAAGCTATCTATGCCTATGTAATTTCGCTGACCCGAAAAGGGTCGAAAGGACTGGGAACTTTGAAGCTTTACTCGGGGCCTGCCAAAGAAAGTTACAAATTGTAAAAAATATTTAGATAATATGACCAAAATACCACAAACCACCCCGCTGAGGACAATCTGGGAACAATTTAACCACGTTTTAAAAAAAACCCAGCTCGATTGAGTGGAAAATCACGGAGAAAAGTGATTTCAAACAAACGGACGGACAGACAGACATTAGCCAAATTATAGTAAGGATAAGGAATACCCACATATCCCGAGGTGGTCTTAAACTTTTGCAAATGATGGTAGTTTGAATGGAAAACAGGCAAGATTGTCTGATCATCATTTTGTTTTCCTGATTTTTATAAGGCTGTTCCAGTTCCAAGTGCTGACCTGCCAGTGACCCTTCCCAAGCTGGATTCACTCTCAGGAAAGGGCTTGTCCCCACTCGCCGACCAGGCAGACTGGATCAACACACAGTGTCCCAAGTGTGGGGGAGCAGCGAAAAGAGAAACGGACACCATGGACACGTTTGTGGATTCTTCCTGGTACTTCCTGAGGTACACTGACTCAGCCAATGAGAAAGAAGCTTTCAGAAAGGAGCATGCTGATTGGCTGCTGCCTGTAGATGTGTATGTTGGAGGAAAGGAACATGGTATGAATGAGTGTCGGTTTTACCTGTCACGTCTTTACAGACTATTGTGAATTAAACAAAAACCATATGGACATATTCATACAGTCACTCCAGAATAATAATAATGATAATAGCTACTGTTATATTGCGCACATATCCATCCCAGGGGATGCTCAAGGCGCCTTCAAAGTATGCTTATTTATTTATTTTGTGTGTGTGTACATGTGTACGCATTCAAACCGATGACATCGAACAAAGAGAACAATGGGTCATCTGTAGTAATTCAATAGGTCATTGGTTGTCAACAATTGGTGAAGTTTATTCCGTCAATTAAATAGTGGAGTCATCGGTTGAAATTCGAACAATAGAAAACATAGATGCGCGTGTGGGTGTGCGTGGGTGTTCACCGGAAAACGAGGACACTTTTACAAAAACACACCTTCGAACCGAGGACACACACGAGACCGAGGACTGTCCTCGTTTTGATTTACAGTTTGTTGGCTTTATTTTTAGCTTCTAACTACGCTGTTTGACCTATCGAGCATTACTGAGCAGTGTCCACGTTTGGGTGGTAGTGAAATTTTTCGTGGGTATAATTTTTTTTTTTGTTGCTTACGCACTCTATCCAACAGACGGGCACGCCCGGAAAGCATGTTACAATTGAACGGGATTTATTTTTAGTCTTCCAGGATTATTTTCTTCAAAAACAATTGAAAAATAACTGTGAATAGTTAATTATGAATAAGTCCACGGTTGGGTAATGTTGACACACAGTCCTCGTTTTCCGGTGGAAACACGTATGTGTGGGCGTGTTTAGCCGTATGTCCGAGGACATTTTCGGACAGAGAACAAAAAAAAAATCATGAGAACAATGGTCCTCGGAAGCCGGACATAGTCCTCGAACGTCGAACAATGAATTTGTGCCTTATTCCGTCGACTGTCCGAGGACGGAGGAACAATAGAGGAACAATACAAGACTGTGTGTGTATGTGTGTGTTTATTGAAAAACTAAACACAAAATATAACCAAATATAAAAGGAAACAAATGAATATCTGCGAAATATACTATACAATTCTGTATTAACTTCATAGCAACTAAGCTACAACTGCTCACATACTGAAAAAAACAACAACCTGTACTTGATTACAAGGGGGAATAGGGTAAAAGTACAGTACCCAACATATCACAAAACAAAGCAAAGCAAAACAAAACAGCACAATACAAGACGATACAACAAAAACCTGTCTCAACACCAATTTTAAACAATATTTTCTCTATTCTCTAAGAGGGGGGGGGGGATACTCATTAATTTAGTGTGACGTGTATGCTTTTTTTTTTCTTTATTCCTCTCCTTCATGACCGAGGACTAGTAGCCCACAAGGAATCCTTCGAGAGGTCACTTGTCCAGGGGCTATTGATTTGTCAGACTTACAAAGTTGAATAGATTTCATTATCTCTTTCCTCACACACAGCTATCATGCACCTGCTGTATGCTCGTTTCATCAACCACCTCCTTCATGACCGAGGACTAGTAGCCCACAAGGAATCCTTCGAGAGGTCACTTGTCCAGGGGCTATTGATTTGTCAGACTTACAAAGTTGAATAGATTTCATTATCTCTTTCCTCACACACAGCTATCATGCACCTGCTGTATGCTCGTTTCATCAACCACTTCCTGCATGACCAAGGGCTAGTAGCCCATAAAGAGCCATTCAAGAGATTACTTGTCCAGGGGCTAGTGATTTGTCAGACCTACAAAGTTGAATAGATTTCATTATCTCTTTCCTCACACACAGCTATCATGCACCTGCTGTATGCTCGTTTCATCAACCACTTCCTGCATGACCAAGGGCTAGTAGCACATAAAGAGCCGTTCAAGAGATTACTTGTCCAGGGGCTAGTGATGGGTCAGAGTTACAGAGTGCCATCAAGTGGGCAGTATATCACACCTGATCAAGTAGATCATTCAGGTAAGGAGAGGCCTATATTTCAAATGCTGACGCCAAAGAGAAGATGTACGAGTATTAAAGGAAAATGGGCTTTGCATGGATGGGACGTTTTAAGTTTTGCTACTGATTGAACGGTTTTGCCCAGAGTTTGATTGAAAAAAAATTGATGTTATAGAATATTCAGATTTTGTTTGTCTTACAATTAGTTGGAGATTGCTGCTTACTTGTAATAACCTGCTAACATTTCTTTGTAGCTCCTAGAGTATTTTTAAGTATTTTATGGCCAATAATAAGAACATATGAGAGCAGATACAAGTCTTTGACAATCCCTTCCACTCAAAGACCAATACCTGTCTCCTGTGACCATAGATAGGTTTTGATCACATAATTCTAACACAAATACATGACGTTTTGACAGGTCATCGATAATGCCTTCACGGCCACATTAAATGAAGTCTGTGATAATTAAGTGAATATGATTTAACTTAAATGAACTTCACTCAGGTCCTTCACCAGTCCAGAAAGATACAGGCGAGGAGCTGGCCGTCAAATGGGAGAAGATGAGTAAATCCAAGTACAATGGCGTTGACCCTGAGGGTGCTATAGAGGAGTACGGAGTAGATACTGTCAGGCTCTTCATCTTGAGTGGTATACCACCAGACCTAGACATGATGTGGAATGTAGAAGGTGAGAATATCAAATACAAAGTACAAAGTAGGCATATACATGATATGAATAATGATAATAATATTGGCTGGCTGTACTTTCGGTGAATATCGAAAGTATTGCCCTTAAAAGAACCATATTGCCCTCGTCCTCGACTCTGTTGCAGGCAGTATATTCTGATATCCCCCTCAAGGCCATCCAATATTATATAAATATACTATAATATAACAGTATACAATGTACAAAATTCATTGTGCAGCTCATACTTATGATATGAACCAAACATTCATTGAATGAAAAGAGAAGTAGTCGGAGGATTTAACCATTGTAAAAAATGATACATTTTCAGAGAATACTTCATACTTGGAAGAGTATATAAAAGACTGAAAAGAACACTGATTGCAGAATTCAAGCAGATTGCAGAGGAATGTTATTTTAGCAAAACTAACATATATTGTTTTTCTGAGTCTTTGCACTTTTTTTCCCTGTTAGTTTGACTGGTTTGGTCAGTCTTTTTTATATCTTTATAAAAATATTGCTCAAACCAACTGATTTGGTCATAAACTGAAAGCTTTTCGAAAGAGTGTATATGAACAAGAACATTACTCTGCTTTGGTTGAGCAGCAATATCTGGCGTAGTCAGATGGAAGAACAGAATGTGGGGACTGGTGACCAGATTTCATGAATTGAGAACTGACAGTGGGAGAAGTGATACCACTCTGGACAAAGCTCAGCATGACAAATTGGAGAGAGAACTTGCAGTCCAACTCAACAAGGCTGTTGAAGATGTGAGTGATTTGTATTTTAATTTTATTTTTTATGTGATTATTTCCTTCTTTATAGGGGGGATGGGGATAAGGAAATTAATTAGTGTGAGATTTAACTTTTGCTTTATCTTAATTTTTGCCCAAATATTTGATCTTTCTATGAAAGTTATTTTTGACAAGGAGTATTAGATCAGAAAAGTGTATGTTCTCTTACTACATCATTAATATACCCTTGCTCTCTATATCACATCAATCTTCCTCTCTTTAAATTGTCAGTACTACTTTCCTAGTAGTTCAACCATGTGTTTTAATTGTTTCATAAAAATTGTTTATCTTGTTAGGTGAACAATAACACATTTTTAGTATGAAGTGTTGTGCTAGGCATGGGAATATTTCAGTAAACTTTTGTTGAATTTATCAAACATTGAAACGCATGTTTGTCCCCTCACAGAGACAGAAGCTTGAAATACAATGGAAACTCACTATAGCAAGGACCTTGTAACCATTAAAATTACCTTGTTATACCAGGAATTTCCTTATATCATGGTAAAGAAAACAAAAGAACATAAAGACATGGGACCATCAAAATTACCTTATTATATCACAGTAAAAAACAAAAGAACATAAAGACATGGGACCATCAAAATTACCTTGTTTTTATCAGGAATCTCCTTATATCAGGGTAAAAAAACAAAAGAACATAACGACATGGGACCATCAAAATTACCTTGTTATATCAGGAATCTCCTTATATCAGGGTAAAAAAACAAAAGAACATAAAGACCGGGGACCATCAAAATTACCTTATTATATCAGGGTAAAAAACAAAAGAACATAACGACATCAGACCATCAAAATTACCTTGTTATATCAGGAATCTCCTTATATCAGGGTAAAAAAACAAAAGAACATAAAGACCGGGGACCATCAAAATTACCTTATTATATCAGGGTAAAAAACAAAAGAACATAACGACATCAGACCATCAAAATTACCTTGTTATATCAGGAATCTCCTTATATCAGGGTAAAAAAACAAAAGAACATAAAGACCGGGGACCATCAAAATTACCTTATTATATCAGGGTAAAAAACAAAAGAACATAACGACATGGGACCATCAAAATTACCTTGTTTTATCAGGAATCTCCTTATATCAGGGTAAAAAAACAAAAGAACATAAAGACTGGGGACCATCAAAATTACCTTATTATATCAGGGTAAAAAACAAAAGAGCATAACGACATGGGACCATCAAAATTACCTTGTTTTATCAGGAATCTCCTTATATCAGGGTAAAAAACAAAAGAATATAAAGACATGGGACCATCAAAATTACCTTGTTACTTCAGGAATCTCCTTATATCAGCGTAAAAAACAAAAGAACATAAAGACCGGGGACCATCAAAATTACCTTGTTATATCAGGAATCTCCTTATATCAGGGTAAAAGAACATAAAGACCTGGGACCATCAAAATTACCTTGTTTTATCAGGAATCTCCTTATATCAGGGTAAAAAACAAAAGAACATAAAGACATGGGACCATCAAAATTACCTTGTTACTTCAGGAATCTCCTTATATCAGCGTAAAAAACAAAAGAACATAAAGACCGGGGACCATCAAAATTACCTTGTTATATCAGGAATCTCCTTATATCAGGGTAAAAAAACAAAAGAACATAAAGACTGGGGACCATCAAAATTACCTTATTATATCAGGGTAAAAAACAAAAGAGCATAACGACATGGGACCATCAAAATTACCTTGTTTTATCAGGAATCTCCTTATATCAGGGTAAAAAACAAAAGAACATAAAGACATGGGACCATCAAAATTACCTTGTTATATCAGGAATCTCCTTATATCAGGGTAAAAAAACAAAAGAACATAAAGACTGGGGACCATCAAAATTACCTTATTATATCAGGGTAAAAAACAAAAGAACATAACGACATCAGACCATCAAAATTACCTTGTTATATCAGGAATCTCCTTATATCAGGGTAAAAAAACAAAAGAACATAAAGACCGGGGACCATCAAAATTACCTTATTATATCAGGGTAAAAAACAAAAGAACATAACGACATCAGACCATCAAAATTACCTTGTTATATCAGGAATCTCCTTATATCAGGGTAAAAAAACAAAAGAACATAAAGACCGGGGACCATCAAAATTACCTTATTATATCAGGGTAAAAAACAAAAGAACATAACGACATGGGACCATCAAAATTACCTTGTTTTATCAGGAATCTCCTTATATCAGGGTAAAAAAACAAAAGAACATAAAGACTGGGGACCATCAAAATTACCTTATTATATCAGGGTAAAAAACAAAAGAGCATAACGACATGGGACCATCAAAATTACCTTGTTTTATCAGGAATCTCCTTATATCAGGGTAAAAAACAAAAGAATATAAAGACATGGGACCATCAAAATTACCTTGTTACTTCAGGAATCTCCTTATATCAGCGTAAAAAACAAAAGAACATAAAGACCGGGGACCATCAAAATTACCTTGTTATATCAGGAATCTCCTTATATCAGGGTAAAAGAACATAAAGACCTGGGACCATCAAAATTACCTTGTTTTATCAGGAATCTCCTTATATCAGGGTAAAAAACAAAAGAACATAAAGACATGGGACCATCAAAATTACCTTGTTACTTCAGGAATCTCCTTATATCAGCGTAAAAAACAAAAGAACATAAAGACCGGGGACCATCAAAATTACCTTGTTATATCAGGAATCTCCTTATATCAGGGTAAAAAAACAAAAGAACATAAAGACTGGGGACCATCAAAATTACCTTATTATATCAGGGTAAAAAAACAAAAGAGCATAACGACATGGGACCATCAAAATTACCTTGTTTTATCAGGAATCTCCTTATATCAGGGTAAAAAACAAAAGAACATAAAGACATGGGACCATCAAAATTACCTTGTTATATCAGGAATCTCCTTATATCAGGGTAAAAAAACAAAAGAACATAAAGACTGGGGACCATCAAAATTACCTTATTATATCAGGGTAAAAAACAAAAGAGCATAACGACATGGGACCATCAAAATTACCTTGTTTTATCAGGAATCTCCTTATATCAGGGTAAAAAACAAAAGAATATAAAGACATGGGACCATCAAAATTACCTTGTTACTTCAGGAATCTCCTTATATCAGCGTAAAAAACAAAAGAACATAAAGACCGGGGACCATCAAAATTACCTTGTTATATCAGGAATCTCCTTATATCAGGGTAAAAGAACATAAAGACCTGGGACCATCAAAATTACCTTGTTTTATCAGGAATCTCCTTATATCAGGGTAAAAAACAAAAGAACATAAAGACATGGGACCATCAAAATTACCTTGTTACTTCAGGAATCTCCTTATATCAGCGTAAAAAACAAAAGAACATAAAGACCGAGGACCATCAAAATTACCTTGTTATATCAGGAATCTCCTTATATCAGGGTAAAAAAACAAAAGAACATAAAGACTGGGGACCATCAAAATTACCTTATTATATCAGGGTAAAAAACAAAAGAGCATAACGACATGGGACCATCAAAATTACCTTGTTTTATCAGGAATCTCCTTATATCAGGGTAAAAAACAAAAGAACATAAAGACATGGGACCATCAAAATTACCTTGTTACTTCAGGAATCTCCTTATATCAGCGTAAAAAACAAAAGAACATAAAGACCTGGGACCAGCAAAATTACCTTGTTATATCAGACCTGTTTATAACAATTTTTCACTGTATTGCCATACAGGTCATTTGTTAGATTGATAATAAGATTAAGTGAATTGTTTTACATCTTCGTGCAAAACCTATGAATAGAGTCAGGAACAAAAAAATAACATTGATTCTTGTCTCATACACCACCTTTTTACCAGGTAACAACCCATTTCAGTGCCGACTACATGCTGAGTGTTGCGATCAGCAGACTGATGACCCTGACCAACCAGCTGAGAGGCTACCCTGATGACTTCATCAAGAACTCTGTAGCCTTCCAGGATGCTCTAGGGTCACTCTGTATCATGGTAGCGCCCATGGCTCCCCTTGTAGCCAGTGAGATGTGGCGGGGTATCGGTGGAGTTGGTGACACCAAAGACAGTAGATGGGATTGGGTAAGTTGTGAAAAATTAATTCATTTAACATTTTCTCTGTTTAACAACTTTTGTTCACTTTTTTATTAATGTATCATCGTTTTAGAAGAATTGTGAATTTCTCTTTAGATGATTATGACTTGTACAGTGGATAATGGTACTGTGGATATATAAGTAAAAATTGTAGCAGTTTTATTACACCCCAAGTCTTTTATCTGTAATTATGTAGTTAAAATAAATAGTGGTGACTTTCTTGTAGATACCTTCCTAAAATTCTTTACCTAGCTTCTCAAGTGGATAGGGTTTGTACTGTCCTCAATAAAACTGTGTTGTATTGATTCTCAAGTTGGTGGACTACCCCCAGGTAGAACCTAGAAAAAGGGCTAGTGTTTCAGAGTACCTTATATGATGTATTGTAATATTGCGAAAGTTGGTGCCTGGAATAATCAGATTTACGAAGCTCAACTGTTTGCTGAGTTTCTTGAGCTGATATAATTTATCTGTGCTGAAGTATGGCCAAAGCATAATCAGAGTTATGAAGCTCAACTGTTTGCCGAGTTGCATGAGCTCTTATCATTTATCTGTGCTGAAGTATGGCAAAAGTTTAATCAGAGTTATGAAACTCAATTGTTTGCTGAATTTCATGAGCTGATATCATTTATCTGTGCTGAAGTATGGCCAAACTTCGCCAAAGCATAATCATTATGAAGCTCAATTGTTTGCTGAGTTTCATGAGCTGATATAATTTATCTGTGCTGAAGTATGGCCAAAGCATAATCAGAGTTATGAAGCTCAACTGTTTGCCGAGTTTCTTGAGCTGATATCATTTATCTGTGCTGAAGTATGGCAAGAGTATAATCATTATGAAGCTCAATTGTTTGCTGAGTTTCTTGAGCTGATATCATTTATTTGTGCTTAAGTATGGCAAAAGTATAATCAGACTTGTGAAGCTCAATTGTTTTTAATTTTCATGAGCTGATATCATTTATATTTCTCTGATGCAGACAAAGTCGGTGCTGGAGCAGAGATGGCCATCGGTCACCGAGTACAAGTGCGTCAGTGTGGATACAGTTGAACTTGTCATCAAGGTGTGCATGTATTAATGGCGTATATATTCCCTTTCACAATCCAAAATGTGTTACTCTTTGTGCATGTAGATTGTCTAAGACCAGAACAGTAGTTCAATACTGTTGAATCCCTTCTAGAAGCCATGAAAATTATGAGAGGATAAAGAATTGTGGGTCATTGTTCTGGCTCTACAAAATATTTTTCACTTTAAACACATTGATATCATTTGGGAGTTTCTTCCCTGTGAATTCTAAGTTCAGAAGTAAATTTTCCCGTGAGATATTCATAATGAGTATATCACACATAACACAAGATAGTCATCAGTAGCAGATAAATTCTCAAAAATCAACAATAAACAGTTCTTTCAGAGCTAATGTTGAAGGGGTTGTCCTGTGCACATTTGTCAAAAAATAAAACACATGGAAGAATATCATGTTTTACTCCTGACTTCTCCCAACACTGTACATTAATTTCAATTCAATGGAAATACAGATGTTTGAGTCTATCCTAAAGGGTGTTTTTTATTATCAATCCTAGATCAATAACAAGACAAGTGGAAAAGTTACAGTTCCTGCATCCCTGTTAGACAACAAGGAAGAGCTGGAGCGATTCTTACTGAACAGTGAGCTGGGTAGGAACCAACTGGCATCACAGACTGTCAACAAGATGATTGTAGCAGCTAAGGTTCCCCTTGTTAATTTCTTAACTAGGTGATGGGATTCAGGAGTTTCATGGACAAATGGCTTCAAAAGATAGTTAGAAGAATAGTACAGCAGCTTAGGTAGCAGCCTGTGTATCAAGTTTCAATATCTTCACTCAGTGATATCAGGAAACTGCTGGCTTCAAAAGCTTACTGTTGCTGCTACAGTTCTTGAGTATTCCTTGACTAGTTGATGGTGGAACCAATGAGCTACATAGACGTTTGCTGATATTTAGAACCATCAGCATTTATGAACATGTGGTTTCCACATGCTGTCCCGTTTTTGCTCTCTGTGAATTAATGTCATAGGGACGTGGAATGATTTAATCATACTTGCTGTCGTGTTCCATATGCCTAGCAGTAAGAAAAGTTTAACACTTCAAGATGCTTGAAAAGATTGAGTTGAGTACTGTCCATGCATTATAAGCCAATCCGTAATTACAAATTGCGCATTTGCAGATAAAGGTCAGCTGTACAGAGTACCACTTACCTTTATACGCTTTCATAGTGTGCGCACAATGATGCGCTCACCAGTATGATTTGGGTTGTTTAACAAGGAGAGCGTCCACCAAAACAGACGTGCGTGCGCTTACAAATGGTGGTCATTTCAGGGTCAATTGTGTACCATGTACATGTACCAATTACCAACTGGCTTATTGTGTTGTGAAATTGTCTAGACTTTAGAAGTGATTTGAAAAAGGTTGATTTCTTAGTACATTAGAATCATTGTGTATTCCAAAGATTTAGAATCATTAGAATGATAAGAAATTGACTCAATCTTGCTGCAAATCACATCACGTGAAAATAACTTTTCTAGTCATATTTCAATTAACCCAAAGACTACGGGAAACGCGTGGCTCCTGTATTAAGCCTATGAGAGTTGAAAAATTCAGTAGTCAACGGGTAGAGATCAGGACATTTCAAGAGCAATCGTTTCCATAGAGCATTATTATTGCGATATTCTTTCACGCTGGGTTAAAAAGAATGAGAAAGCTCACAACTTATCTTTCATTATTACCCAAACTGAAATTACTCTTTAAATGAGGCACAACCATTATATTCTGAAGTATTTTCCATCGTACTTCATCGATTCCTAGAGGCGTAGCATTTATAATTTTGATGTTAACTACTCAATGATCATATGATTAACCCATTGGCTACGGGAACCGGGTGGCTTCTATGTTAATCCTATGGGGATGAGACAATGTAATAGTCAACAGGTTAAATGCAAAGTGAAAGAATGAGTATGCTATTAATACATGGTTGGGAGTGCGTTGGTGCGATCTGGCAACACAAAGGTTTTTATTGTGGTGTAATATACGCGCGAGGTGCAAGCCGAGTGTGTTGGACACCACGATAAAAAGCTGCGTGTTGCCGAATCGCACTAACGTACAAACTCACAACCATGTATTAACAATTTTATAAAACGGGTCGGCAATATGATTATGAAGTCTATAAAAATGGTTACGAACCCCATAGAAACGCCAAGAGTCGCACAGTCATGGAGGCTGCCATTTGCTTTCCTGGATGACATCACATAAGCGCAGCCAACAAAAGTCATGCGCATTTCAGTGCGCGCATGTAATCCCTGTGCTAAAATGACAATTAAACTCTGCGATTTCATTGCGTTTTAAGTTTGTACGCGGAGCTTACCCGTGCGTTAGTACTTTTTTTTGCACGGTCACATGTTATTTGACCAATCAGGATGGCTACAATCTTGAACATGTTTTATAAAGGCAAATTATAATCATCATTTTATATATTCAGTTGGTGCAATATTTGGTTTGTAATGGAAAGTTGTTGTATCACAAGAATGTGCTTCCTAGGAGAGAATAAAATGATGTTGTTTTATCAATATTTTGGGGCAGGCTAAAGTTTGCTTTTCTACTTAAGATTCATATTTCATGTGTCTAAAGAAGATACATGTAGGATAAAATGTTTTTACAATAAAAACACATACATGTATAATATTTTGAACAGTGTTTGTTCTCATCTTCCGTCTTCTCTGATGATACATTTTATGATGTTGTATAAGAAACATTGTTCTCTATTTCAATTTTCCATTTCTTGTTTATAACCGTGTTGATGAGTTGAAATTTGTGGTAGCAGTGAAAACTCATTATAACGAGGACCTTGGGACCATGATAATCACCTTGTTATATTAGGGGCCTCCTTATATCAGGGTAACAAAAACCAAAAGAACATAAAGACCTGGGACCAGCAAGTTTGTCTTGTTAAATTAGGAATCTTGTTATATCGGAAGCTCTTTATAACGAGTTTCCGATGTAGATGTTAGTGGATGTTTTTAGAAGTATAGGCCTACAGTTTCAGTTAGGCTGAATGGTCTGGGGGGTGGTTTGCAGAATAAGTAATGCAGTGACATGGAAACAGGATCCTGCAAGTGTAGCAAAAGAAAAAAAAAAATAGAATAATATAGAATATTTTTCTCTTTAAAGTGAAATATTCATTTAGCTTGATAGGGCTGATAGTTTTGTTTCACGTAATTGTGTGCCCTGAGTTTGATAAACCAGATAGAAGTGTATGTTTACTTTAAAAGCTACAAACCCCCCCCCCCCCCCTGCCCTTCTATCTATTTAAAGTTGAATTGTCCAAAATGGGTGATAGCCTTTCTGGCTCTCGGTAGACGATATCCTCAAGCAGTTTGTCTGAGAGTAACGTCTGAAAATCTGGAGATAAATCTTCCCTCTGTCATGTGATGATGTCAGACATTGGCATAGCATGGGTTCAGACACGTAGGGGAAGCCAGCATGCAGGGATAAAGGATGGGGGCACTGGTCTATTTGATGGATTAAATGTGAATTAACAAGGCCTTTGATTAGTGGGAGGGGGTCATGTCATCTCCTTTTTTCTCTCTTTCTTTTCCTCATTTTTTTCTTTCTTTTTCTTTTTTGGCCAATTAATAGTGCCACACCTGCCCCTGAACCTCCCCCCCTCCCCCCGGTAGCTACGCCACTCTTTCTGTGTTGATGATGTCAAAATGGCTAGACGGAGATGGGTTGGGCCGGGTGAGTTACTATGTGATGGTACTGTCACAGGAAAAAATAATATTGTCGTTTCTCATCTGAGATGGGATATCTATACTTTCACTTCTCCTTACTTGATCTCCATGGAAAACATGTGGTTGCAGTGCATGGGAATGGACAGGTCTTTAGAAATGGAAGGGATAACTTACAGAGGCATAGTATCTACAGTGTAGTAGCCTTTTGATTCATGAGACTCGTCAGACTCTCTCTCTCTCTCTCCCTCCCTCTTTCTTCCACTCTCGCTCTCCATCTCTCTCTCTCTCTTTCCATCTCTCTCTCCACCTCTCTCTCTCTCTCTCTCTCTCTCTATCTCTCTCTCTGTTCCCCCCCCCCCCCCTGTCTCTCTCTATCTCGCTATTTCCCTATTAACCCCGATCTCTCGATACGTCCGTCACACATCTTAGGTCTGCCTTCTTTCATAATCATTTCAAAAGACAATGAATATGAACAGATACGAAGGTTCACAAAACTCAAACATACAACAACAGTTGATCATCGTACCTTTTTCATGTTACCCCTTTTTTGCTTGTCAGAGATTTTTTGAGTGAGAAAGAGACCCCAAAACGCTGATGACTTCTTTTTTTTTTTTTTTTTTGCTTGTCAGAAAATTTTGTGAATATTGAGCCCCCTCCCTCACACAATCCTGGATACGCCACTGCCCTCTGCATATTTATTTTTTAGTTGTTGAGTTTGTTAATCCTTTCATTCATTTTGACTTCTCCTTATTAAAGCCCACCACATACACGCTATACGATCGGCTGCGATCCGATTTGGAAATAAATGGCAATTGCATTAAATATGGGCATTTAAAAAAAAATAAAATCTACCTGTTTCGGGTTCTAAACAATAATATAAATACTAATCATAGGATTTAGATGCACCGTTAGCTTTATACCCGAAGTAAGGGCCAAATCAGTTTCCTATCGTAGACAATCGTAGGACTGCTCTGACGTCATTACGATTCAGAGCTAATTTGGCCTTTCCTCGAAATAGAAATCTCGCAATAATTAGGCCGCAATTTTCATTTACTGTCTATATAAATATATTAA
This sequence comes from Heliocidaris erythrogramma, assembly GCA_025617745.1. Taxonomy (NCBI): domain Eukaryota; kingdom Metazoa; phylum Echinodermata; class Echinoidea; order Camarodonta; family Echinometridae; genus Heliocidaris; species Heliocidaris erythrogramma. The sequence continues at coordinate 31,449,490 of CM046866.1, read as the reverse complement.
ATAAGTTTGAATCATCTACATAAATATATTAATTAATTTTTAATTATCTATATAAATATTTTGTGTTTAAATGTTTATATCAAATGCTATGCCATTTTCCTTCCGACATCGGATCGCAAATGAATAAATGGGCTTTTAATACTCGTCACCATCTTATATTCATCTCATGTGATTATATTTACATTTCCCTAATTTGATTTCTTCCTCACAATCACATTCACATTCTTCTTTCATAAGATATCTACTTATTTCACTATAATCCCTTTTATTCCCCAGAAATATTTCTTCCTGCTACAACTTACAATATATTCCCTCGTCCCTGCCTCTCTCTACAACGGGCCCGCTCGCTATTCATAAGGACCGCTATTCATAGAAAACCGCTATTCATTTAACACGAGTTATGAATAGCGGTCCGTATGAATAATTGTGAATAGCGGTCCTTATGAACGGAGGTCCTTATGAATAGCGAGGTAATTTGTCTATGGTTTGCTCGCTATTCATAAGGACCGCGATTCATACAAAACCGCTATTCATTTAGTCACGCGTTATGGATAGCTGTCCTTATAAATAAGTGGTCCTTATGAATAGCGGTCCTTATGACTATCGAGGTTACCCCCTTCTTCAATACTTCCTCCCTATCCTCTCTCTATCTCTCCTCCCCCTTTCTACACACTTTTTTTTTCAAAATATTTTATTAGAGATTTCATTCAAAATAGATCATTACATAAAATAAATGTAAATAATTTCAAACAAATACAAATCTTCATTTCGTTTTCATACCATAGTGTTAAATTATTCACAAGACAAGCATGGAAGAATATTGGAATGAAATCACTAAGTAAATAATATATTGACAAACACTAACTTACGCCCTATACCCCTTCCCTATTTCCCACAATGTATAATATTCAATGTAAATGATCTTTAATTCAAAATATGTTAAAGTAGATATTCAAAGAAAATCACAAATATGGCAATTAATGTATCACTAGAAACTGGGAAGCTTACAGATGGCAATCTTATAAGTTTTATGTCAACTGCGTATCTGGTGATTATAAAAACAACACAAATAAAAGCTCTTCTCAGCATCTGGAATATCCGAGGATTCGCCAGAAATATAGCGATGTTTTGATGTCGTCACACTCGGGATCGATCCTGCTTAAGCAGACGACGTCCTATAATGAATGAACGTAATTGCAATGCAATTATTTATCAAATTATAAAGAGTTTGGTGTATTTAAACATGACCTTATTTCACACCATTATAAAGGGAAAGTGAAACTGATTCTGATAGCTAAAACCGTTTGATTGTAAATACATAGGAGAAGGGTCAATGATCAATGAAATAAACCCCACTTTCAAATTGAAAAGCCCTCCGAATAATAGCAGGATGGTATTCGTTCCCTCTTGAAACGCCGAACATGCCCCGGTGCAAACAGCTGAAAATACAATGGCGTCTTATTTTGTTTACAAGTGACTGATTCCTTTATTTTTTTAACGCTGCATTTTTCATCAAAATAATACCATACACGAAGTTAAGAGTGAGGCAACAGACTAACATTAAGACTGACGCTAGTGAAGGAAGAGAAATAAGTGAAGAGGAGATGACAAAATAGGCTCTGAAAAATGTGTAAGATGTTATGGGACATCGTCTGCTTAGCCAGGACTGGTCCAGGGTGTGTCGTCACATATCTCAGCAGCGTTCGAGGAGCTCTTCAGCTGCTATATCGGGGGCTGTATTTTACCGTTTTATAATTGATAATAATCATTACTTCAAATGTTTCCAAGCGTTGAATTTGGATAACCTTGTTTAATTTATGCCATCTATGCAATAATAAGTATTAAGCCAATATTTAAAATCATCAACGTTCTACTTGAAAGTTCTTTTCTTTTCTTATTTTCCTAGTTCATATAAAGATCTCCTTTAAATGAATAAAGGGGTAAACACATACAAACACACACACCCTCACACACATTGATTTGTGGGGAACTTTATTGTTTTCTCCTATTGTATTTTGTACCCCGCAAGCACTTCTCCTATTGTATTTTGCACCCCGCAAGCATGGCGGAATAAAGGCCATCATTGTGCTCTATTGTTCTCTGTACCCCACAACTGAATCTATGTAAGCCCCCCCCCCCCCCCCCCCACACACACACACACTCTCTCTCTCTCTCTCTCTCTCTCTCTCTCTGTCTTCCTTTAAAGTCCGTACCTCCTCTGTATCATTTGCCGGCATAAGTTACAATTTCTAACAAGCAACCCAAAATGTCATAAGTGTTTGCTATTTGTGGAGAGGGAAAATTCAAATTTTCTAACAAATACTTTGAATGGGGAGGGGATTGTCGTGCCCCCACGCATCCCTCCAGCGACGCACCTGCCTGCCATATCCCTCTTGCCTGTGAGGCAAGCTAGCCAAGTCGAGACAGATAGCCTTCTGAACGCCCAGAGATCAGTAACAATAGTCTGGGACGCCTGTTTTTTGCGAGTCCCGCGGGAACCGGAATAAATGACATCCAATTTCCCCCTTCTCTCAAGTCTCGGCTCCTCCGATCGAAGGAAATAGATCTTAATACCATCCAGACTAACGGGGTGCAGGATATGTCAACCCTAATGCCCAATAAGTCAGATAAACTCAGTTTTTCGCCGATAAACTGAGTTTTTCGAGCGATAAACTGAGTTTTTCGAGCGAAAAACTAAGTTTTTCGAGGGAAACTCTGCATATCAACTGATAAACTTAGTTTTTCACGATAAACTAAGTTTTTCACTCGAAAAACTAAGTTTATCACCGATAAACAGGGTTTTTCTAGATAAACAGAGTTTTTCATTTGATATGCAGAGTTTCTCTCGATAAACTCTGTTTATCACTTGAAAAACTCGGTTTTTCGGTGATAAACTAAGTTTATCGGCGAAAAACTCAGTTTTTCGGCGATAAACTAAGTTTTTCAATTGATAAGCAGAGTTTCTTGATAAACTAAGTTTATCACTTTGAAAAACCCTGTTTATCGAAGTGATAAACAGGGTTTTTCGAAAAACTATGTTTATCAAACGATAAACACAGTTTTTCATTCGAAAAACTATGTTTATCAAACGATAAACACGGTTTTTCGGAGATAAACTAAGTTTATCGGCGAAAAACTCTGTTTATCAATTGATAAACAAGGTTTTTCGAAAAACCCTGTTTATCAAACGATAAACAGGGTTTTTCGATATGCAGAGTTATTGTGAATTTACCGCGAGTGGGCGCTACAAAAGTACATAAAGAAGCTGGCCTGTGAGCATCGAACTCAAACATAGTCAGCAAAATGCCTTCTTGTGAAGCCATCAACTGTACCGATCGACTTCTTTCTTTCATTTAATATATCTTCTTCTCTTTCACAACAATGGCAGGAAAAGATAGAAGAAAAGTAAAAAAAAAAAAAAAAATACATAGGGAAAGAGAAGGGGATAGATCAAATGATAAACACCAAAAAATACATATGGAAAGGGGAGACGATGACAGATGGAAGGAAAAACAAAGAAATCCATAAGGAAAGAGAAGAGAATATGGAATAAAAAACAAAGAAATACATCAAAAAAGGGAGAGGAGGTAGATGAAAGGAAAAACAGAAAAATTCGTATGGAAAGAGATGATATATGGAAGGAAAAACAAAGAAATATATAAGGATACGGGAGGGGATAGTTGGATGGAAAAACAAAGAAATACATAAATAAAGGGGAGAGGATATAGAAGAGGAAAAACAAAGAAATATATAAGGAAAGGGAAAAGGATAGATGAAAGGAAGAAAAAAAAATACATTAAATTATATATCCTCTGTTCTTTCCTTATGTATTTCTTTGTTTCTCCTCCCATCTATCCTCCTCTCTTTCCTTATATATTTTTGTTTTTCCTTCCATCTGTCCTCTTCTCTTTCCTTATGTATTTATTTGTTTTTTCTCCCATCTATCCTCTTCTCTTTCCTTATGGATTTCTTCGTTTTTCCTTCCATCTATCATCGTCTCCCCTTTCTTTATGTATTTCTTTGTTTTTCCTTCCATCTATCCTCTCCCCCTTCTTTATATTTCCTTGTTTTTCCTTCTATCTATTCTCTTCGCTTTCATCATGTATTTCTTTGTTTTCCTTCCATCCATGCTCTTCTCTATCCTTATGTCTGTCTTTGTTTTTCTTTTCATCTTTTCTCTCCCCTTTCCCTATATATTTCTTTGTCTTTCCCTCATTCTGTCCTCTTCTCTTTCCTTAAGGATTTCTTTGTTTTTCCTTCCATCTATCATCGTCTCCCCTTTCTTTATGTATTTTTTTGTTTTTCCTCCCATCTATCCTCTTTCATTTTCCTTATGGATTTTTTTCCCCCTTCCATCTATCCTCTTCTCTTTCCTTATAGATTTCTTTGTTTTTCCTTCCATCTATCCTCTCCCCCTTCTTTATATTTCCTTGTTTTTCCTTCTATCTATTCTCTTCGATTTCATCATGTATTTCTTTGTTTTTCCTTCCATCCATGCTCTTCTCTATCATTATGTCTGTCTTTGTTTTTCTTTTCATCTTTTCTCTCCCCGTTCCCTATATATTTCTTTGTTTTTCCTTCATTCTGTCCTCTTCTCTTTCCTTAAGGATTTCTTTGTTTTTCCTTCCATCTATCATCGTCTCCCCTTTCTTTATGTATTTTTTGTTTTTCCTCCCATCTATCCTCTTTCATTTTCCTAATGGATTTCTTTGTTTTTCCTTCCATCTATCCTCTTCTCTTTCCTTATGGATTTCTTTGTTTTTCCTTCCATCTATCCTCTCCCCCTTCTTTATATTTCCTTGTTTTTCCTTCTATCTATTCTCTTCGCTTTCATCATGTATTTCTTTGTTTTTCCTTCCATCCATGCTCTTCTCTATCATTATGTCTGTCTTTGTTTTTCTTTTCATCTTTTCTCTCCCCTTTCCCTATATATTTCTTTGTTTTTCCTTCCATCTGTCATCGTCTCCCCTTTCCATATGTATTTTTTGGTGTTTATCATTTGATCTATCCCCTTCTCTTTCCCTATGTATTTCTTTTTTTTTTTTTACTTTTCTTCTATCTTTTCCTGCCATTGTTGTGAAAGAGAAGAAGATATATTAAATGAAAGAAAGAAGTCGATCGGTACAGTTGATGGCTTCACAAGAAGGCATTTTGCTGACTATGTTTGAGTTCGATGCTCACAGGCCAGCTTCTTTATGTACTTTTGTAGCGCCCACTCGCGGTAAATTCACAATAACTCTGCATATCGAAAAACCCTGTTTATCGTTTGATAAACAGGGTTTTTCGAAAAACCTTGTTTATCAATTGATAAACAGAGTTTTTCGCCGATAAACTTAGTTTATCTCCGAAAAACCGTGTTTATCGTTTGATAAACATAGTTTTTCGAATGAAAAACTGTGTTTATCGTTTGATAAACATAGTTTTTCGAAAAACCCTGTTTATCACTTCGATAAACAGGGTTTTTCAAAGTGATAAACTTAGTTTATCAAGAAACTCTGCTTATCAATTGAAAAACTTAGTTTATCGCCGAAAAACTGAGTTTTTCGCCGATAAACTTAGTTTATCACCGAAAAACCGAGTTTTTCAAGTGATAAACAGAGTTTATCGAGAGAAACTCTGCATATCAAATGAAAAACTCTGTTTATCGAGAAAAACCCTGTTTATCGGTGATACACTAAGTTTTTCGAGTGAAAAACTTAGTTTATCGTGAAAAACTAAGTTTATCAGTTGATATGCAGAGTTTCCCTCGAAAAACTTAGTTTATCGCTCGAAAAACTCAGTTTATCGGCGAAAAACTGAGTTTATCTGACTTATTGGGCATTAGGCTTGCCATAGCAGGATGCTTCTGATATCACCCACTGGGGTCGAGGTTGCCGGGTTGGAGGGGTGTTCAATCCATCAGTCTTCCCTCCCTCTTTCGGATACCCCTCTTTGGGGAGTTCACACGAGGTTGATGCGACGCCCGTATTGGACGCCCACAGAAGTTTGAGTGAGTTTTTAGGTCAAGTGACTCTCATTTCAAGACCCTTTTTCTGTAAATGCTTTATCATAAATCTCAATGGAATTATGATGTTGATTTCCACTCGATTAATTATTGTCTCCTTCAGACTTGAAGGTCACATAAACGCAATCCAATATGGAAATGCACAAATAGCTTAAGAAATTTGTTGTTGTTTCCGAATTGTTTGTTTTTTCTTTATTCACACAGTGCAAATAACAAACGAGTATACAACTTCATTTAAAACAGGCTGGACTAAACTAATCAGATATCCAAAATTCCTTTTTTTTACAAAGGATTCTTATCAAACTTATAATTCCCCCCTTCAAAAAAAGGTTTACTATATTAGGTATTGCATTTCGATTAATCCCTTTTTGTTCGCGTTTAATCCACCAATGCGTGATAAGTATAATCATTACGTATGATCAAGGAGGTACTGGCAGGTTCGTAGCCAAGGGGAGGGGGGTGATGGGGGCGGTCGCCCCCCCCCCCCAAAAAAAAAGCCAACTAAAAAAAAAAAAGGCGAGGGCGAAAAGGCGGGGGGAGTGAGAAAAAAAGCTTAAAAAGTTGTTACGAGCTGTTATCTTTCTCTCAAAATTTGCTAAAACGTCAAAGCTTTCGCGCTTTACACGGGAAGGGGGAACTCCCCCCCCCCCCCCTCCCTGCGCCCACCCCTGTTACATACAGTGCAGTATTGCGTCCAAATAACTGAAAAGCAGTCAGGGCATTGAAATAACTTTCCGCCTTAAAAAAAAATCTGCTCAAACGTCATCCCTGCACCCACCCCCTGGGGAGCACTCTTTGCGTGCTCACAACCGCCCCCCCCCCCCCCCCCCAGCTACGCGGCTGATTTCTACCCTGTACATGCAAGGACAGTGTACGATGTGTAAGAATCGTCTAGCACCAAGGATTTCTATTTCTTATTCTCACAATGAAACAAAAAATGTCAAAGTGAGGAAACGTTACGCATTACGACCTTTAATATCCTTTTGTGTAATTGCTAGCTATCAAAGGCTCAAAAATACACGCGTGATAATCGATCCTTAATTAAGATTTGGGTTTGAATTGTAGTTCTCCATCGTAAACATATTTGAACAACATACCATCATCATTGCTACAATCGTTAAAAGGTTAGCCATGGCATATCTCTATTCATCTTGCGTCTCGCCATCTTGCGTGTGTTCCGTGGGGAGACGGAGCTGCACAAAAAGCGACTCTGGCTGCCATTCAAACCCACTATGCATAATTCAACAAGAGACATGGTGTGGCATGATGCAGCAGTTCCTTGCTAAATTGTATTTTATTCGTCCGCTCGCTCTTATAATTCATTTCTTTATTTTCTTCCAGAAATTAAAACGAGGCTTGAAGTAATGCATCCCTTGGGTGTGATCTACAGAAGGGACTAATTCGCCTTGCTGAGAAAGCCAAGACTTAAGGATCTTTATTCCAAGCAAGCCTTTTATGCTTCTTTTCACCGTCATCTCGTCATGTTTTCTGTCTTTCCCGTCATTTCTTGGCTATTGATCTGTTGGGAGTATTGATAGGTTTGTTGTGAAGGGAGGCAGAGGGGTGGCGTCCGGGGAGCTCCCGTCGTGTATTTGTGTTGACGTAAATGTCAGCTTTTGCATATTCGTGCCATATCTTTTCATATTTTTTTGTTTGCCTTTCACGTATGTGGCGTGTTGGGAAAAAGGAATGGACATAATTTTTGGAGGAGGAGAAAAATATAATACACAATGGAGAAATGTGTCTTGGCAAGGGACGGCAGTAACAAAATAAAACTACAAATATTTCCGGAGTTGCTATTTTTTAATCAAATTTGCTTTTTTTTAAATTTAGTACGTCGGGTATTTTTGTTTCAAATAATGCACTGTGTGAATAATTATATGTGCCAATAGACAGTATGGTTTAGTTTGTCCATATACATGTTTAGCAAATTTATGTCCGTGAAATTAGGTTGCACTTGCTGTTTTTTCTCATTTGTGGTTTTATATTCATTTTTGAAAACTGAAAAAAATTGCGGTACATTGCATTGTGTATAGCATTGAAATTACAATTGTCTGTATTTACTACTCTTGGAATATTTCTTGCAATCAGTTTTTTTTCTCTGTCCCTCTCTCTCTCTCTTTATCATATCTCTTCCCAACCCTCTCTCAAGAGAGCCTCTCTTCCCCCTTCACCGCATTTTCACAAAGACTATCTTGCTCTATAAATATGCAGGAGCGAATCCAGGGGATGGGGGCCGAATCGGCCTCCCCCCCCCCACCTTTTGAAACCCAACTGGCATACCTAATGTATACAATTAAAAAAGATTGCCTCATTTTTTGTGTACTTTCCGGCCCTGTGCCCCCTCTTTTACAAAATCCTGGATCCGCCCCTGATATGTATATATATATATATCTCTCTCTCAACCGCCACCCCTCTCTCTCTCTATCTCAATTTCTTTATGTTTCTCAATTTCAATGTGCGTCTCTGTCTCTCGATCTGTCACGTTCTTCCTCGGTTCCTTTGCCCCCCCCCCCCCCCCTCTCTCTCTCTCTCTCTCTCTCTCTCTCTCTTTTCTCCCGTCTCTTTTTGAAGCTTTTTGCTCTCTTTCTCTTTCTCAATTTCATCTGTTTCTCTTCTACATATCTCTGTCTTTGTCTCTCGATCTGTCTCTCTCTTCCTCAGTTCTTATGTCTCCCCTCTCTCTCTCTCTCTATCTATCTCTCTCTCTCCGTCTCTCTTCAATATACCACTCTGTTCTCTGTGCTTATGAGTATAACTAAATTTAATAACGTGAACTAATTAATCAATTCAAATTGAAAAGAACGAGGAGTGATGTGAATGTTGACACATTGAATAGTTGGAACATGTCTTTTACTTAAATTGCAACACAATATTTTGTCAATAACAAAAAGCACTTTACACTTTGAATTGTTTCTGCCCGACATCAAGACATAAAGACATAATACACAATGTAACTAAATATAAAGTTCGAAAATTTGTGAGTGCATTAAACACGTTTACATAATTTGAACCATCTACTTTATGACTTACATGAAACCAAAAGAGGAAAATATCACCTGCCAAAATTGTTACATGTATACGACATAATGTTTGAATCAGGAACTAGTCAAACACGTATTTTTAACTGATTATCTAATATACAGCCCTGGATAAAATTATTAGACCAAGCTTCTGTAATAAGGGCATTATAATATGCGAACAAAATTGATTTGTCTTTGTATTTCATTGAATGAATACCAAATTCCAGCAATTATACCTTGCTGTTATGATATTTTATTTCTTTCTTACCAGCTGGACAGAAATAACACTATCAGTAACCATTCTTGGTCTAATAATTTTTCCATGGCTGTACATGTATAACCGATAACCTGAATACGTTAAAATAAAAACATAATAGAACAGAAGAAAAACTTCGTTTGAATATCTAATAAAACAGGCAAACATTGTATTCTAAATGGTTAAAATACGAATCTAAAATCCGCAAAAGTAACTGCGAAATGTAATGAAACCATTTTCCTAATCACGGATGGATACAGTATTGTCAGAAGGGGAGGGGCTAATTTTCTAATACATTGAATTATCCACAGGAGACGATTTCGGGAATCCCACAGACTCTCTCAGAATTGGGGGCGGGGGCGTAGCAGGAAAAAGTTAAAGTCACAGAAAATTGTAATATTCAAATTATCTGTGCTGGAGAATACCAACCGTATTCCCGATTGTCCGTAACGCGGGCCGCGGTATCTTAGTACATATAGCTTTAATATACATTTTCATGTTTGTTTTTGTGATCATATGAACTACGACTGTTTCGCCCCCCCCCCCCCCCCCTGTATCCGCCGATGAATATTATGGGTAATGTTCCCGAAATAATGAAGAAATTAATGGATGGGAACACTGCATGGACAACCCCTCAAAATATATATTTTTTTTTTTGTTCTGTTCTATTCGGTCTGATTTTGCTTAGAGGCGTATTTATATTGAAGATAACGGTAAGTACAGTGTATTTTACATGTACTTTAATAAAAAAAATAATAATAATAATTACCGTCTTGCTATCATACCGATTTCCGCAGATCTTTTTATTTTTTAAAACTTTATCATTATGGATATTGCAAACATGACATGTCTTTATAATACATACACATGTTTATATACGTCATCATACAACCATTCCTTCATCCGTGTGATAATTGAAAGTCCGAGAAAAAAAAAAGCTTGATCATCACGGTTTAAGTCTTTCTTTGAACGTAAATTTGAACGTAAATTTGATCACCTTCAGCTAAATAAGTGCTATGAGTATTATCCATCGTTAAAGCTACAGTTATGTTAAAACTGTAAACTACGACTTTTTAACAGTATTAAAATTATCAATTTTCTGACGGAAATTATTTTTACAGTATGTACAAATTTCATTACACTTTCAATAAACAACATCATCGCTCTTTTGAAAAAAAGAAACAAACACAATGCGAAATAAAAATCTGGCCTATTCTGACTGCCCATGCTCGACTGGTACCATAGCAACATCTTGGCTACTACTGACTTCTTGTTCCACCGTACCAGACCCTCCAGCATCCTGACCCTCTTCCATGAGCGCTTCTTCTTCCTCGTCATCTAGATTATCGGGGACGATGGTTGGCAGTAGACTGCTCTGGATCTTGTGAACCTTCTTGAGGTGACGCCGGAGGTTCTTGGCCAGGGTGAAATTATCTTGGCAGATTTCACATTGGTGTGTGGACGACATACGGGACTTGGCGTGGGTCCGCATGTGAACCTGCACGTGGAATTTCCTGGAGAACATCTTGCCGCAGTGAGGACACATGAACGGGCGGACGCCACTGTGCGACTGCATGTGGACCTTCCGATTTTCCTTGCGCGCGAATCGCTTGTCGCAGATTGGACACTGGTACGGTTTGTCCCCGCTGTGAGATCGCATGTGTATGGTGAGGTTCCGGGCGAGTGCAAAGACCTTGTTGCACTCGCCGCAAGTGTACTTCTTTCCCTCGTGATGGATTCGCATGTGACCCTGGAGGTTGCTCAAACATGGGAAGCTCTTCCCACACTTGGTGCAGTCGTAAGTCTTTGGCTTCTCGACCACTTCTGGCTCGGAGTGGACGCGGAAGTAATGGTGTTGCATTTCCAGGACAGACTGGAACACTTCAGGACATACGGAGCACTTGACTGTCGGCTTGTTGAGGTGCAGCTTCATGTGGTTGCTGAGGCTGAAAAGTGAAGCGAAACTCTGCTTGCATTCCCCACAGTTGAACTTACTCTCCTGATGGCACTGTGGATGCGATTTGGCGTGATTCATCAGTTCTGCGGGGAAAAAGAAAGACTGGTTGCAGTTCATGCACTTGTGATGTCTACTGTCCATTCCATGTTCAATAGCATGTGCTTGAATGTCGTTGGCACAACTAAATAATGCTCTGCATATTGGACAACGATACTCTTTGTCGGGATAGGAATGTTCTATAAGGTGACACTGGAGTTTCGCTGGGGAATCAAAGACCTGGCGGCATAGTTTACATTCGTGCAGGACACCTTCTGCGAGGACATGGGATGTCACATGTAGTTGAATCTCTGCCTCTGTGGCAAATGTCTTCTGGCATTTGATGCATTGATACGTTTTCCCGGTAGAGCTGCCAACACCGCTTGAATTAGCCTCTCGGCTGGATGTTGATTGGCTGTGGACCTGCATGTGAATGACCAATTCTTCCTGTGATTCGAACTTCACCCTACAAACAGTACACCGATGCACCGCTACAATGGAATCGGGGATTATCTCTCCTTTGGCTTTTGAAAACTGCGCGCCAAATTGATTCATATTAGACTGACCTTGCTTTGTGACACCATGAAACTGAGCTTCAAGGGTTGTCTTGACACAACGCATACAACTGAAACATGGCCGCCCATCACTGTCCAGCTTCGGTACAACATCAGCTCTGCTTGCAAATGCCTTTCCACACAAGTAACAAGGATATAGCTCTTGACCAGACAGCGATGATACAATCTGAGTATGATGGCGAGCATGCAGTTGCAGCTCTACCAAAGACGTCAACTCTTGAAGGCAAACTAAGCAGCGGATTCTCTCTGAACCCAACGATAAATCGACATTGTGTCTCTGAGTATGATCAAGGAATTCTGCTTCAGAGCGCAAGGACTGATGACACACTTGACAAACACAAGGTTGCTGAGGGCTTGCGGAACGAGGCGACATTGCTGGAGATTTGGATCGAGCAATTTGGGCAAATGTTTGTTTCTCCTGCATACTATGATTATTCAAGTGCTTCATCATCTCAAACTTTGATTTGAACTTCTCTTGGCATATCTGGCAGGAGAATTTGCCTTTGATATGGTCTGCAATATTTATGGATTGAGTCATCTCCATTTTGATAGTTGCACTTCTTGCCTTTATGTTGTGCTCCTGCTCCCGATGCTTCTCCAATAGGGATTTCAGAGGAAACATGATATCACAGATCTGGCAAGTAAAACATCCTGCCACTTCATCTGGAACTTTGTCTTCTTTTGTCTTTGGACTTTTCACGCTGCCTTCTGAAGTTACCGAGCTTTTCTTTGCACTATCAACCGAGGTCCGACCATGTATTTCCTCAGGAGTCTCTGCTGGTTCATCGTGTTTTTCAAGGGTACTGCTCCCACCGACATGGTCATGTGCTGCTTGTAAATGAATATCCAGAGCCTCTTGTGATCGGTATGGAGCATTGCAGAAAGGACAGCGAAACTGATTCGAATGTGTCGTCAGGTGGCACTGGAACTCAACATCTGACGCAAAGTTCTGGCTGCAAAATATGCACTTGAAAGGTTGCACCATTTTGAGATGTTCTGCTTTCACATGATTCAAAAGCTCTGCTTCGGTGTTGTACGCCACCCCACATTTTGTGCAGCTAAAGATCTTATACTCGTTACTGTGTTTTACAGCAAAGTGCACCTGAATGGACACCTTGGAGTCAAAGACCTCTTTGCAGAGCGAGCACTTGAAAAGATGATGAGCATGAATTTCAAACAAATGCTTTTGAAGTTCATCAGGTTTTTTAAACGATTTCCCACAATCTTTGCACACATACTCTTTAGATATACTCTTGAAGTGGGTAAGAACATGTACAATAAGCTGTTCTTTATTAGAGAATTCATTGTGGCAGGTGGGACATGATGCTTTTGTCTCTTCAGTGGTTGACCCTTCGCTGCTCTGAGATTGGTGCTCTGGATCTTCTGGTGGTGAAACTGAGATGTTAACAGGAACTAGTAGAGGACTGGTGGCTGGCTCTTTCTTCACCACTTTTGTTTCTTTTCCATCCTTGGTCACTTTGAATGTTGGAATCGAAATAGGAGGTGGAGACAGTTTTTCAAGGTTAGATTTGCCACTGAGCTGATCTTTAAGGATACTTCCAGAACTTGAGCTACAATTAGATTCTGAATTCAGGTAAACGGGAGTGTGGGCACTCTTGTGGAACACTTCAATGTGAAGCTGTAGCTGCTCAATAGAGTCAAAGAGATTTTGCTTGATGCAATACGGGCATGGGTACTTCATTTTGTCCAAAGGTTTACAATGACTCCTCTTCATATGTTCTTGCAGGTATCGTTCATTGGGGTAGGCCTTGGTGCAATGCGGACACTGAAGCTTAGAACGATCTTTAGCATTGTCAAAAGAATTATGGACATTCCGGAAGTGGTCCATGAGAGCAACTTCACTTGGAAAAGCTGCATTGCAGTAGGGACAAACAAGTTTGCCATCTTCCCTGTAAGAAATAAGTCCAGTCATAGAGTGCACACTTTTAACATGTTCATGCAGCTCCGTCATTGTGCCGAACTTCATGGTGCAGTATCCACAGATGAAATTACATGCTTCGTCCCCACTCTGCATGTTTTTCACCTCATTCTCATGAAGGGCTGAGATGTGCTCTGTCAGGTTGTAAAGACTTGGGTACTCCTTTCCGCAGTAGTGGCAGACATAGCTCTGAGGTGTGGAAGGAGATTTGATGTGTATCTGCTGAATGTGTATGCTCAGGGATTCCGCACTTGGGAAATCAGTCCAAGAGCAGTGAGGGCAATTCAAGGATGTATCTGGCGTCGCTCTCTGACTATTGGGCTGGGATGAGCTGGAAGGCTCTATCTTGATGTTGTGATCATTGTTGTCCTGCACATCCAAATCACTAGGCCTCTTGGATTTCAAGTCCCCCTCAGGATACTCCACCACCATACTACTGCTACTGGCATGGTGGGCCATGTGCTCATCCAGTTGTTCAGCTGTTAAGAAATAAACAGAGCACTGATCACACTTAAAAGCTAGATCTTCTTCAGGACTGGACTTACTGCAGGTGTTCTGATGAAGCACCAGGGCTCTGCTGGTTAGAAAGCCGCGGTTGCAATTCGGACAAAGGTGCAGGCTGGCGGGTCCTTGTTTCTTCACGCTACCTTTGATGTGAGTCTGGATGTGGGTCTTGAGGTGATCGCTGCGAGCGTATGCTGCCTCACAGTAAGGACAATGGTACTTCTTGAAACCGGTGTGAAGCTTCACATGCCGATCCAGACTCCTCTTATGCTTGAAGAGACGAGCGCAGTAAGTGCATTCAAAGCGCAGCTTGTCTCGATGGCTCTGCTCATGAAGCTTCAGGAAGCGAAGCCTTGAGAAGGACTTGTCGCAGTACTGACATGGATAGGGTAGAGAGTTATCCACTGCCGAGACCAGTCCCTTGTGTTCAAGTCGATATTGGGCATCTCCCTCAACATCACCAGCGATTAAACCATCATCTGCATTGACAAAATGTAATGAGAAGAGATGTGAAAAGCTACACATGGTATTTGGTGATCTTATCATACTTGATTCCCAGGAGAATCATCATAATCTATGATCTAAATCTATGTACCCATCCATGAAATCTCCCTAAATATAATTCTATCTGGGCATCTAAGTACAATTCAACTGACTCAGTTGGCTATAGCTGAATCCCTCGAGAGGTGACTCATAAACAAATTGCATTCTACATATTCATTAAAATGAGTTATAAAGATGGAGTACTTCAGAGAAATCAGTAGATTGATACAGCTGGGAAATCCATTGCTGAAGTTGACCCTATTCACAGTGCAGATCATACAGCATGTTAATCAGCTGGGGAACTCAACCAATTTCCTATCTCTTTCCTCGATGAAATTTGTTCTTCGATAACTAGTTGTCATCATAATGAAAGTGAGATAAACAAAATAATCCATCCAAAACATTCAGCAAACCACTGATCTAAACAAACAAGGTAATGAAGAAACAGCATCTGCTGATTACATGATAACCGAATAACACATTACACAAGCAGATATTATGAAAAGACAATCAAAGTGAAATTTTCTTCCAGTTCAGAAAACACTTTCAACAGACCAAGTGTAAGAGGACATATTATAGATAACAAATTTTGGTGTGTCCGTTGCACTTATCAATACTTACTTTCGTGCACGCATGCAATAATGAAGAACATAACAATTATTGAACATTTAGCAGTACATCCCTTATCTTGAAAATCTACATTGACATATTGACATACATTTTCAACAGATCTAAATGGATTGTCATCAATGACAATTTCCATTTCAAGCATACCTGGCTTACAGTCTTTGTTCCTGTGATCCATGAAGTCCGTGATGCTGTTAAAGGTCTCGCTGCAAACGTCACACTTATAGATCTCTTCCTCCTCATCGTCATTCTCATCCTCACCATCTTCCCCGTCGTCATCGTCGTCATCCTCCTCCTCCGCTGTGTCACCGGCCTTGTCAGCTCCATCTGATCCAACATCCATTTCCATGGTAACATCCGGAGCATCCCCTTGCAACGAGAAATGAAAAGTGCTCGGTAATGGTTTGATTTCTTCCAACATAAAGTTGGGAGAGTGATATATTTTTGTTATCTTGGTCTCTCCTCTTTTTTTTTTTTTTTAGATTTGTCTAATCTCTCCTCTTGCTTTATTATCAATATATAGCTCTATTTAATGCCCCATATATTTGTTCATTTCCGTCGTATTTTTAAATTAGAGTAATACATTTTTTTTCCTTTTTATTGTTTTGTTCGGTTGTATACAGTCAGTTTACAATGTAATCACTGCAGCATTTTGTTGGAATATATTGACCACAAAGTATATGTAGCGTGCTTTGAAGTTCATTATCCAAATCTTAAACTTATTACAATAAATGAATCGAGATAGGCAAACATATGATGTCAGAAAACAACAAAATCCTGTAAAGACTATGTGCCATTCACAGCAATAACTTTTTCCTCCGCTGCTGTTTCTGGAACTTCAGAAAGATTTCAGTTGTTTAACTTGCTTTCATTTAGAATTTGAATACGTCGCAACTTTTTCGATTTTCCTTAATTTGTAAAAGGTAAAAAATCGAAAAAGAAGCTTTCTTATTTTGGCATGACCTCAAGCTCGTTAACTTGAGACATCTCTCATTATTGCATTATGATCACTAGAAATTAGGGCAGTGACAGGGCTTGACGAGTAATAATTCATATCACTAATGGCATGCATCATCATTCCAAAACATCACGCAAAACTATCGTTCGACAATGTTCATCCCTTCCCCCTCTTGTCCCCCTCTTTCTGCATTCTCATCATGTAGCGTGGCTACACTGTCTTGGGAGACATTTTCATCAAAATTCAAATCGCCTTAACCAAGTTGAACGTTTCAAGCGGGATGAGACACGCAACTCAGCACTTCTATCAAACACTATTATTATATCCCCCATAATTCCCTAGCGATGGGCGGAAGTCATATCTAGAGTGGTTGATGCCTCTACCACATGACATCATCTCACATCGCATATCCCATAATTCCCGGCTTTCTCCCGGGAGTTCGGTCACTGGGGTAATTTGGTTCAAGTCATTAGACGTGTTTGCGGGCTGTTTTCCTCCTCAAGGGAAAGGCGAGCGGGAGGGACATTAAAAGGGGGAAAGACAAAAATCGCCAGCTCTTTCTCTCTTCTAAGGTTTGATGTACATGTATTTGAAGGTGATGAATCATTGAAATGCACGAGGAGATGCTTGGATTCGTACCACTCTAAATGTTGCACATCCCAACGCGCTTGATTTACCTCAACAAAACCATTAAACAAACGCTACTTCAAATCGTCGCTTTTTTCAAGGGGGTGAAAGGAGAATAGTCAAGATCCCTAACACTGCTCATAATATCTTGCGCCCAATGAATCGTGGAAGGCTTTATCTTTATTTCGCTGCTTTAGGGGCATTGTTAAGGAAAACCAGTACATGTATTACCACTTTCGGAAGGAAGAAGATATTATACCATGCTATCTGACGCTGTCTCTCTGTATGGGTCTTGTCATTACAGAGAATAATTAATTTGGAGAATGAAAATGCGACACAAGCCTAAATGTCCCAATGGAAAAGTGGGAAGCGCGTTAGCTGTTGAGATAACATGAAGTATTCCGTCATCCTTTATCGCGCTCCTTTTTAAACCACGTAGATATTGTTTCGTCATGTGAGTTTTATTAATCAACATCTCATCTTAAAATGAGGAAAATAAAAGAAAATAGAACGTCTGCTAATCATAAGATGAATCCTTTTTTGGGGGGGGGCCAACTAAAATTACCGAGAGTTTAATGCTAAAATGATGATCAGTTCTAGTTGGGCAAATCAACCTTATCAATCACAAGTCCTCCAATCAATCGCGTAGTTATATAATAATAATAATAATTACATTTATAGGGCGCTTTATATGGGCGTTTTTAAGCGCACAGGTTGTCTGTCTAAATCAGTATACATTGTACATCCAATAACTTAAAAGCAACAAAATAAAATAAAATATTACTAATACAATACAGTTAAATGAAACTAACTACTTGTGTGCGCCTCCAGTATACTATGACTGATTAAAAAGGTGTGTTTTAAGAAGGGTTTTGAATGATTCAATGGATGGGGCATTTTGAATATGGGGTGGGAGTTTGTTCCAGAGGGTGGGGGCAATAGATGAAAAAGCACGGTCACCATATCGGATTTTCGTACGTGGGCCGTGAATTAATTGCAGAGAGGAAGATGAACGGAGGGATCTGAGAGAAGAGGAGGATCGTAGGGAGACTAGGTCTTGAAGATATTTGGGGGCAAGATTATGCGATATTTTGTATGTAAGAAGTAGAATCTTCAAAGTTATAATCGCATCTGGCTGTGGAGATTTGCGATCGATAGGGATCAATGTTTACTTTTTCTTAGACAGGGCCCATTTGGATTATTTTGATTTATTTCATGGCGATTGTAATACGTATATCAGATACGGAAAATGTCAAAAGATCATTATAACAAAGGCCTATAGTTTTACCGCGAATAGCATAATATCAAGTGACTGGTATCGGAGACTAGATGTTGCAGCTTGAAGCTTGCAAACATGGTCGCCATAAATCCTTCTCCAACCCCAAGAGAACCGTGTCCTACGCGGCACTGGAGATGATGCTTTCCATCAGCGAGCATCGCCCAGTGCTGCGCGCGCAGAGGCAAATACGCCGCTGGAATTGAGAAATAGCCGCGGAGATTTTGCCATCTAGTCTCAAAGTTCCAGGTGTTAATAGGTGACATTTTTAGAATGGATCTACTGTAAGCAATTCAATCACGCTTTGTGACATAATGGAATTCCTAATGATGACTGAACGCCATTGGAATTTGTGGATTCTCTTTGCTACTTTCATTCTATTTCTTCAAAATGCGTTGTCATTATTTTGTTGTTTCGCTTCTCCCTATTCTCCGACGAAAAAAAAAATCAATTACTTGAAATGTTCATAGCATTACTTCATGAATTGTCAAAAAAGGGGACATTCCTGTGTGTCTAAACTAGCATGGAAATTGGTGACCCATTGAGAAAAATGTTTCACTCAAAAAAAGAATGGATCCTCTTTGGAATCATATTTCTATTCCATCATTGGTGATGATTCAGTCGGTATACCCCCCCCCCCCCCCCCCTCCTCCCCTCTCCTTCCATGCACCCCCGGCAAATTGTCCATACCTTTCTGATCGTGTATTGTACGAGCAGGGAGGTGGAAGAGAGATACGAGTAACAAAGAATGCAGGTGGAACATGCTTTCACAGTGCAAGCATTCTTTTGAATTACAAATTACATCTGTACCTTCAAGACTACCATAATTCCCATTCCCATGATGCTTCATCTCTCCTGGGTCACAACTGATCAAAATGGAATCCGACTCTGACCAAACAACGTGCTTTAATACCAGCGTTCATGCACTGGCCAAGTTAGCTAGCTCGGTGACTGATTTGGCCATAGTTAGACTTACCCGCCATCAACTCGTTCGCTATCGGTGATTCATTGGTGGGGTCGTCGGGGAGCTCCCCCGGGGTTGGATCTGTAAGTGAGAGAGAGAAAGGTCCCAGAGAGGGTTAGGTAAGATGGCCCCATGTCTTCCATTAATGGCATCTGAATCATGCATTATACACGAAGTGGACTTCCATCGAGAGGGGCTGACACTATTTCCTAATGGATATTTCTATGGTTTTTATCTTTCCGAAGGATCTAAGGAAAACACTATTCTCGTTTGAATAATGATACAAGATGGTGATGACTACTTGGAAGTGTAGGTCCACTTCTCATAACTTATGTCACTTTTCATGCTTGATGATCAGTGGGGGCGTTCCCCTCGGGGAATAATGTGTTGAGATGTTGTGTGATTCATACTGACAGAGTGGAATTATTCAACAAATTTCTACGATTCCGAAGCGAGAACAGGCATCATTATGTTGCCTTTATGAACGAGAATAAAAAGGAACATATGAACTGAAAATGACAAAAAGAGACAATATTTTATAAGTCTATAAACCTGCTTCTTTTACATTCTTCTCTATCACTGAAATGAATGAAAAATCTTTCACTTATTCTTGTAATGTAAACAGCTAATGTATAAGTCACTACCCAATCGTGTAGATGTACATTATCAAGTTTGAATTGTGCATTCTCACATTCTAATTTTCAGTTGAAATGTAGCGAAATTTCAGTAAATCCCCGAAATCCTCAAAGCCCCGAAAATTTACTCCACTTTTGCTCACACAGTAATAATGTCGCGAATCCCTCGTCTGATACTGCAACATTCCATCCGATGTTCAAATCGATAAGCAAATTCAGCACTGCGGAGGGTTAAGTTTATCAGACACCTATTAAACACAAATATGTCTGTGCTTCTTGAGGGATTAGATGGGGCAAAAGGAATTGGCACTCCAAACATCTTGAACGTGGGATGAGTCAAGGCTCGGAAGCTGCCAAGACTCTGCATCCCAGGAGACGGGACAAACTGTCTTTTCTGGAGGAAGATGGGGAGCTAGACGTCCTGGGAGGGATCAGACCCTGACAGCTTCGGGCTCCGAAAGGAAGGAAGTATCCACTTAGTTTCTTTTGACTCAGAGATAATGAGAACCACTCGAGTCACTAGTGTCTCTCTCTGGCTCGAAACCACCTCAGAAACCCCCCTCTGAAACTATATGCAGCGATGTTCTTGTGTCTTTTGTTTCCCCCTTTTTTTATCTTTAGCTGTTGGACCGAGATGGGTGTGAGACCCTTAAGGAGGAACCCGAACAGTCTGCATCTTCCGACATCGGGTAACTTGTTTTGTTGAGGTTTGGGGAAACAACAGTATTGTCCTCATCATGTCAGTACTGGGATTCATTAAACTGTAACCACTAGCGGCACACCCATCGATCTTTCTTTCAGACTCCCGTTTATCGAACGAGATACATGTATGTTTTTGTTTTCAACGATTCATCCTTAAGATATTTAGTGAAAACGGAGCCCTACCATAATAGTTTGGATTCCCTGCATATGGGCGTACTAATGTTCAGGAGGTAGCATCATAATAATTCTCACAACAGAAACATAATCTCAAAATCTTAAAAATATATAAATAAATACATGACATCAGAGCTTTCATAGCTGCAGAAACTAAAACTGGGCATTACAAGTCAAAATACTGGATAAGAAATTATAATTAGTACACAAAATATGACACAGTTTGACATGAATTGCCCGTAAATATGATACAAAAATACGGTCATATCTGACATAATTATTATGTGTTACCTAGTATTTGGAAGAAAGTAAACGATCAAACGTTTCCCATCTGTACAATATGTCAACATAAAACCGTTTTATGAATGCCGCTCAACGACGGTTATCATTTTCATTATCCATCTATACTTATTCATGTCTCAGCATTGTTCATAGCCCTAATCTTGCGACCACCGCCACTAGTCCAAAAAGGAATTATGACTAAATATTTATCAACACATGACATTAAAAAACGCCTTGAAATTCGGATTATGGAATCAGCAGGCCTCATTTGCATGCCGGTAGTTTTGTCCGAGTTGAATTATTCACTAGAAATTACCCTTGTGGGAGACATTCGTATTCTGTGCATTGATCAATCGAGTGTGGTGGGCAAATATCAATAGAATTGCCGTACCTCATATCTCATGATGGTTTGAAAACGGCGGTATGCTTAATCAAATCGTTTTTTTTTTTCATAAAAAGTGTTGCTGTTGGGAGGCAGAAAAAATTGGAATGAAGCGAGAATCCAGAAGGAACGGATAGCGAGGCTGAAGATGGCATTGGTGAAATTGTCATTTTTTGTTGTTGGTTATATTCATATTTATGAAATGCATTGCAATTATTTTGGTGAACTTTTCGGAAACGTAATAGAAATGAAAATAGTTTGAAGATCCCAAGTTATTGATTTATTTTCTTGTAATGGTTCTACAGCTACTAAAATGTACGAGAAATATGGATTTTTTTAAATCTTAGAACAACGGCAGAAGACTAATAAAATCATATTTTCATCATGACTTGTTAATAGTTACTAATAGTATCCCATTTCCCACACGTAATAATAGTTTATACAGAAAGGAACAATTAAAACCGTTTCATGTCCAAAAGTAACCAGAGTGCTATCTCCCTATGACATGACAGTAACAACTTAGAGTAACGCATTTTGTTTTGTCTCTCTCCCAGTGTATACCCACCATCCTGACTGGCAGTCTTCTCTATGGCAACATCACCTCCATTCTCCGGATCGCATCCTGTTGCATCCTCAAGAGATGGATGTTTCTCGTCTTCACTCACTTCTCCTAGGCAGAGACAAAAAGAGGAGAAATAGAAGTGTTGGATATTCTCATCGATTCTTTAGCACCGCGGACTGGTGGAAACTATACGTTAAGTGAAGTGGAGAAGTAAGCTTACCCAATTAACAATTTCGTCTCATCCTTGTAAATAAGACGTTTAATAACGAAGTAATCACCTTGAGGCTCGATGACACGCACCCACCGCCCCTTAAAATTTACGGAATTCGTTTTTAAATGAATTCAAGATTAATCTGTTTAAAGTCCAAACTGTCGTGAGAGCATGAACCCCCCCCCCCCCCCCTTCATTGAAAATTCTGTCGGCAAATCTCCTTTTTTATCGGCGTGTTTCCACATTTGTAACCAACTTTGGCACAACTTTAAAAAAAAAAATAAGGCTTGCCAACCCTATGGTCCGACCCACCCTGTCCCCCCCCCCTTAAACATGGCCCTTGATTGCTATAGATTTGACTTTTCATGTTTCTCCCTATCTTTGGCCCACGCTGAAAAAAAGAAATATCACACATCTTGTACGAGTGTCTTTTAACAAGAGCACTTAAAAGGAAGAAAAATGATGCTTTGCGGTTCCTGATTGAAGGGGACGTTACGACAACATTTTAAGTAAATAAACCCTATACGTGTGAAGAATCGAAATGAATACAGCAGATGACATGGAGGAGAAGTTTCTATCAGCACCCAAGATATCCTTTTCAATCATCATTCCATGGAGTGCTTATCAATCTGTGGTGTATCCAGTAAAGGATGAAGCTAGTGTACGCCCCTCCCCGGTTGAAAGCCCATGAAGAAATATAGATCTTGCACTCACTGGGCCCTCTCCCTCTCTCACCCCTTCCCCCCAAAAAAAAACAAAACAAAAAAAAAAAAAAAAAAAAAAAAAAAAAAAAAAAAAACTCTGCCCTCCCATCACCAATTGTTTGTTTTTTTTCATCTTGAGACACACCATGAAGAAAAGCTGAAACAAAGGCAACCATAAGGCAGTAAGTAAAAGTCATGCGGTTATTTTCATTTTTTTTTGTCATTTCAATTACGTATTTTTAAAGATACATAAGCTTACATGATCTCGATGATACATTAAAGATCCCTTCGATACGGTTGGGGAATACGTCCACGATATAAATGACAAAAGATTCCTCTAACGTAATATTATTTCAAATATATCTTGAGACTTGATTCGTATACTAAACTTGAGAAAAAGAAGAAATGAAAGTCTTGTACCAATGACTACCCATCAATCATACACTTATCCGGCATAATCTCGACTTTACATCATATATCTTGCCCACTTTTATTTCATTTTTTAATCACTTTACGCAAAGGGCCTATACCATTCCGATGCCTCGGGATATGATCTTCAGACGGGCATCATAGTTTTCCATGAAAAGGGAGCCAGTAAGGCCCCCCTTCTCTCTCTCTCTCTCTCTCTCTCTCTCTCTCTCTCTGATCTCCCTCCGTAAAACAATGTTTACCTCACGAGGGAATATTGATGGAAATTATTAAGGTCAAACGCTTTTTTTTCAGAAAGGGACATGGACGTCGCTAATTAATTTGAAAATCTGGGGGAAAAAGTCCTCTTTATTTATTTCTTAATTTTCCGAAAAGGGACTTAGAATTTCCCCTGATGGGGAACGCCCCTCCCCCATTTTTCTCCTGTGCACGCCAGGTAAATCATGTGGTGTTCGGAATAAAAGACCTACTAAAAACGTATTAAACCACTTCTCTATTCTTGAATTTCGTGAAGACAAACAAAACTGAAATGAGGGAAATTATAACAAAAATACAGATAGTCCATTGCTTCTTCTCCTGGTGCCTATAATACAATTAATAATACTACGGGACACAGTAAAGAAAGAATGAATTGGTTGTTTACTGCATTGTGAATGCTATAATTATTGAAATTCTTATAGGAAATTAATGTGAGTTGCCTCAAACTCTCAAAATATTTAGATGAACATCTTTTAGCAGTAATCCTATACAAAAGGGCTTTGATTTATTCTGTAATTAATTCCGTTCCTCTCCTTCATCTTTCCTAACATCCGTATTTATATTTCTTTCCTAAATTTCGTATTTATATTTCTTTCCTCAATTCATTTTTTTTCTTTCGTCTCCATCTGTCGTAATCTTGATTTCTTTTATCTCCTTTATCTCTAACTCTAAGCTCATATTTTTTTTTGTTTCTTTTCATCACCTTCTCCTAACCGTCTCACGTGTATTGAAGATAAGATGAATTTCATGCTGAATTATTCAAAAGAAATATAGATATCAGATCATTTTGACAGGTGATGGATAACTCTGAATTGTAAGCGAGAGAAGGCGTAAGATTTATAGAAAGTAATGTCTATCTGGAGTATAGGCTATAATAGTCATAGATGACGTAAGCTAATATCACACTGAAAAAGATGCACAGAGAGAGAGAGAGAGAGGGGATGATGTATTTCATAATTTCATGGTCATCGATGATCTTCTGTTTAGATTGTAAAATATATTTCAGTTATAATTATTGTTTATGGCGAATCTAAATTTCATTTCACCATTATAATTATACATACATGTATATGCAAAAGAAAAAACAACTATTTGTAGACTGCAAATTCATGTTATTTACTGAGCAACTTCTTTATTTATCAGGCATATGCGTACACTAGGGGGCGGGGGCTGTGTAACCCTACCCCCCCCCCCCCCCACACCCACCCTCAAAAATGTGAAAATACCGATATTCGGGTAACCGTTATCTCACATTCAGGCTGCGAAAATCCCGAACATGGAGTTTTGTATTTTTCCACCATGATAAAGTTTCCCTTTTTCGTTTGTTCGTTTCGCTCGCTCGCAAAATTCAATGACTGGAAAGATCATTTTCGGGGGAGATGTGCCTGTATTCCTATGATATAACATGCAAAAGTGTTCAACAACTGGTTTTTTATTATACTTTCAATAGGATATCGTTCATTAACATACTATAAAGACAAAGAGTAAATACCAAACTTAATTAGGAAAAGGAGGATATCCAAGGGGACAACAAAATGTTTTCTAGCCCTCTCTCCAAATCAATCATCATTCTGATTTCAAAGTTGAACTTCACCCTTTGTTCATGATACAATTCCTTCTAATAATTGTTGAAACCAACTTTTGTTTCTTTCTTTCTGTCTTTTTTTTTCTTTAAAAGTACAAAAATAGTTTCATATCTACATCATCATCACTCCGAGGCCCTCCCATTCGCTCAGCATGTCGCCATCTCGCAATACCAGACCCTACACGCAAATTAGAGCAATTATTGTGCTCTTTCAAGCAGGCAGTGTTTTCTAATGTCCTTTGTAAGCAAGGGACCCCTATGGTGTCTTTTTCCTCCCTGGCAAACAATAATCTCGACAGGTAGCTTCACAGGTTGTCCACATCACACAATGTTGTTGATTCCGTTTCTGGAAATTCAGAGGATCTCCTTTTTCGGTGTTATAGTCTTCAATTTCTTTATTTCTATTGTGTTTCCTCTCTCTTTCTCTCTCTCTCTCTATGATTCTATCTCTTTTGATCACACCAAATAGATTCTTGTAGCTTTATCATGATTTTGTTTTGAAATGTCTCAAGTCAAATGAAGCACCAAGTGACCTACAATTTTTATTTAGAATTATGGTGGGGGCCGCTCATGAGGCCGCTGAGGCTGAGAAACTGAATGACTGTGACAATGGCATGGCAGATTAGCATAGAGGTTCGGGTTTTTATTGAGGATTTAATATCAATAGGTGACAGAGTTATTGCAATGACATTCACCCCCTCCACCCCAACCCCCCCCCCCCCAAAAAAAAAAAAAGAGAGAGGAAAAACGTTGTTTTTTTTAGCTTTAGCTCAACTTATGGCTTCAAAGCTACAACTTTTACATGATTGTCTGTTATTAAATAGTGAAAAAAATATTTTTACAAACTTTACTTGTTAAATAATAATAATAATATTGGGTAATATTTTAGCGCTCATAATTATCTACCACGCTAGGCTCCCGAATTTGGTTGCTCACAGCATTCAAGGAATTCCTTCCTACCGGTACCCATTTAACACCTGGGTTGAGAGTGTCAAATGTAGATTAATGTCTTGCCAAAGAACACTAGTTCCGTGCCGGGGTTCGAACCCACGACCTTCGCATCTCCAGGCAAGTGTTTAAACCACTCGACCACAACACCTCTACAATGAAGAAGTAACACCTTGCACAAGAAATAATTGTCTGGAATCGCAGACTACATTACACAGGGGGAGGCACAAGACGCTGCAACACACATTTCAAAAGAGCTCACACTCCATAAAATAAAAATCTCCCCCACCTCTTGTTTTGAGGTGTCCCACTGTGAGCGCTCAACAGCATGTTGACAGGGTGCCTCCAGAACGTTCCACTCGACCTGCAGGGGGTGGCAGGTGCTGGGCGATGGACCTCGCACCTCAGTCGTTCATCCGTGGGATGGGGTGTCATGGATAGCACTTACAGAAGGTAAATGTCTCTTTTCTAGAAATTTCCATTTTATTACACACACTTCAAGAGAGAAATTTCGTGCATTCAGCAACAGATGACCTTGTAACATAATATCAATTAGCGACAATATATGATAAACTAGTATGTGAAAAGCTCAAAATAGTCACAAATTGTAAAAGAATCTACATACATACTGAGCAATTCTTTTCTGTTTTAGTGAAAGCGGCTAATTTTCTTACTGTCTATTGACGGGTAACAAACTACATTTATTATAGCTTATGCACAGCTGCTAAAGTATTGATTTTATCCTGAATTTCGTGAGAAAACATCTGCCTGCTTTTCCACATGCAGGCATACTTGCATAGAATATAAAAAAATCCTTTAATTTCATAGAAAATATGGACTCATTAGTTGTTTTCCTCAGCCATAATTTTGTACCAAGCTTCATAGAAAGCCCCGCCCCCTAAAAAGATGCACAACAAGGGCGCTGTCAGAGGAAGGATAAATTGTCGGCAAATTTGAAGACTCTAAACATTGAACGACCCTTTCTGTGAGAGTATTTTATAATTTGAATATTTTCTTAACCCTTGTCGGGTTATTATCAAACTCAGGAGACTTTGTGAGTGTTTCTCCCATTGCTTTTACCAGAATTTCGTTGCCTGTCTCTCTTCCCCAAAGTCTGAAAGGGGCTGGCCGCTGGCGGATCTTTCACAAAAATTATATCCAAAATAAATCATGTCGGGGGAAAATAGCTGTTTCGCACTTTAGCCCCTCCCCTTCCTTCAGATAAAACCTGGACTCACTTCTGTTTATTTGCAATGCCTCCTAACAATATAGAATGGTGGATCCTCCCGTGATAACTGATGGTATCTCCATGGGTGTCCTTCGTCTCCAATCTCTCTCCCACCTGGAAGCTCGTTACAAGGGAAACTCATTAGCGGATGAAGAAAATAGATAACGATTATCTGGCTAAAACTATTTTGTTGTCATGTAAAATTGTGTATGTGTGCACCATGATCTCCAAATACACATTGAGTCGAACCCCCCAACAAACCGATAAAAATCAATGCAGTTTGCCTCCACCCCACCCCCAAAAAAGAAAAGTCGTTGTTGTTGTACTGCAGACTTGTAGTTTATGCGTGCATCATGTTCTTCCAATTCTAGCCCCCCCCCCCCCCCCTCTTCAAAAAAGGAGGGATACAATATATAACTACAGATAGGTGAAGTTTACATTTCTCTCAATAAAATAAGGCAATGAAAATATCGTAACAGCTCATGTAAAAATGCTGTAAAGGACCGTCCATGTTCACTACTATTTTCTTGCAATATATTTCGGGCCTTTTTCGGCCGTCGTTTATTCAATCATACTTGTGCATTTTACCAGTCCCCCAATATTTCCCCTGGGTTTGGGGTGTTGATCACAGATGATCCATAATCCAGTGAGTGTCAACTAGATGGCGGCACACCTTTCATGTCAAGGGATAAAAAAGGT
This sequence comes from Heliocidaris erythrogramma, assembly GCA_025617745.1. NCBI lineage: Eukaryota > Metazoa > Echinodermata > Echinoidea > Camarodonta > Echinometridae > Heliocidaris > Heliocidaris erythrogramma. The sequence goes on along the minus strand of CM046866.1, from coordinate 31,421,402 downwards.
AGGCCTAAATGATATCTCAAAGTTTACAAACAATTCAGACATCAGATCACAGAGCTTTTACCACAAAACAGTTTTGTATTTTTCATGTGGCCTCCTCAAAATGGCTACATTCAACTTGTCAGCGAAAACGCCCCTTAACACCCCCCCCCCCCTCCCAAATCGAACCCCTCCAACCCTCTTCGACACTACACCATGCCAAGTATTTCAACAATGTTTCAACAGACACAAAGGGACGTGGCCTCGGGTTACTTCGTAGAAGGTGTACCTCACCTCTACCTCTATCGCGAAGTTGCAACCCCCGCCCTCTACAGGGGCGCCCCCATGGGGCTACACACAAAAGGGCACAGGCACTCACTCTAATCCTCACCCTGTATCCCTGGGGGGCTGCGGGGTCGTCGCTTAAGCATACAGACAAGCCTCGTCACAAACCTGCTCAATGTGCATTGTGCAGGAGAGTCACTTGGCCTATTTAAATTTTCCACCACGTTCGTTTTGGAAAGAAAAGAAAGGCAGTTGTCGCAGGTCCGGCAAACATTGATTCGTGTCCCTTGTGACATGGAGTCGGCGAAGGGAAGCAGCAGCCCGCTCCTACTATATACCTCTCAAGACCATCAGCTCGGTTTCACATCATATTGCCATAATTTGGCGTTTCTATTGTTGCTCAAGTGCGTGTGAAACGCAAGCGCCGATTTAAACAAATAACACGTCGGTGCTTTGTGAACCCTTGTCATTTTCATTCAATATCTCGCGAGTGGTAGATATGGGAATGTGTATTTAAAGTTTCAGCAAAATTGTGTTCCGGTTGATTTGATTTGTTGAATTGTGAAGTGCTATTTGCAATCCGTCCAAATTCTGTAGGGCCTAAATACTTGATTTTTAAAAAAATCTTATTTGCAATCCGTAAATTGTAGGAATACTTGCAATTTGCAATGTTTGTAGGGCCTAAATACTTGATTTTTAAAAAAATCTTATTTTGGAGGGGGAAGCTTGGCAGGGGTTTGTCCCCTGATTATTAGTCGTATTAGCCCTGATCATGATGAAATGCTACTTAAATCACTGAAATCGTGATCAATTAGCAAATTAATGTAACGCATAAATCTTTCTTCGTACTAATAGGGATATAGCAAATTTATATAACGCAAAATCTTTCTTCGTATTAACAAGGATTTAGCATTAGCAAAATCTATAGCTCGCTGCAAGTAAGGCAGCTGCCACTTCACGCAGAAATGTGAAGCGGGAGAGAAGATAGGGCGGGGTAAGAAGAAAATCATTTTACCAGCTATATTTTCATTAAAAAGAAGGTAGGTAATATACGTCCTCCCTCCTTGAAGAATGGTCGAGCCCTTTCCAGGGGTGAGAGTGAAATGGCAGCAGCAGCATCGTCAACGGCTCCATTGGGAGTCCCATTTCTGGGGACCCCATTTCCATCATCCAAAAAACATCTCCACTCTCTCCCGTTCTCTCTTTCCAATATTATTTCCCTGCTTCTAATCAGGCCCTCAAGGCGTGCTTCAACTCAGGTAGCCGCCACGGGGGCTTTAGGGTTCCCCTGGGGGGCGTCCGTTGCCAGGTAACCCCCACATCTGCCTGGCACATTCGGCCTCGCACGTAATTTGGCCCGTTCCCGCTGGGACCAGTCGGAATGACGTTGGCAACTCCGCGGGGAAATCTTCCCCAAGACCCTCGCATGGCAACAGCCCTCCATTATTCAATCCTGCCGACTCCCTGTGGAGATTAAGGCTTCTCTCGCTCAGTACAGCAACCAGAAGAAAAGAGAAGGGAGAGAGAACTCAGGCGAGCAAGCAAGCTAAGTCTTGGCGGGAGAAAAAGAAAACTGCAATTTAGATTTGATGTCTTCCCAGGGGATCCCCACGAAAGAATTCATCCATTCCACTTTTGCGTTTCCATTTCTCCTGATCTCCCACCGATTCCCCTGCCGTGGTTGAGAAAATGTAATTTGCAACAGACTGAGCAAGAGAATAAAAATAAGGATGAGAAGAGAGAAATAGAAAGAAAACGCAAAGGAACACAGCAGGTCAGGTAGAAGAAAGGTGAGTTGGAGAGGAGAGAGAAAGAAAGAAAGAAACAGCAGGAGTGAACCGTGGGTTGTTCGTAAGCCTTGGCTGCAGGGGAACCCCTGGGGTGCCAGCAACCCAGCTTTTCCTGCTTGTCTTTCGATCCTCTCGGTGGGTTGTCTGTGTATCCACCATCCGCTGCAGAAAGATTATGGGCCTGTAAAACACATCGACGTGAAAGGGCGCACGTTGAAGTCCACATGACCAGGTCACATTCATCATTTTGATACCAGAAAAGTCATCCAAAATGTTACAACATGCGACGCCAACACCCACATTCTACAAAGCACAAATAAATAACAGAAACACTCATATAATGAAACTTCTTGAAACAGTATAAAGAGGCTGAGGAACCGCAAGACCATTTTGGACTATGTGGTGGGTTCATGGTTTACACAATAATCCCTTTGCAAACAATTATCAATCCTACATGAACATGATGAAATTCATGAAGCAAAAAACTTACTAGTCATAGAGACAAATCAAATATTATGGGCTTATTTTTAAAGCACAAAGGAATGAAGTGCCAGAAAGAGCCACGCATCCAATGTCAACTCAAGTTCCTGTTATTGAAGATATCATTAGGCTTTGAGGTCTATTATGTGCAATATGACCTTTTCATTTGGCAAGAATTTTTTTTAATACGCAAATATACAGATAGTCTTTGAAGATCTTGCAAGCCCGGGGACGTGTTTATTCACTCGATCGTTGAGGGATATGTGTCACAAATGTCCACTCACTTGGTCAATTGTTTTCATTGTTTTTTAATTTGTTCAACTATTTGAAGATATCAAAATGTAAATGATCTTTTTAGAGTTTATACCCATGCATTGCTCAAAGAAAAAAAAATGTTCATTTTTACACGATTGCTCATACATTTTTAGAACAAGCAAATACATGATAAGAATAGCATGATTACTTAAAACTTTACATAAGTTCAGTGTGAATCACAAAATGTCATAATGACAAGTTCGATCAATAAAATTATAGTGTGATATTTTCAACCTATTCGATTACAAGACATGGGGACCAAGCTCATTCTATAATTGATTGAGGAACATAAATTATTTTGATAAACTTCATAACTATAAAATCACATAAATAAACCATTATTGACAAGTGTTGGTCAAGAATTTCTACAAAAGTGATATCATTATTATCAATATGACTGGATCAGTGACTATCAGGGGTGTTTCATGAAACTCTATTTCAAAATCATATTGATTTTCAAAGCCGATCGCATACATTGATGAAGCACCGCCATGAATTTATATCACAGCATCCTAACATGCGTCTGATAAGAGATCACCTTCGATTCATATCGAAATCGAATGCATTTTAATGAGAAAATGTTGTAAACTGGCGAAACTTCATCTCGGGTGGATGTGGGTTTGAAACGATTATAATTATCTGTAAAATGAAAGTTCCTAGATCATTTTAAGTTATTTAAGAGTATTTAATTCGTCTGTATATGATATAGCATCTCCATGGGTTCTATATATATAGCTGTTGCTATGTCGAGTAAGCTTATGTATGCTGGGCTCGTCAAACGTCCCTGGTTAATATCGTCAGTTTTGAATGTACATGTACTAACTTCAAGTTTGAGTGGTCCAGCGATTACTTGAGCTCTTGATTGGCGAGCATGTTATTTAACGCTTGCTTTCACTAGATTGAATGTATGATTGCCTATATCGGTGGAAGGATTGACTGATTGACTAATTCAGTGATTGATTACTACGTCTTGCTCTCTTGACTAAATGACTGGCGGCCGACTGACAGCCTATTCCTTCCTTTCTTAATTGATTAACTGTTCAGTTATTTTAATATTTCAATAAGCAGTACGTAAGTGATGTTATAAGTAACAGTTGATTCATTGGTTGATTGTTTAACGATTGCAAATGATTGAATTTATGATGACCAATCGATTGTTCGATTGCATAGTTACTTGCTTCATTAATTTGACTGGTTGACTGCCTGATTTTGATCGACTGCTTGATGGCTTACAAGATGATGCTTGATTGCTTGATTTATTACTTACTTGTCTTTACCTGTATACGTCTTGACTGCTTTCTTGTTTATAAGACTGGTTGATTGATAAGAATAATATGACTGATTGTTTGATTCAATTACTATTCACAGCAGAAACTTAAATGTGGTTTAATTTCAGATGGGAAATGTAGACATGTATGGCGATCGAGGCCTGTAATAATCTATTATGTTACTTTTTTAAGAACTACAGTAAGTCATGAAGAAATAAGGATTTTGTAAAGCACGTCATGGGTCCCTTTCTTCCATGTTTTGTCACCTGGATGTTCTTGGCATCCATATGAATGATAACATTTTGTTCACCGTACACAGGGTTACTAAGATATTAAAATAGTTATGCGCTTTATTTGCAGCAACAAAAACAAGAAGAAGAAGGACGATGCTAATTATGATGATAAATGAGGCACTGTCATAACAATTATAGCAGATTAATACAAAACAGTAACTTTCTTTTCACACCATTCAAAAGGAGTGTGGTATTGTTCATTGTGCCTTGTGAGTCTCCCTTCTGTCAAACTTGGAAGGATGCGACTGATAACATACGTTACAAAAATCACTATTTCTTCGTGACTACTGGACCAAATCATATGGGGTGTGCACTGACTGACAGAGAAATAGTTATAGTTTCATAATCCAGTATGAGTTTTTATATTGCAGGAGGATTTCTTTCGTAATCGATTCCCAAATGCCGGTTGTAATTTTTGGGAGGGTATGCGACATGCTTACTTCTCTGCAGAAAGTTAGAAATATTTTCCAGTTTCACTGATACCATAATTAAAATTGTGATACGTCAAATAAAACCATATGCTAATTCGAATAGAGTAAAAATATATATATAATGCAGGTCTTTAGCCGATCATTTCTTCCCTGCCAAACTAATTACAATTACCCTATAGGATGGTATTATTCTGAACATTATAAAGACCAAAGTTAACACCGCAAGGTTCAATGACAATTTAGGTGAATGGCATACATGTATTGCAAACAGATTACAAACTCAAGAAATCTAATTATGGAACTTCATAGTTTTGTGCTATACACCAGACAAATGTATATAATGGCAATTTTCTTTAGGATTACATCAATTTGGTGGTATATCACACAAAGCAATTCTACAGTGCGTCCCAGAAAAATACGAAACCCCAAAACAAAGGATTATTATGAACATAATTCTTTGTCTTCCAAAAAGTAGGTGAAATATGCTTCCATACATTGGTTGTAGTTATCACTACATTCTCCACAGAGCAACATAGTTTTGAAAATGGAATGTAAACATCCATTTGAGCCAAAGTTTGATTAATCCACGAAGCTAGTATCAAGTCAAGTGCGAACATTGCGTAATATTGGTGAGGAAAATGTAAGCTTTGAAAGATATGATACACAAGATTCCCATTATGTGATGATATGCATTCCAACGGAATTTTCATAAAATATGGGCCAATGCCCATTGCCGAGGGGGGGGGGGGCGTCCACCCCCACATTTATACATCGAAAGATGATAATGTGCCCCTCTTGAAACATTTGGAGAAGGTGCCCATTCAGAAGTGGAGAATTGCCACAATTTGATATTTATCCTGCCTTGTCTGCCCTTTAAACCATAATTTATTATTTGATGACAATCTTTAATGAAAATATCACATTGTCATCTCCTTTGTTCTTTAAAGAACTTTTAGTTATGAACAAATGCAAAAATTTATGTTCATAATGTACCATTTTATGACAAAACAAGTGTTTCCTTGACCCCCCCCCCCCCCCCAACCCCAACGTCAACAAAAGGTCGACAATTTTTATGTTCTGATGAGGGATTATCCTTCCCCTCATTTTTATAAGAAGCACATGAAAAGCAATTTTCTCAATGGGTTTTAAAGTTTACGTTTCCTTCGGGTCATGTTCGCATAATGATACTAAGGTTTTCAGGCCAGGTAACACCCAAATCTGGCAGAAGTGGATTTTTAGATGTAAATTTCAAAATGATGAGGCTCGGTAAGGCAGGTACGTAGGGTTGCCAACAAGATATCATTTGAAAGCAGAATACTCTTTCTTTATGGACAAAATATATATCTGCGGTCATAGAGCACATAGTTAGTCGCAAATACCTAATACCTTCTGTTTTAGGGTTTCGTTTTATTCTGGAACGCCCTGTATAGCTTGTGAAGTTTTTCTTGTTTCCCCTGTTTGGCTGTGTTTCTTGCTTCCGTTCTTCTTTTCCTTTTCATGTCTCTTCTCTCGTGTATTTTCTTGTAATTACAAGTATTGATGGTTTTTATACAAATATTTTAATTTTGTAAAACTTTATCTGCTCCAGTCCAAGAGTCGAGGAATTACTAATATTAATTCCAAATTACATGTCACACCTTGTTGCGACGGGAATATCCCTGCCTGTCATGCCTCTGCATCTGAAAACTTGCTCGCTTTGACTTACCTTTCAAAACCTCGTTTGCATTCTGCACACTCAAAAATACTTGAACATGTTGAACGAACCACTGATGTTAAGTGCATAAACTACCTGGGTATACCATGTATAACTTCCTTCATAGTAAACTCAAGGTCTTTCACCATTTGCCACAAATCAAGAAAATAAAAAATGTAGTTTATAATTTACATTTACCTGGCATTATACCTGTAGGCCTATATTATTGGCATACACGGTTACCAGTTCAAACGTCCGCGGAAAACATAAATAATTTGTGAAATATTACTAGTGATACATGAGTAGCCTATACTATTACTAATACTCAATAGGTCATGCTTGTAGACGTAGGCCTGCTAAAATGAACTATGTGAAGTATGTATGATATGCAAAATTGCAACATTTGTATGATTTCTCTTATAACAATACATTCCTGTGAACTCCCAGTTGGTAAAGCTAATGTGCACTAGCGGTATCCCATCCACTCTTGGTCCCAGTCAAAGACAGATACTGAGATAGCTATGTCATAGAGATTTAGCTTAGCCTCATCAGATTCAAATTGAACTTGCTGATTAACATTCGTACTAACGCAATACTCGATAACCTGACTTACTTTTGAGTGCCCTAGGTTTGGACTGCTTCCGTCGAGATGACATGCTGGTTGAGGCGAGTTTTATTGCCCTCTTCTTTCTCATTAGAACAATCTTTCTCTGATGACCGTCGAAAAAAGAGAACACAAATAAAAGTCCTGGATTGAAGAGGTTCAACACCGTCAGTCTCTTTCTTTCTTTTATGTTTTTGATAAACTCCTGTTGAAGAGAGTGGATGTGTATAAATGCGACGTTGACGACGCGGAGAATCGATAGTTCAATAATTTATTATCGCAATGCACTATTTTGTCGTCTGTTCTCAAATGAGGGTCGAACGTGAATGGTAACGTAATCAGAAGTGGATCATTAATTGATCTCAGTGCGCAAAATCTTCGTCGTCTCGGTGGTCTCCGGCCATTAGTAGTATAACAAGAAGAGCAAAGTTACAACAGACAAATGAAGCTTGAACTTACGGGAAGTTAGACACAGTGAAAATCGGGCGTGACCGTCCCTGCATATGGATGCACCCAACCAGTGCACTGCATGGATCTCACGGAGGAATATAGCGGGAACTCAGCAGACACCGTGCCCGGCGGTTGGGCGTTGATCGCGACTCACGGTGTGCCAGGATATGAAGAGGCTCTGCTGGAGAGCTTAGTCGCAGCTGTCCTTCTTCCCGCCTGGTATGACGGAAATAGTGAGACGCTGTAGGGTTCCGCTCTGTGGGAGACTTGGCCATAATGCTTTGGAAGTCCCTTGGTAATTTAGACGAGAACAATCTTTTTCCCTTATTCTTTTTTCCCCTTTCTCTCCTGTGAATCGAATCTTTTTTTACGCTCTCAAATGGTATCCTGCTGTGATAACCACGCATGCTCTTTGGGCGACTCTATTATATCCAGGGAGGGGTATTAAACGAATATCGGTAATAAATGTATCGGTATTGAACAACAATAAGCCACTTTTAGATATTTGCAGTACAAAAATATCTCATAGCACTAACTTTTCGTAAAAATGCATATTTTTAGTTATCTTTCGTTCATGGCAGCCTTACACAATAACAAAATATTCCGATTTTAATGACCCTATGATGAAAGTGGTATCATCCGGTACTTTCCCCCTTGGGATCGCGGAATTCTTACCTCCGTCATAAAAGGATTTGGTCCCCTCAACTCTACGCCTCCCTTGGGACCAGTAATGATCCTATACAGTAAAAAATTACGGGTCTCCTGACGGCCTTGCAGGATGGGCAAGCATGCTGAAAACAACCTCAGTTTGATTGCTCGCTCAATCATCACAACGGGCAGTGAATACAAATCCAGTCCTCTTCTATATATGTATCGTAGGCCTTTGAGGGTGCACATTGATAATCACAAAATCACACGCAGCACACCAATGGAAGATATACAAAAATGCAGTAGACTCCACACGAAGAGATTTTGTCCTAATATTATGACGGAATTGACCTATCGTGCGAATAATTTTAGATTGCATATGTAAATACAAGTGATGTTTAATAATGGGTATTTTATTTCTTGAATTCAAATCGTGTAATTCTCAATAATGATAATTAATATAATTGCGAATAGGCCTTGCTTCAAAAAGTTACCTAGGTAAAAAAAAAACACATTCTATATCGTCTTTATCGAAACCAAATGAGTAAATATTGATAGATGTTGTGAATGCATTTGGCGATGTAAAATGTATATGTTACTGAGCTAGATTTGAGATTAAAATTAAGAAAATATTTGTGTGTTTACAGTCCCATAATGGATGAGGACATAACTATAGGGGTAGACATTATGGGCCTTCATTGGCTGTTGTGAATGTAATAGATACATTGTAATCAAAAGCAGAATTATACATGTAGGTCTACACGAATTAGTATGTCGACTGAGTTACAACCATATAGATGAGTTCGCGTACAACTCACAGTGCGTCTAAGACTAGATAGTTATCAATCACACATGATGTAAAGAGAAACGATAGGGGCAGTTGCCCCCATTTCATTTTTGTCAATTGTCCTCCTATCGGCAAATATGAGCCATAAATTATGTAGTAACTATGTAGTCCTGTTCCATATGCATTCCTGGCTCTACTGGTGCTAATGATTATTAGTAACCGATAGCAGGGGCGAATCCAGGATTTAGTATAAGGGGGCACACAAATGCAGGTTTGTCAACTTTTGGAAAAGGTCGACCCGTATTTTTTGGTCTTGCCAGCTTCTCGAAAAGTCGCTCAGTGCGGGGGGGGGGGGGGGGGTCGACATATTTTTCGCCAGACCTCCAAAATTTCGCTCAGTTGAGGGGCGGGTTATGGGGGTCCAGTTCCCCTCCATAATTCTCTGACAAGCAAAAAAAAGAGTTTTCATTCTAAAAGGGTGGGGGCACAATCTACAAAAGGGCAGATCCTTATGGTCAAAATGCATACTTTTCTTCCAAGGGGGGGGGGGGGGCACGGGCCGGAAGTGCCCAACCCGATCCGCCAATGGATAGACTCTTTACAGGTAATGTGCGTTTTGTCTGCTATTCTTGGGCTCTAGATCCTGCATTTGCATTGAATCATGAAATAGAATAAAAATTCTAATAAGCAAGCATGCATATTGGCCTGTTCATCTGAATTCGTGTTCACTTATGGAGACGTTATCACCTTATCATCATCATTTTAATTAGAGGATGAAAATTTAATATGCAACTCACATGACCGTAATTGATCCATAGCTTTCATTTCGTTTATAAAACTGTGCTGATTTTGATGATTTGGGGTTTAATATTTTATTTTACCTGACTTCTAATTAAAGAGAGCGCTTTAAGTCCTCTTCGAGCACTAGCGTAGCCATCCACTTGGTTTTGAACCCGGGTCATACGAGACCACTGCTCTAGATCTACCACTGAGCCATCGCGGCTTCTTCTTTTTTGAAAGAAAAAAGTGGATGGTGATAACCAACCCAAAAAAGAGTAAAACCCTCGAGACAATATCTACATGTGTCTTTAGCAGATTTACCCGACAAAAATTTGTAATTATGGTAGTCAGATTTTATAAGCTTTTGGATCAATTATACACATTTCATATGAAAATAATATCAGACTATTTTTCTTTGCATTATAATTCAGTGTTCTAAACGGAATGTCTTGATAACAGTGCAGAGGAGAGCAGTACGTGGGAGAGAGGACGGGGGCACGGAGAGACAAAAAAGATGGGAGAAAGGGGAAGAGCGCGTGGACTTACCCCTCCTAGTAGGTCCGCTGGGAGAGAGAGGGGAAGAGAAAGAGACAGCAATGTAAGAGAGAAGGAAAGAGAACGAGAGAGAGAGAGAGAAGGGCGGAAGGGGCGCTTTGATAATTATGTAGACGGGGATTTTCGACAAATCAGAATTTGTGGAGTTGCAGCACAACATGGATTAGCGCCATCACGAGGTATAAAACAGCAATGTTTTATATCATCATCTTTGAATACCCGGCCTTCTCTCTCTCTCTCTCTCTCTCTCTCTCTCTCTTTCATTCTCCTGATAATGATATGAGAAAAACAGAGGTTTAAAAAAAACACTGGTGCCATTAAAAGATATGAATACTGTCTTTATATGAGTAAGAATGTGTGCACTGTAATCCCAAAAAAAAATTTCTGGGCGTAAAAACAACATCTTTATTACAAAGTAATAACGTCGGTTTTACGTTTCCATGAATATTAATTGAAACATTTATGCCTGTTTTAAAATATATATATATATGGTCGAGATAGCATTTTGTTTTATATGAATTTGTATATGATTCTGGCATGTGAGCGAACTTCAATTTCTATTCCGTTTAATGACATTTATTTCCAATTTTTCAATATAAGTGTACAAAGTAATGAATGAACAAAATAATGTTCATGTATTTTAAACAAAAATATGACAAAATTTACATTCATGTGGTACGTACATAGTTGAATACTCAACTAGCGAAGAGTTACAGAATCTGTGTCGCTATATGACGGACGCGCAATCTGAATGTGTATATTTGATCCAAAAGCTTATAAAATCTTACTACTATAATTCCAATTTTTGTCGGGAAAATCTGCTAAAGCTAGATATTGGATGGGAGAGTCCCCCCCCCCCCCCCATGTTTAACTGAGACCTTTTTATCCAAAAAAGGAACCGTACGTAAAAGAAATTTAACCTAATTTTGAACTATATCCCCCCCCCCCCCCTTTCCACGGATCTTCTTCTTATCACCTCTGAATTTGATACCCTTTTTCTTGATTTTTGCTGTTTTTGCGCCTAATGCTGAAAAAGTACACCTTTTATCCGTTTTCGTGTACGCGGATGATGTACAGGCCTCAATGAGACACCCCCCCCCCCCCCCCCCCCCGCCCCCAAGAGGTTGCAGCGTTGTCTGTCTGTAAATTTGTACCACGTTTTGAAACTCAAGTTGACTGAAAAATACATGTCAATGTCGCCCTCTATTGTGTGACTCTTTGGCGCGGTCTGTGTGCGGTCGGTCTCTGTGCGATATATCTTTCTCTATATTCCTTTCTCAACTTTCTTTCGTTGTGTTCTTGTAAATATAGTTCAATCATATTTTGTATGGAAATAAAGAATAATAATCTATAAACTTTATCAGTTTCGGCAAATTCTTGTTTCGTATATTATTGTCATCTCTCACTTTTTCACAGGGCCGATTATTAAATACATGTACGCATGTCTCTACAACTAAGATAAATAACACCCGTTCTATACTTGCCTGATATAGCAGTAAGATACAACATGATGATTTCAAATGGAAATCAATAGGCCTTTTTCGTAATACTTCAAATTTAATGCTTACCACTTTGTCAGACTCCTAGTTATGAACTATTATACATCCACCTGTTACAAGTCATTGTAATTCAATAGTCAGCATGCAGATTGCATCCAGTGATGCTAGGTTGGACAAGCCAAAATGTTTGTCCAACCTAACAACGCCTAATACATTCTGACGTTTGAAAAGAGAATAGCTTTTTTACAGGTGAGTGTAGTCGTTTGTCGCTAGGCAAACCAAACAAAACAAATTGTTTGTACTATACGTATAAAGTACGAAACATATGCAATCTATATGAATCGCTGAATGTGGGAAAATCGTACAATCCAACTGCGAAACTCACTCGATAAAAAAGGTGACATGAAGTTAGAATAACTATTAATTATGCACGTATTATAATGACACTGTTAGCTTCCATATGGCATCGATTGTATTTTTCCCCCATCAGACTCTCAATCAAGTGTGATAATCATCCCCCAACTGCTAAATGAAATCTTATAAAAATGATTGTTTTTATTTGAACGATATAAGTGCTCTGAAATTGGATTTGATATTGGATCGATACATTAGTGTTGGAGCGTTGCAGCTGCGGCCTGGATTGAACGGGGCAGGGCGTCCAGGCACTGCATTCATTACCATTTATAGAATTAATTATGCATGACGTCATGGAAATACGGTGCCACGATTGGTGGAATCACCACCACTCTCCCGCCACGGGTTGGTCATGCGCAGCACGCATCGAAATCTGACAAATCGTTTGAGTCGAACAATACACGCCCTTCTTCGCGAGCTCCCGCTTTGGGTCACCCGCATTGCTCTACACTTTGAAGGTTGTTGCTATACCGAAGCACCACGTAGGAAAACTCTCCGCATCACTTTTTCTCTTCGAGATAAATTAACAAATAAATCAACCTCCAAGATGGGTGAATGGAGCAATGGAATCTGTGGCTGCTTCAGCAACATTGGCATGTGCATTTTCACCTATGTCCTGCCATGCTACACTCAAGGAAAGCTTGCCGAATCTCTAGGAGATGACTGCCTTCTCTGTGGTATTTCTCTCCTCGTACCCCTCGTCAACATCTATGCCCGCGTCACCACCCGTGGAAAAGTGCGTGAAAACAAGGGCATAGAAGGGGGTCTTATTGGAGATCTGCTCTGTGTTTGCTGCTGCCCATTCTGTGCTATCATGCAGGAAGCCTTGGAGATGTCCGTCTCAACCCCTCTAGGTGCTGGAGAATCTATTGCCCGTTCATAAACCACGTAAAGTCTGCTTCAAAAATCAACGAAAGTACGGTACATTCTGCTCTGATATGCAATGGGAGCTCTGTAGCATAGCAGCTTTCTCCAACAGCGCGGGCAATGACCACGCCCTTCGGAAAGTGAATGCGCAACGTTAGCTGTATGTATGGATATGTTTTAACAAGGGAGGTTTTGACAGCTTGAATGGAATACTGATTCGAGTACGTTTTTGGATTTTATATCATTTTTCAACTATATTTTAACTGACACGCCGTTAAAAGCCTATTCACCACATCTGTTCAACCGAATCCAACCGAATCAAGCGATGTATATTAATAGAGCTGCCATTCATTTTGTGCATCATGTAAGACATTGAATTGATGCGTGCTGGAGAGGACTTGAAATTTTAATTAGCTGAACATGATCAAATTATTGCGATGGGTATCCTTTCTTCGCATCTATCGCAACCCGTGGCTACCCAACCAGTGATGACATCCAACGCCCACGCTTGCCCGGGGAAGCCATCTTCAGGTTGCCCTATTTCATTCGCAGTATTTCCATCTCTGCGAATGAACGGCCATGCATGCCTTTCAATTTGATAACGGATCATAAAGGTCACACCGTGGACCCTGGTCGTGTCTAACCAACGCAGAGTCTGATGGTCTGCGGCGGCCAAATACGCGGGATCATCGAAAGAAAAACAGCCCGAAATATTGATTTCTCGCCTGCGGGAGGCAATTCTGGGCTTCACAGAAGGTTACCACTCACTCGCGAGTCTTTTTCCTGAAGGGGAAATTTTCTTGAGAAGAACAATATCTTGTGGTTTTCAGTGGACCGTCGGTCATCACCCCACCCCCACGCTAGAACTCTCTTCATTCATAATAACATTGGCATTGGCTCAGCTTCTCAACGGGAGAACAGGAATTTCGGATCAGCTTGATCAGAAGAACGCTGGACGAATAAAACCACCCTGGCAACTCGACAATGTTTTCTTTTTTTTCTTTAGAAATTAAAATCATGAACATCGGGTCATAGTTATTAATGTTTTCTTACAGTTACACACTAGTGTCTATTCAATGAAATGGTACATATTCAATTTTTATTTTGAATTATACTGTAGATGAGTACAGCATTAATTTATACCAGAAATTAAAGGGATGCTATTTCGTTTGACTTCCTTCTGTCAAGAAACATTGCTGCTTCCAATATAAAACCTGCATATTAACCGTGAATTCGACTCGTTGATTATATTGAATCGTTTAGTGTACTGTGATATATCTTTGTATTATATAATCATACAAAAAATGCTTATTCCCTTATGGCTTGTATGAAATGTTTTATTTTGCCGTTGAGCTGACCTTTCTGGTTTCCATGACCTTTTCCTGTTGTGATGTGAGCAGTGCAAAAAGTAATTATATTCCAAGAAACTTGCAGCAGCACACCTTTCAAAAAGAAATTTTATTGGTTTCCGACAACCAAAGCTTGCTGCTCACAAGAACATTTGTGGTGTAAAAGTCGTAGCATAAGCAGCTAGTTTTCGATCTTTATTGTATAAAATCTCTTTTTAAGTTATTGTATATTAAATGTGCCTTTTGGAGCTTCCTCTCAAAAAGAACTACAGGTACTACTAAGAACCAATTCAGCCTTTGCAACAAGTTTGAAGATCGGGTGAAATGCCAGTACATTTTTTATATAATTCTCTTACATTCTGTACTATTTTATTTATCTTGTTAATCGTAGAGAAATTCAGTGTATATTCCTTAACTAATTAACAGATTTACGACCTGTGCATTTGCTATTTGTACGTCAGGGTCGTTCTCTGAAAGTTTTGTATCACTTTTCTTTTGAGCTTTCACCCATCACAAGAAGGAGATCACTTACACAATTTATTTTCTTTTAATGTGTAGATTTTTCTGATTTTTTTCATTCTAAGATGATAATTGCTGGAATGAAACGTTATGCGTCTGTTGGATAAAAAGCAGAATAAGTTTCTGTCTTTCATGTTTCATCACAAAATCTCATTGTCACTGAAAATCTAGAACATTTCTACCTTGGAACCTGACTTCAGGTTTTAAGAAATCTTTCTTTTAGAAAGTGTTAGATTTGGAGTATCTACCTTGTTTTTTCATCTCTTTTATACTATTGAGTCTTGAATCTTGATTATGTCAAAAATATTTCACTGGAAAAGGTTTTTTTTAAGACAAAGGCTTGAAAGATCATTTAAGAGACTTTTCTTATCGTTCGAATACCTTGATAGTTGTCATTGTTTTATTTATGATGTAATCATATTTTTTTTAATTACACTTTCCTGATGACAGTATACATGATTATGCTATATGTTGATGGAATGGGTAAACATGATTTAGCTGGACCAATTTAATATTAATTTCCTCTGCATGGTTTAAAATTTGCCTGACGAGGAGAACAGTAATGACGGAAACGCCGAACCCGTTTTAAATTGGTTTTTTATTTCATTAATATAAAATTAGAAACCCACTGGCCCGTATTCTGAACTCCGGTTTAACCTAAACCGCGGTCTAAGTGTGGTTTAAACTCTGTCTAAAACTGCCCTTTGAACCATAGTTTTGGAAAATTACATTCTTAAATCCAGTTTAACTTAAACTCCAGTCTAGTATGGCTTAACTTTGTACAGACATTTAGACTGGACTTACGGTTTTAGTCAGTTTTGATTAAAGCTCTGGTTTAACTTAGACTGGAGTTTAAGATAAACCCGAGTTCAGAATACGGGCCACTGTGCCCAGATGTGCTGAATTGACTATCATAATGTAGTAAGTTGAGCATGTGATTATCAAACAATAACTGATGCTGGCGAGGGTAACCAAAATCTCTCGCTTTATTGCTCATTTTGGATGCGTATTTCATGATGTCTTTTCGGGCGATATTTTTTCACAATCAGACACAGAACGGGGGTGGGGGTGGGGAATGGGGGTCCGTTCCTTGATCAATCACGGTATACCCTCTCTTTGTGATCAATCATTTCCATTTTCCCTGGAATCATTATTCCTGATATAAATGACAACTTGTATATTCACGCTTCTGATGAAGTGTATGGTGTATTTTTTAATTTTCTTCTTGAATTGTATATTGATGCCTTATCCGTCGAGGTGATCGCGGGTATGATAGGTTATTTCGTATTGGCAAAATAGGCTGTTAAATCTATACTTTCCTTGCGAGTTTGATGAATAACAAGCAAGAAAGTAGATTTTAAAAATGGATGACTATAATATTTAGATGGGATCATAGATGATTTAGTCTTGTAGTGGAATAGAAATAGAGATCGTATATATCAATGATGTTCTTGTGAACTTGTAGAAATAATGTTTTGAATTTCGATCTATGAATGATCTTTCAGCGAAACAGAATTCGGGGAAGGGTTCTTGACAATCCAATGTTATTTTGTACTAATCAGATTGTATTGAACAATTCAATAAAGGGGAAAAACATACATATGCTATAATTCTTTTTTCTTTTTGAATATTGGGCTCTCACGTGATAACCAGGGGCGTATCCAAATAAACAGGTGGTGGTATTCTCACCATACTGGAAGGCAGAATGGGCTTCCTGCATACCAATAGACCTAGTGCAAGCTTTCTCTTTCTCTTTTTCTCCCCCCCCCCCCCCTCTCTCTCTCTCAGGAAGGGGGGGGGGTGGGGACGGATAGGGGTATGCCGACTCGAAAATACACTGGATACGCCACTGATGACTGCGATGGAGTATGTACATGTACGAGTGTGTGATGTTTTACTAGGATTCGCCCCCCCCCCCCCAAAAAAAAAAAACAACAAACAAACAACACAAAACAAAAGAAAAGAAACCTCTCTATTTCGTATAAATAGAAAAAAAATTCGTCGTGAAATTAACAGATATCTGAATTTTCGTATGTTTGGAGCCAGAAGGGCTTTAACTCATATACTTTAGCACAGAGTTAATGCCCTTCTGGCTTTGAGCAGATGTTTTGATAACGTGACTTTCTATTATTCATATGTAATTAAATAATGACATAAGGACTTGAGAGGTTCGCAAGTGGCTCTCTATAAATCGGATTAATTTAACGTATTTCCTTGAAGTTTAATGGCCTAAAGTTAGTCCATCGCTTGAGGGTTTTTCTGTTTTCTCTCGGATGGGTGTGATGTTAGTTTATTCAAGGAGTTATCTCCTTGGTTTATTTCTCTGAGCACTATGATAGTGTTGAAACAGGTCTAACTTCGACATCGTATTATTTTCTATGGTTTGTGAAGTGTGGAGTAGTTTGGAAAACTTCCTGATCGACTGTGTCTGGACTGTGGGGGTGTGTGGGCGTGAGTGTTTGTGATTAAACATACCAAGGAGTTATCACAACTCCTTGAACATACAACCTGTGTGGTACAAAAACACTAGTCAATCATCATATACATGTATAAACAACCTACAATAATTACTCGGGTACCACTTAACATTAATGGAGGAAATAAAAACAATTAAATTATGCGTGTATTTATCTTGAGAAAAACACATGCAAAGTTTTACATTCTAAATGTTTCATAATCGGTACAATGTAACATTCTTAGAAGGAAACATGATATAAGAAATAGTTTAATTATGCGTTGTTAAAAAATGCCAATTCTATAACGTGCTAAACGTCAGTCAACTTGCTATAAAATTGGTCTTAAAAACGCTTTTTGATGTAGGCTTTTTGGACTGTTGCTTTTGAAAACTGTGTTGTGTGTAAGCAGAAAAATAAGAAAAGCAGGATGGTGAAAGTTTGAAAGAAATCGGACAAGGACTAAGAAAGTTATGGATGTTTGAGAAATGAGATCACTACTTCTATGCGAATTTCAAATTGGAAATTTGGTGAGTCGATTGTGACATGTTTGTGGACAACTCTCCCATTTTATACAAAAATATCGTTAATTTGCGGTTTTCTTCGAGGCGCTTTTACCCTCAGGGCAGTACTCAAATTGTGTTGGAGATAGCATATTGTTATAGGTCCTCGTGAAAGAAAAACATCCGACTGAGTAATACATTATGAAAAAAGTGACATTTTAGTAATTTTGTGTGTTGGAGCGAATGGGGGAGGTTTTTTTCTGTTTTTATGCTTATTTCTCAAAAATTAAGAGTAAGAGCAACAGTATAAAATTTAATAGCTTCTTAAAACTACAAAACAGGCACCGACACGCACGCACACACACACCCTCACACACTTTCCCAGGGGGCAAGTTTACATTACAAGACGTCAATGAAGATGACAACAGAGCTTTGCAAGACTACTACAAAATTTCAATTAAGCTTGATAGACCATTTCTTAAAATGGACATGTAAATTATAATTCTTTTGGGCAATTTTATATTTTATTTTTTGTTTAAAACTTTACCATTGAAACAAAGGCTTCGAAAATAAGCTCTTTTCCCTGAAACCTACAGGAATAAATATAATATTTTAAACATAAACAGAGAAAAATTTATACAACAGGCATGTTTGTCCCTTGACTGTATCCCAAACAAATAATAAAATTTTGACAAAGTCAGATTATAACTGTCATCAGTGCTAGTGTTAATCGTATCCACCAACTTTTCCCACAATGATACAACTTTTCTACAGTCACAAAACAAGTGATCTAAAGTTTCTTGAAAATCTGAACAAAAATAACAATTAGCAGACTCCTTTCCCTCAATCTTGAACAAAAATGCATTGAAACCAATAGCATTATGAAATACTTTGAAAAAAAAACTCCTTAACTGAGTCTCAATTGTGCAACAAAAGTTACTCTTATGAATCATTGACCAATCCTTCTCTTTGGGTTGATGGCCAAAGAGTTCCTCCCATTTACTCTCCCTTTTGGTATTACTACAGCTGTATTTCTCTAGCAGCATATTGTATGTATACTTAAACATTTTCTTTTGACATAGTAGATCTTTAACAATTTGATTAAATATATTCCCCTCCACAATAAGAGAATTATCAAACCAATCCAAAAATATGCCATTCACGAGGGAGTCATATTTTCTTCGGTCTTTAATAGGAAAGTCAAACTCAATTACGAGGTCTTCAAATGTTTGGGGGGGGGGTGACCAAAACCATTATGTAATTGAGAAATGGAATGAATACCCCTTTCATACCAAACTGGATACAACAAATGTGTTCTATGTTGTAATCTTACATTTCTATTCCACCAAAGAAAATCTTGTAAATGAAACTGACATAAACCGAAATCTCTTTTCATCTCTTGCCTTGTCTTAATAGATGCTGTTAACTGGCAATTTTTAAGTTTTTGGGGATCTTGGATCTTGGGGATCTGCCTTAAAAAGGGCAAGATAATCATCACAAGCGAAATTTGAAATTCCCATATGTATAGTGATTACAATTTTCAAAAATTCATAACTTTCTTATTGCTTGTCCGATTTCATTCAAATTTTCACCAATCTTCTTCTCCGATTTTCCTCTTTCTTTCAAAGCAACTTGCTATTAAGGTGGGATTGCCCTTTTAAGAAATACATGTTCACATTGATCTGCAAGTTTGACTTAAAGCAAACAATTCAAAGGGTCATTTTGTACATTATTTTGGACCCCTCGAGAGCGCTTTTGGTTGATTTTGTACGATACCCCCCAAAAAAAATTTTTTTTTAAAATAAAAAATAAATAAATAAATAATTAAAATAAATAAATAAATAATAAATAATTAAAATAAATAAATAAATAAATAAATAAATAAATAAATAAATAAATAAAATAAAAATACAAATAAAATAAAAATAAATAAATTAATTAATTAAAATTAAAAATTAAAAAATGAAATAAATAAAAAATGGAGAAGAATAAAACAAACAGTGGAGTAATGCCTTTGTTAATCTTACAATGAAAAACTTCATAAGCAAGTGAACAATAATGGTAATGTACTGAACAATATTACAATAGCAATGCCCTGATTCAGTCATGTCCACAGAATAATGTCCTTGGATCTAAAAAGAACAGAGAAATCGCTTCCACGTGATCTGCGTTAAATAGCCAGCATTACTGATGTTGAATAATGCGGGTACATAACTGTACACTTCAAAGAAAGAATTTTTGTCCAACTCCTAGTATGGTAGCGTCCTGTAACATAATTTATGAACGATTTGGAGGTCGAAAGGGCAAAAAGAACCGTTCCAAAACTATTCAAATAACATACGCTGTATTTTACCAAGGGTTAGCATAACTCATTGCATATACTTCGTACACAAATGTTGCACTTGACAGCTCGAAATCTGCCTTCCTTGACAACGTTGGAAGTTGAATATCATTCATGGAATTTCATTGACATGCGATCATAATTATGCAAATCTGCATGGCTTCCATGAACAATGAATAGGCCATTTTCGTATTTTATTCGACTTGTCATGCTAACCTCGTTGTCAATTTAACAATGAATAACATCCACCTGTTCCAATTCATTGCACAGGTATTTCAATAGTCAGAATGCACATCGCATACATTCAGCGTTGCTAGGTTGGGCAAGCCAAAATGTTTGTCCAACCTAACAACGCCAATATGCAATTCATATTCTGACTATTGAAAAAGAATAGCTTTTTACAAGTGAGTGTAATCGTTTGTCACTAGGCAAACGTGTATAGACCTGTTTAGAAATATATTGAAATTTTATGCATACTTTTAAAACAAAGGTTGTCCTTGACAACCTGAAAGCTTGTCAGAGGCTTGTCAGACATAGCAACAAGTAATGAATGCAAACTGGATTCCAAGTATTTTAGTTCATTTATTAATAACAGGTTAATGGAATACCTCGTTACTAGCTCCCCCAGGAAAGAAACGTCCATAAATTTGAATAACTTATAGTAAACAGGTCTATTGGAATACATTACGAACATGGCCTGTCATGATGAAACCAATATCCATTTGTCATTTAAGCATTGCAATCAAGTATTCATGCTAGCGTTCGAGCTATTACACATGAATAGTTGCTCTGTCGGATGGACTTCCGCTTGACTAACATAGCACCAAGGAATACATTCATTATCATTTGCATTCTGACAAATGAAGTACAATACATTTCAATGAAATAGTTCATAGGCTCTTGGAGAATAAAAAGTCAATAGCTTTGAAAGCAATTTTTTTTCGAAAACAGTCCGTGAAACTGATGTAGACAAATTAGCCAACTAATGGATTCCATTAAAATTGAAGAATCTTTTTTTGTTTGGTTAAGAGTTGCTCTTGATACAGTTACCTTAATGCATGTTCAGTGCAGTCGACATATCAACAGGTAGTCCATCTTAATACCACAGTCAGTCACACCTACACCAGACCGAACAAAAAATTACATTACAACCAATAGCCAAGAATCAGTCGGTATGGAATCCGTGTGGGATCGGGTTAGCGGTGTGACTGTGATACTGTGATACAGCTACCTTGGTGGGGGGGGGAGGGGGGGGGGGGGGGGAGTCAATAAATTTTTAAACATTAATTGGCGTTTATATTACTGTTTTCAAGGGCTTGTCTCGAATGGGTGGGGTGCGGGAGCGGGATGGGAGCGGGATGGGAGCGGGAACGGGCACACCCTTTCGAGACAAGCCCCCCCCCCCCCCGTTATCTCGAATGGACGCGTTCCCAGCGAGAAGTTCAATGAACGCGCCACTTCGAGACAACCGGGGGGGCTTTCCTCGAATGGGTGTGTTGAGTAGACTTTTGTAACAGACGTTTTAGAATTTTTTTTGAAAAATGTACTCTTACTGGTTTTTTCGTTTTTCTTTTGTCTAAGATGTAGAAAATATAAAAAAACGGTATCTAAAAATGCTTTTGACAAGGAAATCATTATTTGTGCAAAATAAATAGGAGAATTGAATAATTATGCATTAAAACACACTGGGAAGAAAGGGCAAGTGGCGTAGCTAGGATTGTTAATTTATTTTTATTTTTTTGGCGTGACCTGTTAAATATTGTGAAATTGTGTTACAGACATGTGCTGACATAAGCCAAGGTGTGTTTATCATCTTTCCAAAGTTAGAAACACACCTTTAATGCCACTATCATTCTATCAATACCCACTATCAAAAGTCAAAACTCATATCAAAAGGTCGTTTGTACCCGGCCCCCAACTCCCCATACAAGGGTAGGCCTATGCTCGTAACTCCTTTTCAAAAGTGACCCCCTATTCCGGAGAAGTTGGAATTTGTTTTACCCCCTATCCCGGGGAATTTTCTGAGATATTGGACCCCCTATCCAGGCAATTTAGGAAATTAACCCCCCCCCCCCCCCCCCACCTATCCCCGGGGAGGAAACCACCAGAGTCTGCGAAAATTGACCCCTATTTACATTTTCCCGGGAATATTTTTTCATCTTCCTCATTCATCTTCCTATTTTCTTACTCACCCACCAATAAGGGGTGGGGCATGGCCATCTTGTGCCTCCCCCCCCCCCCCCGTAAAAAAATACGCCGCAGTGAATTAACATTCTATTCTGGACTGTCTGCCCGACCAGACCTTTGAATTTTAAATGAACATTCCATTATGAATTCATGCAACCTCATACATTCATTTGACAACCCCCGGTTATCAGTGACGGCACCGGGGGGCATGGGGGGGGCATTTGCCCCCCAGTCAGAAGCTTTGCCCCCCAGTTGCCCCCAATAATTTTCGGAGTGAAAAAAATAAAAGGGTGGAAAATTTTGTTTGTCCGCCCTTGCCCCCAACAATTTCTTTTGCCCCCCCCCCCCCCCCACCCCACTTTAAAAATCCTGGTGCCGCAAGAGTACATTTTTCAAAAAAAATTCTAAAACGTCTATTACAAAAGTCTACTCAACACACTCATTCCAGGAAAGCCCCCCCCCCCCCCCCGGTTGTCTCGAAGTGGCGCGTTCATTGAACTTCTCGCTGGGAACGCGTCCATTCGAGATAACCGGGGGGGGCTTGTCTCGAAAGGGTGTGCCCGTTCCCGCTCCCATCCCGCTCCCATCCCGCTCCCGCACCCCACCCATTCGAGACAAGCCGTTTTGAAGTATATTATTTCTCCCAAAACACTTAAGACCATTCGCCTGCCACTAATTTCATAACGAATAGCCAACTGATTTCATAATTTTCAGGTGTTTTCTACAATATCATCATCATCATCATCACCATCATCATTATCATCATCGTCACAGTTTTGTGTTAGTGGCATCGTCAGCGATGTTTGCAAAGGTCCACTATCATAATGAAAATGGTGTTGGGTGAATGTAATATAAGGTAGCTTGGGTGGGGGGGGGGGGGGCTTGTGGTACATTCTCTCTCAATATCTCTTTCTTCTCTCTCTCTCTCTCTCTCTCTCTCTCTCTCCATACCTCCTCCCCCCCCCCCCCCCTCTCGAGATCTCGAGATCTCCTCTTTCTTTCTCTCCCCTCCCTCTAGAGAGAGAGAGAGAGATCTTTTTTTATTCTCCATCTTTCTCTTCTCCCTTCTTTTCTCCTCCCCCTCTCTACATCCATTATAATTATTTCTGCGCCATCTCTCTGTCACTCCATCTCTTTGGTTTCTACAGTTACTGAAGAGATTATCAAGTTCTTCATGATTATCATATCGAAATTATCATGGTTTATTTGCCCATAGATGCATGCAGAATAAACATTGATTTCCATATTTTCGTCAACTTGACAAAAATCTAATTCTTGTCTGCTTGATCTTCTACCTTTCTCTTCTTAATTGATCCTATTTTTCCTCTTGCACCTTTTCTTTTCGTCGCAATTTTGTATTCGTCCGATTAATTCAATATGAGACAAACAATCTAAATATCCTTCTTTTTTCTTGTTCTCTTATTTGCTCTTATCAAACACAATATTTTGTTTATGTTTTTATTTATTTGGTTTATTACACGTTACATATGTTGATTGAAATCAATAAAATATTCTTATTTTATAAGGAGAGACTGGTTGTGTACTTCTATTTCTATCGCTTTTCACTCTCTGTTCACCTTCATTATATTCAGCACACTTTGAAAGCAAATTAAAAATAATGATCCTGCAATGTCTTTTAAAGTCTCTTAATCAGCCCGTCTTCATTTGATTCTAGTTTCATATTTATGACACCTCTCTTCCGCTTTTCAGACGTATCACGCTGTCCTAATTGTGTCACATTGATAATCATAACTGATAAGTCATTAAATGGTATCGATAGGATTTATAGTTTAAGAATATATCATATTATTATTTTCTATACTCCGGATAATGACCAATAAGAAAGTAAACGTGATTATACACCAGTCATTCTAAATTTATAATTAAGTTTTGACCATGAGAAGTATGTAATTAACCTGTTAGGTACCTGGATGTCATGTTGTATGGCTTGTTTGTCTTCCTCCTAATTGTCTGATCAATATAAGAAACATTTGGCCTCTCGAAGGTATAGGCTAATGGAATCCCATGCACATTAGGAAACAAAAAACAAACCGCACCCTAATGTGTTTTGGGAGTGTTGGTTTTGATTCTTTAATTGTACATATAGGCCTATTGTATTATAGTTCTGTTTACAATATTATCCTCTTCGTATTTACCATTACATTTTTTGTTGTTTATTCTATTACCAAACAATGTTTCCTAATGTTTAAAGGTACCAGCCTCGATTAGCATTCATGCTATTTTCTGGTTCCTTTCATTCTTAAATCTGTTGTATCTAAATTTGTATATATACATTTATCTCTTAGTGGGCTCTTTTTTCATGAATTCTGTAATCTGATTGGTCAATTTGTCTGAGAGATAATTCCGTATTCTTGACCAATAAATTATATGTGTACACTTTAAGGGATAAAACCGTTGCACCCTGCTTGTTCTAACGGAATACGGGAAATATCTACGTTCTGGTTCCATATTCCATTCGGCCTCCGGCCTCATGGAATATGGAACCAGAACATAGATATTTCACGTATTCCGTGAACAAGCAGGGTGTGACTAATAGTTCCTACTGTTATATGTGATTTTATTGTTATCAGTTGGATAAATAAAGTTCAAGTTCAAGTTCAAGTTCAAGTTTAGCAGCAGAAGTGAGTGCAGTTCGACCAGGCGCCCATCCATTCATATCTGCGCATGCATGCTTTCCGCATCAGGCCAAGGAGTTATCACAGAACTCTGGCTGATTATGGACCCTATATTTTGGGCTCAGCGAACAACAGTTATGAGCATGTGGTAGGTAGGGGGTTCTTCATGTTATGAGCATGCATGGGAATCTACTGCTTGCATGTGACATGTAACCATGAACAGCAAACGACCCATCTGTTTTCACACCGCTGCCCATACATCATCGTTTCTCGTTGTGTACTCACCAAGCCTCAGTTCCAGGGCATAACGGACCTTTTTTTTTTGTTTAAGTCTGGAAAATGATTGAGTAGCCTAATGCAGAGGAATGAATTTCTCTCAGAATCCAAACAAACTTACACAGAATGTTCATCAAGACACATGCACAAATGATTGATATCTGAGAAACAAACTCGGCAGAATATTTACAATAGGTTAGTACATACTATAAGGTGCAAAGAGGGATGCTTGCAAATACCTCCCTTTTTTCTTCAAAAACGCTCCACGTGATTAGTGTAGCCACTCCAATTATTGAGGGGTAAACGCATGCATTGCATCTCGCCCATTAATGTTATTCCTCGTAATACATGTCTCTGACACTAAGACAAATTCATTATGACCTTGGTGATAATGAGGACAACTGTTACATTTTTTTTGTTGGTCTACAGTGGGCAAGTGTCCGTTTATTCAAGGAGTTATCACATAACATACAGCTGGTTCAAAACTACAGCTGCCACAACGGATAAATGTTTACGTTATGTAAGCCATCAAACCAAACTATTAGAACTCGTTCAGGCTGAGAGCCAGACTAGTTATTTGACACATCGCCCACACCTCACTGTGAACGGTTGGTTGACCTTACATGTCCTTAGCAATGACCCCCATTATACAAACTAGCATCGTTCAGACCAGTGGCGGAATTATATAGGGGAAAATCCGGCCCGTGCCCCCCCCCCCCCCCCCCCCTTTGAAACCCAACTGGCATACCTTAAGTACACAATGAAAACAATGCCCCCTTAATTGTGTATTTTTCCGGCTCTGTGCCCCCTCTTTTACAAAATCCTGGATGCGCCCCTGGTTCAGACGACAAAAATTTATCGTATAGCTGTTATACGTTCTGCAGGTGGAACCATAATATCAGAACTCGTTTAGGTTGAAGACCAGACTAGGTTACAAGTTATTTGACGCATCGCCCACGCCTCATTGTGAACGGTTGGTTGACCTCACACGCCCTTGGTAATGACCCCTTCATGTACAAACCAAGGAGCTCCTATGACAAGCTCCAAGTACAAACTAACAAAGTATGGCGACAAAGAGGTACGGAGATTCACTGGCCTTTCGATTTTACCTGCCTGCATGCATGGTATGACCAAGGAGTTACTCTTTGGTATGACAAGTTTCTCCGTTTATCTACTTCTCCCTCTCTCTCCCTCTCTCTCTCCCTCTCTCTCTATCTCTATCTCCCTCCCCCTTTATCTCTTTCTATGCCCCTCTCCCTCTCTTCCTATGTCTCTTTCCCTGTCTGTATGTTTATCTGTTTGTCTGTCTTGTCTCTTTCTCCGTTCCCACCCCTCCCCCACTCTCTTTCTATCTCTCTCTCTCAATACTCACAGCATACAAAATTGGTTGGTTTTCCATTACATCCGAGCCCTATATGCATGTGTATGGCTATTGTCAGTTTTTCACGATTTTTAGGTGCGCCTTTGAAAAGGTCATGTTTTGACCAGGGAGGTGGAAGAGAGCTAGGTATCGTATGGAAACAAGAAAATTAACTATTCAATTATTACGATTGCCTGGGCTCGACAAACTGCAATCCCGCAGAGGTTACTTCACTGGAGAATTTCTACACCATACATGGTGAATAATATTTGAATTTACTGGCAATAAGGGAGGGTGTCCAACCATCTTCTTTACACCCCCCCCCCCCTGTAACGCTTCCTCTAGCTACGCCATCGTATGTTGCAATGCTCTTCATTACTGTAATCAGTATCGAAAGGAAAGTTTTATTTCAGATCCTGTTCCAATTAATGTATATAATTACTTCCCAAATCACTGATGCACGTGGATCAGGGGCGGATCAGGGGCCGATCCAGGATTTAGTATAAGGGGGCACACAAATGCAGGTTTGTCAACTTTTGGAAAAGGTAGACCCGTATTTTGGGGGTCTTGCCAGCATCTCGAAAAGTTGCTCAGTAGGGGGGTGACGACATTTTTTTTTTCGCCAGACCTCCAAAATTCGCTCAGTTGGGGGGGGGGGTTATGGGGGTCCACCCTGATAGCAGAAAGTGTTAAAAAATGACGTGATATTTACGTCGTGGTTTTCGTCTTTTTTACGTCCTGTAATTACGTCAATAAGACGACAACTTGCACCAACGCAAGACGTCAAGAGGACGTCTTATCTGGACGTCATCTCTACGTCTTCATTCCTCTTCCCTGATAGCAGAAAGTGTTAAAAATGACGTGATATTTACGTCGCGGTTTTCGTCTTTTTACGTCCTGTAATTACGTCAATAAGACGACAACTTGCACCAACGCAAGACGTCAAGAGGACGTCTTATTTTGACGTCATCTCTACGTCTTCTACACTGTAAAAACTAAAGTGCTACTTTTAGGGGCATGTATAGTGACTGCACCTGAAATACTGTTTATAGCACTTGTAGTGTGCTAATTTACCAGCAAAAAAAAATGTGACCGTGGCGAGCCTCGAACCAGGTTCCGCTGATTGAGAGGCGCTGACGTTACCGATGGACTAACGAATGCTTCTTGCAATCCAATTTAGTCATGGGAGTCAAGTAGATAACATGAACTATGTGGTGTCGTAAATTCACTATGTAACAATATGATCTGCTCTAAATCGTACAATGTGAGTTAGTCTAGCGGTAATGCCAGCAATTCTCGATCAGCGGACCCTGGTTCGAAGCTCGCCCAAATCATTTTTTTAATGAATGTTTAGCAGTTTAAGGAGCCGGTCCAGCTCCCGTGAAAGTGCTGAAATAGCACGCTGTGTGCATTCATTAGCACTCTGAGTGCAGTCCCTATGCATGCCCTCAAAAATTGCTATATCCAGCACTTCAGTTTTTACAGTGTACAGATGACGTCAAAATAAGACGTCCTCTTGACGTCTTGCGTTGGTGCAAGTTGTCGTCTTATTGACGTAATTACAGGACGTAAAAAAGACGAAAACCACGACGTAAATATCACGTAATTTTTACCACTTTCTGCTATCAGGGCAGTTTCCCACCTTAATTCTCTGACAAGCAAAAAAAAATTCAGTCTAAAAGGGGGGCACAATCGACAAAAGGGCGGATCCTTTATGGCCAAAATGAATACTTTTCTTCCAAATGGGGGGGGGGGGCATGGGCCGGAAGTGGCCCCCCTTGGATCCGCCACTTACGGGGATTTCCGAATCAATAGCTACATAGCTACATCAATGTCGCGTTATACAGTGCGTCCCAATAAAAAGGAAACCGGAGTTGTCAGTTATTTTCCCAGTAAAATAGAACAATTCATGTCATATGATATATATCATCATAAAGTTTAGCTCTTCCTCTTTCTTTTGACACCTAATATGACACTTAAAATTAATGCATTGATGAGCAAGGAGAGTTTAAAATGTGAATGTCAAAATCAACTTGCACAGAATAAGTGGTCAAGATTGGAAAGGATGCAGCAACGTTGGTTAACAAAGGGAGGGCTCATTAGCAATTCTTTGGTGTTCTTTTTATGTTTCTTTCACCAAATTTCTCAATGAGAATGAATACGGTTTTAAGCACAAGCTTTTCACTTGCTTGCCTGACCATGCAGCCAACAACACAGCAAAGAGTTTTCCTAGTAACCGAATGGAACCGCACTGGAAGCCTTCAGGAAGTTGCCCAAGCTTTCCGTCGTCGGTTTCCTGATCGGAATGTTCCGTCAAAGTCAACGATCTGGAAGAACGTTCGAAAATACCAGAATGAAGGTACAAGTTTGAACCTCAACAAAGGCCGATCTGGAAGGCCAAGGTCAGTCCGAACAGAGGACAACATTGCCGCAGTTCAGCAGGAAGTAGCTGCAAATCCCCATGTCTCGACGAGAAGAAACGGACTTGGCATGTCAAGGTCTTCCTACCACAGGATCATCCGACTGGACGTGCAATGGTATCCTTACAGGATACGCATTCGGCACCAACTAATAGAAGGAGACATGCCCATACGACTCTGATATTCCCAGTGGTTGCTGGATCGTGGCCCAAGGTTTGTTGAAAACCTCATCATTGGAGATGAAGCGCCCTTCTTCATAAACGGCAAGGTCAATAGCCACAACATCCTGCAGTATGCTCCAATCCACAACCCACCACTGTTCCACTACGATGTCAACATCAGTCGCGAGAAGGTTTCCTTCTGGGTAGGACTCTGTGGTAATGGATCGTTGATCGGACCCTTCTTCTTCAACGGAAATCTCCATGGAGAACGCTACATCTTATCAAAGAAGGCATCGTTCCAGAACTTGATCAATACTTCGTTTGCCAGCCTGATGGGAGCTTCGAAAGAGTCTGGTGGGTACAAGATGGAGCACCGACTCATCGAAGATTAGTCGTCAGGGAGAGACTGCAGGAACTCTTCAACAACAGAGTCATCGTGTTGAATCATGATTTCGAATGGCCTCCCAGGTCACCAGATCTCACCCCGTGTGACTTCTGTCTTTGGGGCTTTCTGAAGAGTAGGGTCTACACCTCCCCACCACGAGACAATACTGACCTGCGTAACAGGATCGTGAGAGAGTGTGAGGCACTGCGGCACCAAGAACCCGTGATTCGCCAGGCAGTAGGAGCCATGAGGGGCAGAGCACAGGTGTGCGTGGACAGGCATGGTGGACATGTTGAGGGACGTTGGGGATAGAGTTACACGGTCCAAGATTTATGAGTTGCTCTTGTAAAGGATGAAATAAAAAGAAATAAAACTTAGTTTCATCGTTTGTTTGTGTGTCGTTATTCGGTGTCACAATTAGGCATCACAATTCTTTTAAGTGGAAAACAAGAGAAGACAGCAAGAGAGCAAGTTGAGATATGCAAGAGATTGAAAAGATTGAGGTTAGAATATCATTGAAATGAAATAAGAAGGTTGAAACGAATTGAAGATAACTTAGTTAAAGAATGTTAAGGATTGAATAGAAATCGGGAATGAAAAATGGGGATGCATGGAGACTGTGAAAATGAAAAAAGCGAAAAGATGCAAATAGCCAGAAATGATTCATAAAGTGAAACAAAATGTATTACATTAAAAGCAAAAAGAAAAACCTGAATTAACAGAAACATGAAAACTGTAACAGAAACAGAAAACCAAACACAAGAAAGAAGATACTTAAGACAAAACAGAAAACGTGATAACAACATGAAGGGAATTGAAAACAAACTCGAATAATCTGCATTAAAACGTTCGCACCAATATTCTGTGCAAATCGCTTCTTACATTAAGCTGGTAAAATTTTTCTAAGTCGGTCAAGCATAAACAAATCTTCGTGTACAATGTATTTGGTATCACATAAAAGATGAGACTTTATTCTTACTAAAAGTGTCCATGTTTTATTCCAATCCTATTTTATTATCAAGATATCTATCTCCAAAAACGGGTTTCCTTTTTTCTGGGACGCACTGTATACATTATTGGGTGATTAAGGTAATGGTGTTTGAAATGTAGATTGTAGTCCTGCGTAAGGGGTTTCGAAATATACAAAACACGACATGGTGATGATATGATTATCAAAAGAGCAAACACTGCGCAAAATGATAATGATGATGTTTGGCAGCATCATTACAATCATTACAGCTAAGTACTTTGACCATTTGATGGTCTTATGCTGATAATAGAAATGACATACAATAGATAATAGAGTACCGTAGTCCAAAGATAAACGTTGAAGTGAGAATAAGTAATCAAAGTGATCAAAATTCGAGAATTTCTTCGCCATAAAAATGCACTCAGTCAAGGACACAGAATGACCTATATCATATCATAATTCATGTTCATATGTTTTCAGGCACAAAGTCTTTTAACGCATGGCCTACAGGAACTGTGTTGTATATGCATTAAAGGGAAAGGCCACCCTGATAACAAGTTGATTTTAAAAGAAGTGAAAGTTTTCAATTTTGAACTTGAAATTTAAAAAGTTATCAATTTTTGAAGTTGTAATAAATCAAACACAAATTGGCAGCTCCCTGACGTATCTTGCGAGCGAGCTCCTCTCCCATTTGCCCTGTATCCAACTTTTATTATTAATTTCAATTTTCTCTGAAGAAATATATCCAATTATATAACATGCACCTTAGATAATACTCATTGCTCATATGTTTTTACACAAAACTTGTTTGAAACAAATCTATTCCTTCATCAAAACCTAAGAAATTGACAATTCGTGAAATTTTCTGTACTGAACAAATGGGAGAGAAGTACGGCACGGAGTTGCCAGATTGTGTTTGATTGAGTACAACTTCGAACATTCATAACTTTCTTATATTTAATCGGATTTTGCTTAAAGATGTCACTAATCTGTTTCTCTAATTTTTCTTCTTTTTATCAAATCAAATTAATACCAGGATGCACTTTCCCTTTTAACCTGTGGGAATGAGAGGGAGTCAACGGGCTGTGTCGATACACTTACGCTGCCCTACGATGTGCTTACGCTGGCCTACGTGGTAATACGCTGAGGGACGCATAGGGGTACCTGAGATGGACGCAAAAAATTAAACATGTATTGTCGCGTACTTTCGGCGTACGTAGAGCACTGGACGCAGAAGCTACGCCGATCCTGCGCGTAATTTGGGAGTACTCTGTACGCCGCACAACGCAATTCTACGCAGCCCCGATGTGAAATGGGCTTTTTATTAGTCATATGAAATATAAATGCGAAACGGATTATACAAGCAGAACCAGAAGAGCATTAACTAAATTAACCCGTTGACTACGGCAACTGCCCTGATAGCAGAAAGTGGTAAAAATTACGTGATAATTACGTCGTGGTTTTCGTCTTTTTTACGTCCTGTAATTACGTCAATAAGACGACAACTTGCACCAACGCAAGACGTCAAGAGGACGTCTTATTTTGACGTCATCTGTACACTGTAAAAACTGAAGTGCTATAGCACTTTTTGAGGGCATGCATAGGAACTACACTCAGAGTGCTATTGAATGCACACAGCGTGCTATTTCAGCACTTTCACGGGAGCTGGACCGGCTCCTTAAACTGCTAAACATTCATAAAAAAATGATTTGGGCGAGCTTCGAACCAGGGTCCGCTGATCGAGAATTGCTGGCATTACCGCTAGACTAACTCACATTGTACGATTTAGAGCAGATCATATTGTTACATAGTGAATTTACGACACCACATAGTTCATGTTATCTACTTGACTCCCATGACTAAACTGGATTGCAAGAAGCATTCGTTAGTCCATCGGTAACGTCAGCGCCTCTCAATCAGCGGAACCTGGTTCGAGGCTCGCCACGGTCACATTTTTTTTTTTTTTTTTTTTGCTGGTAAATTAGCACACTACAAGTGCTATAAACAGCATTTCAGGTGCAGTCACTATACATGCCCCTAAAAGTAGCACTTTAGTTTTTACAGTGTACAAGACGTAGAGATGACGTCAAAACAAGACGTCCTCTTGACGTCTTGCGTTGGTGTAAGTTGTCGTCTTATTGACGTAATTACAGGACGTAAAAAAGACGAAAACCGCGACGTAATATCACGTCATTTTTAACACTTTCTGCTATCAGGGAAGAGGAATGAAGACGTAGAGATGACGTCAAAATAAGACGTCCTCTTGACGTCTTGCGTTGGTGCAAGTTGTCGTCTTATTGACGTAATTACAGGACGTAAAAAAGACGAAAACCACGACGTAAATATCACGTCATTTTTTAACACTTTCTGCTATCAGGGCGGGTGGTCTCTCTATTAAGCCCATAAAGTAGTCATGGGCTTAAAGGAGTACTCCGGCCTGAAAATAAGATTAATCGAATGAATAGAGTAAAATTAAACAAGCAAAACACTGAAAATTTCATCGAAATCCGATAAAAAATAACGAAGTTATTGAATTTTTAAGTTTTGCATTATTTTGGGAAGCAGTTCTATGCATGTCATCATGAATATGTAATGAGTGAGCTGATGATGTCACGTCCCCACTTTCCTTTTTTAACTATATTATATGAAATCTTAATTATTTCATTTTTTCATACATGTCTATAAAAAATATCTCCCTTGTTACAAAATAAGTTACAGCAATGATGAACTTACACATTAAATAAGGAGTCAGTCTTTTTAGTTATAGGCTTGGATCAGAAAATTTGAAAGAGAAGCAGAAAATAGGAATCAGAGAGATGAAGGGGCGCCCTAATGTTGACAAATAATATATCAAGTCTTCGATGAGTAAGTAATAGTAAAGTACAATACATAGAACATCGATTACAATAGGTACGTTCACACATAGAGCGATAGCATCGATGCTATCGAGGTGTCGATGCTATTTTGGTGAAGACCAGATAGTGTCGAGACCAAACGCTGTCTGAACGCAGATAGTCACGAGATAGAAGCGAGTTTCCAAACTATTCTTGCAGCGAGTTTAGCAGGAGTAAATCTCAGGATCCAGCGACAAAGCATCGACGCTTTGCGGTAGACCACCCACCGCGCTCGTGACTATTTGTCGTGTGAGCGCAATCGCTGCTATCTTCACTCGCTGCTATTATAATTCTATCTGTTTCATGTGGTGCTATAATATAATGCAATGTATGTATTCATGTGATGTACCCTCTTCCCTACTTTTTTTTTCTATTATCATTCTGTCTGTTTCATCTGGTACTGTAATGTAATGTATGTATTCATGTGATGTATATAGGGGTATAGTAGGGTATAATGTGTATACTGTGTGGTAAGGAAGGGTTGTTGTTTTTTTTTTTTGGGGGGGGGTTCCTTCTTTTTATCTTTTTCTTTTTTATATATGTGACCAGGCACCACAAAACCACCCAAAAGTCGCACTGTGTGATTTTCAGTTAGAGATCAATCAATGTGTTTTGGTTGGCATGCATGGTCAAATTTTAGTTTTGGGTATTTCCTGAAAGAGTATACTTTTTTCTAAGTAATCTAAAATGTGGAGGCACCAAACAATCTAGAAGTGGTATTTTTGCCAGCTTTTTATCAGACTTATGTGTGTCTTCTCTGGATTTTGTTGTATTACTTTTTTTTTTCACGACCCTGAATACTTGTCTCATTTTAATCTCCCATAAATGAGTAAGTTCTTGCATTGATACTTGTGCACTATGATAAACAGGATATGTCTATGTAGTATGCCAAGTTTTAGGACAATCTGATAATCCCTTCATAGAAATTTTCATTGAGTTCTAATCCTCCATTTGTCACCTTAGCACAACACTTTGCAAGTCAGAGTGCTTCAATAGACTGCAAACTTTAAACCCTTATTAAGAAGTAACATTATGAGGGACTGTGCATTCTTCTCTTTGTACATTGAGTTATGAACATCCAATGAGTTATATATCATTTTAAAGCTGAGAATCTGCTCTTTCAGAATCAGACCTTACCTAAAGTATGATGTGGTCTTTAGATATTGATTTACATGTGCTTACCAGAGAATATAGTATGCATGCATGTGCTTTATTTTGGCATAAGATTGGAGTTCAGTCAATTTTGACATGTACAAGGTTTATTTAAAATTAAGTATTATAACACATGTATTTGCTACTAAGTAGCAAATACATGTGTTATAATACTTAATTTTAATACCATATATTTTATTTTCATTTGTAATATCGATAATACAATCAAGTCTTGATTGTATTATCGATATTACAAATGAATATTTATTGTGTTATTATGTTGATTTATGAAGACATATAACTTCCGCGCGTTTGACCATGCATACCAATTATACTCGGGTCACTCAGTGTGGCGCAGTAATTATTGTTTTGGCAGCGGGTGAGCGATGAATAGTCACTAGTGGGTGATAGAAGCAAGTCGATCACGGCCTGTCTGAACGTACTGGAAATATTTTTGAAACTTACATAGCATCGATGCTATGTACTACGTGTGAACATAACTAATGTAAACGTAAATAAAAGCATCCTTTGAATTATGTACCTTGGAATTCATGCATCTTTAAAAGGAGAATTTGCTTTACTGCCATTTTAAACGAATGTGGTGTTTGCAAATTACGGATATTTTGCGGAAGAGAATTCCAAATATCTGGACCGCTATGTCTGATTGATTTATGTGCTAACGCTGTGCGGGGATTGACTAAATTTTTTTTTTATGCCTGCCTGGTGGGATAGGAGTGAATGGTGCTGTTATGCTGAAACATATAATAAAATACAAAAGAAAAAGTGGGGATATGATATCATCAGCTCACTCACTGCATATTCATGATGATGTGCACATAATTGTTTTACCAAAATAATGCAAAACTTAAAATTCCATAACTTCATTATTTTTCATCCGATTTCGATGAAATTTTCAGTGATTTGTTTGTTTAATTTTACTCTATTTATTCAATTCATATTAATTTCAGGCCGGAGTACCCCTTTAATATAGGCCTACTCTAACACAGTGTTAACATCCTTATGACTCTCAACATATTTAGGGATAGTGGTGCAACGAAGTTGTGGACGGTGTTGGTCACCATTTTCAGTACAAAAATAACATTTGTTTACTTTTTTAAGTTATGTTTTCTTCACATTTGACACAGTACATGTATCTAAATTGTGTATATATTTACATAACCATGATAACTATAATTGAAAAGCAAGGTGCTATAATACGGGGAAGGAGACATAGAATCCCATGAAACAAAGAGCTTGTGTTGGGTACGCCATAAAGACGGAGCAAAACCCTCTATCACGTCTATGTCTCGGAATCTGCATTCGGGCCCTGAACTGCCTGCACAATGCAGTAATGGTGACTTATTTCGCTGTTCCCTTTAAAATTCAGTTTGAATTCAGTTAGTTATCATAGCCAACCATGCAGGGAAAAGTTTGAGAGAGGTATTGCCAAAAGCGGATCCGCTCGCTATTCATAAGGACCGCTATTCATAGAAAACCGCTATACATTTAACATGCGTTATGAATAGCGGTCCTTATGAATAGTTATGAATAGTGGTCCTTATGAACGGAGGGCCTTTTGAATAGCGAGGTAATTTGTCTATGGTTTGCTCGCTAATCATAAGGACCGCTGTTCATACAAAACCGCTATTTATTTAGTCGGGCGTTATGGATAGCGGTCCTTATGAATAAGTGGTCCTTATGAATAGCGGTCCTTATGACTAGCGAGGTTACCCCGCCAAAAGAGCGCGGCTCACACGGATTCCTTTCGATTGCATCAGTATCTATACTACTCGAGCCTGTAAAGCCAAGAACCCATACGCCAGTTATTAACAGTATTGTTTGCACCGATCATTTTGCAGTCACTTTTTAAACTATATCATTCTTTCATGGCGCGCGAAAAACCGCACAATTCATTGACGCAATCGAAACGTCAGCAAAACATGACGTATATTCTGCCAATCACTTGTTAACAAATCTCCACCCATTTGTATACATTAATCTAATAATATATTTTATCTTAGAATTTTGTACATTGCGTACGTGTTAAATATAGGTTGGGAAATACCGTCGTTATCTTGAACTTTGCATCTTCCATTGTTTTGTCGGAACTCTTATCAATTCTAAATGATGATTTGAGTGTATATGAACTCCCTCCTTGCCAATATTATTCCATGACATAAGAATGTCTTTGAAAATTAAACGAATGTAACACCAAATAACGATATACTAATCATGGCCTAATTTTCAGTTAAAGATGTAAACCTTTTTGTATTAGTATAAGATCTAACAACCTATAAATATTTCGTATGAAATGTTATCATGGATGAAAGTGAAGACCCCCCCCCCCCTTTTTTTTTAACCTTCCATAATTGGTATGCGATATGCTCACATTATCGTTGCCGAGTATATGCACAAGCCCCATCGTATAATTATAATACACACATGGCATATACATAATATATGCCACCATACAGTAGCATACACCATACTGATCAAATGGAAATTATATTGATACTTTCCTGAATGAAATTCTATCTCTGAGTGGGACCAGATGTTTGCGGGCAATATACATGAATAGTGATTGAGATGTATGAGGGTACGGGTGTTTGTCTGGTCACGAATGAAAAAACAACAATTGGAATGAAATTTGGAAAGAAAAAACGATTTTCATTATTAAAGTCACTGTATAAATATGCGATTGTGGTGAATTTAATTTTTCTCGAAGTAACCTACTCTTTCGCAAGGGTATACACATGTATACTCTGGTATAGTATTTCGTCTATTCCACTTCAATAAATGTATCTCATAGTATATGCATTACTGTAACTAAATAGAAATACCTTATTCATCTCATTTTATGTTGCTTGTTACAAAGAATTATAATCAGAAAAAGCACCCTTTCTATTCCAATGATAAAAACACACGGTAGCACAGTGAATTTCGAAAAATAAACCTTAGGCAATTTCACTGACCTGGTCCAGCACTTTTTTGAAATGTGCGAAATTAACAATGAAGTATTACGTAATCCGAACATGAATTTTCTCGGATTAACAATAGGTTATAGACATTTCTCTTGAGTTAACTTCTCGAAAATCTCTATTTCCTCCGGTAAAAAAAACAAAAGCAAACTTTGTTTCACCATATGAAACGAGGAAAGGGATATATTGTTTTTAATTTGGGTGCAGAGTTCTCTGTATGTGACATCACAATGAGGGCCGCATTTGCCCAACTACAGATTGGCGATTTTGTAAATGATATCAACATAAAAAATCTTAACTTTCTTATTCCCTTTTTACCCATATTCTCCGATAATTTTGACTGAACTGTTTCTATGTTCTTTCTGCTTCGATTCAAGTCAACTTTCTTCGAAGGACTGTCCGACTGATTCTTTTTGCCTTTTTGCCTTTTTATTGACTCACACGGTATAACCAATATGTGAATCGAGACATTCTTTAAAAAAAAACAAGGAAATAAGGAAATGACATGAATACAAGTTTTATAACCATTTGTTTTATATGATCCGAATTGAGCCCTTGGCCGTTGACGTACGTCCGGCAACGATACCATGCCAACAGAGTCATGAAAAGTTATTACCCGTTCTATGATATACACTGGAATAACATAACTCCGGTTTACTAATCATAAAAGGATATTACGTCTTTTGGATCATAAATTTCATAAATTTGTCCTTCTTATGGAACCCAAACACACTACTAGTTCTGCTTTATCATCTTGCAGGTTTCTATTTGGTTTCACGAGAGAATACGTCGTTTCGGTTTATCTGAATGTGTGATCAATTGTACGTCACAAAAATATGAACTATAGAGCGAGAGTAACTACATAACCCATGGAGCTGGTGTCGTTCGGCTATATAGTGTGCCTTCATACAAAATTAAACAAACAATAATGACAGTAACAATTCCGTAACCTTTTCATTGCTTTTTATGCTTATCTTTTTATGCTTATCTTCATGTGATTGACTGGTGTTGGGACGATATGGTGTAATGGCAGAAAAGAAAAGGAAAAAAAAAAATCATTGTTTATTTAGTGGGTGTTGGCCTGCATCTAACGGAAGGTGTTTTCAATAGTCCCAGGAAACAAGCGTTGTTAACATTTTCCGACCACTTTAACCTCATGATGGGAGGGCAGGTGGTAGGGAGCGGGGGTGCCAGGGGTCCATGTGTTCCCTCTTAACTAGATGATAGTGGCGATCACCAGGGGTGGATCCAGGATTTTGTCAAAAATAAGAAAAAAAAGGGGGCACACGAAAATTTTCTGACAAGCAAAAAAATATCAGGTTTTTTGTGGTCCACTTTTCCTCCAGAATTCTCTGACAAGCAAAATTTTAAAAAGTTATCAGTTCTAAAAGGGGGCACGATTCCAAAAAGAGGGGGCACAATGTACAATTTTTCTTTCAAGGGGGGGGGGGGCAACGCGGGCCGGTGAATCCCCCCTAAATCACTGAAAGTAATCATGATATAAAACTCATTATGATAATCGTGACAATGATGATGACCACGACGAGATAATCATGTCGATAATTAAGTTGCTTGCATAAATGTGATTGTTGAAATACATAATCAGAGAAATGAAGTTTTAGTATAGTTCTTAAGAGGCTCGCATGTGCAATGGTGTATTACGTCAACAAATTTCATTGATTGCGATGATTTATCAGAGTTGGAACTTTCTACTGGGCTTCAATATGCTAAATTTAGCACTATACGGTTATTTTCAACCATCTTGAGTCAAGAGTGCAATTGTAGAAATACATTGTATTAACAAGATTTATTTCGTTTAACAATGCCAGAAATTGATATATGCCGAATTCACTCAAAAGCACTTCACACAATTATAATTACAGGTACATTTTATTCTCCTTACATGCCTCAATAACGTCACATCAATCTTGCTGACGTATTCATAATCGAGATTGCGAATATTAGTTTCAGTTACTTAATGTGATGTAACAGTGGGAGTCAGTATTACACGATTACAAAATGGAACTGCCATTATGATTCGTAACAAATGAAAGTTCGTGGATATAGATTCAATATGTAAATGCAATGGCGGAACCGGGATTTTAAAATGGCAGGGGGAGATGAGGGGAGGGGGATGAAAATCTAAATGCATTTTTTCAACATTGGGTAAGCACGGGCGGTATATGGCTTCCCGTCCCACCAAAAAAACAGTGTGCAAAATTAGAAGATCGACTGACCTGAAAGGTAATCTATTCCTATTTCCGCTATATTACATTATTTTAATCTGATAGTGTAATTTTGTGATTTCGAGGGATATGCCACATGAATGATATATTTTTAATGATGTGTATACTGAAAAATAAATCAAGTGATAGGCGAATTGATTTATGACATAATTCATGAATGCCTTGATTACTTGATACATTGATTGATTGGCTGATCGGTTGATTCGTTGGCTCTTTGATTGGTTTGATCAAGGAGGTATAGCAAGCGCTTACCTAGTACCTCCTTGGTTTGATCAATTGACTGATTAATATTGTTTGGTTGATTTTATATTAACGATTGATTTATCAATATGCTGATTGATTGGCTGATGAAGTGATGAATTGATAGACTCTTTAACTGATTGATTGATTGGCTGATGAAGTGATTAATTGATAGACTCTTTAACTGATTGATTGATTGGCTGATGAAGTGATGAATTGATAGACTCTTTAACTGATTGATTGATTGGCTGATGAAGTGATGAATTGATAGACTCTTTAACTGATTGATTGATTGGCTGATGAAGTGATTAATTGATAGACTCTTTAACTGATTGATTGATTGGCTGATGAAGTGATTAATTGATAGACTCTTTAACTGATTGATTGATTGGCTGATGAAGTGATTAATTGATAGACTCTTTAACTGATTGATTGATTGGCTGATGAAGTGACTAATTGATAGACTCTTTAACTGATTGATTGATTGGCTGATGATGTGATGAATTGATAGACTCTTTAACTGATTGATTGATTGGCTGATGAAGTGATTAATTGATAGACTCTTTAACTGATTGATTGATTGGCTGATGAAGTGATTAATTGATAGACTCTTTAACTGATTGATTGATTGGCTGATGATGTGATGAATTGATAGACTCTTTAACTGATTGATTGATTGGCTGATGAAGTGATTAATTGATAGACTCTTTAACTGATTGATTGATTGGCTGATGAAGTTATTAATTGATAGACTCTTTAACTGATTGATTGATTGGCTGATGAAGTGATTAATTGATACACTCTTTAACTGATTGATTGATTGGCTGATGAAGTGATTAATTGATACACTCTTTAACTGATTGATTGATTGGCTGATGAAGTGATTAATTGATAGACTCTTTAACTGATTGATTGATTGGCTGATGAAGTGATGAATTGATAGACTCTTTAACTGATTGATTGATTGGCTGATGAAGTGATGAATTGATAGACTCTTTAATGGATTGATTGATTGATTAACACATTGATGATTGATATTTGATTGGTTGATTGATTAATTAATTGGTTGTTGGTTGGTTAGTTGTTCCTTAATTTTGATTGGCTCATCAATGATTTATTGATTGGTTGAATGAATGGTTAGTTGATTGATTGGTTAATTGATTGGTTGGTTGGTTGATTGATTCACTCATTCATTCATTGACTGACTGACTGACTCATTGATTGATTGAGTGATTGAGTGATTAGTGGAATTACATGATTGATGGACTGATTCTTGGTCGAACGCAGTGATGCCTCAGTTC
Organism: Heliocidaris erythrogramma; assembly: GCA_025617745.1. Taxonomy (NCBI): domain Eukaryota; kingdom Metazoa; phylum Echinodermata; class Echinoidea; order Camarodonta; family Echinometridae; genus Heliocidaris; species Heliocidaris erythrogramma. The sequence continues at coordinate 31,379,896 of CM046866.1, read as the reverse complement.
TAGTATAGTTTCATGAAATTCTTACTACATGGTGTTGTCTTCAAATACCTATTTTCAAAAAAATAAAAAATATAAAATACTCATCACAACTGATCGGATTTCAGCAGGATGACAAGATTGGCAGTACATTAATCATTCAATTTCCGGACATTGATTTATAAGCACAGGGAAATATCCATGTGAAATATCATATCTTTCATTGCCAGCCGGAGAGCTGCGTATATAATATGATAACTTGAATTTCCTTCCGATATTTCCAATAGTCTTTGGCAACGGTCAACCCCTCTTTTTCATAATGATGCTGCATTTTAGTGTTATAGGTGCAGGCCTACTTCAGATATGCAGCTCATTTTAAGACATTTTTGAAATAATACAATAATAATTTTGAACACATTGCATAAGTTTGTCTTAATTTTTCTATCACAAATAAAATACGCAAGGTAATTATTTAAAAGGACTGGATCGTGGGCATGTGTAAAGCATTGGTAATATTATGAATGGACATGGTCTGTTATAGAGACGAAAATATATATTTCACAAGATACTGTAACTATTTATCACCCCACTTGCTGCCCTTAATTAAAAAAAAACAACTAATGACAGGTCAATCTTCACATATCGACTTACCCATGAGTATAGTCTTTCCGATCTAGAGTTACTCTTGAAATTATCATGATTATATAATAGACGATATCTGTTTCCTGGGTTCCTGACCCGTGTACGTGATATATAAGCCGTACCATGTCGTTTATGCAGCCAGGGAAATGTATAGTTAGACCGGGGGTAAAATGACACGGAGGAAGGCATTACACCAACAAAAGTGACTAAGATTTGTCAATCCGAATTCATTTAGTAAACGAAGAAGCTTGATGGGAGGAATTTTAATTTGTCAACAAATTTTTAGGCATTTTACTCCCAGTGTTAAAGATCGTATGCTCGATCTGTAATGAAAAACACAAGTCAGAAAAAATTGGAACCCGCGGGATTCGAACCTGTCATCTACTGCTTGCCGGGCAGCGACTTAACCACCAGGCTATTCTGGTTCACGGCCAAGTCACGGTGAACTGGAATCAAATACCCAAGATCCTCTTCATTTATTTCGTAAATGTATCCAATTATATCTTGATCTGAAGAGTTATCTACCACAAAATATCACGCACTTCAACTATGCCACAATACACAAACGATTTCATAACTTAAAGAGCATTAGCATACATGCTACTTTGCAAGTATAGGTCTATAGCTTTTCAGGGAACTAAAAAAAAACAGTGGCTACTCATGAACTTTAATAAATGTATCAAATAACACACATCAATCATGTCAATGCTTTTTAATACGAAATATTCCACTTTCCCTTGTTGTAGGCTATAACCTACGAAATCGATGAATGCGATGTAAAGTTATGACAGATATATTTTAAATTCTAACCACAATGTATAGTTATGATTGAAGTCCATCATCACAGTAAATAACACTTCTTTTTGTTTCATGGGAGTGAGCCTGTAACAAGGATGTTTGGCTTGATCGGCCTCGCTATACGGGAAACAAGTGGGATAACATTCTAAGGTTAGACAAGGTGGAGTTCCAGCAAAGGTGGAAAGTAATTTGTGAGCTTCGTCATTAAGTTTGTTTGGAAGAATATCACAGTAGAAATATTTGTCAGAAAATTTTGTGAATATTGAGCCCCCTCCCTCACGAAAATCCTGGATCCGAGGAGGTGTACCTCTTCAAAATGTCCTCACATTCGAAATATGACGCGAACTTTCCTCATTGCCACATGTGTGTGTGTAGTCCCATGTAGTCACTGCTGTGTGCAGTGCATGCATGTGATTTTCAACAAGATTGTCAGTCATTTTCTTATTTTCATCACGCTTCCAAAAATATGTGTGCACCAATATTCACAGATATGTACTACTACTTAATCGACCTTTCCCAATTGCTTCGCAAGCAAGCAGTGAAACTCCCATCTCCTTGTTCCCGACAGTCACCCTTTCACAATGTTATTACCTGACTAGAAATCGTTGTTGTTGATTAGTGTTATATGGCAATCAGTCAAGTTTGACTATTATCACCAACAAATTTTGTTCGTTATTTTTTTAAACAGACTTAATCGTCTAAATAACATAATTGACTTCAATTTTTTTTTGCTAGTTATATATATTTGAAAATTATTATTATTATTTTTTAAAGATAAAATGGTATCATGCCAGGTTTACCGAGTTCTAGATTGGCACCGTCCTGACAAACCTGCTCGTGTTTTGTATACGAAGGTTTCTCAGAAACAAGTTTCCTACTTTAGCTGTAACATTATATAATGTTAAAGGTGCTGCAATTTATTGTTACAGTGTCTACATATTTATATCCACGCTTATTTATTAAAAATAACATTAGATAACGTCAACCAAAATAATAATTTCTGATGAAAAATATGTCTCTTTAGTATTTCTTTATTCTTTTAGATGCTCTTTACACTTAATCAGACACTGACGCATGTAGATGTAATTATCTACAACCTTACGTACTTTTTAGGGGGGGGGCGGGGTAAATGTATTTTACTCATATGTTCGAATTTGCTATCGATAATAGTACTTCAGGAGGCAAACTTTTACGTGGTTGGTCTAGAGAGCTTGGCCCTGTTCCATGAAAGTCGTTATCAATAACAACTGCCCCATTTATATGACAAATTTGCTCTCAGCCAATCAGATTCAAGGATTTCAGTAGCTTATAACAATTATTGTAACTTGTTATTGATAACAAGTTTTATGAAAAGGGACCCTGGGCTTATAAAGAATTGCAATTGATCCGTATTGATCGCAAGTCCTCTGATTAATTGCAAACTTACAAACACCTATAACTCGTGCGATTTATATCAAGTTGCAATTAATTTGAATGGATTGTTATACATAAAAGACGGGACGCGACCCATGCCTCAATTACATTTTGGCACAATCTATCGTGGTGATGTCGGATGTTGTGTCACTTCCTGTTCAATACATTTAAAGGGGAATTAAAGCATGTAAAGCGAAGGTTATGTTCTGGAGAAAAACAGTGAAAATGATGTAAAATGATGTAAATGATGTGTGAGCTTTCTCATTCCTTATGTGTCAATTTGGAAGAAGATCATTGTAGAAATATCCCCTGAAAAGGATTGCTCTTCAAATGTCCTCGTATCCGAAATATGACAAGAAATATATAGCTGAAGCGTTCGGGTCGAACATTCATGCCACATGACTTGTGTATAATCCCATAATACCCATTTCTGGGTGCAGTGCATGCAAGTTTTCAGTGAGTTTAGGTCAATTTCTTATTGTTTCGATGATTTCATGTCTGTAGAACAGACCTTTTGTCACGAAAAACATGTAAAATATGTTCCCTGTAATGTATCAATAATCTCCCCAACTGCTTTCATTTGTTTCATGTGGTCATGCATTCATTGAAAGAGGTCTATGAATATGAAATATGATTAGAAACTCGACAGCTTTCGACATTCAGAGCAGAATTTAAAATAGGGGAGAAAGGACAGATGAAAAAAGTGGGGGAATAAAATATAGTCCCCATTCACTGTTGTACACAAGAGCGTCTATGTGGATTACGAAAAGGTGAGTCACCTTCCTCTTGTATATGAGTATTAAAAAAAAAAATCAATTTTTTGACCATTATTGCTGTAGCCCACAGACCCTGTAGGGTAAAGTCGAAAATATCGATATGACCAGGTCAGGAGGCTCAAGAAAATCATTGAACAATAAAAGCTTTCTCTGATCTAGACTGTATCCTGTATGCATGATCGCATCACAAGGCATGGTTGTCAAGGAGTTGATGTCTCTCAGAAAGATCACAGTCAAGCATGTTTCTGCGAATCCTTTCGCGTGAATGAAGATGATTGCTTTCTTGCTCGCTAAATATAAGACCCCTCCCTATGCAGCATCCCACATTGTATATAGCCTTAATTCTCTTGCATTTCATTCACCGAGCTTCGAAGACTATAGAGGCCCCCCCCCCCCCCCCCAGCCTTTTTGCAGCGCAATACGGGGGGATAAGAATATTTCATGGTCATGATATAGTAGTAATGTTGAAGTTAAGATATAGAATTTGACCTTAGTCTTTTTCTTCTTCTTCTTTTTTTTTGTGTGTGTGTCATTTTTTTGAATACATGTATCCCCTAATTAGCCCTAACAATGTTAAAAAGAAAGAAACAGAATTTTGAAAGAGAATAAGCCAAAGTTGTTCCAGATAAAAGAAAGTGATTTGATTTCATGCTCACATTGTTCCTATATTCGTTATATCTTACATTGTACACCTTGGTTATAATACATGATGAACCCTCTCGCCCAGTCTAAAGCAAAGTCATTTATTGAAATACCATGAATTTGACTGTTTATGAAAGGCTCTAAACCAGAAATTTAACAGTATTGTATTGGGCATAGTAGAACTAATAATGTACCGCTTTGGAAAAGTCGTATTGTCTATATACAGGTTCGAGCCCCGTTAGGACACTAATGTCATTTGGCAAGACACTTATCTACAGTTGCCACTATCCACCCAGGTGTAGACGTAGCACCGAATTCGGTAGCCTTAAGTTAAAGACGGAGTAATATTAGAACCTTGCGTGGTGGTATGCAATAATGTAAACGAAGCATGCAAATTGATATTGAGCAAGTTCACTATTTTGTCTCATACATTACCGAACACATTTAAGATTTGGGTATGTCTGATCAAGGAGTTATAACTCCTTGGTCTGATTACTGTATCAAGTTTATAGCTCTACCAGAGCTTTGAAAAGACAAAATATCAAGTGAAATGATATTTCATATCAATTCATATTCACGATTCTATGATACAGTTACATAATACTTAGGAAATTCATGAGACATAATTGGACTTGCCCATTATCATTCGATTTGATTTGATTTCATATTCATTTACTTTCCTAGACATCATCATAAACTTACAATCTTTCAACATGAACATAAAAATAATCATACATAGAAAAAAGGGACGTCATAAGCAAAGCTATGAGCTGACGTCCTCATCACAAATGATCGTACAACGAATAAACATATGCAAATAATGCATTGTGGAAAGCAGTATCTGCTTAATTGATGCACGTATTTTGACTCTACATGCACGCAGTATGCACCATGCATACCATTTTACCCTTGGAGATAAGAGTTGAATGTACTTTCCTTTTTTCTTATATCTTGTATGTAGGCCTTGGCCAATCTCACCTTAAATTAAACAGTACTAGATTTTCTTGTCCATATCTCTTTCTTTTACTACGTTGTATTTCTTCATCTTATCCTCCTCTATTTATTCCTTGTCTTGTATTTCCTATTTTCCCTTTCCCCCTCCCCTTCCCCTTGTCCTCTAACTGTAACCATGGCAACAACGTTAACTCTAACCAGGGATAGGCAACATAATATAATATACACCCGTCTAGATCTGTTTCGAACATATAGCAGACATAAATCAATTTGGATACCCTGCATCGTCTTAGTATTTCTCTCACAATCAATTGATCCATTGATTTTTAAATCCAAACATACTGTGACCGCCAAGGTAGTAGGAGAGCGTAAAAGGAGCATTGGAGGCACAAATCAATAATGCAACGGCAAACGTGATGAATAATGACAAACTGTAGACGACTTTGTGATTTGAAAGGTTCCATTATTATACCGGGGGCACTCGTTTTTCCGAAGGTTCGTTTTTCCGAAGGTTCTTATACTTCCGAAGGTTCATAATTCCGAAACACAAAATTCCCATACCAAGGGGTTCTAATTCCGACAATGAAATAGGGTTCATAATATCGAAGGTTCGTTTATGCCGGAGGTTCGTAATTCCGAAAATGAAATAGAGTTCATTAGTCCGATGGTAGATAATTCCGAAAACGATGCAGGGCTCTATTACATTTTAAAGCAATCGAAACAATAACCTGAACAGAAATGCATTTAATTGTTATCTACATAATTTTACAACACTTTGTATGATGAATGTGTGCATTTTGTATAGACGATGCAAAGAAAACCAAATTAAGAATACTTAATATGTAGAGGTCATCACGAGTGCATCTCTATCATGAATGGCGTAGCGCGGGTCCAGCAGTTGTATCATATGGGGAGACCTGGTGGATGAAATGGGTTTTTTTAGAGACCATGAAGAGAGGGGGGGGTGTAGAAGTGGTCGTATAAGCATTGTTTTCATATAGCTTTCCCCCTCTCACTATCCTTCTCTCTTTTTTATCTTTCTTTTGTTCGCTGTTCGATTTGGGGCGCACGTGTCTCCCTGCCCCCTGCCCCCTGTAGGTACGCCACTATTAAGCAAGTAACGTAATTATGTGATGCTTCAAATGTTGGTAATGTTCGTGATGTCATGTGAACCATGTCGATTTTAATTAACATTTCAAGAAGCGGGGAACTTAACCTTCACTTTCCAAAATGCACAGCTGGGTTTCATCTCCTCTCTCTCTCTCTTTCTCTCCCTCCGTCACTCCTCCCCACCCACCCCCCCCCCCCTTCCCCGCGCGCTCTCTCTCTACTGAGCATGAACATGTGATCATAAGACTGAAGGGGGGCAAATATAGCAACCTATTCTACCTTCACTGTTTGTCCGTAGTTTTTCATCTGTGCACTACATGGAGATGGTTGATTTTCCCAAGTGATAATACGTTATAACTTCCACTTCACTTCAGTTCAACTTTATCTGATCATGCACAAAAATAAAGATACATTGGCATAAAAATCATTTTCCTGCTGTTTCGGCAAATACATGTATACAAAACCTCAATAATTTAGCGTACTATAAATTCATATAAAATCAGAAATAAATATAACACACAACAGCACATGAATACTGATGATTTAACATAACAGTTTTGCATGACAAGAGAAAGAAAACACACAACAGAAAAAGACGGCATAAGGCAGAGGAAACCAGATTTTTTGCTTAGTGAAAAGTGGCAAGTCATGCATGTGATTACAGCATTATAACATTTACGGCATTATAGTTTTGAATTCTAATCCACATAAATTACCAAACAGACGAGATTGTGGCCTTGAGGATTTAATGTACCATAAATGTATACTTCAGCACGCCATTTATACTTTGCTAATACAAATGTTAATTTGAAAACGATTTTTTTTTCCTTCAAATTGTACACCCTGCTAAAATATAAAACGAAGTTTTGTTGAGAAATTGCAAATAGATATGTCATGTACATGTACTACATTGGTCACGTAACTGCATTCATAAATAATATTATAGACTGAAAAAGGATAAGAATTTAGAGGTGCTTTCAACTCGGGTATAAGGAGCATAAGACAAATAATTGACACAGACATATAACCAAAATCATTATCTATGTTATCACTATTATGTATAAGGCAGATTAGCAAAGTATAAATGGATAGAGTCATCTTCAAAATAATTCCATAACTCGCAATTACCCCTTAATCCGTCATTGTACAATGTCATGGCATGTATAAGAAATTACCCTCCTGAATCTATTGGTTCTGACTCTTGGTAACCTAACACGATGCAGAGGATGAATCTCATCTTCAATGATGCTGTTGAATTTATCAATAACAGCTGATTCGGCTATTTCTTCAAGTTGCTTTACAGGTAAGCTATGTACCTTATATACTTGCAGTTTTCATTACCCTTATATAGTTTCATTTTTTAAATGAAACTAATAAGGGTAATGTGTCTGGTTCTTTCTATGGACTTACTTAAAAGTAATTCCATAGGAAGAACCAGACAAGGCAGGAGAAAGAGATGACTGGTTTGATTATGCTATCATAGAAACGGGAGAGTCTTCCCTTTTTTTACATTCATTGATTTTAATTTCCTTTGGAGATAACCTCTGGTTAACTCTTGAAACAATGGTTTGGGTGTTGGTATTCCAGCTGAAACCACTATCAATGTGGGTTCCTATATATTAAATGTAATCCGAAACTAAAATATCATTTTGATCAATAGTCAATGGCAAAATAACATTATCCTTTTTCCTGAAATCCGCAATCATTTCTTTCGTTTTCTCTGTATTCAGGATCAGTGACATTTGTCAACAAAGTCATCGACCTTGGTTCATTATACATGTTTTTTTTTCTGTAATTAGACCTGTTCACAAAAAAATGTGTTAAAATTGACCCTAAAGCATATTTATGCACAGGATAAAATAGCGAAAAATCAAATAATATGGAACCCCTCCTCCTCAATTTGAAAAAAAAAAATCCTAACGAGAAACTAGGAATCCATTTTATTTGGCCTTACTATTGAATGCTCCTCTTACAAGCTGGAAATTGGAAAGTAAACATAAGCCCACCTGGGAATGAACCATCGGATCATCATAACCTTGAGCGAATAATGATAATGACTTATTATTTGAATAAGGGCAAACCCTTTTTGTTTGCTCATAGCACGTACTGCAGCATAACCAAGGCCATATCATTTTTTATAATAATTTTCACGTAATAAATCATTATTAAAGAGGAGGTTGAGTTCTGGGAAAATATAAAGTGAAAAATAATTTGTGAGCTTTCCTCTTTCCTTTTACATCAGTTGGAAGAAAATCATAGTAGAATTAATGTCCCCTGAAAAGTTCATTCATGCCTCATAATGGGAGCAGCCCCATATACCCATTTCTGTGTACAGTGCATGTGCTTTTCAGCGACATTGGTTCAATTTCTCATCATTTTGATACACACCAATTCCCATGTAGACATGATCAACCTTTCCCAATTGCTTTCTTTCACAATTCAATCTCATTACCAGAACTCAACTTTATCTTTAAGTATGTTGTTTGGTGTCTCATTTTAATCACATTATTCTATTCCAATCTGCTAGATTTTAACAAAATAAACTGCTTCAGGATGTCACTATGGACCAGTGGCGGATCCAGGATTTCTTGAGGGAGGGGGCTCAATATTCACCAAATTTTCTGACAAGCAAAGAAAGAAAGAAAAAAAAGATCCTCAGCATTTTGGGGCCCCTTTTTAACTCCAAAAATCTCTGACAAGCAAAAAAAAATCCCCTGGATCCGCCACTGCTATGCACTCTGTACCTGCAGCGCAGACTTAATAAAAGTGTTTTCAAAATGTTCGACAGAATGAACATTCTCATGTCCAATAGATAGAGTGATAGTTGGGTTTCCCCCACCGTTGTTGTTGTTGTTATTTGTTTTTATTTGACAATTAGTCAAAACTGCCTATTTTTGCCACAAATTGTATTTAAAAATTCATTAAAGAAAATAATTATTTTCTTTGAAAAGGTACAATGTATTTTGTTAAAAACTATAGTTAGAAACCAAAGGCATTCGTTATAGCCTCACTTCAAGATACTTATGATAATTTTTAATGACCTAAACATTATTGTTGAGACTTTATTTAACAAGGAGTGTGAGAATTTCTCCCATCCCCATTCAGTCTTTCCCTCTCGCTTCTTATAGAGTTTGGACAATGTGGCACTCTTTTTTTAATGAGGCCATCCAAACTTGCCCCCCCCCTAACAAAATAACCTGGTACCGCCCCTTATGCTAACAATCACTAGTGGTATTCAAGATAGCATTTCAACATTATTTTCTTCACTGAATATAAAAAAGGCACAACTTAAGTGGAAGAAAAACGAGACCATGCGATTTCAGGATATGACAACTTGTCGAAATACTAGAGTTTCAAAAGTCCTCATAATATATGTTATTATTTTATTAATTAAACGTAGATTTTACTTCACTGAACTTTAAGATGAACATCCAAAGAGCCAGAAAGATATTAACTCCTATACATTCACATGAAGTTAACGCCTTCTGGCTCTCAAAGGGGCTGAACGACGCATGCTCCTGCGATAATAGCCCGCTTCTGTAATGTATACAAATTTATGCACATATATTTTCTGAGCATCGAGTGACGAGCTATTCCATGAACCTGCTTTTTATAAATGAGCCTCAATGCTTGGAATCAGTTTGCATACATTATTTGTAGCTATGTCCGGCAAGCTTTCAGGTTGTCAAGAACAACCTTTGTTTGAAGGGTATGCATAAAATTTGCATACATTACCGAAGCGGTCTATTGCCCCGAAGTCACTTCCTTACACTAACCAGGGGGGCGGGGGTGTTTCATAAAGCTGTTCGTAAAGTTACGAATGACTTTACGAACGACTGGAACATGTTCTTGGGTGCTATACTAATCAGATTCTCAATCATTTAGCACAAGAACTGATCACCAGTCGTGGGTAAAGTCGTGCGTAACTTACGAACAGCTTTATGAAACACCTCCTGGACCTAAAACTCTGAACCTAACCCAAAAAGAAAAATCACAAGTAAAACCAAGGAGTTAACCCCTTGGTAAAACCCTAAACCTATATCTCTGGCTAAATAAAGCTTCTATAGCAATTGTCATCTGAGCAAGTCATGGTGGATAACCCCCAGCAGACATGCTACATGCTAGATAAGTTTTAAAAAGTTTGGTGGCTTATTTTACCCGACTGCTAAGAAAGCATGTGTGTGCTTGTAAATATGCAACAAGGGGGACCGACGTCTGGCTCTCCGAGGGAATTTGGTAATGAGGATTAACGCCTTATGCTTAGGTCAGACGGACAGATACGCGCGATACGCATGTCTGCGGATGTGCATCCGTAAAAATCCGTAGAAATCCGCAGCAATCCGTATCATGCGTATCATCCGTAAGTGCATCCGTAAAAATCCGTGGGAGTGCGCAGGAATCGAGGTCTTCCGCGAAAAAGTTTTGAAAATCTCAAAATTATTTTAAATTTCCCGCGCAAGGTCTTTTGCGCAGAATTTAGGTAGAATTTGCGTATTGTTCCGTATCATGCGTATTGATCCGTATCTTTGCGTATTTTTGCGTAAAACGTCCGTATCCATCCGTAACCTAATCCGCAGGATCCGCAGACATACGCAGATCCGCAGCGTGAATTTTGAAAATCTGTAGTAGTAGTAGTAGTAGTGTTCTCTCCAAAGATCGAATCGCAACTGAAGTGATGCTCCACAAGCCGCGGTATATATGCGGATGTTGCGGACGAGGAGAAAGCCGACATCCGTGTGCGTATGTGTATCGTGCGCAGGACTTCCGTATCTTCCGCAGAACATCCGTATCTAGTCCGCATCTTGCGCAGAATTTAAGTGACACTAGCGTGGCACATCCGCCAAAGGGGTGTCTTCCGCAGAACATCCGCAGGATTTGCGTATTTCATGCGTATTGCATCCGTATCTCATGCGTATCTACCGTGGTTTTTTGGCTTTTTGCGCAGATTTTCAACAATTTCTGCGGGTGAAATTATTTTTTTTTACGGATGCATCCGCAGACATCCGTACATGTCCGTCTGACCTAAGCATTACCGAAGAGCACTATAGCGCATCCACTTGGTTTCGAATCCGGGTCCTCGCAGTTACGAGACCACTGCTCTATCCATTCCACCACTGAGCCATCGCGCCTCCTCATATATATACAAATATGAGAATCTGAGAACCAAATTCTCGGTCGACTGGAAGTCAGGCTAATTTCGGTATGGCAAATTTGATATCTGAATTGCAAGAACGTGATAAATCAGTATCCAATCTCTCTTCGAGTGTCACAATGTCAAATACTGTTGGATCATGTTCGCACTTGAAATATTTGAACAAGTTGTGGCTGAGTCGTATGAAAAAAGGAAGATATATGATTGTACAGGAAAAAGAACGACATGAAGAAAATGGAGGAAGGGATTTTCTATTAGAAGGGAAGAATGATTTGATTTGTTAATGTAAAATTAGGCTTCATCGAAGCTGAAAATCAGATATATTCCAGGAAGAAAAAAAAATCGGCTCGAATTACAACTGACCATTTCTCAAGACTGTTTCTTGCCTTAGGTGGTTTCTTTTCTAATTATGTTATGAAAATATTTGTGAGTTTATTGACTAATGATTTAGATAATGATTCATTTTGGCAAGATGCCACTTAGAAAAGTCGATTAGTCGCCTGAGCTACGTATCCATAGGCAAATGAAGCTTTCGAAATAGATAATTAAGAATGATAATTGATTGAGGCCAATAGTGATATAAGTGATAATGAATTTCTAATGATATTTTCATAAGAACTACTTTCGAAAAATAAACTCAAGGGCAATTTCAAAGGCTTATTGTACTGCCTATAGAAATCAGGTTTGATGTAATACACCATTGTAATGTTCGCACATTTCTAAAGGTCATATACAGGGCTATTGAAATTGTCTTTAGTTTATTATTTGAAAGTAGTTTTTATCGTGTTTCATATTTTTTTTATAAACAGTTAAATGAAAAATCGGAACAATTTAATATCCTATGGCAATGGTCGTCATAGATTAGTTAAATTATCAATATTGATAATAATGATAGTAACTATAGTGCAACGATAAAGTTTAAAGGCGCAAAATGTTATAAATGCAAGATGTTCATTTTACGTAAATTATTCAGATTTTTTAAATGACGATTTTTGTTTTGGAGAAAATACAGAATCGACACAATTAAATTTTGCCCGGATCCATAGCCGATATTTTCAAACATGATAACGTGCAAGATATGGAAATCTGAAGAGAAAGAAAAAAGTAGAATCGTGAAAGAAAACGTGTCTTATGGCTAGGTACACAAATCAGTCGTCATGTTATTTAAATCAGGCACTGTACGTACAACCTCTCACGAAAATATTAAAACTCCTTTATTTGATTCAAATGATTATATTCAATTTGAAACCAAAGATCTCAGTACTAGCGTTAACTGAAATCGTAAAAATGTATTGTTTTTCTTCCTAATTTGAAGTATGTTTGTAAAGCGTGCACGGTGATAGGCCCAAGGCCATTAAACATGGAAGCATACATGACAATAGTCACGTTTTTTAAAAGAAGAAAATTACTGTTCCGTCCTCGTTCTATGCGTGTTAATAGACCTCCATCAGACATGTCAAACAATTCACAAATATTATGTTAATGATGAAAGTCCTACGTCACGACATGGTTATCACACGTAGTTAACATTCCGGGATTATGACGAGGATCAACATTTGACGAACATATTTGTGAGAGGGTGTGGGTTGGGTGTGCGTGTATGTGTGTGTGTGTGTGTATGTGTGTGTGTGTGGTATGATATTCATAAATGTGATGTTGGGATTTAAAAGAGCCTCAAAGGCTTATGGTGGAGCCGGTGGAGCCCCCTCCCCCACCTCCCCTTGCCTGAAAATTTATGTGATTTATTTTCTCTATTTAAGATGGTTCAGCGATGCCCCTACCCATTTAACGTAAATGACGTAAATTATTCAGATACAGCAATCCTTTTCAATGACAATTTTTTTTTGCCCGGATCCATAGCCAATATCTTCGAACATAATAATGAGCAAGATATGGAACTTCGAAGAGAAAAAAAACAACAATAGAATCGTGAAAGAAAACGTGTCCTGCGGCAAGGTAAACAAATCAATCGTCATGTTATTTATATCACTTCAGTTATGAATGGGCAAACAATGATGAAGTTTGCCCCCATTTTCTCCGATGATAATTAAAAAGATAAGGCTTTAATAATCTTATACAAATTGCATTCCTAAATTACTCAATGACAATTTTGCGTTATTTGCATACCCCCTCATAAAATTTGTTATCAAACTTTTTATATTTCTATGTTTTATTGAATCAATAGAAAACAATCACATAATAACAAGAGACTAAACAGATGGGAAATAGAAAGAATAATATACATTCTGTTTATAATACTGCATATTTGTCATCAAACTTTATGGGTGACACATCGACTGCTATATCTCAAAGGCAAATTTTTGTGCAGCAAATATTTGTTAATAATGGTAACTATCTTTTGACCAAACGGAAGTAGAAAGCATCTCGTCAATGTAGACATTTGCTTGAAACTTCCATTGTTTCGTTCAATTCTAGCATTTTCAGCTTGTAAATAATTTCTGCTTGTAAATAATTAGAATAAGTTTTAATTTGTTAAATATTGATGATGAGTTTCAATACTACTACTACTATCGGCACCACCATTATACAAGTAGTAGTAGTAATTGTGTTTCAGTCATTGTTTCTGCATTTCTACGGCAACCGTACTGCGACTGATTATAACATAATGGACGTGGTCGACTTGAAAATTTCATTGAGCATTGCTAGTTTGTTGAACTGTGTTTCAGCAAACAAAAATGATGGCAAAGTCTGAGTCTATAATTACTGACACTATATGGGCGTATTCGACTGGGACATGACTTTGCTTATGTTGATAATTTGATTGAGGCACTTTTTTTAAATTCCGGTTTCATATATTCGTAGGTAGCAGGGGTATGGGAGAATCGGGGATATATGGTTCAATGAATGTTCGGCAGTATAAAAAAAACTAACAACAACAACAACAAAAATGAAATATGACCACCTTCGTTAACCTAGTGTACTTTAATGTTTGGTTGAGTCATTACGTCTCTGCTTACCCGCATAAATCTATATACAGACCAAATAGATTTTTGAGTGGTCATGGTGTAACCTTACTATCATGTTGAATTGTCTATAACCATAGCATTTTGTAGTGTACAACCATAGCGTAGCAGTTTCGACTAGCACATGTGCTATTACAGTCAAACCTGCTTTAGCGACCACCTGTCCATAAAGACCACCATTTTTGTTTCTTTTGAAAAATGTGTCTCATTGAAATATGTATTAAAGGAACCTGTGCGTAAAAACCACCTGCTCTTAAAGACCACTTTTCTTGTCTCCCTTGAGTGGTCTTTATATACAGGTTTCACTGTATCTGGCCCCTTTTACCAACAAATGCTTTTATTTAACATGTGAATGTCATTGTATAGAAATGTATTGTACTTAAATGTCGTTGGTGGTGATAAATCAATAAATCAAATCAAATCAAATCACATTGTTATACACTACATTATTCCCTTCCTCATAGTTATACTATTATGCAGGGTCAGAAATAAGTAATTGTATACCCCAATATTCAAGAGATGATACATGTGTTTGTATTGTTTCGCTTTTTCTTCATGGATTCCATGAATACACTATTGAAAATATGTTTGTCTTCTGTGAACCCGACAGTTCAAGAAGCATTTGTATTTTGAATTATTTTGAATTATTATTGTATTATGTATTTACATTATAAATGTTATTTAGCTTGAATATGTTTGTTAATTTGTTGCGACTGAATATCAATCAAATCCTTGTGGAGTGAAAAATATTGGGGGAAAAATAAACACATGCAGGGCGAAGTTTATGTCTGAGCCCATAACCATTATATAGGTTTAAAAATACCTTCAGGAATGATATCATTTTTCATAAAAGACAAACGTTTTCGATGACTTTATCAATAAATTGCATATCTCATATGCTACATTGTCGTCTAATTCTCTCTTCTTTCTCCCAATCCCTACCTCAGATAATTATCTCAGCTCTCATGCATTTGTCTTTGCCGTCATTTAACCTAATGAAATGCAATTTCTCTCATGGATGAACAGTATAAGCACAATACGGCCAAAATGCCGAGAAAGTAAATATATGTTGCGGTAGCGTATAGATTTAATCTGTATCAAATAAATGGCGTGCGTTCTTACGGATGAGTCATACCCCCCGAAATGGAAAGAGGCCCATCTTCGAATGAGCTGTAAATTAACCGACGAACATGGTAATACAGGCTGTGTTGTGAGATGGACAAGCGAGAATGGTTGAGAGAGAATCGGTTATCAGTGAAGCGGGAAGGGGTCCAAAAAGGATGCAGGCATCTAAATGACATCACTGGGAGAGGATTGGGAATGGATAAAAGATTGCCATATGTTTCATCACAATCTGTTTTTGAAGATATTTCCTGTGTTGAGAATGCGGCTAGTTGATCATGTTGAGGTTTTGAAAATCATCTTTTCCCACTCAAAACAAGCAGTATAGAGTATAATACTTGAAAGTTTTTGTTTCTCAAAAGGTTTTAGCCGAATCTTATCCCAATGTGCCTCCCCATGTGCCATCATCCCCTCCCCCTCTTTCCCGGGTCCGCTTCTGTTAATTAATAAATCTACCAAACAAACCGACTCTGATTAGTGCAATATACGTATCACTTTCCTCATGAATCTGCAGCATGGAGAAGTGGTAGAGTGTGTACAATTAGGTATTCCGTTGTAGGAAAATTTAGTAATTTATTTGTCTTCTTTTGATTTCAATTTATATAGCTACAAGTTTAAAAGTGGTTATGAAAGAAAACGCTATCTAATTATCTCACAACGGCAGTAATAAGAGGTTCTTATTATTCGTACAAGGGTCAAAATGGCAATGTAGCTTAATAACTTTGACTGTGTGAGCCTTGGAGAAGATATTATAATGGGATCCTGACTTTCTTCAGCACAATAGTTTTCTAAAGATGACAATTGATATGAAGAGTTCCAAAACTACAAGGGGTTAATTTCATTGAAATATGACGTCAAACCACTACAAAGAGGAGAAAAGAGGATGGGTGTATATATATAGTGGAATGAAAAATATATGGGAATTTCCCCGCTAATAAATTTATTATTATTTCATTTTCGTTCTAAATGTTTCTCCGATGACGGATGCAAGGGCTCTGCAGGGGGCCAGGACCCCGTCATTTGGCAAAAAAAACAAAAAACAAAAAACAAAACCTAAAGCGCGCATAACCTCTTTCCCCCCTGCTTGTCAGAGAATTTTGTTATAAAAAGACACCATAAAACGCTGATATAATGTACCTCAGAATATTGTGCCCTATAAATTCCTGGATCCGCCACTATGGTAACGCAAGGGAAGACGGGAGATGTGGAGAGAGGGGGAGGGGGAGAGGGGGAGAGGAGGTAAAAAAAAGAGACCGTGGGGAAACAGATAGAGCAAAAGGGAGACGAGGGAGAGAGAGGGGGTGAGGAAGATGATCACCATTCCAGTCTCCAATAGTAGATTTTAATGAAGTTGAAAGGGAAAACTAAACATAATGATTTGGTAGCTTCCAGCATCTCTTAATTAAGAATACGTGACTATCTCTAAGCCATTAGTGTTGGTAAAACAGATGAACCAGGGGTGGGGTCCTCACAGATGACTCAAGGATGAGTGAGTAATACTGAAGATGGATGTTCACGCATTATTAAAGGTGCGTGGGGCCATGATAGGGTTGCCTCTTCAGATCGCTCACTCCGCTGCTTCATTAACAATGTAACAGTAATTGAAAACGGAGACATAAATCTTGTGAAATGACTATTTAGAGCACCCCCCCCCCCTACCTCACCAACGTAACAATATTATGAGATAGAAGGGGAATTAGATTTGTGAAATTGCTTCCAAGAATTATTGGGGGGAAAAAAGGATAACTCAAAGGTGTGAAATCGCTTCTTTGGAACAACCTCTCTGCCTCATTAATGTAACAATATTGGAAACGTAGAAATGGGAAACAAACCTCATTATTCAAATTCAAATTCAAATTCGTATTTATGTCATTACCAACAGAAAGAAGAAACAATGGCATTACAGATATTGTTAGAGAAAATATGAAAAATTTATGTAATAATTATAAATCATAATTAACATGATGAAGGCATGTTCAACGTTGAGTATAATTATAAACATACTTTAGACTCTGATGGGTTTGTCAAGGTTACGAAAATCATATTGATATTGTTACATCATGTATTTTCCAGCGCCTAGATTTTACGTAATGGAAATGGAGCTTTGTGATAAAGAGTCAATGTTTGGGTTATTAATGCTCTTCACTCTTCTTTAAGCTCAGTCCTTACTAACTAACTGATACTGCATGCAAACAATTAGATATGACGTACTCAACTTCTGTTCTTTTCACAGTAGAATTCACGGTTTGTTTGTACCATTTATTTTGTGAAAACATGTTAAATGTGAAATAATTATGAAACAATAAACTGAAACTGAAACTGACACTTAAGAATATTAAAAATTACACAACAGAGACGTATTGCGTATATCTTTTTGAATGATAGCATTTACAGTGCACAGTGTTGAAACTCGAAGCCCGCTTTAACATTGGCTTAGCTACGGAGGGAGGTAAGAGAGGCATCTCCCCCCATCGTATGGCATGGAGAAAAGAGGATGATAGGACCCCCTTCTAAACCCTACCCATCATTTATCTTTAATGTCATTTACCGAGTAAGACCCCCCTCCCAACCCATGCTAGCCGCTCCTCAAGGCGGGACCTACGCTTCACCACTGCTGATGCACAAAATGTTAATAAAATACCAACTATCACTTTTCCAAATTATATGATGAAAAAGAATTGCATTTTGATTAGTATATTATTATATCGCAATAAACATATTCGCAAAATGTAATCATTGTTCTCTCTACACACTAAGCTAGAAGTGCACAAAGAATAGAGGAGTCGTATGCTTCGTCAACGCCCATCGGATTATTATATCATTTTCATTAATGGATTGCGGAGTGTTATTCATGTTGATATCGGCGTGATTGAAGATAGTCGAGTTTGGACAAAAAACTGTCACATTTGGATTGCTTTGCCAGCAAACTAATCACAAGCAATGTCATTCTGTTGATGCACTATGCTTTAATACGTTTTAAATTAAAAGCGATATCAAACTCGGTAGAAAATCGCTCCCACCATTAAGAATGTCGTCGTGACTCATGTGTCATAATTTAATATCTGTCTCTTTTCATTAGTTGTATATAGATTCGATGAAAATGCAAACTCATATGTCCCAGTATACTGTGAGGTTTTGGAATCATCAAAATGATAAGAAATAACCCAGTCTCGCTGAAAAGCACGTGAACTACACACAGATTCAGTTCTTTCTCGTCATATTTTGAACGTGAGAGCATTTCAAGAGCAATCCGTTTCAGGGGACAGTTTTACTACGATGTTCTTTCAAACTGACATAAAGAATGGGAAAGCTCACTAATTATTTGTCACCTTATCCCCAGAACTCCACCTTCTCTTTAACCCAAACCCTATAATCTTGACTACCCTCATCTTCGAAGGGAGTGAGACCCAGGGGCTCTCTCTTTTCTTTTTCTTTTTTAAAATTCATTTTCATTTAAAATAGTCCCGGACTTCTCGCCCTTCCAATTCCTAGCTCTAACAATCGCAATAGACACATTATATGGATATTTTGACGAGCTGAAAATGCAACTATATCGCTTGTGAATGAGTAAAAAAGAACAAAAATGTAATTTTGATGACTTTCTATACCTCAATAGATACCTAATATTGATACATTAGATATCAATGTCATTTTCCTTTTTGAAGAAAACCATTGTTTACTGGAGTGTTTTTAAATCTTTAGTTTCAGGAAATACCCTGATCAAATATAATGTCCTTACAATACCACAGGTAAAGTGATAAGGTGAATAAAATTTGTAGCCTCGATAATCTCGATTGTCCTTTCATTTTTCATATCTAAAGAATGTTTGCCGTATTATATGAATAAATAAAATTAAAGAATACACAGAAAATATAAAAGTTTCGATTTTGGCATAAACAAGTTATGTTACCAAGAAACCAGTCGATGGCGGATGCGGATGAAGCGTATGAGCGGAAAAGACGATCAGACAGCGAGAGAGAGAGATAGAGAGATGGGGTGGAGCTTTAGAAAATTAACACCAATAATCCCAAGCATCTAGGCTTCGTTTATCGGCTATACAGCTCACGATGTCGGTCTCGAGGTCCTTTTGGCAACTTTTTGGAGGGATCACTATAGACCGACGGCCGGCCCACTAAAACGACATGAGACCGATTTTTAAAAATCTTCCCTCATGTCTCTCTTTGTTTTGTCGGTCTCATGGGTTGTCGGTCTCGTAGGTCGCTGGTCTCTTGTACATGTTGGAACTATACTTTTCTATATTTTTTATGTATTTCTTTGTTTTGTCGGTCTCGTGGGCTGTCGGTCTCTTGCCAGCCTTGGGCTGTGTCACCCAAGCCCCTGGTAAAAAGAAAATTACCGTAATAAATACCATGCATACCTTTATCATTGAATTGGAATTGGAATCCATAAAACAATCTAAGTATTATATAGTTTGTCCAAAGTCACATTTATTCAATACAAAATAGTGTCGAAGAAAGCATCAAGAAATAGGACTGTATGATCCTGACTGTACACATCAAATTCTTGAATATAACGCCCAAGCATAACCTTAAGTTTAGAATTCATAGTTGAAACTAGGAGTTATCACAATAGATGTCTTGAATCTCTACATGATTATTAATTCCTATTACCGCATGCAGAAAGATTCAAGATAAAATTTTATGTTTTATACCCATGCAGTTTCTGTCAGCAGTGGCTGTGCCTCCCCCATTTTGTCCCCATTCCAGGCAGTGTGCTTTCAGTGTAACAATGACATTGGTTTTTCTACCTGGTTTCATATTTTTACATTTTAATCCAGAAATGTCAACATGGCCGACGGAAAAGAAGAGTGAGGGAAAAAAGGCTGGGTTGTTTACACACGAGCTTCTCGTCTGGGCTCCATGTTGTTAGAGTCAATATCATGGGTGTGATCTCTGACCTTTGACCTTGTGCCACACAAATCTCTTTTTACATTGTTTTCTTATCTTTCCTCTCTCCTCTCTTTCTCTCTTTCGTTCATTTCTACGTCTCTTTCTATACTTATGCAGCCTGACACCTGACATCCCATAGTTCGCCCCCGCTGTTTCAGGCGCTCACCTACCCCCCCCCCCCCCCCTCTTCTCTCTCTCTTCTTCCCTCCATCTCCCACCCACTACTTAGTCTTCTTTCCATCATCGCTAGCTTCTTCTTGCCTCCATGCAGGTTGTAGAGCTCGGGTAAAGATAAGTGGATGAGGATGTCTTTTGGTAGCTCGATGCAGCGGCAAGCGATGGCGGCAAGCAATATTGGGCGTGGCCTGTATGACCTTTACTCTCTTTATAATACCGTTCATGACTGAACTTCCTTTTCTTTCTCTCTCTCTCTCTCTCTCTCTCTCTCTCGGCTCTCCCTCCCTCTCTCTTTCTCTCTCTCTCTTAATTATAATGTTTTCAGAAACGTGACTTTATTCTCTGCTGTCAGGAACTTTTTATTTCAAATATATTTTTCTGCATCTTCGCATCCTGTATTCTCAGTTTCACTGCACACCGCCCATGCATGCTCTTAGTTTTATTATCATAAAGAAATGTGGGGAAAACCACTTTACGTAAAATTAGTTCGCTAGGCGTTCGGGTCTGAATATCAATTTTTCCCGTTTCTTAGACATAAACAAATTCAAGTAGACCTCCTTATTGCCTCAATATGAGATGGTGTTGCCCGATTTTCACACTTTTCGGCGGGGTTGCATGAAACCCTAGACCCTTGCCTCGTATACGCCCATGCTGAGCAATAGGAGAAATGAACACAAACATGACAAACTAGCAAACGTAGGCCTGCCCTATATGCTGTTACAAAAACGAAGTAGCGAAAGTAGAAAATAAGATTAGGTCTCGATCATCTTTTCAGATTTTCAGAAGTTCTGCTGCGAGAAGAGCAGGAGAAACAATTTATTGCACGAGAAATGTTTATGATGGCAGGTATGTGTAATCATTGTCATGATTACTTCCATCAACATTCCATCAACGTGACCCTCTTTTCACAACCCCATACCTTCCACTTCATGTTTTGTGTATAGACGGATCCAGAGGTGAAACGGCCGCCCCTCCCCCTTTAAAAAACACGAAAAATGTCATTATCCAGGGATAAAAACAACACCCCCCCCCCTCTCTCCGTTGGATTCCCTCTGGTAAATTATTACAGGGGCAACGTTCGAAAAAGAGAGCCTGGAGAGGGCCAACGGGATTTCCGAATCATGTTCCACATAAATAAAAAATATATATATTGGCGGGAACCCCTCCCCCCCTTCAGGCAGTCCAGATCCGCACATACTACATGTTATGTATGTATACCCTTTCCAATTTTTTTTCTTCTTCTACTTGCATGCTTGACGTCCATTGATAAAATTCGCTTTCTCTCCTTGATGCAATTACTATGCAAAATCCATGACTTGAACAAACATCCTAAAGTTGTCCAAACAGGCTGTGCTGAAAAGATATTGACACAAGAGCAACAAAAAAGTCAGCCTCGTGTGCCTATATTCATGTTTTCATTGCAAACTCGTGAAAAAATTGCTAATAACCTTGGCAAGCATGTATAATACAGGTATACAGCAGTATGCATGGATCGGTAAATATGCAGTACTTATACATGTATTTGGGAATTCCATTACTCCCGAAATTATTTTCCGAAAGTTATTAATTCATATTTTCCTATACTTGTCCAATAATATTGGCTACCAGGGATATCACTCGAATAATAGGTGTGCAGGCATCATTTTCCCCAGGGGGCTGACGTCTCTTGTCCGAATGTAAAATTTCGGCATTTAAATATTGAAACGTTATTACATGAGTGACCATGTTATACTAATTATGGTCAGTATATGTAAGAAATAATATTGTTTAAAATAGATTTTTAAAAAGTCACGAACAGACCACCTCACTGACATAATGGAAGATGACGGTTGCCCAAATACCGCATATGGGGCTGTCTGTATACCCCCCCCCCCCCCTTCCCACCAGTTTCGGAAGGATTCCGCCTCTCGATTTTCAATATCTGGCTACGCCGCTGGTGGTTGTGCATGGTATATATACCACATGAGATTGTTATAATAATAATCTTTTACAGTTTCCAGTTTAGAAAAGGACACACGCGCTCTAGGACTTACAGCGCCTTTTTGCATGCATTTATTATCCAATATTGAAATCTGATGAGTAATGGTAATTGACTCAATAAAAACGGTGGCACCGGTTACATAAAACGGAAGATCATTTTCTTTCTAGCCTTCATTTTTTAATTGGAAGAAACGGCTCTATGACGCACAATCTATCAGCATTATACCCGCATTTTTCTTTCAATGTAATAATGTTAACATGAAACACACATTTTGGTTCCAATAAAGTAAAAATGACGGACGGATCCGGGATTGTTTCATGGGGCAAACTTAAAAAAAAAAATTGTTTTTCAGAATTTGAGTTTTAAAACCCCCAACTATGGACGTGGGCGCCGTGGGGTGGGGGTGGGTGGCATGGAGCTATTTTTTTCCTTGACCTAATATTTTACTTTCTCAAACAAAAAGGGGGCCACGGTCCCTTCAGCCCACCCCTGGATCCGATGTTGATAATGTTGTCTTCAGAAAACCAAAGTGTAATCGACGTCCATAAGGATATAAGGGTAGGTTGTGTTCTGGGAATGGTAAAAAATAATTTGTGAGCCTTTTCATTCTATTTCTGTCAGTTTGAAAGAGCATGATAGTAGAAATATCCCCTGAAAATAATTGCTCTTGAAATGACCTAATATATTCGAAATAATGACGAGAAACAGCTGAAGTGTTCGGGCGGAACATTCATCCCATAATGTGCAGTCCCATAAAACATGTACCTATATTTTTTGTGCTTTGCAGTGAGATTGGGACACTTTCTTATCATCTCACAGTCAATATGATCACCTTTCCCAATCGCTTTGAGACAGTTTCTTTCACAATGTAATCCCATGACCAGGAACTCCTCTTTATCTTTAACGACGCTTTTATCTTGTATATGATAATCTGTATTATATGTTCAGTGTTGAGAATGAACCACATTATACTGATTGATATGGAGATTAATCAAAGCATTAATTAATGTATACCTTCATACTTTTCTAATGAAAGCTTTCTTTCTAAAGAAAGAGTGTTCTGTACTCTCATTACAAACACAGACCAAGCGTCTGCAGATGTTAATCAGTCAATATTTACAGATTAATTTGTTTACTTAGTTCTCCGCGTTGTAGCCGGAAAGTATCAATCATTATGGACATTCAGGTAAAGTTATAAATTGTTTATCCCTGTCCACGAAAAGGTGCATTGAATGCGGAGCAAGTGAGACCAAAGAAATGTAACTGGTGGAGCTGACGCAGCAGCGCATTCCCCCTCTTTTCAAAGCTCTTGAAGCGCCTTTTCACTTACTGACCCAAAGATATACATCAAATATATTTTAAGCAAACGGTATCTATATCCAGAGGGGTGTATGTGTGTGTTATGAGTACATTGTGATCTTTTTCTTAAGAAAACTACCCTTTCTAAACTTGTCCCCTATTTTTTTCCAATTCTTTGAGAAGGTTTCACATCGTTTCGGAAAAGAGCATTTAAAAATAGCCTCTATAACGGAACATTTGCCCTTACCTTGCTGATGGGGGAATGTATGGCGTAGCATTTTGCATTTGACTTTACGTTGAAAAGTTAAAGGTAACTATAAGGTTCAAGCATGATATACATAGTATTATGGTATATTTTTTATTTATATGTTTTATTGATTTTAATCAACATATATTATGTACAGGTAAATCAGAACAACAATCAACTAGAACAAAAGAAGAAAAACATGAAGATTAAAATAAATACATGTAAAATAAAGATGAAAATAAAAATAGAAATCTATGTAAATAATATAAATCAACAATATATAGCATAATAACAAAAGTAGATAAGTTACATACCAGAAAAAAAACGGTCTCACATATAGAGAAATAATATAAGACATATTGTCAGGCTTTCCCAAGAAAAACAAGGATTGTAAGTCAAAAGTATAAAGGTACAAAACCCACTTTCAATATTGATACCAATTCCGCGCTAAGAGAAAGGATAACTTGTCTCACATGTGAATGTTGTTTGTCTCATATCATTTAAAGTCAGTGCCCTTAGATTATTTAGCTCTATATACGTATCCAAAGAATGGGTATCTGAGAGGTGTCGTAGTCGAGTGGTTTAATCACTTGACTGGGAATGCAAAGGTCGTGGGTTCGAACCTTGAGCAAGGCATTTTATCTACATTGCTCCTCTCCACCCAGGTGTTAAATGGGAACCATGATGGGAACCCGGTAGGATGCGAACGTCATTGTGGTTGGATTAGCGTGTGCGCCAGGGGCCTGTAACCAATAACTCCTTGCTGTAACATAATTATAGAGATAAATTTAAGTCTATGGCAAACCATGTACTGAAGAGTTACAATTGATCGTAATATTGATTGTATCTCTTTATGTTACAAGCCCCTGGTATAATAAAACAAATATTGGGCAGGGGGCAACAAACTTTTGACACCCGCTCCCACATTATGGTGCCCTATATGGTTTGTACGAGACCTTATAATTCACACCATATCCCGAAAAGAACATGATCTGGTGACGCTCCAGGTGGAACATTATATCGTGAAGGACAAGTTCGGTTTCACTCTGTTTTTAACAGCCGATACGACATTGTCACAACAACGTGAACTGACGAGATAGTCACGTTTGTGTTTCCTAGCGTGTTACTCTTTTAGGTTTTTACGCAAATTGTAATAAGACTATACTATACTAAAATCTTTCAAGAAGATTGCCCGTGGATTATTCATCTGAAGGGAGTTTCAATACAGGGGAGTCGCCAAGCCTTTTTGGAATGGTAGAGGGTTCCGGCCAGAGTTTCCGACAAGATCGCAGAAAATTTTCAAGCAAGAAAACAGGAAGAGGTCGATAATTTTCGAATTCGCCTACAGGAAGAAAAAAAAGGGTTGCTAGATTTCAAAATTGTTACAAATCGTTTACATTTTTCTCTAACATTAACAAATACACCACCTCCCTCTCAAGTATCGCCCCTGCTTCACTGCTCTCATCAAATCGCTTCACTATAATTATTTTCCTCAAAAACTAGCTGCGCCTAAATTTTATGCAGGCGCATAGGCGCCAGGCAAAAATGTCAGGCTCAGTTTGGTAATAAATAAAATAAACTGACGGTAACAATCATCAGAAATTGTCATGGGGGTCGTTTTTATCTCACGCTCATAATTATTTCGGTTCTACAAAATGTTCATCCAACTGCCATCGTATTTCTCTTCGAATTCTAGCAGTAGCATTGTATGAATATTGGAAAATGTATAAAAGGCAAATCTATCGGATTAAGAACATCACGGAAACCAATATAAAAAGGACAATGACATAATCATGTGGTCGTTTTAAGCCAGTGGAAGTAACAACGGAAGTGACCTAAGGAAACTGGAGACCAGACCTTGCACTTTTTCTCATTCATTAGAAAGCATGCAGGTCGTTCAAATAGAGGCGTATCATGCAGATATTGATAAACAAAAGGGCGATGAGTACCTTATTTTATTTTAAGATATTTAAACTTTTTTACAGCAATCTGATACATACTGTATCATGTGTGTGTATATATAGACCCTACTAAAAAAAATATTTTTAGACCAAATTACATGTATAGCGATTTTTTTATTCTAGGCCCGCAAACGGGGAGGGGCATATATCCGACTTCACCCTATGCTGGCTATGTTAAACTCTAAAGGTTGGAAGATTTCTAACCTTACCTT
This sequence comes from Heliocidaris erythrogramma, assembly GCA_025617745.1. Lineage (NCBI taxonomy): Eukaryota > Metazoa > Echinodermata > Echinoidea > Camarodonta > Echinometridae > Heliocidaris > Heliocidaris erythrogramma. The sequence continues at coordinate 31,353,540 of CM046866.1, read as the reverse complement.
TTACCCCCCCCCCCCCCCCCCCAGAAAAGCTTTTTATTCACAACTAGCATTGTCTTGTCACATCATATTGCTAATGGTTTAGTAATGTCGTTATAGGAGTATAAGTCATGTAGACAATTGTATATAGCTTACCAGATAAGATCAAAGTAATATGAAGGAAAGTAGCGGGTAGTTTTGGTTATAGTTATTATCTGCTCTCCCCCAGGATATTTCGTAACGTATGGGGGACTCAAAACGACCATGGGGCTTGTGCATAGAACGGTGAGTGAATGGATACCGTGCCCCCCCCCCCGCCTCTTCATTTATAATGGCAAGTTAATCGAAAGAATGCCTGGTGCCAGCATTCTCTATTAATGAAGGACTTTAATGCAGATGATATGACATAAAAGTGTATTGGGCATAGCAGCATGTAATTATTGAAGCTAACTAACAAGGTCATTTACAAGAAATTACTGAACAAGATAAAGCCTCGGGTCTGCAGCTCGACCGTCATGTGACACGACATGAGCATGAATAACCACTGGCGGATTTAGGGGGCAAAACCGGCCTGTGCCCCCTTTTGAACCCCTGTGGCATACCATAAGTTTGCAACAACAACAAAAAATAAAAATGTAAGCATATACCCCTTTCAAATTTTCGACCCAGAAGGCATCTGATAAAATATGACAACTTTTTTGTTGTCACAATTTTGTTGGAATCGTGCAGCCCCCACCCCTCCGACTTTAAACAAACAAAAAAAAATATGCATCCGCCCCAGATATGGATAACCACTTTGATGATCTGTGAGAAGGATGTATTTTAAAGGGTATGTTGGGAAAGGGTTTTCCGAAGGGCACCCATATTGGTGTATAATATGAAGTTTTAAAAAATATATACCTATCAAATGTTGTTAGAAGTGAGTTATTTGTTGTTGTTATTGTTGGTGTTGTTACGTTGTTGTTGTTACGTTGTTAGGACTGGTAAGGGGTCGTAGCCCTTTCTCACTTTCTCACTACTGAAGACTAACGAGACGGTACATGTACTCTCCTTTTCAAAACCATTTATCCATGATCATGATGCTACAATTATTCAATGGCTGCATTTGGCTAAGAATTGAGGTTGATTCTATAAAAGCAAATATACTTTGATGGGTAACAGTAAGGGGCGAGGGCAAAATCGCTTGTTCTTTTAGTTTCACTAATCTTTTTATATCCACAATCCAGTGATGTTTATCGCCTGTTATAGAACATAGTGTCTAATACTATTCTTAGTCTTATTTTGCATTACAATTACGTAATTCTAGTCTCCAAATGAGCATAGAATTCATCAGGAACAACCGTTTCTAGACCTTTTACGGTGAAAGTATATAGGAAGAGGAGGATGTCTATATTAAAGTCAAGAATTTTGACATTCTGCATGCAGTTTTGGCAACTTGATTACTATACATTATGTTCAAATTAATCAAAGATTCCCCCCCCCCCCCCTCAAAAAAATAAATATATATATATATATAGCGTATTGTGAATAACATGCATTGCTCATCAGCAAAACTGAAGCTAAAAAATAGAGAGAATAATACAAAAATTTCAGCTGCAATGCACAATGGAAATTATTGAGTTCTGAATTAATTACTATGGTAGAATAGGTACGGGTATTCTTTCCTTGATTTTTCAAAAAGTCACTAAACTATATGCTTTGCTGTGAGAATAATATTTGAAAGAAGGTCATAATAGTTACTCATAATAAATTTGACATCCTTCAACTTTGCAATGTGCAAATTTCAGTCTGATACGAGTTTCAACTTTATAGATTTATTAAAAAGTAAAAGGGCTTCAGGATTTTGCCTTCATACACCCAATATGCACAGCATGGAACCAGTACACATGAAATATAAAAATCTAAATATCTTGAAAACCTGAGCCATTCATCAATTTTCATTGTTATATTTGAATTATGCATGTCAAAATCGATAAGAAAAGGTAAGGTTTATTTAAGAGGCAGAATTTTTTTCAAAAGGAAGAAAGGAAAAGGACTCTATTTTTCGTGTCACGATCAAGGTCATGAATTGCCTGCATGACAAAGATTTATTGTTATTTCTACACTGAATATACAACTACCATGACACTGAGTCTATTTGCTCGACAAATAGTGGTTTTTATTTGCCCATTGGACCACGGCTAATATTAATTACGCGTTCATTTTTTATAAAGAGAAAGGTCATCCATGTTTACATAAGACCGGGGCTACAAGACCTGCCGAATAAACTATATACAGGACTAGCATCGCTGAATAGTTTTGAGAATTTCTATTATGATCCCGCTTGATTTGAAGCGACACAAAACAGGGGCCGCGGAGCGTTTTTTAAAGTAGGGGGTGGGGTGGGGGAGTCTGATATTATTTCCCTCATTAATGACAATTTTGGAACCTTTTTTCCGAGATTCTATGAAACGTGTCTACTCAAAAAGTGTGTGTGTGTGTGGGGGGGGGGGCTGCAGTCCCCGCCAAAGCAAAAGTGAGCATATTTTTTGCTTGTGTATATAGATTTAGCATTTACCTTGAAAAGAAAATTATAATCCGAAAATTATAATCCCTAACCTTAGGACCTGACTAATAATATAGATTAATGCAGAATATTGGAAATCCGCGAGTAGCTCTAGGAGCCATATATTATTAGGAATGCATCCACCCCAAATCATAGTGAAATCCGACCCCAAAGAATTGGTTAATTGAATTACTCTTTTGAGAGTGTCAGGGTTTCACTATTTGAGAGTGAATTCTATACACCTAACAAAGTGATCCCTGCTACGACTCCCCCTGTATAATAAAAATAAAATTCCACTCCTGCACATTAGAGAGTATACGGTAATCCTGAATAGAAAAATGTTGTTGAATTCCCCGGTGTTCTGATGGGGGACAGGCCTATGCCTATACGACTTATCTGTGATAACACTATGAGTACAAGAATGGGCTTCTCATATTAAACAGAATAGAAACACAGGTTAAATGGTAGGCCAAGAAGCTATACCACTGTCAAAATTCACATTTTTCTCTGATCTTTTTGTTCCTCATTTCTTTTGTGAATTCCTTTATCATCCAACAGTGGAAGTCGGATGGCGCAGTATGCGGTCAGATAGACATATTCAAAAGATAAATCCCGTGTATAATGAAGCACAACATTCGACACAAACCCTGCATTATAGATTATATCGACTCTTCGAGTGTGATACATTTATGATTTATGTTCTTCAACGTAAGCCGACGGTGCATGGAACGGTGCTTAGGCAGAGGCCCTGGTAGCAGACTGACGTCTTCAAGACGTCGTAAACTGGTCTAAACTGATCATACTCGTCATACGTCGTGTATGCAACGTCATTACGACGTCTTTATAACGCCTTGTGAAGACGTCATATTTCTACAGTAAAGACGACGTAATTATGACGTCTTTACGACGTCTTTCAAAGACAATACTTTGCCATTTTGTAATCAAACTTAACAACGATAATACGACGTCTTTATGACGTCTTTCAGAGACCATATTTTAGCCATTTTGTATGACCAATTAAACCACATTTTTAAGACATCTTTTTGACGTCTTTTAAAGACAAGATTTGGCATCCTGTATTCCGACACAGGAAATGTACTACTTTTGGGGAGCAATTTTTGCCATAGCCATTTACAAAAGCTGGGAAGCTCTGGCGGTGATCAGTTGGCCTACGTGATACTGAAAATAATTCAAATAAAATAAATAAAATTATGTAAACAACATTACCTTATTCTGATGTGTTGTCATTGTGAAAGGAAGGATGGGGGATTGGGGATAAATAACCTATTTTTTATCGGAATTTGTTAACACTTTCACGACCTAGCTGTTCCTCCTATTTCTCTGCTTCTATATTAAAACCTATTTTCTGTGTGGACTTCCCCTTCAACAGGTCATAAACTGGCATCAAAATGACATCTATCAGTAATGACGAAATATTTATGCCAAATTTGTAGGGCAATGTTATGACATTTACGTCAGTATAATTTACAAGTTTAGACCGTTTGCCAGTTACTGAAAAGCTTAACTTGTGTGATGTAGACCCCCTAATCGAATAATGATACAATTATATATGTTTTAACAAAAAATTATTTTCGTTTAATTAATCAAAGTAATTGTTTGAGAGGGAGAAAACTACTAAACAAAACATATGTACATTATATACAGTTGAGGTAACAATACAAAATAAGATTGATGAAATAAAAGAGATTTCGAGTGGAAATCAGTATATTATATATACGCGTATATATACTAATATAAAAAAGATAAATACAATATTATGGAACGAAACGAAAAAAAATAAATAAAAGCAGAGTGAATTATTTACACCAGTATAATAAATCAGTCAAGTGTTTCTTCACAAGATTTTTGAACCTACTTAATAAGTTAGGGGTAAGTTTTAAATTCTGTTCTAATGAGTTCCAATATATAGGACCATTGAAAAATATAGTTTTACTGGCAAAATCCGTTCGAGTTTTGGGTAGATAATCGTTTGCTTGTCTGGTGTAATACATGTGTAAAATGCTATTTTTTGCAAACAGTTGTTTCAAAACGAATGGCATATTATTTCTATCAAAATTGTACATGGAGTGGTATAGGATAGGTATAAGACATATAGGATTTTAGGATTATAGGGTTGTTGTAGAATATGATATAAGATAAGATGTAGGACAAAATATTAATATAGACAGTGTGTCAATGTGCTAAATAACTGTAAAAAAGATAATCTTTTTGACGTCTTAGACGTCTTTAAGATGTCTTTAAGACGTCTCTAAGACGTCAGTATGAATAGCACACGACGTAAAAGAGACATCTTTATGACGTCTTCTATTGGTAATAAACATGTTTTCAGTACGTCATAAAGACGTCTTCTTTGACCAGAAAGACGTCAAATTACGTCAATATAAGACGTCTTCAAGACGTCAAACGCGGGTGCAAATTTACGTCTTATTGACGTCATTATCTGACGTCTTTAAGACGTGAAACATGGCGTCATTAAGACGTCATTCAGTCTGTGCTATCAGGGGATATAGGCCTAAAGCACAACCACTGCAGCTGTGCCCGAAGCCTACTTTTAGACCCCCAAAAGCCCCTGTAAATGTAATAATATTGTTATCGTCATATTTTTGTTTGACAGATTTTTTTCAGACTGCCCCCTTACAATGTTCCACATGGCTTCGCCTTCCATTGAAAAGTGCATGGTGTCTGGATAGGGTTAACGGATTTGAACCCGAACCCCATGAAGTTGAAGTGATTACTGTACTCAATGATATAATGATATAATGATATAATGATATAATGATAATCAAAGACGTGCGGCTAACTGGACAATATTTGTTGCTAACTTCCTTGATTATAAATCATTAAAATTTCAAGCCTAACGGCACAGATATGTCCTCAAAGCCAATATACTAGCCCCCTAAAACAAAGCTACTCAATCCCCTCTCCGTTGCTCCTTTTCAAAATTGTTTCTTATATAATATCATGAATCCCAAATCGCAACTTTTAGGCTCACTTATATATATATATATGATATAGAGTTCCACCAATGTGATAGTACCTCCCCTCCTTGGTGACACTGTGTGTGTGTTTGTGCGTGTAATTGGGTTTTTACAGAAGCGTATCAATCACATATGACGCCTGGGAAACGTCTGGGAAATACGTCACTCAGTTTCGAACCTGGGTCCCATCAGAGTCGGCGAAGACAAGATTACCGCTGGACCTACTCACTTATTTCTCCATTCGCTCGCCTTCAAGATGCTAGTCTCATTATCAGCTTTACTTTGGTGTAGAAAGACCCATGCACAGCACACATGCGCTTACAAATTAGAATGATTCAAAAATCAAAATAGAATGATACCTGTGTAAATGATAACACAGGAAAATATAATGATATGTAAAATACAAACGATGAAACTTAAGAATTAGCAATAAACAATGCAGTGGCAATATTATTTTTTTGCAAAAAGTTCCATTATCCCAATAATGCACGAAGCCTCGTGAAAAGACTATGCATGCCACCGCATGTGTTAATGTTTTTACGTGAAAACAGCTACATTTGGATTCCGAAAGTTAATTAAGCCCGTTATCTTTGATTTCTTTTACTTCTTTTATCAGAGAGACGATGGGAAGGAAAAAGAGACGCAACAGGAAGCAGCAGAATAAGGAGGTATTTAAACTGAATGACATTTTATTTGGACTTCCACTTCATAAATTTTTGTTGCCCGACATATTGTAATTTATGTTAGTGGAGTCATCACTTCATGACTCCCATGATGAGGCTGTACACTTGTTACACTTCATCACATCAGCAAGCTATGGTCATATTGACCATTAGAATCATATACATGTGTGTATACTGGGTATTGGGGATACAGATGTAATTTTGTTTGAAATTGATGTTTTTGTGGGCAAACTGATACTTAAGTATCATTCTTTACACTCATTATCATAGGTACATTCCTATACTTCGTGTGTATAATGTAGGCAGTCATACACCTCATCTTTTTAAAACACCACTGCACAAAAGTCACCAATATTCACTCAAAATCGGCATTTAATTTTCAAAAACCGACCCCAAAATATCCAAGAAATACAATAAATTCAACTCACCAATGTTGGAAAAGATATTTACAAAAATGAAATCCGCAATTTACTGTTGATTCTCGCGAAACGAGCTATCGGAGTCATTGTGTACATTTCCTGGTCGCCGCGGGCGCTGACATCTCCCCAAAAGAGTTTTGTCCTCAAAAATTCGGTCCCTATGGCGTACACGGAAAAGGTCCGATTTTCTGTGTGCGCGATCGTAAAGATCGATGTGCCCTTGCGATCCCCGAGTTTCTTCGTGGACAAAAATTATATTGGCCGATTTTAGTCTAAGACATCGGCAGTTTGTAAACAACACGCGATCGCGAAACAAATCGGCGGGGATTTCTCCGGTTTTGGACAAGATTTTGACTTTGGATTTTGCTGTAAATATCAAAAGTTCTTCCTAACGGCCATTTGAGGTAGGAGTGAGATTTTTAAGGGCTGAATTTGAAAGCAAGTATTTAAAATATTTATCTTATTTTCCCCCCCATACCTTTAGTACATGCGACAGAAAATACCAACTATTTTACAGAAATGTACCCGGGAGCACTCCCGGGTACATTTCTGTAAAATAGTTGGTATTTTCTGTCGCATGTACTAAAGGTATGGGGGGGAAAATAAGATAAATATTTTAAATACTTGCTTTCAAATTCAGCCCTTAAAAATCTCACTCCTACCTCAAATGGCCGTTAGGAAGAACTTTTGATATTTACAGCAAAATCCAAAGTCAAAATCTTGTCCAAAACCGGAGAAATCCCCGCCGATTTGTTTCGCGATCGCGTGTTGTTTACAAACTGCCGATGTCTTAGACTAAAATCGGCCAATATAATTTTTGTCCACGAAGAAACTCGGGATCGCAAGGGCACATCGATCTTTAGGATCGCGCACACAGAAAATCGGAACTTTTCCGTGTACGCCATAGGGACCGAATTTTTGAGGACAAAACTCTTTTGGGGAGATGTCAGCGCCCGCGGCGACCAGGAAATGTACACAATGACTCCGATAGCTCGTTTCGCGAGAATCAACAGTAAATTGCGGATTTCATTTTTGTAAATATCTTTTCCAACATTGGTGAGTTGAAGTTATTGTATTTCTTGGATATTTTGGGGTCGGTTTTTGAAAATTAAATGCCGATTTTGAGTGAATATTGGTGACTTTTGTGCAGTGGTGTTTTAAAAAGATGAGGTGTATGACTGCCTACATTATACACACGAAGTATAGGAATGTACCTATGAGTGCCCGGGAGTGATTCTTTAGATTTTAAGTTATCAGTTCGTTAAGATACAAAATGTAGAAAGTTATAAAAACTTACATTTACAGCCCTCTTTTTGGTACTTGTTACCCACACCTCCATACGGATGACGACTGCTCTCAATAATGTTGCGCACTAGTGAGGCCGCTCTACATGGTTACGCACCGTAGATACGTACGCAGAATGTTACGCACACAAGCTATTCTACGAAGACCTGGAAGGGCCAAACTGACGACGTAAAAAAAAAAAAAATATTACGTACGTACGTAGTAATTATTACGTACGTACGTAATATTTTTAATTTTTTTACGTCGTCAGTTTGGCCCTTTCAGGTCTTCGTAGGAGATCGACGAACCCATCGCGCCGGTACTACTACGAGCGCTGAGGGCTCCCTTCATCATAATCGTGAAAAATACAAACTGGATGCTGACGGGACAGTCTCGATAGCAGTTATCGACAAAAAGGACCCAAAATTTCAGGAAACCCTCTTCAAAGGTCACAAAACAACCTGGTAAGTTTTAATCATCTATTATTCAATATAATTCTTTGGATGTAAGTAAACTGCAATATATGATATTCAATTAAATATAGCCAAAAATGCACAGTGATGCAGTTTAGGTATGGGATGTGTGTTGGCTGCGTTACTACACAGTCGGCAATGGCGTGTACCTATGAGTGACACTTCATATATAGCAGACCTACCAAGTCTCACGCATTAGGGCTCTTACTCATGCTTGGCCTCACAGCCTGTCTCCATATATACTATACATGCAGCACGGTGAATGCACGATTTTCCTGCCCTACTGGGCGCTGATGATGCGTGGAAAATCTCACGCATTGCCATGCATTGCTCTCTGTACTCTGTAGTCATGGTAGTGTAGTGTAAATACTGACACTGTAATCAGTGAGTAAGGTTATCGGAAGGTAACTGTACAAGCTGGCCATTCAAAAGAGTTGCAAACCGCGACTACATGCTTTTTGATTAAATTACATCCTTTCTTGAAGTAATTATAGTACCAAATCAAGCTTTAACCACTCATAGCTACATTCCTATACTTCGTGTGTATAATGTAGGCAGTCATAGACCTCAACTTTTTAAAACACCACTGCACAAAAGTCACAAACATTCACTCAAAATCGGCATTTAATTTACAAAAACCGACCACTAAATATCCAAGAAATACAATAAATTCAACTCACCGATGTTGGAAAAGATATTTCCAAAAATCAAATCCGTAATTTACTGTTGATTCTCGCGAAACGAGCTATCGGAGTCATTGTGTACATTTCCTGGTAGCCGCGGGCGCTGACATCTCCCCAAAAGAGTTTTGTCCTTAAAAATTCGGTCCCTATGTGGCATACACGGAAAGTCCCGATTTTCTGTGTGCGCGATCGTAAAGATCGATGTGCGCTTGCGATCCGAGTTTCTTCGTGGACAAAAATTTTATTGGCCGATTTTAGTCTAAGACATCGGCAGTATGTAAACAACACGCGATCGCGAAACAAATCGGCAGGATTTCTCGGTTTTGGACAAGATTTTGACTTTGGATTTTGCTGAAAATATCAAAAGTTCTTTCTAACGGCCATTTGAGGTAGGAGTGAGATTTTTAAGGGCTGAATTTGAAAGCAAGTATTTAAAATATTTATCTTATTTTCCCCCCATACCTTTACTACACGCGACAGAAAATAACAACTATTTTTGCATTTTGTATTTGTAGTGGTCAATATGACCACTATTCGTGGTGTGGCTTTAACTATTACTTTATTGCGCTCCCTAACTTAAATTTAGTTAACTAACTTACAACTTACCAAAAAACGATGATTTATTGCGTCATCTGCCATGTCTGCCCACAGCTGTACTTTCACCTCTGCCATAACTTGCGAGACGAGATAGTACAGCTACTGTGGGCAGACATGGCAGACGACGCAATAAATCATCGTTTTTTGCTAAGTTGTAACTAAGTTAGTTAACTAAATTTAAGTTAGGGAGTGCAATAAAGTAATGGTTTAAGCTTATTTTGGTACTATAATTACTTCAAGAAAGGATGTAATTTAATCAAAAAGCATGTAGTCGGGGTTCGCAACGCTTTTGAATGGCCAGCTTGTACAGCGCTGTTGTGAAGTGACAACGCTGTGTATAGTTAATCGGAAGGCTGTATGACGCAATAAATCATCGTTTTTTGCTAAGTTGTAACTAAGTTAGTTAACTAAATTTAAGTTAGGGAGTGCAATAAAGTAATGGTTTAAGCTTATTTTGGTACTATAATTACTTCAAGAAAGGATGTAATTTAATCAAAAAGCATGTAGTCGGGGTTCGCAACGCTTTTGAATGGCCAGCTTGTACAGCGCTGTCGTGAAGTGACAACGCTGTGTATAGTTAATCGGAAGGCTGTATGATTGGGGGACCTAAACTTAAGTTGGGCACTTTGTTGCCAGCAGCTACAAAGTCATGTTATTCAGTGGTTGATGCAAATTTCTTTTATATATCTTGATTCTCCATATTTTGAAGTTAAATCGCTGAAACAATTACGACGGACAAATGTCCATAAATAACATACATTTTTGAGTCGATGTCGATGCAGTGTCAAATTTTGTTTGACAAATCGAAAGGGTCCTAAAGCTACGCACACGTACCAATGCAAATCTTGATCTTGACCATATCACCTCAAATAAAGGAAATTACTCATTCATTTTGGCAATTGTAAATGATATTTTCGTTGCTCAGTTTCACCAAAAGCGTGGTGCATCGAACGCATCGCGTGTATTTGCGGGCACATAGCTTTAGGACTCCTCGCCATAATAATCAAAGTTTAATCTTGTACAGAGAACAAGTTCCAAATATGTTGAGATTTCTACTTGAAATGTTGTTAAACACATTTTCTATTCTGAAATCAAAATTGATAAATCAATATTTAGGCTACATTTTTGGTGTTTCTTATTTCAAAAAAGAATGTACAACAACAAGGTTAGTACAATTTTGGAACTTGAATTATTGAAATGATATTTCAGACTCATTCAAAGAGAAATTTAGGAGTCGATATTTTGCTTTGATTTTAACCCTAATCTAGGGAGGTGGAAGTAGTGGTGGTGGTGCCAAGCCCAAGGCCAGTTGGGGTGGCTCTCACGGTGGCAAAGGACATGAAGGAGGGGCTGGATACTCCAACATCGACATGAAAAACCCAGCCTTTGAAAATTATTACAAGGTAAGCTCAGGTTTTGTGGGGGAAAATTATGAATGTACAGTCAGTCCCTTTTCTATTTCAGAGAATGAAATGTTTTGCGGAAAAAACTAATTTAAGTCTGTGTTGCTAAAATGTTAAAGAAGACAAAAACAAGATATGGAACAAGAGTTCTTCCTGTTCTAGATTGAATACAAATTATATTACTGTCAAAACAAATTAGTTGTCGATGTGAAGTCAGTTAATAGAACAATAACATTCAGAGTAAATTTCTCTCTTTAAATTCATTTTCATCTCTCTCTCTCTGTCTCTCTATGTCTCTTTCTCTCTCTCTCTCCCTCTCTCTCTCCCTCTCCTGTCTATCTGTCTCTGTATATCCTACCTTTCTCTCTTTCTCATTCACTCCCTCTCTCTCCTTATCGGTACCTTAACTTTCAACCACTCCCTTTTTCTCATGTCACAGGAGCAAAGTCTAGTACCTGAGGGTGAGTGGGACCAGTTCATGTCTTCTCTAAGAACCCACCTGCCTGTAGCCTTCAGGATCACCGGATTTAGAGGGTAAGGATACCATCTCTGGGCCGTGTTTCATAAAACTTATTATCACTAACAAGTTGCTCTCAGCCAATCATATGCAAGTATTTCAGTAGCTTATAACTGTTATTGTATCCCCTGGCAGTATGCCGGAGGATACTTTGGATTCAGCAGCGTTTCGCCGCCGCCGCCGCCGCCGCCGCCGCGTCACATTCTTGTGTGCGCTCTAGCGGTCACATTTCTCGACGAATTTTTTTCAGACTTCCTGTGGACGTGTATCTTGGTGAAATCTGGACCCCTATAGTTTCTGGTGATGCTGCCCCCAGTGTTCCGTCTTTTATAGGGTAAAAGGCCATATTTTTTGGGATAGTTTGTGTGCGCTCTAGCGGTCACATTTCTCAACGGATTTTGTTCAAATTTTGTATGAAGGTGTCTCTTGGTAAAATCTGGAACCCTATAGATTTTGGTGATGCTGCCACCAGTGTCCCGTCTTTTATAGGGTCAAAGGTCATACTTCAAGGGATGGCGTGAGTTCACTCTGCAGGCCACATTTCTTGATGGATTTCTTTCAAATTTTGTATGGAGATGTATCTTGGTATAATCTACACATCTTTACTGTTTGGTGATGCTGCCCTCATTGTTCCGTCCTTTATAGGATCAAAGCTCATTTGTCCCTTTTGTGCACTCTTACTTCTGCATTTCTTGACGGATTTCATTCAAATTTTGTATGGAGATGTATCTTGGTATAATGTACACATATTTAATTTTTGGTGATGCTGCCCTCATTGTTCCGTCCTTTATAGGGTCAAAGGTCATTTTTCCTTTTCTTGCACTCTTACTTCTGCATTTCTTGACGGATTTCGTTCAAATTTCGCATGAAGGTGTTTCTTGGTGTAATCTAAAAACCTATAGTTTTTGGTGATGCTGCCACCAGTGTTCCGTCTTTTATAGGGTCAAAGGTCATATTTCAGGGAATGGCGTGAGTGCACTCTGCAGGCCACATTTCTTGATGGATTTCTTTCAAATTCTGTATGGAGATGTATCTTGGTATAATCTACACATCTTTACTGTTTGGTGATGCTGCCCTCATTGTTCCGTCCTTTATAGGGTCAAAGCTCATTTGTCCCTTGTGTGCACTCTTACTTCTGCATTTCTTGACGGATTTCATTCAAATTTTGCATGAAGGTGTCTCTTGGTGTAATCTAGAAACCTATAGTTTTTGGTGATGCTGCCACCAGTGTTCCGTCTTTTATAGGGTCAAGGTCATACTTCAGGGCATGGCGTGAGTGCACTCTGCAGGCCACATTTCTTGATGGATTTCTTTCAAATTTTGTATGGAGATGTATCTTGGTATATCTCTCAACACATTTCTTTCAAATTTTATATGAAGATGTGTCTTAGTGAAACCTACACATCTAATTTCTACACCATCCTTTTGTTTGAGGGAGGGGATGGGGGAGGGTCTTTGTCCCTCCTTCAAATCGCTGCCAGTGCCGGGGGATACATTTAGCATTGCGCGGCCCCAGCAATGCACATTTCTAGTTATAACTTGTTATTGATAACAAGTTTTATGAAACGGGGGCCCTGGTATCAAAGTGACCACCCTGACCCTTGATTTACAATGGAGGCCCATGTGCCTTCATAGGCATTCAAGGCATTAGCCTTTCCCTCATTTTGATACTGTCAAGGACATTTATGTATAGGAATACATGCTGGTCTCCTACAGAAAATTCACTTTAAAGGTAAAAGTTTGTTATAGTAGCTAAAATTAAATCGGAATGGAACCTGAAGAAACCCTCATATTGGTCCACATTGTAGTTGTTTCAAAAGATACATGTACATGTGCCAGATTTTGTAATGTGCTGTCTATGATCTCCAGTTAATTTTGATATAAAAATCTGGAGCCAACATCAAATCAGGGCAGCCTTGAGGGATTTGCGCCAAAGCCCTTTGCAGCATAAACTCACAATCACAGACATGAAAGCAAGTTGTGCACACAGCTGTTCATAGGTTTTGCCCAGTCACCCCTTTAGACGGGTGGCCTTTCTAGCAGGTTTTCCATCACATAATCCTTCCAATAGAGGAACACTATAAAATTGACCACTGCTGACAGTTGGCCTCGTCTTCTTTTAGTGATGTTTTCAAAATATCTATTGATCCACAATGCTAGGAATCACACAATGTACATGAGCAGAAAGAGCAACAATCACAGATAATTTTGAGTCTATTTCTAATGCGGTGCATTGTGCTGTTCATGAGTAAGAGCACTGTAACTTTAACTAATCATTAAAAGTCTGCAAATTGGCAATGCAGTGTAAAATATACAAGCACTATTCTTGTGTACAATTTGGAAATTTTGCTGCTAAATTTTGCAATTTTCATTAACATTGATTTATTTGATAAACATTTTAATATTTGTTTAAATCTCTGTAGAAGTGGGAAATACAAATAATATGTGCCAATTTGAGGAGATAGAGCTGATAAATTTAGACTTAAAGAAAACTCTGAACTGCTGTAAAGCTTGGCGAAACGCAATGGTGCATAAAGACGTGGGAAAGACAAGAAGAGGAAAATTGCTAGTTTTGTCTGTGCTTCTAAGATCAGAATCAGACACATCTGAATAAATTTGTTTTATATTATTTTGCTTAAAAGTGTTCAAAGAGGTAAATAATAATTCTACATCCTAATATTTTGGTTCTGCCTCTATAAAATAAAATTTTGATTTTGAATAATTTTGTCATATATGCGTCTTTCCCGCGTTTTTACGCGCCACAACATTTCACTAAGCTACCTAAGAGGTGTCCACTATGATTTGTTTGATTGTTTACATATTCCATTCCACTCCTGCAGACAAGCAAACCAAGTACTGAGGTATCTGAAGGGAGAATGCTTCAATGAGTTGCTGAAGTCTGATGCAGAGGAAGCGATAGAAACAAAGCCAATGGCCATACCATGGTACGTATACTGACACTGTAAGTGCATGTATAGTGTTGAACGTTACCATTTACCAATGACATGTAACTTAAATCACAAAGAATTGGCGCTACAGAAATACATTGAAATGTATTTTGAGTTGAATCCAGAATACTTATATGATTCCTAGGGTAAGTGCATGAAAACTTTGCCTTCATAAGAAAAATATAAAGAGCAGTAAACCTTCAATATGATTATTATGTAATAATATCATCTCTGTCAATAATCTATACATTGAATTATTGTGACTTTAATGTCTTAATCAATATTCCTATTGGAAAATTCCCCAAACATTTGTTTATTGATCTCCTCCGATATTGCCAGTGGATATTCAGTATGACAAACATCCGATTTGACACATAAGCAATGTTGTACTTCTGTGGGTTTTTTTTTTTGTCTGGACAGGTATCCTGATGACTTGGCCTGGCAACTCAATCTTAGCCGAAAGAACATCCGCAAGATGCCAACCCTGGAGAAACTCCATCTTTTCCTTATCTCAGAGACTGAGAGTGTGAGTACATGAATGATCGTCTGGCTGCTGTTTTACTGAAGGACTGTTCCAGGCACTGCAAAAAGTTTGTCATAATTATGAAAGTAGATGAGATATGTTTGTGGACTGTGTCATATTGGACATTCAACATCATTTTCCAGTCTGCTAACTATGTAAAAAATTTGTTCTTACAAGCCTGTGTGTTATAAGCCAAAGAGATGTCCTGTATGACACTCATTTACTTTTCTTGCTTTTTACGCCAGATGATAAATCACTCTATGTGACAAGACTAGATTATCCCAAAATATACCTTCATTTTCATTTGTATATTCAATATGCTCGTATGACTGACATCATAGTCTGATAGAATACCATCGGAATTGTAGATGCACTGATTGAATCACATCTGCCTCCTCTGTTGCCAATTTGCAGGGTAACATCAGTCGTCAGGAGATTGTGAGTATGATCCCTCCTCTCCTGCTCCAAGTCAAGCCACAGCACAAGGTCCTGGACATGTGTGCTGCTCCTGGGTCTAAGACGGCTCAGCTTATTGAAATGATCCACGCTGAACAGACATTTGGATGGCCAGGTATTGTTTATGGACAAATATCCCCTAGGACATTTTCCCCATGGACAACTACACCGTAGCAAAAACTACCTATAAAACAATCACCTACCTGTGAATTCTGCCCCCTTCTGGGAAATAGTTGTCTTGTCCCCTGAGGATAGCTTTCCAAGGGGATGATTGTCCTAGACGTAAGTTGTCCAAGGTTTAGTTCTCTAGAGAATTAGTCGTCCCGGCGTTAGTTGCCCTTAGGGGAGAGTTTCTGGGAAGGGGCTTTTTTAGCCATTGAGAGTGTTGTAATGACTACCAGGACTCGGACTTGACAAGCTGCATTGTTATTACCCACGCCGATAAAATCGGCAGGGTTATGTAAAGGGCTCCGTATGTTTGTTTGTTTGTTTGTTTGTTTGTTTGTGTACAAGATAACTAGAGAACGGGTGAACGAATTTGCACCAAATTTTCAGGGAATGTTCGGATAGTGACAGGGAAGAATCGATTAGATTTTGGTGATGATCGGTTGACGCCTGCAAATTCTGTGTAACCTTGTAGTTTTGACCCCATAGTTAGTATAGTATTGCAACTACTATGTAGCGCCGCTAAGGCGTGGGTGTGCCGCCTTTGACGGCCTTTCTAGTTCATAATGTTTTGAGTATTTGAAGGAAAATATTTAATATCACCTTCAGGTTCCATTACTGCAAGGTGTGTTGTGCATTCCCCTTCTGATACTGTTAGCCTGTTGACTACAGCCTTCACCTATTCCCATATATTCAACATACAAACCACCCAGATCCTGTAAGCATTTGGTTTATTGATCTTGATCAATTTTGTCTTCCAGAGGGTTTTGTGATTGGCAACGACGATGACAACCGACGCTGCTACATCATGGTCCACCAGGCCAAACGACTCAACAGTCCCTGCTGCATGGTGGTTAACCATGATGCATCCGTGTTTCCAAGGTTACGGGTTCCAGGACCAAATGGCGATATGACCAACATCGAGTATGATAGGATACTGTGTGATGTGCCTTGTGGGTAAGTGTTACACTATGAACACAATGACAAAGAGAGCGGACAAAATATACAGTTCCTCATTGTACCCTCCACAATTGTTCTGGTAGACAAAAGAACATCCCTTCATAGCTATTATGTAAAATAAGTAGAACAGGTGAATATACATGTGACACCTGTTCTACATACTTTTACATAATAGCAATCAAGGGATGTTCTTTTGTCTACCAGGGGCAATTGTGGAAGGTACAATGAGGAGCTGTATATTTTGTCCGCTTCTCTGTTCGCCATGTTCATAGTGTTATTACATAATGCCAGTTTTCCATTTCAGTGTAGACTGTAGAGGGGATCTGTTACCAAGGATACAGAAATCCCATCTTTGAACCGAACCACCAACTAGATGGATGAGACAATTAGATCACTCATAATTTATTTTTGTATTTTGAGGATTAAGCTTTACAGTATTATGATATAAACTATGTAGATTGATTCACTGAATTGCTAGCAGATGACTGTTGGATGTATATTCAACATGTTAATCTAGCATTATGTTACCTTGACAATAGTAAAATAAGTAGAAAATTAGTACAAATTATGATTACCTGGATCAGATTTTTATGAATAGCTACAGTAGTTCGCAATTGTTTTGAAGGTGAATTAATGTTCATGTCCAATCATGTGCAGTACAAGGTCACCTCTCTTTTTCAAGAGCTGCAGTGCCTCCCTCATGGGTATTATATTTCTGACATTAGATTAGATTGGGCCATGAAATTCATTTGTCTCTTTTTCATTTGCTCCATAATGTTTTGTCCCACAGTATGACTATATTATTTCAAGAAAGTGCCATCATGCCATCATCATTATCATCATCACCATCATCATCACTACCATCATCATCATCATCATCATCATCACCATCATCATCATCTTTATCATCATAATCATCATCTTCCAGTCATTGCCATGTTCAATTCTGTCCTGCAATATTTTGATGTATTACCCTTATAATCAAGCTTTCTTCTTTCATTTCTTGTATCTCTTTTCAGGGGAGATGGCACAATGAGGAAGAACTATGCCATTTGGAAGAAATGGACTCCCCTTAGTGGTTTCAACCTTCATCCGTAAGTAATCTGTCTGTCCACTAGATTGTTAGTAGTAGTCTTTGAAGAAGTTCTAAATATTAGTGGCATTCCTTTTCATAGAATTTACTCTGTCATGCAAGTTTACCCTCGCATCACCCTTGTAAAAAAGTACTGCAAAGTAATGCAGTAGTAATCCTGCAGTACTATTGCAGTACTCGCAATATTTTTGCAGTACTCATAGTACTTTTGCAGTACTTGTGGTACTTTTGCAGTACTTTCTGAGGTAGTACCGCAGTAGCGTAGAAACTTTGAGGTACTTTCATAGTACTCGTGATACTTCTGCAGTACTTTTTGAGGTAGTACTACTGCAGTACCTGTACAGCAGCTGCAGTACCTGTAGTACAGGTACTGCAGTACTTGGGTCCAATTTACTACAGTATTACTGCAGTACTTTTTCACAAGGGCAATGGGCCTTCTTTAATTGAATCGATTTGAAATTTTGGTCATTCACTAATTTAAATATTAATATATCTATGGAGCAACTGATTTCTCCCGAGTTCCAGTGATTTCCTTTCAAATCTTTCTATTACTGAAGAAATACATGCCCAGTATGTATGTATGTATGTATGTACATGTAATTCCTTGCCCTTTTTTCACACTTTGTTATTTGCACCTAGGATAATATCAAGTTAATAGCAGTATATTACATCTTCACTTTAAACCTAATTCTAACCTTATTGTAACAAGTAATTTTTGGAACGATGTACATTCTACAAACAAGACTTGGGAATAACTTGACAGCTTTTAGGTTTTCACCCTCTAATGTTATTGTATTCTCTCCTAGGCTTCAGCGGAGGATACTTCTTCGAGGGATTGAGCTGTTGGCCGTTGGCGGACGATTGGTCTACTCAACGTGTTCCTTCAATCCCATTGAGAATGAAGCTGTCATTGCTAGCATACTCAAACAGAGCGAAGGTAAAATTAACATCGCATTCACAGATTGCAAACATGGTGTTGTATTTTGTCTTCTTAGAGCCAGAAGGGCATTAAAGATAAAGTTGAGTTCTCGTCGTGCGATTTCATTGTGAAAGAAACTGTCTCAAAGCAATTGGGAAAGGTTGAATAAGAATTGGTGTGTAGTATGAGGTTTTGGAACCATCAAAATGATGAGAAATTGACCTAATCTTGCTGAAAAGCACATGCACTGCACACAGAAATGGGTATATGGGACTGTACACGCATGTGGCATGAAAAATGTTTGGCCCGAACACTGCAGCTATTTCTAATTTTTTTAATATGAGGGAATTTGAAGAGCAAACCTTTTCAGGGGACAATTCTACTATGATGTTCTTCCAAACTGACATAAAAGGAATGAGAAAGCTCACTAATTATTTGTCACCTTATCCCCAGAACTCCACCTTCTCTTCCAGTTTCTCTTTAACGCTGCGCACTCTTTTGGCTCTCATCTGACAGTTTATCGAAGCACTATATGTAGATGTCTCATTGTCAAGTGGTTTGAACCCCTGACTGGGGATGCAATGGACATGAGGTTGAGCTTCCATGAGGAAGGCATTTTGATCTACATTGCTTCTCTCCACCCAGGCTGGAGTTGAGTACCCGATATGCTGCTAATGTCATTGTAGTTGGATTGACATCTGCTTGACTGTAAAGTGCATGCCTGTCTGTAGAAAATAGTGGCAGTGACATGGCAAACTTGTTGAAGTGTCAGCAACATGTACTGTGCCCAGACTGACTCCTTGGAACTACTAGAATTACTTGGGAAGTTTTGATAGGTGTTCCAGACTGGCAATATTACAAGAAGCAAACTATTTGGTGTTTTCTGCCTTATTGAATATTATGAATAGGATTCTGCAACTGTACCATAAAGTTGACAATTAAATCCTGATAATTTAATAATAATAAAAATATGTCTTTGTTTACCCAGGGTAGCCTCATCAGTGTTATACACTGTTCTCCCTAAGGGCCCTGCAATCATATTATTACCCCGGCTTGTATTGCATGAATTTGGCCATATTA
This sequence comes from Heliocidaris erythrogramma, assembly GCA_025617745.1. Taxonomy (NCBI): domain Eukaryota; kingdom Metazoa; phylum Echinodermata; class Echinoidea; order Camarodonta; family Echinometridae; genus Heliocidaris; species Heliocidaris erythrogramma. The sequence continues at coordinate 31,333,817 of CM046866.1, read as the reverse complement.
TTATGCCGTTTTCTCTTTCATATCTTGCTCCGAAATTCACCTGCTAATTGGACATTTTGATGACATCTTTTACCCCCAGGAGCTGTAGAGTTGCTTGATGTAACAGATGACTTACCTGGGCTGAAACGTCAGCCCGGTAAAACAACATGGAAGGTAACTCCTCACATGTCTAATACCTGAAATATTTTTTCATTCACAATACTGCTGCTCAGCATGCTCTTTGTTACTCTTTTTGTTCTAGGCCAAGTGAAATATATTTCATAGTTTAATTTGTGGGTATTTAAACAAAAAAGGGGGAGGAAGGGTTTCCTTGCTGTTCATACTATGTTTTATAGATGGTTGCTGAATGTCACATGACGAAATCTCTTGCACCAAATCATCTACATGTACATTTGGGATGTAGAATCTGATATTTTTATTTGTTAAAGTTTACCAATCACCTCAAAAAATAATTTTTTTACCATTAGATTGTATGAAATCAACCTAAAAAACCTTTCCCAGGCATTCCATGGTTAACAGTTAAAGATCACATTGCAAGAAAATTCCATCAAAATAAATATTGGCTTAATACTTATTATTGCATAGATGGCATAAATTAAACAAGGTTATCCAAATTCAACGCTTGGAAACATTTGAATTAATGATTATTATCAATTATAAAACGGTAAAATACAGCCCCCGATATAGCAGCTGAAGAGCTCCTTGAACGCTGCTGAGATGTGTGACGACACACGAAGGACCAGTCCTGTCTAAGCAGACGATGTCCCATAACATCTTACACATTTTTCAGTGCCTGTTTTGTCATCTCCTCTTCACTTATTTCTCTTACTTGACTAGCGTCAGTCTTAATGTCTTAATCTTAACTTCGTGTATGGTATTATTTTGATGAAAAATGCAGCGTTAAAAAAATAAAGGAATCAGTCACTTGTAAACAAAATAAGACGCCATTGTATTTTCAGCTGCTTGCACCGGGGCATGTTCGGCGTTTCAAGAGGGAACGAATACAATCTGTGATATTATTCGGAGGGCGTTTCAATTTGAAAGTGGGGTTTATTTCATTGATCATTGACCCTTCTCCTGTGTATTTACAATCAAACGGTTTTAGTTATCAGAATCAGTTCACTTTCCCTTTTAGAATAGTGTGAAATAAGGTCATGTTTAAATATACCAAATTCTTTATAATTTGATAAATAATTGCATTGCAATTACGTTTATTCATTATAGGACGTCGTCTGCTTAAGCAGGATTGGTCCCTAGTGTGACGACATCAAAACTTCGCTATATTTCTGGCGAATCCTCGGATATTCCAGATGCTGAGAAGAGCTTTTATTTATGTTGTTTTTATAATCATCATATACGCAGTTGACATAAAACTTATACGATTGCCATCTGTAAGCTTCCCAGTTTCTAGTGATACATTAATTGCCATATTTGTGATTTTCGTTGGATAGCTACTTTAAGGAGTATGAAGAAATATAAAGGATAACCCCAAATTGCTCGCACGTAACCTAACTTGGACTTGGGTTCCATGCGGGCTCTATTCTTGGCAAGTTTGACTAGTCTACATACTCACAAGTCGCTTTTATTGGTTATTGCTTATTGGGAGTGTATCTAAGCTTGCATTTATCCCTTTATAGAAGAACTATTTCCAGCCCACAATTTGAATATAGCATGGCGACATGAAAACACACAGATCAAAATATTTGTAGGTGATTGGTACCCATTAATAGTTTTATGATTGCAAGAGATGTAAACTATGTAATATTGGAAAGGAGACAGAATGAGAAGGGGGAAAATTGGGAATTAATATTACTTGATCTAACTCGTTTTTCAAACGCCAACTATCTGTTGTATCTGTAATTTTAGAATTTAAAACACCCCCAAAAATACATTTGTGACCCTCAAACCATAGCATTACAAGATTTGTTCTTCTTGGAAAAGGTTAACTGACATGTGATCATACACAGTTAACCTTGCATAACTCAAAGTCGCATAAGTCCTTTCCCTAAGTCAAATCAATTTTTTTGACCAAACTATGCAAATTATGTGTTATTTACAAGTCAAACTTTTTTGATGGTCCCAAGATATCCGACTTATGCATTATTAACTGTAGGTTTTTGCTTGTATCATGTAATTATCATGTGACGTGTAGGTGATAGATGACAAGGGCCAGATCTTCACATCGCTGGAGGATGTTCAAGAGAGAGAAGAGAAGGACAAAAGAAGAAGATACAAACCCTCCTTTTGGCCCCCATCCGAAGAGGATGCACAGAAGATGAATCTGACAAGATGGTGAGTGAAACAAATGATGATATACAGGGTGCGTCAATAAAAAGGAAACCGTGATTCAACCTTAAAAATATCATTGCAACCAGGGCCCTGTCTTATAATAATAATAATAATAATAATAATCTGCATTTATATGGCGCCTTTCCAGTTAGTAAGCGCTTTACAGTGTAGTATTACCCCGGTCATTGGATCCAGTTACGATTCTGCACTTGATAGTGCACATTCTCCACTCCACAAGGAAGCATTCCAGTCTGGCAGCCATTTTACAGGCGCACATGTACTGTTCCAGTCACAGTGACATTCGCATCCTACCGGGTACCCATTTAACACCTGGGTGGAGAGTGGCAAATGTAGATTATAAAGAGTTGCGATTGATTCGAATCGATCGCAACTTAAAATTAATTGCAACTGTGTACTTAAGAGATAGGAGTTGCGATTGATTTCAAGTTGCGATCGATTCGAATCAATCGCAACTCTTCATAAGACAGGGCCCAGAGCATATAGATTTTATCATATATACTCATATTGTTGTCTTATTTTAGAGGTGTCGTGGTCTAGTGAATATGTCACCGGACTGTGGATCACATTGTACGCGGTTCAAGTCCCGCCACGGCACTAATGTCCTTTGGCGAGACATTAATCTACATTTGCCACTCTCCACCCAGGTGTTAAATGGGTACCCGGTAGGATGCGAATGTCACTGCGACTGGAATAGTATATGTGCGTTTGTAAAATGGCAGCCAGACTGGAATGCTCCCTTGTGGAGTGGACAATGTGCACTATCCATGTAAGTGCAGAATCGTAACTGGATCCAATAACCGGGGTAATAATACACTGTAAAGCGCTTTGAGCAGTTACTAACTGGAAAAGGTGCCATATAAATGCAGATTATTATTATTATTATCACGTTTCCTTTGATTTGACACCTTGATTAATAAAATCCGACCATGGACAGCTGAACAGTAACATTTTTCTTGATTTATGTCAAATTTGCCTCTGCCCAAGTTTTGAATGAAATGGATTGTCAACCCAAGGTTGGTAGAATGGTCTCCATTACAGTTGAATGCACTCACAAATAATGAAAGTGACTTCTGAACTCCATTCAGCCCAAACTTGGGCAAAGATGATTTTGACATGCTTTTTAGAAATGGCCAGTGCTCAGTCAGCCAGGATCGTATTTTGGTGAGCAGCCTATCATATTGAAGAAGACATTATCAACTGTCATACCATTATAATAAATTTCAGCAATTTCACTTGGTTTTTAAGATAGTGGGGCTTTAATTATGAGTTGCCTTTATTTTGACACTCACTGTACTTACATTATTTGGTATAAACAGTGTATGTGGACAAGAAGAGATGTGATAAAGGCAGAGAGGATAAAGAAGTCGTCTGAGAAATTTGTAGATCCATCGTGGGAAAACAATGTCAGTGTGCCAGTGCCTTTTGGTTGCCTTCCAAAAGTGAAGGAGATTTCTGGTAGTGAAAAATTGTGAAGCACTTTGTAACCGCAAGGAAAGGGCATTTTACTAAATACTCTGTCAATTAGATTGGATTGGAATGAAACTTGGATTATGTGTTTTCCTCTGAAGCGATAAGCATTTAATCTGCAATGTGTATAATTATGTTGTCACATTCTGCCAACTATTATTTTGAACCAATCATGTCTTCGCAATCCAAGGTGATGAGAGGGTAATTTCCATAGTGCATATGGACATATGTAATATGTGTAATTAAAATATATATATATATATATCATTTCTATGATTGTTCCTATAGTGTTCGCATCCTTCCCCATCACCAAGATACCGGAGGGTTCTTTGTGGCTGTCCTCCAGAAGACACGGCCATTACCCTGGATGAAGCAGGGCAAAGGCACTAGCCAAGAAAACTTGCAAGGTAAACAGATTTCCCAAACTATGTAATGTATATTCAATACTTGGATTTTATTGGATTTATACTGTTTCAGGTCAAGAGCATTAGCCAAAACACAAGGTGTGGCCACATACAAGAAGTCAGAAACCATTCAGTACTGCTTTTTGAACCTGTCACAGGGCAACAACATAAGCCAAGAAAGCGTACAAGGAAGTCCACGGGAGTTCAGAAACTTCTTGAATGTAAAATGGTTTTAGCCATGAAAGCTCACAAAATCGTAAACTGCATAGGAAAGTTGGGCAACTACTTGAGCATACCCAGAAGTTTCCTGTAGTTTTCGTCATAAACCAATACAAACGTGATAGATCAGAAACTACACGGATAAACTTAGTTGGTCCATTGTTCTTTCTTTCTTGATTAGTTTTCTCACAAGTATTTATCTCCCCTTTTTAGTTGCTACAAGAAGGGGCAAATTTTCTATGAAATCATCTCCTGTGCGCTAGAAGGGTGTCCACTCATACAAATTTTGCATATGCATATGGTTACAGATAAAGTTGAGTTCTGGTCATGTGATTACATTGTGAAAGAAACTGTCTCGAAGCAATTGGGAAAGGTTTGATTTCATGTCTGGAGAAGAATCGGTGTATACAGTGAGGTTTTGGAATCATCAAAATGATCAGAAATCGACCCATTCTTGCTGAAAAGCACATGCACTGTACGCAGAAACGGGTAAATAGGACTGCACACACACACACACACACATGTGGCATGAATGTTCGGCCCAAACAATTCAGCTATTTCACGTCATATTTCAAATATGAGGGCATTTAAGGAGCAATCCATTCAGGGGACATTTCACTATGATACTCTTCCAAACTAAGAAAGAAAGAATGAGAAAACTCACAAATTATTTTTCGCCTTTACCAGAACCCTACCTTCTCTGAAACACATTTGTGGATCTCAGCAGAAGAAATACTGGGTTGTCACTTGAAGACAACCTCCAGATACTAGACAGGATGTCAAAGTGCATGGTTCTCCAGAATGGCCATTCAGCAAGAAAGAGCGTCTTTGAAGTTACAGACTATCCCCATCTCGTAGATAATCTCTCTTGTGTGTAGTACTTAAAGGAGAATAAAGGTTAAAATACACGTTTAGGCCATCTAACAGCTGACATGATTACCTTTGGACTTGACCAAACACACCACAGATCATATTTCACGTATTTGAGAAAATCTAACTTAAAATCGCAAAAGTGCTAAGATTTTACGTGAAGCTGTATGCAGCCATTTTCTTTGGGCTTCCCGGGAAGTGTGACGTTTTTGCGCTCTTGGTGTGTGATTGGCTACTCTGGCCAATACTCACTATTTAAACTCACAAGAAATTTTGACACTTAAAAATTGTTTTTAGTCGTAATTTAAACTAACAATATTATGTTTAGCAAGCTTTTATTATTTTTATCTCAGTTAATTTGATTGTATTTTCTCTTGTTTAAGAGCGTAAATTATATCGATTTTTTTTTTTACATCATCAAATTGATTATTGAGCTCCACGCTTCTTGCACATGTGCGCTAGTCTACTACCGCAAACTCTATTTCGTCATTTCATTCATTCGTGTCCATTTTCTGGATCGAAAGGTTTAGTGTTTAAACGTTATAATTAACGATCAGTAAGCTCTAGATTTGTTACTTTTTGTGAATTTATACTATTATGACTGGCCCAGTGGCCTACGGATATGAACCAGTGTTTTCAGAGCGTGAAATGGAGCAGCGACGGCTTGATGCAGCTGCAGACATGGCATAAGGAGCTGGTGGGAGTGGCTCAGACAGCGATGACGATCGCCAAGCTCCCCCTAACCCCCCCCCCGGCCCACCGGACCGCAACCCACTCCTGAAAAAGTTCCTTGTTTTCGCTGGGTTTGGGAAGGGATGGAACGTTTTCCCACTCGTCTTTCCACTTTTGTTGGCACATCCGAAGGCTTGACAGTACGGCATCTTATTGACGGTACTGCATGTACGTATACAGCTAGGAGCGCACGTATGGCAGCATTGCAATGCATTGTACAGTATAGTAGAGCGCAATTACGTCATTTCTTCACAGGGGTCTCTGTATTCCCACACAAAATGGCAGCCCCCTGAAGACCGAATACGCGTCTCGTAGCAGACGATGATCGCATTTTAAAATTGGAATATTTTTGTTATTTTGGGACCTACAGACTTACAGATACACCAAATTGTAGGTAATGATGTTCTCTATTCAGATAAATTGGTATATCTGCGAAACTTTATTCTCCTTTAACAGTTTCATTCGAGTTATCATGGCTTGAGATTGTCAAGACCCTCTAGATTATGCTGGAATTATACCATCTGTTTAGAGCCAGAAGGGCGTTAAGTCCCATCATTTGTACACAGTTAACACCCTTCTGGCTCCAAACAGACATTACCTCCTATTGAATAGCAGTATGTACAGTCACTTGTGAAAAAGTTGAAAGACTTAACAATCAGCCATGCTGAAAGGACCATGTGGTTCCATTTTAAGCCTAATTTCTCTTTTGTACATTACAAATAGTTTGATTGAAATGATTATGGTTATAGGTGATAAAGGTTTTGTTAAAGATAAAGATTTAGTTCTGGTCATGTAATTGCATTTTGTAAGAAACCGTCTCAAAGCAATTGGGAAAGGTCGATCATGTCTAAATAAGAATTAGTGTATACTCTGAGGTTTTGGAATCGTCAAAATGATAAGAAATTGACCTAATCTCGCTGAAAAGCAGATGCACTGCACACAAAAATGGGTATATGGGAATGCACACACATGTGGCATGAATGTTCGGCCCAAACAATTCAGCTATTTCTCGTCATATTTCAAATATGAGGGCATTTAAGGAGCAATCAATCTTTTTCAGGGGACATTTCTAATATGGTGTTCTTCCAAACTGACATAAAAGTAATAAGAAAGTTCACAAATTATTTTTCACCTTTCCCCCGGAACTCAACCTTCTCTTTAAGTGATACTTCCTTAGAATTTCAACCTTGTCCTTCATTTGCTGCAAAACATTCCCCTCCATCTACATCATTTGTATATTCTCTATATGACCCATGTTGTTTTTACCTAGTTCTTGTTTCTTTTCTTACCTCTTTTTTCTCTTCCTCATCATCATTACTATTATATTATCAATATAATTTTCATTCTCAATATTGTAGAAGACACCACATCCGACCAATCCTCTGCAGCCGAGGCCAGTGAGACCAGCGAAGCAGGTGCATCAACTAACGATACTAGCCAAGAAAGTACTACAACAGAAAACTCAGGAAAATCATCAGATGCAAATGGATCCAAACCAGGGTATTTCTTTACTTCTATCTTGGATGTCTTTCTGGTCTATAGTGAAGACAGTTTATGAAAGCAACATAAATATTAATTATGTTTTTTAGTGGTAGTGGTACGTAGGAAGGGTTATGAGAACAGTTTTGACAAAGAAAGCAACACATTGTGCAGTCTATTCATTGGTCGTGAAGGTAAAATGATTTTATGAATTTGTTATTGATATCGCTGAAATATGAATATAATGTGTTGTCATTATTTGTTACATGCTTGCAGGAATTCTTTTTGTTTGTTTGATCAATGTGGTAATGTACTGCAGAAAGCCCGTACTAGCTCTTGAAATAGGTTGACGGTTAGACACGTTGCTTAACTCTTTGCTTGCCACATAAATACTCTTCTATGTGAGTTGTGAGTTGTGTGTAGAGTGAGTCTGTGCCGAATAGCACAATGGCACATTAAGTGTTAATAACTCAGGTCTGTACCATTTATTACTTGTTCTTCAGATTCTTTGTATATCACAGCTCCCAAGATCATGACCGACTCATCTGTGCAGGATTATCGGTTTTGAAAATGTCCATTATTCACTTTTGTATGAAAGTTGCAACAGGCCCCCCAGCTAAGAAGCCAATGTTTGGGTGCTACAATAAAGACCCTTAGTTGGAATAGTTGGAACATTAGTCATTATGTCATATTCATTTAGTTTGTACTAAATTGGCAACAGACCCCCCACCAAGAAGCCTATGTTTGGATGTTCAAAGATAGATCACCTGCTTCCATGTGCATGACTGAATATCTTTGAATAGTTCCATTATTCGTTGCCATATGCTTCATATGACATTGGCAACAGACCCCAGCCAAGATCCCAAGGTTTGGAAGTTTGAAGAAAAGACCCCTTTTATGCACGACTGAATATCTCTAAATTGTTCAAACAATGTTCATTATTCACCGTCCTCTTGTTTGTAATTAAATTGGCAACAGACCCCCAGCCAAGAAGCCAAGGTTTGGAAGCTACAAGGAAGATCCCTTTGTTTTCTTCAAGGGGGAAGAGGAGATCTGGCCTTCTATCAAGTAAGCTTTAATGTCTCACCCACTCTCTTCCATATAGATTAACAAGGCAGTACCTTTATAAGGATAACCTGGTAAAGATAAGTCAATCAATACCATAATATGGATTAGTTGGCCAGTACTATCATTCAGAGAGAGAGGGCAAGGTCGTACAAGGAGCAGGGCTCAACGCTAAGGCTTGTACACATATGACATGATAAACCATGGCTCTTTTTTAAAATTCAAATAAAGGAATGGAAATCATGAATGCAATACCAATTGATCTCTTACAAACATATTTTGATACAAGAACAACATGGGACTATATTTAACAAGTTTCTTTCCAATTTGACTCTGGTTATGTTTTCCGGAAAATACCGGCGCCAAGGGACCTGTAGCAGTTTAGCGTATAGCTGCCAGACTCTACCCAACACTATGAACATAGCGAACAAAGAAGCGGACAAAATATACAGCTCCTCATTTTACCTTCCACAATTTCTCTGGTAGACAAAAAACATCCCTTCATTGCTATTATGTAAAAGTATGTAGAACATGTGTCACATGCATATTCACCTGTTTACGAGAGTAATTGTGGAGGGTACAATGAGGAGCTGTATATTTTGTCCGCTCTCTTTGTCATCGTGTTCATAGTGCAAGTTTGTACGCTTGAAATGACCCTTCCCTTTCCAATTTTTTCCCCTTTTTTGTTTGCCCTGCCCTCTAATTTGTACAATATGGGACTATTTTCTACATAAATTGGAGTAAAATCTGAATGATTAACACACCCATATGGCCCTGATCATGTTGAGCTTACTAGCTCAATGTAAAAAGAGTCCACATTCAGCACTCATTTTTGGTCTGTTTTCGTACAAAGTAATAATTTTTCATGATGGATATGTCCGTTGCGGGGTATGATGTACAAGATAAATGTGATTTGAAAGCAATTGTATTAAAAGAAAGATGAAATTTCCTAATGGCGTGCCTAGCCAAGACATGAAATTTGATGCTTCCATTCCCTTCTTCCTTCGTTCACTCGAAACAGAGTGTTCTACAATGTGGAAGACTCGTTCCCTGTCGATCATCTCCTGACACGATGTCACGTTGGCAAGAAACGCAACATCTACCTTACCAACAAACTCATCAAGGGAATCCTGCAACACAATGAGGATAGGCTCAAGGTACACATGCATTCACTATCTTGTAGACGTTTTCTCTGTTACTCGCCTTCTTATGGATATTGACTTAGGTAGCTCAGGAAACGCGGGAAAGACACATATAGGACAAAATTATTCAAATTCAACATTTTATTTTATAGAGGCAGAACCAAAATATTAGGATGTAGAATTAGTATTTACCTCTCTGAACACTTTTAAGCAAGATTATATAATAGAATATCAGCAAAGCATCTCACATAGGAATAATGTCACAGCTTACATCATAGATTGACAACCATCGATGACTTACATACCTTGCTGGTTTAGTGTACTTGATATCTAATGCCTGGCATATCCACTGCAAGTTTTCACATAGATCTGCTGACCATTTGAAGTATGTAAACAAATCTGTTGCCATCTGTTTCAGATAGTTATCAAAATGCGCACAGAATTCTTTGGCCGCATTATGCGCGTGATGACAACTATCCCCTTCCATGTCCAAGAGGTGTGGGGCTTTATTTTGCCGGATCCGTGTTTCCAAACCACTCTTTGACCCTCTCATGACGATTGCACGAATCCATCAAAACTGAGAGAAGGTTTTCTCAAGGAATGTGGAATTTGTCAAACAAAGCAACAATTTTATCATACAATGTTTCACCATTCACTTTGATAACTGAGAATGATGCAAGGTGCCTAACAACTATTTCCTCTAGTCTGGGATGGAAATAGCATACTAAAACTGAAACGACTCTTTTGTTTGTTTCACTGGTGGCTTCATCAGTGTTTAGTGAGAAGCGTGTAGATTTTAAGATCTTCAACCAATTCCTCTGTAAATGTTTTACCAACACCGTGCTTTGTTTTGTAGGAAGCTGATGTGCGATCAACAGATAATGCATCTAATGCAGCTCTATCTTGTGACAGCTGCTTGGACAATTCTATAATTTTTGGCACCATCGTGAAGCAAAGGGAGTTTTCAGCAGCAAATCCCTGAACAGTGGCTTCAGCTGTTGAAACTCTATCTGAAACTGAATCCGATGGTTCAGGGATAGAACTTTTTGATGCTGATTCTTCTTGTGTCTTGGCCTTGAAAAAGGGATGTATTCCATAAGTGATATTCCGGCTAGACAATGGAGGCTTTGCACCTGAAATAAAATTGTAAAAAAAAGGATAATTAAACTCTACTCCCTGGAATTATATAGCAAAAAAGCACAAAAAACAACAAAAAAACAACAAACAAACCTGCAATGCTCTACACAAGCTTTTGGAAATCTTGGTAATTTGTATAGTTGAAAATGCCCAATTAATTAATCAACTCTTCAGTCTGTCAGTTGTTTATGGGGATAATCTAGACCTTAATATAGTGGTTCTTTATTTGTAATATACAGTCTGAAATTTTTGAGATGCACATATGCAATTTGAACATCTAAGGCTAAGTTACAATAATGACTACATGTAATTTTAGACCCAGCCAGTGAGGTCTAAACTTCTTTGACTTTTAAGCCATTTTTTTCAATGAAAAAAAAAGATCTCTTTGTATAGACTAGATGCCGAGGAAAGACTTCCTTATGTACCCCTCATTCGCACCTGAACGGCAACACTTTCTAGTTTTCCATGAACACAAATGAACTGACTGAATTTCGAGCAGGTCTTGTACTTGTAGCGTAGCTGATGTTCTGGGTTTGATTCTTTTGCTGCCTTATTTTTGACGGAATAAACTGCAAGTTCTAGCTTTTCCCATATTTTGGCATTATTTTATAAACCAGTTCTATTTTTTGTTCTGTCAATTTTAGCAGGGCGGGGGGTACATATGGAAGTCTTGCCGATGCGGATTATTTCAGTTTTCTTTGGTTATTGATTCCACTTACCTGGGAACAATGTGTTAGATTTTCTCAGCTTCATAATGTCTTTGTGTGAGCGTTTTCCAACGTGATCCACTAGTGCAACACAACCTCGTCCTGCATACTTTATTTCCTTGTCACATAATATACATACGCAAAAACCAGGTTTCTTGATCACCCTGATGCAGTCCGATAATTTTTGTCCAGTTTCCTGGTGAACAATATCAAGCCATTCCCACTTCCAGTTATTTTTCACATGAGGGTCATTCTTGTCAGTTGATTCTTTACTGTCACGGGAGCCCCTCTCCGAATACTTCTAATCCTTGGAAGTTGAAGCCATTTTTTGTGAAGTTAACATCAGTAAAAAAAGTTACAAACAAGTTCCGAAATGGGGCACAACTGTGTTTGAAAAGCAGAAAAAATATATCCAAACGAAGTCCCACTTGCACTCGAAAACGAAGACACATCCAGCAGCGGATCCATGCAACGCAATACACGCACAAATCCCCACATGCGTAACCAACTCGGCGATCTCCCCAGCCCGCCCGGCCGCCCGGCCAGCATTTCCCCGCGCGAAGCGATCACTCGCCCGGTGCAGTCATAGAATGCATGCACGAAGCCACCGCCCGCGCGGTGCATGCAGGGTGATTTTGATAGTCTCTATTACCAGGCGTTTTATACAAATTGCTCACGTAGCATGATACGAGAATCTATGGTTTTTCATTGCCTCCGAAAGTTACAAAAGCGCGGAAAGAGAGAATAAAAACGCGAGAAAATGATTTTAAAAACGCGGAAATTCACGTAAAAGCGGAAATTTCACATGCCTGCCTCACATTCAAAATATGACAAGAAACAGCTGAAATGTTGGGGCCAGACATTTGTGTGTAGTCCCATATACGCATTTCTGTGTGCAGTTCATGTGACTTTCAGCAGGATTGAGTCAACTTATTATTTTGGTGATTCCAAAACCTTACAGCATACACCAATTCTTATTGCTATATAATCAACCTTTCCCAGTTGCTTTGAGACAGTTTCTTTCTCAATTCAATCTCATGACCAGAACTCAACTTTATCTTTAAGCCCGAATAACCAACTAGCAGCTATTACGACATTAGATGTTGTGACTAATAGTTAGCTTATTGTGGAAACTGATGGTCTTAAAGTTCTAGTCTTCCAAATAAAAAATTATGGCTTTTGCAAACTGAGAATTATGAATGAAATAGATACCAACTCTTATCAAATGAGATCTACATGTATTCAGCGTTGTAAGTCAGCAGTAAAGAGTTATTTTAGAATAGGCCTAGACTTATTCAGATATAAGCTGTTTCTTGTTTAGCAATATTTTCAGAATTACATTTATGGGACTAAACATGCACTAAGATATGTATATATATTCCAGAAATTATACATGATTTATGGTATTTAATTTTCTCTTTGTTTGTGTGTGTGGGTGTTTTTTTTTTCAAAAAATTTTGTACTCCATTTTGTTTTCTTAGGTCATCAATTCTGGAGTGCGTGTCTTGTCTAGGAGTGATGCTCGTGACGTGACCTGTGATTTCAGGCTTTCACAGGAGGTATGTATGATATTCATTATGAAAGGTTACTGGATACTGTTGCCCTTTGATAGTCAATTCATTTAGATTAATCTTAAAGCTCAGGTACAGTTTTGGCATCAAGAAAATTGGTAAGGAACATGTTGAATATGGTCTCATGTTGCTCTCTTTGTATCAAAAGCTGTTTGTACGAGATCAGTTGGTAGTCCATTCATGATTTCCGGTGAATTTTTGTGTATCTGTAAGAAACGCTAGATCAGGGCAACATACTGCCCTACGGTAGGACTTTTCCATTCCGAGGCTTCCCGCACAACAGTCTCTGGGGCTTCGCACAGAGATTGCTTGTGTGTTGCTACATGTATGTGAAGTATACACACACTCCTCATAGGTTTTGCCTGCGTATATAGTGTACAGTGCACACTGCTGTTGTTGGGAGTTTACATCCCTGACCCAGTATATAACTTGTTTTTATGCCTCCGCCCACCGAAGGTGATGCCGGGGGGCATTATGTTTTTGGGTTGTCCGTCCGGCCATCCGTCTGTCCGTCCCGCTTTTTCGTTCCAGCGATAACTCAAGAACCACATGAGGTATGAACTTCAAACTTAGTGCTAGTATGTATCACCATAGGAAGACGATCTGATTACATTTTGGGGTACGTAGGTCAAAGGTCAAATGTCACAGATGTCAGTTTTTCCGAAATTGCAGGTGTTAGCCTCGTTCTCGCGATCACTCAAGAAGCATTTGAGGTATGAAATTCAAACTTGGTGCTAGTATGTATCACCATAGGAAGACAATCTGATTAGATTTTGGGGTACGTTTAAGTCAAAGGGCATAGAGGTCAATTCTGAAATTGCAGGTTTTAGCCTTGTTAATGTGATATCTCAAGAACCATTTGATCCCGGCATTCATTTCAAACTTGGAACTAGTATGCATGATTAGATTTTTGTTCACATAGGTCAAAGGTGACAGGTCATAGAGGTCATTATACAGGTGTATGTGAAATTAATGTTTTTTACCTTTGTTATCACCATATCTCAACTATTTTGTATTCATGACTAGGAGGAGATAAAGTGATCAGACTTTTGGGTTATAAGGTGTAAGGTCAATTTACGTGTAATTTGAGGCTTTTTATTCTTGTTTGCATTTAATTTATTTAATATTCCACTTAGGAGGTGGAATCTTCACAGCATCTAAGTATTGCTGGTATAATAATAATCATAATAGCTACATTTATATCACGCATGTATCCATCCCAGAGGATGCTCAATGCGCCTACAAAGGAGTATTATTACCCTGGCTTTAGCCCAGCTGCCCTAAGGCGCTGAAAGCATTCAAGGAATAAATTCCTCTTGCTATTTATCAACAAATATCCAAGAAATCTGACGAAAAGTTTTCGAGAGCTTACCAAAACTGTGCATTACCTTTAAGGTGTATGTAAGAATGAAAACCTGAAACTTATTAGAGTAATTCCTACCAAACTTCATTGGTAAGCTCTCTCAACTGTACATGACAGAGCTTTCAGCTTGATATTTGAGGTGCGATTTTATGAAAATGTATGACAGTTTTGTCTTTTCATGTAGGAGTATACACAGTGTGACAACGTACATGTGTACGCTCCTCGTAACTATTAAATTATCATAGATGTCTATAAGAGCAGTTAAAATTCTGCAGTATTTCTGTGTGATCATAATTTTTGCAGTGGTCACGTAGTGGGTGATTATTCAGAAAATAATTCAGAAATATTTACCTATTGTTTGTAAAATAAAAGTCAGTGCTGGAGAGTAAGATTGTTATCCATTCTTACACCACACCAGGGCATCAGTGTGTTGTATCCCTACCTGAGAGATATGAAGATTACCATCGCTTGGGAGAATGCTGATACATATGTAATTGTCAAGTCATGTGTATTCATTTTTGGAGTTCATAGATTATGTTACCAATTGCCTATGAAATGGAAATCAGTGCTAGAAAGTAAGAGTGTTATCGTTTCTTACACCACACCAGGGCATCAATGTGTTGTATCCTTATCTGAGAGAGAGGAAGATTACCATTACTAGGGAAGATGTCATCACGCTCTTCTCGGAGGAGGCACCCTTCACGAAGAACTTCTCAGAAGGCATCAGGGAAACACTGGAGAACACTCGTAAGTCATGTGTCCCTTCCATTAACTCCTGTTATTTTTCTTAACCCTTTCACGATAATTGACCACATTTTGTGGTTTGGCTCAATAACTTTTGATTCAGAGCCCTAAAAAATATTGCGTAGAAAGACAAAAAGTTTCTGCACACACTGTGTCCATTTTTGTTGCATGATCATATTGCGTTTGATGCCAGGAATTTTTAGAAAGGAGAATTTTTTCAACTTTTTCGACAAAGTTCTGTACCCTGAATGTTTTTTTCAAAGACATTACATTTTATTAGAACCAAGTCGTATTGAAAGAAAAATATTATTGTTGCCAATGTGAAGAAGAAAATGTGATCAATTTAGCCCTTCAATAATTTCTGTCCTAAAAGGGTTTTAAGTGGGTAGCCAACATTTCAATGGCAATCAGAAAAAGGTACGGGGACAGAGGGTCCCCTTGCCTTACCTCTGGATATTGGAAAATATCCGGTTGAAGGACTGTTATTAAATACACATCCTTCAACGTTACAATAAAGTGTTTTAACCCATTTAATGAATGTGGGACCAAAGCCTGCAACCTCCAATGCTTTTCAAATGAACTCACAATCTTTTGAATCAAAGGCTTTTCTGAAGTCGATTGATACAATAAAACCCTCTTTGCTTTCAATATTTACGTAATGAATCATGTCCTGCACGTTTCTAATAGCCTCTGCAATATTTCTGCCCTTGGTGAAAGCATGTTGGTCTGGATGAATGACTGAATGTAATACTTCCAGGGTTCGCAGCAGCAATTTGTTTGCCTGTGGGAACAGGACTTGCAGTATCCTCGGGAGAGTGGGGTGGGGTGTGTGGGGGTGGGGGGGGGGGTAGATTCTCTGCAGGGATTTGTTTATCCTCAGTTCAAACCGAGTGAAATAGACTTGTAGTATCCCAGTGGGTGGTTAGTAAGGGCACAAGTAGTTTTGCACATTGGAAGTATGGATTACTGGTGATAAATGTATTAAAGGTTCGTAAATGAAGAAGCTTGATGGGAAGAATTTTAATTTGTAAACAAATTTTTAGGCTTTTACTCCCAGTGTTAAAATTTGTTTACAGTATTAAAGGTTCCTTTGCCATTACTCTGGTTGGACAGAATTCACCCCTTGTATTTTTCCTGTTAAAGTGTCCGTAATGTCATCAGTCGTGGCGCACCCTTGTAATACAGCTTCATTGCTGCAACGCCCTACGTCAACTGCCCTCGTCTCTCCGGAGCGCAATGAACGGATGCGATTGGCTAGCAGTTATTTTACCAAAATAAATAAGGAACAACTATGCGGCATTTTGCTGGCTGCCGATCGCACAAAGAATGACGACTGGAAAAGTTTATTTCCAAAAATAATTATCCACGGAGCTTTTTAATGTTCTGCTAATATTCGTGTAAAAAAAAAATCCCTCTTTAGCAGACTGAAACAAAATAAATAATATGTACCATATTTTCTGTTTTCGATGTAACAAAGCTTAAGTTCCATAGATGTGCATGACCAGACAATATTTTTGCATGAAAAATAGTTTGGAAACAAATTATCTTTGTTCAAGGTTGGCCGTCTCATCGAGATGCTATATGCTCCAGTCTTGACGCGCCATTCCTACAACACACAAATCATGATGTACGCAGCCCGACAAGCGCATTACACAGTGAGCATGCACAATCCCGCAAAGACAATGCCATAGCCAGATAGCTTCCTGCGATGATTTAGTAGCACAACGTGTACTGAGTGAATATTTTTACAGCAAAGTGATTTATCTTAGGTTAATCCTTCCTTCGCAATATCATTAGCTAAGGGTGCAGCACCACTGGTGCACAGTGTGGCGACACTGGAGCAGCAGAACCCCCGCAGAAGCGCCGCAGTGGCATTCGTGCCGTAGAAGCAAGATACAATGTTTCAGGTGGATTTCATTCACAAGCACTTTCGGCATTGAATGGTTGGTGATTCCTCAACAAACATGGCATTTTCTGAAAATTATGAATCCAAAACTGTCAAACCAGTCCATGACTGGTGACATTACGGTACTATAAATTTCATTTATGTCTTGAAAGTTACAGAATTATTTTCAATGTGTGATATGTTAACTTTCTTATTGGCTTTGTTCTTCATCACAGCTATGGGAGCAGTCATTCTCTCCTACTTCCCCAAGACAGAAAGGTAAGTTCTCTTGACAATGTTGAAGAAGTTTAACCCGGTGGATCATAAGTGATTTTGAATGAGATGATGATGTTTCAGATGACTTGGTGTACATGTTTCTATCATCAAAAGCATCTTATAGTTTTTGAAGGATATTGGGAGTGAAGTATTCTAGGGATCGGAGTAATGAAAATAATTTCATAAAATAAATGCACAAGTTCATATAAATGTTATTAATTAGCCTGACAGCAATTATACCAGTTGTGGATGGACATTCAATAGACCGCTTCGGTAATGTATGCAAATTTTATGCATACCTTTGAAGCAAAGGTTGTTCTTGACAACCTGAAAGCTTGCCGGGCATCAAATAATGTATGTATCAAATAATGTATGCAAACTGGATTCCAAGCATTGAGGCTCATTTATAAAAAGCATGTTAATGGAATAGCTCGTCACTAGGTGCTCAGAGAATATATGTTCATAAATTTGTATAAATTACAGAAGCGGTCTATTGTCACCTTCCTTTGTGACTTGAAGATAAGAGCCTAGTCTGCATCATCTACACATGTAGACAGTTTAATAAATTGACTTACATGTATTCCATTCTATTAAAAATAACATTATCTATTAAAAGGTAATGATTTTGTGAAATACAAACATGTACAAGTGTTGTACATTTATATTGCTTAATTTAGAGCTTCATTGTGTATTTTGTAATGACGTATGTAAGAAAACATCATTCTAAATTTGAAGAAGGGTCAACTTTATATTGGGAAAATGTTGCTGCTTGCAATGATTGTAAATGCTAATGTATTTCTTTAATTTGCAAGTATTTTTAGTGATGTGTTGCGCCTGCAGACCTAAGTTATGTGGGTTATCTATATTTGTTTTACCATGATGAAATAGCCATGTTTTATCAAGCTGCCTTGTAGCTTTTGTGGTAATTTTACTTGGTGGTTTATTGTCTCTGCAGTGGAGAGGAACCAGACTCACCGTTCATCCTGGTAGCATGGAGAGGGAAGACATCCCTGCGTTCCTACATCGCCAAGGGCGACCGTCAGCACATCCTCCGGATGGTGGGAGGACCGGTAGAGGTCTCCAAGAAACCCAGACCATTCAGGACTAATTCAGGAGGAGATTCCTCCAACCCCACTGAAACTGTTGAAGGGAAGACGGAGGATGGTGATGGGGAAGGAGAAGAAGGAGAAGGTGTTGAGGATGTAGTTTTAGAAGAGGCAGGTGGTATCGAGGAGGAGATGGAAGAGGGAGAGGGAGATGGAGAGGATGAAGTGAATAAAGAACGGGGCGAAAATGACATGGAAACAGCCGAGGATGGAAAGAAAGAGGAAGAGGAGAAGAATGGAGATGAGTAAGAAGAGGATGGATGGAGGGAGCGAGGAACATGTTGACATGATGGAAACAGGCAAGGATGGAAAGAAAGAGGAAGATGAGGAGAAAAATGGAGATGAGTAGGAAGAGGAGGCAGAGGGAGAGGATGGAGTGAACGAGAAACGGGATGAAGATGACATGATGGATACTGGCAAGGATGGGAAGAAGGAGTATGAGGAGGAGAAGGATGGAGAAAATAGAAGATCATGACATCGGATTGGGAAGGACTTTGTGGAAAGCATCCTCATGGAGGTTACTGGCAAAGGAAGTCAAGAGCAAAGGTTTATGTGGAAGTTAGCCTTGGTGGCAAGATATGTAGAAAAATAATGATACAGACAGAGAAACGGGTTAAAGAACATATGAAATGAAAAATGGAACATGGAGATCTTTTGGTGATACTCAAAACAAAAGATCCATTATGATGGACATTACTGAAGAAAACCGGATAGATGTGAAAGAAAGGAAGAAAAAAAAAACATGTCAAAGAAAACAATCTGGAACTACAGAGCCCACTGGTATGAGGACCAGAAAGATGAGTGACTTCAAGAAAATTCCACATTTTCCTTAACCAAAGCTCTTTAAATAGGATTTGTGTCAAACTGACAAGTAATTCAACCAGTGGGGTACCGGGACCTTGGCGTCAAGAGGGGCAAAACCTGCGAGGAAATGATGAGCGGAAACTGGAGGGAGATCCATATCTCGCCAGCCCTTCAAAAGTCGCTCAGTGGGGGGTAGTGAGAATTTGTTTGTCGCTAGCCCTCCAAAAAAATGTTTTCCCCCCCAGCCCTCCAAAAGTTGCTCAGTCTGCGGGGGGGGGGTTACAAGATTTTATGGTGTCAAATTCTCTGACAAGCAAAAAAAAAGTTCTAAAAAAAATTTGTTTGCGTAAAAAGTTGTCAGAAGGGGGACAGTCTGCCCCTTTGCACCCCCCCCCCCCATTGGGTATGCTAGTGAATTCAACCCTTCCCTTTCAGAATTTACATGAAGTACCTCTATACATACCAAGAAAATGTGAAGTAATACAGTGGAAACTCAGTATAGAGAGGTCCTTGGGACCATCAAAATTATCTTGTTATAGCAGGAATCTCGTTATATCAGGTTAAAAAAACCATAATAGAGTATAAAGAGATGGGACCAGGAATATTACCTTTTTATATCAGGAATATTGTTATATCAGACCTCTTTATACTGAGTTTCCACCGTATTGGTAGTAATACAGACCTAGCAATGCGGCGACATTGTTTGGCTGAAAGGGGGGTGGCTGTCTGACTGTCTGTTATAAAAAAATTAACTCAATTACGGACTTATGGGGTGTTGCAAGAAAGTTGCGATTGATTGCAAGTTGCAACTGATCGGTACTGACCAATCAAAATCATTGTTGCAAGCGCATCTTCTTGAATGGGCAGACCGTCAACCATTCAGAATGCTTGTTCTAATTTGCTTTACAATTTGCAATTGATTGCAACTTTCTTGCAACACCCCATTAGAGTGTCCCATAAATCATATCATGTCTTCTCCTGTCAAACATGCTCTATAACTGGGTACATACATAATAAAGGAAAGCAACCCATTCTGTAATTCCTTATATTTATTAAGTATCTTTAATTTGTTAAATAATAAATAATTTTAGAGCCAAACTTGTTTATTTGCAATGAATGATGTTAAGATGTCAATGTGAAGCATAGAGCATTCCATCTAATAAAGTTGTCCAGCTGCGCCAAGTACATCTTCTTCTAGAGCATTGTAGGGGATTTTTATGGGATTTTATGGGATTTTATTTGTAATGCATTGTTTTCTGATATTTTTTCCATAACATTCTACTTTTTTTGTGAGTTTTTATTATGTATGTTATTTCCTTCATTATTGGATCGCTATTGACCCAATAATTGTATCATCTAATTATTTTAATAAAAATATGTTATGAATAAATTTTAAAATAAGACGAGTCTCAATTTGTTTACAAACAAAAAGTCACTTGAAAGCAGAAATTCGAATTCTCCCGTTTTGAGGCCATTTTCTTGAAATCTCCCATTCCCCCACTTAAAGGGGAAGTCCACCGTGGTAACAGTAATTGGATTTAAATAAAAACCGAAAAGTGACAGAGAAATAGATAAGTGCAAATTTGAGCGAAATCTGACAAGAAGTAAGAAAGTTGTGAATTTTTGAAGTTGTAATCAATCAGACACAAATTGGCAACTCGGTGACATATCTTGCGAGCTCCTCTCGCATTTGGTCTGTACAGGAAAATTCATAAATTTTCACTTTCTTAGTTGTGTGATGAAGGAATAAATTTGCTTCATACAGGTTTTATGTAAAAACATATGTGCAATGATTAAATATTTTCTTTTGAAAAAGTGGAAATTTAGGATTTTTTTTACTACAGGGCAAATGGGAGAGGAGCTCACAAGATATGTCACAGAATTGCCAATTTGAGTGGTTGCAACTTCAAAAATTTATAGCTTTCTAACTTCCTTTCTGATTTTGCTCAAACTTTCATTGATTTGTCTCTTTTATTTTTTCCTTTTTTTTTAAACCAACTTGATCTCAGGGTAGAATTTAACTTGCATTGACACCCGCTAAAGATTTTCTATTGAACCAAAGGAATAAAGTGACAGAATGAAGGTCAGCAATATAAGTCAGATACAATTTTTACTTCTCTAAAAGAAAATTAAATATATTTAATCAAATAAATGCCAAGGGTTCCAGGTGAGAATGTCAGTTAGGAAATGATTTGGCTTGGAGTCTTTGTTGAGAGTATTGTGCATAAAGAAAACAGAAAACGGATGTGGTAGTGTGCTGGAAACGAAGCTCAATCTTGATCATCACATACAGCCATGGAAAAAATTATTAGACCAAGAATAAAATTTTATAAAAGCAAGGTACAATTGCTGGAACTTGTTATTCATTCAGTGAAATACAAAGACGAATCATTTTCATTATTTTGAATACATATTATAGTACCTTTATTACAGAAGCTTGGTCTAATAATTTTTTCCAGGGCTGTACATGGTATCTGAATGGTGCAAAATATGATAGTGATCTTGATACTTATTCATGTAATCAAAAATTCATAACTTAGTAGTTATTCCTGGATAGCTTCAAGGAGCTGATGTAAGGGATTTATTTATCACTTCATGGTTATCACTTCAGGTTGTGTGATTTAAAGGCCAAGTCCACCCTAACAAAAAGTTGATTTGAATAAATAGAGAAAAATCCAACAAGCATAACACAAAAAATTTCATCAAAATAGGATGTAAAATAAGAAAGTTATGGTATTTGAAAGTTTCGTTTAATTTCGCAAAACAGTTATATGTACATCCTGCTCAGTATGCAAATGAGGGAACCAGTGATGTCACCCACTCACTATTTCTTTTGTATTTTATTATGTGAAATATAGAATATTTTAATTTCTGCAGATTTCACAATTAGGAAGCTCTCATTGAATTGTGTATAGGTTGCAACAATGGCAATTACACATGTTCAGCGAGGAATCAAACCTTGTTTCACATTATAACAAGGAAAAAATAAAAGATTTCGTATTTCATGTAAAATACAAAAATAGTGGGTGACATCACTGGTTCCCTCATTTGCATACTGAGCAGGATGTACATATAATATTGCGAAATTATTTGCTTTTAAAGATAAAGTAGTGTTCTGGTCATGCAGTTATATTGTGAAAGAAACTGTCTCAGAGGAATGACCATGCATACATAGGAATTGTTTTATACCGTGTTGTTTTGGAATCATCAAAATAGACAAGAAATCAACCCAATCTCGCTGAAAAGCACATGTACTGCACACAGAAATGGGTGTATGGGACTACACACACAAGTGGCATGAATGTTCGGCCCGAACATTTCAGTTATTTACAGTCATATTTCTAGTCATATTTCTATATATGAGCATTTGAAGAGCAATCCTTTTCAGGGAATGTTTCTACATGTACTATGATGTTCTTCCAAATTGACATAAAAGGAATGAGAAAGCTCACAAATTATTTTTCACCTTTCCCAGAACTCAAGATTCCCTTTAATTTTCTTGAAGGCAGTAGTGGGTCGTAAAGAACCAGTGTGAAGTTGAGAACAAATATAATAAATCATGCCTGTTTTAACATGAATATGCCAAAAAATGATAATATAGATAAGGATATGTAGGACCAAAAGACATGTCTTTAGACTTTGTACATGCTTCGCTGGAGAGTACACATTAACTGTCAATGACTCTTGATAAAAATGTTAATTTAGCCACATTCTTGCATGAATCATATTTGAGGGTGTAATTGTATTGAGAATAAAGTATTTGTACGTGTAATTTTTGTTCCATTAATGAAGTTGGGGTTAAGTCAGTTCAAGGTTATTAAGTTTTGACAATGGGATCTTGCACGACTATCACGTAAACCCAACATTGTATATAGTTTGCCAAGCTGTCCAATGATTTTGTGTCAAAACTGTCGTAAACTGCATATTGATGGTATCCTTGACTGACGTAGCATTTGACTGGTAGTTAAAAGTAAATAACCCTGAGCAAAACGTTGCGTACATAAATTCAGGGGCTACGAGATCATTTTAAGGGGAATGTGGGTATTCAGACCAAATCGGTCACCAATAAATTCCAAATGAGCCAAAATTTGCTGGCAAGGTTAAGGAATGGTCCTCAGATCCCCCCAAAAGTGAAGGTCATGAATGGGGGGGGGGGGGGGGGGGGGGTTTAAATCTGACAGGACCTGTAAAATTCCATTACAAAGCGACACCCCTAAGGTAATTGTATTGCATGTACTTTCTTGGTGCCGTTTTAATAAATTTTTTCATGTGGTCAAATGTACTTGCATACATTTCACACATGGACAGACACATTTTGTGAGGCGAGTCGATTCCGATACGTGAAATCCCTGAGCCCTTTTAAACACTTCTTCCACAACCAGAAAAGAGTGGTCTATAAGTACTGTACCGTATAATGCATTTCAGATTTTCATTCAAAAATGTTTAATATGTATACATGTCATTGTACAAATCGTGTACATGTTAACATGGAATCTTTAGTCGAAGTTCTCAGGGCTGCCAGTTTTCAGGCAGACTGAATTCATATTCTAGCAAATAATTTTTTCAACTTTCAGGCTTTTTGTGTACAAAGTACATGTAGATAAAAGTATTTTCGGGCCCACTCATAAGTAACTTAACCGGTAACCGTCTCTGCTGAGGTGAGATACATGAACAGAGTGGATAGAAAAGCTAGAAAATAAGGGGGGGGGGGGCAAGAGAGACAAAGATAGACCAGGCAAAAGAGCTACAGAGAAAAAAAAGGTAGAGGGGTACAAGAGATCAAGACAAAGAGATGCAAGGGAGATGAAAAGATAGAGTGAAGAAGAGGAAGATGGAAGCAGTAAGAGAGACAAAAAGATGATAGAAAGAGGAGGGAGGGTTGGGGGGCTGGGAGGAGTAAATGAGAGAGAATGAGAGAGAGAGCGAAAGAACAGGGGAGGGAGGGAGGAAAGGGCAAAGTAGAAGATGGAACAGAATGACGTCAAAAGAGATGCAAGGGTTGACTGAGTAAGTCTAAGAGAAAAATATGAATGACAGAAAGACCGAGAGCGAGACGGAACAAGAAAGACGTATAACGTGACCCCATTAATTAAATGAACTGGCACCTTTTTAGGGAGGTAAGAATGGGCAGAGTGAGGAAAACTCTGACATGAAACAAAGAGATGGAACCCCGTCATTTTAAGAAAGTGGAATAAGGAAGATCAGGGATACCACTTAGAAGTGATGAAAAAGTATGAAAAATCATCTAGAATGAGCCGTTCTCTACATTAAAAAGTGGTTTTCTATTGCTAAAAATGTTGGAAAAGTAGGAATTCCGACTTTTGTCTGAAAAGTGGCATCCCTGGAAGATACAATTTATCTTGACTTATAATTTACTGATCTCCGTAAGTATACAGTGGAACCTTATTACAATGTATAAAGAACACCATTATTACAAAATGCTCATTATAACAAGGTAATTTTCCTCAATTTCCTGGTCCCACTTTGTATTTTTATATTTTAATCCTAATAACAAGTGTAAAAATACACAATGGTCAATTTCCAACATCACTCGTACCAGTGCTTCTCAGTTCTCACTGTTGGGCAAGTTGGAAATATTTTGCAGTCTTCCTGTAGATTCCGACGTGAAGATGAAAGAGTGCACTATACTGGTCTATCCCAATGTCACTCCTAGGGTGAGGGTTGGTCTTAGCGATAGGGGGCTCTCTCCATTTACATCAGAATCTACAGGACGACCTAATTTTGTCCATTCCACATCCCATACACTCGACAAGTAGACCACTAATGGAAAAATAACATGGAGGGCACATTCTACTTGATACTTGATGTACAAATCCGATAATGATCAGGCATTTCAAAATCTGATGAAAATGGGTGAAAGGTGGGGGGGGGGGGGATGCCACATTTTAACAAGCACTATTTATTATGTATACAGTGGAACCCCATTATTACAAACTCCTTGGGACCAGTGAAATTACCTCTTTATATCGAAACCTTGTTATACGAGGGCGAAAAAACAATAGAATACAAAGTGGGACCAGCAAAATTACCTTGTTATAATGACCGTTATAACAGTGTTATTTATAACGAGGCTTCATCGTACTTCACAGTATCATTCAAGGCTACATCATGTACAAGAGTAATCCACTGAAACTACATCTGTCAACCACAATTCAATCCTCATCAGTCAATTACATTACAAATTTAAAATGCTAACAAATGTTACGATTTTCGAGAACATATTAGAAATGACAAGACAGCAGATTATCAAGGGTAAATTTTATAGCTTTTTATTAGACTTTCCTTTTCCAAGTCCATAATATTCACAACACATTGTGCATATATTCATCATTTATATGACACCCCGAAATGAAAAGCACGAGGCATTTCAATACAAGCGGAATCACTTCCCTCCTGATATTAGTTCGCGATGCCTCAAAATGGTGAAATTTTGGCCAGCCATTAAGATGTGGTAATAGGTTAAGAATTGATACAATTTTTAAAATCTGTTTTAGATAAGGAGGTACACATTCATTTCACAAACAAAAAAATACAAAGAACTTCAAATCATACTGTAATTGTACCTATTACCACTACTTTTTTAACGATCAATTTCATAGTTTCATTGCGCATTCAATATGTATGTGTATACAGCACTACACTGTAAAAGCAAAAATCACACAACCTGAATGGATAGAATGGTCTATGTTTGTAATCACTTTTCATTATTCTAACATGAATACTTCATATAAATAGCTTTCCATAAATTTGCATAAATGCAGTCTAATTGTTATGGGCTTTTCGTTTAGAGTTTGGTCTAAAACGCTGATGGACCGATACAAAATACCTATTCAATTGGGTGGAACATTATCCTCACAGAAGACTTTTTGAATAAGAGTTACAGTATCTTCTTTTCATATCAATAGTGCTATGATATCTCCTTGTTTCAGAAATGTCTTTGAGAGAAGACATTTCTGAAACCAAGGAAATGAAAATAGGAAAATCCCATTTCATCCTCGCCCTCTATAGCAGAATTACCCAAAACACTGTACTTGAAGCACAGATATGAGACATGATTATCCAGATTTAATTGTTTACTGATTCTAGGGACAAGGTATTTCACTTGCCAAGAGATAGAAAATATATGTAGTGGATGTTGCCAACCAACTTGTATCAAATGCTTTGGGCAATTCTGCTGCCAAGATGTAAAAACTACACCAGACTAGAACCATTCTAGAGTGATGTTCACTGGTGATGTTACTATACAAGGAACTTCTTGAGTTCATCGTAAAGTACAAGTACGAGGGCTCCACCAGTACCACGCAGGATGTTGGAGAATGCACCCTTGAAGAAGGCTCCGCCACCTTCCTGTCTAGCGATTTTCCTCCAGCAATCGAGGGTGTTCTTGTACATGACCTCGCCTCCCTTACGGCCAGACTGCATCATCATGCGACGACGGACAGTGTCTAAGGGATAGGAGATGATTCCTGAGCAAGTAGTGACAGTCTGAGCCACCATCCAAGAGATCAGGATATTCCTGCTGAGGTGATCGGGCAGCATACCCTTGGCAGTGTCGTAGAAGCCAAAGTAGGCTGCACGGTAGATGATGATTCCCTGGACAGACACGCCAAATCCACGGTAAAGTCCAAGCATGCCATCAGACCTGAAGATCTTGGTCAAGCAGTCGCCAAGGCCCTGGAACTCCCTCTCTGCAGCGCCCTTTCCGATATCTGCAGCCAGACGGGTACGGGCAAAATCGAGAGGGTACACAAAGCAAAGTGAGGTAGCTCCAGCAGCACCTCCGGAAGCCAAGTTACCAGCAAAGTAGCGCCAGAACTGCTTTCTCTTGTCAACTCCATCCAAGAACAACCTCTTGTATTTGTCTTTGAAGGCAAAGTTCAGAGCCTGAAAACATGAGACAAACAGAAGTTTTAACAATATAAATAGTTTCAAAATGCTTGAGCAAAAACGGCCACTTTGTAACAAAAACGTAAATAGCCATTCACAGGACCACATAACCCGATATCTGGGTAGACAGCCAGTTCATCTACAAGATTGCAAATATAATTTGGGTGCCCATTTTCAGTGAACTGCAACAGGGCAATAAAGGCATAATTTTAAGGTTTACTAAGCAGGTTCTAGGCAGTCTTTGGCACCTGGGCAACTGCTGTATCAAGCCCCACTTCAAAATACAATTATTAGCAATTGACACTTTTTTTTGCATGTTACTTCTTCTTGCAACTATTAGAAAATAAAAGCCAAGTCTAACTATCCTTAGTTATTAGATGGTTGCAGTTTAATTAAATGTGGACATACTCACCTGTGTAGGGAAGTATCTGATGACATTGGCCAAGTTTCCACGCCATAGTGAGAAGAAACCCTGCTCTTTGGTTACACGGCTAAAGCAGTCGACGATTCCCTTGTACTGCTGGTCTTTTGTGATTTGTGTTGATGCGTGTTGTACCTGGAAGATAAAGGAAAAGAGCAGAGAGGAAGAATTACTCATAATGTCAAACAAATGATGGATTCATTAAGGGGATATCCAACCTTAATGGCAAGTTGCTCTGAAATAAAGAGGAAAAAGCAGAGAAGCAGATTGGTAAAAGTTTGAACGAAATCGGACAAGCAATGGCCAGATAGGTAAAGTCACTGTGATGCAGTTGTGGACAACTCCATTTGCTCCAACACATAATAAAATTACTAAAATGTCATTTTTTCCCCAAAATTTATTACTCAGGATTTTTTCGTTCATGAGGACCTATAACAATATGCTATCTCCAATATATTTTGAGTACTGCCCCAAGAGTGAAGGCCCTTCAGAGAAAACCACAAATTGATATTTTTGTGTACGACAAACAGGAGAGTTGTCCACAAATATGCCACAATCAACTCACCAAATTGCAGGTTTGAGATAAATTTCCATAGATGTACTAATCTCATTTTCAAACATTAACTTTCTTATTCCTTGTCCAAATTCTTTCAAACTTTACCTTTCTACTTTGCTATGAGTGAAAATACTTCGCCTTTCAACATGTACGGTATGATCAATGGGTGGATGAATACTTTTTGTATCTCTTTTTTGCCATTTGAATCAGAAATTCAAATCAAATAGTTGAATAAACTGATCTAAATATTAAAAAGTGATTTTTTTTTTTTAAAGCCAGTCAAACTCGATTACTATTCTTTCTTTTTTTTATGGTGATTGTGATATGTGAGAAACATCCAATGTTTCCAAAAATACACCAGAACTGAGAATACTTAAACAAGCTTTATGGCAAACTCATTTGTACAGAACCATCATGGAAGTGAATGACGATCACTGGTGATACAAGTCATTTAGTTTTGACAGCCTTGTCACAGTTGAGGACCAAAAAGACATGACTTTAAACTTTGTACACGCTTCACTGAAGAGTACACATTAACTGTCAATGACTCTTTGATAAAAATGTTAATCTAGCCACATTCTTGCATGAATCATATTTGAGGGTGTAATTGTATTGAGAATAAAGTATTTGTACATGTAATTTTTGTTCCATTAATGAAGTTGGGGTTAAGTCACTTCAAGAATATTAAGTTTTGACGATGGGATCTTGCACGACTATCACGTAAACCCAAAATTGTATGTAGTTTGCCAATGATTTTGTGTCAAAACTGTCGTAAACTGCATATTGATGATATCCTTGCCCGACGTAGCATTTGACTGGTAGTTAAAAGTAAATAACCCTGAGCAAAACGTTGCATACATAAATTCAGGGGCTACGAGATCATTTTAAGGGCGCTGTGGGTATTCAGACCAAATCGGTCACCAATAAATTCCAAATGAGCCAAAATTTGCTGGCAAGGTTAAGGAATGGTCCTCAGATCCCCCCAAAAGTGAAGGTCATGAATGGGGGGGGGGGGGGGGTTAAATCTGACAGGACCTGTAAAATTCCATCACAAAGCGACACCCCTATAAAGTTAATTGTATTACATGTACTTTCTCGGTGCCGTTTTAATGAATTTTTTCATGTGGTCCATGGACGGACACATTTTGTGAGGTGAGTCGATTCCAATATGTGAAATCCCTGAGCCCTTTTAAACACTTCCAGTTTAAGAAACTTTCTACATGAAATTACAATTTTTTGTTGCCACATGGGGTATATAATTTTCCAACAACCAGAAAAGAGTGGCCTATAAGTACTGTACCGTATAATGCATTTCATATTTTCATTCAAAAATGTTTAATATCTATACATGTCATTGTACAAATCGTGTACATGTTAACATGGAATCTTTAGTTGAAGTTCTCAGGGCTGCCAGTTTTCAGGCAGACTAAATTCAGATCCTAGCAATTAATTTTTTCACACAACTTTCAGGCTTTTTGTGTACAAAGTACATGTAGATAAAAGTATTTTCGGGCCCACTCATTACTTAACTGGTAACTGTCTCTGCTGAGGTGAGATACATGAAGAGAGTGGATAGGAGAGATAGAAAATTAGAGGGGGGAAAAGAGAGACAGAAAGAAAAAGCTACAGAGAAAAAAGAGTAGAGGGGAACAAGATATCAAGACAGAAAGAGAGACAAGGGAGATGAAAAAAATGGCACAATGGCAGAAGAGGAAGATGGAAGGAGTAAGAGAGATAAAAAGATAGATAGAAAGAGAAGAGAGAAATAATAAACAAGGGGGGGGGTAAATGAGAGACAGAGACAGAGAGACAAAAGAAAAGGGCAAAGTAGAAGATGGAACAAAATGAGGTCAAAGATGATGTGAGGGTTGACCAAGTAAGAGAAAAATATAAATGACAGAAAGAGTGATAGTGAGACGGAACAAGATAGACGTATGATAACTTAGACCCCATTAATTAAATGAACTGGCACCTTTTTAGGAGGTTTGTTTGTTTTGTTTAACGCCCCGTCAGCACCTTATTGGGCTATATTGGGGCATAGTACGTATATTTGATTATGAGAGTGATACTTTGTGCTTAAATATTGTGGGGTTACATTGCAATATGGATAATAATACACTATACCACAGTAAATAAGTAAAAGATCTACATGACAGGCTATATGCTATAAAAGATACCAAATCTTTTCAAGAATTCTAAAATGTTTGGTATATTGACAGAGGTAAAAAGCTGCCTCATAGAGGTAGCATGGTGATAACATTTTCTGATGTGAGCAAAATCTTTGCATTCCAACAGAATGTGCTTAATTGTTCGAGGGCAGTGGCAGCTACTACAAACTGGGGCTGGTTCACTGCACAGTAAAAAACTATGTGTAATTCGAGCGTGTCCAATAAGACATCGAGTAAAGACAACTTGGTCATGACGTGACAATGTGCATGTGGGCAGACATTCGCTCAAAACTGGTTTAATTGCATGGAACTTGTTATTTATACATTCATCCCATTCATTCTGCCAAAGACTAAGGATGTACGATTTAATAATTGGTTTCAAGTCTGAGGAAGGGATGAAAAGTTGCTTGTTGGTCAAGAGCAGCGTGAGCAGAGGCATCTGCTTTTTCATTGCCAGCAATGCCTACATGCCCAGGGGTCCAACAAAAGACAATTTCTTTTTCGTTAGAGCATGAAATACTTTGTAATGATGTACTCAACGAGAGGATGGTCAACCAACTTATTATGTATGGCTTGTAAAGCTGAGATTGAGTCGGAACATATTAGGAATTGCTTATAGTCGCAATATTCAATAGATTCTAAAGCTAGAATAATGGCTGTGAGCTCTGCTGAATATATGGAAAAAACATTTGGAAGACGAGCACTCTTGGAGTGCATCTGACTTTAGATGACCGCGCAAGCAACTCTGTTCTCATCCTTCGAGCCGTCTGTATATAAGTATCTGTATTCAGAGAAATCATTTTTAATAAAATTAAACAGTTGTTGGTATTTAATTGGGTTAGTAGATGACTTTGGATATTGATTTAAATCAAATATTACTGTTGGAGCCTGGAAGTTCCAAGGTGGTGGGCTTAGAGATTCCTTGTGAGCTATATTAGTGATATCAATATTTGAGGCCTCAATGTGATGTTTCATTCTCAGACCAAGAGGACGTATTGTTTTTGGTAGTGAATTGTAGTGACGTATAAAGGAGGGAATAAATACGCAATCGTAGACTGGGTTAGATGGAGAAGCAGCTAATTTTACTACGTATTGCATAGAAAGCTTTATGCGACGTAAGCTGAGTGATGGTTCTTTAGTAATAGCATAAAGACTTTCAACAGGTGAAGTTCTGAAAGCACAAAGGCTAAGGCGTAATCCCTGATGGATTGTATCAAGGCATTTTATATATGAACGTCTTGCAGAGCCATAAACAATGCACCCATAATGCAACTTGGAACGTATAATAGAACAGTAAAGTCTCAACAGTACCGTGGGATCACCACCCCAACTGAGTCTTGAGACCACCTTAAGGTTTAGTGAATTCAAACATTTAGCTTTCAGGTTCTTGATGTGAGGAATGAAGGTTAACTTTTTATCTAGAACTAGTCCTAGAAACTTTGTCTGTTCTACTACCTTAATAGGTGTATTGTCAATTGACAGATTTGGATCAGGATGTTGAGAGCGAAGATTACAAAAATGCACACACAGTCTTGGACTTTGAAAATTTTAAACTGTTCTTTTGGGTCCATTGATTGATGTTATTTAAATTTGCAATTGTCGTTCAATGATAGCCATGAATTTAGACCTAAATGCTATCAAAAACTCATCAACATATAGAGAGCACATAATATTTTTATCTAAGGAGTTTATTATGTTGTTAATTTTTATGTTAAAACATGTAGGTGACAGAACGCTGCCTTGTGGGACTCCCATTTCCCGATTATGAAGATCTGACAAGGTGGATCCCACTCGTACCTGAAATTGATGGTTTTCCAGGAAGCGCGATATGAAAGTGGGAAGTCTACCACGAAGACCAAAATCAAAAAGGTCTTTCATGATACCGAACTTCCAGGTGGTGTCAAAGGCCTTTTCTAAATCAAAAAATACGACTACATGTCTGTTTAAGGAAGAATCTCTTATGTATGACTCAAGCCGAACTAGGTGATCTATAGTGCTTCTGTGGTGTCTGAAGCCACATTGATAATTTGAAATTAAATTTGATTCTAAGAACCAAACGAGCCGATCGTTGACCATGCGTTCCATAGTCTTACATAGACAGCTTGTCAGAGCTATCGGTCAATAATTTATTTGATCACTGTGATCTTTCCCTGGTTTGGGAATAGGAACTGTTGCCCGCCTCCAAATAAGTGGAAAAGTACCAGATTCCCATGTTATGTTGATTAGTGTAAGGAGGACTTTAAGGCATGAATGAAGTAGGTGTTTTAAAAATTGATAGTGTATGGAATCTGGACCAGCAGATGAGTCGCGGCTTTTCTGTATTGCTGTCTTTAATTCTTCTATGGTGAACAAAGCGTTATAATATTCAGTGTTATTAGACTTGAATTTTAGCTGCTCCTTTTCTGCATGAGATTTATGGTGTTGGAAGGTAGGAGGCAAGAATGGGCAGAGCGGAGGAAAACAGACATGAAACGGAGATGGAACCCCATCA
Source organism: Heliocidaris erythrogramma (assembly GCA_025617745.1). Classification (NCBI taxonomy): domain Eukaryota; kingdom Metazoa; phylum Echinodermata; class Echinoidea; order Camarodonta; family Echinometridae; genus Heliocidaris; species Heliocidaris erythrogramma. The sequence continues at coordinate 31,300,992 of CM046866.1, read as the reverse complement.
TTTTAAGAAAGTGGAAAGACATATAGGAATAAGGAAGATACAATTTATCTTGAATTATAATTTGCTGATCTCCATACAATGTATAAAGAACACCATTATAACAAAACGCTCATAACAAGGTAATTTTCCTCAATTTCATAGTCCCACATCTTTGTATTTTATTATTTTAGTCCTAATAACAAGTGTAAATATACACAATGGTCAATATCCAACATCACTTGTACCAGAGCTTCTCACTGTTGGGCAAGTTGGAAATATTTTGCAGTCTTCCTGTAGATTCCGACGTGAAGACGAAAGAGTGCACTATACTGGTCCACCCCAATGTCACTCCTAGGGTTAGGGTTGGTCTTAGCAATAGGGGGCTCTCTCCATTTACATCAGAATCTACAGGGTGACCTTATTTTGTACATTCCACATCCCATACACTAAACAAGTAGACCACTAATGGAAAAATAACATGGAGGGCACATTCTACTTGATACTTGATGTACAAATCCGATAAGGCATTTCAAAATCTGATGAAAATAGGTGGGGGGGGGGGGGGGGGGATATGCCAAATTTTAACAAGTACTATTTATTATGTATACAGTGGAACCCCATTATAACAAACTCCTTGGGACCAGTGAAATTACCTCTTTACATCGAAACCTTGTTATACAAGGGCGAAAAAACAATAGAATACAAAGTGGGACCAGCAAAATTACCTTGTTATAATGACCGTTATAACAGTGTTATTTATAACGAGGCTTCATCGTACTTCACAGTATCATTCAAGGCTACATCATGTACAGGAGTAATCCACTAAAACTACATCTGTCAACCACAATTCAATCCTCATCAGTCAATTACATTACCAATTTAAAATGCTAACAAATGTTACGATTTGAGAACATATTAGAAATGACAAGACAGCAGATTATCAAGGGTAAATTTTATAGCTTTTTATTAGACTTTCCTTTTCCACACATAAATCCAAGTCCATAATATTCACAACACATTGTGCATATATTCATCATTTATACGACACCCCGAAATGAAAAGCACTAGGCATTTCAATACAAGCGGAATCACTTCCCTCCTGATATTAGTTCGTGATGCCTCAAAATGGTGAAATTTTGGCCAGCCATTACGATGTGGTAATAGGTTAAGAATTGGATACAATTTTTAAAATCTGTTTTAGATAAGGGGGTACACATTCATTTCACAAACAAAAAAATACAAAGAACTTCAAATCATACTGTAATTGTACCTATTACCACTACTTTTTTTAAGATCAATTTCATAGTTTCATTGTGCATTCAATATGTATGTGTATACAGCACTACACTGTAAAAGCAAAAATCACACAACCTGAATGGATAGAATGGTCTATGTTTGTAATCACTTTTCATTATTCTAACATGAATACTTCATATAAATAGCTTTCCATAAATTTGCATAAATGCAGTCTAATTGTTATGGGCTTTTCGTTTAGAGTTTGGTCTAAAACGCTGATGGACCGATACAAAATACCTATTCAATTGGGTGGAACATTATCCTCACAGAAGACTTTTTGAATAAGAGTTACAGTATCTTCTTTTCATATCAATAGTGCTATGATATCTCCTTGTTTCAGAAATGTCTTTGAGAGAAGACATTTCTGAAACCAAGGAAATGAAAATAGGAAAATCCCATTTCATCCTCACCCTCTATAGCAGAATTACCCAAAACACTGTACTTGAAGCACAGATAAGAGATAATTATCCAGATTTAATTGTTTACTGATTCTAGGGACAAGGCATTTCACTTGCCAAGAGAATATAGGTGGTGGATGTTGCCAACCAACTTGTATCAAGTGCTTTGGGCAATTCTGCTGCCAAGATGTAAAAACTACACCAGCCTAGAACCATTCTAGATTGATGTTCACTGGTGATGTTACTATACAAGGATCTTCTTGAGTTCATCGTAAAGTACAAGTACGAGGGCTCCACCAGTACCACGCAGGACGTTGGAGAATGCACCCTTGAAGAAGGCTCCGCCACCTTCCTGTCCAGCGATTTTCCTCCAGCAATCGACGGTGCTCTTGTACATGACCTCGCCTCCCTTACGGCCAGACTGCATCATCATACGACGACGGACAGTGTCAAAGGGATAGGAGATGATTCCTGAGCAAGTAGTGACAGTCTGAGCCACCATCCAAGAGATCAGGATATTCCTGCTGAGGTGATCGGGCAGCATACCCTTGGCAGTGTCGTAGAAGCCAAAGTAGGCTGCACGGTAGATGATGATTCCCTGGACAGACACGCCAAATCCACGGTATAGTCCAAGCATGCCATCAGACCTGAAGATCTTGGTCAAGCAGTCGCCAAGGCCCTGGAACTGCCTCTCTGCAGTGCCCTTTCCGATATCTGCAGCCAGACGGGTACGGGCAAAATCGAGAGGGTACACAAAGCAAAGTGAGGTAGCTCCAGCAGCACCTCCAGAAGCCAAGTTACCAGCAAAGTACCGCCAGAACTGCTTTCTCTTGTCAACTCCATCCAAGAACAACCTCTTGTATTTGTCTTTGAAGGCAAAGTTCAGAGCCTGAAAACATGAGACAAACAGAATTTTTAATAAAAATAATATCAAAATGCTTGAGCAAAAACGGCCACTTTGTAACAAAAACGTAAAGTGCCATTCACAGGGCCACATAACCTGATATCTGGGTAGACAGCCCGTTCACCTACAAGATTGCAAATATAATTTTGGTGCCATTTACAGTGAACTGCATAAAATTCACAAGAGTTAGTAACAATTCTTTTTTTTTACTTGCCACCAGGGCAACAAAGGCATAATTTTAAGGCTTGCCAAGCAGGTTCTAGGCAGTCTTTGGCACCTGGGCAACTGCTGTATCAAGCCCCGCTTCAAAATACAATTAGTAGCAATTGACACTTTACTTTTTTTTGCATGTTACTTCTTCTTGCAACTATCCTTAGTTATTAGATGGTTGCAGTTTAATTAAATGTGGACATACTCACCTGTGTAGGGAAGTATCTGATGACATTGGCCAAGTTTCCACGCCATAGTGAGAAGAAACCCTGCTCTTTGGTTACACGGCTAAAGCAGTCGACGATTCCCTTGTACTGCTGGTCTTTTGTGATTTGTGTTGATGCGTGTTGTACCTGGAAGATAAAGGAAAAGAGCAGAGAGGAAGAATTACTCATAATGTCAAACAAATGATGGATTCATTAAGGGGAAATCCAACCTTAATGGCAAGTTGCTCTGAAATAAAGAGGAAAAAGCAGAGAAGCAGAGAAGCAGAGTTTGAACAAAATCGGACAAGCAATGGCCAGATAGGTAAAGTCACTGTGATGCAGTTGTAGACAACTCCATTTGCTCCAACACATAAAATTACTTAAATGTCATTTTTTCCCAAAATATATTTCTCAGGATTTTTTCGTTCATGGGGACCTATAACAATATGCTATCTCCAATATATTTTGAGTACTGCCAAAGAGTGAAGGCGCTTCAGAGAAAACGACAAATTGATATTTTTGGGTACGACAAACAGGAGAGTTGTCCACAAATATGTCACAATCAACTCACCAAATTGCCGGTTTGAGATAAATTTGCATAGCTGTTCTGATCTCATTTTTCAAACATCCATAACTTTCTTACTCCTTGTCCAAATTCTTTCAAACTTTACCTTTCTACTTTGCTATGAGTGAAAATACTTCGCCTTTCAACATGTACGGTATGATCAATGGGTGGATGAATACTTTTTGTATCTCTTTTTTGCCATTTGAATCAGAAATTCAAATCAAATACGGTAGTTGAATAAACCGATCTAAATATTAAAAAGTGATTTTTTTTTTTTTTTAAGCCAGTCAAACTCTATTACTATTCTTTTTTTTTTTCTTTTTTAGGGATAGTGATATGTGAGAAACATCCAATGTTTCCAAAAATACACCAGAACTGAGAATACTTAAACAAGCTTTATGGCAAACTCATAGTCATTTGTACAGAACCAGCATGGAAGTGAATGACGATCACTTGTGATACGAGTCATTTAGTTTTGACAGCCTTGTCACAGTTGAACTATCAATCCACCCAAACTTAGCCAGTGAAATGAGTCACATCTAACCCTTTGTCGTCTAGAATGTGATGGTTTGCTTCCTTCCTTTTTTTTTTAAAAGTGTTGTGGTTTTCAACAAAAATGGAAGGGCAAAACGAATCAGGATGTAGATCAATTAGTATACAGTGGATTAGAAATCTGACTTGACTGATTTTCTCCTTAATTCTTTATTGGAAATTTCAACATTTAAAACCTTAAATCAAGCTTTAGTCAAGATTCATTGTCAGACTTCAAGATTTTTAGCAGCCCATTTGGGAAAGTCTCCCTGTTCTCAATACATCAATTTTCTTCTTCTCCATTATTACCAAAGTTTAACAGGGATATGTGAAAAGTAGCTTGCTCATGGCACACTCCCCCTTTTCATCATCAAAGTCTACTTTAAAAAAAAAATCATTTCCTATTATTTTCTCTTGTGATCCCAACCTGTTGATGGGCTTCTGACCTCAACTCAAGAGGCAATAAAAGGCTGGTTGAAAATTGGCTTGTTATGGCTAAAATATAAAGACTGTCTCCAATAATGGAATAGAACCTCCGACATCGACACTGGCTGCACCTCAAAGTTTAACTTGAGCTGATCTAGAATTTATTATTAGGGTCGTGGCATGGTCTAGTTAGATTTAGAATTCTATTCTAATTTCAATTTTCACAAAGGTTCATTTTTAGAAAACTTTTTAGAAAAATCCCTTCAGATGAATTCCAAGTGCCATTCAAGTTATTCACTTCTTCTGCTGAAGTACAGGCCACCTTGTCATGCTTGTTGGTGTATCTTCGTACTTAACTTCAACCTTTACTTTTTAATTTGTAACATTTAAGGGGGTAAATACAGTAATCAGGGAGATTTTGGTTCCCCAAAATAATTTTTTGCTTTCAAGTTCACGTAATTAAGGGATGTGTGAAATACTATCTTAATTTTGAATAAAGCCCAACAAGTATGTTGAAGTATGGTTAGAAATGCAAGTATATCATGGCATTCAATGACATTGAGTGTTTTCTTCACAAAAAAATCACACCGAACCCTGAACAAATTAGGGACAAAGATTGAGGCAGAAAGGAAACGTGCAGATTGCTCATATTTGGTCTGTAGCATGAGTGATATGAAACCTATAAATTCTATTGAACGATTTTAGATCTTTGTTTTCTGATTATAAAAGCATGAATACATAATTAGGCTGTCTTGCATATTATTTGAATAAAACTTGAGATAACAAAAGGATATTTTCAAAAAACCTTCAATACTAGCGTGATACCCGGACGCTTACCTAAACGCGCACGTACGGGTACGTTGTCAGAATTGTTGCTTGTGGGACTAAGAAATTTGTAGTTTAAAAATACTTATTGTAAGAGGTCCATGAAATGACGATTTTACAATAACAGAAGCACAAATGTTCGAAAACGTGACAAACGAATGATTGCACCATAGAGTTACTACGTGAAATGAAGCAGGTGGTAGAGAGGGCGCTTGGGGGTGATCACTAAAAATCCTTCTAATTGGCAACTGGTTGACCCTAAAAATATAGTCTCTAACTTCAAAGAACTTTTGATAGAGTACAATGCGTCAGCTGTCGAAATATGGCACCCCTGTACACTTGAAAATATAAACAAAAACCAGGATATTTGTATTAGACACTTTTACGACTTTGACAAGCATGTGTGGATAGAACATGATTTTTTAGTTCATTTTAATCCGGTTAGAGTTCCACAGCTGTAGCCATCTTAAAAATAGCGGGAAAACTGTGGAAGATGACGTCATATTTGCTCTGAGATCGCGCGCTTTACTTATGTTATTGCTATAGAGATATGAATATTCATGAAGTCCACGCAGGGCCCGTCACATAGCTAGTCTCGCACAGAGTCCTCGTTTTTCATTTTACTACACACAACGTCAAGGTGCACACACTACCGTATTGAGTGTGCATTTAGTGTTTCAGAAGGATATTTTAGTAAAGGTGACTGGATAACAGTCTATACAATTGTAAACAGTGAGGGGAAAAAATGCATGCCATGCATGATACACGAGTGTACAATGGAAGCTCTGCGAGTGCCGGTGTGGTGGCAGATCGTGGGGAGAGAGAAAGAGTGAGATCAAGAGTGCGCGATTGCAATTTCATTGCACGTACGTACGTGAACGAACAGGAGAGGAATCATTTCACTAAGCTCGTGCAGTGTGGTACGGTCATTGTATGGTAATGCGTGCGTGATGAGTATCGTGCGTGGGCAGAGTAATGATACACTGCGAAAGACAAGAAAAACATCAAATACCATAAATAACGTTCTATAACCGCACTTTTTTTCCTGCCGGAAAATGTGAAAAGTTGAGGGTGCGGTTTATCTACGATGACAGGTCTGGGCCAGGATCGGCCAGAAAAAAAAAGAAGTTAATCCTCCTTGCAGGGAGGTTATTTCGGGAGTAAAAGGTCACGGTTACGTTAATCAAGCAACGGATTTATTGTTTATAGAATCTACACTTGATGATTCCTTTTTTAAAACTTAATTTTCACGTTGTAATTATGTGCACGACATGTCCCTTTTCTGAACAATTCAGAGGGTTCACGACATGTTGCATAGCCGGGCCTAGCTGCTTAGCCATTTGCATCTAGTGGGGCGTTTGCCGCGGTGGCTCGGAAGACAATCTTTACTATTTCTTTAAAAATATGGTTACCATGGCAACCATGACTCCGCCCAAACCAAAAATAGGCTTCTTCATCTTACCATAATGCACCTCCATGTGAAATTTGAAGGTGATCCGACAAAAACTGCAGCCAGTAGAGCGCTCACAAGAAAATCTCTGCGGCGGACGCGGCGCGACGATGCCAAATCTATAGTATCCCCGAACATTAGTTCGGGGGATACAAATATACGGTTTAGGCATGTTTAACTAGCTTTCTCTCTCTTGCAGGATCCATTCTAGAACCAAACCGAGGATTGCTGCCATTAATAAGCTCGAGAGCATAATTGTTAAATAATTAGTTTGATAGTTTGATATTTAGTTTAGACGTACATGTATACTACCTTTGATACGTTGATCATCTTGTCATCTTTAATATCGTATTTGGTGTTAATTTTTTTCTTTCAACGGATAGGGGATAAAACATCAAATTTTCAAACATGACATTGTTGATATGCCGAGTGGAAAAAGCAAATGTGAATATAAGTTGATTATGAAAATGCAAGTGTTAGATGTCAGTTCCATGTGATGAGTGAAACAGATTCTGTATGAAAGTACGCAGCTGATGAAAATTCATGTATGATTAAATGTGTGCTGTATGCAAAATGAAGAGGAAAGAATACAGTGACGTGAAAGTATATGCAGATGATTGTGTCATGCGCATGGAATATGAGAGGAATATAACAAGTGCAGTTTTTTTTTTATTTCATTTCATTTCTCCAACGTATATTTTACATTAATAATGTTATAACATACAATACAATGTTCATGTACTTTGGAAAATAATAGAATAAATTGATAATATATTATGATTTCATGTTACTTTCGTTTAGATTTCAAACCAAGATAAACTACATGTATATTGTGCTATGAATATAAGTTTCATACGGATCAGAAAGGTAAGTTAGTTACGTAACACACCAATGCCTGAAGTCATCCAATCAATTCAGAGATCCATCGATAGACATCCAATCAGTGACGAGCATACTGCCGACATCAGTCAAGTTGTCATATTTCTATCAGGTAAGACGATGTGAAGTTCTAATCGCTTTGTTTACCATTGTCGGGCACTAAGACGTCCAGTGATGAGACAACCCGGATATGGCCGCCAGCGTTATAAGGCGCCTATTGTTATAAAAGAGCCCATGTAACTTCAGCAATCAAATGATGTTCATGGGGGTAGCTTTGACTTTTTTTTTGCCGACACGGCGCAAGAGCCATTTAAATACTGAAGCCAAGCCCCATCAAATCATTCGTTCTACCGAAGACTTCTTCGGCTTCTAGCAAACTAAACAGCCCTTTTAAAGGCCACAAGCAAACAAGATTTTTATTAAATTATTTTCATATTCTTTTCTCTATTCTAATAAAATATAATTGGAAGAATGAATATTTTTTAATCTTTTATCTTTCCTCTTATTTCAAAGAATTATACAAAAGATAAAATGCATTGACATTTTTCTAAACGACATAAGCTCATCTGGCCCATTCGGACCCAATGAGCTAAAAATGGGTAAATATAGTTAAGAACTGCGTCATGCACTTGAATGCATGAAGCATGTGTGTGAGTGTGTATAGATCACCAATTATGACGGGAAACGAACTATATTTTGTGGATTTGAATTGTGTTGCCTTTTCTTTTCATCCTTTACTAAATCCTTTCTTTTTGTCACTAATTTTCCGTTAGAAAGTATGAACTGTAGTCCTATAAAAATTGTGACCGAGTTAAAAAAACTAGCACATCAATGATGTGGCGCTCATCCGGCATCCAGCAAAGAAATTCAAGCAATTTGTACTTTGAACAAAAGTAAAAATAATGGACTTCTTTCAACAATTTTCTTACATCACCAACAGCATTTCACCTTGAAAACTAGGGCCGAAAGGGTGAACTACTTCTCTATTGCAGCCTGTAGAACTCAGTAGAACATCCACACACACACCGATGGCTGCTATGCCAACACTTATTGTTATACAATAAAGAATACATAAGCCATTTTTGTGATCTTTTTAATAAATTTCGCATAAATTATCATAAATTTCTAGACAAAATTTCAAAATTCCGAGTAGAAGTTCAATGAACCTCATGAAAGTCTTTCAGATGGAAAAAAAAATCAAAATCACTCAAATGAGGAAGAAGCAATTTTTGTGATTTTTGAATAAATATCGCATTAATTAGCATAATTAATTTTGTAGACAAAATTTCAAAATTCTGTGTAGAAGTTCAATGAACCTCATGAAAGTCTCAGATGGAACAAAAAAAAAATCGAAATCGGTCAATAAATAAGCAATTTTTGTGATTTTTGAGAAATGTGCATAAATTAGCATATTTAATGAGTTTCAAAATTCTGTGTAGAAGTTTTGAATCCCCTCACCTAGTGCTATCATATAAAGCAAACGGAATTAAAATCGGGTAAGAAATGGCGAAGAAGAAGCATTTTGAAATTGTGGACGGACGACGGACGCCTCGCCACGGCATAAGCTCATCTGGCCCATTCGGACCCAATGAGCTTAAAATGGGTAAATGTAGTTAAGAACTGCGTCATGCACTTGAATGCATGAAGCGTGGGTTTGAGTGTGTATAGATCACCAATTATGACGGGAAACGAACTGTATTTTGTGGATTTGAGTCGTGTTGCTTTTTCTTTTCATCCTTTACTAAATATACACGATCAAAAAGACATTCTAATTCCAAACGTTTCCCTAGGAGGAAACGCTGTGGGGAATGGCCCGTCGGTCGCGGGTAGCCAGGATTGGCCTCGTGAATGTAAAAAAAAAAAATGGCTATACGCCTTCTACATCACGAAGCCAGGCGTTCTTACCCAGCAATCTAACTGCGCACGGGTTAGCAGGACTGGAAAATGCCCTGAAATATCACTTTTCTGATAACTCTCGCGACCGACAGCTCCTTCACCACAGCGTATCCTCCTAGGAAAATGTTTAGAATTAGAATGTCTTTTTGATCGTACGTATTTTTACCAAAAAATCCAAAAAAGATCGTAAGAAATTTCCGAAAACTCGCCAGTGTTTGTGTGTATCCATGCCTCCTCTTGTCATGCAGATAAGGCATGACAATGGATACACACAAACACTGGCTGGGTAAGAACGCCTGGCTCCGTGATGTAGAAGGCATATAGCCAATTTTTTTTTTACATTCACGAAGCCAATCCTGGCTAGTCGCGGGAGTTATCAGAAAAGTGTTATTTCAGGGCATTTTCATGTCCTGCTAACCCGTGCGCAATTAGATTGCTGGGGATAAACGCCTGGCTTCGTGATGTAAAAGGCGTATAGCCAATTTTGTTTTTATTTTTTACAATCACGAAGCTAATCCTGGCTAAGTAGACCACCAAGTTTCAAAACAATATCAGTAATAATTTGTATAGTTTGTCCAACAGTTGATGTTTTCTTTATAATGCAAATTAGCGAGTAGTTGTGCAGCATTTTATTCAAATTAAATTACTAATTTAGGCATAAACTATGAATATATCAATACTTTACTGATGTGAATGCCATCAATAACAAAAATTCACTTAATAAACAAATCAAAACTATAATGTATGGCCCCTTAACAGTTTGCACTACAGGCTACAGCAAATATCAACAGTTGACATTAGTACATTCATGACATTTAATCTCCGATTCTGAAAAATCAATAGTGACGCCGTCACTTGCATTTAAATTTTAATGCAGGGCACAGTTCACCACCGACATGACCGACCTCCATTCTCTTTCTATCTTAATTCTTATCAAGGACTTGTAAATTCGTGAAGGATACTCATTTCACTGTGAACATGAAGCATGCTAAAATCAACAGCCAGTTTTCAAATACAAATTTCTAGCACAACATTAAGACAAACTTTCCATGTCACATCTGCCAACTAGCATGACTAGCAAGAACATTTTCACCCACAAAGCATGTTACCGGCGTTTTACAGGAAGTGCATGCAAAAATCCCACGTGAACACGATCTCTCACCACACACACACATGATTAATACGTGCAAACCCTATGCAACACACTCATCCATACACGTACATGTACCACTGACGAGAAAGAATGAAGACGAAATTTTACTTATATGATTCACATCATTTCACCAAGATCTCACCTGTAATAGAAGCTTGACTCTTTCAATAGGGGCTACGGCTGTTTTAGAAATTGCAGCGGCAATACCACCGGCTGCAAGATCTTTGGCAAAAGATGTGACGACTTCCCTGTTGATGGCCATGGTTCTTGCTGGTGAGAGCTAGATCGAGAGAGGATGGGAGGAAAATGCCGGTAATTTACGTCACTAGTTCACAACTTCGTTGAACGCATACCTCCGCACTTATCAAAATAGCGCGGTTATTGCTCAGTCTATCTTTGAATTATGCAATATAAACAGACGGTATAAGGGAAGCTGAAGTGAAACTGTATATTTTATGATTTGATTTTAATTTGATAAATCTCATGAATATGTTTTAGTCTTTTAGACTATATTACATTTTTATATCAAATATACGTCCGCTAGTTATTCGTCGTGTCAAAGGTGAATTCCTGAATCAGAATGGGATCCGGCTTTACGAGAGCGCGTGCGTAAACCCGTGACCTATGGCTATGGCCTATTATCCATAGAGCTAGAGATACATACTATATTCTCTATGCTATTATCATGGAGCTTTGAACTCACACTTATCTTGTCTAGACCAGGTGAATGAAAAAAGTTTTGAGCTTTTGACACAAATGTCAAGCAGAAAGAAAGTAGAGCTAGAGCGCAGAGGGTGTCGACTAAAAAAAAGTTAGCCCCAAAGTTCAATATTATGAGAAAAAAAACGGCATAAGGATGACATAGGCCTACTATGCCCTGTACCCACTGATCTCTACGGATTTTTTTTTCTGTAGAGGTAAGTGCCTATATAGCCTATAATTATCTCAAAGATCTTAAAAGGGCTCGTTGCCTATATCCCCAGCCCCCGGCCCCTGGGAGCAACATTTTTTTTTGAGGGGGTCCGTAGCACCCCTAGAAGGCTGAGGATGATGATGGTGCTGTAGGGGGTGCTGGAAGTGCTGTAGCCAGCAAAATACTGATGACTTTTTTTTTTTTTTTTTTTTTTTTTGCTTTGTCAGAGAGTTAAAAAGAGACCCTAAAACGCTAAGGACCTTTGTTAATTTTTTTGTTTATTTGTTTTTTTTTAGCTTGTCAGAGATTTTTGGAGTTAAAAACTTAAAGAGAGGGGGTAACCTCGCTAGTCATAAGGACTGCTATTCATAAGTTATTCATAAGGACAACTATGATCCATAACGCGCGACTAAATGAATAGTGGTTCATGTATGAATATGATAGCGGTCCTTCTAAATAGCGAGCAAACCACAGACAAATTGCCTCGGTATTCATAAGGACCACTATTCATAACTACTCATAAGGACTGCTATTCATAACGCGTGTTAAATGAATAGCTATTTTCTATGAATAGCGAGCGGACCTCAAAAAAAAAGACCCTAAAACGCTGAGGACCTTTTTTTTTTTTTTTTTTTTTTTTTTTGCTCACAGCACCCCAAGTAACAACTCGTTCACAGGGGTCTGCCAGGAACACCGTGCGCAACGCCCTCTCCCCATGCAGCAAAACCAAATATGGCATACTATATGGAATTACACAAAATATTATTATTTTAGACCCCAAAGGCAATTGAAAGTTTGATAGCCCCTTTTTTCACCTTTTGTTCTTCTTCTTCACTTTTCGTTTCTTCAGTTCTTTTTTTCTCTTTTTTTTTGTCCGTTTGTCATAGGCCTGCGTTTTTAGCACTTAGGCTTTCAGCATTATCAAAATGAGTTGCCTATAATTGTATGTAAAGGTCTTATATACATCAGGGATTATCATTTTCAAACTCAACTGAATTATTACTATGATCCCCAGACATTGTCAGAACTTGCGGAGAGGTTCGGAGAAAATTTCATTAAAAAATTAATGATTAGGGAAAGTCCACATTGATATCACGGTTGGTTTTAAAAAAAACAGAAAAAATGGCAGATCAGTGAAGGTTTGAGCAAAATCCAATATAAGAAAGTTATGAATTTTGGAAGTTTTAATCAATCAAACACAAATTGGCAACCCCATGACGTATCTTGCGAGCTCTTTTCCCGTGATTTGCCCAGTGTAACTAAAAAAACATTTATTTCTATTCAATCTCTAAAGAAAATATTAAGTCATACATGTACCTTAAATATAATAATTATTGCTCATAATATTTTTACACAAAGCTGCATGTATAATTATGAAACAAACATATTCCTTCTTCAAAAACTAAGAAAATGAAAATTTAGAAGATTTTCAGTATCATGACTGTGGGAGAGGAGCTCGCAAGATGCGTCACGGAGTTTTTTTTTAAATCAAATTACCAGGGTGGACTATCACTAGCTTTTACTAAAGCACTATCGCAACTTTCGAAAAATCAACTTCAGAGACTTTCTGATACCATCTCCTTTTGTAATGTGCGACCATTACGATGAACTATTATAGGGTAAACTGCATGGGGGAATATGGAGCCCTTAAGCACAAAATGATATTTCTGAACATGTAACAAACATTCTTTTCACTTCTCTCTTTTACTGGTGGAAAAACTATTTATTGCCTACATAAAATCACTAAAGTTAGAAGAAAAAAAATTGTATTGTATAAATAAAAGACAATATAAACAAAAGTGTCACGGGATCCATATTACCCCAATGAACGGGGTAATATGGAGCCCATAAACAAATCTCCATATACCAAGATTTTGGTATACAATTAACAATTAATTTTTTTAACAAGTGAAAGTTCTCTTCAAACTATAAATTATACATCATGTAATGATTATAACTACACAACAGAACAATACTGCACCATATAGTCATCAACAGTCGGTGCATGTACACATTGATAACACTATACCCTGTACCATGGTACCCATGGTAATATGACGGTAATTCAACCAAATTACCATCAAATCATGGTAATTTGGTTGAATTACCGTCATATTACCATGGGTACTATGGTAATTTTTTACAAGGGTATATCCATTGTATATACATGTAGAATGCTGCATGTTTACAAGGGACTCCATATTACCCCAAAGATATCGTGGCTATGTAAATGGATTGTACAGGCCATTCACTCAACCATGATCAATACACATGCACTCAGCACCAGTATGCAACCCACATTATGCACTTATTATTGTACAATCAAGATTACGCAAAGTAGGTTTACAACAGCAATCTTTACATTTTCGGGCTTATAAGGAGCCCCCCCAAAAATGAAAAATTAAGCCGAAAATTCACATTGAACACGATCGAAAACTGAAGACTTCCGAAAAATCAACTGAAGGGCTGCTTCGAAATATTTGAAATATTTGAGTATTATGCAATGGGTCCAGTCCAGCCACACGAGGGGCTGGACGTGGGTAGCCGCCGGGACCGTGCCGGGGCTACGTGTTCGGGCTGCCGCAGTAAGATGTGGGGTAGCCTTTACCAATTAACGGCGAGTGAGCGCGATAATATTAGTGAGCGCGATAATATTACCGTAGCTGCAAGGGAGACTAGCTGCAACGTGGGCAGCGAGCAGCTGCAAGCTGCCCACATTGCAGCTAGTCTCCCTTGCAGCCACGGTAATATTATCGCGCTCACTCGCCGTTGGTAAAGGCTAGACGTGGGGTGGCATTTCTAGAAGTATAAATGCACAGGGGGATGAAGTGGTGTGTTTTGTTTTTTTGGCAGGAGTTTCTGCATTTATTGTCAAATCAAATAACAAATTTACAAACAATTATAGTAATAAATATACAATATAATTGTTCAAATTACAAATGTGACAGTTAAATAGCAATGACAACAGAATAAAGACATGAATATAAATCGAAAACTAGAAAGGCCGTCAAAGGCGGCAGACCCACGCCTTAACCCAATAGGTTTTGTTTTGTTGCGATTATTTTTGTAAGCAGTAGCCATTCAAAGGGGATAACAAGAGGCACATCTCCCCCCCCCCCCAATAAATTTTGCCATATCCAGGTCATAGCTTTGTGTGTCCCCACCCTTGAAAAAATTCTTCTGAAAAAGATATTTTATTATTGAAACATCCCTCCCCTAAAAGTAATTGATTAGACATGTCAGAGAGCGTGGCGTGGTAAAAAAAAAAAATGTTAGCAATTTGTATTCAGTGTTCAGTCATGTAAGTGTTAGTAAATGTATTCATGTTCTATCTTTAAATTACATTGCAATTGGGGTTGTTGGTTTTTTTTCATCGGGCTTGGATAAAATAAATATGACGACAAAATAAGTTGGATCTCGACTTCAAAATGCATGCGAGGCACAGAGCTTACTCACTCAGCTCAGTCACCACCCATCAACAAAGTCAAAGTGGATACTGGCGTGCATGTATTCGGCGAACCTCGATCAGCCACCAAATTTTGCAAATCCACACAAATTTAAAAAAAATACAGTGTTTGTATATATTTTACAACTACGAAATCCACTCAAACAGACATAAATGAGTTATAAACTAACTCAAATCTCAAATGACAGGCACTGTACTCCCTGGGGTTATGTACTCCCTAGCCCGACCAGATCGCCGTCACTTCGCGACAGCGCTGTGTATAGTTATGTACGTACAGCTAGCTACACAGCCCACTCACTCAGATCAACACACGCGAACGCTCGCGAGTGCGATAGACTCACTCACGTCGAACAAACTCACCAGATTTTCACCGAAAACAATTAAAATCACGTACTACACGTCCACCAGGATAAAATAAATCACAAAAACTTCCACAACAAAGTGGAAAGAACCGGGGAAAATAAACAGAAATGCACAGAAGATAAGAAATAGAGGAGAAGCCGTAGGGGTAGGGTAGCCTGAATCTAAATGAATTTGTAGTTAAAAAAGGTATCGCGCGCAATCCCTTGTTGCTGGGATACGTTGGCTTTGAATATTCATTGCAGGCTCGTACGGATTTGAAGTGAAATGGCAAATAATGGGTCTAAAAGTCTTCTAAAATTCATAAACCTGAAATAGACTTTTGGTGAGACGAAGTAATGAGTGTTTTGATTGGCCAAAATATTTCTGCATCTGCAGGCGAAGTTTGGGGTCATCAATCTTTCTAGTTTCTTTCCTGTCACTATCTGAACTGAAGTTCCTATACTTTACTACAGGGTCAAAACTTCAAGGTCACACAGAATGTGCAGGGGTCAACCAATCATCACCAAAATCTAATCGATTCTTTCCTGTCACTTTCTGAACATTCCCTGAAAATTTGGTGCAAATCCGTTCACCCGTTCTCTTGTTATCTTGTACAGAAAAACAAACAAACAAACAAACAAACAAACAAACAAAAAAAAAAAAACATACGGAGCCCTTTACATAACCCTGCCGATTTCATCGGCGTGATCGGCGTGGGTAATAACAAGTAGAAATAACAGAAATGCAGAGGCCAGCTAAAATGCTTAATGAATAGCAGCCAGTGGAAAGGGCTACATGGAAACCATAATTAATATAAATGTCTATATCATAAAAGCGATGTCACTAACTGAAAAAAATACTTACTACAAAAAAGGGGAAAGGAATTGGAAGGGATTGCAGTGAAGTGGGTGCACGTGCAGGTGAGAAGTTTACGAATAAGTGGATAGCAAATACTTCTTTAACGAAGCTTTAAAAGAACAAAGCGATACGGCGTGTTTAATATCATGAGGTAAATTGTTCCAAACATCTGGACCGTGATGTCTTATCGTTTTTTGAGCTATTATTAATTTTGGATTTGTTAAATGAAGATCTGATGAATGTCGTGTCGGGTAGGAATGGACATCTCTGTTGTAGATAAAAATATTATGAAAGGATATTGGTGTAGCGTTGGTGGAAAATTTATACATAAATATAGCAGTTTGGTTGGTGTGAATATCGTTAATTTTCAATGTTTTGGGGAGGATCCTCTTTTCATGCCCCCTCCCCCGTTTCTTTCTCTCTCTTCCTCTCTCTTTCTCTCTCTTTTTCTTTTTGTGTTTTTTTTCTGGCAGGGAGGGGTGGGGAATGTCCCTATATGCCCCTGTAGCTACGCCACTGCGTCAATGTTGCGAAGTTAGAAGCTTTTGAACTTGAAAGCACACTGTCTAAGATGGGTAATGGTATACTTGGTGAAAAAAATAATAAACCTGATAAAATAAAATGCACTTTTGATTGTTAATAACTACAAATTTTCAATTCGGATCAGATTGAACTTTACATTATTGTAACGGTATTGTATAAAGTTGAAGAGTGCGCAGTTTATTTGGAACAAGTTTATTGACACATATACATTAGATTTCTTTTGATGATGATGCCGTTTTGCATGCACAACAAACAATAACTAAGTTGGTATTTTGACCCAAATCGAAAAAAGAATTTATACTATTGTATTCGCACTTGTGCACGTTGCCCTTTGAATTCAGCTAAAATGAAGGCTGAATTTGCAAAATTCCTATTACTAAAATGGCTCCCTCTTACAGACATTCACTCTGCATTATTCTCTCCTCTAATGCGCCTCTATGCGCCTTGATCACTCCATAGAGTGGATTTGGCCCTATATAAGTTACATTTATTATTATCATTATTATTATTACACAACATACAGATGAGTATTAAATACACGTCTGGATCTGAACCTCTATACTAGTATAGTAATGTGGCTCCTATATAATAAAGCTTTCTGTTCAGTCGTCAGTTTGGAATTCTTGATTTGTATATTTACGTATATTTGTATTTGAAGTTATATACGGAAAGTAAAAACAAAACCAAGTCAAATAATTTTCATATCAAAGCCTAAAGCTGATTATTAATTTAAAATGTTTTAACTTCAACGCAAGTTGGTCCCATCTAGAAGTCTTCAAAACAAATGTACTATTTAAATTTTAAAGATGGACAGTCATGTTGCCAAAATCAATCCAAATGTTGCGTGGCTGGAAACCAAATTAACTGGGTGGCGATCAACGACACTGGTATTGAGATGACTTTAAACAGAGAGAGAAATTGAGAGAGAGAGAGAGAGAGAGAGAGAGAAGAAAAGAAGAAAGGAACGATCCACGCCCCCACTCGATTGCCTTGTTCTCTCGCAAGACTATATGACTAGTGCCCCTTTCCATCACCTAATGCCCATGACAAGTGTTCTCTCTTAAGGGGGAAACGCCCTAAGGGGCCCCGCCTCAAACGGATATGGGGGCTCACATCGAACACTTACAACCTGCTTACAGCCCTATCCCATGCATCCTTTCTTACATATTTCTCGATATTTTGAAAGAGCAATGTTTAGAATTGTTCATTAAAAAAAATAATGAAATGTTTGAAGCACGGTTATCATCCACTGTTTTGCATGCTCACCCCTCATTAGACCTAAAATAATTTATGATCATTTTGTTTTTAAATGTTAATTTGAGCGAAGCGAGCGCTCAAAATTTTTACACTCGATTTGATTGAAAATATAGAAAAAATACATATCACAGAATCATTCAAAATATTTTTTTTTCTTAATTAAGACAGAACATTTTTAACAGAACAGAATTTCTGCAGTATCATATGACTTTCAAATAAGTTTGTCATTATTGGCGTGGGTGCGTAGCGGCCGGGCGAAAACATTGCTCTCCTAATACTGAAATTTGCATTATCATTATTATTGCTCCGTCAACTTCACTATTTCCCATTTTCTCCCGAGTCTCTATCTTTTCATGTCCATCTGCCCCCTATATTTCCCCCTTCCTTTCCTCCTACCTTTCCCTCCATCTTTCTGCCTATCTTTCTCTCCCTTTCTATCTACCTTTCCCTTCCGAACACGTATCACAATGTATGTCTCGTCCACAGCTGTTATCGTGAAAATATTACAGGTCATTGGCGGATCCAGGGGGGGGGGGGGGCACAGCCGGCCCGTGCCCCCCCCCCCCTTTTGGAAGAGAAGTATGATTTTTTACCATAGACGATCCGCCATTTTCTCGATTGTGCCCCCCCCCCCCTTTTTTTAGAGTGAAGACCTTTTTTTTATTTTTTTTATTTTTATTTTTTTTTGCTTGTCAGGGAATCATGGAGGGAAACTGGAGCCCATAACCCCTTACTAAGCGATTTTTGAAGGTTTGGCGAAAATTTTTTACTGTCCTAACCCCCCCCCCCCCCCCCCCCCCCCCCCCCCCCCCCCACTGAGCGACTTTTCGAGAAGCTGGCGAGACCAAAAAAATACGGGTTTACCTTTTCACAAACTTTCATTTTTGTGCCCCCTCTTTTACTAAATCCTGGATCCGCCCCTGTTACAGGTCATTTAAATTTCCATTTCTCCACACGACACCATAATGGCTCGCGGTATATGAGTACTGGTACATTATTCCAATAGATATAGTACCAGCGTTTTGTCAATTTGTTGTGGCGCCGTTGTGTGAGAAACATCTTCATTTTGATTCATCGGAGCTGGAATTGCTTGAAATCGGATGAACAAATCTTTGAATTTCATGTGAGTATTTAGTTATCTGTACATTATTACCATTTATAAATTTAGAAGGTTTAGTTCTCACATTTCAGTTACAGTTTCATGCAGTTTCAGTGTATTTCATATTTTAAATCACTTTAATGGAACTTAAACAATGAGCATTGCATTATTACAGTAATATAGGGAAATATCTTCAATACTTTCAACAATAAAATATCTTGTTAATGAAAAGTTTTGTATTGATTGTCTCCTTCCTTGTCGTCAGGATTTGAGCATCTGTCAATCGAGATTTAAATTCGATGAATGCTTTCCGTTCCGACGAAGTAACAACTTTGATGTTTGTCCGACCTAGTATAGCAAAATGATGCCCTGCGAAATTCGGTTACCAACAGATAATTAATATTTTTTGGAACAGCTGATCGAAATGTCTCGTCCAACAATCATCAGAGTATTGTTCGCATGCATGAAGAGAAAGCTTCATTGATTTGAATGTATAAGTAAGAGTTTATATTTTTGTGACTGTCTGAAAAATGAATGGCTCTATACCTCTCATGCACAATATTTCGTAATGCATCAAAATTGTGCTTCTTCTCTGCAACATTATACAGGCATGATTTCTAATTGGATGTTTCATGTATTAAATTGATTTTTCATCGTTATTATTTCAGTACGTGTTTGTTAGATCTGACAAACTTCCTGCCATTTTTTGTTTGAATCTTTATTTTGGTTATATTTTCAAGAGCAACTTTTGTCTGTAAAACTAAATGCTATATGAAGGATACATCATAATTCGTCGGTCTTATGCCAAAAGGGCCTTATCACTGTATAAAGTCTATGGCCTTAAGGCCCTTTTGGCATAAGGCTGACGAATTATTATGGCATATTCCGTTCCAATCAAAGATGCAATAGGTACAACAGCTTTCAAAATGACCTCACTCAGCTTTCCATGACATTTGCATTTTTCTTCAGACTAGCAAATATTACGCTGAAACGCAAACACGAATGATCTTTTGTAAACATACAAATTTCTGTGACTTTATTTTTACAACCATAGTTTACTTATACACCGCTGTATATAGCCTAAACGATGGAGAATGCCAACAACCAAGAGAGAACACGAGAGAGCTATGTATAGGCCTGGGAGAGAGAAAGAGAGAAAGTATGGATAGAGATAATTATAGACGTGCAGACAGGGGGAAAGGGAAAGAGGGGTGGGGGAGAAAGAGAGAGACAGGGAGAGACAGAGAGAGGGACAGAGAGAGGGGGATATAGATAGACAGACAGGGAAAGAGAGAGGGGGTGGCTAGGGTGGGGGAGAAACTGGAGAGAGATAGAGAGGGGGAAGAAAGTTCTCCTCTCGTGTTCTTGTGGCGTAATCAAGAGGTGATAAGGGTGGGGGATGGGCATAATCTCACTTGCACGGGGTTGGGGGTATATAGACCGACTGCAATTTTTATTGATTTCTTTCTGGGCCTTTAATTAGGGAGGGGCGTACCCTGGCTCCACCCTCGCTGCTGGACTATAATTATGCTGCAGAAATAAAACACAGCTCGTGAATTCTTGTCAATGATGTATGTCTCTACCATTTATTGTAATTGATATCTATTTTGAGCGAGCTCGCCCTTTAAACCACAGTCTGCGAGTGAAAATCTTTGATTTACCACTCCAGTGGCTCTTGATATTAACCAGTTGAGTATACCACTGCACTCATTCGTCCATTACACGTACGCATAATAAAGAGATTCTGGTAAAAGAGGGGTTAACTTTAAGTCAAGTATTGTAGTATGCGGGTAGGTATTTCCCATGTTAATATCACAATGCTGAAATAAACTTGATAGGCCTATGTATTGGCGTAATAATCGGACTCTATATCATTCTACATGCAAAAAGAAGCGTTAATTGTATTTTTAGTAATAATCTAATGGCAGTGATAAATTAATGATCATTGTTAGAATATGTATGAATATTCATTATCTACGTAATCTGGAGCGGCTACACTGTAAGCGCGCACGAATAATTATGACGTAATAAAGAGTTTGGAGACTCATCAGTTTTTGGTTTAGACACATGAACATGATGTCGTCCGTGTCTAGTTTGTGCTAGTTTAGTTGGATTTATAGTAACCAACGCTAGGCCAACAGCTATCAAAACATGGTGGCAGCGGTGCAGAAATGTTGTTTGCCGTTGCAATGAACTCGAGTCTGATCACTGTCGTGATAGCTGGTCTTGGACATGTTTTCAGAGACAGAACTGCTGATCGAGAAGTTTGGCGACTTCAACGCAATGCGGTGCGGTATGTATAGTGCGTCGTCGTGTACACGTACTCTGTACACTGTTGGACTGCTACATGTGTGTGACCTCTGATGAGTGAATCCGTATTCTGGTGCGCGGAAAAGTAACTTCTCTTTGTCGCGTGTGGACTAGGAACCACTTCGGCGTCGTGTGATGATGTGTGTATTGAACTCATGATTGGAGTTTATCGTTATTGGATCACAGGCTAGTCTAGACTCTAGTCTAGATAGGGACCACAGTATACGCGTGTGTGTTCGTATGGACATGGACATGGTGTATGTGACGCGGAAACAGCTCAAGTTACAGCTTTGTACTTTGTGTTTGACCAACTTGAGTTTTTGAGCTGCGACTACAGGCACAGCCCAGGGGCGGTATTCTGAAAACTGTGTTATCTTTTGTGTTAAGGGAAACTGTGTTAATTGTCATAACAAATTGAAACTGCGCGCAATAAACACTAATCATTGGTGCTTGCGCAGATGTCTCTGTTAACTTCACGCGCGCACAGCCATCTTTGCGCAGTCATTAACCAATGACTTGTCCTGATTTTAATTTGTTATGACAATTAACATCGCTTTACTAACATAAAAGATAACACCGTTTTCAGAATACGGCCCCAGCAGTGAAGCAGAGAAGTAACTTCACGCGATGGGAGCAGACTTATTGACCTACATGTAACAAGTTAGACCTACATGCTTAATCTGGACTAAGTATGAAACTGTGTTAGCTGGAACTCCTACGGTGCATGTAACCTCCACAGTGAGTTTCTTGATGTGCAGACGATTTGACTTCGGTCTCCAGTATAGTAGCAGATTTAGACTACAGTACACTGCGAGGCGTATCCAGATGTGTTTATCTTCACAAGGAAGGGACTTGATGTCTGATGATTGATCAAGGTCTAGAATTCGAGCTGCCTTTAGGGATATAGGCCAAGGTCCATATCTACTTTGGAACTGATATTCAGGAGACTAGCTGCAGTCTACTTCTCTGAGAGTGAACAGTTAATTGTACTGGACTGGACGGTAATCTTTAACAATCAGCTATCCTGAGACTGAGCTGGCTGTAACTTAAGGGTCAAGTGTGGAATTGTTTCGATTATTGTAGTCTATATGCAATAACTTTGTTGTTTTGAACTATAGGTTTCATTTAGAGATATACTTGACGATATATTCAACCTATTTGGAATTCCATAGTACCTGTTTGACACTTACAGACTTATGAGACCTAGATCTAGTTTGACCATTGTCTCCTAGTAGAAGTTAGTCATGTAGAAGTGAGATAAATTTAAACTTTAAGGTTCATGAGGAGGTCTCATGTGTATTCAGTTATTGCTAGTAGAAGAATCTCAAGCATTTCATTTGTGACATGTGATGGTATTTTATTCATGACACATTAGTATTCTAGATGGTCTAGGCAGGGAGGTTCTTGTCATTATTTTAGTAGACCTCCGTTATGTGACCTATTGGTACAAGACTCCATAGTCCTAGTTCAAGAGTTGTATGGACATTGTGTGTACCTAACTGTTTGCCATAATTATGTATTCTTTCTGTTGATGTGCTGATTTTAAGTACAGTGCATGATATCTGTTGCAGTAACTTTGCATGCATGGTACTCTTCGTCTAGAGTAGAACCTGGCTCAGTTTAACATTACGGTTATTCTAGCACATACAAGTGAGTAAATGGTTGAGACATTACATGTAACAGATTTGATTATACACATAATACAAACATGGCTGAAGCTCAACTTCCCTTTCATGTAGCACCACCACCACCCCTAAGGCTTAAAGAAGATAGGGTGGAGGAGTGGAAGATGTTTAAACAAATGTATGAAAATTATGAGGTTATCACAAAGTTAAAGCAAAAGGACAGTGAATATCAGAGAGCTGTATTTCTCCATACAGTAGGTCCTGAAGGTCTGAAGATCTTCAATGCAATTACTTTTGAGAGAGATGGAGATGACAAGAAAGTAGATGTCATTATCCAGAAGATGAATTCTGTCATCATCGGAGAAACCAATGTGATATATGAGAGATTCATATTCAACAAGCGGGACCAGAAACCAGGTGAAAGCATCGAGGCCTATGTGACAGAGTTGAAACAGCTCGCCAAAACCTGTAACTTCTGTGACTGCCTGAGGGAAAGCCTCATCAGGGATCGCATCGTGTTGGGAATTGCTGAAACTGCAACAAGGAAAATCCTCCTCCAAAGGAAAGACTTGAAGTTGGAGACAGCTATAGACATTTGCCGTTCGTCTGAAGTCACTGCCTCCCAAATGCAGGTAATTGGAGATGATCCTTCTATCCACAGGGTAGAAAAGTCACATGAAAGAAAGCAGTGGACGAAGAATCCAAGGCGAAATCCAGATGGAGAGAAGCCCATAAAGTGCAAGTTTTGCGGAAAGACCCATAGACGTAAAAAGGAAGAGTGCCCTGCCTATGGGAAGGTGTGTAAGAAATGTGGGAAAGAAAACCACTTTGCCGTATGCTGCAAGAAAGGTTCAAAGCAAAAGAAGGAGATCCATTATGTAGAGTCTGAGGATCCAGCACAGAACCAGTCAGAGTCCGAAACAGAGTCTGTTAACTACATAGAGATAGAAGTGTACGCTACAGGTACCAAACCATCTAAAGGACTGTTCGCAGAGATGTTGATCGAGGACAGGCCAGTCAACTTCCAGATTGACTCAGGTGCTAGTGTGAACGTTATTCCGAAGAGCCTTGTCCCAAGCGCAGAAAACATATCCAAAGAGAACATCATGCTGAAGATGTACAACCATTCTCGTCTTCAAGCAGAAGGTCGGGCTAAGGTCCTGGTACGCAACACGAAGAACAACAAGAAGTACAAAGTAAACTTCATCGTTGTCAAGGAGGACTTGGTACCACTCTTGAGCGGCCGAGCTGCACAGCAGATGAAATTCATAACTGTACATTATGAGAACTTCAACCAGGTCTGTGTTGTTGGTCCTGAAGACATCTTAGAGAGTTTCAGTGACATCTTTGATGAGGAAACTCCTGGAAAACTACCTGGCAGGGTCAAGCTGGTGACCAGGGATGAAGTAACCCCGACACAGTGTAATGCCAAACCAGTACCAGTTGCAATGAAGCAGAGAGTCAAGGATGGACTTGCTAAACTGGTTGACCAAGGCATCTTGATAAAGGTTGAGGAACCAACCCCATGGTGTAGCAGACTTGTCGTTACTGAGAAGAAAGACAAGAAAGAATTGAGGTTTTGCATTGACCCAAGACCTCTCAACAAAGCCTTGCAAAGGGAGATCCACAGATTGCCAGTCATGGAAGATATTCTCCCGGAGCTGTCAAAGGCCAAGGTCTTTTCCAAGTTTGATTTGAGATCAGGGTACCTCCACTGCGAGCTGGATGATGAGAGTAGCTACCTTACGACAATGAACACCCCGTTCGGGAGATATAGGTGGAAAAGGCTACCATTTGGTCTCAATGTGTCAGCGGAAATATTCCAAAAGAAGCTACAACAGGCTTTGGATGGCCTTGATGGAATTGAGTGTGTCGCTGATGACATTATCCTGTTCGGCGTAGGAGACACCAGAGAGCAAGCAGAGAAAGACCATGATCGTAAGCTAGAAGCTCTGTTCCAGAGATGCAGAGATAAAGGCATCAAGTTTAACCAGAAGAAGTCTGTGCTGAGGGCCACAAGCATTCCATTTCTGGGACACATAGTGACAGACAAGGGACTGAAACTAGACCCTGAAAAGGTCAAAGCCATTCTAGAGATGCCCAATCCCTCCAACCCCACGGAGGTGCAACGCCTACAAGGCAGCGTCAACTAACTCGCTAGGTTTCTACCTATGCTGTCTGATATGTTTGAGCCGTTGAGACGACTTACCCATAAAGATGTCAATTGGGAATGGACACCAGAGCACGAGAGGGCAATGACTAGGGTGAAGGAATCTTTGACCAGGGCACCCGTCCTAGCGTATTACTCACCAGACCAACCACTGACCATCCAGTGTGATGCAAGCAAGTCAGGGCTTGGAGCAGTACTACTACAGAAGGGACAACCACTCTCCTATGTCAGCAGGGCTCTAACAGAAACCGAACAGAGGTACGCCCAAATAGAAAAGGAGGCACTTGCCATATGTTTCGCCCTCGAACGATTCCACCAATACACCTTTGGACAAAGGGTCATAGTTGAGAGTGACCACAAACCTCTACAGGCCATTGTCAAGAAACCCCTCCACAAGGCACCGAGACGCCTGCAAGGGATGTTGATGAGGATGTTACACTATGATATCGACATCACCTGGGTGAAGGGACAGGACATGCATCTGGCTGACATGCTGTCAAGAGCTTACCTATCCACAACTGTAGGAGCCACTGAATTTGGTTATGTGAACGTTGTTGAAACCCTGAGTATGGGAGAGGAGAGGGTTAAACAACTGCAATCCCATACTAACAATGATGAGGTTCTACAGACCGTCAAGAAGGTAATCCATAACGGTTGGCCGGAATGCAAAGCAGAAGTACCCGAAGCGGCTAAGCCATATTTCAATATCCGAGATGAGCTAAGCGTGCAAGATGGACTAGTATTCAGGGGAGAAAGAGTAGTCATCCCAATAACTCTCCGCAAGGAAATGAAGGAAACTCTTCACACTTCCCACCTTGGAATTGAAGGGACTCTTAGAAGGGCCAGAGAACTCATCTATTGGCCAGGGATGAATGCGGATGTCAGGCAGTTTATCCAGACATGTGAAGCCTGTAGAATGCATGAGCAGCAGAACCAGAAGGAAACCCTCATGCCACACGACATCCCAGACCGACCATGGGAGAAAGTGGGTACCGACCTGTTCGAACTTAACAAGAAGCACTACCTTGTCACTGTCGACTACCTTTCCAACTTCTGGGAAATTGACAGGCTGTATGACCTAAGCAGTCGTACAATAATCGGGAAATTGAAGAGCCACTTCGCTCGATATGGCATCCCGAGCACTGTAATTAGCGATAATGGACCACAGTACTCGTCCGAAGATTTCGCAAAGTTCTCTAAGAGATGGCAGTTTGATCACGTCACAATCTCCCCAAGACACAGCCAGGCTAATGGGAAAGTGGAAGCTGCAGTCAAGGCTGCAAAGAGACTGCTCAAGAAAACATCGCAGTCTAAAGGTGACGCCTACCTAGCAATGTTAGAACTCCGAAACACTCCAAACCAAGGTGTTGACAGTAGCCCAGCGCAGAGGCTGCATGGAAGGAGAACGAGAACACTTCTGCCCACTACATCCAGTCTCCTGAAACCACGAGGTGCAGAGATTCTCAGTGAAGACAGAAAAAGGCTGAAAACCCTACAACGCAAGCAGTCTGAAAACTACAACCAACATGCCAAAGATCTGCCGACGCTAGAAGAAGGAGACGTTGTACGTCTCAAGCCGTACAAATTAGGAAGCTCAGTATGGCAAAGGGCAGTGGTACAGAGACGACTGGATGAGAGATCCTACGAGGTCGAGACCGACTCAGGATTACTTCTCAGAAGGAACAGGATTGACCTCAAGAGAACTGAAGAACTCCCACCAAACACTGAAAAAGACCAACCAGTAGCACAGAAAACAATCCCTGAGAAGCCACAACCACGTGCTTATGGGACTGAAAGGAAAGAGGTGCACCACCCACCAAACACTGTCATGACTAAACACTCTCAAAATCACATGCAAGAAAACAACGCTAAACAAAACAAAGCTCAAAGAGCACAAAATACTCGAACAGATCAGGAAGACAAGAATGACAGTCGGTTTTTCCTAAAGACCAGATCTGGTAGAGTAAGCAAACCACCCCAAAGATTTGGTGACTATGTTGAAAAGTAAAGTGTTTGAAAAGAAGATAATTCAGTGATTATGTTGACAACTTGAGCAAGTTATACATGTATATGTGTTGAAATTATTTGGTTTACAAAGATGTATAGCTAACGTTGTGCGAACCAGTTTTAGTGTGATCAAGAGTTTAAGTCAGAAATACCCTGACAATGTTTCATTTCACTAAAATCTCACTCCCAAGATAGTTTGATTGAGTTTGTTAGTTTGAATAGTGTCATACCTATGTATATTATCTATACAGCTGTAAATAAGTACTCTAGTGTTCAATTAGGAAAACAAGACAAAAGAAAGAGAAAAAAAACAATTAATTTGCTTGTTTAATACTTTAATTACAAAACTGGTCACAATTGGCTACATATTTCAACAGTTAATAGAGTATAAAGAACAAAATAGCAAATATTTTATTTTGAGCTACATGTATTTAATCTTATTTGTATACCAAAGTCGTGTTCTAGTTTAACACTCGACTATATATTCCATGCTCAATGATTTGGTTTGTTAAAGTTAAAGATGGCACTAAGACAGTAATTTCAATAACCACAATTACTTGTTTTGTGTATTCGTGAAAGTAATATGGTTATATCCTTTCAATGATTATGTCACTCCACATCTTTTACAAAAAAAGGAGGATGTAAGAATATGTATGAATATTCATTATCTACGTAATCTGGAGCGGCTACACTGTAAGCGCGCACGAATAATTATGACGTAATAAAGAGTTTGGAGACTCATCAGTTTTTGGTTTAGACACATGAACATGATGTCGTCCGTGTCTAGTTTGTGCTAGTTTAGTTGGATTTGTAGTAACCAACGCTAGGCCAACAGCTATCAAAATGATAATATACATGTATATATTTTTTAATGACGGAAACTAAATCGTAAACGACGACTAATGCTGATAGGGCTAATCTTATATGTGATGTGAGAGATTCTAAATTATTGAGAGTATAAGTACACTTAAATCATTTTTGAATATGCTACGAGTAACGTTATAGAATTATGTCTTGTATAAGGTTGAACTTAACTATTAATGAAAATGTAATTATTATGCAAATGATGCTTTCTTTGTATACACCGCAAACACAGACGGCCTTTAATAAGGCGTCCACGTGTTGTTTCCCGGCCTATTATACACCACTCATCGTGTGTATATAATGAGAAAGTGTGTAATTTTCCCCGGTGTGGATTTCAGTTTTAATATTATGCGCCACTTGTTCCATATGGCGTGCGTTATTGTGGAGAAAGCAAACGAATATAATCTGTTTTCAAATCAGTTTTAGGCACACTGCTGGGACATATAGTTCATCGATGCTTGTGTACACGTCACATATACGGAGTTGTGTGAGTATATGATTTGGATTGTGCTTTTATATACTTAAAATTTTTAAGAAGACCCAGCCTCTAAGTTGGCATACACTAATTATATTTGAAAAGAACCTGATAAAACATGGTAAATAGGCATATTAGCTCAAAATAGTGACGATAGCATTCATTTGTGTGAGACAGCATCGTATTAGAATTTCTGTTCAATATATTACATGACAATGCATCCTACATTTGATCAATTTATTTGAGAAATGTCATGTTCATTAAATTATTCACCATAATCACAAATTTGTGAAATGTCTTTATATACCGAAATCTAAAATTATGTAAAATTATGTACATGTATAGATCATCTGGCAATCATTCTCCTTTATAGTGTTTGATATTGTTTCATGAAAATGTCTGCCATTACGTTCATTGTTATTTTGTGATGACCTTAACTGTATCATCCAGCTAACAATACAGCCTATATAGGGTAAAAACAGTACTTTATTTAAGACATTACATTCACTTATGAGAGCTGTATTAAAGAACCATAACGATTGAAATGATTGTTTTCATCAGGGAACAATCACTCTTTACATGTCTTTCACAATAGTGTTCAATTGGCTTGCACCCATTTGTAGTTACATTTTGTCTAATCTAATTATACTTTGACTGTGATATTCAGGGTAAAATTTCACAATCAGATAATCATTTCATTTTGATATATATTATTAAGTCGGTATCATTTTAATGAGCATTTTTAATTTTTATAATTTCATGCTTGCTTATTCCACATGACATTACTCGTTCTTCTTTCTAGAAAATTAAGAAGATAAGCAGTATTTTGCTATTTTCACCCCTCCCCCTATTTTGAAGTATATAAAGGTTTTTAATTTGTAAACAAATCTTTCGGCATATTACTCCCAGTGTTAAAGATCGTATGCTCGATCTATAATGAAAAACACAAGTCAGAAAAAATTGGAACCAGCGGGATTCGAACCTGTCATCTACTGCTTGCCGGGCAGCGACTTAACCACCAGGCTATGCTGGTTCACGGCCAAGTCACGACGAACTAGAATCAAATACCCAAGATCCTCTTCTTTCTGACTCATTAATATTCAAACGGTCCGCCGTGGAACAATGGTTAGTAAACGAAGAAGCTTGACTGGGGAGGAATTTTTAATTTGTAAACAAATCTTTCGGCATATTACTCCCAGTGTTAAAGATCGAGCATACGATCTTTAACACTGGGAGTAATATGCCGAAAGATTTGTTTACAAATTAAAAATTCCTCCCCAGTCAAGCTTCTTCGTTTACTATATAAAGGTTGTCAACACTTATTGGTAACGGAAGGTATATGTTTCTGTAACATGAGAATAGCAACTATCATTATAATCCCATGAACATCGATGTAGCCATGGGGGAACTAGGGGCACGTGTCCCCTTAATCGACTGGCAAAAGAAAGAAGAAAAAAGGGGAAATGACAGAACGGGGAGGAATGGGAAAGGGGGAGGTCAACGTGAAAAGATGATATTACGACCCTCCGGATACTCTCCCCTCATTTGATGGCCTTGTTCTCTAGCATATTCAGCTTTTACGATGCCCCCCCCCCTCCCAGACACCATTGCCCCCTCAGTGGCTGGACACAATGGATATCAAGTCTTGTTGTTCTTGTAGAGCTTAATGTACTGACAACCCGATGTCATCGATGATGGACTACGAGTACCACGACTACGAGGACGAGTACACGCCCCTCGACGGCAGCGGTGATCGACGCCGGGCCATCAAGAAGAAGAAGCTGTCCTCCACGCACTCGAAGAAGTCTTCCCGTCTCCCGCCGCCGTCGGAGACCACGTACCGCGGCAAGAACTACGGCCCGCAGTCGTATCAACGACGAGGATGTTGCGCCTGGCTTTGCCGCTGCTGCTCGTGCTGGACCCTGGTCATCGTCCTATCCACGCTCTGGGCCACGTGGTTGACCCTGTGGTTGGTCAGCACCTACCTCCTGGGTCCGATCACGCCCTCGTTGGGGTCTGGTGGAGGGGGGCATGGTGGAGGAGGAGGGGTCGATGGGGTAGCTCACATGGTGAGGATTCCATACGGGATAGCGAGTAAGAACGGGGCATTCTGTCTCGACGGTAGTGCACCTGCATTTTACATGAGAAAAGGTAATTTTGATTGGATACTTTTTATTTATTCGAAATAACTTCACAAGCATTTTGCCATTTAGATTCAAATTATTTTTCTTGTTGAAATATTATTAAGGACCATTCTCGATCATCATTTCGTACAGAAAAAAAACAAAAATATGGAGAAAAACAATCCCATGCAGCACACTTAGAAATAAAGGTACAATTTTGCACCCTTCAAATGCAACACTGGCAGCACCTTTTTGGGTGCAACTTTGCACCCTAAGAAGCTTTTTGCACCTTTAAGGGTGCAGTTAGCTACATTTTGCACCCTTAAAAGGTGCAGAGTTGTACCCTTTAGAAAAGGTACAAATTTGCACCCTTTAGATGCAAACATTTCTGCACCCTTAAAGGTGCAAAGTTGCACCTTTTAGGGTGCAAACGGGCATTAAAGGGTGCAAACAAGAACAAAATGGTGCATTTTTGTACCCTTTTCATGTAGGGTGCAAGATTGCACCCAAAAAGGTGCTGCCAGTGTTGCATTTAGGGTGCAAACCTGAACCTTTTTTTCTAAGTGTGAGCAGTATCAAATCACATTACAAGGATGTGTATAATATAGAAAGTTAAAACAACAAAAATACTAAGATAATCATGTTATACACATAGAGCAGTGTCAAAAACAGATTCAAATTTTACAATTTCATAATAATGCAGAAAAATTGCATGTGAAAACAAGAGGCTTAATAAGAACCATGCATGGCTTGTAATTGTAACCACTTCTCGTGGAAAATTATTTGTCACAAAATTTTTATTTAATTTATTTCGTCTTCTTTTGAGAGCGTAGCCCCAACAGTAATCATACGTATTCTAACAGGGCCCCTGCATGGATATTGCTATGATTACAATATAATCGCCATAAAATCAGTCAATGATGATTCCGTGTTGAAATCCCATACGCGTTTTCATGATTATTATGAGAAAAGTTTGAATCTCAGTCTAAAACTTGAATCCTCTGCGTATAAATTCATCTTGACGACGAATGTGTCTGTATCATATTCTAAGCTTATCTGATGATAGTAAAGATTATTAAGCGACCGAATGAATATTTATATTTAATAAATATAAATATTCATTCGTCACTTAACTCGTGCAGGTCAAAACTCCGGCCTAAACTCCTGGATACTCCACCTTCCCGACGGACAGTGGTGCTACAACGCCACCAACTGCTACCAGCGAAGCCTTACACCCCTCGGATCGTCTTCCAACATACCAGGTGCCATCCCTACCCCTGGGTTGATGTCGGCAGACCCAAAGGTTAACCCTGATTTCTACAATTGGAACATGGTCCAGTTTCACTACTGCGATGGTGCCTCCTTTGCAGGTATAAGATTACGCTTTATAATGATAATGATAAATAATAATTTTTATTTTGTGATTTATGAAGTGCTTCTCCTGAGGATAAGAAGCGCTAAATACTTGTTACTGTGATATGACACTTTAACATTCCATATCCATGATACCTGGGTTGAGAGTGGCAAATGCAGATCAATGGATTGCCAGAGGACTTAACTTTAGTGCCGTGACAGGGGTTCGAATCCAATAAATTTGGCACGATTGTCATTTTAATTCACAACTGACAGGCACAAATTTACACAACATTACAAAATAGTATTCATTACATTTCACGGATGATCGAATGCATGTATATTCATTCATTTGAGTTCGAGGTTCTATGAGTTATAATGATTATGAATGAAAAATAAAGGCTGGCTTTTTATATTTTTATTGTTATCCAAGGCTTAAATGGCATATAAAATAGTATACCACGAATGAACGAATAAAGAAATAGACCGACCATTTAAAAATGATTAAACGGAGAAACATTATCTGCATAATTATGTTACAAGATAAATGTACCAGTTTAAGCCTACATCGTTTTTACACTACACTCAAGAGTGCATGAATCATATAGGAAATGACTTAATCATGTCAATGTGTTTCAACTTTCAAGAAAAGGACATGATTAAGGCTGTCGTTTACCCCTCGATCCCATGGTCAAGGGGCCAACACGTGTTATGCTCAAGTACTTGACATTCATCAATATTCTCCTCTGAAAATTAGAAAATAGGGGTTGAAAATAGTTTATATGCCCAAGAAGCAAATTTGTATCAAAGTAAATGAAAAATGAAATGCTATACGTTGGTTTAACTTTATCTAATTTCATATAGCTTTCTATTGATATGTTTCACTTCATTTACTTTCATCTTTATAATATAGGTTACGAATACTGATACTTCTAAAGTATGAATCATTAACAATTAACTTTTGTTAGCTGAAGTCCTCAGGAGAACAAAGATAACGCTAAAAAGGGGTCATATTTATGCACGTAGCACTTACAATTACATGTATAAATTATAAACATGTTACTTTCTCCCAAGTTTTCTACTTTCATTTGTCAAATGGTGTACATAGAGGAAATAAGGGAAAGAAACGCAGGCAAACATTCATTTTTTAACCCACCGAATTACTTTTGCTTTAAACTTTTCATTTTATGTTTAGCCTATACTATCGATCAGACATTTTCAGATTTTCAAAATGTTAAATGGTGCTTATTACAATTTTGATATTTATGGATGTTGTATCATTTGAATATTTCATCCCATTTATTAATAATATACCTTGTTTTGTACGTTGTATATCTTCAGATAAACGAGGTAAAAATAGAAAATTCATGCGATTATTCATGTGAAAATTTGTTTTTTTTTTCAATTTTGCTGTTTGTATCTTCTTCTTTTTTTTTTTTTGCCTTTCATTATGGTAAAGAAACTTATTTCAATTTTCTTTGCTTTTTTAATATTTTCTCTTCATCTCCGACGTAAGTCTGTATCATACGGTGAATGTTACTGTTGAAACCTTGAACATTATATTGAAGTATTACGAGCACCAAGCTTTCATTCAAAATCCTTACAAATTCGTTTATCAAAATCTTAGTAAGAGATCAAAATCTCTTTGTGCTTCTTTATGCTGGGAAGAGATGTTGAAATTTGCACGCTACTATTTAAAACTCACCACCTTTCAAATTTTGTTACACTGTAAAAAATATCTATATTTTTACAGGGGAAAAATACAGATTAGTTCTGTATTTACCCATAACAGTTAATCTGATGTTATTTGTACATCAGTGTCATAGGAAAAAGTAACAACTAATCTGTATTTTTACATCAGAAGTTATGGCGACTCTGCTGACGCCAGATTTGCTGTAAAATTACAGACATTTTTACAGTGTACCGAGTTGATTCCCCGACTCCAATGAGTATTTCTAATGAGGGTGTGTGTGATCTAACAAGATTGGGCCACTCAAAGTGCACAAATTTTCGTTTATCAAAAAATCTATGGATATCAAAACAATAGTTATTGTGATATACGGTACTTTGAATTAATCCGTCGGGTGATATAATGTCATAAATAAATTTATTCAATTTGTCTCCAACGGCCCACAAGGGGGTGACACACGCTACTGCTGTGTGATAGGTTGCCCGGGTGCTGTGAAAAAAATCACAGGCGGAACCGGGCGGGATTCGAACCCGCGACCTCTGTAATCCAGAGGTCGCGGGTTCGAATCCCGCCCGGTTCCGCCTGTGATTTTTTCCACAGCACCCGGCAACCTATCACACAGCAGTAGCGTGTGTCACCCCCTTGTGGCCGTTGGAGACAAATTGAATAAATTTATTTATGACATTATATCACCCGACGGATTAATTCAATACCTTTGACTTGATAGTCCCCCATATTGGGATAGTTTGAACCTGATCACTCAGGGCACTCCGGTGGTCTAGTGGTTATGACACTGGTCTAGTAATCCAGAGGTCGCGGGTTCGAATCCCGCCCGGTTCCGCCTGTGATTTTTTTTCACAGCACCCGGGCAACCTATCACACAGCAGTAGCGTGTGTCACCCCCTTGTGGGCCGTTGGAGACAAATTGAATAAATTTATTTATGACAATAGTTATTGTTATATACGGTACTTTGAAAAATGAAAATGAAATAAAATAAAAATCTCAAAATGAATTCTGTAATCTTCATGCTATACAAGAGATCTTGAAATTCATCCCATTCTCTTCAAAACTCACCATCTTTCATTCGTTACCATGGTGATTCTCCAACTCAATTGAGTATCTCTGATGAGGGCCAGATCTACTAGAGAGGGTCACTCAAGGTGCACAATTATTTGGTTTATCAAAACATTGATGCATATCAAAATCCCTGTATGCTATAACAAGCAATCTCGAAATGTTACAACGTAACAGACACTCCTTAACAAATATTTTTTTTACATTCATTAACAAGGTGATTCCCCGACTCCACTGAGTATCTCTGATGAGGGTGTGATCTACCAAAGAGGCACGGTCATCCTTGAGAACATCATCAACTACCTCCTCAACACCACTGAGATGGGTTCAGCTACGAGGATCATCTTCTCTGGAACCGGGTGTAAGGCACCAATCCCCTCTTTCTTTCAATTCCTTCCTTTCTAAAAAATGATGAATAATAATGGTCTTATTTACCTTCAACAGTATCAATACTGCTCTTCCTGATAGACCTGTAATCATTATTACTTCCAGCATTGCTAGGTACTCATTTAAATACACCTGGGTCGAGAGGGACAATGTGGGTAAAATACTTCTTTCAAGGATGCCAGAACCCACATGAATCGAATTCTTTCAAATTGTTTATCTTCTCAAGATAGGGGGATGTTTACCTAGAAAATAATTATCGGACTTGAATTTTCTCTTGGATACTCATTTAATTGCTCTCACATTCGCGAGGATATAAATAAGGGCTAACTTTTTCTTCATTTGACAATCACCATTATCCATAATTATTTTTATTCTACCGCCAGCTGGAGGGCTTGGTGTCTTCTACCAAGCGGATCATGTAAAGACCCTCCTACCACCCAGCGCTACGTACCACGCCCTTGCTGACTCCGCCTTCTATACAGACAGCTATAACCGGTCCAACTATATGCATATCAGGATACAGTTCCAGCGGCTCTTTAATCTTCATCACATGCTAGGTTGGTTGTTTGGTTTGCGTTCTTTTTTCACTTCTAACGGATCTGTGAAATACATGAATATCTCCAAACTCTAAAATTATCAAATAGATATGATGGCACGATCATAAAGACCTTCGAAAAACCAACCTAAGGCAATTTCAGTAGCCTAGCTTGTCCGTCAACCTTTGAAATATGTGAACATTACAATGACGTATTCCATAATCCGAGCATTCTTTAGACTTATATTATGGCAAGTTATAGGATCCTAACTCTTTCTTCTTCTTCTTCTTCTTCTTCTTCTTCTTTCAGAGAGTCTTGATTCGGATTGCGTGCAGACACAGGTGTTGTCTGATCCCGGTAGTACTTGGATGTGTATGTTTCCTGAATACGCCACCAAGTTTATCCAGACACCCCTCTTCATCACCAACTCCAAATACGACCCTTGGTCCATCTGGAACATCCTCAGCATGCGCTGCCATCCCGAGGATTGCAAGGAACTCTCCCCGCTCATGGAACACTTCGGCACCGACGTCTCCTCGAAGATCCAAGCAGCCCGGATGTCTGACGAGGACGGCATCTTCGTGGCGTCATGTTATACGAGTGATCTCATTGGCCATGGTTGGGATCACGTGGCCCTCGAAGGGACTGACGTCATGGTCAGAGATGCCTTCGCGGCGTGGTACCTGCGGCTCACCAGTGGGGATAGTGACCAGAAGAGATCAGCAGGGCTGAAGCGTGCCGTTAACAGCAGCGCGACACCAACGCCGTCGACGACGATGGGGGCTGCCGCTCCTGACGGCGCTGTGAACGTCACAATAACGTCATCACCAACGTCACAGAGAGAGTATTGGTTCATAGATTGTGCCAGTAGCATGATGTGCAATGCAGAATGTGACTGGAGCAGGGATCACTTTAAGATTGTGGCTAACCAGCTCCAGGCAATGGATGATTTCTTCATCCAAGCCGGTCACAATACGGGCCATCACAAAAGTAAAGGTCTTCCCGTCTTCAACGTTCCTGACAGAAGGTCCAGGGAAAGTCCCTGAAATACCATGTAAAATATGAGGGATGAAAAGGCTGAGTTTGTATTCGAGGTCAAATTAATTATATCTTGTGTTTGATAACTAAAATATACCATTTCAAGACTATGATTACATAATCATATTGTCATTCGTTTCAAAAGGAGATGTCAGAAAGGAAAAACATGTTATGAGCAATGAGCGAAAAAAAAATCTTTGTTCATCATGCTGCCATAATAAGACTTGGAATAATATTTCAAATGTCAATGTATAATACAGTTCACTAAACATTTTAGGTTTTGCATGGGGTGAAAAGTATACCTTGCCTTTTTTTATTATGTGTCTTCATTGTTTTCACAAATATTAAGCAATATTATCATAACAATCATGTTAGCCTTCCATATTACTGTGTATATATTTCATTTCTTGATAATTACCATGATTACTGTGAGTGCAATTTTGTGTAAATATAGCTATTATATGTTTTGCCCTATTATATATATTAACTGCATGCAACTTCGTGTAAGTTATATCCTTTCGCAATTCGTATGAAGTAAAAAAAAAACTTGTCCGAGACAAATCTATATCGCAATGAATAGGGGATTTTTCTTAACTTTAGTGTCATTGTTTTAAGACAATTTTAATTTATTTACCAATATTATCAACAAAGGGTAAACATAGTATACTAAAAGTGATATATGTATAGATTTTAAAAGTATGTTTTCAATGTGTTATTCTATGTAATATATAGATTAAAAGTGATAATTGTTTGATTTGGAAAAAAGGACAATTATTAGATAAAAAAGAATAAAGACTTATAACCTATTTTTTATCTAAAACAGCAGATTAATATTATATTGTGTGTTGGGATGTATGTATTTGTAAGTTTCTTATCAAAGTGGTCACTTTTCTGCATTGTACATACTAATTGTGACTTTTCTATGATTGTAAAAATTGGCATGAAGGTTTGTAAGATGTGTTTGTATAAAATAGTTGTTTAAAGGGATACTCAACCGCAGATTGTGGAGGTTTTTTGCCGCGAGAGGGCACGCGTGATCGTTACCTGATCACGCCGTTGCCCCGCGGGAGCGAACTCCGAACAGATTAGCTCACCAAAAGTACCACTTCAAAGTGTAACTTCTTCCAGAAATCGTGAGTGGATGATTCGCGGAAAATGCCACACTTCTTGCGTAAATGTTTGATAAAGATTTTGTAATTGGGTACATCTCGCTTTCTCAGTGACGCCTTATAATTGTGTTGTTTTTTTACACAAGTAGCTTTCGACAGTCATGGTAGGAGTGATTTTATTTCTAGATCTAGATTTTCTAAATACAAAATGTAGTTGTTTTTATATACTAAAAGGCTTAAAATGAAGATCAATAGATTTTAAATAACTAGTAGATCACAAGGAATTTATCATCGGAAAAGAAAGCTGTTCGGAATGCTTACATTTTGCCTTTATGTTCCAAGTATTCGGACTGATGGGATAAGCATGTATCCCTATAACTCAAGCCAAATTGATATTAATTGTCTTCCGCCATTCTTGCATGCCTTATACTGACCAAAGTACATATCAACATATTGCACTTACCATGAATTTTGAACAAGATTCCTTTGCTGCTTATTTCTAGGCAATTTATTTATAAAAGGAGAATTGTGAAATTATATTCATATATTATATTTATATAGGCCTATTCATAATATTCATATATTCATATATGATATTTATGTTCCAGTCACTAATTTTTTCAAAGGTACATCAAAGCATAAATAATATTCATTCTAATTCCTTCTGATTATTTATTTTCTTATAACGATTAATTCTGATGTCGCTTTGATATCTATTTTATTTTGTCCGGGAATTGATAATTTAATGACTTTTTAAAAGTCAAATTACCTCTTTGGTTTTAATCATTTGGTATTTGGTACAGTACTTGTGACATAAAATGTAATCATGATTTTTTTTCACGCTGCACTGCAAAATGACAGTTTTTGACTCACTAATAAAATAAAGATGGCCATTAAATCCCTGAATATATAGTATTTTAATTGTTTGTATTGATAGAAGTAAAACAATAAAATAATTGTAAATTTGGTTCTTCTCTATTTCATATTTTCCTTGGTATGCATCCTGTTACATGATATCATGAACAAACTGGATTATCTGTTTTGTAAATTTGACATGCAGGACAGCATATTTGTCTTCATACGGAATTTTGATAAGGAGAATACGTTGAGAAGGCTTGCGGTTCACCACGTGGTTAGTCCCGAAAAGGACTGTTGAAAAAGAAGAAGTAGAAAATAGGAGAATGTAGAGGTACATCTCTGCTTTCTTCTTCTTACACATCAGTCCTTTTCAGAACTAACCACATGGTGAACCGTAAACCTTCTCAACGTTATCAGTACCACCATGCAAACCTCTACCTTCAAAGATCATCTAGAATAGTATAATATATATATATATATATATATTATATCTATATATATTACTAAAGGGTACATTAGGTGGTTTATTTCGTCATAATAGCGCCCCTACATTAGGTGGACAGTTGGTACATATAGGTGGACAGTTGAGCATAGAAATAAGACAAAAACTGTCCACCTAATGTAGCCTTTAGATATGTATATATATATATGTGTGTGTGTGTGGGTGGGTGGGTGGGTGTACATGTTTACGCATTCAAACCGATGACATCGAACAAAGAGAACAATGTACCATCGGTAGTAATTCAATAGGTCATCGGTTGTCAACAATTGGTGAGGTTTATTCCGTCAATGAATTTTGTGACGCAATTCAATAGTGGAGGCGTCGGTTGAAATTCGAACAATAGAAAACATAGATGTGCTTGTGTGTGTTTGTGTGTGTTTGCGTGTGTGTGTGTGTGTATCACAACAGGCCTCATAAAGATTTAATTTCACACTGAAATCTTAGCAGAATAATGAGGATTTCTTACAGAAATATTGCGCTTTCTCTAATTTAACATGTCTAATATCTATGCCATTGTATTTATTTTAAAAATATTTATACTCTCAAGAGAACAACTATTTTCAGCAATATTAATACTGACATTTTCCTGTGGAAGTTATAAGCTAAGGCTACACTGATGTACTCTCGTACATTTACACATTATGTAGATATAGCAAGAAAAGAAGGACGTTGCGTAATAACTGTTTATCTACCATGTCAGTTCTTTACATGCACTGTCTTGTACTTTGGTTTACTTTTTAAACAACAGCTTAATGTAGGGCATGAAATACTGAATTCTTTGTTGTATATTGAGAGGCGGTTAAATTAGTAACATGTTTCTTAACTTTAACAGTATGGTTGAATACAGTAATTATATTAAGTTCGATTTCAACTACTAGTACTTGCCTATTCTCTTGAATTGATTTCAAAGCTTAAAGATCACATTGCAAGAAAATTCCATCAAAATAAATATTGGCTTAATACTTATTATTGCATAGATGGCATAAATTATACAAAGTTATCCAAATTCAACGCTTGGAAACATTTGAATTAATGATTATTATCAATTATAAAACGGTAAAATACAGCCCCCGATATAGCAGCTGAAGAGCTCCTTGAACGCTGCTGAGATGTGTGACGACGCACGAAGGACCAGTCCTGTCTAAGCAGACGATGTCCCATAACATCTTACACATTTTTCAGTGCCTGTTTTGTCATCTCTTCACTTATTTCTCTTACTTGACTAGCGTCAGTCTTAATGTTAGTCTGTTGCCTCACTCTTAACTTCGTGTATGGTATTATTTTGATGAAAAATGCAGCGTTAAAAAAATAAAGGAATCAGTCACTTGTAAACAAAATAAGACGCCATTGTATTTTCAGCTGCTTGCACCGGGGCATGTTCGGCGTTTCAAGAGGGAACGAATACAATCTGTGATATTATTCGGAGGGCTTTTCAATTTGAAAATGGGGTTTATTTCATTGATCATTGACCCTTCTCCTGTGTA
Source organism: Heliocidaris erythrogramma (assembly GCA_025617745.1). Taxonomy (NCBI): domain Eukaryota; kingdom Metazoa; phylum Echinodermata; class Echinoidea; order Camarodonta; family Echinometridae; genus Heliocidaris; species Heliocidaris erythrogramma. The sequence continues at coordinate 31,260,190 of CM046866.1, read as the reverse complement.
TTTACAATCAAACGGTTTTAGTTATCAGAATCAGTTTCACTTTGCCTTTTAGAATGGTGTGAAATAAGGTCATGTTAAATATACCAAACTCTTTATAATTTGATAAATAATTGCATTGCAATTACGTTCATGCATTATAGGACGTCGTCTGCTTAAGCAGGATCGATCCCTAGTGTGACGACATCAAAACATCGCTATATTTCTGGCGAATCCTCGGATATTCCAGATGCTTAGAAGAGCTTTTATTTATGTTGTTTTTATAATCATCAGATACGCAGTTGACATAAAACTTATACGATTGCCATCTGTAAGCTTCCCAGTTTCTAGTGATACATTAATTGCCATATTTGTGATTTTCTTGCAATGTGATCTTTAAAGGTTCTATTCAACAGTCCCTGGGAGTAGTTGAAATGTTCATTGCTCTGGCTTATAATGCAATAAAAAATATTACCTTATAAAGTTTTGAAGAATAATTATCAACGTTCAAATGTTCAAGGCATGTAAAGGAAAAGATTCGTGCCTATTTTGATTTTTTTAAAAATCAGAATGATAAGGATGCTACTACCACAACAGTACGAATAACCGTATAATCATCATAACTGGACGAGTAATTTCACAGGAATTCCAATGTCGTCGTCATCCATAAGCTCGCGCTTATAGCCTTGTGGACTGATTTTTCAGCATGTTTGTTTCAATAGTACCTATATGTAGATCAAAAATGTGTATGTTATATAGAAATACATTTAAGATATCCTAATGTATTTCTAATATATCACAATCATATTCATATAATAGCTGCAGCAGTATAATGGAAACTTGGCTGTTCTCGCGGCGATTCTTTTGCTAAATTGTAATATAATGTACCTCATGTACCAGACAGGAAGAAGATAGTTGCTTCCATCAGGAAATACACCTCCATGCTTACGGCATTATTGCAACATTTAGTTTCAGCAAATGTGCTCACATAATCTAGATGACTGGAGGAACTTTCCATCTTGTTAAAGTATATTCCTGAGTTGGTCATACAGAACAAGTACAAGGGCGCCACCCATACCACGTAGGACATTGGCCAAGGCACCCTTGAAGAAGGCGCCGGGACCTTCCTCTGCAGCGATCTTCCTCAAGCAGTCGATGGTGCTCTTGTACATAACCTCGCCCCCCTTACGACCAGACTGCATCATCATACGACGACGGAGAGTATCAAAGGGGTAGGCGATGATCCCGGAGCAAGTCGTGACCGTCTGCGCCACAACCCAAGAGATCAGAATGTTCCTTCGCAAATGATCAGGCAGCATACCCTTGACAGTGTCGTAGAAGCCAAAGTAGGCTGCACGGTACATGAAGTTGCCCTGAACAGACACTGTGAAGCCTCGGTACAGCCCAAACAAGCCATCGGACTTGTAGATCTTTGTTAAGCAGTCACCAAGTCCCCGGAACTCCCTCTCAGAGGCACTTTTGCCGATGTCCGCAGACAAGCGGGTACGGGCGAAGTCCAAGGGGTACACGAAGAGAAGTGATGAGGCTCCAGCTAAGCCTCCTGATGCCAAGTTACCGGCAAAGAAGCGCCAGAACTGTTCTTTCTTGTCAATGCCATCCAAGAAAAACTTCTTGTATTTGTCTTTGAATGCAAAGTTCAGAGCCTGTACAACAACAAAAGGGAAAGCATACTGCATGACCTGCAAAGATCTGAAGATATTGTTGCAAAATTATAGTAAATAATTGAATCTAATTAAAATGAAAGTTTAATTACTATTTTCATCGCTTCCAGTGGCTCGATTTGAAGACGGTTTACAACAATGGTTTATGTTTAACAACTGTATGTATTGCAGGAAAACGTCACAACTACAATCATATAACTCACCTGTGTGGGGAAATATCTGATGACATTGGTGAAGTTTCCACGCCATAGTGAGAAGAAACCCTGCTCTTTGGTTACCCGGCTAAAGCAGTCGACGATTCCCTTGTACTGCTGGTCTTTTGAGATCTGTTTTGATGCATATTGCAACTGCATGAGAAAAAAGAGAAATTATTTTATTTTTAGGGGGTGGAGTGGGGAGATAGAAGCCATTTGCTAGTCTATTGTATATTATGTCCAAAAAAATAATTATGTATTTTTAAAACTAGGTCTATTCTGGACTTGCCGCATTCTCACTAATTCACTTCCAGGTAATGACCACTTCATTAATAACACACACTCACTCACTACCTAATTTTGGCTCGGGAATTTAGGACACTTGAGAAAACAATTGACAATGTAAAAAGAAAAAGCACATTGTATTCACGCTGTTATCACACTGTGTTACATTGTGTGATGTGCAGAGGTTTTTTACTTTACAAAGTGGGTTTAATACAATGTAGTGTTGTCAATTGGAACACACATTATAAATCTTCATTTTCATTCTTTCAGTACCATGTATATGCTAATATTTTAGTCCAAGGTCTATATCAAGCAGACAATTTGGTATATCTCCTTTTTTATGATTTCATCTTTTCTGTAGCCTTTGTTTTACAGCGTAATGGTCTATAAATTATTTTGACATGTCGTTCACAATATTCCATTCTTTAACGGAGTGTTCATCCTCATTGAAAGGCAATGTCGGAAATAGTGGATTTCTGACTGAAGGGGCACTTGCCGCAGGGAGGGGTGGGGAGGGGGCACGGTCGTTACCAGGTGGATGAAATGTTTTGGGGCATGTTGGGAGCAAGGTAATCAAGCAAGTAAATATGGAAAGGTGGTTCATCCTCTGGATTTTCAGAAAGATAAAGCCCCCCCCCCCCCCCCCCCCACCCACACACACACACACACACACTTTTTGTGTTGATTGTCAGAGATTTTTCAGAAATGATCCCCCCTTTTTCAGAATCCATGATCCGCCCCTAAACCTGGTATTCTTTTCTTGCTTTTACTGTCCCTATGTTCGTTTCTTTGTCTTTCTTTATCTCTATTCTTATCTTTTATTCGTATTTTTGCTATTCGATGAGGCAATGCCCCGATGGCTATATGCCACTTAAGACAATGAAACGGAAATAAAAATATTTTATAGGCCTATAGCATGCTATAAAGCAATAAGCAATAAACCTTGTTCATGCATTCAACTGTTTGTAAGAGGCAAAAACGAATTCAATTGGAGAAAAAGCAAGCAAGTTGATTCGGACAAAAAAATTCTTACCTGCAATAGAAGCTTGACTCTTTCTATTGGTGCTACGGCTGTTTTACAAATTACCGCGGCAATGCCGCCTGCAGCAAAATCTTTGACAAAAGATGGGACCCCTTCTCGGTTGATTCCCATAGTAATACTATATGAGATTCTAGTCCAAGTATGTTTGTCTAAGGACCTCGTTTCTTGACAATGTCGGTCAATACAAATCCTCGATCACAGTTTGGTGCCCTTCGATCATACAATATCTAATTTGTAGTTTAGTATAGTACCGGTATTAATATAAGAACTTTGCACTGTAAACGTGACGTTGTATTGCATCATTAATTTTAGGCTTATTTTATTTACGAAGGATGTATGTCGTTCTTTATGTTCACAGTGTCAGTACATTTATATTGATAAGATTTATTTAGGCATATACAACGTCCGCGTAATACCGTATAGCTGCTGACCTGATAAGTCCAAAGTCCGATGGCATAATTCAGTATCAACCTGGGTCCATTGTTTGTTTGTTTGTTTGTATTTATTTCCGTATTAAGAAAACCACATACATTTCATAAAATACAACGTATACATGAGCTTAAAAAACGGAGGATGACCCAAATTCAGCAGTATTTACAAAATGCTGCTGTTCTTCCTTGGGGTCCCACATAGCATTATATATTAAGAATTATATCATAACACAATTATATAATTAAAAAAACAACAACAAAAAAGAGAAACAAAATTAAAAAAAAAAACACAAATCAATCAAATTTGCAAACTACAGTCAAACCAAGTTACAAATTAATAAAATGAAAATGACTATACCCAAACCCAGACAACCCCCTCCCCCCCCCCCCCCCCCCCCCACTTATATGCTCATTTATAATATTGATTCAATAGCAGTTTAAAGGATCTAATAGATGTTGCACTTTGTTGCGAATTTCATTGGGTAGTTGGTTATAAATGGAAATTCCCCTGTAGAAAAAAGTTCTTTTACAATGATTAGACTTTGGCTTTGGGAGATATAAATTCTGATTAGAGCGGAGTGTGTAATTGGAAGTTCTTATTGTGATATTGTCAGACATATAATTTGGGGTGAAATTATGCAAAATCCTATAAATCATTGTACACATGTGTTTGTTATAGCGGCAGTCAAGAAGGTCCCAACCCAATTTGTCGTGAATATGTTGATTTGATATATGAGAAAAAGGATTGATTTTCATAATGATGCGACCCGCTCTGTTTTGGATTTTTTGCAAAGGTGAAAGAAAACTTTTAGGAGCAGATTGCCACACAACATCTCCATAATCGAAATGTGGTATAATGACCGATTTATAGATTAAATTTAAACTTGATTCATTTACAACATGTCTTAATCGACCAAGGAAACTGACAAGCTTGATAATTTTTTTGACACATGTTATTTATATGAATATCCCATTTCAATTCCTTATCAATATGAAGTCCAAGGTATTTAGTAGTTTCAACCTTTTGTAAGATCATATTATTTACTTTCACATTAAGGGTATTATACTTTGCTAATATGTTACGCGTGTCAATGAGCATGCTATCAGTCTTCGTATAATTAATCAATAATTTGTTTTGAGAAATCCATTTGTCCAAAACCTCCATCTCGGTATTTAGAGCAGATTCTACGACATTTGGATTTTTATGAGAAAAATAGATTACGGTGTCGTCTACATAGAGATGAACTTGGCACAATTTAAAAATGTCAGGGAGATCGTTGATAAATATACAAAACAATAAAGGTCCTAAAATGGAAACCTGAGGTACACCGTGGGTTAACTGTTTTTCTTCCGATAAAGAATTATTGACCTTTGTTACTGTTCTCCTATTAACTAAATAATTCTCAAACCACTTAAGGGTTAAACCCCCACTCCAATGTCAAACAGTTTTTGTAGCAGCACTTTGTGATCGACAGTGTCAAAAGCCTTCTTTAAGTCGACGAATATTGCACCAGTATATTATATATTATACTTACCTGGCGCAGGGGTCGCATTGATCAAGAAGGATGCACCCCCAGGGCGAGGCTTGCCATTGCACTCCGGCTTGCTGAATCTTGCGATTCCCCCCAAGCGTGGGGAACTCGGCCGTGGACTATGAACTGATTACATTTGTCAGATCTTTTCATTTTAAAATGAACGTAGCAGTTGTAAAAAAAGAGAAAGAAATTTTAAAAAATGAAAATCTTTTAAAACAAGTTAACTTATTTTTTGCTGTTTGCTGTGTGTGTGTTTTTGTGTGTGTTTAAGGGGGGGGGGGGGGTTACTGGTTACGATGGGGCTGGAGAGGGACGACAGGGGTGCATGTTTTCTTGCACCTGATTCCATCCAATGCCATCCATAATACCGTCTGGTTAAAAAAAAACGTAACACTTTTGAAATGGTTACCAAATTAGGCATATATATTTTTATGGGACAATGTTGATATGTATGGAAAGCTAAAGGACCCACCTTTCATATGATATGAAAAAATTGACAAAAATTTCATGCATCGATGAGCAGTGCTCACTTAAGTTAGAGGTATGAAAATTGGCCTGCGCAGGATTTTTCCTTCCAATTTTGGACAGGGAAGTTATTTGTAGCTTACAAAATAAGGGTGATATGAGATATTCATGATCAATTATGACAACTTTTTGTTTCTTAATATCTTTTTTTGATTATTGAATAAGAAATTTATGCATGAACGAACATTAATTGTATTGATTATTGTAGCATTAAATGTGAAAAAATTCAAGGATTGTGAGATTGTTGGTATTGATTCAAATTTCAGGGTAAATATCCATGATGCACCACCACACTTCTACCGTACCTCCACCCCAATCATCAACTCCATCCCTGGTCATCCTCGCCCCCCCCCCCCCCTCTTTTTGCAGCTTTGATTATTACATGCAATACCGGTAATGAAATGGGTGTGAGATAAGTGTGAGTATCTGTTTATGATCATTGTCATAATGAATCAATTCCCCCATTCCTCCCCCTGCTCCTCTCTTTGCCAATATCTCTGCTGCCCCCCCCCCCCCCCCACCTCCTTCAGCTCCCTCTGTTATTGAAACATTGGGGGTTCACGTTACAGGTGTGAGACTACATACCCTGTTCCATGAATGGATGGATTAAGAGTCAAAAAGATATTTTGAATACCATTCCTTTCTCACCATCATTTACCAATCCCCAAACAAATACCGGTAAAGAGGTGAAAAACATGGCATTACACATTACAAGTTTAAGAGTAAAATAATTGCATTAAGTTGTTACACAGCCTTCAAATGGTACATCTTATCCCATTGTCAGTATGGAGCGACCCCAAAACAGAGTTTTATCTTTATCGGTACCCTTACTCAATCGGTACTTTGAAAGCCTTGATCAGAAGAGAAGATAGCCATGTGGACTATGAACTGATTACATTTGTCAGATCTTTTCATTTTAAAATGAACGTAGCAGTTGTAAAAAAAGAGAAAGAAATTTTAAAAAATGAAAATCTTTAAAAAAAAGTTTTAACTTATTTTTTTGCTGTTTGCTGTGTGTGTGTTTAAGGGGGGGGGGGGGTTACTGGTTACGATGGGGCTGGAGAGGGACGATAGGGGTGCATGTTTTCTTGCACCTGATTCCATCCAATGCCGGTAAATCGATTTCTTCGTTCCCTCGCTTCCCCTGTACCGGTATTTACCTTAATGTTCGTTCATGCATAAATTTCTTATTCAATAATCAAAAACAGATATTAAGAAACAAAAAGTTGTCATAATTGATCATGAATATCTCATATCATCCTTATTTTGTAAGCTACAAATAACTTACCTGTCCAAAATTGGAAGGAAAAATCCTGCGCAGGCCAATTTTCATACCTCTAACTTAAGTGAGCACTGCTCATCGATGCATGAAATTTTTGTCATTTTTTTCATATCATATGAAAGGTGGGTCCTTTAGCTTTCCATACATATCAACATTTTCCCATAAAAATATATATGCCTAATTTGGCAGCCATTTCAAAAGTGTTACGTTTTTTTTTAGCCACACGGTATTGGTAAAACCTACGTACTCTCTAAAAAAACGAGGTGATCACTGACGTCGCTCCCTGAGGGAGTGAAAATAGAGTGAAACTCCACTCTTTTCCTCTTATAGAGCACTCGATAGTCACTCGATAGTCACTCCTAAACAAGTGAAAATATAGTAAAATTCACTCTTTTTAGAGAGAGTACTAGGCCTTTATACTAGACATGTATTGTAGCCTATATGCAATAGACCGCTTCTGTAATGTACACAAATTTATGCACATAATTATATTCGCTGAGCACTAGTGACGAGCTATTCCATTAACCTGCTTTTTATAAATGAGCTTCAATGCTTGGAATCAGTTTGCATACATTATTTGTTGCTATGACCGGCAAGCTTTCAAGTTGTCAAGAACAACCTTTGTTTGAAATTTGCATATATTACCGAAGCGGTCTATTAGATAACAACTAGATTAGCAGGGTTTTATGAATAAATATGGGCCCAGCTGGTCGCTAGGAAATTGTGAAACCAAGGAATGGTATTGCATATAAGAATCCATTGCCAGCCTTTTTGTTCTAGAATGCTAACTCTGATCCAGATTTGCATGCGCATGATCTAATGCGTATTTTTAAGGAAGCGAACGTGTGATAGATCTATGGGGAAGGGAAATTTTTGAAAATGATATACAGTGAGGATTGGCACTAATGATTTTATACATGCACCATCTCTACTGTAAGCAGTGCCATATCTAGGGATAATAGCACCAGCGGCAAACAGTGACATTGCCCCCTCCTTTCTAAAACTTATAGCTAAAAAAATAATGTTCCCGCTTTAAATTAAACATTATTACGGCGCTACGTGGAAAAGATTTTTGATGCACTTCACCCGGGATTGGTAGCCAAGGTCTCATAAATAATAATTATATAGTTTACGAGCGATTGAGCAAAGCAACCAAGCGGTGTATTTTTTCCCCATTTCCAATCCTAAAAACGCAATTTTTATGCATTTTACCGCATTTTACCGTAGGTAAAATTCACAAGGGATGAAAGCAACCTAGCGTTATAGTTTCTGTCATGCTTTTGAGCGATGAAAACGTTATGCAATCTAATTCTTCCTTAACTGCATGCGCCCCGGGGCGCAATCCTGAATTAGAAATATATTCAAAATACTTCGCAAGCCGCAATCGAATATTGGAATTTCTTTCAAATATTGCACATTTGATTATGTTATGTTATACTTGATCGTATGTTGGGAGTGCAAAATTGAAAGAAAGTTAACAAGAGTTAGAACTTTGTTGAATTGCGAACCCTTTGAAAAGGCTATATACCCTGGACTGGATTGGGGAGAATGTAATCATGAAGACCATTTTCGCAACTTTCTGTGTCTCTGTCTCTGTCCGCTCCCTCTCTCTCTGTCTCTCAGTCTCTCTGTCTCTGTGTCTCTTTCTCTGTGTCTCTCTGTCCCTTTCTGTCTCTCTGTCTCTGTCTCTCTCTGTTGCATACGGGAACTGTGTGGCCCCTCTGTTAAACATAATTGGAATGAGAGAATCCAGTAGTCAACGGGTTAATAGGCCTGTCTCCCCAAAGTACGGGACAGGACTGGAACCCATGACCTTTAGATCTACAGTCAAGTCTTTAAACCAATCGAATACGGCGCTGATTCTTACTCATTTTTGCTGAACATGAAGACATTACAAGTTCGTTATCTTTGACATTTCAGGAGACTAGTTTTATGTATCGACGGAAATCAGTTACGTATATTCCATGATAGAACAAAGTATTGTGATTTTTTTATTTCCCACTATTAACCATCATCTAGATTATTTAGGATAACCATTTTATACTTTTTGTTTCGAAAATTTTAGCCCTCCATAAGCTATTTTATTGAGTCAAATAAACAATATTTTACAATGCAATGAATCTGATATCTTAAACTCAAATAAAACAATTTTACATTTCTATCATTTTCGTTTAAAATAAACAAAGATCGGAGTGACTGTCATTTAGTAAAAAATTTGTTATATTATACAGACCCGATATAGAATAAATATATCTCCCAACCTCATAATATTGAACATATTTATACTTTAATGAAAGCCCGGCAGAGCGGATGGAAATTGCATGTATATACCTGTAGTTCAACTAAATTAGAGATGGGGGGAAAACTGGAAGAAAAAAAAAAAATCGCCCAGTAGCAGTGCAGAAACCGTTACATCTCCCTCTATCGCCCAATATTGGCCATGCACTGGCTACTCCTTATGCTAATTTTTCAAACGTGACTCTTCAGCTTCAGCTTCAGCTTCAGATTCGTTTTTGTTTACCATTTCCAAATAATCATACTAACAAAATAAGTGCATATAACGTCAATAGTGCATATAACATTAATACACTTCGCATAAAAGAGATGTAGGCCTATGTCATAAATTTGAGTAAAATAATGCAACATAAATATACAATTTCACAATATTATGATACACAAGTTATTATCCTAAGGAAATTTGTTTCTTTGAATATAGTTAGGACATGCTGACATGTTCAGGAATCATAAATATAACATAAATTGATAGAACATAATTACAATTATGGAGTGGATCGCCAATTTATGGCTGTATTTTGTATAAAGTTTCTCCAACAAACTGACATGATTTTATATCAAACAACTGATTTATGATTAATCTTATTTATTTCTCGTTTACTTGATGAATCCTAATAATAAATGTTTTGAATTACAGCTGCTTTTATATAAAACAATAAATACATTCGATAAAACGTAATGGATGTTTGAGGAGATGATATAATGTCGATGCAAAGGAAATAAAGTGAGTTAGCTGATTCAGGAAGTAGCATTATTTTCTTGAATTTAGGTCTAAGAACGCAATATTCCAAGTCCTCTTTTACAAAAATAAAATGCGATTTAAAGAACAATTAACCTTTGTAATAAACTGTGTAATAGCAGAAAATGAGATATCAGTTTGACGGAAGTAGAAATAGAAAAAGAACAAAGTGCGTCAGCTATTATATACGAATGCGGCGTGATAGGGGACAACTGTCAATTTTCTTTCTCCACAAAGGAACTTTCCGATCCCTCAGGGCTGTACTCATGTTGTAAAGTGTATGTGGCATGAGTGATGAGTGGCGGATCCAGGGTTCTCTGCCCGAAGGAGGGGGGGGGGGGCACAAGTACAAAAATCTGTGACAGCCAAGAAAAAAAAGGAAGGAGGGGGGGGGGGTCATGAGATTTTCTGATGGGTGTAAAGTTGCTGCCGGGGTCGGATAGGGCAAATTCGGGAGCACACTTCTTCTTTTGTGCTTAACGCGTATATGCATTATTATGGTAGGTCACGGCTTTTGCCCGGATCTATAAGCCCCCGTCCCCCCATCCCTGTGGATCCGCCATTGGGTATACGTTGTCATCGTGTCCTACAACCTTCTTAAATCCTGCCCAGTCATGAAAATTAAAAATATCATAATATTTAGATAAAACTCATCTTATTTCGCGTATAATTATTATAGGGGCAAATTTTAGAGGGCCGACAATCATAGACTTTTCAGCTTTCATTCAGAGCAACTCGCTATCAAGACTTCATTTCAAAGTGGATAGAACTGAAAAATCAAAGATTAGCAACTTGACTTTCAGCCAATCAGAATCGTATAGGAGTTTGAGAGTTGCGTAAACGCTGCTATACAGGAGGAAGTCAAATATCATAGTCTCATAGAGACGGATAGTTCGTATAGCTAAATTAGATCAGACAGATAAATAGATGGGAGATTTGTACATAGATACACATAAATAGATATATAGATATATATATATATATATATTGATAGATAGGTAGATAGGTAGAGATAGAGATAGATAGACAGGTGGATAATTGTGTAGGTGAATATATATATTTATGTAGATATATAATTATTATAGACTGATAAGGTATATTAGATAGCTATATAGATAGACAGTTATATTATAGGTAGGTAAGTAGAGAGAGATAGAGGAGGCGGGGGTAAATAGACAGGTAGGTAGGCACATGTAAATACTAGTAAACGATTTCATTGGACATTTTCATAGGGAGTTCAACTCCTTGTTCAGAGTCACGGTGAAATAATTTTATGTTGAGCAACATCCTAATTGGATATGGGCAATTACGCATGCGTAAAACCCAGCTGGACTTCCTAAACAAATTGCAAAGCAAGTGCAAACGATACGTACGAGTCATCTCATCGCTGGCCTGGATGCACTGCATGCATGCTATGCCTCGATCGTTCTCCCTCGATTTCGTGCACATGTCTTTGGACTAGCCATCGGAGCGAAACCAACTAACTTCCTCGAGTCCTGCCTGTTTTCTCTCCACAAGAATGTGCAATCCGATGCGTCACTGATGTAGCTCATGCCATCACAAGGAATATCGGTGGAGTTTTCTAATCTTCTCGATAGAGGAAATATTAATGATTTTGAGTGTTGGCCAAAGCTTTAACTTGTTACATCCTGCCCCGTGTCCTGTCGTCTGTTTACCGCTGACGCTGCCCGCTGGGATCCCTCGTCTTCTCGCTGCTCAGGTCAAGATCACCGCTTGAGTTTGCTTGCCTTTATTTAGTAGTTTGGACTTTGATGGACACTGTTTTGCACCAGGCAGCAGAGAGCACGTTCGTATTGAATGGATTTTTAAGAACTTGGTAAGTGTGTGGCCTTTTGCTCTAAATTTGAAGTGGCCCCCATTTAACTTAGAATCTAGATCTATTTGAATTACAAAATAAAACTAAAGTGGAAGAGAGATACACGTGTAGCTGAACTTTTCATATATTTCTGAATTCAGAGGATAACAACTCGAGATAGATTAAAATGTTCACCGTGTGTCCGTTGATTTTCCCATATTACATGTGTTGTTTCTTTCCTTTACTTTAGAATGGGTTTGCACACTCATCATTATATTCCTAAAATCTGGGACTCTCTTTTAATTTTGTGAAATCCAACAATAGGAAGTGATCCAAATTGAAATTGTATGCCACAATGACCAATATTTTACTCAATAGAAACAACCTAATGAGGGTATTGGTTTAGAATATATTTAATGATAGGCAACTTGGGCTTTACAGTACTACCAGCAAATGTCATTGTGGTTATAGAGTTTTGATTTTTCTCTGTCTATAACTTAAGTCAAATGCTAGTTTTTCTTTTTGTACATGATTACATCACAATCAGCAAATTTTAATATTATCAGTATCATTGTTATGAATATTTATTACTCAAGTAATAAGTACTATATTTTTATTGATTACCCATAGATCCCATACTGAGCATTTCTTTTACTAGATGAATATTTATTCATTTACTTTGTATTCTGTATTATTTAGCCAGGCTTGCCTTTTTAGTGGGAAAACACTGTTTCATCAGAGGGCCTTGAATAGTTTACATTCATAGATAAAAACAGTAAAGTGTAAAGAGCATAATTTATTGATATAATATTGATCAATTTTATCAAATAACAAGTAGTTCCAGAATCTGTTCAGCCTTAAAAAACCATGAGTTAAAAAAAAAAAGAAAGAGAGAGAGAGAGCACATTTATTTTTTATAAAGAAACTGTCTTCTAGAAACATGTCTGATTTTTGGGCAGCCAATCCGCAGGTCCCCAAAAAGCGTGCTATTTTATTTCCAGTTCTGCCTGACTATGAATACATAATGAGCAAGAACAGCCAGGAACATCTCATTTGCAAACTATTGAATAGACTACTTATCATTCACCAATTGCCGTGAGTTATGCATCAAATAAAAGAAGAGGGATCAGAGATTTGTGACATGCTTTTGTTGTTTTCAAAATAAAAGACGAAATTGGTAAAAAATGGTGTTCCTTTTATGACAAAAAATGGAAATGAAATGAAATATAAATCTGGCCAAAACTACCATAGTTTTATTGTGAGCCAGGGCAAATTTGACATGAACGTAAAGGGCATTTTCTTTCCAAAGATTGAAATAACATTAATGTGCACTTCATGACAGGGTCAGGATCCAGCAATATGTAACCAATGTACACACTTTGTCTTTAAAAAAGTCAATTCCAGCATTCCGATTGGTTACCACCACGCAAGATGTTTTCTCACAGCCTGGCAACAGCTATGCGCATGTTTGCGCAAGGATGAAGCAACAGGTTGCGCATTGTTTCATTCAACGCGCACTTGGTTACAGATGGCTTGCTTGCCAATCACAGGGCTAAGATTCTATGGTCTTGACCATGGTCTTGACAACGGATGATCTGCGGCTGAATATTGCTGGATCCTGACTCTGTCATAAATCTATGGATGTTTTGAATGTAACGATGAAAAAGATGAGATTCCAGCGCTTCCATACATATGTGTCTTGATGGCGGCTCATATACTTCTTATATGTCTTTTAACAACTTGAAATCTTGTGAAAAAAGGCTTTTGTATGACTATTTCATCAGTTATTTTAAACAACTTATTTCTAAAATTCTGACTAAAACAAAATATCCCTGTGTTGGTAAACTATTCATTTATTTTTGCAGAAAGTCTAATGAGCATAGCATTTATATTTATTTAAGAACATAACTTTAAAGATGACCATGCGATACAGTCGACTGGGTGCAGGGAGAGAGTCCATTTCGGGCACTGGAAATAAAATGCGCGATTTTTGCTCATTTGCATACGACCTGCGGTCTGACTGTGGGTAGATTGTAACAATAATTATGTAGAGCTAAATCATTCACATTCTAAATATGTGCTTTGATGGGTTTTTGAAACTAAGATGATTAGGTTGTTGTTTTAGTTTTTATGCTGCTTCTTTTGATTAGATCTTCTTCTTTTTGTTCTCCCTCCGCTTTTGTCAGAGATCAGCAACAGAATATGGTAGTCATCAGTCTCAGTGAGAGGATTAAGGGTAATATTTAGAACAGGATAATAGCATTCCAAGGAGGATGTAGCAATGATGATTAGAAAATTCTGATGTCACATACATGCTGTAACTAACTAAAATGAATGAATAGCTACATCTATTTGCATAGGGTATCGTAGAACATTGTCATAATATTGATATATACTTTTGTGATATGATATGATATAATACAGCATATTATAACACAATAGTATGTTGAAGTTATGACACACATTTGTACATTAATATTTTAAATAGTGATGTTTATGAATCATTGTTTTTTATACATTTTTCCCATAGTCTCATGCAATCTGAGATTGTAAATTGTTTGCAGAATTCTACATTTACATTAGGAATTTAAGCAGTTGAATACAATAATGATTGTTGAGGCAAACAATATGATTGATGTTGAAAACTATAGTTTGTTTTAAGATAACACAGCCTGGACATATATTTCATCTTACACATTTTGTATCCCTAAGTGTACCTTTGTTTGAAGCCTGCTAAAAATAGCTCAACTTCTGCCACACCGTGCACTAAAATGGAAAAATAATATTAGTTTGATAAATATGGCTTTTAGAGGTGCATGACTGTTCATATATTTAGCAAGTGTACAGGTTTTTCAGCCTTTTCATGTAGAACCTGAAATGTAAAGAAACTCAGAGCTGGAAGCACGACCCTCTGTTATTTGTGGGTGAAAGGTTTGTTACATATTATATGGTACACAAATGTACGTAGCCATTCATTTTAGGTTGGTAGAGCTAAAGGCTACAAATACACTGTTCTGTGTAATCAATATACCTTCTTGTTTTCAAGAAATTGATTGGCTCTCAGGGTTTCTTCTCCTTTCTTCTCCTGTTGTCCTTAATGGTGCCATGCATGATCATTGATTTTTATCCATTATTGGAAATTCCCAATGTCAACATTTGGAGAGTTTAGAAATACATATAAAATAAATATGAAGTATAATCCAATGTAAATTTCTCTAGTTACCAATTGTCACACATTTTTAGGTCACTTGTAGAGCCAGATGTAAATATAGGTCAGTAGGAATAAATCACAGATAAAAATTTAAGAAGGAAAATTCTGAAAAATATGAATGAAAAATAGGGTAGCGGGACTTATTATACATGTAGATGTGCAATGAATAATTACCATTAGCTTTACAATTGCTGAAAACTTAAGGTCCAAGTCTTCTTATCTTTATATACACAGAGGAATTGATGCACACACTATGAACATGACAAAAGAGAGCGGACAAAATATACAGCTCCTCATTGTACCCTCCACAATTGTTCTGGTAGACAAAAGAACATCCCTTCATTGCTATGTAAAGTAAAACAGGTGAATATGCATGTGACACCTGTTCTACATATTTTTACATAATAGCAATGAAGGTATGTTCTTTTGTCTACCAGAACCAGTGTAGAAGGTACAATGAGGAGCTGTATATTTTGTCCGCTTCTTTGTTTGCCATGTTCATAGTGACATGACATCTGTAGTTGCATGGTGAGATCAGGGTGAGGTGACATTGACAGCAATCCTGCTGATGATGATGAAAATGTGATGAATATAATTGTGATACTTGGTTTCAACACAAGGTGATCACTAGAGACATTAGTAAGGTTCACACGGAGGGAGTTTGTAGATACCACGAGCAGCAGGGGGTCCTCCCTCGTAGTTATGGACCGTGTGGACAGAATAAATTTTAAGTTTAGCAAACCCATTGTTAACGATGACCTATCTGTTCATGTTGAACTATAATTGCTTGACTTGTAGTCTCAGATGAGTATAGTTGTTTTGAGCCCGTGCGAACCCTTGTCGTTGTTAGTCAGTCATTGTTTCGTTAACTTACAGTTTCGAAACAACAAGTTCCATATGAATACAGCTAAAGATGACCACTGGTCAAGAAATTGGTGACCATTTATTTCATTCAATTGTTGAAATATCATTGTGCAGCCACTCTACATGTATGCCTTTTCTGTACTTTAGACATTGTACCATTATACTGACCTCTGTCTCTGGAGGATAGCCTATGGCATGTCCAGGCTCCACAACCATGCCTGTAGTTTCGAGCTGAACAAACATTCCTTTCAGACATCTTGCCTTCGATCATTCCATAGATACAACTGAACTACCAAGGAATTTTGTACTGAACGGATAGAGAAGTACATGTCGTACAGGGAAGGGGTTCTCCATAGTGATTCTCATAGGGTCTATCGGCATTCCAGGTTGTGATTTTACATGAATTTTAGGTTGATGGACACAAATTTATTAATCTACATGTACGTAGGACAAAAGTTTGTCCTGGTTTTCTTGCCTGTACAGGGTGAATGAGAATAATTGATTAGAGAGAATCACTTGAAAGTACATCTAAATAATTAAGGTGCTTGCTTTCAGGCCTATAATGTAGGAGGTTGAGGATTCACATGATTAATTGGATCATATTATAACCCTTTCAATTTGGAAGAAATCTTCTGCGACCAATCAACGAGTCTGTCTAAGCTCTAATATAGCAAGGAGCCCTACCCTTTAACATTTTCAAAATAAACTTCTTCTTCATCGTGAGAGCTGTATTTATCTGTCAATTGGATTACGAAGCGACTGCTCCAGTCGTAGCACACTAACAGAATTCATCTAATTCAACTATCCTCCTACCACAGATTAATCACGTTTACTGCCATAGACTCTTAACTGGCCCGTGGCATCGGGGACACCCGATACTGCCATTGCCGCCTCCTCCATTGAAAGGAATCGGGTATTCGTTGGTAATCAAACGACTTATCCTAGATTCCATATCCTGCTTGACCTGCAGAGGTGCTGGAGGTGAGATGTAAAGGCAGGATCTTGTGTCTCTCTCTCTTCTCCATCTTTTTTTTTTCCTTTCTCCTTCTTCTTTTTACTTCTGTGCTCATTGGGAGGCATGTCAAAGTTGTTAACCATCATTTTTCAGGTCATTGTTGAGATAGATATATGGTGTGTACGAGTAATATACATGTATCTTATGGAGTTTATGAAAGCATTTTGCATAGTACTGAAAATGATTTTTCAGTTTTGGTACAATTTTTGTAGATCAGATGGTGTTGATTTTGAAACCAGCCCATGCACAATTTACATCATATTTGTTTTCTGATTGAACTCCGTTGGATAGGTACATGTAGGTTATGTTTGACAAGGTGGATTTTTTATATAAAATTTTCATCCAAAATTGAAGTACAAAACATATAGGCCCATTTCTCACTTTATGATACATACATTGTAATGCTTTTGGAGACACGGTATTGAGCTTCAGAATAAACCTGTAGCTGCCAACCATTCCTAGTTTTGAGGAATGGTTAATACCTATGTATCTGTTGCCTTCAAACTGAATAGATGTCAACCCTAGATTGCTCTCTTGTTCTGAAACTTTTGCACCAAAGAATACAAAATGCACTGTATTTCAATCATTTTCCTAAAGACATTCCTTATTTTTGCTGTGAAAGGCAAAGGTTGGCAGGTAGTGTCTTGCAGACTGGTCTAGATTCTGTCCGTTATACCGGTATTTGGTTTATTCCTCTATGCTGCTCTTTCTCTACATGCATATCCCACACAGAGCGCGACTCTCCACTGATCGCGCAAAGCCCAAAATTTCACCCGTCTGCGAGGGTGAAGTTGTAAAGCACTGTTCTTGTTTTAGTGTTCAGGGTGTGGGATCGCGCAATACAGAGACAGTCCAGGCAGTGGACTACTTAAAGACAAGCCTTTGCCCTTGTTGTTGCCTTTGTCTGATTTGAAAAGCAATACACATTAAAGGGCTGGTCAAACCTGCTATTAACATCCATTGAACATGAACATGCTCACGGCTACCCACAAGATAGTACGGTGTAACGTCAACTGAAAATATCATTCGTTATATCATTAATGGTGAGGTAAAACCAGCCTTTAAAGTGTCCCAAACACCTAAAAAATAATGTGTGTACCAATGGAATGTATAAAATCCACCTCAAATAAATTTACCTGGCATTCTGTGGGGTAACCGATAAGGAGTACCAAGAAAATAAAGGATAACATAAAAATGCACACATGAAACCAAACTTGGTTCTGTATGGGCCTATATTTTGCATGCGCATACATACGGGTGCATCGACTGGTCTCCTCACAAGTCACTTTTACGTTTATTTAGAATGTATTTAAACCTCCATTATCTCTTTGTAGAAGTCATATTTGAAGTTCATATATTTTAAAGTGACATGGAACCTCTAACATACCGGTACAGAGCAAAATATTTGTGCGTGATGTACCCTTTAATCTTCAGTCCTCCAGTTGATTTCAGGCAAGTAAAACCTTGCACGCTTGTCGAACGCTATGAAAAGCAGTTGGCTGCTTGTTTTAACAATGAAACAATAATAATGTAGCACTTACTGTGATACGAAGTGCATGTTTTCCCCCACAATCTCTTCATAATACATGTATTACTAGCTTTACAAAGTTATAGAAGCCAATATAACACGTTCCCATCTCATTTCTTATTCTATAGTGTTGCCAAGTTTATGAACACCTCTTCTCCAGGCTAACTGTATCATATCCTCCGTAGCGAGCCAAAATGGTGTTTGCTCATACCATTTCATGCACAGTTAACGTCCTTTTTGCTTCCATCAAAAGATGTAATTGTATTTCAACATGCTTCTAGTGTTGTCAAGTGTATAAGCCTTATGAACAAGTAACACATCCCGAGCCTACCGCTGAGAGCCAGAAAGGTGTTAACTCATAGCCTTTCATAATGTAGTTACTGCCCTTCTTGCTCTAATTAGATATGATTACATTCAACCTGCTTCTAGCGTTGTCAGGTAGATAAGCCTACTGAACAATAACACCTTTATCTATCATCTGCTGAGAACCAGAAGGGTGTTAACTCATAGCCGTTCGTAAATACAATGTAGTTACTGCCCTTCTTGCTCTAAACAGAAGATATGATTACATTCAACCCGCTTGCGGTGTTGCCAAGTATATATAGGCGTACTGGATCCGTTGAGAGCCAAAAGAGTATTCACTCATATCCCTTAACACACAGATCTAACGTCCTTCTGGTTCCGAGCAGGAGATATGATTATATTCTAACCTGCTCCGACTGCTAACAAAAAAATTTGTGGAAGCCCAAATTAAATTTTGGCACTCCAGGCCAGACCGGCATAGTGCACGTACCTGCTAGGTGATGATGCGATATTTCTCGGCTGCATATTATGCTGTCAAAAAAGTTCAGGCCGACACCAATTTCATCTACAATCTCATCTTGGTGTGGGGAGATGTGGTTATACACACCAAACACATAATTGAAACCACGGGTGGGTCCCGGGATTTTGTAAAGGGGACGAGGCACAATCCCCCCAAGTATCTCTGACAAGCAAATAAAAAATTGGGGGTGCTAGTTTACTCAGAGATGCCAGTTCTAGGTAAAAAGCCTGAATTCAGTCCATATTTCAGGCTTTTTTTGTGTACAAACTTGGTCATTGTAAATGATTTCAGGCCAGCTCATGAACCCTAACTGGCAAACCTGTTTCCTTAACAAATCTCTGACAAGCAAAAAAAAAGTTATCACTTTTTCAGGTCCCTTTGTGTCAAAAATTTGAAAGGGGGGCACATTTTAGGGCTTTGTACTGAAAGTATGTTGCTCTGTATGTTAGGGAATCTATTTTGATATACTATATTCAAAATATGAGCTTCAAATGTTGATTCTATAAAAGAGATATTGCAAGTTGAAATGCACTCCCAATAAACAATACAGTGACTTGTAAGAACATTTGTCGACGCACCCCTACCGCGCTAGCACAGAATGAGGGCCCAGAGGGAGTATATGTTTTCCTTCAATTTCTTCATACTCCTTAACAGTTAACCCTAAAGTGTTTTGAGCTTGATTTTGTACATTCTAGCTATACACAAATCATTGTTTCAGGTGATTGGTACACTTTAAAAGAGGGCAAAATCAATGAAAAGGCCAAAATTAAATTACTGCAAATCAAAATGTGTTTGTCAGTGTTCAAAATGCATCAACATTGATTTATTCCAGTGATGTATCAACATGAAACACATGAAAACACACTTTAAATTTAAACTACATATTTGTGTACTTGGATCTGGTAGGGGCATGATCATAATTTCCAATCCACACTGAATAAATAATGTAATTAGAAATATGCTGTTAGGTGTTAGCCGTGCACGAAAACAACCTGTTTGCACAAATACTGCCACTTTATGCTTGTGTTGTACGTTGGATGTGACCAGTTCAGACTACCAAGATTCATGGTATAGCTATACAGAAACCATATAGCTATACGATAAGTGATTGATTTTTCTAGTCTGAACGTTGTATTATGAAACGGCGTATAATGAAACAGATGTTGGAGCATCATTGCCAACAAACATGAACATCGTATCATATGAAAACTGGGCGGGGCATATTGCATATGCTTGTTGATACATGATCGGGCAGCTGTGATCTTCTTGTATCCCCAAGCGATACCATGACATAGCTAAGCGATCGTTCTTTATGACGTTTCTTTTTATAAATTTTGTGTAAACTTCCTGTCGTCTGAATAGGCTACATGTATGTAAAATTGGATGTGAGTGAGTGGGCCTGTTTTGATGAGAATGACCCACTTCAAAGGGGAGGTACAATGTAGTTATCTTGATAATGAAATTGATTGCCCCGGGTGTGCCTCAAGACACCGATGAAATTTGTTGTCCAGAAAACATCAATTTAAACTGGGTCAGTGTGACCTTGTTTGTCCACTACCTTGTAACCATGGTGATAATGACATTGACGATTGTTAGAACAAGATGAGGTAATGATGATGTCAGTGGTGGCAAAAACTGACTATTTGTAGCTGGACAAAGAATAGATCGTGTTTTGCAAGCCAAATGGATGTTAAACCCAGACTATTCTCCATACAGTTAATACCCTTCTGCCTCTCAACAGATTAATCACTTTGCTGTTCTTCTACGCTCTTTACATGATTTTGCCAGTTTTCTGCCTGAGACTTCATATTAGGAAGTTGAAGATAAATATGTTCAAATTTTGTTCATTGAATTTCCTGTCTGTTTTGTAAGTATGGTTACTGTGACAAAATGGAGAAAAAATCCATACCTGCAACACTTCTCCTTGCACTTTAAAAAAATAAATAAATGATGTTAAAATCACCATTTCAAAGGGCTGAGGAGCTTTTAGAGCATGGTTACTTTTGTATTTGATGTACCAGGTAGTAGGTACCTCTATTTTCCAGAAAAAAAATTGTTCACCATCTCAGTTCCTCCTGATTGAGTGGTGTGAAGGATTACAGCTGTAAGCCCATGTTTCCCTGACCTCAGTTGACCCCTAGACCCTTAGACCCCACCCAGGTGGTACCTGTTTCACCACAAATAGAAAATCCATTTTTGTCATGGATACCAGACTCCATCATCATGGATGTGATGGAGATTGAATACATGAGCCAGAGTGGTGTATTCCTGACATCATTTGACCTGTATACCTGTCCACACAGTACATGTTGCATTTACAAGGAGATGCAATCCATTGTTGTCATGGATACCAGACTCCATCTTCATCATCATCTTCATCATCATCATCATCATCATCATCAATGTGATGGAGATTAAATACATAGCCGGAGTGATGTATCACGGACCTCATTTGACCCCTAAAAACCCACACAACATGTGTTGCATTACAAATAGATGCAATCCTTTGTTGTCATGGATACCAGACTCAATCTTCATCATCATCATCATCATCATCACATGATGGAGACTGAATACATGAGCCAGAGTGATGTGGTTCATTGCCATTCTCCTCTTTTATTAAATGATACAGATGGAGCAGGTGCTACCCTAAGGCTGTTTAATATAATCTCTTTTTTTATGGCTGTTTTCTTTCCCAGTTCAGATGTGGGTGAAATGTATGTTTCATATGATTGATCTATAGCTACATGTATGTATGAATTTTACTGCTTATTTTTGTAGATGACTCCTCTCTTGCATAGTGAGCATATCAAACCCTTGGATATTGCAAGCAGTAGGGTCCAAACATATATATCCCCTGTCAGAAGTTATAGAAATGTGAATATTCATGAGGTATTTCATATCAATCACTTGGGAAGATAGTGAACACAATTTATTAAAAACAACTACGATGGACTCGATGGCTACGGAATAGTCACAGACACATTATCTTTTGATCTGCTTCAGAGATTACATTTTGACAGGTAAATGTAACTTCTCCGGTACCTAAATCTCATTTGAGTTCTGGTAATGCACTCAAAGTGAGTCCAGTAGTAAGAGAGAAAGTGGCTAAATTAATATTCTGCATTATAAATCATGCAGTAGATAGGCAGGACTGGTTCAGCTAAATACACAAAATGCATTTAGCATACATTAATTGTTGCTATGTTGGGCAAGCCTCTGGCAAGCTTATAGCCCTCAAGAGAAACTTTTGTTCAAGAAGTATGCATAAAAGTAGTAAACATTCATCTTTAACTTCAACTCCCTTGAGTAGACTTTTTGTGGACAGAGATACTTCTCAGAATGTCAGCATCCAACCACAACTGTGATATATATGTGATTATGTTCTTGGTTGATTGCATGCACTGGTCAGGATTATGCAATTTTCCAGTTATCTGCTCCCCATGTGCCTACTTTGGAATGTCAGGAAATGATGAATGGACATTAATAATTGATGCATCATGCATATCTTGCATCATTCTACCCCATCTCTCTGTCTCTGTCTATATGTTTCTCTCAATCTCTTTCTCTCTTTCTCTCTCTCTCTCTCTCTCTCTCTCTTTCTCTCTTTCTCTCTCTCTCTCTCTCTTTCTCTCTTTCTCTCTTCTCTCTCTCTCTCCCTCTCTCCCCCTCTCTCTCTCTTTCTCTTTCTTTCTCTTCTCTCCCCCACTCTCTCTTTCTCTCTCTACCTTTCTATCTCGCCATTTTGTCTTTGCATATGCTATAAACATGCTCATTGTCTTCATAAAGAGTCCCTTTCTCATGAATCCCTTTCTCATGAATTCCTTTCTCATGAATTCATTGTAATTATGAATTTCCAATGAAATCGCTTCAAAATCTCTGTGTGTCTGCCTTCTTACTCTTTATTCATTGTAATTGTATCCCCCGGCAGAATGCCGGAGGATACTTTGGATTCAGCAGCATTATGCTGCCGCCGCCACGTCATATTCTTATGTGCGCTCTAACAGCCACATTCCTTGACGGATTTCTTTCAAATTTTGTATGGAGGTGTATCTTGGTATAATCTACATACCTATAATTTCTGGTGATGCTTGCCCCTAGTGTTCCATCTTTTATAGGGTAAAAGGCTATATTTTTGTGGATAGTTCATGTGCGCTCTGGTGGTCACATTTCTCAACAGATTTTGCTCAAATTTTGCATGGAGGTGTCTCTTGGTATAATCTAGAAGACTATAGATTTTGGTGATGCTGCCTCCAGTGTTCCGTCTTTAATAGGGTCAAAGGTCATATTTTGATAGATGTTTTTTGTGCACTTTTGTGTGCGCTCTGGCAGTCACATTTCTCAACGGATTTTGTTCACATTTTGCATGAAGGTGTCTCTTGGTATATTCTAGAAGCCTATAGTTTTTGGTGATGCTGCCACCAGTGTCCCGTCTTTTATAGTGACAAAGGTCATACTCTGGAGGATGGCGTGATTGCACTCTGCAGGCCACATTTCTTGATGGATTTCTTTCAAATTTTGTATGAGATATATCTTACTACAATCTACACATCTTTACTTTATGGTGATACTGCCCTCATTGTTCCATCCTTTATAGGGTCAAAGGTCATTTGTCCATTTTGTGTGCTCTTCTGCATTTTTTGAGGGATTTCTTTCAAATTTTGTATAGAGGTGTATCTTGGTCAAATCTACACATCTTAATTTTTTGGTGATGCTGCCACCAGTGTTCCGTATTTTATAAGGTCAAAGGTCGTATTTTCAATGATGTTTTGTGAGCGTTTTTCAGGCCATATTTCTTGATGGATTCCTTTCAAATTTGTATGGACGTCCATCATAGATTACTCTAGACCTCTAAGGTTTTTGGTGATACTGCCTCCAGTGTTCCATCTTTTATAGGGTCAAAGGTTATATTTTAGTGGATATCTTGTGTGCTCTCTGCAGGTCACATTTCTTGACAGATTTCTTTCAAATTTTCTATTGGGATGCATTATACTCTAATCTACACACATTGTTTTGGTGATGCCGCTCCTAGTGTTGACAATAGTCCGGGCCACTGGTGGCATTCTCTACACCATCCTTTTGTTTAAGGGAGGGGAGGTTCTTTGTCCCTCGTTCAAACAAAAGGATGACACAAAAATCACTGCCGGTGCCGGGGGATACATTTGCATTGCGTGGCAATGGACATTTCTAGTTAATATTTCATCACAGTTTGTTTCCGTTCATTTCAATCACAGATTGCATATAAATTGCGTATTTGTTGTTCTTGTTTTGGGTTGTTGTTTTTTTACATTAGCTCTTCTCTGAGTTTCCATTGTGATTTCTTAAAGAGCAATGTTTCTGTAATTACATTCAGTTTTTCCATAGTGCTTAAAGATAAAGTTGAGTTCTGGTCATGAGATTGAATTGTGATAGATACTGTCTCAAAGCAATTGGGAAAGGTTGATTATATCAAGGAGTTAGTTCTGTGATAACTCCTTGATTATATCACACATAAGCATTGGTGTATGTTGTAAGGTTTTGGAATTACCAAAATGATAAGAAATTGACTCAATCCTGCTAGGAGTGACATGCACTACACACAGAAATGTGTACATGGGACTACACACAAATGTTCGGCCCGAACACTTAAGCTGCTTCTTGTCATATTTTGAATATGAGGGCATTTGAAGTGAAGAACAATCCTTTTCAGGGGACATTTCTACTATGGTGTTCTTCCAAGCGGACATACATGTAAAAAGGAATGAGAAAGCTCCCAAATTAATTTTCACCTTTCCCAGATCTCAAACTTCTCTTTAAGTTTTAAAAGTACTTTTCTATATTGATGGTAATGGATTTTTCCATATACGACCAGAGATTCTGGGAATGAGAGTACAGGGACTCAGAGGAATAATCCAGCAGTCTAGATTTAGCAAATGAAGATCTTAATTGGAATACATTGCCCATGGTTCTTTTTAGCAGGATGTATTCGTCTTTGTATTATCTGTCCACCCTCTTTTTTTTGACCTACATGTACTTTACAGTATATCCCTCTCTCCACCCCCTTCTCTCTCTCTCTTTCTCTCCCTCCCTCTCCCTTTCCCTCTCTCCCTCTCCCTTTCCCTCTCTCTTTCTCTCCCTCCCTCTCCCTTTCCCTCTCTCTCCTCTCTCTCTCTCTCTCTCTGTCTCTCTCCCCTCTCCCCCCCTTTCTCCCCTCTCTCCCCTCTTTCCCCCTCACCCTCCCCTTGCTCTCTCTCCCTCTGTCAACCTATATCTACAATATTTGTTTCTCTCTTTCTCTCTTTCTCTCTAGCTCTGTCAACCTATATATATCTCTCTCTCCCACTCTTTTATTCCTCTCTGTCCCTTCTTTTTTCCCTGTCTCCCTCACTTTGTATTCTCTCTCCACCATCCTTCTTACAGCTTCTTATATCTCCATACCTTACAAAGTTATTATCAAGTCCATGCTGTCCCTCAGGTGCCCCTTTTTTTCCCTTCTCATATCTTCTTATGTCACCATCTCCTGTCCCTCCCACGTGGACGCACAAGCAAGCGCTACAACGACCCACGCAAACAGCCGTTAACGTGTTCTTTCGATTGCACCCTGTACGTTACAGACCCCCTTGTTCCCCAGCCAACTCCCTCCCTACAGATTCTGCCGAATGCGGGCAAGATAGATCATGGTTGCTACACGTTGCTGAGGAGCATCTCGGTAAAATGTCAACCCGTCCTCCTGGATCACAAGCACACTTCTCCTTGCTCTCACCCCCATCTGTCAGCCGTACTTAAACCTCGTTCACACTTGATGCAGTGAACCACCTCTTGCAAACTGCAGCGAAAAAGGCTGAATGATAATAATATTCTGTTGTTGAGTGGTACATATCACATTATGATTATAACGTCCCTATGCGCTTCCAAAGGTCTTTGGAAATTATTACTCCGGCTTTAGCTCCGGCAACCGTTACCAACCCACAGTGTATTGATTTGAGGTACCCAAGTACCTCACCTGGGTCGAGTGTGGCGAATGTAGATTAATGTCGTGCCAAAGGACATTAGTGCTGCGGCAGGGGTTCGAACCCAATACCTCGTGGTTCAGAGTCTGGGGACTTATCCACTAGACCACAACATCTTTACTTTTGCATATAAATGAATAAAAAGTGGGGATTAAAAAGTAACTGCATGTAACAAAGTCCCTATGTCTACTTTCTTGTCTGTGTATAAAAAAAATAAGGATATATGAAGCACACTCTATATGTCTTTTCATTTTGCCTGTAGTAACATTTTGAGGTAGATTACCTTATCAAGTGCAGAGGCAGTGGAACGTCGGGCTCGGACAATGGAAGTGGGGGGCCCCTCTTGTTTGGCGGATAAAAGGTGCCCCCCACTTCCATTGTCCGAGCCCGAAGTTCCACCACCTCTGATAAAATATGAACAAGGCTATGGGCTTGCACTACATTCTTCATGCCTCATGCCTCATGCTTCAAGGAGAATACATGGCCACTTTTAGATCCGGGGCGAGTGTACAAGAGAATGTGGAATGCAGGCAGTTTGCAAGACAAAATTCACCCTAGTTAGATTAGGTAACATTTTAAAAATGATCTCTGATTTGCATTTCCTGTCTTGCTTTTTGAAATATTGGCTTCTTTCAAAGAAGTGATGCATACAATTATGAAATTAGCACAATGTCTAGAAAATTGTTGTAATTTTCACTTTTTCAGGATGATATATTGGAAGTTCTCTTTTCTCAAATCATTGTTATAGCAGCTAATAATCGGGTCCTAAATTTGCAAAACAAAATTCACGCTAGTTATATCAGGTACCATTTTTAACATGATCTCTGATTTGCATTTCCTTTCTAGCATTTTGAAATATTGTCTTTGAATGCATAAAATTATGAAATTAGCACAATTTTTAGAAAATTAATAGTATCCCCCTGTCTATACTTCCCTATCCTGTTGTCTCCATCTACATGTAATCTTTTCTGTCTGTCATTCCGTCATAGGTTTGTAAGGATTATTATTTTGTTGGCTTTGGGGGTGGTTTCTTTTGTGTGTGTGAAAGCACCCTATTCCTGATATATATGATATTCTCTTTCTGTCAATTTTGCTGCCATCTCCCTGGCATATATTGACAATCTTTGTCATTTGCCCCCCACCCCACGCCGAATTCTCTCTCTCCTCTCTCTCTCTCTTTCTCTTTCTCTCTGTCTCTCTCTCTCTCTGTCTGTCTGTCCCTTAAGTTGGAAGCTACAGAGATGCATTGCCTGGGAACTGAGAGGAGTAACACAACGGGATATAGGCAGGAATTAAGGTGCAAAAGAAGTAAACGTGACAGAGATTGGACAGAAGATAAGATGAGAGAAAGCATGGCTCTGACATGTAAAGAAGACAGGCGAGAACAAGTTGATAAGATGGAGTGTAGAGCAAAGAGAGAGAGGCTGGTTAAAGAAAAGATGGATAGATTACTTCACTGAACATGAAGGAATAGTTAATCTCCAGATGACTACTGTAGCGTCAGTTGTAGAATGGTATTGAGGACCCCCCCCCCCCCCCCTTCATCTACAGGGCCCCACAGGTAAATGATGATGATTACTCTCCTGAAAACCATTTTCTTCCCTCCCTGGCAATTTGCATCTCCCCCTTCACCCAGTTCTCATCTCGTTCATTATTCTTCTCCACACTCTCACTCTCTTCAGTAATTATTACTTGTTTCTTCCTCTCACCTTGTTCCAAGCCCCCCCCCCCCCCCCCGCCCCATCTCATCATTACCTGAAAGGGGTCATTCTTATTTTTGCTTCTAGGAAACATAGCAGGCAACTTGATACTTCCAATCCACGTCTCCCTCCTCGCAACGCCTGCCATCCCCGTTTCTTAAAGGCAAGGAGACGCACTTAATTGAAGAGCCAGAGTGCCATGCCTTTAGCATGACGATGAATGAAGGAGCTTCCTCCAATACAGCAAATTCTATGCTGGTGGTACATGCGTGTGGAGATCTATACAAGAAGAGTCCAAGCGTGGAGATCTGTAAATGAGGTGGAGAAAGTGGGACAGGCAGAGTGAAGGAGAGAGACAGAGGGTAAAATATGCAGAGAGAAAGAGACAGATACAGAGACAGAGAGAGAATGAGAGAGGAGAAGAAAGATGCGGAGAGAATTAGGAAGAGATAGAGAGACAGAGAGAGAGAGAGAGAGAGAGAGGGGGGGGAGAAAGAGATAAAGAAAAAAATAGACAGGTAGACTGATAGACAGATATAAAATACAGCCCTGACAAAAAAAAATTAGACCAAGCTGCTATTATAGGGTTAATGTGTACAAACTGTAAGTGGTAAGTTGTTACTATGGTAATTCATTTCCTTCTTATACTACGGAAATAACATTCTCATTAAACTTCCTTGTTTTAATACTTTTTTCATGGATTTAGAGAAAGAAGAAAAGAGACACTGATAAAATGAAAGAGAGAGAGAATGAGAGAGATGAAGACAGACAGAAGGATTTTTAAAGTGAGATGGAGAAAGATTGAGAGATGGAAAGAAAGAATGAGAAATGGAGACAAAGAATGAGAGATGGAGAGAAAGAATGAGAGAGGAGAGAAAGAATGAGAGATGGAAAGAAAGAATGAGAGATGGAGAGAAAGAGACAGAGACAAATTAGGACACAGACAGATGTAAAAAGCACAATTAGGCTATAATTGCGAGCAGGATATGGTGCGTCTGGGCCAAACATATTCATTTCACACATGTTTAATGAGAAACCCATAAACAGCAATGTAAAACCAAGCAAAGAAAGGCTATATCATGATAAAATTTACATGGAATCTAAAACATGTAGAAGATAGATAACATCTCCAGCATGAAATGGGGGGGGGGGGGGGGGAGGGAGATGGAAGAATCAATTTGGTGGCCAGGAAAGGAGGATGGAGAACTAGGGGGGAAACAGGCGAAACAGAAAGTACAAAAAAGTTGATGACATTTTATCCATTTTTTTTACTCTCTGCAAAGAACAGATACAGTGTCTTATTTTCAGGCAGTCTGTACTCATACTTCATGCAGCTGTATACACAATAAGACAGAAATACCTTTCTATGCTATGTCTATTGCAAATTTTCTTCTACAGTTGTTCCTGTCCGTTCACATCCATATATTACAACAGAGGCCTACTTTTCCGCCATCTTATGCGAATGCCTTCAACTGTTGCTCCACCTTTAAAGAACATTACTCACGAGAGATGCAAGTAGAAGTGGCATCTTACTGTAATTGCAGACGGGACCTCCAGCAACGGCATGGCAGAACAAATTTAATCTGAAAGCATCTCCTGATTAGCGGACTATTTTTTTTTCTGTTGTCTGTGTACTCATGGCTCTAATCATAAGACAAATCAGACATGACAAGGAGCTCATTCCGACGATTCACTTACATGAACTGTCATGCTCACTCGGATCGATTAAAGAGATGGTTTTGTGATTTGCATCATTCTTTCAGTGGCATGATATATATACATGTAATGCCTTTTTGCAGTTGTGAAGGAAATCTTTAAAGGTTGTGTTCTACCCTCAGGCATGTAGATGAAGCCAAAAATTAGAAAGGAAATGTGTTTTCTTTTTTCACTTTGACTTTATCAATGCTATTCTTCAAAAACACACAATCGTGGGTTCTCACCATTTGGTATCTATCATATAATGGGTGTTATCAATAGACCGCTTCGGTAATGTATTCAAATTTTATACATGCCTTTCAAACAAAGGTTGTTCTTGACAACCTGAAAGCTTGCCAGAGGCTTGCCAGACATTGCAACAAGTAATGTATGCAAACTGGATTCCAAGCATTGAGGCTCATTTATAAAGAGCAGGTTAATGGAATAGCTCGTCACTAGGTGCTCAGAGAAGAAATGTGCCTAAATTTGAATACATTACAGAACCGGTCTATTACAGGGAGTGGATTACGACCAACATATCTTATGTAAAGGGTGTATGGTCCACCAGCTTTAGAAGAACCGTTTTTGCAAGGAAAATTCATTGTCATAAATTCTGTATCTGAGAGATCTCTGAATGCTTTCCAAACCTCTTGCAGCAAGTTCCAGGTTGGACATGAGTTTCGCAACGTCCAATATTGTGCACATACTAATCAGTAATTTTACTACACTGTAAGTCCCGAAATGGCAGAGATTGTGTTTTCGTAAGATTTCTTTACACTGTTCTTGATATAGGTTGTGAACTTGTGATGGGAATTTGAATAAGAAGATTCACAATTTGTGCTGAGAACCAAACAGGGAATTAACCTTTTGTTCAGAGGTATGAGCTGTCTGTCCCTAGATGGTTCTGAGTAGGCAGTATATTAATTGTGCATTCAGTCAGCAATAAGTATAGGAGAGGTCTTCCATAATTTCTGTTTTTTATCAACGGGTAGAGTATGCCACAGTTCTTACGTGAATGAGAATGCTATTATCTTGCAAGGTTAGCAGTGACGTATCTGTAGATAGCATTGAACGTCAGAGGTATTTCGGTCACAAGCATGTTAATATCGTTAAGTTCAAAAAGACGATTCCTTGAATTTCCATCAAAGGTCAAATGATACTTGACACTTCATACCTTAAAGTCTGTTCCTTTTCCATTTATGGACGTGATATGCGCAAAGAACATATGCATGCGCTTTTGTATTTTCAGGAATTAACCCCGAGTACACGCCCTATTCAACCCACTCACCTACATTGTATGTACAAACCGTCCTTGTTTTTCTTGGACATTTGGAAGGGAGTTCTTGTTTTCTCTCTGATTAATATCTCACAATTTCAGATGATAGTGAATGTGTTCTGGAATTGTGCATGAATATATTTGAATATACTTGAGAAAACATATTGGATTGAAGTGCATAGGACAAAAAAAAATGGCTGTAGGAGACAATCGATATGTGCACAAAGAAGATGAAATTGTGTCTAAAATTTGAATTGTGTAAGATCTGTCCTTAGATGCTGGAAAGAAATCTGAATGAACACATGAAGATAAAAGTGTCATTGATTATCTACAAATTTCGTTTTTTGCAGACATTTTTGTTCGGTCAGTGTTTATTCTTCTGTTTTAGTTTTCCCTTCTCACTTTGGAACAATGTTGCATCACACTCACAGCCCACAGTACCTAAGTCAATTATTGCCTCTCAGCTCTCGACTATTCTTGTAAGAACTGCCTGCAGGACATCCAAAGCAAATTCTGCAATGTCAATCTGCTACAGGTAATCTACGAGTTAATCTCATGTGATATTAGAAACCAAAGACGTGCAATGAACACTCCAGGGTGTCTCCGTATTGACAGTTAACAACTTGTCGAAGTTTAAGATGGGTGAAAGGGAATTAAAAAAACACTGGTTGGGCTTTAATACCGGTCCACCCTTTTCAAGTGACATCTCCCAGACTTTCCTCTCATACTGACATGTACGCCCCCTCTCTTCCCATTCTCCATTTTTTTTATTGAGCTGCCTCCAGTTCTCTCTCTCTCTCTCTCTCTTTCTCTTAGTCTGTCTCTCTCTCTTTCTATCTCAGTATCTCCCTTTCTCTCTCTATTCCATCCCATTTGCCGTGGTGTTTGCATCTTTTTTCTTTCTTATTTCTTATTTCAGTAAGTTTTTTAGGGTACCATGCACATTGCCTACTTGGAAGAAGGTAACCACAGGTGAATTATACAGAAATAGGTTTACGACTCCTATCAATCCAGGCAAAATGTAAATTGTATGTGCAGTGTACTGTATGTACCAGTATATCAAAAGGCACAGATTATGCATTCGTGGAGGAAACAGGCTGCAGCTCCTGTGTTTATTTAATGTCTTGTCGCGTGCTTTCTTTTCGAATAATTCATATTGCAATTTACATGTACACTGGTTTTGTCATGAGCAAGCGTGTAGTGTACTGCCCATGTTATTTCATCCTCTTCTTGCAGTCTGAAATTCTTTACTCTGGAACATGTCCCTCCTATTACGAATGCTGCATGTGTATAAATCACGAATATTGGGCAAAATTTTAGACATTATGTCTTGGCTGTACAGCATTTAGTTTGGAATGATTATTATCTATATTATCTCTATCATGTGGCAAAGAATCAATACCATACAAAAGGGCCTCGTGAGACAATGTTTAATAGGTGAAGGGGGATGTCTGACCAGATTTCTTAACAAGTTAGCCAAAAATTTTCCCAACAAGCAGAAGGAAAAGAAAGGTCCTGTTCTTCTCAATTTTTTCAGCAATGATACAAACTGGTTGTCAGGTTTTAAATTATACAACAGTGTTTTGTGTTTTTAATCCAATGAGCAAGGACACAAGGGTCAGCAATTTTTGCAATATGCTGACAAGGCACAAGAAGTTCAAAATTTGCCACAGAAAATTTTGTTCAACATTGTACGTTTGAAAATTATATGAAAATATCTTCCAGAGTGGCTGAGACTCAATTACTTCCTACATTGGACTCAAGTTCATTTTCATTGTTAAAGATGACAATGAATAGTCCACTGCATATTTTTAAATTGAATATGTGTTGCAACCTGTAGAGGTATCTATTTACCTATTTATCAACTGGAGATTGGAGAAGGGTATCATTTTGTTGCTAGGGGCAACAGATCACAGCATGATGTGAATGGGTCTCTATCTCCATCTGCTTTCAAACACAGCATGTCTTCAAAACCACTGCTTTTTGCTTAGTAAAGTAATTATTATCTCTGGTGGAATGACAATGACAATATGAATGTACTGCAAAATATTTGAAAGATATTGTATACATGTACCTGCATTAGTTCCTTCTCTCTCTCTCTCTCTCTATCTCCACCTTCATTCTAGCAGTGGCATATTTAGGTGGGGGACTTCCGGGGCCACGTCCGTGTCCCCCCCCCCCCCCTTAGAACTGATAAGTTTTTTCTCATTTTTTGTGCCCCCCCCCTGTTTTTCCAAATCCTGGATCCACCCCTGATTCTATTTCGTTTTCATTAAATGTTTGAGAAGGAAACGGATCTTTTTGCTGGTTGAATGACGTACATGTGGTGACAGCTGTAGCTTAAATTTGAGCTTAATATTTTCAATAATCAATACCCATACTTTATTGACGTATATACATGTAAATCTGTTTGTAAGGATTGCAGTTTTCACTTGATCAAAATGTACTTTAATCACTAAAGTTATTGGATTCCTTCTTCTTGTTGTTGTTTAATGCACCATTGTTGCCATTCAATTAGGCTTACGAGTTTGAGCACTACTGTAATAAAATTGTTCTATTTTTTTTTAAATACAAAAACTGCACAAACTCATCAGAAATATTTCATTCCAAATTGTCTAACTAGATATTGAAACATCAGGGTCCATAGTCTCTAAAAGAAAAAAATATTTTTTTAAAACTATAGACAGATATAAGGAAGGTATTGCGTATGTATAGCTATATATAGCTATGTAGTTTTATCAATATGAATATGGACCAAGGTGAATAGATATAAAATAGGATTGTAATGAATAGCCTGATAAATTCAAGGAATTTTTTTAAAAGGATATGCTTGGGCAGAATTAATTCAAACAAGGAAATGAAAGATTTGGTTAGTAAAATCATTTAATGACGGTCTCCAGACACGTTGCAAACTGCTTCATTCCATTGTGTAGATTGTCACTGATGGTGTATCTTGCTTGTATCATACAAAAAACTAATTTATATAAATTTGGCTCATCAGCTGACTGCAGTGTATATGAACAAGAGACACGTGCATGTGCAGTTTGGTGGATCTTTACAAATTCAGTCTATATTGATCCACAGTATATCCTTTGACTTTGGAGTGCCTGGTAAATATAAATAGAGCTGACAAGTGATTTCGAGGAGTGCAGGTTTATACATTGTCAACAACACTATGTGCGCCTTCCTCTGCTTATAAATTACTTTTTCTGTGCCTTATTTCCATTTCTCAAATCTCTCTCTCTCTCTTGCTAAGCTCTCTCTCTCTCTCTCTCTCTCTTGCTAAGCTCTCTCTCTCTCTCTCTCTCTTGCTAAGCTCTCTCTTTCTCTCTCTCTCTCTCTCTCTCTCTCTCTTTCTCTCTCTCTCTCTTTCTTCCTCCAGTAATGTTATTACATCTTCGTTCATTTCATCTTTTATCAGTTTGTCCACAGTGTTAACCACAATCATCTCTCTCTCTCTCTCTCCCTCCATATTTGAAGGAAAAAAAATCCATATTTCTCCTTCGTTGATGTGATTATCATTCCTTTGTCATTGAAACAGGAATAATTTTTAAAGGAAAGTGTAATATTTATGGCAATCAAGGAGACATGGGTATTAATGTTGTTTTGTATTATTATACATACTGGCCTACATTTTATTCAAAATGATGTGGATAAAAACTGTTCTCTGATCTGTGTCAAATAGACCTATTGATCTGCATTTTCCAGCCTTTACAAGGTTATTTATTTACTTCATATAGCTGTGTAAATGAATTACATTTTTAAAATTTGTGTTGGGGGAGGGGGTACATGACAATGAAAGGTACTATTGAACATTTTGTCATGATCATGGAAGACGGTGAACTTGATCATTTAGTAACTTGGTGAAGGATGTCACAGAAACATCTATAAACATTTGAAGAAAATTGATCAACATTTCGAAAAGGAAAGTTGATTTTCTGATTATGGTAGTAAGAGTTCTATTCATACCATCGTATTAAAAAAAACCCTGAAATTATATAGATACCATAATATACTTAGTACTAGAGGAAGGATTTCCATATCATTACCATTATTCATAATGATATTACTTCTTCATAGCATCTTAAAGTGATTTCTCAACATGTATGTACATGTATTTTTAAAAGTTAAAATATCACCTTTAAAATGCCCTCGCCTTGGAGTTGTACATCAGCTGTAGCCTGTATCAGAGCTGGGACTGGAATAGATAGTCGAGGTGAAAGTCCAAATTGATGAGTGATTGTTAATTTGGGTAGCTTCACCTTTGGATATTTTCAGATGGAACAGTGGGAGAGGAGAGAACCGAGATTTGGAAAATAGCTTGGTGCAAAGCGAGTGAAGTAGGGAACACAAATTCCCTTGTGCAATTTATGATCCAAGGCTAATGGGTGCCTTGTCTCCTCTCATCATGGGCTCATTTGATACAAAGTGACTGAAACCTTTTATCAAATCCAGATTTTTTCTCGCTCTGTTGCCCTCTCACTCTCTTTTCCCCCATCTCTTTCTCTCTCTTTTTCCCCATCTCTCTTTCTCTCTCTACCTCTCTCTACATGCTTTCTATCTTACTCTCTGTTTCTGTATGTCTACTTCTATGTACCTGTCTCTCCTCTCCCCCTGTCTGGCTGTCTCTCTCTCTCTCTCTCTCTCTCCACACCTTCCCCTCCTTCTTCCCCTCTTTTCTTTCCCCTCTTTTCTTTCCTTCCCTTTCCTCCCTCCTTCTTTCCCTCCTTCCTTCCCTCTTCCTCCTTCCACGTGCCATATCCCTGTTTCATCCCCTCCTTCCCTCCCTCCATCTCTTCATCTCCTTCTATCTCTCCCCCTCTTTCAGATGCACAGAAAAAAATGGTGATATTACAACACTTCTGCAAAAAGGTACCTGTTTGTCTCTACCCCCCCCCCCCCCTCTCACTCTTCTCCCCCCCCCCCCCCCCCCCCCCCCCCCTCCCCCTCTCTCTCTTTCGCTCTCCTCTCCCTCACAAAATTTCTGGGTGGAAAAGTTGCTCCATTAGCTGTTCATGTGGGGTTAAGATCTAAATCTAGTGTGACTTTGAACATTGGTGATATATGCACCACTTCTGGGTGGAAAAGTTGCTCCATTAGCTGTTCATGTGAGGATAAGATCTAAATCTAGTGTGACTTTGAACATTGGTGATATATGCACCACTTCTGGGTGGAAAAGTTGCTCCATTAGCTCTTCATGTGAGGTTTGGATCTTTAAATCTAGTGTGACTTTCCACTATACCCTGGAGAGATCAAACAATCCAGACTTTCCAGATATTGAAAGATTATGTCTGCACCTGCTTTCCTAAAACATTGCAATGTATACCGCAGAGAAGCTTTTAGGATTTAGGTACCTGATGCAAGATCTGAAATTGAAATAGTATATATTGTGACAATGAAACATGTTAGAATCAAAAGCTAGAAATTCACAAGATGAAAAATGAAGTTCAGTATCCATATTGGGATATCTTATCAGGATAAAGAAACAGCTGGATGATAATCTCTTTTAAAATCTTCAAGGAATACCTTTGTAAAGATGCTTTGAGGAAGATTCTTAAGCCTCTGCTGTTCTTCGTTTATCACAATCTCCATCTTAGGTTGTTCCCCTGAGGCCATGGTTGATATTTGGCCATTAGCCTAACTGGCTGCAAGACATTCAGGGAAGGAGTGCACTCATCTACAATGGACCTTTTATTATGTTGTGATCGAGGAGGAGGGATCTGGCTTTGTTGGAGTTTCTCTTCAAGGGTGGGCATGCAGGAGGAAAAGTCTTCCATCTTCCGAGAAATGTAGTGAATTCATCCATTTACCAGGCATTTATTACCAAGGGTCCTGTCCTTTGTGCTAATAGGTCCCAATCTATTTCTCCCCCAGTTAGAAAAGAGTCGGTGCAATTAAGATAATCTGTCTTCATTTGGTATCGGGTTCATCTTATCTAAGAAGTACTTCGGGATTGAAGCATCCCCACTTAACGTTTACATTCCCATCTTTCCTGGAAATCGATAATGCCCCCACTTTGGTTTCAAACTCTGAGTATATGTGTATTTACCTAGGATACTCTCTATATAGATGCGCATCGATTGGAAATCAACAAATTGAGTACTTATGACTGCCTACATGTTCTTGGTGAACTTACAGAAAGAGAGATTGATGTGTTTAAAGTATATTGTAGATTGTATTTGTATACCATTTTCTTCTCCTTACCTTCCTCTCTACGAGTCTGTTTTTATCATTTTAGAGGTCTCTTTATTCCCATCTGAATCCATGAGTTTCTTTATCAAAGAATATTTGAGTATTTCTTAATGACGGTGGCGTATCTACCGGGGAGGGGGGGGAGGGCACGTGCCCTGGGCGGCACTTGTAGGAGGGCGCAAAAAACGCAAAAGAGAGAAAGAAAAGGGGGAGAAATTATGCAAAAAAAAATGTATGGTATTTGCGCCCCAGTTAAGGATAAAATGCATAAAAATGCAAAAGCGCCCCCAAAGGCACTTTTAAAGTGTTTACCATTAATTGACTCTAGTTTCTTTGCCCCTCGCCCCCAAAATAGGAATGTTTGAAATTTTTAAAAAAAATCTATTGCCAGGTCACTGTATTTATTACCTTGGATTTTTTTTTCTTTGTAAGGGTAAAATATTAGAAATTTCAAGTTGAGGGGTGAAAAGGAAAAAAATTCTGCTGCTCGGTCGCGTTGCTCCCTCACTTATACACTAACTCATCAAATTTGGGCGAACAACCCTGGGTTATGTGCATCAAACTCATTTTCACGTAGTGCCATTATTTCTAAATTAAAAATGCTCATTAATAGAGTTTGGGCACCGGGGGGGGGGGGCAGATTTGATAGTTTGCCCCGGGCGCCAGAATACCTAGATACGCCACTGCTTAAGGAGCAAGCTTCAGACAGGTTTTAGAAATCTTTCTGAACCACTTCTTCTTCATGCATTAGCAAGCATGCCTTCTTGCTCTCTCTCCTCTCTCTTCCTCACTTTCTTTTCCTCTCCTTTCCCTCTTCCTTTACCTTCTTTAGCCTCAATGAAGATGCATTCCTTGTTTGCTGAAGCCTGTGATTTCTGGAGGCTCGTTTCTCATGAACGATGTTCCTCTTATAAATCTGAACATCATGACCTCCTGCCTATAAATACTACTTTTCTTGCATGCAGTGAATGGCCTTTATATGCAGGTTTCATCAAGTTTATGCAGTAAGAATGTTCTTGTTACTCATATTCCTTTATCTGTTTTTGCAGGTCACTGATGATGTCCCAAGGCAAGGATTGATCCCCCTAGCTGGCTGGGAAAGGTGAACTTCACCATCTGGCAGGGACTCCTCGCACTGTAATCGAAGATGGCTGTAACATGGCAGGACTTCACCATCTTCGGCTCCTTCATGTTCTTCATAGCCATCGGTTGGACGTTCAAGCAGAGCTACGAGAAGTTCACACGCTACCGCGAGAAAACTGAACTCGATGAGGAGATGGAAAGCGTAATGATCGAGCAGTGCTTCAAGCGATCATGGATCGAGGGTATCCTTGTGGCAACTAGCGTCATCGTCCTCCTGCTCATTGAGATGATGCCACGCCTTGAGAAGGGTAAAGGGACGCCCTCTACGGCTACAGAATCGCGGTGGTTCATCTACGTCATCTGGTTACCGTATGCCTTATACAGCGTGGTCTTAATTTTATGCGACTTTTACTCAGCCTGGATGCGTGTGTGGATTAAACCATGTATATTGTTTGCACTGCTCTGCGAGTACGCCATCGTGGCAGCGCACCTGAACAGCTTGCCAAGCGGATGTGACAGGTGTATGTACACACCTGTCTGTACTCTTATCTACTTCTCGGCGCTGGTCGTCGTTGGGGAGCTACTAGTGCCGGAATTTGAACAGCTTGCCTGGCTTCGATGCGGCTGCTCTCTGGTACAGGGGACGTGGTTAGTTCAGATTGGGTGCACGCTGAGCATGACGGGTCGAGAGTGGAGACGGGACGAGGGCGTTGGACTAACCGTTTTCATCATATTCCTCTGGCACTGTGTGCTCGCATGGATAGTTATACGTGTCTTGAAGAAAACGGTGAAAGTCGTAAGCACTTCGAAGCCCAGCGGGGACAATGCTTGGGAATATTTTGATTTGTATAGCGACGAGGAAGACGATTTCTACTACGGGACCAAGTCCACCAAAAATGCTGGGTGGATGCAAAGAGGAGGTATTGCCTTGACCCATGAGCAAGTCATTGCCATGGGATATAGAACAGACTACTCATGACTAAGGCAGTACCACACAGAGTTCTTTTTTATCCTGTGAGAATTAGTGTTCAAAGTCAAGAAACATTGAAAACAATTTTAGCACAATGCCATTTTGTAGTCTTAAGATAACCA
The DNA here is from genome assembly GCA_025617745.1 of Heliocidaris erythrogramma. Lineage (NCBI taxonomy): Eukaryota > Metazoa > Echinodermata > Echinoidea > Camarodonta > Echinometridae > Heliocidaris > Heliocidaris erythrogramma. Next base: position 31,220,920 of record CM046866.1, on the reverse strand, counting down.
TGTTAGACCACAAGTTAAACCTGACCTAACGGGTTGTTCTCGTATTAAAAGATAGCGTCAACTTACAGATAATATAAAAAGCAATTACTGTAGTTGCAATTCTTTCATGAGAATCATTTATGACAAAGTAATTTTTATACTTTCATGCTTAAACCAATTTTTGCCAAAAAGGGGCATTGAACCAAGGAGGTACTAGGCAAGCATGCCTAGTACCACCTTGATTGAATGCAATTTCAGGGTATGATTATTTTTTCTTCCACCTGTACCTATTCTTTCCACTTCTGCAATCTCTTAATCTTGATGTCATATGATAATCTTTTATGAATTTTATTTTTCAAGTGAAACTTACCATCACTCACTTGCTATTCTAGGACACAGAAAGCTTGGGAATCGGAAAGTAATCCTAGATATTGAAAGTACATGTAGATATAAGCTGAGCTTCGACTTCAAATGTCCTCTTGGTCATTTATAATTTACTCTAAAATAACCCCTGCGGGATAGGGAAAAGCTAGTTAATGCATTCCTGACCCACGCTGGCGTATGCTTTATTCAAGCACATCACTTGAATGAACCAATGTCCCATGTTTTATGTATCACAAGGTTAGTGTTTGTGTGTTTGGGGGATAGGATTGGACAGCACTTGAATGATAGCTAGGGGTTAGAGAGCCGGCTGATGACAAGTCAAGATGGGGCATTCCAGCAATGTTCATAATAACCTACATCTTCTGGAACATTATGTTCAGGAAGACAATTTTCCAAAAAAATTTGTATTGCTGATTTAGATTCATACAAAATTTATGTATTCTGTTATGTATCACAAGGTTAGTGTTTGTGTGCTTAAGGGATAGGATTGGACTGCATTGGACTGATATTGCCAGAGGTCAGAGAGCTGGCTGATGACAAGTCAAGAAGTGGCATCGCCATGAGTTCTGGCAGTGTTCACAATAACCCATATCTTCAGGAACACTTTCTATAGGCAGACAATTAAAAAATAATAATCTAACGTTAATTCAGTTTCATATAAAACTGTTGTATGTTTTATGTATCACAAGTCACAAGCTTAGGGGCTTGTGTGTTTAGGGATAGGATTGGATGGCACTTGAATGATAGCTAGGGGTTAGCGAGCTGGCTGATGACAAGTCAAGATGAGGCTTCCCATAAGCTGAAGCAGTGTTCACAATAGTCCAAATCTTCATGAACATCATCTTCAGGAGAGATGAGTCTGTAAGAAAGACTGCTGGCTAGAATGCACAATTCTTTCAAAAACAATTCAATTATGGAGCAGTGCTGTGTAATGTATTTTGCACATCATATAGCGCAGTCACACCAACAAAAGTGACGGCAGACCAACAATATACATGTACATGTACTGAATAAACATATTACATTATACAGAATGGCCAAAAATCAGTCAGTCTGCAGGCAGTTTGGCGATGTGATGACTGCGGTAAAAGGCTTTTATCCAAATATTCCATGCAAAAGTGAAAAATCTCTTAATATGATTATTGAATAATGTAATGGCAGTGATACCCAAAAGAACCATCAGGGTCGTATTGAGAGATTGTCATTTTTGGATGATATAAATATGTAAAAGACTTTTTTTGTTTTGTATGTGAAATTTATTTAATTTAATTGCCCTAGATGTATGTTTTCCAAATAAATCATTCATGGGGAGGGGGAGGGGGGTGGTCTCAAAATGTACATTGTTCTTGGAATCTTGTTATCCTATACATTGTAGATTTGAAAGTAATTTGGGGACGTGCTAAGCAAATTTTGAGAATAAGTAATTAATGCGAAAATCTGAAAATATGGGAAGATAATACATGCATATATTCCTCTGTGAAGAAGGCTCCTAGACAAGAGTCACCTTGAAAAATAAAAGGAAAAGTGTAATCCTAGGATATTTAATGTTTCAAAGTGAAGCGCATGACAAGACAATCCACAAATGGATTTGCAGTGATATCATTCGTGATGGTACATTTTACCTTGTCGTGGCCGCCCCCAAATCCTCCGTTCAAAGTGAATTATAGGTAATTGGATTTGTACTTTCCCACTCTGCACACATATTTCTTTTACATCAAGCGAGATAGATTCTGAGAATTATTTAGAGGGGACTCTTTACATTGAATAATGCAGGTGAATTGAATTGAAATGCAATGCAACAACAGTAGGACATGAAGGTGTCTGTAAAGTAGAAGGAAACAAAAAAATACCCAAGACAGCAGTGAAGAAATAAGTCATCATCATGAGCCCGGTAGAAAGACGTTAGCAGGGCGATTTGCCATACACAAAGCTATTAGGGATGCGCAGACAATGGACTTACACCTTTCTGACTGGCACACAAACAAATTGAAGTGTCAATACTTGTGCTTCAAAAATAAATCATGAAAGACAAAAGTAAGAGGAAAAAGAAGGTAAAAAAGAACAAGAAAAGTGCAGGAGAAAGTATAAGTAATCAGAACTTGGATTAAGAAGGGAAAATTGCAAAATTTTGTTTCTGTATCTATTAATAAGAAAGCAGCAAGGAAATAAGTACTTCTTTGATCACCTACCAGTTCCATTATAGGATTATATTCTGCTAAATAGGATTCTGTTAGTTTAAAGATAAAGTTGAGTTCTGGTCATGCGATTCCATTGTGAATAAAACTGTCTCAAAGCAATTGGAAAAGGCTGACCATGTTTACATAAGAATTGGTTTATACTGTGAGGTTTGGAATCATCAAAATTGTTTTTTCTTGCTGGAAAGCTCATGAACTGTATAAAACCGAAATGGTTATATGGGACTGGACACACATGTGGCATGAATGTTTGGGCCAAACACGTCATATTTCGGATATGAGGGTATTTGATCTTCAAACAATCCTCTTCAGGGGACAATCCTACTATGATGTTCTTTCAAACTGACATAAAAGAAAATGAGAAAGCTCACAGATTATTTTTTCACCTTTCTTAGAACTCGACCTTCTCTTTAATTTAAATTTAAAGAAAAGAGAGTGGGATATCGAGAAGGAATAGGATAAAAACTGACAAGAGACTAATATAAATTAGTTATAAATTCTGCAAATAATCTCTTGGCACTAGTAAATTGAATCCAGAATTAGCATCCAATAGGGCCCCCCCCCCCCTCAAAAAAAAAAGTGAGAGTGAGAGAGAGAGAAAAGAATAAGTTATGGATAAAGGCTGTTTGATACATGAAAAGGATTTAGAGGAATGTTTTTGATTTTTCAAACAGGCGTAGTAATTCCAAAAAGAGATAATAGGAAAATAGGGTTGTTCTTGGAGTGTCAATTTGGTTTGAAAATAGAAATAACATGTTTATTCCTTTATCTTATTTTATTTCAGACCCTTCCCATTCACTAAATTGTGAGTTTTATTCACACTCTATTCTTTCATTGTAAACCTAGGATGCTCTTTGACCCTTACACTGTCTTTAATGTATCAAATGTTGTAATGTTATAAAGAACCGTGATTTAAAAATTTGTCTTGGAAAATTGTATCTGTGTAGCATTTTTGAAAATGTATCTGCACACTAAAGGTTAGGTTACTGATGGTGAACAATAAATACTCCATTGCCTGTACCTGTTGCCAAGACCATGCTCAGCTGTATCACCATTTTTATAGTGAAATCCATTTTATTCTCAACTCCTAACCAATGTGGGATGATGTAGAAATAGAAGATGGGGGAAATGCTCACTATGTTGGAAAGGAGAAAGTAGTAGGGATGATTATAAAGTGCCTTGGGTACGAATGCACCAGCATCGATCATTCATGATATTTTGATGGATTTTCGTGAGAGGGAAACATAAGCGGATCATCGCTCTTAAGGGGGCGGAGCAAGAGACTGCTTAAAGAGAGAGAGAGCTTCAGATCTAGAGATGGATGGTTAGATATGGTGATCAAAATGCAAATAAAATGCATGAATGGTTTCATATTTCCGATCTGTATTAAGTAGAGATGAAGTTTGTCCGTCACTCATGAGAAGGTAGTAAAATATAATAGATACATCAAATATTAATCAATGGATGCGCACATAGAAAGGTTTTAATTTGTGAGGAAAACATTTTCTCAGCCAAATGTGATTTGTTTACGAGTCTGGAAAATTAAGCTTTCATGTGTTGGTTTTATTTCAGTTAAGTTTTTAGGGGGATAGGGAATAACTGTCCTAGCATACCTTTCAGCCCTTCACCTAATAACAAACAGACAAAGTAGTTTGTTTTGTTGTACCTTTCAATTGGAAAATGTTTTATAGAGAATTACGAACATTGTAGGGATCAAAAGCAATCCATTCCCATGTCAAATTTCTTGCAATTTGTAAACAGCATATACCGGTAAAGATCATCAAAATACTTAACTTTATACATTGAAGAGAGGAAGAGTAAAGACATAAGTGTAATTAATTGCAAAGGTATTCTATTGAGTATGACATGTTAAAAGTTTGAAGAGATTTATTTCATTTTTTTGTGTAAACATCGGTGGATTAATATTCTAACCCCTTCAATGTAAGTGGAGCACTTTGGGTAAAGAACTAGCTCACATTTTTTTTTTCTCTCTTGGAGAATAAATTGAGCTCAAAGCAAGAAAAAAAAAACTCCTGGATTTCAGGGAAATTCATTGAACGGCTGCATTGCCTCAGTGTATTGTCAGTATGAGATTGTTCTTCATCTATAAAAAGTTTAGAAAAATGATGCTGTCAGCAGTACTTCATGAGTGTCAGACGTCCCATGCCCCTCCCCACCACCACCCCCCCCCCCCAACAGCAAAGGGTGATAGATTATAAAACTGTATATCATATAATAATCATTAATAATTATTCATAACGCTGTACTTCTCAATATTCTCTGAAAGACTAAACATTCTTGTTTTGTTTTTCTATTGATTTGTTTGTTTGTTTTTTTTCTTATTGATGGAGGGGGGGGGGCTCACTCTGCCACTCGGAAGGAACGTGCGGGTAATCAGGAAATGGAAATAAAGAAGAGGAGAGTAGATGGTTGACAAAAGGCATGCCGCGTGGTAACAATTTGAAAATAGATTGAATATGCTAAGCTCGGATTTGGAAATGGGGTATAGCGAGATATCGGTCGGTCATTAAAGTCCAGTGTAGCTGTATTTTTTAGGGTTCGTTTTGTCGATAGGAAAACAACTGCCAGATACATCATTCTAAAGGTTGCCAGATTCACAACAGGATGGAATACATTCATTAAGATGGGAATAGATGGAGATGGGGCATTCGATGAAGAAGATCTTATCTTTTTGTCTTTCTTTCCTTTTTTTTTTTAGAGAGAGGGGTGGGTTCAGAGATTGTGCATGGACATAAATCCAGCATGGAAAAGGCAATGATCATCAAAATTCATCACTTTTTAGGCTAATGTATAGCAGAATCGTGCTTGGCATCTGTCATGTAAAAAAGAAAAGAAGGACTGGGGTGATCATGGGGGAAGAGAGAGAAAGAGAGGGAGGGCATGATAAAATCGAATAGCTACCTAGGAATCGTGCAATAAAATGTATTACAATATACAAGGAACAAAGCATCCATCCCTTTTGTGTAAGCATCTAGGAGTTCTCTGAAATTATATAAAAGACTAACAAAAAAAAAGACTTGAGTTGTGTCCGTCAAATACACTCTAGGATTTTTGTGTTGAAATACAGAAATATACTCAAGAATGATTCATCATTCAAATGTGTGACAATATTGTTCTTTGTAGGGCTGTGCCAAAATCATTACCATTAAAGAATTTAGGTAAAGATTGATTGGATTATCATCATAGAACACAGTCATTGATAGTATTTTCAAAGCACTTGTGTTCCTTAAAGAGGTATAAAAATGATTTTCAATGGGTAATTTGTTTAATTTTTATTAGGATCCTCCCAGCCCCACTCTTGCTTTCCCTTTTCTAGGATATTATGTGCCATTGTTTATTGCTATCTTTCTCGTTTTCAATATGCTGCGTCATTCTATCCAATGTTGAAATGATAACCATGATAATTATTCAATTTGAAGGTCCTTGTTTCAATGGATTTATTAATATAAACTAAACATGTGGCAGTATATTTCAGTTATGAACAACGACTGGTTGATGTGTGGTATAAATTTGAAAGAAACTGAAACATTTGCATCCATAAAAAAATCTTTGAAATTGATTTAGTACTTTCAGCAACAGACAGATCCACCCCCCCCCCTTAATCATCACTGGATTAAATGGAATCGAAGTAATGAGGGTTAGTCATATGGTTGGTTAAGTCTCCATTAAACTCGCGATTGCATCACATGCCTAATGATGGAGTCGAGTGCAGGGACTTCATCAGAAATGCATTATTGATGAATGGTTTCATATTAATTAGTCAGTAGTCGAAATCTCCCCATTTCCACCTCTTGCCTATACCATTCGACGTAGCATTACATGAAGTGTTCTATATAGTGAGACGGGGCTCCTACATATTGTTTGCTCAAGTAATAATTGCTCCGGTCTTTATTTCATCAAATGTTGCAATTATATATCGGATTTCATTGAGCTAAAAAATATATTTAAAAAAAACAAGGATAAACAGTCCGGAGACCGATATTTGTCTTGTGTACGAATTAAAATTGTATACATATACAAGTCAAGATCACATAGTAAATAATGAATAAAAATAATTATAGTAAAATAAATAGCTATAACGTGTGACAATACATTAAAGGAGAATGATACCCCGGGGAAAAATCAACTAAAAAAAAATAGGGAAAAAAATGGGTTAGGGTTAGGTAGGATTAGGGGTAGGTATGGTTAGGGTTAGGGTTTGGGTTAATGTTTAGGTTTTTTGGTCAAGAGTTGAATGTGTCATACAACCACACGGAGACAGCTGGAAAGAAGAAAATTCTAATTAATAACCATTGTTAAATCTCTGACATCATGTTAAGCCAAGAGTTTTCGTTTCATTTGATTTACTTAAAGCAAATGATTACAATACACTTTCATGGAATGATATCTTACATAAGAATAAAAATCACTGGTTGGTAGGGTTACATGTCGTTTTTCCGAAGGTTCATAATTCCGAAGGTTTATAATTCTGAAGGTTCATTTTTCTGAAGGTACTTTTACTCTGACGGTTAGTGATTCCAAAAATGAAATAAGGTTCATAGTTCCGAAGGTTCGTTATTCCGAAAAGTAGGGCTCTATTGCATTTTCGGAATTACGAACCTTCAGAAAAAACGAGTATCCCCTCCCCTGTTGGTAGAAGGGACCAGGGGCCTGTAACATTAAAAATACAGTCAATCTTACGATTGATTTTAATCGTAAGTCTATGGCAAACCATGTACTAAAGAGTTAAAATTGATCGTAAGATTGATTGTATCTCATTATGTTACAGGCCCCTGATAATATAACTTATGTGTCAAGCCTAATGTCTCATAGCAAAAATAATATGTTCTGGTAATTAAATAAGAAGAAAGATCATTACGTATCATGATTAATTTTTGGGTTGGGGAGGGGGAGGGGGTGTAAGGGAAAATAATGATCTTTTTCCTTATTTTCTTGTAGCACCTTGTACCGGCTCAGACAGGTGGGGGTTATTAAGGTTTAATGTCATATATCCTGGCCTGTTCAATTATTCCTAATGAATTGCTACCCACCCCTCCGTCAATGATATATCGCGGGGGAAGTTTTGTCGGCTTTATTGTAGTCTCATGATTTATAGAGGGGGGTAATGGGAACAGGGCAAGTGATTATGTCTTAGGGTACGAGCTCAGATTGGAACTCTATTCACACTCGCCTTATCTTATCTGGTATCGATTTACGATTGGAATTTTCTTGTTCTGTATTGGTGTGATATATGTCCCTCCCGGTCCAATGAAATACATTCCCTGTCAAATATGATCCTTATTGCACACCATAACCTTGAGTTTATTAGTGGCATTATTAGCCAGGATTTCTGACAAAAATGAGACTTTCCGTGAGACTTTCCATAAGACTTTGCGTAATTTGTTTCATTTCTTTTCTTGAATCGTTAAAAGTGTATGATAAATGTCATATCGAAATAGGGCTAACTCTGCCAAATTTCCATGACTGTTTTCGTTTCAATCATATTTCCAACTGTGAAAGGATTTTATGCTATGTCGATACTGTTGATATTGACTCTCAAATTAGTGTATCGTCCTATTAAATATTATTTTATCAACCAATTTCAATTGATGATGTTATGATTTTTATTTTATAAAGATGGATTTTTCTATTGTTAGAATTTTCATTTTATGTCATATAGATACGTTGTATTAAATGCAATTTTGTATTGTCTAACATCCTTTCCATATAATGACCTTCGGTATATGTTAATCCGGGAGCTGTTGGCTCTCACTGTTTTTGTTTGTTAGTGTTTCAAGTTTAATACAGATTTCATTTTACGGGTCCGAGTAATCATATTTCAGGAAAATATTGCAAGTTTTCACACATTATCTACATAATTTAGATTACTGACTTTAGGGTGTGACTGATTGTGGAGCAGTTAGTGCCCTTTTAATGTTGGAAAGGTTAAGTAGTAGACCGACAGTATATATACAATGTCGTTTATTTAAAAAATCGTAATTTTGGTAATATTGTACCTTATTCTACTTGACCTTTCTAATATTGTGTATAAATGAGATACGCGCAAAATATATGGTATATATATTACCTGCTTTTACGTCATTGCACACTTGCCATTTAACGGCAATGCTAAAACGTTATCGGTCCTGCACAACTGCCTACGCATATATAGGCAGAAAAGAATAATTATTATATACATGTATATTTGATCATTTATTCTAATTCTTTCATATTGAATAAAGTGTGTGAATAAAATGAATAATGCTTAAACGTTGAAAATTGTCTGAGACTGAGTGTTTATTATCTGCTGGCTTTTATATTTGCTCTGTTGCATAAACACCTGTCTCCCTGTAAAGCATGTTTGCGGAGGCAGGTTCGATATTTTGACACGGGATGCAGACGAAGTTGGAAGTTATTTCCTACGGTTAAATATACAGCAAATAGAAAAAAACGTTGTGTATCATTACGTTTAAATCCATCACACGTTTTATCGAATTATGTTATATCATGAGGTTTTGAAATTATCAAATTCGATCGAAATGGTATTAAATCTTGCTGAAAAATCATAAGCAATGAAAAACACTGAACATAAATTGGGGTGTATGGGACAGCACTAACAAGTCATGTGCCATCAAATTTTGGCCAAAGTTCGTTTGTATACGATATACTACAAAAATAATCTTTCACACAAGTATAAAACAAATCTCACAAATTATCAGTTTCCCCTTTTCCAGTATAGGCCTGCCGGTCCTACTAAAAAAGCAGCCAAGAACGGCCAATAGCCGCCTTAAATATTGCTAAGGCAATTCTAAATATTTTGGTACGAAAACAAGAAATCAATTATTTTGGGGCCTAAAAAATTTAATCAGCTATAGAATACAAAAAATTAAAATAGATGATCGATAAGGTTGTTGGCGGTTTTTAGTAGATCGGACTCTTGGCGGCTGTTGGCGGCTTTTGGTAAATCAATCGCCCTGTCTTGACATCCTCTTGGCTGCTGTTGGCGGCTTTTTAGTAGGACTCTAGGCCTACTCCATAATCTCTTTAATTATCGATGAATTCGACGGAGGATGCCTGACACGCACTTTGGTGTGCAGTGATGCAGACGCTATGCATCTCACGTGCATGCAATGATGTCTACTCATGTGACTAACATCGTCTCTCAATGATTTTTACCATTAACATTTTTATTGAATATTACTTGACTATGAATGTTTTGAGGAGTGGGAGGGGGAGCCTGTTGAAGCGAGAGTGTAAGACGTGCTCTGCAGGAATGCGCTCCTTAAAGGTACGTGTTGAAATCACTCTTTTCTGTATGAAAATGTGAGTAATTTATGCCTAAGTATGCTGAAAAAAGCTCCAAGCAAAATAACTATTGTTTATGGTGTTCATAAGAAAGTCTTTTCATATTCGTTTGCCAAGGCACATAGGAAATCCCCCCCCCCCCCCAACAATCAAACAAGCATACAAAATATGACCCGAATTATTATACAAATTTCGATTACAAAGTTCATTTTCAAACTTTCCATTTTGTGGTGTAGTTTGTATTATTGTATAGTTGTTTTTGTTAGTAAACGAAGAAGCTTGACTGGGGAGGAATTTTTAATTTGTAAACAAATCTTTCGGCATATTACTCCCAGTGTTAAAGATCGTATGCTCAATCTGTAATGAAAAAGACAAGTCAGCAAAAATTGGAACCAGCGGGATTCGAACCTGTCATCTACTGCTTGCCGGGCAGCGACTTAACCACCAGGCTATTCTGGTTCACGGCCAAGTCACGATGAACTAGAATCAAATACCCAAGATCCTCTTCTTTCTGACTCATTAATATTCAAACGGTCCGCCGTAGACAATGGTTAGTAAACGAAGAAGCTTGACTGGGGAGGAATTTTTAATTTGTAAACAAATCTTTCGGCATATTACTTCCAGTGTTTGTTGTTTTGCGCCGTGATCATACATCACGTAAAATGTAGTTTGTATTTTTTTTCAGAAACAGAGTGATTCAAAAGCAGACTTCAGTCCAAAAATTATTGAAAGCAGAATATCAGTAAAGACAACATAGGAGCAACTTGAGGTACACAGCCTCCTTTCACCGAATATCATACCTCATCATGCATTCGTTGCCTTATAGTATAAAGGACATTTTTGGCACGGTGTTGGGAAAGGGAAGAAAGGTTTGACAGAAAACGGAAGAAAAAATCACAAGCAAAACTTGGCTTGCAGGCAACACGACGATCAAAAACTATAAATATCATAAGCAAATCGACTGCGTGTATGAAGTAGACGGGAGACTATATAGCCGAAAAGCCACTGAATAATAGACAACTAGGCGATAAAAGATTAGCATGATAAACTAAGAGTATAAAGAATTGTAATATTCAAGGAACTATTAAAAATGAATTGCAATAAATAGATCATGATGTAGATACTACTCATTTTTTATTTCTGATTTGCAACTATAATGACCTAAATGACCAGGAAATCTGACTAACTTACATTAATTTTGCCCAACATAGCATCCATTAGGTGATATAAAGATGTAAAATAAAAGAGACAAAATGATCGGAATAAACGGCTCTCATTGGCCAGTACTGAGAGGCCAGCTTCGATGCGTTACACATTATTATATACATGTATATAGAAACGGTTCGCTATCTCTGATGTTATCAATGGTATTAATGAACCGAGACATACATGGATCAATTTTCTTCCAAGATGTTCATGTCCGAATTGTCCACATAGCTTTAGGACAGTGTGTTTATTTTCCTTTTATTAATGATGCACATGTGTTGCCCTTGTGGTGTCTTTCATGCACGTTAGGTTCGTGTTTTAGTTTTTCTCTGTTATTGTCCCTTAGGTTATTTTTGTTTTTTCACACTGTGCGGATGAAAAATTATACCACTGCCGCTGGGCTTCATAAAATTCATACGACAGAATGAAGTATGAAAACAAGACGGGAATATCGTATTGGGGGTGTACCTTTCACTTTCGATCAATTTATTCATATTTCGCTCTAGTTTTTATTAACAAATCATTTGACAACAATGGGAGCTCAATTTTCAGTTCAGTTGCAGGATATTAATGAATGCTGATATTGATACGGCAGGACGCCCAATTTTGATTATAAAATTTTGAGAACAAACTTCACAAATTGTATGATTTTTGTAATACCTCGTAGAATTGAAAAGCGAGCAAGGGGCAATAAATTCATGCTGAAAAATGTTCATATATTACTGTATATTAAATGGATAAAAAACAATTATGGTTTCAAAAAGGGGGTTTATGTATATATATTTGGATGTTAGTTCATTTATAATCTACACTTCTTCCAGGTAGTCCATTAATCAATACAAAATCTATGCAACTGATGTTTCTGTATTGAAACAAAACGAAAATGGGATTAAATGCATTTTTACTTTTTAACGAGCAATTCTGCTCGATGATGTGAGAAGTTGTCACATCATCAAGCAGAATTGCTTGTTTAAAATGTTGAGAATCGAAGATTGGCATGAGGTCGTTCCCCGAAAAGACCTTAGAAAGGAGCGATGTGTCGGTGCATAAGAGATGCGTTATGCGCTCTTACCTTTCGGCTTTTAGTCTGGCAGCTATAATATTATTATAGTGAAGCCATATTGGAGGTACATATACTGGGTACGTGAATTAACATGTCATATAATTACGATCTATAAAGAGACTGTTTCATTGTACCAAAATGAATTTGTATACATTACCGAAGCGGTCTATTGTACAACAACTGTTATAAACTCACTGAAATCAGTGCATTTGATTGGCTGTGAGTAAATTTATTCTAGAATTTTGGCAGTTGTTATTGATAACAAGTTTTATGAAACAGAGACCTGATCAAGATCCAATGTTTTGGTGCATAATAGATGCGTCATATACTCTTACCTATCTGCTCTTTGTCCCACATGCATGCAGCCATGTTGGTTGGTTGGAGGTAGGGGGAGTGTGAATTAACATGTCAGGAAGTCAGAGATGAGGAAGATCACGGTGCGACGAGTGAGTCGAGAGATCAATGACTTCCATTAACCCCTCCCCAACGTCACTTTCAAGGTCTTTCTTTCTCTCTGTGCTGTGTTTCTCAATTTGTATCTTGGCCCAGTATCTGCTTATGTCTCTTCTCTCCCTTTCTGCCTATCTCTCCCTCTCTCTCTCTCTCTGCCTATTTCTCTCTCTCTCTCTCTCTCTCTCTCTCTCCCTCTATCTCTCCCTCTCCCTTATCTACCTTTTCCCAGTTTATTCTTTCCACGTTTCTCTCTCGGTCCTTATCTCCCCCTCCCTCTCTCTGCCTCTCTCTCTCTCTCTCTCTCCCTCTGCCTTATTTTCCTTCTCCCAGTTTATTCTCCATTTTCTTTCCACATTTTTCTCTCAGTCCTTATCTCTCCCCTCATCTTACTCTCGTGCTCTCTCTTATCTCACTCATAATGATTGAAGGTCTCTGATACTGATGAGTCTACCCTGGGAAAAGAATACATAACATTATAATATTATGTCATTACATATATTATATCTCTTCCTCTCTCTTTCTTTCTCCCGTTTTCTCTCTTTTATCTACCCTCTCTCCTGTCTTTATTACCTAATCTCTGTCCATTCTACGTATTACTCTGCCCTTTCTCTCCCCTCCCCCTTCCCCATCAATGTAAAGTTTATTTATCTCTGTGTTGTGCTATCTCTTTTGTTTTCTACACCCATTCATCTCCATTGAAAGCATTGTAATGAAAATCGTTATTAGTCATATTTTACTACATAAATGCTGATTAATTGATGTCAATTCTATATGTGCACAGAAAATGTTTAGTCAGCCAGAGATTTACAAATTTAATTATAAATTAGGACATAAATACAACCATTATCGAACGAGGCAGCTACAGGACAGAATACATTTCCCCAATAATCCCTAAGCTTTGCAAGACCCCCTTTACTAATGTTTTAATGGTATACCATTCCCGAAATAAAACCTTTTAAAGCGAGAACAAGTATAGAGGATCAATCCTAAGTGTTCGTTCAGTGCAACTCAAACGGCGTCAGGGCACGTATTTAGCTTCTTCCACTTTGAACTGCATATCTCGATCAATACCCAACATTCTATTCTTGTCATGATCAGTCATTCTATCAAACAGAATCCAAACTTCCATGGCAGTCATTCAACCCCTGTTATGTTTGAAGATCGTATATACAACCTGTTTGCAGTTTCATTAAGGCCAAATAATGACCCGAGATTCAATATGCGATGAGAATGATAATGATGTTTTTATCTTAATTGTCCCGGAGCAATAACCACTTTATACCCCAGTCACACCGCCAAACCCATCCCACACCGACTCCGAACCGATCGATTCCTGGCCATTGGTGGCAATGTAATATTTTGTTCGGTGTGTTATCGGTCTGGCGTCGGCCTTGTTGGTGTGACTGTCGTATTAAGAAGGTTCAAAATGTCATATATACAACAATACATCTGATAAATTGTATCATTATGGCCGTCATATTTCTCCTCGTTAAACCATATCACTCAACCACGAGAGAGTATACTTTGAGATTGAAATTCAGATTAATACAATCTGAGCTTTGAATTGAGATTACCTTTACATGAAATTTTTTTAAAGTAAGTCTTTTTATTCCCACTGTCATTCCGTGTACATCTTCTTGATGTGTATTTATATATTTCTATCTCAAAGAAGAGACTGTGAATAGCAACTAATTGATACTGATAATAGTATGACATAATGCTTGATATAGCAAACAAATTCGTATAGATATTACATCACGTTCATCGCAAAGAAAATAATATTATACAGATGCGGAAACGCCTATACATGCAGTTAGGGATGATTATGGATTAAATGGCGACAGCAATATCAATTCTTATTTGAGTACGTTCAGAGTCTACCAGTACAAGCTGTAAAATCAATATTGTGTTGGATGCCCAAAACCAATCCTGCATGTGATATACGATCATCGCCATGGTCTTCTAAATTTTAACAGTGGTGAATATGTGGATAGAATAGCATGTTTTGGCTGTAAGCAAAGTCATTGGTTAGGCCCGTTGAACACGAGGCGTAATTTCGCTGACGTAAGTCTGCGTCAGCTACTGCCGCATGCATGGCGCAGTCTTTGACGCGCTTCGTGAGAGCTATATCGTACAAAAATATGAATGCAAAATGAACAGTAAAAACATCGCGTTTAATCATGATCATTGATGCATGCATTAGCCCCGCTCACACGAGACATAATCTGCTGACGCTAGGAGCCCGTCAATAAATCTTACGGTCTTTTGCACGTCAGTAAAGAATGATATCATTTAAAAAGTGATTGCAAAATAAAAAGTGCAAACATTACTTTTGATAAATGGCGTATTAGATAATTGCCTTCACTGGCTTAATTAGCACATGTAATAATGCAATCGAAATGAAACTTTAAACTTCCCTCAAAGGTTTGATTAGCGCAAGTGATAAAATAAAAACGCTCTATACGCATTCCCGGATTGATTCGAATCTCTTGCTAATTATTCATCTTCAAACATATAAAATCAATTTTAAAAACATGTTCTCTTTCATAAAAGAAAAGGGATATTGTTCTATAATAATAACTGAAATCTTGTGATTACATGAATTTCCTCATAGATTCGACACATTTTCCTTGCAGAGTTGACTTATAAAAGAAAATAATACTCTCCTATGTGTTAAAATAGTTAAATCTACTGGTATAGTTCATAAAAGTAACTAAAAATATACAGAAATCAATCATAACATTATTGATAAATCCGGGTATATGAGCTTGTATTACATGAATTTATGACTGCTACAGTAATTCGATCACTAAGAATCCCCCCTTGCAGTCTGGTTGTCATTACTTATCTCAAATGCGCGCATAAAAATCTGATACCACTAAAAACCTATGTTTTGACATGTCCGGTGCTGAACGAATATTTTGTTATCACAAAAGGGGAATTAATGCAAGTCAATTCTTGTGATGCAGACACAATTCTTAATAACCCAATTTGGATGGTTGATTTACATCGAAATGACGACATCATGACATCAAATGGATGTTGTAATGGATTTTCTAATTCCTCGAAAACTGTGGAACTAAAGAAAAATGCATTCTAAAGAGAACAGCAATATGCAAAGGTGCCTGCATAAAGCTATTCTTCAATATCATCTTTCAGACAAGGAAAATTCACTTCCTTTCTACTATTTGAATATTTACAATTTTACTTTTTATTTTAAGTGAAAAAATATTTATGAGTTCTCTACTTTGCTTTAAAAGTGAAATATCAGAAAGAAAAATGACACTCACTCCCGAAATTTCACAAGATGGATTAATCTTTGGGGGGATGGAAGTTAAGTGGGATCTCGGAAAGGGATGCATAATATGATCAATCCTTATTGTGTGAGGTTTTATATTTCTTCCAAGCAAAATTTGTTGGATTAAGGAAAGACAGCGCGAATTCTTTTAAAATAACAATTATTATACTTTACTTTGCTTTCTGCGTTCAGTTTATTTTCACCAAGCTCATCCAGATGTCTTTCTCTTTTCTATCTTCTTCGTCATTCTAAGCTTTTCCTTCTTATTGGTTCGACTTATTTGCCTAACTCAATTTTCTCTCTGTTTCATATTTGCCATTTATTTCATTTTCATCCTTTTCTATCTCTTCTTTGTTGTGATATACAAATCTCCTCACTCCTCCAATCATATCACTCTCATTATTATTCTTTCAGTGAATTATATGCTCCCACGTGATAGACCAACATCTACATGTATATAAATAGAGCGTTATGTTATGATACATCAATATCACATTAATCCATTAAAAAGAAAGGTGGATTTCAAAACTTAACTTCTCAAGTTTCCAGTCGGTCAATTATTACAATTCACATGTCTTAAGACATTCGGGTCTTCCCGCCGTTGATTGAGAATGAATAATACCTGCATAATAATATAATTTTACACTACATTAAAAAAATATCTTTCTGTAACTTTCATCTATTTTCTTCTTACACATACTAATAGGTCATAACCACAGTCACACCTCATTATTTTGTTTGTGTGATGGATGACTCATTCGGGAATGTGTTGATAATGAGTTCCCGCCAACCTCTGTATATAGGCCTAATTGGTTCTCGGAGATTTTCGCTGCCTATGGTTCTTGGATAGTATACGTAGATGTGCAATTAACTTGTTTTCGTCGAGCAATTATAAACAGTAAATCATGCAGTATATATACTAACAATCAACATGCAGGTTTTAAAAGCCGAGCTTCATTTAAGGAAATAAGCAAGATAATTGGGTCTTAAAGTCACCCATTTGGGGCAAACGGTTGATGTGGTATGGACAATCAAATATCATCTTCTCTGCGTAGCATATAAATACATGTCATGTATAACGCAACCCATAACTATAATAACAGAGATTATGGATGAAAAAAAAATCACTGTTATGATAGTTATGGGTTGCGTTATGTTTATATGGTACATGATTGTTTGGATTCAATTAAATACATTAAAAAATTATAATAACTGTGAACCCCTGTCCACCCCCCCCCCCCCCCACACACACACAAAATGATAAGTCTTTACTCATGCTTAGTTTGAATTGTTTATGCGCGCCCCTATATTATAGCTACCAGTCTTCTTTAAACGTAAGGACACACAGAAGACAGAAGACATTACAACAATCGGAATGATTATTTTTAAAGGGATATGGATAACGATCGTATTAGATGATTTAAAAAGGAGAGTACGGGATGTTGTCATGGTTACAGCAAGGCTTGCCTAGTACCTCCTTGGATACAGCAGTCTCATAATTTATTTGCTTTTAATGTCCATTGATGGGAAAATGAGTAATCGGGATTGTACACTGACAGGTACCGAGTATTCTTCTTCCTGTTCCTTTCTCCATTTTATATCCGCTCTCTCTAATCATGAAGATTAAGTGATTTGGTAACTTTGTGGAGGCTTGATAAAATCTGAGCTGTCTGGCCTTACATGCTATCAGTGTAGGTAATATGGTGTAAAAACGAAGCCCATGGGGGAAAAAACTTCAAAATCATCATGGGCTTCACAAAAGTAAACATATGCAAGTGACCGGAAATGTCAGACTCATTTCCCCCCATTGACTGAGTGTTAGATTAAAGCGTATTGCCATACGCTTTCGTAAATGGTAGGTGTTCACTCATAGGTATCTTAATAATAGCATTCTATATTTGAAAACCTTTCTATGCCTGGCTATTTATTTATCCTACTGAACATCATTATACAAGATATTCAGCAATTTATTAAATCAAGCTGAGCCACAAAGTTACCGAATCCCTTTAACCATTTCGGATCTCTCTGAGATTCTCCATTTTCCGTTCCAAGAACGTGTCTCTGTCACTTTTCTCGCTTTCTCTCTCTCTCTCTCTCTCTCTCTCTCTCCTTCTCTTGCTCTTTTATCGTTCTAACTTTATCATATTTTACGAGATTCTTCTCTCAGACAATCATGATGACATAACTGTTTCATGATATTTCATCTCCCCATTCCTCCCCCTCCCTTCTCTCTCTATCATCTTCTCTAGGTTCCTCTCTCACTCTCTCTCTCCTGCTCTATATCTCTCCCTCTTTTCCCCTCCCTCTCTCTCTTACATCTCCATATCTCTCTGTCTGTCTGTCTCTCTGTCTTTCTCGCTCTATATCTCCCCCTCCTTCCCCTATCTCTCTTACATCTCCATATCTCTCTCTCTCTCTCTTTCTAGCTTTCTCTCGCCCTTTCTCTGTCTCTCTCTCTCTCTCTTTCTCTCCCTCTCCCTCTCTTTCTCTCCCTCTCTCTCTTTCACTGTTTCTCTCTCCCTCCTCCCTCCTCCCCTTCCTCTCCCTCCATCTCTCCCAAACCCCTCTCTCCCTTTCTCTCCCTCATACTCTCAATTCCTAAATCCAGTATACCCAAGGAGTTAACACAGAACTCCTTGGTATACCTGGGGGCATTTCATGAAAGGACTTGTCAGATATTTTATCCGACAAATTTGCTCTCAGCCAATCAGATGCAAGGATTTCAGTAGCTTATAACAGGTGTCGGATAAAATATCCGACAACTTCCTTTCATGAAACGCTCCCCTGGTGACATCATCAGAGCGGATATGGATCACGTTGATGGGGAGCAATGAGTCCGTTATTGACTGCAATGCCCTGCAATAAAGCGTCAACTTGATACGATATAGACAATAACCCGAATCATGAGAGCAATATCGAGGACGTTATTACGGGCCGACGTAAATACATCCGCTATAATTTGCTGCGAAAAAAAAACAGTTGATGTGTAATCTCATGCAGTCGAAAATGAACTTGGGAAAGATCATGGATATACTATATCCATATACTATATATATCCATGGAAAGATCAAGCCGTATACAGGCCTTCTCCTTGCGAACGACAGCTAACAGCAGCGGATCCATGCAGGAGTCGAACATTTACCTTTTGCATTTTCACATAAAAAGTGAACATAATTCTCTCCCTCCCCCCCCCCCCCCCCCCCCCCCCCAATGTAAAATAATCCGGGATTCGCCAAGGATAATGTTACTTTTTTGTTCTTTCTATATAAGCATGATTAGCACAATAATTTCACCGTCTCTTTTGCCCCAAATATAAATCTTCTCATCATCGTCTCGTTCTCTCTCTCCCCCTCTCTCCTCTCCCCCCCCCCTCTCCTTCTCTCCCTCTCTTTCTCTCCCTCTCCTTTTCTTCCTTTTCGCTTTCTCTCCTTTATTCCCTCCTCCTCTCTACCTTCCCCAAATATGTCTTTTTATAGTAGTTTATGATCTTGTTCCATGTGCAAACATCTATACTGTCGTACCGTGACAGTTTAATTTCCGATTCCATTCCTTCGTCATCTATATTTGTCATGGGAAGTTTATTTTGTACCTCTTTCCCCGACAATTTGACATTAATATTGTCTTGATTGTACCATCGCCACGGCCGCGTCAACATCATCAAATTATCTCGCAGCGACCTTTCAGGTTGAAAATGATACCAGCGTAATGAGAAGGACAAACCTTCCTTGCTCTCATCAGCGTGCGTGCTATATGCCCGACATCATTGCTAAATTCAACAAAATTTGCCATTGTTCGTTCACTTCAGTCGACAAGAATAGACTTGGAAAGCAACCGTGACTCTCAGTGTGTGAACAAAAACATGTTCCATGTTTCTGTGGACAGGATTTAAATAAACAAACAAAACACACTGTCACACACACACACACACACACTCTTGTGATAGCCGATTATTCATTTTTCTTTTAAACAGAACAGCCATTCAATAATTTTGACTGGAATTGAAATTACATTTAAAGTGAAAGTCCGCCCTAATATCAACTTAATTTCAAATGAAGCAGACAATTATAGAAACATACCAGTGAAAGTTTGAGCAAAATCCAATAAGAAATAAGAAAGTTATGACTTTTTGAAGTCGTAATCTATCAAACACAATTTTTCTCTCTATATTTTTTCTAAATCATACCATGCACCCTAGATATAATCACTTCACTTATGCTTTTATGCAAAACCTGTATGATACAAAATCCATTCCCTCATCAAAAACAAAGAAAATGACAATTTATGATTTTTTGTGTACGGAGCAAAGTTGGGAGAGGAGCTCGCAAGATACGTCACGGAGTTGCCAATTTGTGTTTGATTAATTACAAATTCAAATATTCATAACTTTCTTATTTCTTGTCGGATTTTACTGAACTTTCATTGATCTGTTTCTTAAATTTGTCTGCTTCTTTTAAAAATAACGTAATATCAGGGTGGACTGTCCCTTTAATGTTGTAGATTCAAACGAATTGCGAAATCCGAGTGATTTTAATATTTTCTTATGCACTTTAAATATATTCTCGTAAGTGTCCCTTGTACGCTCTTTCTATTCACAGTTGAATAGATTTTTGAAAGTGTATTCATATTGCCCAAATCAATTTCAAACATTAAGCATTTGACTTCACATTCTCTTATTACATATATTATAAAACTTAATTCAGAATCTGATAATGCCAAGAAGATGACAAAAATTATACTGTATTCATGATATATGTTTATCGGTTTTTCATAATAAATCAACAAAAATGAACTTAGAACAAGCTATAATAAAATGGAATGAATTAATGATACTGTGCGATCGAACCGACTCGAGTATGTCATCAAAATTGTTATTTATTTAGCGTTGTTTGTGAAAGGTTACCAATCCAAATTGATGATAGTTTCAATGACGAATAAATAAATTCTTTTAACAGTAGTGCTGTCAGGATTACACAACATGCGTCATTTGCGAGTAATCATGACTTCTACGGCGAGATCTAATTACCGTGTAAACACAAACTGCTCGAGGCGTGCAATGGTAATTGCGTGATGTCGCCCGGTTCACATACTGCACACTGGACATGCAAGCTGATCATGATTTCTCCTGCGAGATAACATGACCATGTTAACACAAACAGCTCGAGGCGTGTAAATGGTAATTACATGGTGTTGCTCGGTTCACATGATCGCGCGGGAGTAATTCATACCGTAATGTTTCTGCTCTCCGGGGCTTCGGTATGGAAAGAGGTGTATTGTTAACGGACGTATTGTTTTTATTTCTGTAGGGCCTTTATAAAGGACACTGAATGGTCATAAAGCAGACGCTTGTTTCCAATAAAAACATTTTGATATTTTTATTCCAATTACGCAATAGTCGGCGGCCAACAACCTCACATAATTGGGAGGAAGATCCAAGAAAAAAAAAACCCAGTGACATTTCAAGGCTTGGGAGTAGAAATGTATACCTTCTAACGTCAGGGGTAACAAATTATTCAACGATACCCGACTTTATGAAAATTAGGTATCTAAAGTCCATGTTTGCCTCCAACTCTACCGAAAAGCGTAAGATTTTTCTTCTAACTTTCAATATTTTGAATTAATGTGAGGGAGGAAGAGACATGTGTCATTTGAAACGAATAGGCCTTAATAATTATTATACCCTGTATAGGTTTCACATTTTAAGTAGATTAGAAATATTTTTCGTCTCTGAATAGTCTTGATTAAAACAGATTTAGGAGGGTATAATCATGCATATTTCATGATACACATACAAAAGAAATTCACTCTTAGGCAAGGGGTTAAAATATGGAAAGAGGGGGAAGTCCACTGCGAAATATGAAATCGCGACATGTCTCGCAGATTGAATGTCTACATCAACAGCAGAATAGGGAGTAATGTCTACCTTGCCTAGCGTTACCATGACAACCTTAACAGGACAGATCACATCTGATTTCTGAAGTGGCTATATCCTGAAAAGCCTGTGTTATTGATTAACAAAACCCGATTGTTGATGTCAAAAGTTGGAGCATTGAGGGTAGGCATAACGATCAAGGTAAATATATAGGAGATATAAAAGAAAAAGAATATGTCATGTAGCTTGATTGTAAAGGGCCCTCGATCGAGACATTTTACATGAAACACGCTTGGTGGTTTAACGTTAAGAATAATTTTGATGATGACGATGATGATGATGATAATGACCCCACGTCCACTTTCGCCTTAACGTCGAATTTCTATTGTGAAATAAACCGCATTGTTAGGATTCGCCTTAAGTCGCAGATATGCTTATAATGATAATTACATTAACAATAATAATAGTAATGATAATGATGATGATGATAATAATAATAATAATAATAATAATTATTATTATTATTATTATAATAATTAGAACAATAATAATAATAAAAATAATAATCATAATAAATAATAATAATTATAATAACAATTATAATAATAATAATGATAACAATGATAATAATAATGAAAATGATAACAATAATAACAAAATAATAGTAATAATAATAATAATAATGATATTAATAATCACAAATATATTAATATTAACATTAACAATAATCATCAATATCATCATCATCATTATCCTAAAAATGATAGTAATAATAATGATGATGATAACAAAATAATAATTATTATTTATGATAATATCATTAATGATGATAATAAAATAACAATTATAATTATGATAATAAAATAACAGTTATAATTATAACAATAAGAAGAACAAGATGATGAAGAAAAATATTCATTTTTTAGAGTGTCTTATTCAGTTGACTGTTATCTTCATTAAAAAAATATCAGATTAAATCTATTTCTTACTGCTGAATATTTGAGATATTAAATACATATATTATTCAAAACATGAAAATTTACTACAGTTTCCTCCGTATCGTGACAAATTCAATGTTTTCTTTCATGTATTCCAATATCAAATCTTCCACTTTAAAATGTAATAATTATAATTTCGCTTAATCATACAGAACTCACAATCATGGCTGGTTAACTAAATACACACTGCCCCTGATCCCTTGCTCTTTATGTGTATCAATACACAGTCTTCATCAAACCGTAACATGATATTGGTCGCATTTGCACAACTCAAAGCATATATGGACATTTCACTGAATTCGAAATTGGGTCTTCGTTTGCAGACGATATCAGCGAGGGATGCATGGACAGACTTAGAACCATCAAGTCGATTCATTATGCCCACATCTGTTCCAGGGGCGAATTCAGGGTGATAAGAATCAGATGGGGGAGAGGGTGGTATTTCTTATTTATTTTTTGTTGCTGTTGTGAGTTTATATTCATGATTTGTTGTGTTGGGTGGTTTTTTTTTTACTATTGTTTCTTATTACTGTTATTATTGTTAACAGGGCCTCGTGGAAGACCCCCACTATTGGTGATAATGAGATTTCCAAAGTTCCACCATCAGTTCTCCAAGACTAACAGAAGGAAAAGCTAGATAGATAGATAGATATAGAGAGAGAGGGAGAGGTAGGCCCCCCCCCCCCCTCCATGGAATCGCCTATGTATTCTGTATTGTAATTCTTCTTTTTATCTTTTCCCTAAACTTCTCTTTTTAGCTCTTGCGCCCCCATAGTATGGTGAAAATTCCAGTTTGTGGGGGTGAAAGTTGATTCTCTCGGATGGTCAAACATTGAGAAAGAATTATGCCGCGGTGGAGTTCAGTCTTCTGAGAATACAACTGTACAAATAGAATTATGCAAAGAAACTTTCAGGATTGAATAAAAAACCAAATCCTCGACCGCGACAGACTTGAGTCTAAGATTGAAAAAGGGGGAAACATTGCATCACACCACATTTCAGTACATGTATAATAACTCAGTAATATATCGCTTAGAATGTTGCTACAGGACGACTTATTGGTACCCACTATTGGAACGAGGTCACCACTTCCTGCATGTCCTAGATCAATGTTTTGCATATGTATTTATATATTTGCAGTTTTATTTATACAGGGTAGCATTGTCACATTTTTGAAATCTGCTTTCCACAAGAGCCCTGCCAGCGTTCATTGTGTACATAAACGATAGACTGAAATAACAGAAAGGATAAAAACTAATCGACTGTAGAAATTAGTGATGGAAAAATCATTTGATTTACATACATACAAAATACGGGTTTGCAGACAAACGAAGAATAGTATATCAAAATTAAGAAAAAAGTCAAAAGTTTTTTGAAATACTCACAACAAAACCCAATAAAACAAAAACAAAAACCAATGCAAAAAAAGAAAGAAAGAAACGATTTAAACTTAAATTTACTGTTTAAAGCCGACATTAAAGATACAGTTGATATCTGGTCATGTGATTATAGAGAGAAGAAACTTTTTATTAACAATTTGGAAGGGTAGTGTACGTGTGCTTCAGAAACGGGTTTTAAGTTTAACATCAACTTTTTTACATGCTTGTTGTCAAGGAAGAACGCAAATGCTATAACCTTCTTTCTATTTTTGAAACCATAGGGTAAATAAGACGCGGTACAGGAAATTATTAGCAATCACACATACAAAGGCCTGTATACTAATCGCCGATTCGCAAATAATTCAATCATGTAGTCGTTTTCCCATTACGTTTCAACTTTGAAGTGAAGAGCTTTTAAAGCATAAAAACCCTTCGTTATATCTGGGTACACATAATCCCGACATCTATCACTGGATGACAGATAAGCGTGGGATTACTTTTTCTATTGTAGTGATATTAGATATAGGTAATTGAGACGGTCTCTCACACGCACTCAATATTCATATTCATCTTCTTTGGCAGATACGTGCGTAGGTAGATCCATAAAGTCCACCGCACACTATACGATCGGTCTACGCTCCAATTTTGAAAGAAAATGGTATATCATTAGATATAAACACTTAAACACATTAGATATGTTTGATTGAGGTTCAGAATAGTTACATAGATAGTCAAATCGAAAATACAGGCTATTACGAGCATTCTAGTCGGAGGAAAGGCCAAATCGGCTCGAATCGTAGTGACGAGAGAGCAGTCATGCGATTGTCTACGATTTGAAACTGATTTGGCCCTTCTCCCGGATATAAGGCTGACATCTCACCAAATTCCTATGTTGAGTATTCATATTATTGTTCAGAACCTGAATCAGCTATCTTTCACTGGTTAAACTGCCTATATTGAATGCTATTGCGATTTATTTCCAAAAATCGGATCGTAGTCGATCGTATAGTGTGCGGTGGGCTTAAGGGGTAGGGGGTTCAGGCCCCTTCATTCATTCATTAATTTATTCATTTATCTAATTATTTATCTAATTATTTATTTATTTATTTATTTGTTTAGATATTTATTTATTTGTTTCTTGATTGATTTATCTATTTATTCATTCATTTTTTTTAAATCTCTATTCATTCATTTATTTATTTATTTATTTATTTATTCATTCATTCATGTATTTATTTATTTATTTATTTCATTTATTTATTTTTTTATTTATTCAGTTATCTATTTATTCATCTATTTATCCATCTATTTATCTCCTTTCTGTTTTTTTGCTTGGTTGCTTGGTTGCTTGCTTGTCAGAGAGTTTTGGGTGTAAATCCAATAAACCCACAAATCTGACGACTTTTTTTTTCTAGTTAATTTTGTTCCTGGTGGAAATGGTACCCCACTCCCTCCTTTTTTTAAAACAATATCCTGGATCGGCCCCTGGTACGCTTGAAGATAATTATCACAGTCATCTTGATGATGAGATAGGAATGGTAGAAAGGAACACTTTTCATCAAAGTATACATGTCGCTCTTTCCACCCTGACAGCCCAGCATTGTTCACGGTAATTACGGAGGATGCTAAACCAAGCCGCATCACCGTTTCCTTGGTTACTGTTGTAAGAAATGTCAAATTACAAGAAGCCTGGGAGAAAACTTGCGCAAGGTTTTTTTTTTTTTACTAAGTCTTTCTTTTCCCCTCTCTCCTTTGGCATATTTCAAGGCGGTCCTTTTCTTTACATCTTCGTGACCTTTCTCTCGCTTTTTATCTACCTTGTAATTATACTTTAACTGTATAGAGTTCGAATATCGATATCGGTAGGGGCGGCACCAAGATTCTAAAAGTGTGGGGGCGGCGGATGGGCTGATAATTTGATTGTAAGATGAAATGTTGGTGTAACTTTTCTATAACAAATTGTCTCGCGACCAAGGACCAGTGAAATGTGTCATTTCAAAAGCCTCTTGGACTCTCTCGGAGGAGAGGGGAAAGGGGGCATGGAGAGAAGCCAAATTCTTTCCCAAATTGAGTAATAAATCATTTCACACAGGGCCTACAAACCCTCTCAGTGAGAAGAAAAAAAAAATCATATTTTGAAGAAGAAAAAAATTCTCCACCACTGAGAGTGGTGTTTAACCATTGTATACAGGAGCTGTCTGGGGGAGTGGGGAGTTGCGACGATTTTTGACCCCATCCTCTTTAACTCCCCCCCCCCCCCTTACCCCTGGTGCTGCTCCTATATATAGGTATCATTTACTCACATGACTTTACTTGAGCAAAAACTAATGTCTATTCATTTTATCACAAGTCATTTTGTGTATAATGTCAAAACGGGATATGATACCGGGTTGTTATCTAATGAAGATGTTAACATGTTCTATTTCAATTTCCTGGTATTGTAATTATAAGTTATGCCCTCCCACGTATTGTTGGCATAATTCATTCAAGATGTTAATCTTCTGTATGAATCGAAACCGTCTCTTTGCCAATCTGCCCCATCCCTTCTCTCTCTCCCCCCCCCCCTCTCTCTCTCTCTTTCTCTCTCTGTCTGTGTCGCTCTCTCCACAAGTCTTCTCTTATTCTATGCAAACACCAGCGCATTGCAGCACCAAACACTGTACCACCGGATAGTGGTGTAGCGTATGTCTAGTCATGGAGGGGGGGGGGGGCTGTCTTACTTGGTGGGTGAATAAAATACAAATATACAAGACAATAGATTAGGGTGGTGTCGGAGGGGGTTGTAGAGTCTTCTTTTCACGTTCCCTTGCCTTCTCCTTTTTTTTTTTTTTCTTCTTTTTTTTTCTTTCCCGTTTGGGGGCATTTTATGGGGGCACGTGCCCCATCGTACACCTCCTCGTAGGCACGCCACATCTACCGGGTAAACTTAATGGTCGTAACCAACAGACACCGTGCCAGTTATATAGGAGCTTCCCTCGAGAGTGGGTGAAGGAGGCACTGCCGGTTGGCGCTTGGGTTTCGGGGATAAGATGTTGTCGGTAAAGGGAATTCGGGGGTGGCGCGTTCCGGCATGACTCCGGACTGGTTAATAGAGAGCTCTTGATGATGGTTCGATCGAGCAAAGTGCATTACTGAACGATCACATGTGCACTGCTTCAGATTACAAAGTCTGTAAAAAAAATGGTCACCTAGTTTGCCCGGTAAAAAAAAGAATAGAAAGAAACGTTATACTTATAAACAAACGATTTAGATGAGTGTATAATTTGAATCTAATCTTCATGCAAACCAATGCATAATCTTAAAAAATGGAAAAACATTTTATGGAGGAAATAGAAGAAACTGAATCTGAAGTGAAAGTAAATTGACAAAAATAAACCAACAATTTGAATGCAATATAGGATTTATAGCCGAATACAAAGAATGACATTATATGGAATGGATAACTTTCTTATACCTTTGTTACTTCCTATATATATATATATAAATAGGAAGTAACGAAGGTTCACAACAGGTAGAGTTTTTTTAATAAAACTTTTTATGATTTGCACAAAATGGGAAATGTCTTCATACAAGCAATTCTACATATAACATGTACTGAACTTAAAGAGGAAAACATTCGAATCATAAAGTAACAACTATCATTCGATTCATAAATTAACTTTTGAAGTCTTTTGTTAAACGAAAATTTATACCGTTTTAGAATATTATCATATTTGTAGTATGTGTTATATACGATGATTGTCATTTGTACTATGATTGTAATTTGTTTCAAGAGAGAAAAGAATAAAAACTGAGTATAATTACAAAAAACAACTATCATTCGATTAATAAATTCACAACTATCATTCGAATCATAAATTCACAACTATCATATATCCGCCTCTTGGGTTTTCATCGCATCAAATATCATTGCATGTTTTATAAATCAATCCATTTCCGCCACCACTACTACGCTGTATGAGACTTTTAGAGCATCAAGTGATTGATTTTTATGGGGCTTCATCGTCACTATAATAATACGCCTGATTAAATCTGTAAGCAGCCTGAAGAACTATATACATAGACGTTATAGAAAAAGAAATTTGGAAGAATTTATTGACACCACGGACAAGAATGTACAAAAAAAAAATTTAAATAACAAAAATGTCAGAATTAGAATTTTTTGTCTCATTTACATTTCAACTGACTTTAAGACCGGCCTCCAATGCCTAAAGCTGGGCTCACACGAGGTGTCATATCGATTACGTCATACCTGCGCTAGTCCATACTGCAAAGCAATTAATTGCACTGTTTCATTTTGCAATCACTTTTTAAACGATATCACTCTCCCATGACGCGCAAAAGACCTAACCAGTCACTGACGTGATCCTAACGTCAGCAAACTGATACCCTGTGTGAGCCCGATTGATATCCTTGTTTTCGATGACTGGGTGTAGGTGATTGTAATGGTATCTATAGGTACCTTAGAAGAATGAAAAATAGGCTACAAGAAGAAGAAGATGACGGTCAAGATGACTGACAAAGAAAGAATTTGGAGTTCGAAAAAAAATACAAAAATAGCTCCCATATCAACCAATTAGAATTTATACAAATGTCAATAGCGGAAAAGACTTGCAACGAGTAGCACACCCAACATGCCCAAGGGAGGGAGGTAGAGGTTTATAATTCGATCTTACAACCACATCGAAAATGTCAGTCTCTTAGGGAAAAGAATGAGAATGTTTTATGACAACCGAGTAAAGAATAAAAAAAACATGCAGAGCGAGGAAGCAGAGTGTATTTGAAAGTATTGAAAATAAAGGAACAAAAGATGAGAGGGCAGAGAGGGCCGGGGAGGGAGTATGTGGGATTTTAAAGCACTTTTTTTCTTCAAAATGTCAGGAGAAGAAAAACAACAATGACGAGGCACGTTTTGTTCGAGTTTGTTCAGTTCCCTCCAGGATTCAAAGCACACTCCTCGTCTGAAAATACAGTAGGCGGAGATGCTTAGGTAAGAGCATTAAAGAGAAGGTTGAGTTCTGCACAGTTCTAAGGGGAAAAGAAGAAAATTGTGAGCTTTCTCATTCTTTCTATGTCAGTTTGCAAGAATATCATACGAGAAAAGTCCTCTGAAAAGGATTGCTCTTCAAAATTAATGCTCTCATACTCGAAATTTAAGGAGAAATAGCTGAAAGGTTTGGGCCAAACTGTCAAGCCACGTGTATGTATGGTCCCATATACTCATATCTGCGTGTACTACTTTTTAAGGAATGTAATTCTAAGCAACTTAATCACATGACCAGAACTCAGCTTTATCTTTAAATCAACACTCTTTGTAATCTTAGAGCCTGGGGAAAGAACTCGGCGCGTGTTACATCATGGACTTAGTGCATTTGACCTTTTTTTCATCGCCTCTAAACTTGTGATAAAGTTACCTTTCGAAACAGTCTTCGCACGTGTAAGGAGGTAATTATGTTCGGGACACAGATGTTGAGTCTGGATGCAGTATTTTTATTCAATCTAAATGGACGATTTTTAAGAACGCTCATTAAATTGTATTCTTTACATAATGTTGCCTCTTTATTTTGAAAACCTGACATTATTATACTAAAACACACTTTCACGTTTTATGCTGTATTGTGGATCATGTAGCCATTATTTGCTTTTATAATGAATACCTATATTAATCTTCATATAGCCTATACTGAACATCAAAAGAAATTTTTAACACTTATTTAATTTGTTAACACGTACATCATGTATTATTATTATTATTATGCTTTATGTTTTATTATTATTTTACAGAGGGTGATAGAGTGTGCATGTTCCCTTAAAGATGTTAAAATTGCATTTCTCTGACAATGGATTTTTGCATATTTATCCTTATGTTTCTAGATTTTTCGTTTCATTTCTAGATAAGCGCTGAGGAAAATGCTCTGATTAAAGGTGAATAAAGGTAATAATGTACATGTTACAACGTGTAAAACATTTTAATTTTTACAAGACGGATTTTGATGAAACTTCCTCCAAGGTACCAAATATGTAATTTTCTATACATTGATACCCCTATTTTCATTGTATTTGCGGCAATGAATGGGATAGACTGGCAACTTCAATGTGCATTTGAAGTAGGAAGGAACGTGTAAAGACTATTTTTAGAGTGGAAATTTCCAAATACGTATGGAATTGACCAAGAACACTAGAAGAAATCATGAATGAATGGGAAGGCTTTGACCATGCCTATATATTATGGGAATTTTCCATAATGAACCATTTTATGCAAAAGTCAGATCATTTATAGGCCTAAACAATGTAACCCAACTGCTTTTTAAAACAGGAATTTATAATTGTAAAGTCCTTATGCAGTAGATATAATTTAGGTATGAAAAATGAAAGTCTGGACACAGCTCACTGTCCTGCTATCAAATCTGCCACAAACAGAAGATAAAAATCGAAGAATCACACTTACATATAACCCAGTGTGTCTAATTAACCATTAAGGGTAATTATATTCGTCACCCTTATTTCACACCTTCATGCCTTCACTTCCACTCTCACCCCCTCTCCCACCCCTCCCTCCCATCCTCAGCCACACTCCTTCCAAGCCTCTCCTTCAATAAATATAAGTAGAGCAGGAAGGCAACTCCAGATCACGTAAAAACACGGATAAAAAGCGCGTAACCGCGGAAAATTAAGGGAAAGATAATCGACCATTTTCTCGGATGTTACTCGCGAAAGAAGCGTCTTCGCTCTTGCAAATTGCTCGGTAGACCAAGGAAACTCTAAATAATCAGAATTTTAAAGGGAACTATTCGAAGTCTTGTGTAGATTAAAAGGTTGCGGAAACATTTGGTTTTCGCATGTTCTAGGTCTAAAAATTTGAACTTTAATTTGGAAATAAAGAAAATAACTCCATGTAACACTGCAAATTTTGGAATTTGCACCTAGGGGGCTTATTGACAAACCAGCGAAATACAATTATCTAGCCAAATCTTTATTTTTGCCAGAAACTTTGCAATATGTTTTCTTCCACGTAGTTTGATATAGATTTAACCGTTTTCACTTTTTTACTAAAAAATGTTACATAATAGGCCTTTAAGATGATTCCGAATTAAGAAAGCTCCCTCACAACAATTTCTTCTCCGCTTAGGAGAGGGTGGCATGGGATGAGAGTAAAGAAGGATCTTTATTATGGGATAATGGGATTTAAAAAGATAAAGTGGAAAAGGATTACACGTTAAAAAGGGGAAATAAAAGAAGAATTACAAGAAAAGTTAACGAGCCAAACAATATCTTTATTTTTATATATTCCTCTTCCCTGAAAGAAGTTCGGTTTCAGAAAAAAAATCAACATCCATTCTGATGATTTAGTCGGGATAGGAATTATAAGAGTAAAGTTTGGAGCGAAGTTTGGCGCCGTGTAAAAGACAAATGAAATTACTTTTAAGATAAATAAAATGAGAGAGAGCGAGAGAGAGAGAGAGAGAGAGAGAGAGAGAGAGAGAAGTAGATATGATAAGTGAGCATTCATGTAAACAATTCTCATAATTGCCCGTGTTTGGTTTTTATTGGAAGCACCATTAACAGAAGTTCACGAAAGTACATGCGGATGTCAAAACACCCTTCAAATCCGCCACGGATTTTCTTTAGTTATTTGCAAAGCTAACGTTCCGTGCGAAACAAGCATGCCTCTGGGCAAGTGTCGGTGATACGTGAGAAAAAGAAAGAGAAAAGAAAAACCCTTCGTCCGTGGTCGTGCATATTTCATCGTCCAAACGCGGGCAAATTGGAAATGGAATATGACTATGGGGTTGACGTAATCGGATAAACTGTCTGGCCGCCATAACGTGATCAAGGCGAAGAGGTGTTGTTATGATATTGTCAAATGTGTGAGAGTTTTATAGGGTAGCATCCAGGAGTGGGGATAGTTTGGGGTTTGATAGCAGGGTAATAAAGAAAATAAACAAATATATATGTTCTTTTAAACAATGGTGATGGAATGATTGGGTAGTATAATCATGATTATTTTGTAATATTGATGTTGACACCTTTTACGCGCCAATTTTCTGCATTACGAACATTCTGCCTCCTGCATTGTAAATCCGCTCATGAAATCAATTTTGCTTCTTTTAGCAGGCTACGTGAATATTGGGGTAACATCACTTTATGTCATTATGAATTGCAAAAAAAGAAGTTTCATGTATATGTATGTTTGAGATTTATTTGAGATACATATACTGAACTACAAAAGAAACGTCGCACATGTATGTGTTTGAAACTGTTTTATTTACAATGAAACATATTCTTTATTCAAGAGTGAAAACTGAGAAAATGTTTTGCTTTGTTTTGATTAACAAGTACAGATGTGCAATAACGACTCTCGTCGTTGATAGCTCTAGTTCTGACGTTGTTGGGCCCACAGGAGACGTTCCCGACGATGTCGAACGGTGCGGATAGGGCCCCGAGCAGGACGCCGACAAGACAAGTTGAAGCTTCTCAGCCGACGACGAACAGTTGCTGCAGAAATTGGTCTGTTGTGTGTGCCAATAGTCTGTAGAGCCGATTCTGTTGCTCTGCGGAAGCGATCCTGCAAGTGGTCCCGGTGAAGATGGTGATCTTGACGTGCTGTTGTCACCCTGGGACGACCACTGCGCTGACGGTCGTTGGTGCTCTTGGTTGCATTGTATCGCTCCCGCAGTCTCTCTACTGTCCGAACGCTGCATTGAAGTCGTTGGCAATGACTCTAGGACGTTGGCCAGCATGAAGACGTCCGATGGCTTGTTCCCTCTGGTTTCGAGTCAGACGTGGCATGGTGACAGCGCTCAGGAAACGAATGACAGGATGAAGGTTTTGGGTCCCTTTTAAACCCACTGGATAGAGGATGTGCATGTGCATCATGCTTTTCAAAAAGCTGCGCACGAGTGCACTACCATGTTCACGGATAGGATATGAGTTTTAATCCTACACAGAAATCACATTTTGTTATGATCATGTGTTATGGACGGTCAATGCCATATCTGTGATGTTAAAAAAGCATAAAATGTGATTTTACGTATCAAATTCCAATATCATGTGTAAAAGATATCAATTTGAAAAGTGCGACGTTTCTTTTGTAGTTCAGTATATATTGTTGCTGCTAAAACGTCAACTTCAGTTTCCGTGTAATATCTCAATCTCTGATCAGTTTAACGGAGTATGTTTATTTTGTTTTTCTTTCTCTCTCTCATAATCGTCCCCGGAATACATTCATAACGGTATCATCAGAAAGGTGGAAATGGTATTATTTCTATCAAATGTATCCCATTACCGACCTCAATTTCAATATCACATCACTACGCAATGCAGATTAACCACGGATGAGAGAAAAGCCATGATGATATGTCTTGGTTTTGATGCTGCAGACTTCATTCCTGGTCTGTCAAATGCTACAGATCCCAGCGGGTATACAACACGAGAAGTGATATTACCAATTTGAAGTCAATGTTAAGAGGCATGTCCGATGATGATCACTCACGGAACGGAGGATGGCCTGATGGCGGGTGACCATAATCATAATTATCATATGTTCGTAACAGGAACAGCATTTTCTTCATCATCATTGTCTTCATCATCATCATCATCATCATCTTCTTCTTCATCATCATCACCACCATCATCACCGTCATCATTATCACCACCATCACCATCACCATCATCTCATCATCATCGTCATCATCATCATCATCATCATCATCATCATCATCATCATCATCATCATCATCATCTCCACCAACTGCCACCAAAGCCGCCACCGCTATTTTTACCGTTATTATATAGATTTGACATCATAACCACCATTTTAGAACTAATACGCTTGACCATGCTAAGAAAACAATTAGAGTCCAATATGGTGCAATATTAAACGAGAAGGGATCAAAAGTTATTTTAAATCATATTACTGTAATAATTTTTTCGTACTTCCATTATCTTACATACAAGGACATTCTCCCCTTAACGTAATATCCGGACTGATGGATCCTGAAGTACCACAGTAGAAGTAGAAGTGATTAAACTCTTAATAAGCATTCACAAAACAGAGGGGAAAATACTTAAAATGGCCTTAACATTAAGGAGAAGGATGGAGTATTCTGATTACGCTTCCATTTGGTAGAGAATCGTGTTTAGTCTAACGCCAGAAGGTATACAACGCAACGGTGTCAAATAATAAACACTTTAATCAAACCTGACACTTCCTCCTCTTGACGCTTGGTAAGAACAACGTGAACAAGATACTTCCTTGTAATTTTTGTAATCGTTGACTCCTGAGAAGTACATTTCAAATTTAACCTCTACTCATTCTGTTTTTAGTTTTCAGAATAAACAAATCTGATGATACAATTTCTTCATGGCAGTTTGATGAAAATATGTGACAAACTGTAAAGTGGCAGAGACCTAAAACGGTCTTGATTGTGTTTTATAAAACTTCACAGTCATTCGCAATGTACATGAGCTAAATTCGTAAATACGCAACAATTCAATTGTTAAAATTGGGTATTCTATCCGTAGATTTCTTTCAAATGTCGTCCTCCTGTATTTAGCATTCAGACTCCACATTTATTTCATTACCGTGCGTCGGGCAACTTGAAGAGGAATGGTTTTTGTGCATACCAATCGAACGCATTAATCTGTAAAACCACTTTATTTCATGCAAATTGGCAATAGATTCACCAATGTTGATCGTTGTCGATGCTTGACTGGAATAAGTATGCATCTAAATGCAAATAACAAACATTACCTCGGAAAGAAATACCTCCTCTCCTAAAGTTATCAAAGGTTCTGCATGGACTTTTTCATTGTAACAAGATTTTTTAAAGGGATAGTTTAGTGAAGTAAGGCTTTTACTCATTTGGCAGATTTGTCATGTATAGGTCGGATCCAGGACTTTGTAAAATAGGGGGCACCAGTAAATTCTCTTATCAGCGCATGCAGCAAGCAAGCAAGCAACAGCAAAAACAGTCATTACAAAACTGCCACTTGGCTTTCAAAGGGGGGATGCACGACCCAGTTGTGCACATCCCCCTAAATCTGCCAGTGTTGTTCTGTGGCGCATGTTTGCAAATGCATCCAAATTTGGGGTCTGTTTCAATCAATTCCTTCTCCAACTTCTGAAATACAGATTTTCTGATCAGTATTTGAATTGGTTCTAATGTCGGCACTGGTTTTAATGTCGGCCCTGGCGCCGCGAAGGCGTGCGATATCGATATTCAAACGAGCTTTGGCAGAATACTAACGGCCTCTTATGACTATCATGGCCACCGTTATTATCGTCATAAAGATGGAAATCTAACGGCTTTGCAGACGTTATTACATCCCCGCAGACAGTACCTAGTACTATTTTTGAAAGATTCTACTATACTACGATCCATGGTGATCGTAGAGTTACTCGTGTTGTTCACACTGTCGTCGTCATTATCATCGCCGTCATCATCATTATACCATCATCATCATTGAGGTGTCGTAGCCGAACGGTTTAAACACTTGACCGGAGATGCGAAGATCGTGGTTTCGATCCCTGGCACGGTACTTATGTCCTTGAGCAAGGTATTTTATCTACATTGCTACTTGCCACCCAGTATACCCGGTAGGATGCGAAAGTCATTAGTAGCGTATGTAAAAAAGGCGCTTGGATGTAATGTTCCCTAGGAAGTTGAGAAGGTGCATAGATTGTATGCGGACAAGTCTGAATCCGATGATTAATTGGGGTAATAATAATCTGTAAGACGGTTTACATCGTAGGCGCTTTATAAATCTAGGATGTTATTATCATCATCATCATCGTCATTATCATCAACACCCTACCCCCACCACCATCATCATCACCCACCACCATCATCATCATTAATATCATCAACATCATCATCATTATCACCTTCATTATTATCGTCGCCGTCGTCGTCGTCATCGTCATCATCACCACAACCATTATCGGCTTCCACACTATTGTCATTATCACTAACATCGTCACCATCGATGTCATCACCATTATCACCAACACTACCACAGGGGCATTACCAAAATTATCACATTTGTGGTCACATCATCTTCATCTTCCTAATCATCATCAACCTCATCATCATTATCGTCGTCGTCATTATCATCTACACCACCATCATCATCATCATCGTCGTCGTCGTCGTCATATGTCGATATAATCACTACTACACACTGCAACTTTCTTTATCAGCACTTCATACCCATCATTCTACTTAGCAGCAATTATGAAATGCAACCGTTTAAGTCATTTCTAACTTTCTACCCGATTGAATCTGCTTTCAAGTGGTTACATTTCCCAACCCCTCTAGTCCCTCCCTAACACCAGGGAAATGTTCTTAGTTACATTAACTCTTACACCTAATACAACAACAGATTGTACATAATCCGCTTAAAGTCCAATCGTCAAATTAATCCTCGCCCTGCCTCGTACTCTGCTCATCCCATCTGTAGATTCTCACATCATACCAACAACAACATCCCCTCGAAAAAAAGAAAGCGCGTTCGTTTCATTTCAAACACGAATTGACTTCGATATTTCCCAAACCCCGAAGAACCCATGAGATTGCCAATTTAGAATCAATTGAAGTGCCATCACTGCTAATGCTCTCCTGGGCCAATCTCCCCGCTTCATTTTCATAGCAATAGGCGGAATGATGCTTTTTCCTTCTTTCGTCTTGCTCCAACATGGAAAAAAAAATCTATCCCATAGCCCCGGGAAATCATCAATCCATATGCATTATCCACTGTGTATCACGTACGGGAGGTTAAAGGAGCTTAACCAACAGTCTCTACGCGTGTTCCCAAAAATATTAAAGGTAGAAAATAACAAAGGCAAAAATGTATCCATGGTAACTTGGTTTTATGTTTTACACTTTAAAGATCACATTGCAAGAAAATCACAAATATGGCAATTAATGTATCACTAGAAACTGGGAAGCTTACAGATGGCAATCGTATAAGTTTTATGTCAACTGCGTATCTGATGATTATAAAAACAACATAAATAAAAGCTCTTCTAAGCATCTGGAATATCCGAGGATTCGCCAGAAATATAGCGATGTTTTGATGTCGTCACACAAAGGATCGATCCTGCTTAAGCAGACGACGTCCTATAATGAATGAACGTAATTGCAATTATTTATCAAATTATAAAGAGTTTGGTATATTTAACATGACCTTATTTCACACCATTCTAAAAGGGAAAGTGAACTGATTCTGATAACTAAAACCGTTTGATAGTAAATACACAGGAGAAGGGTCAATGATCAATGAAATAAACCCCACTTTCAAATTGAAAAGCCCTCCGAATAATATCACAGATTGTATTCGTTGCCTCTTGAAACGCCGAACATGCCCCGGTGCAAGCAGCTGAAAATACAATGGCGTCTTATTTTGTTTACAAGTGACTGATTCTTTTATTTTTTTAACGCTGCATTTTTCATCAAAATAATACCATACACGAAGTTAAGAGTGAGGCAACAGACTAACATTAAGACTGACGCTAGTCAAGTAAGAGAAATAAGTGAAGAGGAGATGACAAAACAGGCACTGAAAAATGTGTAAGATGTTATGGGACATCGTCTGCTTAGACAGGACTGGTCCTTCGTGTGTCGTCACACATCTCAGCAGCGTTCAAGGAGCTCTTCAGCTGCTATATCGGGGGCTGTATTTTACCGTTTTATAATTGATAATAATCATTAATTCAAATGTTTCCAAGCGTTGAATTTGGATAACCTTGTATAATTTATGCCATCTATGCAATAATAAGTATTAAGCCAATATTTATTTTGATGGAATTTTCTTGCAATGTGATCTTTAAATGACGCAGTATTATGGGAAGCAAGAGAACTAAGAAGCAAATATTGAGGAGTATTTAGTTTGTTTTGGGGTTTTTAAACAGCAAAATGTGCAAATGATTACTGCCATTTTCTACGGGCATGTTTTTTAATGGAAGTTTCTCTTTCAACTTTAACTAACGAGTTCATTTGAAAATGTCATCACAACACTTTACATGTATGCATAAATCAATCAATCACTTCTCTGTTTGCTTTTATGATTTCTTTAAAATGTTAAATAGGCCTAAAATGCGAAGACAAAAAAGTATCGATTACAATGTTTATTTATGGCTATGAAAGCAGGGTTGAAAGAAACGTACAAGGAGGAGAATGGGTTCTTTGATGATGGTAATAATCGCGAAAATTATGAGAAGCGCCACGGGTATATTGGCGCCACTTCTGTATTTTATACTCACGTAAATACAGATCGTGTCGTCTGCAGAAAGTCAAAAGGGTGTTAATTCAAACACATTTACACAGTGTTAATGCCCTTTTGGCTCTCAATAGTCCATGGTGTGATTAGTTACGATTATTGATGTGGAGATGATACGACGAAGACAATGGTGGCGACGTAAGCGAATAATAAGTAAGGGATCAAAAAAACTTTTTTAAAAATACGATATGAGTATAAACTTTAATGCTGAGAGACCGGAGGGCGTTGACTCACACATATTTACACAATGTTTATGTTGTTTAAGCACTCAACAGACGATATTAAGATTACTTATGTTAATGATACGGAGCTGATAGCCATGAAGACAGTCATAAACGATACAATGGCGGCGACATTAGCGAATATGGTAATGGGGAACAAAACACATAAATATCTAAAGTGGGATTGACTACGGCGGAGCAAAAAGGGTATTGACCCTTATCATTTATCATGGAGTTAACGCCCTTCTTGCTTATATACAGGTATAGAAATACATGATAAAGTGCAGGATAACAATTTTTGATAAATTATTTAGAACGATGTGGGCAACATACGAAATAAAAGAGCTATAAACCAAAACTAATCAACTGGTTGTTCTTCTTTTCAGCGCTATAGATCTCTTAAATGTCGATCTTCAGAATTTTTATCATGGCTAAAGAACTGTAGCAGAAGGAAATACCATGTATAATGTTGTCAGGTGAACGGCCTCACAGTTACTAATTGTAACCATGTGAACTTTATCTTGTTAAACATAATTTTGTTCCATCCAGTGTAAATATATTATATATTTTTTCTCTTATACCAAAGACGCCTTTTAGAAACACCCCT
This sequence comes from Heliocidaris erythrogramma, assembly GCA_025617745.1. Taxonomy (NCBI): domain Eukaryota; kingdom Metazoa; phylum Echinodermata; class Echinoidea; order Camarodonta; family Echinometridae; genus Heliocidaris; species Heliocidaris erythrogramma. The sequence continues at coordinate 31,181,683 of CM046866.1, read as the reverse complement.
TGAGAGCAGAAGGTCCAATTAACCCACCAAATCCTTGAACGTTTCGATCATGAAGATTTGTTGGAGAGAGAGAGCACGTGAATGAATGCAATTCTATCTACATGTATATATTTATCTATATTTATGCCTATTTATCTATCCATGTTGTGAGGCGACAATGTTATGGATCTTGAGACACATGGGTTCTCCGTAACTTTCGGTCTTCAGCTGTTCTAATTATACCTGCTCAAAAGACATCCACTGCTTGAAGTTATCAATCCAGGTCTTAGTCGGTCTGCCCCTTTTTCTTCTGCCATTAGTTCCTCCTTGCCAGAATGCAATTTATATGTGAACAAAATAAATTACATTATGGTAAACAGAATGTGTCATCATTTTCTTCTGTACAAAAAAAAATCGATAGATTAATCTGAAAAGTATTCGATTTCTTTTAAGTACAAGATACTATACATCAAGCAAGGACACATAATTGCATTATAGATGTCGCTCCGGGAGGTTAAACTGACAAGACAGTTAGAGATGTTTCTAAAGACAACTTTCATCTATATAGTAATTAAATGAAATGAATATTGAAAGTCCTACGACAGATACAAGAAACAAGTTCACGGCCTGAAACTAGATTTGGCAATCGGAAGTAAAGATTTTTATTACCAAATTGTTCTTCAAAGAGAACAAAATGAATAGGTATCACGAACCCCATTATACTGAACGGTCGAAGTGATTTTTTTACTCAGCTCCAAGTAAAGGGACAGATAATGCTCGCCATAGATTATGAATCGTTTCGGAATTCATCCTAGTGATTAGAATTTAATGCGATGCAGGTGCTTGATGTTGTCTGCTGTGTCAACAAATTTAGATGGGAGAAAGGAGAAAGACGTATAACGGTGAAAATATGTGAAAGAAAGAAAAAAGAAAATGGAAAGAAAAGTACATTTGATTTTGATATAAACCAAGAGGTATAAAAAGTCTTGTCGATTTGTTTTTTTGTTAAAGTGGTTTGAATGATTATGAGAATGTATTAAATGTTCTGGTCTCACGCCTTGCTAACAACTTGCGATATCTTAATCAGATAAAAATGAAGTTTGCATATTATAGAATTCGATGTTACTATATACTCTACTCATAGATTAAAGGGGAGAATATTAAGAATTAATGAATATTAATATCTATATCCTACATTATAAAATTCTCGTGCAAGGATTGACCAGGAATGTCTCACGTGACATAGAATACTTTCACCATGAAGAAAACAATGGATACCGCGTGACGTCAGACCTCCGTATATTTTTCGCTATCTACCAATATTATGACGCCACTCTTTGTTATTCTTTTTTTTTGTTTTCAGAAGTTTTTATTATTTTCTCTCATAAAGAAAATTGAACATAATGTGAAACATTTCATACAATATAACAAACATTTCATACAATATAAATAATCTTGACATAAATATTACTAACTGAAGTTTCACATTTCAAAAAAATACAAATAACCTTTCATGTAAAAATACATAAAATATACATATCAAGAAGAATAAGATTCATATATTTAAGTTACACATTTCATTTCATTACAGAAAAAAAAGGAAAAAGGACAATTGAAATGTATTTTCAATAAACAAATCGCAAATAAAGTTTTATATTTCGTATGAAATTACCTTAATATTCTTTAAAACAAAAAAAATATATATTATTGGGTCTTATAACAATTTCCTTCAGATAGAAAGAAGATGTTTCGAAGCTATCGATATCTCGACAATATATCGTGATAAATGTTTGTGCGAGGCGATCGAGCCTCTCAGTGTATGTACGTACGTATATTCTGATTCTACATTACATTACATTTTGTATCTATCGAGGCTTACTCTGGTAGGATATAAATCAAATATACCATGCACTCTTTTCCAATCACCAGTTGAAATTATGGATTCTTCGGTGACTGGCATAGTTACTATTTTCTTCGGGGCTGCGCCCCTCAAAAAATAGTGCTATACCAGTCACCTCAGAGAATCCATAATTTCAACTGGAGCCTCTCAGTGCATGCAAGGTCTATTTGATTAGTATTTATCGGTAGGATGACGCTATCATTCATTGATTAAGCAAAAGGCAGAAAGGGCATTGACTTATAAACGTTTTGAAGGAGATAGATGTTTTACCTCTGTAATCAGTATCTAGCGTCAAAATATAGTTACGAGGAAAGCAACTCTGTTTTAGACTGAATGCTATATCTTCATTACTATGGTCGGGGGAAGACGATATTTTACGAATGTTTCACATGTCATTCATTTCAGCCACAGAAAGCCTATTGTTTTCAAAGGACGATAAAGATTTGTAAGCTAACACCCTGCACACGGCAAATCGATCAGACAGTCTGTGTATATTGATCAAATTCTTACTAAAAAAAGGAAGTTTCAAGGTCAATGCCCATCGATCAGAAAGAGATAAATATAAAGACAGTGTCATTCAAGAAGAGACAATGGGCAATATCAATTGAGTACCCTCGGGAGATGAAAATGAAAATGAAACGTTATAGGTCGGTAGTCTGAAGAAAAGAGAAGACCGCCACCGGCCACGCTATGTTTTGGCATGGTCATAGAGTACGTAGGTGATAAACCAGTTAACACATGGCCATGTTTCTCACGTGGAATTTTGGGACTCTGCGTTGTAAAGGCGCATAAATCGCTGCCCAACATAGCAATAACGGATTCCAATTTCGGGTTGAATTGTAACAACAAACATGATGGCAATCCTGCAAAACCAAGAGACGCCAAAATTTCAACTCGGCATTAATGAAACTGTGGTTGTGTTAGTTATTCATTCTAAAAACTAGTGTTTAATCACCATTTAAAAGGGCCGAGGAGTGACCACTTTTTTTCACAATCATTATGGTAGATTAACACTTTTAACATGCTGGATGCAACACTATAACGGCTGAATCCAGCAGGTTAAAAGAGTTAATGTGCCATTCTGAAAAGGCGGTGACTCCTCTGCCCTTTTAAATGGTGAATTAACACTTTAGTTTTTAAAGTGTTTACAAATACCAATGGATCAGTTACTGTTCATAATATTCTAATTTATGTTACATCTCTTTTTCTTTTCTTTTTTAGGATTCTATGTTACATCTCAGTATATGAGATTAAAATCCATAATCAGATAATTGAAATATATTTATATGAACAACGTAAATTCAGTTCAATGTCTATTTGACAGTGGTTGAGCAATGCAGTATAAAATGGTGGAAGAGATTACGCGCTCGAAACAGGGACTTGTTTTAGACACAGTTGTAAACAGCTCCTTCGCTTTTAGTAAACGGTTAATAAAACACCGTTTTATCTGCTGTTATGCATATATGCACATGTTTCGCTATTGTGTCTGAAGGTCGTGTTACATGACGTACGGTTGCTGCCGGGCATATTTTGTCAAAAAGTGGTCGTAGATTGTAATTACTCCATGTTTTTATTAAATGTGGCGTTATGCAGCAGCCGCCTGCCAATATTGATGACAGTAAAGCAACTTAATTTCTTCCTTAAGTTCTCTCTGTTTCCCGCGTGCACCCATGCATGTCATCAACCCCTCTATTTTTGGTTCAATATCTCCCTCTCCACTTTTTCTTTCTTATATCTCTCTCCCCCTCTCTTTACTTCTTACTTTCTCTCTCTCTTCCTCTTACTGTTTCTCTCTATTATTTTCGTACACTCACACACGTTCTTTAACTTTTCTCTCACCTCTCTCTCTATCTTTATGTCCATCTCTTGTGCGCTCTCTCTCTCTCTCTCTCCCCCCTCTCTCTCTTTCTCAATCTCTTTCTCTCTTTCCCCACCCTCTCCCCGTCTCTCTCTCTCGCTTTCTTTCAATAATTCAATCTTTATCTTCTCATTCACTTCCTTTTTTCTTCTTTCATCAGGCACAAATTTTTAGTCATCGCTTGTTACTTTTCATCCATGCACCTATATTAGGTATGTCCACATCCGTCCCTATACCAAATATTTCCCAGTGCTTTTATGTGACTCCATCCCCTTCTCTCATCTCCAAATGGCTACGCCAACAAAAACCTCTTTTTTCTATCTGAGGGATGGATTGTTGAAGAGTAATGTCTTGGAGTACTTGAAAGGAATTCCCACACCCTTTCATTAGCGAAACTGGGGTGATGGAGGTAGAGTGTCTTTGTGCGGAAGCATCAGACATCTCAAAGTGCACAAAAAAATGTGAAAAGTAGCTTTGTCAATTATTCGGATGACGATGTTTATAAGAATATGTCCTTTTATCTTAATAATAACTAAACTAGTATTGCGCACATATCCATTCACAGTAGTCTGCTATTATTACCCGGGCTTTATCCTAGCTTCCCCGAGGCGGAGAACATGAAGAAAGCATTCAAGGAATTCCTACTAGTGTATGTCCATTTACACCTGGGTTGAGAGTGGCAAATTGTATATTAATGTCGAACAGCGAACCATGTGATCCACAGTCCGGAGATGTATCCACTAGACCGCGAAAAATCTCTACGATATTTTGATGAAAATGACAATAGTTCATGATTCTTTCGACACAATTCCCTGGGGGATATCACTCCGCATAGAACTCTCGTTGATTAGTAAAAACAAAGCGTGTTAGCATTGTCAAGCCATGATTACTTCATACCCTCTAATAATATCTAATGCGACGTGATGAGGAGAAGCCATTATAATCTAGGTCATGATATTAATGGTAAGTGCCTCAGGTATCGAGATATGGGCCAATGGGGGAAAAAGGCAGATGAAAATAAAGAGAATTAAAAAGGGGAGCTAGCTCTATAGTGGCTTTTCATCGTCTAGTGTGGTATATATTTTCCATCTGCGGTTGATAATCGAACCCGCCGCTCGGCTTTTGGGGGAATTCATGATAGGTTTGTATATTATTGTTCCATCGTAATGGTCCCCAGATTTTATTGAAAAGAATGAGTGGCATGCTTATTTTTCATACGCTTATAGGCAGACAGGTTTGGTGATTGGTGAGTGATTCGTATTATACCGCAATGTTCACACGTTCCCTATAGTAGCCTCGCCTTTTCGCACGGCGCTTTTGAGTGTAAACACAAGTGGGTGGGTACTTTGCTAATAAAGGTGGCGTATCGTGAATCCATCCTTTCAGGGGGCGCTGATGCTATGGAGGGAGGGGCACCGACCTTACTAGGTGGATAAAAACTAGAGAACAAGGCCATTGAGCGAGGGGAAAGTGTTGGATGGGTCGTGTAGGAATATTCGTTGCATCCTCCCACCTTCTCTCTCTCTTTGTCGCCCTTTTTTCTTTTTATCTTCTTTCGCCATTCGATGGGGGTGGGGGGATGTGCCCGCCCTGTACTAGTTTATGCACTAACGTTGCTAACTGGCAGTATAATTACTATAATAGACACCATGGGCATCAGTTCATCCAGCACTGGAATATGAGCTTTTGATGGTCCTTTCCAGTCATTAAAAGGAACAAATCGTATAAACTACGTCGTATGTCATACACATTCTTATACGGAGTACCATTCTGATCAATGCTACCAATACTACAAAGACAAAAGTACAAGCGATATGGATGGTTCTGCCTAACTATCTCCTTCACCTTCTCCTCCTCGTCATCCTCCATCTCGCCATCATCATCCGATAAGCGTGACATGCACCGCATCGCAGATGGGATTATGAGGTCGTTTTCGTCATCATTACCATTTCATTTGTCGTCGCAGATAGCTATATTTACCAAGCGATGCATTCACCTTCGTAAATCCTTCATAAAATCGAAATGCCATCGTTCTTTTTGCGGTTCAATCGGAGGTGTATTTTTTTCCTTCAAGCTCGTCAAACTCAAGCGTCGCGTGAAGAGACACGGCGAGTCGCCTGCTTGAAGATTAAAGCGTCTGTGATGTCATGAATTTTATCGCTGACTCCAAATATCGTCGCTTCGAGAGTTCTTGAGAAATTGTTTAAAGATTGTATCGCATTTTAAGGCGAAACTTATTGTGGCTGTTGGGGTAATGTTACAACATTAATGTGAAACAGAGATAATTATGTTCTGTAGCCAATAGCAATTGTACTGAAATTGTTAACTCGTCTTGCCATTTGATATATTATTACAATAATAAAAAGTGGCATCAACAGTCATCTCCGCCGGTGGCATCTCTAGTAATTGATTAAGAGGGTGGTAAAGTGTACCACGATTGAAATATATTTTTAGCTTTTTCATGCAATGAGTAATATCGAATGCCATATTGTTAAAGTTTTATAAATTATTTTTTATTTGTGAAGCTGCAAGCGGGGATGTTTGGGTGGCAATTCAGTACTGCTCCTTTACCATGTTTACAATCATCTTCATCACCATCACCATCATTATCACCATCATTATCGTCATCACCGTCATCACCATCATCATCACCATCACCATCATCGTCACCATCATCGTCATCATCATCATCATCATTACCCCTATCATCAACGTCAACACGACACGATATCTGATGTGCAGAGCATCGTCATGCCCTGTTGTTGTTGTTGTTGTTGTTGTTGTTTTGGCGTTCACCTCTTAAACGACTGTGTGTGCCATTCAGAGCAAATCGCTATAAAAGTTAAAAAAAACAAAAAAAAAAACAGTGGCGCAGAAACAAGATTACGGCGCACTGCCCAGCAGAAATCGTGTCGTTGTGGAGCACCTTAATTCTTAAAATCAGCACGTAATGTTTGAAATATGAGGAAATCCTTGTCTTCTCATGCATGCCATGATTCGTGCTACTTAAGGAGCCCTCAAGGAGAAAACGTGCTTAAGCATCGCCGACTTCAAGAACAAACTTCAAACGGGTGTGGCGCTCCCCCTCCTTCTGTTCTCCATTTATCCATTTATCTATCTTTTACTCATCTCTTTTAATAGTATCTCCCTCTCTTCTTCCCTGTCTCTTCACCTCTCTCTCTCTCTCTCCCTCTCTCCCCCCTCTCTCTCTGTCTCTCTCACACACACACACACACACACTCTCTCTCTCTCTCTCTTTCTCTCTATGTTTAATTTCTCTGTTCCCCTTCTTTCCCCGAAACTTTTCAATTCAATTCATTTTCGGTTTTATTATAAAAAAAAATACATTACAAAAGTACAGAGACTAAAATTGTCATATTTACAGTAAAATACACCAAAATAATATGAAAGAAACTTATGAACATGCAATAGATCAATAAAAAAATATTTAACACTGATCATTAAAACATGCTGAATATTATTGTAAAATTATTATTGATTATGGCAAATGTACAGTTTTCACTTTATTCTTTTCTGCATTATTTGTTTTGAACACTCATCCTTTCAAAAAGCCATATTCGTCTCTCACCCAGTCTCTTTCTAACTGACTCTCTGTGCAGATAATCCGTCATTCGTCGGCCATTCAACCCATTCAGTTAGGTCATTATCTTCAATTAGATTGATTATCATCATTAAGAACATTATTAGCTTGCGTCGATGCTGTATCGTCTCTAAGGTTACCATGGTAACAAGCGTTTTGAATTAGTTTGATAGACTCGATTGTAATTACATGTATACATTACAATTGAACTGAGATGTGTCTGTTCCCTAAAGCATACTATAACAAGAGTCACGAAGTATAGTTTTTCAATCATCATAATGATTATGATGTTTGTGTCTACATTTCTAAGTTGCCTAACATGAAGATTTTTAGACATTTGTCATTTCTCCTTCGCTTGTTCTGTTTTATAATCTTTTCCCATATTTTTTCCAAATATGCTTAGTGATCTTTCTTTCTCTCTCTCTCACTCTTTATCTATCTATCTCTCCTCTCACAAAAACACTGATTTCAATCACTCCCCCGCTATTTCCTTTCCTAAATCTCTCCAAATTAAAGTGTTATCTATAATCTTCCCTTGTGACTCATCAATTATTTAAACTTTGAAAACAATGTATGCACTTACACACCTCTTACATCACACATGAATACACAATATCCTATAATCCTTCCCATAAAATCTCATCTTTCTCTTTCACATGAAATTCAAACCTCCTTTTCACCCGTGTGTGTCCGTATAATGTCTTCGTCTCAGTCTCATCATGGACCTCATTCTCGGCCCATTTTTATCTTTAACATATTTTCTTTCACGAGACATCTGTGGAAATACCGAATAAGGTTAAAATACACCTGTTTCAACACGCCTGCTCTCATGAATCTCTCTTTCTCATTGTCTGCACCTTCCGAATTAAACTGACATCAATATTCCTCCCTTGTGTCTGGTCAATTTAGATCGTTGAAAACAAAGTGGTCACTTCCGATACTTAGGAACTTGAAAACAGAGTATTCACTTAGGAATAAGAAAACAAAGTAAAACCTTAATCCTTCGCGCCGTCTCATTTTCTTTTTCATTACTATTCATCTCTCCACCAATGTCTGTCTTGTGTTTCTTTTGTTTTTTTCCCAGTCTATGTCTCCCTCCCTCTCTCTCTGTCTCTCTCTGTGTCTCACTCTGTCCCCCTCTCTCTCCCTCATCTTAAAAGAAAATGCAGTGAACCAAACTTATTTTTTCTTAAACCTCTATAATGATAGTGTAATTATATCACTGATACTTTCAAATGATAATAGTGATTATGTTATCTGCAGTAGATAGTAACATACTTCTCCTTTGATTCAGTTTTAACCCCTTTTCTCTTATGTATACAGTTATAATGATAAAGATAGTTGTCCTATGCTGGTTGATAGATAATTATTAAGATAAATAATTCATCCATTAATGAGAGAATATTTACCAATCTGCTATAATAAGCCTTTGTGAAATAATATTTATATATCTAACTATGAAATATCGGAGTCTTAACAGTGTAATTCGCAGAATGCATATATACCATCTATTTTAATTTTTTTAGAACAACATGACACTTTAAGGTAAGCAAGTAATAGCATACTGGAGGCCTCACGTGAACCCCCCTCTCTCTCACCTCTCTCTCTCTCTCTCTCTCTCTCCCCTCCCCCTCTCTCTCTATTTCTCTCTCTCACTCTCACTCTATCTCTTCATTCCTCTTGAACCTCGTTTTCACATTCTGGGCCAAAACGAGGACGGTATATATTTCTATTGCATGTCATTAATCTGTGATATCTAGGGCAACATGCGTCTTAATGTCTTTTAAGAGTATCTCTTGAGCAGATGTTAGCACACCTCATGGCCATTTTAGCCTTTCCTTTTTTGCTCACTTTCGGATTTTTCTTACAACACATGGTGTCTATTTTTTTCAATATAGTCCATGACCTTTCCATGACCCCTAATCACCGCACAAGAGGAAAGCACTCCATATACTCGTTGTATATTTCCCTTTGTGTCTTTATTTATTTTCTTTTTTATTATTTTGAAGGAACTATAAATCCTTCATTTCATGACGTCAGTCGAAATGTTGAAATGTTCAGGGCAGTATATTGTTAACAATGATGTCTCCACTTTTCCACAACTGACTTTAACCTTCAGTATGCTTTTTTCCCTGTTGCACTCTCCCCTCTCTCTAATTATTTCTCCTTTTCTTTCTCTCTCTCTCTCTCTCTTTCTCTCTCTTTCTCTCTTAACATTATATTGTTCGCTTTAGATTTATTTTCACATAATCAAATGTGCCTTGCGTACTGTCGATATCATTATACGGTTGCAATATTGGTATAACATAATACACAACTTCCTTCTACCCCCCCCCCCATCCATCTGTGTATCTCTCTCTTTCTGTAATGTCAAATCTTCAATCTCTTGCTAAAAAAAAGACAAAATACATGTAATCATGTATGTGCTCCATAATGTGGTGCATATGGATCGAAATATTTTTTCTTTTTTCTGAGCAGCAGCGAACCATTTGATTAGCCTAATTTGGAACTCTCCTGGGCAGGGACATCTGAATTAGCTATTGTTTGCTTTTGCACGATATATACAAAAAAAAAGTATCGTATATTGTGCTGCTATTATCTTGAGTAGATGTTAACATCTCCAAATGACTACGTGCCGCTGCTCTATATTTACACTTCAGATTCAGAAAGCTTTATTGAGATTAGTCTACCAAATCCATCCAATCTGAATGTGGGTAGGATTTCCGAGACGGCTTATTTTCATTTCTTTCAGGCATGGTTTAGCGTTTTGGGCCGACGAGTAGGGAGTAAATGCATCGCTAAATGAAAGAAAAAGGAGAAGAACGAACGAACGAAAAGAAAGAGAAGAAGACGGAGGAGGAGGCGAAGAAGCAAAAAAAGCAAAAAAGAAGAAGAAGAAAAGAAGAAAAGGAAAGAGGAAGAGAAAAAGAATGGAAAGTAAAGGAGAAGAAAAGAAGTAGAATAGAAGAGGTGAATAGAAGAAAAGAAGAAGAAGAAGAAGAAGAGAAGAAAGGAAGAAAACAAGATGGAGGAAAAACACAAGACGAGAATTATTAGGAGGCAAAGCGTTCAAAATGCCTCCTTTGCATGAGGAGTATATCATACAACGAAATACATACAGAAGAAAAGTGCAATAAGAAGTATGATTTTACGGATTTCTTATGATCAATAACGAATGACCTTATCTTCGAATAAATACAAAATACAAGAGAAACAGAGAAAAGAAAATAGAGGTGGAGAAGGAGGCAGAAAGGTTGAGACGGAGAAAGACAGAGGAAGTGAAAGAGAGAGAGAGCCGGAGAGCAAGATCGAGAGTGAATGCGAGACAGACATAATATAGAGAGAGAGAGAGAGAGAGAGAGACGGTGAGACCTACATTTTTCAACCCGTAAACTAGTGTGATGTATAGCATGGAATTACCTTTTGAAAGGATGATTGACTTATTGAACTCAAGGATACGCAATGTGAAGCGATTGTAAATTTCCCGAAAGGCCATCTTGAGAGAGAGAGAGAGAGAGAGAGAACAAAAAAAAAAGATGGAAAGGCATTATAGGCAAAAGCGATACTTTTGAGCCGTTTGTTTCCTATATTTTCGGCTTCCTGATGTTCTTTCTCTTCACTTCTACTCATTGAAACAACAAACAAACAAACAAACGAGAACACATTCGCCTGAAAAAAAAATAAGAACTCCTCTAATTTTGCAATAACATGATATCAGTATTTATATTTCAACGTATTCATCTCAACGCATCCTTAAGCTAGGGGCAAAGGCAGTGAAGAAAAATTCATTGACTGGAAAGGGAAAAATGTTGTTTTGCCAGCAGAAGTAGGATTTCTATATTTCTTTAATAAAAGGAAAATTAGATGCGCACAAAAAAAAACACCAAATAACATAGGAAATCATGTTCCCATCAGTGGCGGCATATAAATAGCAGTGCTTTCAGTAAGCTAAGTGACAACAAGTTCTCAATGCGATCGTGGCGCACAGCATGTTCACGTGACCTGAGCCGATGATCAATGGGTTAGGAATATGGCCAAATAGGGTCACGCTACTTTTCCCGCCAGAGCCCGCGGGTCATTTTAGTCGCGTGTTACCCATTTATCGTCTGATGGCACAGATAGATGGATGTTGCACAGCTGTGGCAGTGTCTATACCATGTTTGTGCGTATCTTTGTCTACAGCTAGGAACTAATAAAAGGAAGCAATGTTAAAGATAATGTTGAGTGGTGGTCATGTGATTAGGCCTACATTAATTAGGCGAAAGAAAGTTGTTGGGAACGGTTGCTACTCTGTATATAGGATGTAAGAATTAATGTATAATGTGAGTTTTTGAATTAATGAACGGTGATAAGAAAGTGACCTAATTTTGCGAAAAATCACATACAGTTTTAAACAATGAATGGGACTACACAAACACACACACACATCATCACACCCACCCTCACACACACCTACACACACTGGCATGAAAAAATGGTCCAAAGTGTATACGCTAGAGACCTATATAGTAATATTCCAAACTTGAAAAGCAATCGTCTGAGGGGACATTTTCTACATAATTTATGATATTCTTCCAAACTGACACCGTAAAAGGAATGAGAATTCTTCTTTTCACCCGAACCCTACCTGCTCTTTAATGTTGTTCTTTCGACACATGACCCATGAGTGTGTCTTTTGCACCCCAGAGGACTGAGTTGTCTTACCGTACCGACCTATATTATCTGAAATGTCACCTCTCTCTATAACCCGCTTTGCTGTTGGCTATTTTTATTGTGACACTCTCTTCTTCAGTGTTACATGCAGGAGGATGTCCTCACTGGGCAAATACTGTCAAACATGGCGTCGGCTTATGTAAACCCGTTGAGAGATGGAAATACTTAAATCTTTTCAGTGTCATTCATTATCGTGGTCATAATGATAAGTTAAGGTTACTTCAATAAAACAAACCTAACATCTGTCTGGAAATAATTATACATGATTGTTTAAACATGAGATTCTTGAAATAAAATAAAAAGAAGATAATGTGAAAATACATGTTAAGAGATTGACAAAGGATTGGAAAATAATGATGATGTTCTTGTATGTGGAAATAAACAAATATACACACATAATATAAAGACATATTAGGTGTGTATATAGCTTGGACCTCAACTCTTGAAACGCAGTCGCCTCGCAGTGCCGAGTTCGCCCTTGTGCACAGTTAGCCCGACCGCTTTCAGAAGTATAAAATAAGTGTAAATACTTCAGGATGAGGGGAGTGGGTACAGGAATCGTTGTCGTGGACCAACGATGGCGGATAATACTCTTTCAAACCCAAATGGCAAAGCTTCAAGATTAAGTTGAGTTCTGATCATGGAATTTCATTGTGACAGGGAATATAAAGCAACTGGAAAAGATTGATAATCTATTAAATAGGAATTGTTGTGATCTGCGGGGTTCTGGAATCATCAAAATAATAAGAAATTGACCCATTCTTGCTGAAATTCATCTGCACTTCACACAGAAATGGGTTTGTGGGACTTAACACTTGTAGCATGAAAAGTTTGGTACAAACTTTCCACCTATTTCTCGTCATATTTCGAATTAGTTTCACCTTTGCCTTAATTCAACCTTCTTTTAAAGAAAAGTGTGCCAACCCCCCCCCCCCCCCCCATGGTGCTCATGTCCCCATCCCTTTTCAAATGTGTGACCCCAAAGGCATCTACAAATTATATAACCTTTTTCTTCTACTTCTTTTCAGAACTTTTTCGGAATTGAATTAAGTCCTCATTATAATAAACATAATTTTTATGATATTAATAGTGTTATGCAATATGCAACCATACATTGTTTACAAAAAAGGAAGTGGAGTAAAAATGAAATAGGGAAAGAAGAATAGAGATAGCTACGAGGAGGAGAGAATAAAGGAAAATAAAATGCAAAATTTTTCAATTATTATCAAAGACAGTCAAAGACAATCATTTTCTTTTCAGAAAAATATAACAATTTCCGTAAATAATTAAAGATGGTACACATTGGTATATTTTAAAAATACGATTAATAACGTGTCCGGCTACAGCCTTCGAGGCCGACAGCCCAAGAGACCGACATCTCACTGGTCCGACATGTCTCTTGGGTTTTATGACAACTTTTCTGAAGCTTTACAAAACCATGCAACATTGTTGGCCTCGCGGGCTGTCAGTCTATAATGCGCCGTTCGTCAATTGAGATATGTCCCTGTGTGTCTTGCTATTTGAGTAGAAATCAGTGAAATACCTCCAAAATGAACTTATAGTTGCCGACCGATTACAATGTTCGAAACGGTTTACTTGAATTCCGTTAAGACATAGTTCGTGTATACATGCAGGTTGACATTGCTGACATAAAAGTCAAGGAGGATGTGAGCGTGTGGGCGGGCGCGGCAATGTGCGGAGGTAATATGGAATGACTTTCAAAGAAATAAATCGGGGCTTGGAACTTATCATACGCCGTTGCGCATGATTCCATTATGATTTCTATTTTTAGTTCCTATAAAAGCGAAGAAAGCAAACCTGACAATGTATATTTCATTTAAGAAAAAAAAAAGAGAGAAATCACATTACATCAGTGGCGACGAACATGTCTCGTTCAAAACGGAACAGTCACACCGCGACACCAACTCCGAACTGACTCCAAACTGAGCAACTCTAGGTCATACAGGGGTCTATTATCGATATGGTATCGGTCTGGTCGGTGTGACAGTAGTACATCACTTGGAATTAGATAATACATGTACAGGGAAAGGGAGAGTGGTGATGAGAGAAAGACTTGAGTGAGGAAGAGATGTGGAAAGAGAGAAAGATGGAAAGGAAAGAGAGAGAGAGAGAGAGGAGGAGGCAAAACGGATGTGAAAACGAAGGAAATGAGAGTGAAGCAGACAAAATTTATATGTAAAATAAAGGTAAATAGACATGAAGAGAGGAACGATAATGAGGGAGAGAGAGAGGGGGGCAAAACGGATGTGAAAACGAAGGAACTGAGAGTGAAGCAGACAAAATTTGAATACAAAATAGAGGTAAAAAACATGAAGAGAGGGACGAGAATGAGAGAAAGAGAGAGGGGAGGGGGAGACAGGAGGGACTGGAAAGATACATGGCCGACAAATTGAGCACTGGGAGAGAGACAGCAGTTTGCAATTACCAACACATTAGTTGAAATGCTCATATCAGTTATTTAAAAAGGGATTTTTTTTTTGTGTCATTCTAAGAAAATGTCACTAAAAGAATACAACGTTGGCTGGTATAGCCATAGCCGACTTACAACAAGCGAAGCGATTGGGAATTAGTGAAAAGAGGAAGATAGATAGCTAGAGAGAGAGTCAGAGAGAGAGAGAGAGACAGACAGAGAGAGAGACAGAGAGAGAGAGACAGAGACAGACAGGCAAAGACACACACACACACACACACACACACACACACACCCACACCGAGACAAAGAATGTGATAGAGAGAGGGGGAAAGAGAGAGGGAGAGAGAGACAGAGAGAGAGAGAGAGAGACAGACAGAGACAGATGGAGAAAAGAAATATGGAGAGAAATATCTCACTAAGAACATTTAAAAAAATGGGTGAAAATAATTATTGCGAAACAGAACAAGTGAGGATGTTTCATAATTATTTAATAAAAACATTCTCCAAGTTCATTCAATGTGGTCGTTGAAATGTAGAAATAAGCATTATAATCATAATGATGGGTAAACAACTATGCATCATGTGACTTTTAATAATAATGCTGTAGGGAACAGGCACATCTAATTTCAATTGTAATGTAATTACAATCGAATCTATCAAACTAATTCAAAACGTTTGTAACCATGGTAACCTTAAAGACGATGCAGCATCCACGCTAGTTATTGATCTTCATAATGAGGATAATAAATCTAATTGAAGGTAATGATCGAGGTGAATGGGTTGAATGGCCGACGAATGACAGATTATCTCCATAAAAAAGATAGCTTACATTGTTTAAATGCTAAATATTATGCACAATCAGAGAGAGAGAGAGAGAGAGAGAGACTTACAGAAAGACAATGGCAGACAGAGATGGAGAGATGGACAGTAATATGATAACTCAAATTGAAAAGGGAAAATGAGATGGCGAGTGATTACCATGATTACGGTTTTCCTTTTTTTCCCCTTCTTGCTCCTAGTATCGGAAGTGAATACTTTGTTTTCAAGAATCTAAATTGATGAGACACGAGGGAAGAATACTGATATCAGTTTAATGCGGAGAGATGCAGAAAATCAGAGAGCGTTGGCGTGTTGAAACAGATGTCTTTTAGCCTCATGGGGTACTTCCGCAGATGTCAGAAAAAATATATCAGACAAGAAGAAAAAAATAGGTAGAGATCAGACAGAGACAAACAGACTAACATATAAAAGACAAACATGGACAAAAAGGAAGTTTTTATTGAATGTTAAAGAGGAAAACACTAAAGGGAAGGATTAAAGGATACCATGCATGTTTTCATATGTGATTTCAGTGACGTACAGGTGCATATATTGTTTTCAAATATTGTTCTAATCGATGACACACAAGGGAAGAATATTGATAACACTTCAATTTGGAAAGATTTAGGAAAGCAGATGGCCGGGGAGTGATTGAAATCAGTTAAAGGTTGGTCACAACCGGTCGTGCACCTCCCTGTGTGTGGTCTGCGACGAATTTCGTAGAAAATCCTTGCGTCGCACGCACGGTTCTGCACGTATTTTCCAAGCACGTAGGAGCACGCAGGACACGCAAGGTTAAGGAAGCTGTTGGACATGTCAAACCATAGTGTCCAACACTCTGCTTGTGGCTACGAGTTCTGATGAACGAACGTGACACGCGCAACCATCGTACTTCCTGCTCGTGCTCCCTGCAGAGGTCTCACCAAGCCCATGGCCCCATACGGTTGCAGGGTACCTGTACGGGGGTGTACGTTCGCCTCAACAGTGTTTGCCGGAAAGAGGGTGTATGTTCATGAGGAGGGTGCAAGACGCCCAAGAGGAGATACAGAGAGGTGCACGACTGGTCGTGACTTTGACAAAAGAAGGACGTACGAATTGCATGCAGGAGTTGGCCCACAGCCGACACGCACGTTCAAAAACAGAGACAGACAGACAGACAAAGACAGACATGAGGGGAGGGAGAGAGAGGGGGCTGGGAAAGAAATAGAGCGGGACAAAGAGAAGTATAAGTGTGGTCTACCATTTTATGTTGAACTTGTTAAACTAGTCACAGCGTGTCAGGCTGACTGACTTGTTAATGTTATAAAATATAGTGAAACTGGGTCAGAAGACACCCGAAATTAGATCACGTGGATAAGGGAACTTCAAAGCCCTTTCTATAAAGAGTTGCGATTGATCCAAAATGATCGCAAGTCCTCCAGTTTATTAATCGCAAAGTTACAATCGCCTATTAGAGCTGCGACTGATATCAAGTTGAAGTTGAGTTGGGATCGATTCGGATCGATCACAACTTGTGAGGACGAATCATGAAAAGGTCTGGAAAGTATTTCAGAAGGAGCCATTCTTTTTATTTCCTTTCTGGAGAAATGTTATAGGGGCACCTACCCCATATTCATCTAGCCTTCTTAAAATCTAGAGTATTTGAAAAAGTTATCCAAGCTGCTGTTATCAAGAAATCCAATGTCTTCTGAGTTTATCGTCAACATCACCTGATCACTCTTTTCATCTCACGACCCAATTAATACGTTTATCACCGAGTCAAAAAATAGGTTTTCAAGTATCTCGCCGCCCACATTACCCAGCACTGCTTGGAAATATAAGTACATGTACTCATGTCATCGAGCAATGCAATATTCAACAGCGAATGGTTGCATCCATCTTGTTTCAAAATACATGTAAGTCTTATGTTCATTTCATTCCACAAAACTAACGTCAAAAGGATACCAAAAGAGTAATCCATCTCAATTCTTTTATTATTTTTATCATGAAGTAGTATAGGCTGCCAGGCAAACTCGGCGCAAAGGGGCAAGGTTGTGTACCGAAGAATAATAATGCACTTGAAGGATGAAACTGATCCGAAGCCCACAGCAAAATGGTGCCACGGTTTTGAGTATATAATCAAAATAATGGATTTGTTTTGTTGATGGCATGTCATACCGTGTAGATGGGAATGCATTCACATTGTACAGGGTCGTCGTCGATTAATCTTAAGAACAGAGAGGGGGAAACGCATTGATAGGAATAATCGGATACACACACACATAATTATTATATAGAACAGGCACAATGTCGCCGGGGGAGGGGGGGGGGGGCGTGCTTACTTCGCTTGCCTGAATATCCAGGATTCTGTAAAAAAAAAGGGGGGGATGAAAATATCTCAGACTGACAAAAAGGTGTCACAATGTGTGCACAAGGACAGGGGGAACGGGATAATTGTGCTTATCCCTGAAATCCGCCAGTGTTTTCACGTTTCTAAATTTTGTGAGCGAGCAAAGGTGATTGACGCCTTATTACATTGAAAATGTGATTTTGTCATCAAAATATACTTCAAGTGATGAAATGAAACTTATTAAAAAAATATTTTAAAAGAGTAACTTACTGCCCGAATATGACTGAGCGGTGCCAAAATATGAGGTGATCGATGGCTTCCCCGACTATTATAGTAATTTCAAAATTCTCGAGGGGAGGGGCTGCAGCATCACTCCCTCACCTTGTACGCATATCTGAACATAAACGACACAGGATTTGATTGAATACGCTTGGCAATTTTTTTCAATTATTGGTCTACATTTTCCCTCCATCATTTTTTTCACGACAATATCAGCGATTAAAACATCGTGTGTTAATTTATCTAGATATGTCATGTTCCAGTTTCAACACATCATGAGAGAATTGCCCTCCATGTATGACAGAAGTAGGTTAGTATCTCTGTGTTATACGTCCCCTAACATTGCCTAATACTTAACTTTTCCTGAGGATATAACGACCGGGGTGTTTAAATCAATAGAGATATTTTAGGATCCATGGTTGACATGACCACGATGAACTCTTAAATTACATAACATAATAGGTTAGTTGAAGCTATACCTGTTCATCCAAGTGCCTGTCCAGCCCGCTACCCCGCCCGCTACCCCACCCCTCCCCCTTGGGAAAATTTTAGAGCCCCTTTTCTGCTCATAAGAAATTTTTGAAACGGCTTTCAGCATTTTTTCTGTGGTGGTGGTGAGGGGTGGGGCTAATTTGCGGGTCCGAGATTTTGGAAACATATTGCAACCCACCCTCCCCTTCCCCCACCTCTCCAAGAATCCTGGATCCGCCAGTGATATATCTTTGAGAATCATAATCAAGTTCTCATCTTTCATTGCCTGACTTTATAGGGAAAAAACTGAAAATTCCCTTAACATTTTACGTCAATGCTCAACACCACAAAGTGCTTCTCTTCGAGTCCTTTTTCCTATCAAATTTCTTTCTCACCTAAAATTGTGTACAATCACGATTTCGAGAATCGCTTCGATCATTTTAGTTTTCAATCAGGAAATCGATTCGGTGCGTACGAGATCTAGTTCATAATGTTGCGGTGCTCGCGTAGCGATAACGATCACCTCGTCCTAACCAGCCCGACCGAAAGAAAATCGATTCGGATAAAGGATGTCGGGCGATTGCTCAGCGTTAGGTTTCAAAATGAACAACAAAAAAAAAAAAAAAGGAAAAGAAAAGAAAAAAAAAGGGAAAAGAAAAGAGAAAAAAAAAGGGAAAAGAAATGCAGGACGAGAGAAAAGGAGGGGTATAGTGCAAAGGAAGAACTTATATTATTTTTTTAACAATTGTGCGCACTCTGATGGTCATCAGTTTTTTTAGTAATCGAATTTTGATATTGATTGTGCTTTAGAATCAGTGGCGTATATGGCGTGTGTTCAGAATTTGAGGGTACAGGTGTTATGGGGGAGGGTTACCGGTCTTATAATGTGATAAAACAATGCCATCGCTTGAGAGGATGGTGTAGGAGGGGTCTTAGTTTCAAGCTGACTCGTTCCTTTCCAAGGCCGTACGCAGCGGGGGGGCAGGGGGGGGGGGGCAGTTGCCCCCCCAGAAATTTCAAAATCATACTTTTTTTTAATTGGGTTTTAGACTTCAAGTTATGGGTTCCTTTGAAAGCGATCATCTTGCCCCCCAGGAAAAAATTTCTGCGTACGGCCTTGTTCCTTTCTCCTCTCCCTCTCTCTCTTTCTTTCACTTTCTATTTCTTTTGCAATCTTTCGAGAGGATGGGCGCCCGTAGCTATATCGAATGCTTTATTCGTGATTGCGTAATGAACTTCGAACCATGATCCTGGCACAGGTTGAAGAGGGCTGGGAGAGGAAAGTATCAGTCGAAAGTGTACCCTTATAAAAAACATACCATGGTAATACTACGTATTTCATGGTATTACCGCCATAATACCACGAAAACATGGTAAATCCGTGGTACACATCGTATTGCCACAGTATTACTACGAAAAACATTGTATATTCATAGTATTTGCATCATGTACCATGAAAAGCATGGTACATTCATAGTATTTTCATCTTGACAATGGGTAACGCGGTAAATTCATGGTACTTTCACAGTAATACCGTCCCAATTTACCGCGGTATTACCATGGTATTACCATGGTACTTTTTTGTAAGGGTACACTGTATGGGATACACATTTGATGTCCCGTAATCATCTGAGCTAATGCCCACCCCCCCCCTCCCTTCCCCATCCTTCGCCGCCAATCCTCGGCCATCATTGATGCCCTGATTTGATTCATTGAATGAGTGGTGACTGGAATATAAATTGGTTAAGCCACATACTCCACAATTTATTTTTATCTTCCCGCCATTTTTGATAGATTCTTTCAATAATAGAGTATTATGGCAAGTGAAAAGGAGGGAGAGACAGAGAAGTGAGAGCGAGAGGGGGACAGGAGGGGGGGGGTGAAAGAGAGAGAGAGAGAGAGAGAGAGAGAGAGAGAGGGGTGGTGGTGGGAGGAGTGAGTGAGAGAGAGAGAGGGAGAGAGAGGGGGAGAGAGACAGAAAGCGGGGGAGAGAGGGTCATCAAACCATCAACCAATTTTAAAACATCCTAATAAAGATATATTTAATGTTCCAATTGAATGTGCTCCTATCGAGACAGATGTTAGAAAACAGATGTCATGAAGATTATCAAAGGCTGCAATGACGTCATTCAGAGGTTGCAAGAACTAGAATGACCCTTGTTTGTTCTCATTACGTGAGGGTACACCATGGTCTCATCTTCACTTTCCTGGCATTCTAGAGGAACAAACTCCCTCGAGCATGATGAGTATAGTATTTGGCAGCCATGGTGAATGTTTGTTGAAGACACATTTTGAAAATGATAAATGGAACAGCTGCCCGACTTTGGCATACTTGATAATATCACATGCACATTCAGGGGTGGGTCGAATAGGCAGCCCCCCCCCCCCCCCGGTAAAGAAAATGCTTAACTCCACCCCCGCTTGTGAAAAAGAGATAATCCGGAAGGGCTGCAGGACGGGACTTACAAAGATCATATTCACTCTGGCCACTTTTCGTCTATAACAATCCTGCATGGATCCGCCCCAATATTAGGCTTCCAATTTATACGGATTATTCGTGAAAATTTCTCAGTAGAGGAAGATACAGGATTTGATTGCAGGTGGGATAGTTTATAGACTTTAATTGAATAAAGGAAAGAGCTACCCCAGATTTCGATGCCTTTTTCACGTGCTTTGATAAGGCACCTGCAGTATTGATGTTACCATAGTGAGGGATTCCAGCGACAGGTGAAGTTGTTTTTTGTAGGTCTATTTACATGAGACGAGGCTTTAAGAACATTCTATCAAAAAGCTTAAAGGGATTCCGACCATCAACTATTTAAAATGAAATTAAGCCGTATTAGCCCACAGCCGAGTCAGTTGACATGAAAGAGGAGGAGAGAGGATAGGCGAGAGAGAGAGAGAGCGAGAGAGAGAGAGAGAGAGAGAGAGAGAGAGAAATAAAGAAAAAAAGTTACAGATGTGCATGGTTGGTAATGTGTAATGATAAAATATCTGTTTCCTATCATACTATCATATTCCGATCAAAAGGAAAATGAAAATGATTCCTTGAACATAATTATGGTCTTTCTTTTTAATGTCATCGCTGTGCAAACGCAGTGCAAACCACCGTTCCTAATAATTATTTCTACAACTTTTGAGTTTTCATTATGATATAAAATGAAATTGCACAAAGAAAATTAACTCTTATCAGTATATTGTTTGCTGCATTAGAAATCCGCATTATATAGAGAGAAACAGACAGTCGATAAGCATGATAAGACATGAAATAATCAGTCTGCTGTAGATAGCTCGAGGGGTGGCCGGTGGTTAAATTCTGATATTGCAAATAGGCCAATTAAGCCGAAGTAAACAATTAATTTGCCGTTTGCAAAGACATTGGTTGCCATGGCAATCTACAATGACCACTCGCTAATGAACGTAATCGCATTGCAATAGGCCAATTAAGCTGACGTAAATAATTATTAGTTTACCGTTTGCAAAGACATTGGTTGCCATGGCAACCTCCAGAGACCACTCGCTAATGAGCAGGAATAGAAGGGTCTCCATGGAGTTACTTCGCTTTTCTAGCCGTCATTAAGAGATAATTTAAGCTAAACTAATAACAGAGGGAGGGGAGGGAGAAAGAGAGAGTCAGAGATAGAGAGAGAGAGAGAGAGAGGTTTTTGCTGGCGAATTATAATGGCAAATACTTACAATATGAAAATAAGTTGGATAATGATTATATACAGGTAGGTCCTATGATATTTTAACAAGCTGCGTGTGAAATAAATGGCAAAGGGGTGATAGGCGTATCTAGGCTGATGAGCACTATGAGAAACATAAATTTCAGACCAAAAACAGAACAATCGGCAGTCCTATGATCAGAGTACCTAAGTTTTAAGGCATTAGTTGTTGCCAGTAGTCAGAAATCGAAAGTTCTCTATTGGATTTTCTCTCCTGGTGGCGCTCTCCAAGTTCATAACAAAGTAGGAATGAAAGTTGACAACACTGAACTCTCAGTGGTTGACATGTACAGGGACCGGCATTATTTGTTTATCATGGTTTTATCATTACCTTTTGTTTTTTGAAGACACACTTCGGAAGCTAATATTCCCTAAGCCCTTATCACCTACCTCCCCACAAGAAATGTGGAGTCCCAGTATGGAATATTTGGCAATGCTGTAACTTCACTGTATGTCTTGATCAATTATGGTTTTTCTAACAATGTACGAAAATGAGTCATTATAAGATTTATTACCAGTTTGGTAAGTTCATGATCACTTTAACCAGGGGTGGATGCAGGATTTAGTATAAGGGGGGGGGGCACACAAATGCAGGTCTGTCAACTTTTGGAAGAGGTAGATCCGTATTTTTTCGGTCTTGCCAGCTTCTCGAAAAGTCACAGGGGGGGGGGGGGGCACGGGCCGGAAGTTCCACCCTTGATCCGCCAATGACTTTAACAGTTAAGCCTTAGGAATCCTCATCAATGTTACTTTTATGCCTTCAAGCTCGTCAAGACACCCACTCCAACGATTGCAAGAACTAGTCAGAGAACTGAACCTCAAAAGAGACCCGAGAATGAAATAATTTCCATGTCAGCGAATTTTCAGACTTTCTGCCGCCCCCCCCCCCCCCTCCCTTGCACTTGCGCCTTCAACCCCGTTTCGGTATAGGGTTTATAGGCCTAATTTTCCATGATGCTATTTTAATTGTTTCATAATTTCTATATCAAAGGTACTCTTTTTCAGCCGCATACATCTGTGTTTGCTTTTGTTTTTCTGTTTGTTTGTTTATTGTTGTTTTTTCTATGCATTTCCTCCTCTTCATATTCCTTTCACTTCTTCATCCTTCTCCTCTATCTAACAATCAAACTCGTTGTTTATGTGTTGTTGTTTGTTTTTTTTTTTTGTGTGTGTGTGTGTGTTTGGGGGGGGGGGGGCATTGTCGGGGTCAGGGTAGATGAGGTGAAGTCGCCTTCCACTTTTTAATGAAGATTTCAATTATCCATAATCTTTTTCAGCTCTATATATAGTATACCAAATGTTTTTGCTGTTGTTTTTATGTTTGTTTGTTTGCTTGTTTGATTTTTCTATGAATTCCTCCTTTTCATATTCCTTTCACTTCTTCTCCTTTCCTTCTCCTCTACATAACACTCAAACTCGTTTGTTTGTTTGTTGTTGTTGTTGTTTTTTTTTTTTTTTGGGGGGGGGGGGGTTGGGGGTTGTGGGGGCATTATGAGATGAAGTCGTCCTTCGTTTCTATGAAGATTCAATTATCATTCATAATAGTCTTACCAGGTCTAGCTACATGTATGAGGAAGTATGATAATTTCACGAACATGCACATGTAAACCTTGGCCTAATAATGGAGACAGAAAAAGAGGGGAAAACATCTACTCGGATCGTGCCGTTCAGCCGAGATTTTGCCAGGGACGTTTGAGGGCGATTTGAATCACTTCCGTTCTTTTGTTTACCGCTGTGGCCTGTGCAGTGTGCATTATAATTTGTCAGTGCTCTCTAGAATTAAGGTGAGAAATTTGCCCATTTCATCAAGATTGTAGTCCGATTAACACGTTAATTTCTTTTAATTGTGTTGCAATATTTGTGTAAACAATACTCTATGACGAATTTCTTTGTAAAAGAGTAAGAAATTCAACCGAATAAATAAGAATTTACTGTAATCAGTCCCACATGCTGCCAAATTTGTTGCGATTTTCAATTCATTACCGTACCGCATTGCGTGAAGTAGAAACACGATTTGCCGGCTCGTTTTTACTCTCTTCAAACTTTCATGTGAGTTTTGGTGGGTAAGTATTGATTAGCAACATGTATTGTGAAATTTTACAGTCAAATTGACCATGAACATGATGAACTGTAGACAGAAATAACCGTCTGTTATGGGGAAATCTTTAATATTTCTGACATTTCTCAACCTTCCCCATAGACAGACGGTACGACCGTGTATCACCAACAAGGTGGACGATCAGCCGACCTGAGCCTTAGGTCGCGTTGCCGTTACGTATACTGCACGAGTATGCCACTGAATACATGCATGCTACACACACAAACACACAGAGAACCACTTCCGGTTCCGGATATGATCGTCCACACACTATGCGATATGTGATCATTCAGTCTCTATGTACGGAGGTCTAGTGGAGCCAGACGAAGTCTCAGCGGAACAACCGACGATACAGAGAGACTGAAGCTTTTGGTCTAGATGAACTGATGAAAGTTAGAACTTAGAAAGTTATAATGCATTCATGATATTTTTAATGCAGTGGCTATTCTTACAACGAGTCGTAAGAATAATTTTCCGGCTATTCTTATGACATGCGCATAGGGTTAGGGTTAGGGTTAGAAAAAAGGAGCATATGCGCATGTCGTAAGAATAGCCGGAAAATTATTCTTACGACTCGTCGTAAGAATAGCCACTGCCTATTTTTAACTTGACAACAGAACAGTCAAAAGAAAATAAAATTGAAAAGAGGTTATGATTGAGTCGTGAAGAGGTTAGGTCAAACAAAATCAATTATTAATGTGCATGCGTATGTAAATTGCATGTTCACTGATGCTTATCAGTCAAACATTGTTTATGTCTGTTACTGACTAACATATTTATTTTGAGCATGATTTAATCTGTTAATTGAGTTACGATTGATGAAACTGTGATTGTTTTATGATACTTCTTAGCTCCAGGTTTTGCTGAAGAACATCAGGAAGAAGGCAACAAAGCTTTGATGGTGACATCATAATACCCCCTTTCCAACTTTGGTGATACATCGATTGAGACCATGCCTCGGCCAGTGAGACAGAGTGCATCTTCCCCAGGCAAGAATGCTGTGTCCTGTCCCATATGTGGGCGTCACTGCAGCCCACAGGCCATCAACACCCATCTAGACAAGTGCTTGTCCAAGGATGATTCTTCCCCACCGAGGAAGCGATCAAAACAGGACTCCTACGCCGAGAGCGAGAATGAGATTGAGACTGAGTCTGTGCACCAAACAGGGCAGCTCAATGCTGAGTGGGCTGCTATTCTAAAAGCTCAACCTAAGGAGGAAAAGAAGACTCCAAAGTCTGAAAAGAAGAAAAAGGAAAAGAAAAAGTCAAAGAAAGAGTCCACTCAGTCAAGTAGTGGAGATGGACTGAGCACTCCCAAAAAGACCAAGTCTGAAAAGGGGAGTAAGTCAGAGAAAAGTAGTAGCAAGAAGGAGAAAGGGGAGAAGTCGGCCAAAGGAGAGAAAAAAAAGAAGCGTAAGAGGAAACACAAAGACAAGGGCGATGATGACGATGTGTTTGACTTTGATGCTGATGAGACGGAGGGGGCAAAAAAGAAAGTATCATCCACGGAGAGAACCCCTAACAAAACATCAACTCCTTCCAAGACAACAACTCATAATGATAAACATGCCACTCCTACTCATAAAAAGTCACCTGCTTCAAGTCAGTCCCCCAAAAAGTCAGCCATGAAATCACCCTTTGCCAATTTATCACCAAAACAGGCCAGTCAGTCCTTCTGGGCACGACAGAATGCACAATCTACGAGTCCAAACTATCAAGCAATGAAATTCAATGCCCAAGCACCACCAGCGATAGGAAAAGCAACGATCCAGACACCACCGTCGGCAAAGACGAACGCCCAATCACCGACGACGCAGGGCACAAAGCCAACATTTGGGGCGACGCCCTCTCAGCCGCGCCCTGATTTTCGCCCCCTTGCCGAAAGAATGCGGCCTTATACCATGGACACTCTTATTGGACAGAACAAGGCTCTTGGTGCTACAGGGACACTCCGTCGCCTCTTGGATGCTGGTAACATTCCTTCGATGATCTTCTGGGGACCGCCTGGGTGTGGCAAAGTAAGTGTGGATCTCACTGTGATATCATTCGGTTTCTCATAATGATAGCTATAATATGTCTTGTTTACCCAGGGTAG
Organism: Heliocidaris erythrogramma; assembly: GCA_025617745.1. Lineage (NCBI taxonomy): Eukaryota > Metazoa > Echinodermata > Echinoidea > Camarodonta > Echinometridae > Heliocidaris > Heliocidaris erythrogramma. The sequence continues at coordinate 31,155,383 of CM046866.1, read as the reverse complement.
CCTCATCAATATTATATACTGTTCTCCCTGAGGGCCCTGCAATCATATTATTACCCCGGCATGACAGTGATATGTTTTATATCATGCCTCATGTGAGGTACATGTATTTATGAGCAGGTCTTCCCGGCATGAATTTGTTTACCCATGTCCAACCCAAGTAAAATTTCTACCGGTAATATCCCAAGGAGAATAGTTTGAGAGGAGCAAACCGTTTTTTAGCTTGAGAGTATGCATTGATGTTACTCTTGTCCCTACCTAGTTTGGGAGAATTTATCCTTGGCATACATTTTCTGAAGAGCGTCATGCTTGTCCATGAGCACTAAGGATGTAATGCACTGACAAGAATCATGTGTATGTGTAACAACAAAATATTTACAAAATAGCTGTAATTACACATACTTTTATAATTACGTTGCATTGTATACATACATAAAGGTCCTGATTCTCCCTTCTGTAACCATTTGTTTTGAAACTTTCATTTCCAGGACCCAGACATTTGTTTGCCATAATTCTCTCCTATAGTCCTCTTCCTTGCTGCTCAGTTTTTATTATTTTCTAACATTGTTTTGTCAGTTTGCTTTGATGATAGTAATACTTTTACGGCACATGTACAAATTCCACCCTTCTTTTATGTTGCAGACTTCTTTGGCCAATGTCATAGCGAGACAGGCCAAGGTGAGGAACACTCATCGCTTCATCACGTTCTCGGCGACGACCAGCAACGTGTCAGACGTCAAATCTGCGGTGGAGATTGCACGGAATGAACAGAGGATGTACAGGAGGAAGACCATTCTCTTCATTGATGAGATCCATCGATTCAACAAGACACAACAGGTTAGACAACCTATCATAATTAAGTGCTCTGCACTAATTTTTACTTAAGGAGTCTTGATTTAGATATTTAACCTCTTGACTACTGAATTCTCTAATTCCCATAGGGATAATACAGGGACCACCTGGGGAGCGTTTCATCAAGCGTTTTGTCAGTGATTTTTACCGACAACTGTTATAAGCTACTGAAATCCTTGCATCTGATTGGCTGAGAGCAAATTTGTCGTAAAAAGCACTGACAAAATGCTTGATGAAACGCTCCCCTGGTTTCCATATGCAATGGGTTAAGGTTTGTTTGAACAAGGCCCTGTTTAAGGTTTGACATTTTAAGGGTCCTTAATTAAAATTATGGGGCAAATGTGTGTGGGGCCCTGCATAATTATACTATTTCTGTGTCTTCTACAAGTTCAATTGAGTTGTGGTAATAATGAGTATTTTGTGAGAATAAATCTAATGTTAGACCAGCAAAATGAAGAAAAAAAATGCATTTTAAGTGATGATGACTTTTTAATGGGCAGTTGAAAGCATTTACTGTCAGAGAATTGATAATTGACCTGCTTGTAAAGGGAATAAAATAGGACATTTTCTTTGTGGAAAGCATATATCAGCACAGAGAATTAAGTGTGCAATATAACTTACAGCTACCATGTACGTGTTATCGGTCTTCATTTTGCATATTTGAGTGGCTACATCCTGTGTTAATTTCCTTATTACACAAACAATGTAATGTACAACCTTCACTAGATTTGTTAGATGTTGTCGCGGAAATGACTATTCTTCCATTTGTAATTTCCTCACCAGGACACGTTTCTGCTGCATGTTGAAAACGGAACCATCATTCTGATTGGAGCAACGACGGAGAACCCCTCCTTCCGCGTGAACAGCGCCCTCCTGAGCCGATGTCGTGTCGTGGTGCTTGAGAAGCTCAGTCCTGACAGCGTCATGCTCATCCTAGAGAGGGCGCTCAAGGATTGTCAGGTCGGCATCGTCGAAGACACCCTGGTAGCAGACGCCATACCAAATACCGATCAGGAGTGAGTTTTCAAGTGTAGAAGAAATACTTATTAAAGCCATTTTCTGCTTGTAGCAGGCATGAAATTTCCTCGTTTATTAGTAGATTTAAAGTGATTTCTGTAGATTTTTTTAATGAAGCAAGCTTGGCGACAATTACGGTGAAAAAGCATAGTAATTGTGTCATTTCAAGGTGTAATGATGATTTAAGAATTCATAACAAAAGGGGGTGTTCTCTCTTGGAACTGTACAAGGTGGGGGCTTACTCCTGGATCTTTTTTTCTCAGATTTTCATTGTGTTATGCCCATGATAGGATGGATACAAATTTCAGTATTTTTTACTTGAGCCGATGATGTTGGCTTGAGCTGATAAAGGTTTTGGTGATTGTACAGTTGAACTCCCAGACTTGCATGTATGGGGGCATAAATCCTTCAGAAGTATCCCAGCTCCATATTATATACCCCCTTCAAATGGCTAACGAAGCCTTTCTATTACCACTCTGTCATTGAACTGTGTGTTATAGGAGTACCATTTCCATTGAGAGACAAGCACTATGCCTTCTTGCCAACCTGTGCGACGGCGACGCACGCTCAGCGCTCAACTCACTCCAGATGGTTCTGGACGTGGCCAAGGGATCATCGGGAGGTCAACAGGGTGCCTCCATAGTTCAAAGGTCCAATGTCATCACCATTGATCAGATCAAGGAGAGCTTACAGAGGTCACATATCAGTTATGACAGATCAGGTGAGGGTGTCTTCTTTCAGTATGCGAAGGAGTCTACCCGACTACTTTGAATCTAAGAGTGGGTTTTGTTGTATGGTGTAGATTATGAAATGGAGCATTAGATGTAATCGCCAGATGCGTCGACAGCACTATACAGTTTCTGTCTGCTTTTTAATGAATTTCCTGTAATATTTTAACTTATATACATGTACCCTTTTGAGTTAGAGGGGACATTTAATTATTTCAGTCGGACCTTCTTTGGTGACAACCTGTCTGTAAAGATTGCTTTTCTTGTTTCCCTTGAGCTGGATCTACATACAGTTTGACTGTTCTTATATATTTTCACCCTTTGTTTTCATTATAATGATGAATTAAAAGTATCTCCTTAAATAGACAAAAGCATGAATATTCTGTCAGCATGTGGAATCTGAATATATACCATAATTTGTCATTCAATGTGATCTGTGAATCTCTTACTTTCATACTCAGGTGAAGAACACTACAACTGTGCCTCTGCTCTCCAGAAGTCCATACGAGCCTCAGACGCCAATGCTGCAGTCTACTGGCTAGGACGTATGATCATAGGTGGTGAAGATCCTCTCTTTATTGCCAGGAGGCTGGTGGTCTGTGCCAGTGAAGATATCGGTAAGGTGCCATTTCTGCCTTCATGTTCATCTCACGTTTCTTATGTCAGTGGGTGGGAAGCGTGTGTTGGCTGCCTGCTGTGTTGCGCTGTCCTTGTGAATTGCAAGTTTTATCTTTCTTTCCTAAAATGTTTGTGTCATTTTAACCTGTTGACTACTGAGTTCTTTAACTCTCATAGGCTCAATACAGGTTCCCATAGTCTATGGGTTAAATGACCTTCTTAGAAGGAGATAATTCAGGAAAAAAAATCCCTCACTGCAGTTGGATCTTTTCAGAGACTTCAAATGTAGCTGAATCTGGTGGCTCTGTGCTCTTTGGCAATTGATGAACACAGAACACACTTTATTTTAGGGGAGAGAAAAAGAGGCCACATTGTCTATTTTTCTGGTGTTTATTTTTATTTTTTTCATGTTATATATTTTCTAAAATGCTCTCATAAAGTTTTTAGAAATATCCTAGAATTTTTTCATAGAAGTAGTTCAGATGTTGAGAAGTGTTCATTCAAAACGAAAAATGCCTAAGTTGGGAATATGTCTTATCCATACTACTTCTGTATCATAGCATTAGCAGTCTAAATGTCACTTCCATGTTTATGACTCGACTGATTCAGAGGGGTATGTGTTTTCTGTGTTATTACAATGCTCTTTTCTTATTTTTTGACAGGTATAGCGGATTCTCAAGCTCTAGTCCAGGCTACAGCAACGTATCAAGCCTGCCAATATATTGGTATGCCAGAATGTGAGGTAAGCTGAAGTGCAAACTATAACCTTTGTATGAGTCTTTGCTTTACTCGAGATTGCAAAAAATGGTTTAAAGTTTTGCTGTTATTGATGAATTACAGGTACTGTAAATATGGAATATTTCGCGGTGTGGAAATGTTCGCACATAAGAACACATAAATATTATTGTTTATGTATTCTTTTACCCATGAGTCTAGCACGTCGGCGAAATTTAAAACACGTGAAATTCACCTTACTTGGCCGAGCGTGAAAATGTCCACTTTTACAGTATTCCTATAATAATAAACAAAAGTATTTACATGTAAGTTGTACATTGTATGTGAAAAAAGTTAAACACAAGGTCACACTAACCAACCTCATTGAAATTACTGGTCATTTACCTCTTGTTTTTAAATATGCGTGGCATTTCCACCCCTCCATTTTCTTTTTTAGGATTGGGAGAGGATGTAAGGGGTGGGGAGGGAGGCACACCCATGCCCCATTTTCAGGTTCTACAAAAAGTGTGATTGCATTTACTGCTAGAGGCATATCTTTAAAAATCTTAATGTGCATTCGATGAGCAAGGAGGCAGTAATATAAACAGTAATATACCGGTAAACACACTTTGAAGAGGTTACAAATGTGTACAGTAAGCCTGAGTCATATCGAATATTTCATAATCCGGGATTTGACGGCTTTGATTCGATCGAATACCGGTGCATCGATAAATGATGGGCGGTGAAAACAGAGTACGTGTTGCACACAGTTGCACGCAGTGCATGCACCATGCACCGGTGACCGGTCCGCTGGCATCGCGGGCATAATGTATGGGCTCTCGCTGCCAATGGCTAGTAAAAATCACAGCGGACGAGCCAAAATCTTAAGTTTCTAGTCCGTATGGCTAGTCAAAATATCACTCTAGTGTCGCACAAAGCGATGCTCATTGTCGCCACACCCGACAATGATTCAAATTCAACGAATTAATAATCTTACTTTGTCTTTGGAGAGCTGAATGGAACACGTTTGTTCGATGCAAAAAAAAACAACAATACGAAATAAACTTTTTGTCGCTCATGACTCGACTTCATTCAGCTTGATCTTCATTCAGAAGTAATTGCCAATTTGATGAGAGTGTGATATTAGTTATTGCGAATTAAGTAGGAACACTCGTACTCATGCCCGTATTTATCATGTTCAATTATACAATTGTCAAATTGACAATGCAGAGAGAGTGCAAGAATATTATCGTAAACTTCAGTTCGTAACGACGAAACGATTTTTCCATAGAGAAAGTTAGCCAGCAGTTTGAAGTCGCCTTCACGTTCTCTGCTAGTATACGTTATGTAGTATGTACGTTATGGAGTTTCGTTTTTATTTGCTTTTTTCATTAGCGAAAGTTAGCCAACAGTTTGAAGTCGCCTTCACGTTCTCTGCTAGTATACGTTATGTAGTATGTACGTTACGGAGTTTCTTTTTTATTTGCTTTTTTCATGGTGGCTACGGTAGTCAAAAATCTGGCGGACTACAAATCGATGCACCGGATTTGCCAAAACGAATTCGGGATTCGATGTCTTCGATCGAACACCGGCTAACCAATCGATTCGACTCAGGCATAGTGTACAGTTTATTATATGACCGCAGAATTATAAAATCTGTATTGTGTGCGAGGGAACTTAGAACAGAAATGATCATCCACAGTAGAAAACTCTGTCAATCCATACAAAGTTCTTCCTAGAAGTGCGCCATTTGCTTCCCACATTTGCAAGGTCATTCAATTAAAATACATGTAGTCATAAAAAAACACAGTGTGATGTATCAAAGGTAGAACAATGGTCTTGTCAAGGGAAGAACCCAGTTTTAAAAGCAAGTCTACGCACTTGTGCTCTATTACCAAGTTCCTCAGATAGGTCCACTCGTTGTTTTTTGTAGAAGCGTATACTTCCTTTTTTTAATAGGAGTCAGGTAATGTACAAATGCTTCTCACATCATCACCTTCGTCAATATCATATTTGACTCAAGTTATTTCCCTTGTTCTTGTTGTTCTCGTTGTTAGCTGAATCTTGCCCATTGCGTAATCTACCTGTCAAAGGCACCCAAGTCACGGCAGGTCCCCACCGCCTTCAGCCGCGTCAAGGAGTGCATCAAGAACCACCAAGGCCCCACCCCTCCCGTACCCCTCCACCTTCAGACGCCCGCCACCCAGTACCAGCTGGTCCGCAACACCCTGGGCGGGTGGGGCAAGGGGCGTGTCATGGCAGGGGGGTACAAGGGCTACATGCCGGAGAGCTTAGCGGGACTTGATTTCTTCTCCATGTCATCGTAGGAGCTGCGGAAAAGAACTTTTGTTTTTAGCGACAAGTGCATCAGGATGCCATCGACATAAGGTGCTAGAGTTGAGGGGAGGTAATGAGACAGATGTATAGGATAAATCCTGTGTTATCCTCTGCATTAAACATTATTTTGAGCTTCAAGTTTTTTATTGGAATACATGTAGGCAAGGTGATATTGAATTTTGGCCTTTTGATATTAAACATTTCTTCCCTTAAAGGTAATGTACTACATTTTCATCCTAAAATCTGACTTTCCAAGATTGTTGTGTTATGCTGAAGATTACTAAATGTGAGAAGTTATCACCAATCAATTAAGCAAAAAGATTGGTAATTATATGCGTATTTTTAATTATTCTAATAATAATTCTTTTATTCGCGGCCTCGAATTGAATCAGCGAAATTCAAAATTATTTTCGGCCGTTAGTAACGGCCGAAAATAATTTTGAATTTCGCTGATTCAATTCGAGGCCGCGAATAAAAGAATTATTATTAGAATAATTAAAAATACGCATATAATTACCAATCTTTTTGCTTAATTGATTGGTGATAACTTCTCACATTTAGTAATCTTCAGCATAACACAACAATCTTGGAAAGTCAGATTTTAGGATGAAAATGTAGTACATTACCTTTAATAAAAATGGCTCTTAATTTCCTAGAAACAGCTGGTATTCATAAAAGTGGGTGAATGAGTAGAGTTAGTTCATTGATTCATGGAGTGCCACGTATCAACATCTTTTCCCATAAAAAATTGCCATATATTTGTCTTAAAGATAAAGTTGAGTTCTGGTCATGTGATTACATTGCGCAAAAAAATGTCACAAAACGATTAGGAAAGGTTGATTATATATTTTAAATAAGAATTGGTGTATGCTGTAAGGTTTTGGAATCACCAAAACGAGAAGAAATTGATTCAATCCTGCCGAGAGTCACATGCACTGCACACAGAAATGTTTATGTGGGACTACACACACATGTTCGACCCGAGCATTTCAGCTTTTTCTCGTCATACTTTGAATGTAAAAGCATTTGAAGAGCAATCCTTTTCAGGGGATATTTCTACTATGATAATATTCCAAACTGACATAAAGAGAATGAGAAAGCTTGTTTTCTCAGAACTCGACCTTCTCTTTAACTGAACAAAAATCATGTCAACATGAAATAAATTTCTCATCTTCATTTGGTGACTAAATGCCTTTTGTAACAGAATTACAGTAATTTATACAGAATAATGATCATTACTTTGCGCTCCATGAATCAATGGACTAAGTTAGACCAGGTTTAAGTAAGTCTGCGTTTATGAATACGAGCCAAAGGGATAAATTGAAAAGATTAAACTGCAACATGTACCTGATGCAAGTCATGCTTTGGCAAGATTGAGTGCTTGAGGAGCATGATGCAATTCTTTTTATCTCCATTGTTTTAAGATGGTGAAGAAAAAAATTGTTTGACTTCCACAACCTGTGCTTCTAATCCAAAATCCACAATATTGCTCAGCCAGAGATGAAAAACAAGACTGAAATGGTATATTTTAGTTGGACTTATGGGCCCTACCCATTTAGCAATGTCACATATCCATACACCCTTGAATAAATAGAAAAAAAAAAGGGAGGGAGATAGTTAATGCTAATTCTTCTGGTTGTCAATAGTTTTGAAAAGTTGTTTGAATTGCCTGGTTATAAACCAAAGGAATAGTAGGTATATATAAAGAGAGCCATTCATTGCAGGAAAGTAGGCATGGGATAAAGTGATCGTAGTAGAATTTCATGGCAAAAATTAATAAAACAGAATGAAGTTGTTAGTCTTGGTAAACTCTGGGAAAATAGGCTTTGCATTGTGGAAGGGGAAGGCAAGGAAAAAGCATGCTCTGAAGAATGATTCAATATTTATTTTGCTATTCTGTTCAAAAATTAAAAAACTAGACATTGGATAAAATGAATTCTCTTTGGGCCCAAATGATCAGGGCTGAATAGTCAGTAACACCGAGTGAAATACATGTATTTACTTTATGTCTATGCTAGGAGATTAGTGGATTCTGGGAATAATTATTCAAGTCTAATTGGGACAGAATTGTCAAGAATATAGAGTTAAGTGTTTACATTCTGTCTGGTATGTAGAGGTGTTGTGGATCAGTGGATAAGTCCCCGGACTGTGAACCACGAGGTCCGGGGTTCGAATCCCACCGCAGCACTAGCGTCCTTTGGCAAGACGTTAATCTACATTTGCCACTCTCCACCCAGGTGTTAAATGGGTACCCGGTAGGATGGCGAAAGTTAATGTCGTTTGCTTAGCATGTGAGCGTCACTGTACTGCCCATTGCTGGAATGCTCCCCAGGGAGTGGAGAATGTGCATACATTGTGTGCGGGCGTGCCAGAATCCAATGACCGGGGTAATAATATTTGTGCGCCTAGGGTGCCTCTTTCAGGCAGATTTGTGCGCTATATAAGTACAAAATTATTATTATTATTATTATAGGCCTTGAATTGAGCGATCCAGGGAAGAAATTTTTCAGGTCTGATAAGGGCAGAATTTTTAAATAAATGATTGCATTATGTGATTTTAGAAGAAAAAAAAACTATTCAGGTCTGATCACACAAAATTGACAAGAATATGGAGTGCATTTTTAAATTATATTTAGTCTATTCTTGAAAAATAGGGCATTGGATTCACAGAAGTGATCTGAGAGAAACTGATCAGGTCAAATCGGTGCAGATTTCTGGAAAAATATACACATATAGAATTATGTGATTTTGGAGAAAAAATATGCATGTCAGATTACACAGAAATATTAAGAAAAGAGAGTGAAATTTTTATATTTTGTCTAATATTGAATGATAAGCATTGAATTAATAGAAGTGATCTGGGAGAAAATTATTCAGCTCAAAATCAGGGCAGAATTATCAAAACTGAGTAAAATGTTGTTTATATTTTGTACATGGTGTAGATATATAGCTAGCTTCCTGAAACCTTCCATGCGTTTTCCACCAGTCAGTAAGCGACATAGCAAGTATGTCACTATGCCAAATATAGTCTTCTTTTTCTTTTTTTAATCTTCTTTCTTTTTTGTTGCTGAATGTAGAGCTCTCTGATTCTTTAGTAGTATTTAAAACATGTAGATGAACTATAATCATAGTGCCAATTTTATTTGTGCTAGATTAACTTCCTTTTTGTCTCAATATATGAGACCTTTAGGATTTTTTGCAGCTGAAGAGCTTTCTTTTTAAATGTAAATGTTCGTCAATGTCGTTTAGAAAGACCGAGGTATAGTTTTAGTAGAGAATATAGCGTCATTGTTTTCATATGCAGAAGATGCTACTTTCGTCTGTATGCCAACGTACCATTAATAATGTTCTCCCTAAGTATTTCCAAAACAGTTTTTACACTGTGAATACAGTATTTGTAGACCTCTAGTGCTGATTCTGCACAAACTAAGAATAATGTTTTAACCTAGGAACTCTGTAACTGCCTAAAAGCACTTTCGCATCCCCTTTTTAAAAATAATTTTCTGAACTGCCAGTGCAGTGGAAACTCACTATAACGAGGTCCTTGGGACCATGAAAATTACCTTGTTATATCAGGAATATCCTTATATATCAGGGTAAAAAACAAAAGAACATAAAGACCTGGGACCAGCAAAATGACCTTGTTATATCAGGAATCTTGTTATATCAGAGCTCTTCATAGCGAGTTTCCCTTGTATTAAAAGCAACAAAGTGATTTTTTTGTTTTACATCTGTTCAGTTTTAGAGTTGTCATTTCTCAAAAATTGTAGAAGAGAAAATCTATTGAATTGATAAACCAGAGTATATTTTATGGTTTATATATCAATTTACTCTTAGTTCGATTTGATATCTGTTCAACTCTTTGTCAAAACCTCGTATACAAGTGTATTCTTTGACACAAATGACATTTTAAAATCTGAAGTAAATTTACTTTAATGCAGGTGCATTGGTCCCTGGCATTGACACAAATTTTCCTCTCCGTAAATGAAATTACCGTAGCTGGTTATATTTTGGTTTCAAGGGACGAAATGTAATGAAATGTGTTCAGGTATTGTAACATTTGCCATTAGTTCAATGCAATATCCATTGAAAATGAATAGAAATTTTTGCCCAATGCATGATTTTATGCTATGTGATAATCAGTGAATAGTACTGAAATGATTCCTATTGGTTAAAAGTAAGCCTTTTGAACGATATGTGCATAAAACGATGATCTTGATTGGCCATTGCTATTTTGCCCCTGGGCCCTGTTTCATAAAACTTGTTATCAGTAACAACTGCCATATTTCTATGACAAATCTGCTCTCAGCCAATCAGATGCAAGGATTTCAGTAGCTTATAACAACTATCGTAACTTATTGATAACATGTTTTATGACACGGGGCCCAGATCTGTACAGGTTTTGTGCTGCAAAAATGAATCACACTGAAACAGTGAGTCATGAAAATAGCTGTTATAAATGTATGCATAATATGTTGCTGGTTTTACAGTATTAAAAAAAAATTTCTAGATTGTATTAATTTTTTTATAACTAGAAGCAGTCAACAGGTTTTAAGATATCTTAAGCATTCTAAATTTTAGTACATTTACATGTATATCTACACAAAAGAAGTGTGACTCTGAGACTCCTGTATACATCACAAAGTATTTTATTTGTACATCATCATAATTTCAATTAATTCGATATATATTTTAGATTTCAAGGTGATTTAACATCAAGGCATGACAATTAAGGAAAGTATATAATCCTAAGTTGCAATACAAAATGAATCACAAATAACCATGATAGCTTGCTCTGATACCTTCCATAGAAGTACAATTATTTGAGCAAAACAAATATGACCTGGGGGGTGTTTCATAAAGCTGTTCGTAAAGTTACGAATGACTTTACGAACGACTGGAACATGTTCTTGGGTGCTATACTAATCAGATTCTCAATCATTTAGCACAAGAACTGATCACCAGTCGTGCGTAAAGTCGTGCGTAACTTACGAACAGCTTTATGAAACACCCCCCTGTTTTACTTCAACGTGCATGTGGTTATTATATATTGTATGGGTGTGACAAAAAAAAATGCAGCATAAATATTCTGTACCATTTTAAACATGTAAAAAGACATCATTCCTCTCAACTTTTAAAACTTTCATGGAAATAGGTTCCTTTTGATATAACAAGAAAAAGGTTTGCCTCAGATAGACTTGCTTTTTATATAATTACAATTTTATAAATCCTTTTCAACTACACGGCATACATCATTAGTAGTGAAAAGCTCTCAATTACCAACTTCAGTGCTTCATTTTTTTTTTTTTTAAATGCTTATGGTAGATTTGTCTTATATCATAGAGAAGCGATATTGCTAAACCTGCATGAACAGATAAAACTTGTTTTCTGAATGTATTTTTACATGCTATACATAGTGACTAAATTGTAAACTTTTCTATGTGATAGGATTGTAATCATGGAAATAAAGTACATCGTATGATGAATCCATAACGTGTTGTTTGCAAGGAATATTTTTTTCTTTCTAGTGTTTATATCGTTGTGGATTTCGAATTCAACGAACACAATCACTTTGGCTGGTATTGTATTCTACTTAATTCAGTTAAACCCAACACAAAGACTAATGTCCTGTTACACAAAGGGAAAACTACGACTGAGATCTAACTTCCCTTTGTCAGCACAGACATTATGACCGAGCTTAAACCCAGCATCCGGTACATGTAGAATTTTAGTAGGATGTGGACCTATACCTTAACCATATATTCATTTACCAATGCTATGAAGGGTGGATAAATATTTATATGCTCTCCATGAACACATTTATAATTATTTCTTGTTAAACAAAGATTCATCGACAAGTAAACATCTGTCAATCAATGTCAGTTCATTTTCCGTAATCATGCTATTTCTGAAACCATTTTCCTATTCAAATGAAAGAAATTTCAAACCTAACGACCACCCCCCACCCCAAAAGAAATAAAATAAAAAATCCCCAATTCATGTGTAATCTTTCTGGCCTCTCTCACAAGCTATATCAATGTAAAGCTTAGGGTAGATAAATTATTGTTTAAGGCATATATTTGGAAACATTGAAATATAATTAACTGTTCAGAATTGGACCATATTTCCATTCTGTGTACCTCACCTGTTTTTCATACATATCTATAAAAATGCTGTAATTACAGCAGAAATATACAAGCTAAAGTACTGAAAATCTATACAATATCACACATGAAATATCAAGGAATACATGATTTTGCAGTAGGCGCAACATGGACGGTAATGGAAAACAAATGTTTAAGTGCAGAAATAAGATAATTTTTCACACAATTGAATACCTATAATACAGTACAGTGTACCTACTTTAAGGTACTCTCATCAACGCATCAGAATTCATTTGAGCAAAATGAATGCCAACCAGCTATGGTGACAACATACAAACATGGATATCAAATGTACTTCTAATGGATCCACACCGCTCCTGTGTATAATAAAATTCATAACTTACAATGTAGTTTTAGGCAATTCTGAATCTTGAACTCTTTATCCTAATATACATGTACCACTTTTTCACATTATATGCAGAAACAAAGCCTTTGGAGTATTCAAATCTACACACTGAAAACATGTATGGCATGTGAAAAACTAACAGTTTTGTCACATATAACACATCCGTTTAACACCAAGTATTACTCAATATATTTTACTTCCCATATGTAACATTTTGACATTCAAATTATCTAGTATTTCTATATACAGACATAAGTGTTTGGCTTCAAGACAATAGCAGCCATATGTGAAATGTTCTCAAGGGTAGTGCCATGTATCAACATGTACAACTTCTTGGATTCAAGAATATGCCATCCACATGTAGCAGATTCATTAAAGTGTACCAATGACCAAAAAATATTTTGCTATGTACGTTAGGGGTTCTATGTCGATATACTACAGTCAAACCTGCTTTAGCGACCACCTTTATAGAAAGACCACCTGTCCATAAAGACCATAATTTTTGTTTCCCTTGAAAAGTATTTCGCATTGAAACATGTATTAAAGGAACCTGTACACAAAGACCACCTGCTCATAAAGACCACTTTTCTTGTCTCCCTTGAGTGGTCTTTATAGACAGGTTTCACTGTACTACATGTATTTTCAGAATATGAGTTCAAAGGTTGATTCTATAAAGAGATATTGAAAGTTGAAATACACTCCCAATAACCAATACAGCGACGTCACATGTGACGAGACTAGTCGACGCACCCGTACACGCTCGCACACGCTCGCACAGAATAATGGCCCATGCAGAACCGAACTCTGAGCTGGGTTCCGCGCAAGGGCGTTTTATGTTTTCCTTCATTTGTTCGTACCCCTTACCGTTAACCCATAGAAGGCCGGGTAAAGTGTTTTGAGGTTGATTTTATACATTCTAGCTGTACACAAATTATTTTTGTTTTCTTCAGGTGATTGGTACACTTTAAGTTTAGAATACATCATGAAATGTTTATGTCATATGGTTGTAAGGACCAGGTCATTATAATTTACCTCTAGCCAAGCAATCACATTAGAGAATGCAAATTTCAACATACATGTATTCACTTACATCATACACATTCTTAAAAATGTATCCATGCACGTGTACCAGTAGTCTATGGTGTATCATGGGTAACAACTATATGTAACTAAAGAATAATAATAATTATAATTATTAAAAGTATGCATCATCTGTTGAGAGCCTATCTTTTGAGAAAAAAGGAGTTAACACCCTTCTAACTCTCAACAGACGACAATTTATTGATTTTACATCATAAGGTTCTAGCCATTTGCATCCACTTCTAGAATAACAGCCACCATCTAAATGCCTGTCCAAACACTGACTTGTGAAAACATGTAACTTCATGCAAACTCAAAACCCTCAACCCCTTGGCATCATAACACTGGTGTAAAAATGAGCTGTCGCTGTCATCCCAAATGATATAATTATAAAATGTTTAACTTCTATAATTGCTGTAGATCAATATGATCATGAGGTAATAGATATTAAACTGATTTCTGTGGAAGTAGCTTTCTAAACATGATCTCCTTTGGCAATTACCTAGTCTTTAACTTCAAAACATGATCAGTTTATTATGCACATGAGAGAATAGCAGAAGCTACCCAAAAACCTCTTGTGCATATATTCTACTATTCCTACAGGATACTAATGGATAAAATGAATATTTATAAAGTATTACATAGTAATTGAAAAAAAGCATTGCATAATAAATAACCCGACACACCATAACACTGCACTATATTTTACACTAGAGCAAGCAAAACATTTTTCACACTACTTGTACAGTATTAGCTATCACGCACACATTATATGAAAATAGATGATTTCTGCATAAGTATAGAACACCACAAACATATTATGGGAAAAATTATTGCATGAACGTATGTATTACTATTTATGAGCTTTCTGTCAAATATATATACAAAACAAATCTGAAACAGAATTCTATCACTGTTGTATCACATATTGATGCTCAAAAGTAATCTATCAACACATGATTATTTAGATAATTAAATGGAAATAGATTTTGAAATAATCATACCCGGCAAAAAATAATAAAAATAATGAATGAGATTAATAACATTAAAAAAAAATTTGCTGATATCCTCTGTTCCCGACACTCATCCCCCTAATATAAACATAAGGGGGAAAACCATTATCAGGAACATATTGTAGCTTTGGAACAATCCTCAATTTGAAAGCCAAACAAAATGCTGACCTTATATGCGTACAATATCTTTAAAAACACACTCCCGGACACTTTATAAATCTTTGGCATAATATTAAAAATGAAAGAGTGATAGAATACATGAAGCACACATTTACATGCAACTCAAAGGCTCCATCCTCCTTTTCTTAAAAGTGGATCCAGGGAAAAATCCTAAAAGAGTAGTACTCGTACATCTACGTGTCCAACATGCAGTTGGCAGTTGATCTTTACACTAGGACTGGAATGCTACATTTCAGTGAAGGGGTGTGCATCACTTTGAGGGATAATCAGTGGAAGGAAATATAGAGAATACACAATGGAATACTACAAAGATGATACATATACAAAGAATGTGTTTAAATTCATAATACTGGAATTCAAATTAGAATGAGGAATATCAATTGAATAATACAGAATGAATGATGTTTTGAAAATTGAAACCTGATGCATGATCATGAACATTTTAAATTCTAGATGCTAAATAATCACAATATAATGATGAAATTGGAATTATTCTATGCTTTAAACATGTAAGACATCATTTTAAATTTCTTTAAAGGACAAGTAACCCCACGTGATATTCTAGATGCACCTATTGTCTGCTACGTCTTTCCATGGAGGCTGCCATTTTGTGCATGACACGGATCATTAGGTACCATATGCATTGATAATAGCCTACCTTTACAACAGATACGTCGCTTTGTTCTGATTGTATTACGATTGTTATTGGCCATGGGCCTAGATAATTGACGACCCATGAGTTCTAATAGCCATCCTGTAAAGCAGATTCCTCGCTTTGTTTTGGTATTGTTACGATTGTCTCCGTCCTTGACGTCAATTCTCCGTCCTTGACGTATATTTTTTATGAAGTATATTTTTTATGAACAAATTAAGACCTTTTAAAAAATATATAAAACTAAACTTACATTTCAGAATATGTGACTTTATCTAATATATATTTGTCCTCTAAAAATCAATTACAAGTTAACGATGAAGGAAATTTTACTTGGGATGAAAAATATGTTCGTGTACACATAAAGTAATGGCAGCCCCCTTATTATTGCTAGCAGACGATAACTTGGCTGGAAAATAGTGATTTATATCTATATCCCGTGTTTTTACATGAAATTGCATGTATCAAATAAGAGGCATATACTACACCATTCAAAATAAGCTAATTCATACGCTGAGGTTAATTTCCCTTTAACATGAGCCGCCAAATCTTTAAAATCATCAAAGACTTACACAAGAAGAATAAAAATCAAAATGAATAGTCTGGCAAATGATATAATATCTACAGTACTCATTTCACGTTCATTCAGTGTCAAAATTCCATCATAAGAACTCTAAAAGCATACATGGATATTTCAAGACAATGAACCTACAAGAGACATATGCTTAAATCCGTTTAACATTAACTTCTCCTGGGTTTGGCTATGATGAACCTAAGGTTCACCAATCAACAGGCTTTGACAAGTAGACAGGGGATACTTCATCTGCATTCTCAGAAATTGGTCTATGAAAAAGCAGTCAGAGACATTCTTGATGCAATCCTGTAGATTACTGGTTCAGAATCAACTAACATTGTGCAGTCAACAGAAGAGAGCTTTCACCTGCTCAGAACAGCAGATGGTGTAGTTCTGCGGAAGCAACTGCTGAGGTACCTGATGCAATCCTGTCACTTTACTGGTTCAGAATCAACAGGCTATAATAAATATACAGAAGAGTGCTTGCCTGCACATCTTCCAAGAACAGCAGCCTTTATTTAACCCTTTCAGGACAGGAATTATTTAAGGGCTAAATGGATCACATTTTTTTCTTCAAATTGGCAACAATAATATTTTTCTTTCAGTGCTACATGGTTCTAATAGGTGTAATGTCTTTGAAAACAATATACATGGTTAGCAAATTTGTTGAAAAGTTGATAAAATTGCCAATTTTGAGAAAAAAATAATTTTGAACATCTCAATGTGTTGCCAATTTAAGGATTTTAAAGCTTATTCTCGTTTTTAAAATTCCCGGCATCAAATGCAATATGGTCATGCAACAAGAAGGGACACAGTGTATGCAGAAACTTTTGCTCTTTCTTCTCATGCATTTGGTATGGTATAATTATTTAGAGCTCTTAATCAAAAGTTAGTGAGCCAAACCACAAAATGTGGTACATTGTCTCGAAACACAAGTCCTTGACATTGTCCTGCAATTTAACGATTCAGAATCAATGAACTACTAATTAGCATTAACTTGTTGACTACTGAATTATCTCATCCCCACATAGGCTTAATACAGGGATCACCCAGTTCCAGTGGGCAATGGGTTAATCTAAGAACAGTTCTTGATGTAATCCTGTAGCTTTCAGCAATCAACAATCCATGATTGATGCACGGAGGACATGACAGCCTGTTGATCTACTTTAATACATGATTCTGTAATTATCTAGTTCAGTAGTCACTAAGACTAGTAGGCCGACACCTTAGCTTGCTCTTCTAGAAACAGCAGCTGATCTATGAGGAAGCAATCGCTGACATTTTTGACGTAATCCCGTAGCTTGCGCATGATCATAGTGTCATCCATCGTGTCCTTTATGTCGCCAAACCTCGCTTCCTTCAAGAAGGCATAGGCAGACTTGAAAGACTCCTTGCCAAACTTCTTCTCGCATTCACTGTAAGTAGTTGGGTTAAGGAAACTGGCTTGGAAAAGAAATCATTATGATGGAAATAGAGACAGGGACGTTTTCTGCAGTTCAAAGACTTGTATAAAATATGCAGCACCTGCATCCTTCAACTGGGCGTTGTGGCGTGCGCCTGTAATCCAGCTACCAGTGGAAGTTATAAACTGATTCAGCGGACCCAGGTTCGAGACTGAGTCACGTCTTTCGGATGGTGACGTTAAAGGTCGGTCTCAGACGTAAATAATCATATCTGATTAATGCACGTCTGTAAAAACCCAATTACACACACACACACACACTTTCAAAGAAAGTATGTAACGTTGTAAAATAATATCCTGAAATAAATCATTACCTGAAAATAATCATGTGTATAGCATCACGATGGGTCAATTGATATTGTGAGCACACAGCTTTTGCACTTGCGATCCACATGAAAAGATAATTCTCATTTAATTGCAACCAGTACAAAAGACACAGAAAAATAGAGTCGCTTTTGGGTCAATAGTAAAACCCTGATCCTTCCCTGACATTAATTCTACACTGCTTGGGGAAATAACCTGGATTCCTCCATGAGGGGATGTATATTTAACCATGAAAACACACCCTATATTTGAATGACGTACTGAATGTGAAAAATTCAGAGTAAACTTCTAAGTTTTGTCAAGGATACGCTCTCAGGTTCTGTATCTTCTTTGCTCTGACAGAAGGAGAGAAGAAGCCCACTGTGTCATCCGTGATGGTTGCATTTTGATCTATCATAACAATAAAAATAGAAGTTATCACTATTATTAGGTTTCTTTAGTATGTACATGCAACCTTGAAGAAAGAGAGAAAGAGATACAGAGACAGACAGAGGGGGAGGAAGAGAGAGAAAGAGAGAGAAAGAGAGAGAAAGAGAGAGAAAGAGAGAGAAAGAGAGAGAGAGAGAGAAGGGAAGGGGTAGAGGGAGGAGAGACGGGAAGGGGTAGAGGGAGGAGAGGAGAGAAGGGGTAGAGGGAGGAAAGAGGGAGGGAGCGAGGAAGAGAGGGATCAAAAGAGAAAAGGAGGGAGAAAGGTAGAGAGAGAGGGAGGTAGAGAGAGAGGGAGGAAGGAAAGATGAAAGGAGGGAGAAAGAGTTGGATGGAAAGAGAAAGAGTTGGATGGAAAGAGAAAAGGAGACAGAGACAGACAGATAGAGAGAGAGAGAGAGACATACAGGAATTTTCTTGATCCTTACCTGATGTTGTTTTGTCTAGGGCATCTTGCATGCAATCCATTAATGCTGAGTAGTCATCTAGGCCATCCTGTTCCTGTTAGTAAATAAAATAAGAGCAAAATACAGAAAAAATAGCGTCCATGAAGGAAAGAAAAATAAATAGTACATGTAAAGTGATGTCTGACAAGTTGTATAAGATAACATAATGGAAAGATTCACATGCTCACACCCTCTGGCGACAACTGATATATGGACAATTTCCTATACTAACCAAATTCCTTACTTCTACCCTGGACCAAACACTATACCTCACCCAAACCCTAATCCTACACCTAACCTAAAAACCCAATCGCAACACTAACGTTGTATCTCTGACAAAATAAAGCCTGGAGCAATGTCAGTTCAACAACGGAAAAAGAATTTCAGTGGAAACATTTTTAGGTTAAAAAATAAAGTTGCGCACAACGGCCATTGAGAAAAGTATCAAAGAAAATAATACTTTTCAATGTAAGTCATTTTCATAAGTCCACTATATTTTGAGGACTTATGAAAATTAATCAATATCTTGAACTTGCCCAATTATGTGTGTGAAAGGAAAATATTCATTAACATTTATCCCACCTCTGGTTCTGATGCAGAGTCCGACTCGAAGTCATCGTGCTGTGAGTAGAAGGTGTCGGCTGCATCTGCATCATCTGGTATCTCGGATGCTATTTGCTCCAGTTGATTCCTCATTTCGTCCATCGACGTCATCCTCTCCATCTTCTTGATGGTGGGTGTCCTCCGCTCCTCTTCCGCTGGAGGCGGGGACCGCATCACTGCCGACTTGGTGGTCTTCTTCGGAGGGGAGGATGCCATGGCTGTCTTCTTTGGACTGGCACTTTTGGGTTTTCCGTTGTTGGTGGGTTTTGAGGATGGCTTCGAGGATGACTTGGGGTTTGAGTTCTGCTTGCTGACTGGTTGTTTCTTGACCGGCTGTTTCTTGACAGGTGCCTTTTTGTTTGAGGAGGACGGTGGGATACCAGGTGGGGTTGCATTGGCTATGTTGGGGTCGTCCAGGTTGACGGATGCTGCTTTCAAAGGAGTGATGGGGCGGTTGTCCGAAGATGGTGTTAATGTGTTGGCAGCTGTATAAAAGGATAAAACCACTGTCATGTCTTCCATCTTGACTTTGAGCTGTTACACATGCACAATTCATATTTTCATAATTTCATATATTCATAAAGTCATTGCTAACTGAAATAGACAAGATCTATTTATCATTATAGGTAATTGCTGTAATTCCCATACAATTGAATTGATGAAGAAAAAAGACAGCTACCAGCCATAGCAAAATTGACAAAAAAGTTGGGTGGTATTCTGAAAACTATGTTACATTTTATGTCAGTGACATTCATCTAAATTATCATAACAAATTAAAATTTTGAGGAATAACACTTATTATTGGTGCCTGGACGGATATCTCTCTAAATGTTACAGGTATGGAGCTTGATGTGCACAGAAAACAACCAATGCCTTGTCCTGATTCAGAAATATTATGAAAATTGACAAAAAATGTGGTTGTAGGTTGCATTTAGGAAGAATTCTACAGGCAGTTCTCACCTGCTGCATACGGGTTTGGCGACGATGCTGGTTTGATAGGTCGGTCATCACTTGCTGAATATCTTCTGGGTGATGGTGTCTTGGCAGGAACTACAAAAAACAAGTAATTTCATGTTTAATCTTGGAATTTATACTAATTCAGTCAAATTTGATTGATGGGGATTAATAAGAAAATGAAAGGATGGTAAAATTAATCATTTTTTTTAAAAATTTGATGAATTCACTTTGTAATGCATAAACAGCTTTTGAAGTTTCTTCGGGCAATGTTGATCACACTTTACAACAATTTTAGTATTGAAGCTAATGTTCCTATCCAAACTGACTTTTCTTGAGATTTAATTTGTACAGCTTGCACATTTGAAGTTGTAAATCTTTATACATCAAAGTATTTACAGTACTTGAAAACTGTTTCTTATTTAACAAAGACAGGCGCTATAAAAGCCTTTTCTAAGCTCCGAATGCCCAATCACTACATGTACCAAGAAACGAAAAATTATTCCATCTCATCATGATTGTTTGGGGAATATGTCTGTGCAGATAGAAAGAATTTGTGAGGATGCTTGCATCATTTTAGCGATTATCCCGTTATTACATAAACCGACTGGCAATGAGCCTAATTTACCTTTTATCTTTAGAAAGCCAATCAGAGCTTGTTATATTTTGCGCCTTTTGTTCCTTTACTTTTCGTTTATATTGTCCGATTTCGGCTTTCTGTTCATTCTTGCAGTCAACTCTGATGAGTGCAAGATGAAAATGTTATGTTATCATAAGCAAGTCTACTTCAACATCTCAAGAAACATTTGAAAGGACATATTTAATATATCCATACCTTCTCTGACTGTACCAATGTCTTCCCTCTCCCAGTACCTATCTCCATCCCTGTAGGCCGGGGAGCCGTCCTCGTAGTACACGCTAATGTTAGGGGCTTGAGGGGGCATTGAACCTCTGAAGGCTGGGTCCATGTATACCTGAGGGTTATCACGTACCCATGGAGGCATAGGCTGTAAAGACACACAAACATGGAAGATAAGTATAGTCTGTAAAATCTGTATACAAAGAACCTTCAGGGGACAGGAGACAAGAAAAGCGGTCTTTATGAGCAGGTAGTCTTTATGTAAACGTTCCTTTAGTACACATTTCAATGAGAAAAACAAAAATTTAGGTCTTCATAGACAGGTGATATTTTTATACATGTGATTGCTAAAGCAGGTTTGGCTGTACATACTGACAAGGATACATGTATCCTACATGTATTGTAAATGCAGAAATATTTGCGGTACATTAATTTTTGCGGATTTCGCACTATTTTCGGCGGGCGCGAATTCTAGAACACGCGAAAATATTAGCACGATTTCCTATGCTTGTTTTGAATGGACGCTGCATTGCGCGCTTCATCTGATTGATACATGTTTGAATCCAATTCATTTTAGAGTGTGAGTAATTGTGCAGCGCGAATTCAAGAACCTGCAAATATGTTTTTGGGGTCGCTCAGCGCGAAAATTTAATCACGCAAAAATAACAGCATTTCAGACCTGCCAACCCTGAAACCCAAGAAATAGGGACAAATGACATGGCAGAGGCTGAAAATAGGGACATTTCTGAGTTTCCTATACATTACTACAGACCGATTTTTGCAAAAATAGGGACACAGCGGGAGAAGTGGCTCTTTCATTTACCAAAAATCAGGATTGTCCCTATTAAATAGGGACAGTTGGCAGGTATGGCGTTTACAGTAACCTAAAAGAGCAGCTTGCCGAGATATTTTCATGGAAAATTATTTGCCCATCCCTACTAGCTTTTTCATGACAGTATAGCATCAAGTCTTTACGTATCTTATCATACCAATCATATAAAAATCGTAGATTATCATTTATGGCGAGTACGAAGATTGCCCTACATGGATTGTACATAATACAAAATTGCCATTACATGAAGAGATAGTTAATTGATTAGTTGTATCAGTCTTTGTCACTCTGCAACGAGATCTGCCTCACCTTCCTAATTTTATTCCTAAAATGCACACAATGGAGGCAAATTAAATCAAAATTCAAATCACACCTTCAGGCACTAAAGAACAGCTCTATGTTTTCCTTGAATAATGGACTGCTTTCTTACCTCTCCTCTTCCTCCTTGCCAAGCAGGTCTCTTCTGTGTTCCCAAGGTCTCTCTCAGAATGTCCTTGCGGATTAGATTCTCTTCTAAATTATTTCTCGCATGCATGCTGAAGAAAGAGGGTCAAAAGAGACAGGAATGAGCGCCAATATGTTGGTAAATATTTAAGAGTGAAACATTCAACATTTAACAGTGTGTATAAATAATATAGATTTAGATGATTGGTAAAAAGTTATTAGTGTAAATGATTAAACATTATTTACATAATTTTTATATATTTGCATAACTATTCGATTAGCAATAGATACAGTTTGTTAAGCTAATAAAAAAACACTCTCTTCGCAATAACGTTGATCATACTGCCAAAATCTCAGGTGAAAATCATGTTGGTGCCATTATATTCAATAACGAGAGAAAAAAATGAGTCTGTCTAAATGCCAGAGTGCACAACAACTGCCTTCGATCTGCATGCAGTGTCACTGGGAACTTTTAACCAGTCTCAACAAGCAACGATAAAAGAATTCTTAAAGCCGATAGGTATCGATAGAAGCGATCTATCTTACCTGAGCTTCCTTGCTTCTTGATCAGCTTTCTGTTGTTTCCTCAGGATCATCTTCTCTTTAGGAGTCAATCCTTTAAGAGGATCTTTCTGTTCCTGCTGAGGAGGGGGGTATGTCATCTCTACTTCTCCTCCATACTCCTCCTCCTCCTGCTGCCGAAGCCGTAGCGACTCGTTCTGCAGGTCCTCATAGTGCGTCTTCTCTCGGTACATCTGGGCTAATTCCTGTGTGTCTTGGTTTAGTTTTTTAGAGTCCTCCTCCTGTTGACCGCGGTACTCGGCCATTCTGTTCTTCATTTTCTGTTGTTTGATAAAGACATGAGAAAGAGCAAAATGATCTTGCAAAGGTAGTGTGATATTTGGAGAAAAAAAAGATGCTATATCTACCTTACCCTGTAAAGCAATATTTAATTTCATTTCTTTATAAATTAAGGAGTGGGATAGCAACAAACTTGATCGTATTTCTGAAATCATTTCACAATATCTCATACAAGGCATAGAAGAGAGAAAGAGTATTTGGTGATGAAAATCAAGCAGGAGTTATAGAGAAATTCAAAACCTAGAAAGAATGAAAGAAAAATTAGATGAGGGAAAGGAGCTGAATAATTATAATATATTCAAATGATAGAAGTAATAAATACACACCTCTATGTGTCTCGTAACAAATGCAATTTTAGTAACTTCAGCTGCTGAGGGTCTTTTGGCAGGATCTCTGTTCAGCATGCTACAAGAATACAACATGAAATCATCAAATAACACCTGGGCCCCGTTTCATAAAACTTGTCATCAATAACAAGTTGCAAGAACTGTTATAAGCTACTGAAATCCATGCATCTGATCGGCTAAGAGCAAATTTGTCATAGAAATGAGGCAGTTGTTATTGATATTAAGTTTTGTGAAACAGGGTCCAGCTGACACATGGAACTTATGGAAAAACAATGGTATGGTTTCAGGCAATACAATTATGTTTGATCATGGTTATTAATTGTGCTTGATACTGCCCATTTGATTTAGATTCTATGAACATCATTTCTAGGCAGGAGCTATCTATCTGTCTACTAATCTACATGACTGTCCCACAGCTTGGGGGTTATTGGGGCGATAATGTGCTGGATTGTGAGATGCAGGTTCGTTTTACATAACTTTCTGTCTTTAACTCTTTATTCACCATGGGTGAAAACACTGGACTGCCACATTGTATATTACACATATACACTGTGCGTGTGCCAAAAGTTGACTGTGGCAGCTCCCTGTTTGTTTGACCAAAGCTGGTAACAAGTTAAGCTGTTCTAATTGCTAAGAATACATTCCTGTCCACTGCTTGATGTTACCAAGGCAGTAGCATACATCATAAAATATTAATATTATTTTGTCTGAGAGCAAGCAAAACCAAGGAAAATGCTGTCTAAATTATACTAATTAGTAGCAAGGAATTGTCCACATGTATCGAAATGTGTATGGGTAAAAAAATCTCTGTAATACATGTACATTTCAGTAGATTAGTTTTTACAGCTATCTACTTAGTACTTACACATTGAGTATTTCTTGGATGTTCTTGTCATATTTGTCTGATATTTCGGGGGTTTTCCCTTCAACAATCTTGTACATGACCCCCATCAGAGATTGGCCTTCAAAGGCATGTTGTAAGGCACACAGTTCATATAAAATACATGCAATTGACCTGTATGAAGAAACAAATACAACAGAGGAAACAAGGAAAATGATAGAACAAAGTACACATGAATGAGACAGAATCTCCAGTAAGCATTTATATTTACATGTATCTACTAATCATGTAACTTTGGTATTACAGGTTGATAATCTACTCTTTTTACATATGTATATGAAATTAAAGCTAAGAAAGACGATTGACTTATCAATTCTTGACTGGTTCCTTGGTTAGTGCTTGAAAATGTAGGGGCCTTTTTTTTAAAAATTGCTTTATCTTCAAGCATAATATTTGTCTACGGAGCATCCCACTTTCAAACAATAGGAGTTGGATTTTTATATCTGAATCAAGTACGATCGACGAAACGAATAGATGATTGCAACTTTGTGCTTGATGGTAGGACATGCAACTGATTCAAACATATCGCAGAGTCTCTTTACAAAGCTAGCTCTGGTAAAGCAGACTAATTAAGGTGTCTGATCAACATAGTATGGCATTGATGCATATGGGTCTTTTCTTACAAGAGGTCAGATTTGTTGTTGTACCCCTCATGTTTGAGCACCTCAGGGCTGACGTTGTAAGGTGTCCAAGTGATCGTAGCACCGACACTAACAAATCAACACTAACACACCACTGACAGGTATGGATCGATCCTTAGCAGACATCAGATTTGCTGGTGTACCCCTCATGTTTAAGCACCTCAGGGATGATGTTGTAAAGAGTCCCAGTGATCGTAACACCAACACTAACAAATCAACACTAACACAGCACTGACAGGTACGGATCGATCCTTAGCAGACATCAGATTTGCTGTTGTATCCCACATGTTTGAGCACCTCAGGGCTCACGTAGCAAGGTGTCCAACAGAACTTATCACCAACACCAACACTAACACATCAACACAGTACAACACTGATAGCTCGACACCAGCAGGAGTCCCAGTGTACATTGACCCCTAAAATTTCTCTCTTTGGAACCCCACAATTTTCTAAAGGTTTACAGGAGACAGTGCACAATACCCCACAAAACAACACTCAAGACACTGATATGAAAAAGTTATCCTTACCAGACGTCAGATTTGCTGTTATATCCCTCATGCTTAAGCACCTCAGGGCTCATATAGTAAGGTGTCCCAGTGAATGTACTGGCCATGTCGGTGGTTCCCATCAGCACCCTTGAGATACCAAAGTCGCCAATCTTGATCATGTTCTTCTTCAGGAAGATGTTTCGGGTTTTCAGATCTCTATGCAGTACTCTCCTGTAAGCATGTGGATTTCATTGTTAGGTACATCAAAATAAACAATACATCAAGACATCTTTTGAATCAAAATCAATGAATTCTTATCAAAAAGCTCATAAATACTCAAGTCGGACATAATTTTCTGCCCTCAAGCTAGTGTGGTAAGCATTGATCACCAGTAATTTTTAGCAAGACCAGTCTCGGTCTTTGATGTCCTTGTTCTTTTAATCAAGCCTGAGACCTAATGCTACATGAATATGATTAAAAGTTTTCCTCGTAGCCTTAGTTTCGGGACTCCCAAATCTTGACTTCAACACTGCTGATCAACAAAAATGTTTTATTTATAGTTTACAGAAAACTTCCAACTACGATACCTCCAGGACAGGTGAATTTTTATCAGCTCACTGTAGTGTAGACGTGCATTCACTTCTTGACTTTCAATCTACAGGATAAGTTAGAATCTTGCCCCTCTGCTTACGGTTTTTTGTTATAGACAGAGCAATTTTTTCTTGTTGTCTATCAACCCATGTGAACGTGGTACCAGAATGTAGTTTCTTTTTTGAACTGCACCACATGCTTATAAAGAGCAAGGGCAGTAATTCTACAGCAATAACTATAATAACAATATACTTATGAAGTATAGTGGTACACAATATACACTATCATTACACACTTGTAAAGTAAATGTGATAAGAATCAAGATACAATGACAACTAGAAAGGCCGTCAAAGGCGGCAGACCCACGCCTTAACCCAATAGGTTTTGTTTTGTTGCGATTATTTTTGTAAGCAGTAGCCATTCAAAGGGGATAACAAGAGGCACATCTCCCCCCCCCCCCAATAAATTTTGCCATATCCAGGTCATAGCTTTGTGTGTCCCCACCCTTGAAAAAATTCTTCTGAAAAAGATATTTTATTATTGAAACATCCCTCCCCTAAAAGTAATTGATTAGACATGTCAGAGAGCGTGGCGTGGTGAGAAAAAAAATGTTAGCAATTTGTATTCAGTGTTCAGTCATGTAAGTGTTAGTAAATGTATTCATGTTCTATTTTTAAATTACATTGCAATTGGGGTTGTTGTTTTTTTTTCATCGGGCTTGGATAAAATAAATATGACGACAAAATAAGTTGGATCTCGACTTCAAAATGCATGCGAGGCACAGAGCTTACTCACTCAGCTCAGTCACCACCCATCAACAAAGTCAAAGTGGATACTGGCGTGCATGTATTCGGCGAACCTCGATCAGCCACCAAATTTTGCAAATCCACACAAATTAAAAAGAAATACAGTGTTTGTATATATTTTACAACTACGAAATCCACTCAAACAGACATAAATGAGTTATAAACTAACTCAAATCTCAAATGACAGGACCGTTATAACCCAAAGAAAAAAGTTCAATCCTACTACAGTCAGTAAGGCACAGGCACTGTACTCCCTGGGGTTATGTACTCCCTAGCCCGACCAGATCGCCGTCACTTCGCGACAGCGCTGTGTATAGTTATGTACGTACAGCTAGCTACACAGCCCACTCACTCAGATCAACACACGCGAACGCTCGCGAGTGCGATAGACTCACTCACGTCGAACAAACTCACCAGATTTTCACCGAAAACAATTAAAATCACGTACTACACGTCCACCAGGATAAAATAAATCACAAAAACTTCCACAACAAAGTGGAAAGAACCGGGGAAAATAAACAGAAATGCACAGAAGATAAGAAATAGAGGAGAAGCCGTAGGGGTAGGGTAGCCTGAATCTAAATGAATTTGTAGTTGAAAAAGGTATCGCGCGCAATCCCTTGTTGCTGGGATACGTTGGCTTTGAATATTCATTGCAGGCTCATACGAATTTGAAGTGAAATGGCAAATAATGGGTCTAAAAGTCTTCTAAAATTCATAAACCTGAAATAGACTTTTGGTGAGACGAAGTAATGAGTGTTTTGATTGGCCAAAATATTTCTGCATCTGCAGGCGAAGTTTGGGGTCATCAATCTTTCTAGTTTCTTTCCTGTCACCAGAGGTGCCAACCTTGTGCAACCAAAAAAAGGAATCATGATGGCCAAAAAAAGGAATTTACAGCAAAAAAAAGGAATACCTTCAAACAAAACTTAAAACCTCGCGCGACATACTTCCATTGCAGAAATAATGCTCATTTCTTATGCTGAAATGTCTCGTCACATTTTTCAGGGGCAGCGCCCTGATGGGAGTCTCAAGGGGCCAACGTCCCCTTGAAACTGAGAAAATAGCACTATGGAGGATTGGAGGGGCATTATTTAGAGGCCATTAAATCAGCATCTCCAACTCCAGAGACAGAGTCAAGGTTGATTTTCAAAAACATAAATGTACATGTAATAGAACTAGAAATTTTCAAAAACATATACATGTACATGTAATAGAACTAGAAGGAAAATTATACAAGTGTCAGGAATATTGCATGACCTGCTACATGTACACCGCACTGGTTTTGATAAAAATGCTTTAGATTTTGGATTTCATTTTTTTTTTTTGAAAATCTAAATGAGAACTTACACATGCAAAATGCAAATTCAACGCCTTTTGTGATTGGCTTTATGACAGGAAATCGTTGTTTGTACTCCTCTTTAAACTTCTGTGACCGTTTTCCACTAATTTTGATCAAATCCTCTCCAGTTTCGCGAAATAATTCCGTTAAATCCACGATCGCGTCAAAGCCCGTGCGCAGTTCAGCAAGCGGTAATACATTGTCCCACATATAGAGATCGGTGCTGTGCTTACATGCGTTTTGCATGGGTCGCACGCTACATGGGCACCACTAGCACTGCATGCGAATAAAACATGTTTTCGCAGTCACACGACCCAGTCACACGACGGAAGAGCGATCGAAACTTGCGTTATTTCAATGATATACTGTACATGTACATACCATCGGTCAGTTTGGGGTCGGTTTCGTCGGTGGGACTGTAACATTACGTGTATCGATAGCTCAAACCCGGAAGTCATAGACAACACTGTATTTTCGTATACTAGTACACAGAACACACGCAAACACTTAAAAAACAGAAAAAAACGTATTTCATGAAGAAAAAACGGAATGCCGTAATATTGGTTAAAAAGTGGTAATAATTCTGTCAAAAACGGAATGGTTGGCAGCTCTGTGTCACTATCTGAACTGAAGTTCCTATACTTTACTACAGGGTCAAAACTTCAAGGTCACACAGAATGTGCAGGGGTCAACCAATCATCACCAAAATCTAATCGATTCTTTCCTGTCACTTTCTGAACATTCCCTGAAAATTTGGTGCAAATCCGTTCACCCGTTCTCTTGTTATCTTGTACACAAACAAACAAACAAACAAACAAACAAACAAACAAACAAACAAACAAACAAACAAAAAAAAACAACAAACATACGGAGCCCTTTACATAACCCTGCCGATTTCATCGGCGTGGGTAACAAACTCAACTTTACCTTTTATGCATGTGTTGTACGGCTAAAGCTAGCTGAACAAACCAATCCATGATGACATTCTGATCAAATTTCTTTCCTGCTTTTTTCCATGCTGTAATCTTATCATCCAAATCTCCTCCCTAAACAAAGACAAAATGAAAAAAAAATGTACTTACTAAGCAGAATAAATTCTCAACAAGAATATCCTAACAGCACTGTAACTTGAAACAGTATTTCCATGATATACATCACAAATTGATCACATAAAAGATTTGATAAATGTGCACAGACCTTATCACTCCATAGGCATACACAATTTTAGGTACAGTGAAACCTGTCTATAAAGACCGCTCAAGGGAGACAAGAAAATTGGTCTTTATGAGCAGGTGGTCTTTATGTACAGGTTCCTTTAATACACGTTTCAATGAGAAGCACTTTTCAAGGGAAACGAAAATTGTGGTCTTTCTATACAGGTGGTCGCTAAAGCAGGTTTGACTGTATAATACTGGTGTATTGTTACTCATCCGTCATTTCATTTTTCAAGATATTTTTCTAGAGCTCTATGTTTTTAATGCACTACATTCTTTCTTTCCTCCTACATTTTTCAAACAAATGAAGAAAAAAAAAATTACCCTTCTT
Organism: Heliocidaris erythrogramma; assembly: GCA_025617745.1. Classification (NCBI taxonomy): domain Eukaryota; kingdom Metazoa; phylum Echinodermata; class Echinoidea; order Camarodonta; family Echinometridae; genus Heliocidaris; species Heliocidaris erythrogramma. Next base: position 31,125,239 of record CM046866.1, on the reverse strand, counting down.
GGATTACATGAAGACATAAACTTCCCAAGACTATTTGGTCTAAACCTCAACGAAATGAAAACAAAAATTTGCATGGAATCACCATGGCTACCATGTCAACTGATCCAATTATTGAAAAGTATGAATCTGAATGGCACTGAAATGTACTGAATAATGAAACCTGTAGACAAAAATTTCCTTCACCACTCAATGCCATAAATAGTGCTTTACATTAAGCCTGAGTCGAATCGATTGGTTAGCCGGTGTTCGATCGAAGACATCGAATCCCGAATACGTTTTGGCAAATTCGGTGCATCGATTTGTAGTCCGCCAGATTTTTGACTACCGTAGCCATCATGAAAAAATCAAATAAAAAAAGAAACTCTGTAACGTACAGCATATATACTAGCAGAGAACGTGAAGGCGACTTCAAAGTTCAAACTGTTGGCTAACTTTCGCTAATTCGCTCGCGGAGGACGTCGCGCTTTACCTGTGCTTTCTCTATGGAAAAATCGTTTTGTCGTTACGAACTGAAGTTTACGATAATTTTCTTGCACTCTCTCTGCATTGTCAATTTGACAATTGTATAATTGAACATGATAAATACGGGCATGAGTACGAGTGTTCCTACTTAATTCGCAATAACTAATATCACACTCTCATCAAATTGGCAATTACTTCTGAATGATCTCTGAAGCTGAATGAAGTCGAGTCTATATTGAGCGACGAAAAGTTTATTTCGTATTGTTTTTTTTTTTTTTGGCATCGAACAAACGTGTTCCATTCAGCTCTCCAAAGACAAAGTAAGATTATTAATACTTTGAATTTGAATCATTGTCGGGGTGTGTCGACAATGAGCATCGCTTCGTGTGACACTAGTGACATTTTGACTAGCCATACGGACTAGAAACTTAAGATTTTGGCTCGTCCGCTGTGATTTTTACTAGCCATTGGCTAGCGGGCTATCGTTAATTTCGAGCAGCGAGAGCCCATACATATGCCCGCGATGCCAGCGGACCGGTCACCGGTGCATGGTGCATGCACTGCGTGCAACTGTGTGCAACTCTGTTTTCACCGCACATCATTTATCGATTAACCGGTATTCGATCGAATCAAAGCCGTCGAATCCCGGTTTATGAAATATTCGATATGACTCAGGACTTTACATCATTATTTACTAATACGGAAAAACTTGAAAAAGTTTGAAATTCCCCTGTCTAAAATGTCCTTCATTTCAATCAAAAGAAATTTCAAATGAAACCTCACCTCACAGTACTCTGTGATAATACAGAAGAACTCTCCGTCTAGGAAGCTGTCGTAGAATTTGACAATGTTCGGATGCTGGAGCTTGGAGAGGAGCTTGGCTTCATGCATGGCATCTACCGTTTCATCTGGGGCCAAGTCTCCACAGGAGATCTCTTTTAATACTTTCCTGGAGATTGTAAAGGAACAGGATGAAATAGGAGAGGAGTAAACAGGAGAAAGAGAGAGAAACAGCGACAGAGACAGACAGAGAAACAAAGATACAGATTGTTTGAGAAAGAGAGAGAGAAAGAGAGAGAGAGAGAGAGAAAGAGAGAGAGCGAGAAAGAGAGAGAGAGAGAGAGAGAGAGAGAGAGAGAGTGAGACAGACAGACAGATATCCTTTTTTTATTATTTCTTGACACTTATACTCATTATCTTTCAAGATAATTTGGTAGATATCATCGATCACAGTGGTGTGAATATATATTCACACCACACAACATTCTGACTTTTCTCTTTCAAGTCTTGTGCATCTTTTGACACCACGTTTACAAGAATTGGTCATACTGTTACCGAGTCACATGATCTATTATGACCTGTCAGCCCGAAAAAGGAGAATTTCTGAGTTTTGTGTACAAAATGAATAAGAATCTATCTGCATTTCATCATGTTCCTCCTTTATCACCTATAATTTCCTCTCTAAGCTGTAATTATCACCAAGGCCTAAATCTTTACTTGATTATCAATCAAAATTAATATTTATGCATATAATTTGCATAAATTATAATATTAAATGAAAAATATACCAATTTAAATAAACATAACAATGGATTTGTGTTCTTTATGTGATTCTCGAGGTCCGTGCAAAATTTAGCGGCAATCGGTCATGTCGTGGCCGAGAAGAGTATGAAATAGCCCAGTTCAGCAAGGGTTAAAGTGGTACAAAGCTAACTGTAATTGTTCATCTCCTATATAAGATAACAACAATATAATGTATATATTGGACACATTTGTATTTCTAATGTGCTAAAGAAAGAACAGGGAATTACACACACATGGAATATAAAAGCATGCAAAAATCTCCTCAAAAGACGACTGACAACAGTTTTTGGTTTGGCTCAATGACTTTTGATTCAGAGCTCTAAAATATATACCAGATGCATGAGAAGAGCAAACATTTCTGCAGACACTATGTCCTGACCATATTGCGTTTGATGCCAGGAATTTAAAAAATGAGAATGAGCTTTACAATCCTTAAATTGGCAACACATTGAGAGGTTGAAAATTAGTTTTTTTATCAAAATTGGCAGTTTTTTCAACTTTTCTGCCAAATTCCCAACCATGTATATTGTTTTCAAGGGTTTGAAACCTTATTAGAACCATGTAGCACTAAAAGAAAAATATTATGGTTACCAATTTGAAGAACAAAGTGTAATCAATTTAGCCCTTAAATAATTCTTGTCCTGAAAGGATATAAACAGATGAGTTTGAGAGAATTTCTAAAACAACGTCATCTGACCTATTTTAGTGTACACCTGAAACATCCACTTACCACTGTTCTTCCCCTTTCTCAGAATTGGCCTTCATGTCAAACACCAGAAAGGCTGTGCCAAAGTTCCCGCTGCCAAGCTTCTTCTCTACCCGGTAGCGATTAGCAAGGACCCGATGGTCACTCTTGTCCTCCTTTGGTTTCTTAACCCCTCTTGATGGCGGCATGATGACGACTGGTCTCTGCAGACTAGAAGTGGTCAACGATACGTCTAGATAACTACCTGTTGGTTTAAGAGTATCATTCATATTGAGATATTATGTGATACATTGTAGCTTCAAAGTATACTACAGTCAAACCTGCTTTAGCGACCACAGGTATAATAAGACCATGATTTTTGTTTCCCTTGAACAGTGTTCACCATTGAAATGTGTATTAAAGGAACCTGTACACAAAGACCACTTTTCTTGTCTCCCTTGAGTGGCCTTTATACACAGCTTTCACGGTATATGGCATTGTATCATCAGAACTGGTGTGTCTTGTATGACTGGTCACTGTTGACTACATGGTCAGTTGATTATTATTATATATTATATATTATTTATCATTATTTATTATTATTATTTATTCGGCAAAGACAAAAATCAAGAAATCAGTGAATAAAAAACAACAGTAGATTTAGAAGAGAGTCACATGGATGCTGGGAAAAGAAAAAGATCAACTACCGGTATAACCCGAAGGTCTTCCTTTCCAGTCCATGTGACTTACGGATACCCTTTGGTCTTTCTAAATCAACTTGAACAAGAGACCCACATATGCTGGATCCATGGATGTTATGTATGATATGGAGTCTGAAAAAGCCTGAAAAAGAGTAGTGACAGGGCTTGAATTAAGACAAGAACCTGAAAAATGGCATCCCTGATTGACACTTCCTGACTGTATACTACCTGATGGTGTAATTACACTGACACACTGATGAATGTCTATTGGAATTTACATCTACAATTAAAAACTGTAAATGCTATTGATGTGTTGGTGCAACTGGTCACTGTAGATTAGTAGTGGTCAAGTGATGAATTACAAATTACACCTATTCATTAACAAACAAATTACACACTTAAGAAAGCATCATATTGTCATATCACACAGAGGAGATTTAGAGTCCCTTTCTAGGGAAAATTTGAATGCTATTGCTGTATCCAGTGCTGGTGCGCCTAGTCTTTTAAGGCTTGTACATGTAGCGGTCAAGTGATACACTCAGATCATATTAGTAACTGTTGGTGTAAGAATATCACTTTATTTCTTAAAGCTCTACAGCCATCCTCTTTGGTTAAAGAAGCACTAAGATTTGAGAAGATGTGCCAACACTTTGATTATTGTTGAGAAAGAACATTGATGCAATAATTTGTGTGATCTTAATGAACAAAAAAAAATTCAATTGAGAAAGCAAAACTAGGCTACATGTTAACAAAGCTCACATTTTCTTTTGTCGACATAAAGCCTACAAAGAATAGTCTGCATCAATGGTGCTACATTTTATTTGAGATAGAATAAACCATCCAACATTCACAGCATCTATCGTTATCAGTATCACAACTGGGTTAACGTCTGATTTGATCAACCATCATTGGCATTTGAACTTGAATGACACAGCTCAACATGTAGTCAGACCGCAGGTCATATGCAAATGAGCAAAAAGGGCTGATTTTATATTCACTGCCTAAAATGGCACACTCTCCTTGCAACCAGTGGGCTGTTTTGCATGGTCTTATTCAAAGTTGAGTAACTCAGGAAATATTAATGCTAAGCTCATTAAATTTTTTTGAAAGATAAATGGAAAGTTTACTAACACAGACATACCTTGTGTAAGTTACAATTCAAAGAATAAGTGGTTGGAAATAAGTGATGAAATAGTAAAACAAAACGCTTTTCTTTATAAGCTTTCAAGCCGGTAAAAGACATATAAAAAGTATATGAGCCACTATTAAAACGCATATCAGGTATGTGTTTAAGTTTCATCTTTTACATTATCATATTCAAAACAGCCATACATTTATGACAGGGTCAGGATCCAGCAATATTCAACCCAAGTACATAATGCATCCTTGAAATTGTCAAGACCATAGAATCCCAGCACTATGATTCGTTGGCAAGTTCACCCTGCAAGATAGAGCGCGATATTTGAAACCATGTGCCACCTGTTAGGTGAACTCTTGACCTCTTCTGCAAACTTGGTCCTTGGCTGTGAATAAATTGTTTGAAGGACACAATGTGTACTTTGGTTACATTTTGCTGGATCCCAACCCTGTCATTAATATTCATATTATTTCAATATTTGTAAAGTACAGATATTGCCCTTTACACTCATGTCAAATTCAACCTGGCTCATAATAAAACTTTGTGAGTTTTTTATAGGTTTACTTTTCGTTGTATTTTCAATTTCTTGTCATAAAATAACAATATTTTCCCCCAATGTCACATTTTTCAAAGACAAATAAAGTATGTCATGAATCTCTGATTCCTCCTCTTTTATTTGATGTATAAATCATGACAATCTGTAAACGTTGACTAGTCCATTCAATCATTTGGAAATTAGATGGCAGCGGTCACGACACCAATGTAATCAGTAAAATTTTGAGAAAATACTTCGTCTTCTAAATTTTAGGATGATAGAATATCTGATTTCATGCCAGATTCATCAATAGGATCTTTATAACCTTGATCAAATGAAATTTCCAGGCTGTTTTTGGCCAGCGATCTTGCTCCTTTCCAGCAGTAGTCTATGTGCTAAAAATTTAGAGATCACACACGCTTGCCTGCCTATGCCTATGGGAGGCAATTCTTTGCTGTATGAAGTTACAGAGTGTGCCTCGCATATGCTCGAGTGCTGTTACACTGGCATATTTAAAAGACGAGCTTAAGTGAACAAATGCAACTAGTTAAAGACAAAGGTCAAAGTTATTTTTTTTCAGACCAAAACACGTATCACTACTACTTTGTACTAGTAATATTCAGGCTTCGTACATTTGATAACTTTCACACCATGAATAGTGGTCATATTGACCACTGCGAAATATGCATGCAAAAATAGTTGGTATTTTCTGTCGCAAAGGTATAGGGGGGAAAATACGATATTTTAATATTTTAGCAGACGTAGTACCCGAATGTACGGTACTTGCTTTCAAATTCAGCCCTTAAAAATCTCACTCCTACCTCAAATGGCCATTAGGAAGAACTTTTGATATCTGCAGCAAAATCCAAACTCAAAATCATGTCCAAAAGCGAAGAAATCCCCGCCGATTTGTTTCGTGTTCGCGTGTTGTTTACATACCGCCGATGTCTTATACTAAAATCGGCCAATAAAATTTTTGTCCACGAAGAAACTCGGGATCGCAAGCGCTGATCGATCTCTACGATAGGGACCGAATTTTTAACGACAAAATTATTTTGGGGAGATGTCAGCGACCAGGAAATGTACACAATGACTCCGATAGCCCGTTTCACGAGAATCGACAGTAATTTACGGATTTCATTTTTTGAATTATCTTTTCCAACATCGGTGAGTTGAATTTATTGTATTTCTTGGATAAGTTGGGGTCGGTTTTTCGTAAATTAAATGCCGATTTTGAGTGAATGTTGGTGACTTTTGTGCAGTGGCGTTTTAAAAAGTTGAGGTGTATGACTGCCTAGATTCTATGAAGTATAGGAATGTAGCTATGAGTGATAACTTTGGGCCTTTTCAGCTGCCTAAAATGATTAGCAAAAAAGTAATGTTTAAAATTTCGGCTATATCGTAGTTGAGGAAACCATTCGTTTGTTAGCACGCAAAAATAAAGTGCAGCGTCTACGAAAAAGTCTATGGACGGGGAATGAGGAAACCAATGCGTGTGATGCAATGAAGCGGTTCTGTGCGGAGTGAATGGTTGGTTTCCTCAAAGGCTCAAGGCTCAACCACGATAATGCCAAAATTTCAAATTCAATAAGTAAAATTATCCAAAACATGAAATTTAAGGCTAAAAAACAGTCGGGTGCATAGCCATGGTCATGATGGTAGTGGGGACTTCAACTCTTGAAACATAGTCAAGCACAGGGCCGAGGTCGCGAGTTAGCCCGACCCCCTGGCCCTGGAGTTAGGTCATTTTCATGGACATGGTCATCAATCATGGTCATGGACATGGACATGATGATGGTCATGATGGTGATGATTGATGGTCATGATGGTGAACATGGTGAATGCAGCTGCAGCCTAAAAGTTTAGGCCTAGGCTAGTAGGCTACTAGCCTAGTAGGCCTAGTACTACTAGTATTGAGTACTAGGCCTAGTAAAAAAATTATTAGAAACGGTATTAGTTATTACCAGTAGGCCTACCTGGAACCAATTAAAATTTTCAAAACCACGACTCAGGATGTGTCAGTTCTGTAATCGAGCCTGTCAACAGCTTGGCAGCCAATTCCTATCATTCACCATGATATCTTCAAAAGTTCAATCCAGCCTCCAGGCATGCAGTCAGCTTGTACTTGTAGCTGTTGTTAATGTAGGCTGCCATGTTTACCACAAGCTCTTTCCGCGCCCGCGCGTGCGGTTAGGTTTTTGTGGCGCGCGGTCGTCCGTTGTTTCACTTTGTATTGTTTGTGTACAGCACGCACGTGCATGGCCTAAGTGCAGAATCTCCGAACTGTATAGGGCGCGGCTTGATTGCAGCTGCTGCTCGCTAGCTACCAGCAGCAGAGGATCGCCTTGCTGCGACGGGCCAGCCTCCCGCCAACCAACTTAGCGTTACCGTTGCTCGTCTCTGGAGAGAGTAACAAAAAGTTAAAGCCTACCGGTAGTCAAAAATGTGATTACTGCAGCAGCTGATGATTTGAGACGGACATAACGCTCTTTCTGGGTATGTCATGATCAGGTGATTAATTTTAATCCGAGTAACGGTACCGGTAGACCGAAAAATCAGTCTATTTCGTTCGGGGATATGCTCCGCTGAGACTACGTCTGGCTTCGCGGAATCCCTCTCCTCGAAAGTCAAAAAATGTTATAAACATGATAAAACTCCTCCAAACAGACGGATTTTTCTGTTTACGATACCGGTACCTTAAAAGTTAATTACCGGGGCCGTAAACCATGATGTAACAAAGTTACCTGGCACTGGTAGGTAGGCCTACTATAGAGAGCTGAAAACCGTCTGTTTCGGAGGAGTCTTTAACATTTTCTTATTTTTACCTTCTCCTCCTACACAGACGGCTACCCAACCTTCGCGGTAGATAAGGGGATCTACAATACATGGCCTATGAGGAAATCCCCCCAAAAAGGGGGATCTGATTTTCCATCCCTATAAGCCATCCCCTCTCTCTAAAATTTCACATAGATGGTGCTAGGGTTCTCATATTTCAATACATAATAAAAAAACCCGAAAAATATACAGGTAATTAACAAAATTTCGGACTTACTCTGGTTTGAACTCCCTTCGCACTGACTGACTGAGTATTCGCTGCGTTTTACTACACAATCTCTATACGCTTCCGACTAGGCCTACTTCCGGGTCATGTGATTATAACCAAGAATGGCTGTCAGCGACTCGCTACTGACGTGCAACTTCCATGCTTCAAATGATCAGATTCGTGTACCAGACGAGGAATTTGGGGTAAGAAATTTATTCAAGCATATTATATTACCGTTGTTCTCATTCTGAGTTGTTTATTTTAATAAAATAATGTATTTATTGGAAAATGAAAATTCGTCCTTAGTCCCTGGTACAGAGTGAGAGACGAACTTCAGTCTATGTAAGGAGGTGTAGTGAAGCAAGACGTAGTCCAGTGGAACACCCGACGAACAGAGACTGAAGCTTTCGGTCTAGGCCTACTATTACTAATCTAATACTACTAGGCCTAGGCCTAGGCCTACTAGACCTCTAAAAACTAAATAAATTCTCGAGTGTAAACTGTAAATTTGCATCATTCAGACGTTAAAAACAGAGCAGTTTTTTTCCCTTTAGTTTGTCAAATGTTAACCATTCTTAATCTCTGGCTCTGCTAAAAAGTCCTGACGACCACTCAACCATGTCAACCAAAAAAAGTAGACTGATGATAATTCCTTTAAATTAATATTTTTACCATTCCATGGCCATTCCTGGGTGATACAGTCAGTGGAAACTAATAATATATAAAGAGCTCTGATATAATGAGATTCATGATGTAGATGTATATGTAACAAGGTAATTTTGCTAGTCCCGGGTCCTTGTATTCTTTTGTTTTTTTACCCTGATATAAGGAGATTCCTGATGTAACTGTTAACATGGCCCCAAGACTCCCAAGCCAAACCAGGTCCTTGTTATCGTGAGTTTCCACTGTATTTAATATTTTAGAAGTAGACCCAAGAATTTTTCATATCACCATAGATCCAATTCTAAATTCTCAAAGACCTCAGCTTCAAAAAAATAAAACACTACTGTATCTCGTCTTTTTTCTTTTCAGGTGAACATTGTCGAGAATATTCCGTAGATCTGCCACCTTTGGTGCATATACTGCTGTAAACATGGGTATCAGGGGCCTGACTACGCTGGTGGAGAATCACTCAAAGAGGCTCTTCAAAGAAATCACCCTCAAGGACACCAAGCTTGTCATAGATGGCTTCGGACTCTTGTGGTACCTGCTATCTCAGACTCACCATGCGGACCGTATGTCACATGGTGGGGAGTATGAACTCCTCCGTTCCAAGATCCTGTACTTCTTCCAGAATCTCCTCAAATGCAACTGTACCCCCTATGTGGTCTTTGATGGAAGCTTTGACCTTGATGATAAGAAGCATGGCACCATGCTGGACAGGTTCAAGGATAAGATTAGGGTGGCCAGGGAAGCAATTCGTGGAGGAGATGGTCTCCTGATGCCTCCACTGAGTATGTGCATCATGAAGCAGGTTCTTACCGGGTTGAATGTGGGCTTCGCCATCAGTCAGTTTGAGGCGGACAGAGAGATAGCCGTTCTTGCCAATCACTGGCGCTGTCCAGTTCTGGGAAAAGACAGTGACTTCTTAGTGATGGACATCATAGGGGGCTACCTTCCTTTGACATCACTAAAGTGGAAACAAGTTCTTAAAGCCAAAGGAGGATGGTGTGTTGTGGGTCTGATCTATCAAGTCAACACCTTCTGTAACTTTTTCCATTTGAAGAAGGAATTGCTACCTCTCTTTGCCACCCTTGCTGGGAATGACTATGTTGATGCTGACTCGCTGAACCCATTCTTGTCAAGCCAGGTGTATGGCAAGTACAGCAGCAGTGGCAGTAAAAGACAGATGCAGTTAGAGCATCTCCTGTGCTGGCTCAGTGAACAGAGATCAAGTGTCAGTGCTCTGAAAGAGGTGTGGAAATCTATTCCGAATAAGAAGAATTTAGAAGGCCCCTTTGCAGCTTCTATGGAAATGTATCGGACAAGAAATGACTCCAGCAGCCTTCTGTCATACTTCGAAGGACGAGGACTTCCAGCAGACTTCCGATCCCAGTCCCAACTTTGCTCTGTTATAGGGACACCAGTGTGGGTGGCTATTGCTCACCAGGCAGGTTTATTTGCAAACCTACTAATCAATATCCTGAGCAAGAAGTACTGTTTCTCTAGTGTGCAAGTGGAAAATCCAAGGCAAGCAAGTGCATGGTTGCCATCAGAGTTCTTGCTTTCAGTATTGACAGGTATTGTGCTTGCTGGCAAGCCTCAAGCAAAGGATTCTAAAGGATCAAATACATGTACCTATCATGTGTACATCAGAAACGGAGATGGTTTCCAAAGACGAAAAGTTTCACCATTGCACATGTTGGAAGGATATGGAAAGCTTCCTGCATTGGCCGTGATTCCATCACTCCCAGAGACAGATAAGCAGAAAGTGCTGCTGCAGGTTCTTGCACCCAGTCTTACAACGAGCATGGATCTGATCTCATTCCCTGCTGACTTCCAGCTCGCTCTTCTTGTGATGATACATTGGATGAACTCAAAAAATTCCCACTACAATGAGCTCCACATCACTGCTTTGCTTGTTGGGTGGGTCTATCTCTACACCCAACGGCAACACAAGAGATGCAAAGATGGAGGACAGTCAGATCTCCAGGATCAGTGTGCAGGTACCACTGTTTCAGAGGAATCCAGGACTGAATCAAATGCTCTGCACACCAGACTTAGCCACCACCAAGGACGATTAAGAAAGAGGAAACCTGACCCTGTTATTTCCCACAGCTTCTCTCAGTTCCAGCAGTGTCTCGTCTATGGCATCCACTTCAACGAACTTCTACAATGCCCCATGCCAAATTGCCCTGACATCTCTATCCTCTTCAATGGCCTTATCATGCACAGCCTGTACATGGCACTCCGTGACGCATCAGGTAGAGAACCCCTCCAGAGGTGGGCTGCAGGCATATTCTTCAAAGACACTCCCATAGCATGCCAGCTCTTTGTTTCCATGCATGAGTTTGTCACTCTCAGGGCTACATGTAGGAGGGATGGTCTCAAGAAGACTGCCAAAGGCTCTGCTGAGCAGAAAGAGTCCAGCCAGTCATCTAGGAAGCCAAAGTCAAGATCCCAGCAACAGAAGGGAAGGCAACGGCAAAAGGCAAGGCCAAGAAACGAGGACAGAGCCAGTGAAGATTCTGACTCTGATCAAGGCTGGGCTACAAACAACATGTTTGCTGTACTTCAATAACATCATGTTTGTGAAAGATGGCTTTACGGTGCCATACAAAATAATTCCACCCGACCTGCAGATGAAATTGACTGGAGGAACAGCTACATTTTTATATCTGACATTGACAAGTTTCCTATTGAAAGTAAAAATGTGCAATCATATTGATTCCTTGGGTATAAACATCAGAATCTTCAAGACTACCATACATGTACGTAGATTTTGCTGGAGAGATAGTTTCAACTTCATCTTGTTGTTACTGCCTAATGCTTACTTATATTGTAAGAAAGGAATCAATCGGCTATGGATGTCTACACAGAGAGGGTCTTGTCCATGTACATGTAAGTTTTAAGCAAGCACTCACCTGGACAATCCCGATGATTTAAATTTGTTTAAAGGAGAATTATCCCCAGGCTTTTAAATGTAAATAGGGTCATAGTGAATAAAATAACATTTAATTTGATATAAAAATCACCGTTTTAGACCAACTGATGCCGTTGTAAGAGCAGAAAATATAGACCACTTTTTACGATGATTACAACGTCGTCTACTCCTACTGGCGGCGTCCATTTTCTCTAAATTTCCCATAAAACCTTGCGCGTGATGACGTAGGGGATGGAGAACTCACTAGCTGGTAGCTAGCTTGCATGAAGCGCGCGCTGCATATACACACGGTAAACATGGTGTATTGTCAAGCGTTCGGCTGTTGTAACTGTTCCAAGAAAACGATAGGGAAATCATTCCATCGGTTCCCAGACCCGCAGAAATGTCAGCAATTGTTCAAGCGTTGGGTGACCATATTGAACGTGGAAAAATTCCAAGGAAAAGACTTCAAACTTGATCGGAAAAATGATGTGATCTGCAGTGATCATTTCACGGAGGCCGATTATCACGTAGATCTGCGGGCTAAGCTTATGCCCGGGCGAATCGTATAATCAAGCTAGTGTGTCCTGGAACACGTTTTACTTACGATGATTATTTTACTCTAATGAATGTTTTTCAAATGTGATAGTTATGTAGATAATATAAATTGATTTATTTAATTTAATTATGAAACTCTTGCGTAATTTATGTTATTATTAATAATAATAAACTCTTTTTAAAATAATGTTGGTGAACTATTGCGAGCCAATTACAATGCGCTACGGCCAACTCCATGCCCTACGTCACACAGCCCGATCGCACCGGGAACATGGCGACGCTGCTTTACTCTCGAGAACAATAAAAATCGGAGGATTCAATCGACAATTCCCATCCTCCCGATTCTCGAATATACGATGTTTTTACTTTATCAGAAACTGTTTAGAATTCTGTTTTAGGTCAATGATAAAAGTCTCGTGGGGATAATTCTCCTTTAAAGAAATGTTGGGCAACCTCTTGTATTTCTAGATTTTTTTTCCCAGTCTGCCAGTTTTGTACATGAATGTACTTGCAATAATCTTAGCAATATAATAATTAATATTGTATTTTCAAATTTTACCATTTTACCAACCATACAATTCATGCAGCTATCTAGCAGTTTGTTTTATTACTTAAATTACTTCATTACTTAAAGATACCTGTTAACATCATTACATGAATTCATATGTTGATTAAATATGAATCATCTTGTACTTTCTAAAAGAAAATAAGGGTACATGTACATCAAGCAGAGGTTAATATTCAGGGGCACAATGTACATCCTGGCAACAGACAATATTATGGTGATATATCATAGTTGGTGTAGTTTTTGAGGGTAGACTTGGACCCTAATTGGACAAATTGCAATTCAAAAGGTATGTCTTGATAATGTCTTGATAACATCTTATTGTACATGTGGGCCTATATTGTCTACTGAGACTGAGAGCGAGAAAGGCGTTAGCTCATTGTTAAAGGTAATAGGATACGAGTTAAACACCTTTCTGGCTCTCAGCAGATGATATTTTAGACAAAACAAGTATGCAAGTTCAAGAAAGAAAGATTGATTATGCTAGAGGCATTTATGTGACCTCAAAGACTGTGTTAAAGATACATGTATTGTATTTATGCGAATCCTCATCTGCACGTACATAATCAGAGTTGCGTAGACCAACAAACTACTGTACCGGTAAACAAAATTTTAGTTAAGTGCCGTAAAGCACCAACTCAAAAATTTATATGCATATTTTAGCCAAACAACAAAATTATGGATAGCTTAGCCATATTTATGGCTATGTTTGTTTGGACAATGAAAAGGTTTCAGGTTTCTTTTTCTAATTACTTGTACTAAGCAAATTTCTATCAAAGCTAGTATGCACAGGGATGCAATATCTTTTATAGATTTTAATATTTGATAAAAATTTGTTAGATTCTGTCAGAGTTTTTATTTGATCAGTACCATGTTGCTACTGCCTTTTTTCTCTCTTTGCAAGGCACGTTCATGCACGCAGCAAGAAACTTGCCATAATTATTTGCATATTTTATGTACATTCAGTCTAATTTGTTTTGCAAAGTTGGTCAATGGCAAAGTTCTTTTTTTTCTTCTAATGTTTACCTCAATTTTGTTGCACATGGCATTTGAGATTACTTTTGCATCATTTATATTTCACTTTTTACTTGTAAATTTACTATTTCTGTGTTAACAACACTTAAAAGAAGTGGACATTTTGTTTGCTTGTTTAGGATCTTTAATTGCAAGAATTATCTATCTTGAGATTTTATGCCTCTCCAAAACAAGTAGATAACCATATTTCATGTGTCTTTTTGAAAAATAGAAACTGTTTTGTTACGTTCCTTTTTTTTTTCTGCCCACCGGAAGTGGTGCCAGAGGCATTATGTTTTCCGGTTGTCCGTCTGTCCGTCCTGCTTTCTCGTTCTCATGATAACTCAAGAACCAAATGAGGTATGAACTTCAAACTTTGTGCTAGTATATATCACCATAGGAAGACGATCTGATTAGATTTTGGGGTATATAGGTCAAAGGTCACGTCAATTTTTCTGAAATTGCTGGTGTTAGCCTTGTTAACATGATATCTCAAGAACCATTTGAGGTATGAACTTCAAACTTGGTACTAGTTTGTATCACCATAGAAAGACAATCTGATTAGATTTTGGGATACGTAGGTCAAGGTCATAGAGGTCAATTTCTGAAATTGAAGGTTTTAGCCTTGTTAACGTGATATCTGAAGAACCATTTGATCTATTAACTTCAAACTTGGAAGTACATGTAGTACACGCATCGCCATAGTAAGAAGAACTGATTAGATTTCTGTTCACGTACATGTAGGTCAAAGGTGACAGGTCATAGAGGTCATTATTGAGGTGTATGTGAAATTAATGTTGTTTTACCTTTGCTATCACACTATTTCAACTATTTTGTATCCATGACTAGGAGGAGATAAAGTGATCAGATTTTGGGGTTATAAGGTTTAAGGTCAAATGTCAAAGATGTCAATTAACATTTATTCCGGTTATCATAATATTTAAGGAACAGTTTGAGCCATCGACTGAATTTAGGCAGAGGCGTATACATGTAGGAGACACAGTTGCATTTATCTTGTTTCAGCTATATAATTCACTTAATACAAAACCCTTTCGTATTATCCTATAAGCATTATCCTCTATGAACATTGTACCTTTAACCAAGTAAATCCAATAAAATATACTAATTTAAATAATTGTTAAATGAATTTGTTAAATGAATTTATAGACACATAAATGAAAAATTAAAAAAAAAAAATAAGTACATGTATCTTTTTTATTATTTAAAAGATTTGTTTGTTCTTTTTAAACTCTTTTCTCTTTGTTTGGAATTTGTTTGGAATGTTTGGAATTTGTTTGGAATGTTTGGAATTTTTCGGTTTTTTTTTTATTTCTAGTTCTGCTTGCATCGACTTTCATCATTATGCTTGATTTAGATACTCTAAGTGATCAAGATAGATAAATGGTAATTACTGCAAATGCACTGTAATAATGCAGTTGGCTCTTTCTATTCATATTGTTCTGCCATACAAGAGTAGTTAGCAATCACATGTTATAGACCTATTTGTTTATTTTGTTATTAATCATATTCTGCTTTTTAGAGCCCTTCATAATAGTAATAGAAAACTTAATTGAGTCGTATTTTAAACTGATATTGGGCAAGAAAAGGACAAGAAAAATTGTTGAACTATATTGCGTCCTCTGTAAGAAATGTAATGGAAGGGTTCTCATGAAGGATAGAAAAAATTATTCATTGCCCTCAAGTTATGGCCAGGCCTACAATGTGTGCATTAATTATCTGTTGTCATAGAATTAACCAATAACTTTAGAACAAGATTACATCAATATAAATTCTGGAAAAATGCTCTATTTTTGTACTCATTGAAATGAACAGTATGCAGATGTATCTAATATCAAATGATTAAATTATCTTGTTGCAATAAGATACAGTATATTAAACATGAATGTGACATACTTTGATCATTTTTTGTTCAGTGCCTATCATCACTTTACCATTGGAATGATTTAATGAAATTCCTACAGTGGAACCTCATTATAACAAACTTCTTTGGACCTCGGAAATTAGCTTGCTACAACAAACTCTTGTTATATCAGGGCTAAAAAACAATAGAATACAAAGAAATGGGACCAGGAAAATTCCCTTGTTATAACAAGAATAATGTGTATTATTGCAAGGTTCCAACATATACCATGTACTTTTATATTATGGTAACTTGTAATCTCTATTCTCTAGACAATATTTAATATGGATTGAACCTTGGAATCTTCATGAATTGGAATGAATATACAAATGTGATTGCTGTATTCTTACCCCTGCTTCCCAGAAAACATATCTGTTTGTCTTGTGACAATTTATTTTTATTATTTTTCAATTTTTTTTAAAAATGTATATATTAGTAGTAGTAGTAGTAGTAGTATTTTTCAAAATCCAATTCCATGAAAGGCTCTACAGCCTTCTCCAAAGGTCCATACCTGATTGAATCCACACAGAATTGAGAAATTCCACCAAAATATATATATTTTCTAATCAGAAGTTGAGAAATTTCTTTGTGAAAAAGACAATTACTTAGGATTTTACGCCAAGAAAACTTAGCGCACCATGGAAATATATTTTGACCACACTAATATTTTTCTTCCATTTCTTCTCACTTCACATCCACACACGTTCCATTTACTGTACCTCCTATAACAAAACACCACTAGTATCTGTATAAAAGTCCATGAATAATACAAAACCGGTCAACGTTAATAAGCACACCAAGAAATGTGAGTCGATATGAAGCATATAAAGGTGTACTAACACAATTTGTATTTTATGGTGTATTTATTGCATATATCATTATACAAACGCATACAAAATACTATAGGCTTGTATCTCAGTTGCACATATTCATAATTTACTTTTATAACAAAAAGTATATGTACTCCAGAAATAAGTGACCTCCGCAGTGTAGAGATTCTCATTTGTCAAGTTACAGTATGAGTATCTCAAAATTTAACAGACTATTTTTTTCACTATTAAAAATTATTAGAAGGGTCCTACTTTGTCAAATTCCACAATATATCAATCAAATTTTTTTTTTGCTCAGTGAGTGATAATAATTTTGGTGAATCAAACTGTAACTTGTGACACATTACAAGTATGGGTGATAGAGTATGTCAAAATCAATTCGGTATTGCTTGAAAGTATATGTATGCTAATTTCTTCCTTCCATGTCGATGAATAGGTGCAATACACGTGCATATTGGCAAGACTTTAGATTTTGGAAGGTCGACAAGGGACGTGTTCTTTTAGTTTTTCATCTATTTGAAAGAATGTGCATTATTACGCTATAAAATATGTACAGTAAGCACCTTTTCATGATTTTTCTCACATACATGTATCATATGATGAGAGCCACATTTTTAGGACTTAAATGCTCTAAAAGTACATGAGTTAACACCCTTCTGGCTCTTAACAGATTTTAAAATCCTTTCAGTCCCACAGGCAAAAAAACATGTTGGAACTGACATGGGTCTTTTATTGATGGGACTGAAAGGGTTAATCAACTTTTTTGTGATTTTTAAAAAAAAAGTAAAAAAAAAAAAAAATTTGTGGTCCATCCTCATAATTTGATACTATGGATCAACTACATTACAAAATATATGATGCAATGTCATATTTAGTATCCTGCAACTAAACTCTCTCCAATTCTTATCTTATTCGACTCATGAAAGTGCATAAATGCACACTTTAAATTAAATTTATGTGCATGTCTGCAGTTTATTTGCGTAGTCAGCATAATTATCATGTTATTCATACAAGTGACCACATCCATCGTGTCATCCTTCTGTGCTTCCTTTTCCTGTCAAAATTAGTCTAAACAAGAAGACATGATTTGTTAACCCATTAACCTCTATCAAAGATGTTGCCTAAATATCGATATAAACTTTTTGTCTTCATCTAAGTTTTACATAAAAACAAACACTTTCATCAGTCATAAATATATGATAATTCAAGATTCTCTTAAAACAAGACCCCACTCATTCGCTCCGCACAATGGTGGTTTCGGGCTTGCAATGCCATGGTGCCTTCTTTCAACCTTCTTAGACTTTACACGCAAGTATGTGCATACACACGAAGAATGAGAGGTGGCTTATTTCACACGACGTATCACTAAAATTATCAAAAGATTACATGTTACATATGCATACACTTGTATAGAATATAAGACATAAATAATATTATCTACACAAACATTTATATTAATATACTGGTTATCTGTTAACCATTCATACTGTATCCTAGATTGTTTAAGTCTGTCTAATGTCTTGTAGTCCCGCTACAATGCCATGTCTGAGTACAAATATTTTGGTCCATGCACAACTGTTCAAAATTATCGCAAAATAACTTATTAAAATTGGAAACAAAGAATGGATGTGTTATGTTGGTGATCAATTCAACATGAAAGAAATCAGATTCTGTGAATATTATAATACACATATATAATATACGCAGACTGACACATTTTCTAAATGTTCTTTATCAGTTTTATCAGTGATACGGTGAACCTATATAATAATACACCCTTTTACATCAAATTTCAAGATCAAGAACAAAAATGAAAATGTTTCAAACCAATCAAATAAATAACATTTGTTCATGGTAAGATCAGTAAATAAATTGCTAATGATCCATAACTGGCAAAATATTACATTTAATGAAATACAATGGATGGGGGGCATGCTTTCTTCTTCTTAAATATGTTGTTGACCCTTCACCAGAGTTGATTAAATATCATAATTATAGACAATCACCCTGTAATTGAAGTTAATAAACATTCTACATACTCTACAAAATACACATCAAAATAGATTAACATTTCACAGTGTCCTATAATTGCAGGCAGGGTCCTCAGCAGAGATTTACCGTATACCCAGTTTTTTAAATCAAGTGAACTGTTCTTGCAACATCCCAGGGGGAAATGGTGTGGGAAGACCAAACCATATCTTGGCAGGTGGACAGTATGCACTGACATAATTATTACCCTTGTCAGGGAGAATTTACACTTGGAGTTTCTCTTTCTAAAGTACACTAACAGTATGAGCACCAACAGTGTTGCATACACACACTAAGACTTGTTGAAGATTTCCAGATACAATGATAACGTCGGTCTCTTTCCTTCATGATTTGAGTGCTCATGATGCCCTGCTATCCAAAAGAAAATTTGTTGAAAAATACAGAATAATTCTACTCTTCAACATGAAGACATGAAACTTTCGAAATGAAATCATGTTCAGGCAAGTAATGAAATTACTTTATTGACCCATTGGGCTGTAGTAACTTTTATGATGTACCCTGGAGTATTATACCACATACAATCATAATATAAGAAATATTAGCCTTTTAGCTAACCTGAGTGTAATCTGCTACATGTAAGTCATCATTTTTTCTTTAATGGAAGAAAAGGATAGATGGCATACTATGTGTACAGTTCGTTACATCTCATATGGAGCTTTATAATTTATGCTCTCTATCAAGCCAAGATGACCAACCAGAATACAATAAATTACCTCAAATTATCCACAAGTAGATGTAGTTTTGGATGGTTCAGCTGCTAAAGTCTACGTCATTTGTATTTTCATCAAATGTGACTTATTCCATAAATAAAGTTAAGTCATACGGCTACATAAGGTCTGTGAAATACCCCCTTTCTTGCGGAAAAATCTGCATGCTTATCTGGGGACATTTGCTTGTGGCTTTATTTCACTAAAATATAAGGTTAGGATTAGGGTTAAGTCTGCAACTGGGTGTAAGGTTTGGTTATGGTTAGAGCTATGTTTCACGTTGGGCACTGTGAAACCAGAAACGTTCGCAACATAAAACTCTTGCGAATTGTCAATGACAGCCAATTTTACAGCAAGAAACTTTCGCGAATTGCAATAATTTATGTTGTTTCAATTGTGATTTGATTATTTGGCGGCATGAAACTTTTGCAAATCTCGACCACTCACAAAATTCGCATAAGTTTCATGCACGCGAAAGTTTCTGAAAAATTGACAGGAGTGGTTGGTTCATGATTGAAGTCAGGAATTTGGTTAGTGCATGAAAATGACTAGAGCAATTGTCAACAGAGCATTCATCATAGAACCACGGTATCTACCCTAGCATGTTGTCTAGCACCATTCGTAACGGGTACAAAAATAAAGCGTGATCTATATCTGGTCGTAGTAGAAGTTGTAATCGGTGGGCGGGGGAGGGATGACTGGAGCCGTGGTGGGGATGGGGATGTTGACCATGTCCAGGAGACGAATCTTCATCTCCATCCCCAGGAGTGCCTCCAGGTCGGCCTCCTTTTGCCTGCTCTGCATGGGTTTTCCCAAGAGCACGTTCAGTCCGTCCGTCCACATGTCAAACTGTGTGGGGAGAAGAGTGAGAAATCATTATAATGACACTGGTAGGAGCATGAGGAGGAGGATGATGATGATTTTATAATTACAGAAGAAAAATCTCCTGAAATAAAAGGATACCCTAGATTCAAAGAATTGTAACATTCATGATGATGATGATGATACAGACAATGATGTTGATAATGATACAGTGGAACGTGGTTATAAAGAACAGTGTTGTAACATACGCTCATTATAACAAGGTAAATTTGACGGTCCCACCTCTTTATAATCTTTTTCATAACAAGGTTTTGATTATAAGTAGGTAATTTCCTTGGCCCCAAGGAGTTTCTTATAACAAGGCTCCACTGTACTGACGATGATGACGATGACGATGACGATGACGACGACGATGATGGCACAATGAAGATGTGATGATCATACCATGGTCATACAATGATGATAAATGACAGTGATGTGGATGGCAATGATGATGGCCTGAAATAACTCAAAGATTCTTTAAGCCTTCCATGTATTTGGGATAGTAGCATATATACTTACGATTTCCTGTGTGCGTCCAATGAAGTCTAGACGATGGTCCGGATGGTGCAAGATGGAGAAGGCTAGACTTCCGTCAGCCTGCAAGGGTAAAAAAGATAGCATTTAGAGACTCTTTGCACCAAAATGTTGTGAAAAAAAAGACTTCTCACCTTAGGTTGCAGACTTAAAGTATATTGAGGATGAACATTCACAAAATAATCTAAAGAGATAACATTACAAACTACAGACCTGATATAACAAAGAATTTCTCAATGTGACTTTCCTCTTCTAGGTATATTGTCTGTCAGAAACTTTTCATACTTCATTTCCCTTCATCTTTTCCTTCTTAATTCTGTAATAATTTTTTTTTCTTCTTCAAATTGTAAGATCAGCAAGGCACATGTTCTCTTAATCTATACCAAATACACTTCTACAAATTCTGAATGTTTACAAACATGTATTCATCAGCATATGCTTGAATTTAAAGCAAGTAAATATATAATGCATTTGTTGTGTCTGGGCAAAACAGCAATTTCTTACGAGAAAACCATGTGAAGAGAAGATTATGATTCCCTGTATGACATGGTAAACCTTTTGAAAAAGCAGCAGCAAAGTAAAAACCATGACAAGTTGGGGTGAAGAAGCGTACAATGTGCATGTCATTTCCCTTTTCTTGAGGCAGTTAACCATGTTACGCGTGACTATCTCTGGTAATCCCTCGTATTTACTTACTCGGATATTGCGGACATGTTGACAGTCCTTCCCTGTCTGGATTTCCTGAATATCAGCCACAGCAACTGGCAAAGAGAAGAAAGAAAGAAAGAAGAAACAAAAATTGTTTAACCTTAGACTTGTTTAAAACCTCCAATACTGTAATTTTGTATTAAGCCCTACATGTCGAGGACGATAAATCCTGCCCCAAATCTGAGTGTTGTACAAAATATGTTGACTAAAAACTAAACTACAACTTACTTTTTTTGGTCCAAGCTAACTAGAAAACTGATCACTGCAGGGTATGAAACTAGTTGCGTGAACAATCTCTATATTAACATTCCCAGAAATGAATCTAAAAGTATATCCATGTGGTGTAATTACATTAAAATGACTTACTCTTGTTGGTGAGAGCTTCATAGCTGGGTGGTGATTGGTGGTTTTCAATATCTCCGTGATGAATCATCTTATGGTTAGGTGAGAGGCGGCAGTACCAGAACCGATCTGTGGTCAGAAATTTCATGGTGTGTGATAATTCTATTGACAATTCTTTTTTTTTTTAAACTGATTATTCCAATCTTATATTCCTCCACCCCCCCCCCCCATAAGAAATGTTAAGTACAGGAATTTCCTGGTGTGGTATTCATGCATGGTCAATTACTTCATATACCAAATTCCTAACTTTGACTCCAGACAAACACTACACCTAATCATAACCCTAAACTTTATCCAAAACCCAATTGAAACCCTGACTCTCACCCTATATCCAGGGCTTGCCCTTAATATTTTTTAAGGTGGCCAGCAGGGCTACTTGAGCATGAGATCTAGGTGGCCAAATGGATTCCCAGGTGGCCTGACGCTGTTTCAGGTGGCCATTGGCACCCAGGCCACCGTTAAAGTCAACGCTGAATATCTTTGATGATATAAAGCCTGGAGAAAAATGTTTCTGGAGCAAATGTCACTCAAGCAAGTGTCGCATCGCCAACACTAACCTTGTGCACGTCCCCTTTGATTGTAGCGGTTGAACATGGTGCCTTCGACAAGGAACCTCAGTCTCTGTTGTTTGATCAGTTCTATCATGTCAGGCTTGATCTGGTTCCTCAGGTCTCTGTAATATATAGAAGAGAAGAATAATCAATCAACTCTGATTTTTAAAGTTTTAGAAAGGGTCCTAATGTCAGGGAATGAAATAAGCATTGGATTACTTCAAGTCGACAAGTTGATGCAACAATTTAAATTTCTTTTTGACCAAATATATCATATATTATCAAAATATCTGTGACTTACAACACTGACTGTAATTGTAAGCTCCTCTCCATCAGATTTACGAAATTCCATATCTAATCGTTTTTGCAACTTCTTTCAAAATCTAGTGGTAGTCTGGTCGTAATGTGTGTGGTGGACGTAACTTACACTTAAGGCCTAGCTTGATACATGATCTTCTCACTGTTTTTTCTCTCTTGGTGCCTGAACTTTAAAATATCATTTTAATTTTTTAGATGTAGTGTGCATCAGCTTAATCTGCAAGATCTATCACTAATACAATCAATACAAAATTAGTGTAATCTTTTCCAGATCTGTAACTTACACCAAAGGCCTAGCTTGAGATATCCCCTCTTCTTTGTTATCTCCCTCCTGGTGCCTGAGCTTGAGCATCTCACTGTAGTTGAAATACTGTAGCTTGGTCCAGAAACTCTATCGCTAATACAATTAATACTGAGGTCATCGCTGAAAGATCATCTTTCAGGGATCTCTAACTTATACTATAAGGTGGGATTGCGATATGATCTCTACAGGGCGGGCTTGATGACTAAGGTCAAAGATCTTTAACTTACACCACAGGGCGAGCTTGAGATGTTCCCTCTTCCTTGTTGTCTCTCTCCTGGTGCCTGAGCTTGAGGATCTCACTGTAGTTGAAATGCTGCAGCTTGGTCCAGAAATTCTCCATGGTGGTGGGCTTGTACTGCTCCACGGACCTGGCTTTGATGTCAGTTACTTTGATGTCCACGCCAGCCTCCTTCACCTTCAGGGCTCGCTTGATCTGGTCCTGTACTACTGTCATCACCTGGAGAAAGGTTAAAGAGACATATACATGTATTTGAAATATTTGACTGGTGGTACTGGTAACAGTGGCAGAAATGCCAGTAGTGGGTACAGTACTTATTTGTGATAGCATTTGGGTAGTAGTACTAGTCATACTTGCAGAAGTCAATGCGTCAGTGGTAGAAGTGGTAATGTTTCACGTAGCTTTTGGGTTTGGTACCTGTAATACATGAAGAATAAGAAATGGTAATGACGGTAGTATTGTCAGTTGTCATAATAAAGAATATTAGGATCACTTGCAGTATATATGCAGTGGTAATGAAGTAGTAGGAATAATGATAAAAAGCAATACTGTAAACATGGAATATTTTGTGGTGTGGAAATTTTCGCGCATTTCGCGCAGCATGAAATTTGTGCAAAAATAAACACACGCGATTATTTTTGTTTATGTATTCTTTTGCCCATGAGTCTAGCGCATGGGCGAAATTAAAGCACGAAAACTTAATCATGTGATAATTTCCACTTTTACAGTACGGTTAAATGTAGTGGCATTAATAGTATTCTGAGGGGTGGTGGTTGTAGTAGTCACAGCTGCTGTTGTAATAGCATCGGTAGTGGTAGTGGTAGAGTAAATACTTTACTAGCTTGGGGCTCATCAGCCATGAAGTCATGGAGACTCTTACAGTAATAACTGCAATTCAAGGGAACTTCATAAATCAATGGCACGTAATCAAAATTGGGATTCAGATGTATTTAAGGTCAAGTTGTGTTTATTAGCTCTTTTTCATGCCAACTTACACTTTTCTGTTACCTTTGTAAAATGTTCCAGTGTGGCTCTCATCTCTCTATCTATGTCTTGGTTATGCTTTTTATTCTAAGATCATAATTGTCAAAGTTTTGAAGGAGTCATATGTGACATAGGTTCTCAGTTATGGTATATCAGAAAAATTGCTCTAACCATTTGGAATGACCCGTTACCTTTGGGAAATCTTCAAGGGAAGCTCTCATCTCTCTCCATGTCTTGTTGAAGAGCTTGATGCACTGACAGAAGAACTCCTCAAAGGAGTTGTCGCAGGAGAAGAACATTGGGTAGTACTCGGCTCCAGTCTCATTGGCTATCAAAAAAACAATAAAAATTTAATGATCACGCAATCTGCCGATTTGGTAAGATAAACACACATCTATGACGATAGGAAGCTCAACTGGAGTTAAGCATGCATGTACTCCTCTTATCATTGAAGATATGTCTTTCCCACTGCATTCACCTCAATACTTAAATTGCCTCAAATAAAAGAACAAACGGCATAGTTATATTTATGCCACATATCAAGATCGTGTCTCAGAATGCTAAAAATTGCATATCTTTTCCAATGAAATTTTGAGATATCTTAGAAAATGAATGGTCATCTGTGACCTCCCCTCAAAAGTGATTATAATTTTAAGCAAAAACAAGATGAATGCGACTGCGTCTCCTATATGCCTCCACCTAAATTCAGTTGATGGCTCAAACTGTTCTAGAAATATTTGATAACGAGGCTAAAAACCAGTAAAACTGGGCGTTGTGGCGTGCGCCTGTAATCCAGCTACCAGTGGAAGTTATAAACTGATTCAGCGGACCCAGGTTCGAGACTGAGTCACGTCTTTCGGATGGTGACGTTAAAGGTCGGTCCCAGACGTAAATAATCATATCTGATTGATACACGTCTGTAAAAACCCAATTACACACACACACACATGTAATTTCATGTAAATTGACCTCTGTGACCTCTGACCTTTGACCTACTTACCCCAAAATCTAATCAGTTCATCTTTCTATTGGGATGCATACTGGTACCAAGTTTGAAGTTCTCACCTCAGATAGTTCTTGATATCGCGGTAACGGTGCTAAAAACCAGTAATTCCATGTAATTTCATGTAAATTGACCTCTGTGACCTCTGAACTTTGACCTACCTACCCCAAAATCTAATCATTTCCTCTTTCTATGGGGATACATACTGGTACCAAGTTTGAAGTTCTCACCTCAAACAGTTCTTGAGATATTGCGGTAACGGTGCTAAAAAACCAAGAATTTCATGTAATTTCATGTAAATTGACCTCTGTGACCTCTGAACTTTGACCTACCTACCCCAAAATCTAATCAGTTCATCTTTCTATGGGGATACATACTGGTACCAAGTTTGAAGTTCTCACCTCAAACAGTTCTTGAGATATTGCGGTAACGGTGCTAAAAACCAAGAATTTCATGTAATTTCATGTAAATTGACCTCTGTGACCTCTGACCTTTGACCTCCTTACCCCAAAATCTAATCAGTTCATCTTCGTATAGGGAAACATACTAGTACCAAGTTTGAAGTTGTTCTCACCTCAAACAGTTCTTGAGATATTGCGGTAACAGTACTAAAAACCAAGAATTTCATGTAATTTCATGTAAATTGACCTCTGACCTTTGACCTCCTTACCCCAAAATCTAATCAGTTCATCTTCGTATGGGGATACATACTAGTACCAAGTTTGAGGTTCCTGTCTCAAATGATTCTTCAGATATCGCGGTAACGAGAAGTGGGACGGACGGACGGACGGACGGATGGACGGGCGCACGCACGGACGGACGGACAACCCGAAAACATAAAAATCCAACTTTTAGCCTATCACATAAACTGAGGATGGATAGCTTTTGAAAAGCAGATGTCAAATTACACAAAGAGCCCCACTTATATGACTTCCAATAACGCCTTGGCACCTGTAGCAAGCATTTTAGGACTTACGTGACTCTCCAACTCTGAGGATCTCGCAAAGCATTTTGGTAAGAGCGATGCTGGATCTGGCAAAAGGGCATTCATGTTCATCAGCTCGGGAACAGTTCTCCAAAACAACCTGAAATAAAGTCAACAATATTGATAACCAACCTAAGGAGATGGCATAGCGGTAACATTATTTGGCAAGACATTCATACACCCCGGTGTAAACACAAACATCCGGTATTAAGAAATTCCTTGAAGTTTACGAGCATCAAACTTGGTTGGAATGCTACAGCTGAGGCAACACTGGAGTGTCTTGAGCACCTTGCGCTATGGAGGTAAATGTTATACAATTCTGTATACTACAGTCACGGGCAAGTAGACCTGGAGCCTGTTTCATAATATTTGTTATCAATGACAAGTTGCAATAACTGTTATAAGCTTCTGAAATCCTTGCATCTGACTGGCTGAGAGCAAATTTGTCGTAGATATGTGGCAGTTGTTATTGATAACAAGTTTTATGAAACAGGGCCCAGAGCATGGTATCAGATCACAAATTCTTACCCTAGTGTAGTCCTCATTGTGTACATTGGCAATGTGTGTGGGGGGTCTTCAAGGGCTAACAGACCGAACCCTAACCCTAAACTTTGCATAAAACCCAATTGCAACACCAACCCTACATCTTTGCCAAAATAAAGTCTGAAGCAGATGTTGCCAGGGGAATTTGTCAAATCACCAGTTCCAACCCTTGTGTGTAGTCTTCATTGTGTACATTGGCAAAGTGTGTGGTGCACTCAAGGGCTAGGAGACCTAACCCTGATCCTAAACCTAGCATAAAACCCAATGGCAACATGAAATAAAGCAATGTCCCCAGAGCATTATCAGATCACCATTTCTTACCTTAGTGTAGTCTTCATTGTGTACATTGGCAAAGTGTGTGGTGCACTCAAGGGCTAGGAGACCCAACCCTGATCCTAAACCTAGCATAAAACCCAATCGCAAAACAAAATAAAGCAATGTCCCCAGAGCAGTGTCAGATGACAGTTTCTTACCCTAGTGTAGTCTTCATTGTGTACATTGGCAAAATGCGTGGTACACTCAAGGGCTAGGAGACCTGGAGGAACCTCCATGAAGTCCTTGATAGGGTGTTCAGCATTCTGAAGAGAGCGAGAAAAGAAGCATGAAAAGTACATGTGCATTACTAACAACTACTTACACTGCTATAATTGTGTTACGATTATCATTATTTTCCTCTGCAAAATTAAGAAAAATATACAAATGCAATGACCCATCGACTTCTTAGCACAATACAGCTCAGAACCCCTTGGAAATATGTGTTAAATAAACAAAACAAGAGATGAAAATATCTCCAAAGCATCAATCTTGTTGATACTGCACACAAACTTAAGTGCACATGTACATTGTATGTCGCAAGCAGCGTTCTAGCTACACTGGGCGGCAGAACCCACCACTACCCAGCAATATCGACTCCAGAGCCCACTACTCAAGAGTCCAAAATTCACATCTTTCATGTCAAATTTTTCCCCAAATTGAAATCAGATCAGGGAAAACAACAAATTACATGAATTTTCCTCAAATACAACCCGGCACTAAAAACATGCTGCCTATATAACTTTATATAATACAGACAAAATAATAACAGACAAAAACACAAATTTTTCACAACTGGATTGTCAACAACATATGAAATATAATTACAACAGAGTTGTAGGTAATTAAACCATTTTAAAAAGATCAAACTGTACAACAGACTTACCTGAAAGCCCAGTCTCTTGTAATCATTAGCTGGACCCCTTGTACTATCCATGTCATGACCGAAAGCATGTGATCTCAGCTCCTCTATGAATTCCCTGTGTTTCTGTTGAAGTAAATACAAATTGATTTCACATTAGGGTCTGTATTGCAAGCAAATATGGAAAATTAAGGGGGAGATTAGGATAAAGATTAGGAGATGTAAAATTACAGTGTGGCAGAGAGGAATCCACGTCTAACTTGATGGAAGGAAATAGAGGGGAGCATATGTTGTGGAACCCCCAAAGCCAATTGACTTTTAGTAGAACTCCTGTACCTCGAGGTCAAAGCTTACCGTGCTACTTGGGTCAATCGGGGTCATCCTGCGCTTCTCCAAAAGGTTAAAGGTTAGCTGCTGGAAGACGTAGAGCTGGTGCGTCATCTCTGTTCCAATGTTCTGTGAGCGGATGATTTTCTACAACAACATATAAAACAAAATCTTTTTTAAAGAAGAGAAGTGCAACAACAAAAAAGAGGAAGAAGGAATGAAGAAAGAGTTGGAGCAATACAAATTTGAATACAAAATCCAACAGAATGTTAACATAAACATATTTAACCCTTACCAGACAATTGACCACATTTTCTGGCTTGGCTCAATAACTTTTGATTCAAAGCTCTAAAAAAATATATCAGATGCATGAGTAGCGCAAGCAAAAATACTGCATACCTTGTGTCCATTTTTGCTGCATGACCACATTGCTTTTGATGCCAGGAATTTTAAAAAGGAGAATGATTTTTAAAATCCTTAAATTGGCAACACATTGAGAGGTTCAAAATCACTTTTCGACAAAGCTCCTAACCATGGATATTGTTATCAAAGACATTACTGCTCATTAGAACCTTTTAGCACTAAAAGAAAAATATTATTATTGCCAATTTGAAGAACAAAATGTAATCAATCTAGCCCGTAAGTAATTCTTGTCACAAGAGGGTTAACATGAAAAATATTACGTTCATTCACATCAATGAAGTTGTTTACACTGCAAACCTGTCAAATGAATATCTCACAAGAAGCCTATTATAACCAGCATGCCAAATTTGGATTATAGATTAATTCCGTGACAATTTATAAACAGACAATGAAATATCTATAGAGTACCGAAGTGTGACGTCATCAAATTTTGATTTTTGTATTTCAGTATTTTTATGACCATATTTAGGTAGAGCATGAAGGAAAACGTTCACACATCAAATTTGACATGAATCAGTTCATGGTGGCCCAAGGTATGGCTATATGAATATCTAATTAGCCCCATTGAAGTCAGTGTAAATTGGCCTGGTTCTTAACAGTTTAGAACCAGGCCAATTTAACACTGACTTCAATGGGGCTAAGGAGGTATTCATGCAGCCATATCTTGGGGCCCAATGAGCCAATTGCCATAAAATTTGGGATCTGGATGTTTTTCACCATGTTCCTTTGAGATAGGGTATAAAAAATGTCAAAATGAAAAAAAATAGCTTTTTGTGACGTCATCACTTCGGTACTCTATATGCATTTCATTTCGTACACTAATCAAAGGAACAATGTAAGAGGAATCACACATAGGTGATGTAAAAAATGTCTTACCTCCATTATGACTACACGTATGTTTCTGGCTGACAGTGCTTCTTCAAATCTCTGTAGCAAATAATAGATGATTCATGTTTGAACAATATGGAAACAAGCGCTCAGAATAAAATAATATTGTTGCAAGCCCAAGGAAATAAATTCAAGTACCACTACAATCACCACTCAAAGTCTCCGTTTTGTACATGTCCACGAAAAACAAAGAGCATGGTAAAGCTAACAATAAATGTGGATACATTTCAACAAAGAAATATTTAACCCATAGACTACGGGAACCGGGTGGGTCCTGTATTAAGCCTATCAGAGTTAAAGAATTCAGTAGTCAACGGGTTAATGTTGAATGACAAGAATCTACTGAAGGCTTAATTGAGGCTTAAAAGGAGTTTCCGCATGGGGGTCCCCCAACAGACATTTAGACTTAATTCTTTAAAGGGAAGGTTGAGTTCTGGGAAAGGTGAAATATAATTTGTGAGCTTTCTCATTCTTATTATGTTAGTTTGGAAGATTATCACAGTAGAAATGTCCCCTGAAAGGATTGCTTTTCAAATGCCCTCACATTCAAAATATGACAAGTAACAGCTGAAATGTTCGGGCCGAACATTTGTGCGTAGTCCCATATACACATTTCTGTGTGCAGTGCATGTGACTCTCAACAGGATTGAGTCAATTTCTTATCATTTCGGTGATTCCAAAACCTACAGCATACACCCATTTCTCAAACAGCTTTGAGACAGTTCCTTTCACGATTCAATCGCATGGCCAGAACTCAAATTTATCTTTAATTCTTTAAAATATGATAAAATGAATTCTTTTTGTTTCTTTGAGAACTGACCTTCCTTCGATCCTCTGGGGCCTTGAGACAAAGAGCATTCATCAGGGCGAGACAGTTCTGCTGGATACCAGGGTTTTGACTTCACATAAAGGGGGAAAAAAAGAAGAATAATAACACTGATGAAGGATGGGTATAGTGATGTCGGTAGTATAAGAATATGGAGGTAGTAATGATGATGAGGATATGATGATGGTAACGGAATTGATGCTGCTGCTGCTACTGATGACTGATGATGAAAATGGTTACGGTGATGGAATAGGTGAATAGGATGATCATGGAAACCTTTGTTGACAGATCGATTGTAGCACACGTTGATTCCTATGGTCTACTTTCCCCCAAACAACATGGATTTACCCCTAAACGGTTGTGTATTACACAAATACTCAATATCACCCATGACTGGTTTTTGTCCCTCGATGCAACACCCACCCCTATAATTGATGCTATTTTCTTGGATTTTAGCAAAGCCTTTGATCGTATGCCCCACGGTCTTCTCCTAAATAAATTATCCCCAAAATACAACATTCAAGGTAATGTATGGGAGTGGGTTAGGTCTTTTGTTTGTGGGAGGGAACAAACTGTCCAGTATCGAGGATCACGATCTGAATGGTCAAAGGTGACCTCGGGAATACCTCAGGGAAGCGTATTAGGGCCACAGCTATTCACCCTGTTCGTTAATGATATCACCTTTGTTGTCCAATCACAGTGCGTGCTTTTTGCTGACGACACGCTTTTGTACCACATAATTAGAAGTGTGACCGATATGCAAATACTCCAAGCACATATTACTCATATTGTAAACTAGTGCAGCATTAACAAAATGCAACTTAATGCTACCAAAACCAAAGTTCTCAGAATTGCCCTTCGTAAGAGAAATGTCGAGGAGACAAATTACACCATTACTAATAACACAATTGAACAAGTGCATTCAATCAAGTACCTTGGAATTATACTCAATTCCAGCCTGACATGGGATGATCAAGTTAACCATGTCATTAAGAAGGCAAATAGAATGCTTGGTCTCATCCCTAGGTTGGGGAGGGGCGTGTCCCAGCAAGCATTGTTATGTTTGTACAAATCACTTGTGTTGCCCATCCTGGAATACGGAGTTCCATCCTGGTATGTATACACAAGAAAACATGTGGAAGCCTTGGAACGAGTTCAGCAGAGGGCAAGACGAGTGATTTTACATCAGAGGCGTCAAGAAATACCTTACTCACAATGTCTCCTAAACCTTGCATGGTTTACTCTCGAATCAAGGAGAAAATATCTGATGATTTCCTTTGTAATCAAAACTCTTACGGTATCATATGTTGTGAAGCGGTGAAGGAGAATGTAGCCATACGGCCACGCCAGAGTGAACATACCATTTTGTTCCAACACCTCAGGGCAAGAACTGAACGTCTTCACCAAACAGCAGTTCACAGATTCCCCATTATTTGGGAGAGTCTTCCCTCACAAGTTAAAAATGAAATTGTAACTGGAAATATCAAAACTTCTCACTCTTCTTCATCAGGAAATTCTATCTATTCATTTAATTTTTTCTTTATATTATTTTCTATGACAGTTAACATAATTACCGAGAATAATTTTGTTCAGGTATACCTTTCTGGAAGTAACTTAATTTTATTTGGTAATTCGGTTCTTGCCTGTGTCATTATTCTGAATTTGTTATTAATTAGACTCATAATTTTTATTTGTATAATTGCAAGGATATTCTTGATCTTAATTGTGATATATGTTTTCTCAGCAACTATTAAGGAATTAATGCCTAATAATGTTTTTGTATGAAATTTTCTTTGCGAATCAGTTGAATTATAAAGTACATTCGATGGCAGACAAATTAGATGGTTAGTGCTATGTTATGTTCATCAATATTATAATCAATCATATTTGAATCTTAATACATGTTAAAATGATCTGTTTGAAATGAGATATTGTTTGAGATATTCATGTCACATTTATTGCACCTAATGCGCCGCCAATTTCCAGTGATTTTATAATTCTTCTTTTAAATTTCTTATTCTGACCTGGATGGAGTTGAGGGGGTGTGGGAAGGAAGACCTGTGGGTCATGGTAATTGACTTAACATTTTCTAAACCCAGGCAGCCCCATCAACTCTGATCCAGGTCCTTTCTTTGTAATATGTATTCCTGTTATTTTTTTCTGTATTGTTTTCAAAATGCTGAATAAATAATAAATAATAAATAAAAATAATAATGATTAAGAAGATGTAAAATAGTGGTCTTTGAGCATGAAGGATACACATCTATTAAAGGGATACTCAACCGCAGATTGTGGACGTTTTTTATGTCGCGAGAGGGCACTGTGATCGTTACCTAATCATGCCGTTGCCCCGCGGGGTGCAAACTTTGGACAGACTGATCGCCGCACAACATGGCACGCTCCGCCTCAGCTCGAGCTCTCATGCAGTCAAAATGTAATCCCACTTATTCCAACGGACCCGTTCGACGCACAAACTTTGTGTATGAGTGAATGGGGCTTACGCAATCCTGACTTTCCCAACGGCCGCCTGGTGGCGTATCCCTTTAAACCTTAATGTGTACCAAAATGTGTACGGCTAGAAAGTATAAAAATCAACCTCAAAGAACTTTATTTGGCATTCTATAGGTGAACAGTTAATGAGTATGAAGGAAATAAAGGATAACATGAAAATGCTTGCATGGAACGGAACCGAACTCCGCAGTGATTTAATCCTTGTTCTTTGAAAGGGGTGAATTCTATACCTCTTTATAACATGGCGAAAAGGAACGAAATTTTAGCTTTTATAACCAGTACATTGTATACATTTCTTTTAAAGTTAGAGTTAACTAGAGCGGACAGAAATGATGACTTTCAAGCTAAGATGTATTTTATCTTCATCATACCGCCAGTTAACATGATGATAATTAGCGGCCAATTCTCTTATTCATTTAGAAGCCGAACAGAACAGAATGTTAGCTTCCAAAACAGAGTTAAGAAGAACTGTCAAAATTATGATACAGGTGAATGATTTAGAAGGAGAGAGAGAGAGAATTGTCTGGGCGTGAATTTTTTCAAAAAGCAGTTATTTTTTTTTAAAGCTCTAGTTAATAAGACACAGTTTATCTTCATCCTGCTGAGTATAATAAGTGGCTAATTCTGTAAATATTTTAATAGCTGAAAAGAAAAGAAATTTAGCTTTTGAACCAGAAGGAAAGAGAACTCTGTCAAGATTATGATACCGGTGCATGATTTAGAAGGAGACAGGGGGAAAGATCAATAATTGTATGTGTTAACTCTTAATCTTCAAAATGCGGCGGATTTTATAGCTCTTTCACAAAACGAAAAGTAAAAAAGTACTTTTTTGTTGGTTAAGAGTAGTCTTTATGGAAAGAAAAAAAAAACAGAATTAAAAACATTCAAAATTACATGTATGATACAGGTGTGTGATTTAGAAGGAGAGAGAGAATTGTCAGGGCGTTAATTTTACAAAAAGCAGGGTTTTTTTCCTAAGCTCTAGTTAACTAGAGCATAGCAAAGATGCAGTTTATCTTCATCCAGTTGTTTAACATGACGATGACAATTGGCCAATTCTGTACCTCTTTTAACAACCGAAAAGAAAAGAAACTAAGCTTATAAACCAGAAAGAAAAGGACCTGTGTCGAGATTATGAAACAAGTGCGTGATTTAGAAGGACATAGAAAGAGAAAAAAATAATCGTCTCTTTGAAAGGGGCGAATTCTAACCTGTTTAAACCCTTCCTTGTTTAATCTGGTAAAATGCAAAGAAGGGACAGAAAAGAAATTCCAAAACATGATTAAGAAGAACTTTCAAAATTATGATAACGGTGTGAGATTATGAAGGAGAGAAAGAGAATTGTCAGGGCCTTGATTCTACAAAATGCAGTTTTTTTCCAAAGCTCGGGTTAACTAGAGTGGAGCAAAGACGCAGTTTATCTTCATCCCGCTATTTAACAAAATGATGATAAGTGGCAAATTCTGTAATTCTTTTAACAGCAGGAAAGAAAATAAAGTTAGCTTTGTAACCAGAAAGAAAGGACCTGTATGAAGATTATGAAACAAGTGCCTGATTTTTGTAGAGCTCAAGTTAACTAGAACGGAGAGAAACGATGACTTCCAAGCTAATAAGATGCAGTTTATCTTCATCCCGCTGTTTAACATGAGTATATTGAGCGGCCAATTCTGTAAATATTTTAATAGCTGAAAAGAAAAGAACTTTAGCTTTTGAACCAGAAGGAAAGAGAACTCTGTCAAGATGATGATACCGGTGCATGATTTAGAAGGAGACAGAGAAAAAAAAACAAGAATCGTATGTGTCAATTCTTAATCTTCAAAATGTGGCGCATTTTATAGCTTTTTCACAAAACGAAGAGTAAAATTGTTAACTTTCTTGTTGGCGTTAAGAGTATTCTTTATGAAAAAAAAAAAAAAAACAGAAAAGAACAATCGAAATTATATGTTTGATACATGTACAGGTGTGTGATTTAGAAGGAGAGAGAGAATTGTCAGGGCATTAATTTTACAAAAAGCAGTTGTTATTTTTTTTCCTAAGCTCTAGTTAACTAGAGCGGAGCAAAGACGCAGTTTATCTTCATCCAGTTGTTTAACATACCGTAATAATAATCGGCCAATTCTGTACCGAAAAGAAAAGAAAGTTACCTTTTTAACCAGAAAGAAAAGAACCTGTGTCGAGATTATGGAACAAGCGTGTGATTTAGAAGGACATAGAAAGAGAGAAAATCAATAATCGTCTTGTCATGAGGTGACTGAATCTGTGTTCTTTAAAAGGGGTAAATTCTATAGTCCTCTTTAACATGATGACAAGAAAAGAAATTTAGCTTTTAGAAACCACTAGATTGTATACATTTTTGTAAAAGGTACAATGAAATAGAGCAGGGTAAAAAGATTTCTTCATTATGAAGCTGTTTCAGCCCAGCGTTATTTAATCTGGTAAAAAATAAAGAGCAAACAGAAAAGAAATGTATCTTTCAAAACAGAATTAAGAACTTTATTATGATATATAATTTGATTAAGAAGGAGAGAGAGAGAGATTATCAGGGTGTTGATTTGACAAAGTTTGACCTACATCTAAAATAAGTCATCGCACAAAATGACAGACTTAAAAACCTTTTCACTTTGATGGAATAAACTATAGCTAGATTATTCAACCCTTTGTGGAAAAGATAAAGAAGAGCATACAGACATAGGAACGGCTCAACGATAACAGCAAGAAGGCTGCACAAGTTGATGCGGGAATCCTCTTTGAGTGCCATGAAACTACTTGGTTTGCTACCCCTTAAAGTGATAGGTAACTTTGTGGAGGCTTGACAAAATCTGAGCTGTCTGGCCTTACATGCTATCAGTGTATGTAATATGGTGTAAAAATGAAGCCCATGGGGGAAAAAAGCACTTCAAAATCACCATGTGCTTCACAAAAGTAAACATATGCAAATGACCGGAAATGCCAGACTCATTTTCCCCATTGACTCAGTGTTAGACGGTTGCTAAGCCTTTCTCTCAAACCTAGTTGACATTACAAACGGAAAATTGCTGCATGTAGGCAAAACGAAAGTTAAACTTTGGAAGCGTTTTTCTCGAAGAAATACTTTTCCACAGTCCTACTATATTAAAGTTCAAAAGCTATTATCTCCACTAATATTCACTCTCTAGAGTTGAACTATATATCAAATTAAAGCTTATGAAATGGAGATTAATAATCAACAATAAAATGAAATTTCCAAAACTCATTTTGACATGACGGGTCACATACATGTATAGAGTACCGAAGTGCTGATGTCATATTCGCTCGTCGTCCAGGATACTGGTTCCAAACAACAGAGCCCGCGCATGAGGTTCACCGCGAAGTCATTCGAGCAACGGGCTGGAGCAGGGCAATTTCAGTGTTTGGCGCTGGTGCGATCACCACGCCAATGTTTAGCACAAAATTGTTTAGAACCAGCAACCTTGACAACTTGGCCGGTATGACGTCACACTTCTGTACTCTATTTGAAGCCCATATATTGAATATAGTATAACGACATGGAACCTCTACAATACGGAGCAAAATACTGTTTGGTGATTGGTACCCTTTTAAAATATGTATTTCAAATCAAGCCTACATTTACTACCTTCCCCATTAACATGGAGTGGGCCAAATGTTTCAAGTAGAACAAAATGTATATTAATACTTACACATTTTCCAAATGTTGGGTCATGTTGTGAAAAGTAATCTCATTGGCAATCACATTATATAGCTTGGTGCTGAAAAAAAGAAAAAAGTATAAAATATGATAATAATCATTCTAGAAATATTGTGCATTGTAAAACCAAATACACAGCAATGGTATGGTGACTGCTTTTAACATCAACTCTTCAGAAGCGGGTATAAAACATCAAGTTTTATCATTTTTTCTTTCAAATTAAAATTAAACGTATTCTGCAAGATACACAATATAGTTTGAAGCTTCTTTTTTTTCTAACCAAGGAATTTGATGTTGATTATGAACCTATTTAAACTAAAAAGGGCACATGGGAGAATACTGGAGATTTGCTAGGACTTGAATTTTAAAAAATACAGGCAGTCAGGTTATCTTGAGAACCATGTACTGCAATAGTGTCAACTGCAACAAGAAGTCAGTTTTATGCCACCAGTTTATGAAGAAGCTTGTAGTCTTGGAGCTTAAGCTCACATTATTGTCTATAGATCGGGCGGTCATCCGGGTTCAATGCCATTGACAACCGATGAAAACACAGAGCTTCTTCCATGATCAGCAGACCATCAAACATGGCTCGCTCGACCGAATCATCGACCAGCACAATGCCGAGGCTCATAGGCCTGATAAGAGTCAAAAGCTGTTACCAGGTTGTGTGATCAGCATTCGAGCAGGATTCGAGCAAGCACGAACATTGTTTTCATCGGTCTAAGGGTTGCTAACCAGAGGTTACGTATGCCCGCCCCCAACCTGTTAAAGAAATTTTCTCTTGCATTTAATACCTGTTTAAAATGCTGCTCTCCAGGATATTGAGAGCCCTCTCTGTGACTTGGACGTCGATACCACTTGATCTGTTCACAAATGATGCAATCTGTAGAACAAAACGACAAAAAAAAAAAATTGAGAAATGTGATGGTTTCATTATCACTGGCTTGTCATTGCCACTGTCATTATCAACATGATCATCACTAGGGACTTTTCGATTGTGTGGACAAGGACACCGTTCTCGTTCTCTAGCGGTGCCAAAAGGCTTGCCGTCTACTCGTCCCGTCCACCTGGTTGGAACCCATTTCGATTACAGACGACGCATGTTCACTACGTCTTGGCCCCACCCCCTCTGGCACTGCTGAGGCTACGCAGTGCGATTTCATCCACTTTGAGACCCGATGATGTCATACGTCCTAGAACTGAGGTGGACGTGAAAAACCCTCGTGGACACGTTCTCGATTCTGGTACTGGACGTGCTAGAGAACATGGAGCATGCGCAGTTTGTTAAAATGACGTCATCATGTAGCAGTCACAGTGTGGACGTGTAAAATCGAAAACTCACTAATATCATCGTCAAACTTGATATGATAACGTACCTTTTTGACATAGTTTGCTGAGAGTGTATCCCAAGAGATGACATTGTGGTCCATCAATTCAATAAAAGACTTGAGTGTGAGTGATAGGGGCTCTCCATTCCTACAGCAGAAAAACAGATCAATCGAAAAATTGATTGGATATCATTTGAATTTGACCCATAACAAGTGTGATAATAAGCCACTTCGGAGATGCAATCTGAGCATGAGCAGATAAAGGTCATCTGTACCAAATTCTGAAACCCACTGACACTAATATTCGATATGTGCTCATGAATGTCATGTAATCATTATTCAATTATGCACTAATGGTGCATTCCATGATATCCAGGTGGAAGTATTCTTTTTAAAGGGGGAAACAAAAGCTATTCATGAGGCACCTCTATCACTCCCAGAGTTATTTTTCTGAAGTGCACATAAAGGGACCCTCCATGTCTAAAATATCTGTGGATATTTGGGGTCATTTGTACCATGCGCTAACCCCGAACTGGCTATTACTTTAGTCGTAAAAAGGAAAGGAAGAATCAATTTCAAGAAAACACAAACCTTATTTCTTCAGTCTGTTATTGTACTAAGTATGGGATAGAAAGTTTAACACTTGGCAATCCATATATATATATATAAGTGGACTATGGTAAGCCAAAAGCCTTATAAGAATTGCAGTCAAGAGATCTGACAAACAACTCTGGGGGATTACTACAATAGTACAATGGCTTTCAAAAAGCATGTGAGAAGTTTGAGACAGGAATATAGACTATACATTTGTATGAACAAGCAATTACAGTAAGCATTATCATAACTGTTATCTTAATTATTATGATAATAGACAGGGTACTACAAAAAAATATGTTACTACTGGGCCTAATCAGGACGGCAAATTCACTTGCCTGTCTTCATAATCAGTGTTGGTCTACAGTTTTTCTAAATAAAGAGAATGTGTTGCTTGCTGATTCTCAGTCAACTTTCCCAATTGGGCAAATTATATTTTCTATAGACACCAACCAGCACAAGCTATATCAGGCTTATTATTTAACATGTTCAAAAAAAAAAACTTTCAAAGAC
Organism: Heliocidaris erythrogramma; assembly: GCA_025617745.1. Lineage (NCBI taxonomy): Eukaryota > Metazoa > Echinodermata > Echinoidea > Camarodonta > Echinometridae > Heliocidaris > Heliocidaris erythrogramma. The sequence continues at coordinate 31,086,161 of CM046866.1, read as the reverse complement.
TTACTGGTTGCCGTCCTCCACCATCTTGATGAGCAGATCTACTCCATGGTTTGAGATGAAATCCTGTGCGAAGGTGAGATCTGTAGAAGCTGTAGACAGCCTGCCTAGGGCAAGACGGATATCCTCAGGGATGCTGGCTTGAAGTTTGTTGTAGATGTCTAGGGCCGCTTTGTTCTATATGATTTTGAGAAAACATTTGAGGGCAAGTTTATTATAAAAAAAAAAAAACTGATTTACAATTTGACTGGACAATTACTGCATGAATCATGCCTTTCAAGTACAATTTCAATTTTCTAAGTGAAAATGACCAAAGCTGAATTGTGCATGAACATCTTACCATAGTAAGATTCTATGGGGGAAATTCCCCTCCGTCTGCCGATTCCCCTAATAACATGTGTGATAAATTGAAAGCCCTGCATCTTGGCTACACATCCGACAGGTCTTACATAATGCGTACACCATCAATGGCCTGCATCAATCGAAACAGCGCCCAGGGGGGCAAATTCTCAAACATACTCTTCTCCTGGTCCAAACTCTGAATGTTCTCCAATCGGTTCCTTCTTCAAAAATTGAATGCCATTACCAGAATGCAAGATTAATTAGCTAGCTCTAAGGGAATGAATAAACTGAAAGAGCATTTATTACCGGTGAATCTGTGAGTTTAAGCATGTCTCCATTGGAGAGATCCTTTCTGTTCTCCTCTGTGATGTACTTTTCTCCCTCTGCATACTGAAGCGCGTACTCTGTGGCGGTGGCTGTGTTGATGCTGTAGTCCGAGCACACCTCCTCAACAATCTCATTCAAGGGCTTGCTCTAGGAAAACGTATATAAGAAAATATCACATTACTCTCATAATATCACTTCAATTGCATATGAACTTACATGAAAAGGAACAAAATGAGATTAACCTTCATCAGTATGTTAAAGGTACATATTTATATAATATTGACTGGCTTGAGGGGGGTATCAGAATATATTGCCCCGAGTCGAAGACGAAGGCAATATGGTTTTTTTAAGGGCAATATTTTCGATATCCACCGAAAGTAGAGCCAGTCAATATTATTATTATTACCTAGACTCTATAGTCATCTATATGCCTATTTTGTAGCAATTACAAACACGTCTGTTTGCCTGACAGGCCTTCTGATTTCAGGTTATTCATACAGATAATTATGTAATCTGGGCCAAGCGATTGTGACGTAAATTGTTTTCGCGCGTATCCATTGTTTAAACCTTTTTACACTTTAACGCGTACACAATACTGCGCGTATGCACTTTGATTAAAAACGCGCTGACAAGAAAGGGTGGAATATGGCAAAAAATTTGCCCTCTTTTTTACTACATTGGTCTACGGGGAAAACCCGGAAGAGGGCGATATGGCAAATATTGCCCGCTCCGGTGACGCATTCGGAGTTGCGTGTAAAATACAGCTTTTTATTTTGTAGCTAAAAATGCCCTGTATAGGTAATAATATATAATATAATAATAGCCTACAGCAGTATACATGTAAGTAAAGGTCATGGATTGGTCAAAATGTGTTTTTCTTGAAGCAACAATAAATATATTCCAGTAATTATTTTCCCGTATGAGTCCTGTCATCTTAAATTAAAAAGCTGGGGGCCAGATTTGCATGTCTGTTGTTTGTTGGTTGATTTGTTGTTGTTGTTGTCATTTGTTTGTTTTGTTTGTGTTCTAAACTTAATCAGAAATCATGGATGGAATACTAAATGATCTCATACATGTATGTTTTTAAACAGGGAGAACAACATGAGACTATGTTTAACACATTTCTTTCCAATTTCCTTATTGCATATGAGCTTTAAAGACACTCTTAATTGACAAATTATTTTTTCTGCTAAAACTCCCTCTCGAGGTATTTACCTGATCCAGACAATAGAGCTTCCCTCCTTTACCAGCCATCACAATGGCCAGACGAATAATGTTCGGGTCTGTCCTCTGTGTGGGGTCAATCAGGGTCAAGTGCACCTGCTGCGCTGGAGTTGCCATTTTGATGATCTGTAGTGCTCTCAGCCTTCAAACTACACAAACAGGAAGGAAATGTATGAAAATACAGAAATATCAATTTTGTGAATTTACGTTCTGACTCACTAGACAAGGGTATTAATTTCAATATAAGATAAGCATGAAAATAAATGCAAATAAACGAGCCATATTTCTGGAAAATCCTATGTGCTTTTTCTTACAGAAATTTTTTTTTTATAAGCTACCAGTATAGTAGTACTGTAAAATGTTCGCATGCATGTAACTTTCGTGAATTTCGCGAGTGGTCGAGATTTACGAGTTTCTTGTAGCAAAATTGGCTGTCATTAACAATTCGGAAAAGTTTTATGTCGCGAAAGTTTCTTGTTTTACAGTATAGTAAATAGTATAGCATTTATTGTCCACATAGAAAATTCCTCTTCCACTAATTTCTATATTAACCCTCTCGTTACCACGAGACTAAAATACTATTCACTTTGTACATAGTGTTGTTGTCTTTGGTCCTGATAGGGTTAAGTGATGAGATACAACATATATATAGGTAACAGTAAATAGTGTTCAGAGTAGAAACATATAAACATAGGTACATGTAGACTGTTACAGAGATATTGCATTCCACTGGGACTCACATGACATTTGAAGAAACAATACATCACTTCAAATGACTGATTTGATTTGATTTGATTGACTTTGTACTTATTGGTCAAATAAGCCTTTATTTTCCATTCATTCATCATATTTATCGATTCATCTTCCATCAAACATAAAAGCATGTATACAGAGAATTACACATTAGGGCAATTCCATGGGAAGGTGGACATGACATTAAAATTTCAAGTTTATCACATTTCAAAGATATCATTTATTATGATTTACCCATATGTTGAAATTAAAGAAACAAAAAGAATTACCAGTACATCAATTGGTTGAATATTTTCCGACATATAGCTACGAACATTGGAGAGATTTTTAGTTGTCCAAACTGCTAAAATGTATGTGCTTAACTTAGTTTGTATTTCTTCAATGGATAAATATTGCTAACACTTCTATTAATTCACTTTAGACAAGCAAACTGGGTCTACTCCAGTCCCTAAGAGGAAATTTCTTCTTGAGCCATGTAACCCACTTGAGCCATGTAACGCGAGTTACCAAAACAACTAGAAATGTGCATTCCTCGTGCCGCGCAATGCGAAATGTATCCCCCGGCGCTGGCAGCGATTTGAAGGAGGGACAAAGACCCTCCCCCATCCCCTCCCTCAAACAAAAGGATGGTGTAGAAATTGCCGCCAGTGGCCCGGAATATTGTCAACACCAGGAGCAGCATTACCAAAACGATTTGTGTAGATTAGAGTATAATGCATTTTTATAGAAAATTCGGAAGAAATATGACCTCAGAGCGCACATAAGACATCCACTAAAATATGACCTTTGATCCTATGAAAGACGGAACACTAGAGGCAGCATCACCAAAAACTGTAGAGGTGTAATCTATAATGGACCTACATACAAAATTTGAATGAAATCCGTCAAGAAATGCAGAAGTAAGAGTGCACAAAAGGGACAAATGAGCTTTGACCCTATAAAGGACGGAACAATGAGGGCAGCATCACCAAACAGTAAAGATGTGTAGATTATACCAAGATACATCTCCATACAAAATTTGAAAGAAATCCATCAAGAAATGTGGCCTGCAGAGTGAACTCACGCCATCCCTTGAAGTATGACCTTTGACCCTATAAAAGACGGGACACTGGTGGCAGCATCACCAAAAACTACAGGTTTTTAGATTACACCAAGGGACACCTTCATGCAAAATTTGAACGAAATCCGTCAAGAAATGCAGAAGTAAGAGTGCAAGAAATGGAAAAATGACCTTTGACCCTATAAAGGACGGAACAATGAGGGCAGCATCACCAAAAATTAAACATGTGTAGATTATACCAAGATACATCTCCATACAAAATTTGAACAAAATCCATTGAGAAATGTGGCCTGCAGAGTGCACTCACGACATGTCCTGAAGTATGACCTTTGACCCTATAAAAGACGGGACACTGGGGGCAGCATCACCAAACACTATAGGTTTTTAAATTACACCAAGAGACACCTTCATGTAAAATTTGAACAAAATCCGTTGAGAAATGTGACCGCCAGAGCGCACACAAGAGTACACACAAGACATCTATCAAAATATGACCTTTGACCCTATAAAAGACAGAACACTGGGGGCAGCATCACCAAAATCTATAGGGTTCCAGATTTTACCAAGAGACACCTTCATACAAAATTTGAACAAAATCCGTTGAGAAATGTGACCGCTAGAGCGCACACAAACTTTCCCCAAAAATATGGCCTTTTACCCTATAAAAGACGGAACACTGGGGGCAGCATCACCAGAAACTATAGGGGTCCAGATTTTACCAAGATACACGTCCATAGGAAGTCTGAAAGAAATTCGTCGAGAAATGTGACCGCTAGAGCGCACACAAGAATGTGACGCGGCGGCGGCGGCGGCGGCGGCGAAACGCTGCTGAATCCAAAGTATCCTCCGGCATACTGCCGGCATACTGCCGGGGGATACAATAATTGTTCTACATGTAGATGTCTTCATTTTACTATCTGCAAAATTATGCATAGACCTGTAAAAATACTTAAAACAAGATACAGTGCCAACAAAATAGTTGTATGCCATCAATTTATGCCAGGCTTTTTGAATGGACATAATGTAACATGAGTTACCGATATATCGATATATATGCTTCCTGCATTATACCAGTTCATTATTTTTCAACCTTTATACTGTTAATTTGTAAGTCATAGAGGCCCTTCACACTCACTTCTGGACCGCTCCAAGTTAGAGCGCTCCAGAGGAACGGTTCTTGAAGAACGCTTCGTTTGCTTTCACACTCACCGCATTTTTTATGTCTCGAATCGCTCAACGAGTCAAAGTGGTCTTGTTGCTATGGCAGCTCAGATCAGCGGCTCAAATTTTTTGCGCGGAATTTCAAACCGTATAATGCGCTGTGCCGCTGCCCGGTCGGTCTGTCGTATCAATGTATCAAATCACCCACTGATTAAAAATATTACGTACGTACGTAGTAATTATTACTTACGTACGTAATATTTTTAATTTTTTTTACGTCGTCAGTTTGGCCCTTCCAGGTCTTCGTAGGAGATCGACGAACCGATCGCGCCGGTACTGGGTATTGGGGATACAGATGTAATTTTGTTTGAAATTGATGTTTTTGTGGGCAAACTGATACTTAAGTATCATTCTTTAGATTTTAAGTTATCAGTTCGTTAAGATACAAAATGTAGAAAGTTATAAAAACTTACATTTACAGCCCTCTTTTTGGTACTTGTTACCCACATCTCCATACGGATCACGACTGCTCTCAATAATGTTGCGCACTAGTGAGGCCGCTCTACATGGTTACGCACCGTAGATACGTACGCAGAATGTTACGCACACAAGCTATTCTACGAAGACCTGCAAGGGCCAAACTGACGACGTAAAAAAATAAAAAATATTACGTACGTACGTAGTAATTATTACGTACGTACGTAATATTTTTTCTTTTTTTACGTCGTCAGTTTGGCCCTTTCAGGTCTTCGTAGGAGATCGACGAACCCATCGCGCCGGTACTACTACGAGCGCTGAGGGCTCCCTTCATCATAATCGTGAAAAATACAAACTGGATGCTGACGGGACAGTCTCGATAGCAGTTATCGACAAAAAGGACCCAAAATTTCAGGAAACCCTCTTCAAAGGTCACAAAACAACCTGGTAAGTTTTAATCATCTATTATTCAATATAATTCTTTGGATGTAAGTAAACTGTAATATATTATATTCAATTAAATATAGCCAAAAATGCACAGTGATGCAGTTTAGGTATGGGATGTGTGTTGGCTGCGTTACTACACAGTCGGCAATGGCGTGTACCTATGAGTGCTGAAAACGTGCATTATCGACATTCACCCATAGTAATTTTCTCCACAAATCAACTTTAGAATATCCAGAATCAGGATATGGAATGAAATTAGTGACAAGCAAGTGATTTATGTGACCTTTTAGCTGCTGAAAACAAAGCGCGTAGCTTTAGGTCCCCCCATCATACCCACTCACGGGTACATTACTGTAAAATAGTTGGTATTTTCTGTCGCATGTACTAAAGGTATGGGGGGAAAAATAAGATAAATATTTTAAATACTTGCTTTCAAAATAAGCCCTTAAATATCTCACTCCTACCTCAAATGGCCGTTAGGAAGAACTTTTGATATTTTCAGCAAAATCCAAAGTCAAAATCTTGTCCAAAACCGGAGAAATCCCCGCCGATTTGTTTCGCGATCGCGTGTTGTTTACAAACTGCCGATGTCTTAGACTAAAATCGGCCAATATAATTTTTGTCCACGAAGAAACTCGGGATCGCAAGCGCACATCGATCTTTACGATCGCGCACCCAGGAAATCGAAACTTTTCCGTGTACGCCATAGGGACCGAATTTTTGAGGACAAAACTCTTTTGGGGAGATGTCAGCGCCCGCGGCGACCAGGAAATGTACACAATGACTCCGATAGCTGTTCGCGAGAATCAACAGTAAATTACGGATTTCATTTTTCGAAATATCTTTTCCAACATTGGTGAGTTGAATTTATTGTATTTCTTGGATATGTTGGGGTCGGTTTTTGAAAATTAAATGCCGATTTTGAGTGAATATTGGTGACTTTTGTGCAGTGGTGTTTTAAAAAGATGAGGCGTATGACTGCCTACATTATACACACGAAGTATAGGAATGTAGCTATGAGTGATCATCATCATACCCACATCAGCAAGCAATGGTCATATTGACCATTAGGATCATATACATGTGTGTAAACTGGGTATTGGGGATACAGATGTAATTTTGTTTGAAATGGAGGATTTTGTGGGCAAACTGATACTTAAGTATCATTCTTTAGATTTTAAGTTATCAGTTCGTTAAGATACAAAATGTAGAAAGTTATAAAAACTTACATTTACAGCCCTCTTTTTGATACTTGTTACCCACACCTCCATACGGATCACGACTGCTCTCAATATGTTGCGCACTAGTGAGGCCGCTCTACATGGTTACGCACCGTAGATACGTACGCAGAATGTTACGCACACAAGCTATTCTACGAAGACCTGAAAGGGCCAAACTGACGACGTAAAAAAATTAAAAATATTACGTACGTAAGTAATAATTACTACGTACGTACGTAATATTTTTAATTTTTTTACGTCGTCAGTTTGGCCCTTCCAGGTCTTCGTAGGAGATCGACGAACCGATCGCGCCGGTACTACTACGAGCGCTGAGGGCTCCCTTCATCATAATCGTGAAAAATACAAACTGGATGCTGACGGGACAGTCTCGATAGCAGTTATCGACAAAAAGGACCCAAAATTTCAGGAAACCCTCTTCAAAGGTCACAAAACAACCTGGTAAGTTTTAATCATCTATTATTCAACATAAGTATTTGGATTTAAGTAAACTGCAATATATGAGTTTCAATTAAATATAGCCAAAAATGCACAGTGATGCAGTTTAGGTATGGGATGTGTGTTGGCTGCGTTACTACACAGTCGGCAATGGCGTGTACCTATGAGTGATCATACCCATTATTTTTGCCATTAATTATAATTGTAACAAACATGAGTCATGAGCATGAGTTACCGTGGTATTGCCCAAATCCATCCAAGCAATCGTTTTCATGTGAGTATAAAGTAAAATTGGAAGTTTTAACATACATTTAAAATTAATTTTGTACATTGTTTTTAGTGACATTGAGGGGTGTCGCAATGAAAGTCTATGTCGGTCTATGTCATGTGTCCTTGTCCAGTTGTCGGTTGTCAGACGCCGCGCTTTGCACGGCGTCTGGTCGGGCTACCGTACACCAATATACACACATGGGTCTACAATATATCTTTTGCCAGACCCACCTAAAACATTTAGTTGGATGGCGTCGGATTCTTGGAATCTACAATACAAAGAAAGTAAGACATTTACATATATGATCAAATCATACCATCAAAAATACAATAAATCAAGTAAGTTACCCAAATCTTTCGACGAAAAGTGAGTTCAAGTTGACGAAAAACACGGAAGTCCGAAGAATTCCTGACAATTTCGCCCAAGGTTCGAATTCCTTAAAATTAAACAAACTCGTCCCCTTTTTACGATGAGTCGAGTTTCGAGTCCATGAACAGATACTGTACACGTTCGGCATTTATTTTGCACTTCAACATGAAACACTTCTCAGTTACAGTCGAGTAGGGATAGCCCCTCGTATCTGTAATTTCATCTAAATCCTTGTAAAACTGGTGAAGATATTTCATAGCGGATAAAACATTCAAAAACAAAAGGTCTACACATCCCTAGAGGCCTCTTATTCCAAACCCATTTCGGTTGCCAATATTCAATATTTTACAATTTTCTTTTGTATATATACAGAAACAGAGGCGGCGCTCTCGGGGGGGGGGGGGGGGGGCTGGGAGCACAGTGCCCCCACTCCCCCGCCTCCTAATTTTGCACGTACCCCAAATGTGCCATTTTTATTTCTGAAAATTACCTTTCTCTCTGATAAGTGCATTTTTACTACTATATAGTGCCCTTTTTCGTTTTTTTCTTATTAGCGCCCTTTCCCCTTCTGATAAATGACCCTTTTCCCCCTTCTGAATTAGTGATCTTTTTTCTCCTTCTGATAAATGCCTCTTTTCAAATTTGATAATTGTCCTTATCTCTCTAATAAGTGCCCTTTTCTCCTGATAAGTATAATTTTACTTCGGATACTGTTTTTCTTTCTATAATGCTTTTTCCCCTTCTGATAAGTGCTTCTAATTTCTTTCTAGTTTGCGTTCTTTTCTCCTTTGATAAGTGAATTTTACTTCTGATAGGTGTCCCTTTTCCCTTCTAATAAGTGCCCACTTTCCACTTCTGTTAATCTGATAAGTGCCCCATCTTTACCTCTAAAAAGTGCTCCTTTCCCATCTAATATGTGCCCCGTCGTGCAGTTTCCTCTTCTCATAAGCTTTTGAGTCGTCATAACAAATATTAGTGTTCAAGATGTATGAATAAAATTAGTAAACAGTTCTATTGATAGGGGTCCGCTCGCTATTCATAAGGACCGTTATTCATTTAACACACGTTTAATTATGAATAGCGGTCCTTATGAGTAGTACTTATAGTGGTTTTTATGATTGGAGATATTATGAATAGCGAGGCAATTTGTCTATGGATTGCTCGCTATTTAGAAGGACCGCTATTCATACGAAACCGCTATTCATTTAGTCACGCGTTATGGATAGTGGTCCTTATGGATAGCGGTCTTTATGGCAAGCGAGGTTACCCCTGTCCTTTATTGTGCGACCTTTTCATTCACACCAGAGATACGAATGCGCGATCATTATTATTGTACAGTTACATCACAAGGAGTCTCATCATTACATTAAAACCCCTATTCAAAACTTTAGAGTATATACTGGGGCGCCAAATTATGAGAACCTGAATTAATACAATTATGCGAGGGAGCAAAGTGACCCAGCTTGAGAACATTTTCGCATTTTTAACCCTCAACATCTACATTTCTCGTGCATTTACCCTACGGATAGGGTCACATTCCCTTTTCTCTCTCTCTCTCTCTCTTGCTTTTTTGCCTACAAGTGGTGAACATAAAGCGAAAAAAGGGACAATTTTGTGACATCTATTACCCTACAGTCTAATTAACATGATTAACACATTATCGAGCATCATCTTCCTTTTTATTGTGGTTCTGGACACTGCATGTTCCAGCTTCCTTAATTAGCAGTTGTGTGTGTGATGGTTTAATGATCCATGTGCGAGTGAGTGAAGCGAGCCAGCCAAAAAAAAATTAAGACTTTTAATTAAATTAATTAGGGGAATGTCAAATGATTTTTTTAATTTGTACATTAACCCTGTCGTTTTTCTTTAGGATTACATCGATAGCAACATACTTTATGAGATATGCTTGATTTCATTATGTATTATAAGAGCTAGCGAGCGTAGAGAGCGTAGTTTGGGGAGATTTTCATAAAATATTGCCCTTGGGTACAAATTGGGCACATTCGAGCGAGCGCAATGAGAAATCCTTCGCTTGGGGGGGGGGGGGGGTAATAGGCATTATGCCTCCAGCTCCACTGCTTTACATTATTGTTGTAGTAATATGGATACCTGTTAATAAAGCCGCACCGATTCTTTGAAGATATAGATATGGCTCTTTTTGTAAGAAACAGTGGGAAATATAGGTAAAAGGGGGAACTATCAAAAGAGGGAAGGGCGCTTATCAAATTGGAAAGGGGCACTTATAAGAGTTCAAAAGGGGCACTTATTACTTCATTATTACTTACTGTGTTTTTTTTCTTCAGAAAATATTAGTTGCAGTGGTATTCAATTAATGAATTAATGGTTATTTGCGAGCGAGCGAAGCAGTCGAGCACAAATTTGAGCCACATTTCGTTTTGAATTACATTATATAGATCGGTTTATCATGTTAAAATGGAAAATGCGACCTACTACGAGCTTTCTAGTCGGGGAAAGGCCCAATCGATTCCGAGTCGTAGTGACATCAAAGAAGTCTGTCTACGATTTGAAACTGATTTGCCCCTTATTCTTGGTATAAGGCTGATAGTGCACCCAAATCCTATGTTTAGTATATTGTTCAGAACCCGAATCAGGTAGATTTTATTTGTTAAAATGCCCATATTTAATGCTATTGCGATGTATTTCCAAAATCGGACGGCAGTCGGTCGTATTGTGTGCAGATTGGGGAATTTTATAGTTCAGATATTCCGGCAATCTCGACAACTATTATATTTCCCGCTTTAAATCAAGAAAACACAGGATTACATAAAAAATATTTCTTATGCACTTAAATCGGGGTTGGCAGCAAAAGTATGATGGAAAACCAGCGAGGGATATCGAGCAAAGGTACGGAGCGGGTGAAATTTTCGCATTCTCACCCCTGAAAACGCATTTTACATGCATTTCACCCTTATATTACAGAGTCGAAAGAGAGCATAGAAACTGAGCGTTAGATTTTCTTTCAAATATTGAATGCTAGAAAATGCTATTCTTTTAAATTTTTCATCTGTTATGAGCTCAGGATTAACAAAAAAGCGAAACACATTCGAGAAATTTAGCAAGGTAAACGAGGAATGGGATTTTTTCCCGACCTTTGAAAAGGTGCTGTAGGCCTATGCACTTTATTCTAAATTGGGCGCATACAGTAATTCAACAAGACCCTGAGGAAACATAATGCTCTCGAGCAAAGAAAAGGGAATTAGAAAATTTCAAATTTTGAACCCTAAAAAAACGCAATACACGTATATGAACTAAATCCTCTATACTGGGGGAGTAACTTTTTACGACATCCTTCAGAAACATCTACGAGGGAGCAAAGCGACCGAGCCTTAGAAAATAATCATTAAGGACCACAATTTTTCTTTCTTTTATCCCCTTTCTCTTATACTCTTTTGCGTTTTTTGCGCCCTCCTCAAGTGCCACCGCACCGGGGGCATGTGTCCCTCGTCTCCCCTTAGATACGCCACTGCGTGCCCCCTTCCCCAAGATACGCCACTGTGTTGAGAGTAGCAAAGTACATTGGGCAGCGATTTCTTATTATCATGACCGAGTGACTCGACGTCCGAGGAATCTCAGCCACCGAGCGGGGAAGGGTCTGTTGGGGTACCTTACACCCCACCCCCGAATAAGTGTTCCACAAATTAAAAAAAAAATCGATTTGTTTAGATGGACACCAAAATATCCTTAGATTTGTCAAATCTTCCTCCAAAATTCACATTTCTAACCCTATATTGTAAGCAAATAGCACATAAACATGTGTTCAGAGAGAGAGAGAGAGAGAGAGAGAGAGAAAAAAAAATGGGGGGGGGGATATAGGTATATGCGCGTGAGAGAGCTGAATTAAAAGAAATTAACTTGCCTTTTAATATTGTACCTTGCATTTGATTTGCTTGGTTTGCTTAGAAAATTACTGATCTGGTCTGAATAAGAATTTTAACAATTTTTCAGAAAAACTTTGTTAGATTTTACACCATCATTCATTGTCCTCAGAATTTCCTTACATTTCCTTGAATTGAAAATATCCTTGAAAGCTTTCTTATCTTTAAATCAATAAAATTTCCTTGAAAGATTCCTTAAATCGATAAATTTCCTTAAAACAAGGTTTTCTTGAAAGTTTTCTTAAATCATCATAATTACCCGAAAATACGGAAATCTTGAAAGTGGAAACACTGCCTTCGGCTTCAGTTCACCAAGCAATTAGGGTCTAGCCAATAAACGACAAGGAATGCTTTATTGTCATGAATATGCATTTCCCGATGTGTACCTTGGAAACCAACTGTGTATACCCGGAAGACAGTGGCATGCATTTCACGCAAGATGTACATATCACTATCAGACCACTCACTGGCTATATAGTCGACGAGTCATTCATACGACGAGTAACGTCTACGACTAACGAGGCACACATCATACACATGACGAGGTTATCTCTGCGTTTTCTTACTGAAAGTCTGAATATCTGATATAATTCTTTGTAAAAAATGGAATCAGAACTGGCACCAAGAAAGACTCTGAAAGAGTACCCTGGTTTGATGGAAAATGGACAACCACTCGCTGCAAAATCAGCGTTTTGCTACGTACCTACAACAAGAGAAGATCCTCCTGAAATGAACGCGTTCAACAGCAAAGTGCAGGTGAGTAGTTATGCGAGTGAGTTCAGACAGTGCAGTGAGCAGTGTTGCCTTAGACTTGGGGGTGGGAAGATATATTGTATTATAGACCGAAAAATCAGTCTATTTCGTTAGGGGATATGCTCCGCTGAGACTACGTCTGGCTTCACGGAATCCCTCTCTTAAAATATGTCTTGGAGTTGGAGGAGAGGCTCTAGACTAAAGACATAAAGTCAGAAAACGTTATAAAACTCGGCTATTATAAATTTATAGCTAATAATATGCCCAGTAATCCTCAAATTGGCAAGAATCCTACCTAGGATATAAAAAAAAAAAACCAGCAGAACGGAGGTATAGATAGATTTGTATGGAGCGGAGGTATATAGTGCAGCAAGATCAGATTCGCTGTCAATTGCTCGTGGTCTAGGGGTAAAAAGGCTCTTTCTTGCTGATATTTTTTTCAGTTATGAATCGATAACGATTTTCAACTGAATTTCAACAATGAAAACCAAGAAACTTGACTTATTATTCACTTGTTCAGGCGGATTTAATGGCGGCTGGGCATAATAACGACTTTGGCCTAAAACTCCTCCAAACAGACGGATTTTTCTGTCTAATTATTGATTCAGTATAATGTTGATCACATACAGTACCCAGGGAAATGTAACTAAGTTATATTTTCCTGCAGTACCAGAGAAAAAAGAGAAGGTTAACACATCTGAAATTGAAAAACAAAACTGAAATTGGAAAAGGGGAATTATAAAGTTAAACTAAGTTAGAGCCCACTCACACTCTTCTTCTTCTTCTTCTTGATAAGTACAGTCCACCATCTGGTGTATTCTCGTACTTGTATGGTTTGGCCGGCAGGTGCAGCGTATGTACAGTGCCAAATAAAAAGACTACAAGGTAACTATGTGCAGCTAAAAAAACACAGAATCCCCTTTTAGCAGAGCTGGATTTCCTGTACCTCCTGCCTAAATGAGATGGCAGAGGTACGGTTCACAAGATCTCCAGGAAGCATGTTCCAAAGTCTTATAGACGTGTCATATGCCAGGTTATTTATAAGCCATATATTGCCTTTCCTGAGAAATTTACTTCATAGTAGTTCAAAACATTTTTATTCTTATTTTCCCCCACTTTAATGTTGAGAATGATATATCTAAGCAGCAAGGAAAGAAGGAGAAGAAGGAGGAGGACAATAAGTAGAAGGAGAAGAAGAAGATGGAGAAGAAGAAAATGGAGAAGAAGAAAATGGAGAAGAAGAATTTAGATATTGAATAAATCCTTCAACAATTATCACTTTGGAATTATGTTGAAAGATGAGAATATGATAATACTGGTAATATTTCTGATGAATTATGCAAAGAAGTTAAATAATCAAAATAATTTGTTAATACTCATTTTCCAGCCCAAGGCTCATTCCACATATGACAGACTTTTCAACTGGTCGGAGGGATACAACAACAAGCTGCATCGATGTGACAGGGAACATGCCAAGTCAAAGGGGCTTACAGTTAATGATGAGGTAATTTATTCACTATTGACTCACTTTGGACAGGACTTTGTTTAAAAGGGTGGAATTGAACAGCTTTTCTTGTTTCATTGAGCAACACTAGTATTTTTCTGTTCTTTCTAGATTTTTGTAATAAGAAAAAATTGTCTGAAAAGAATATACATGTATATATACATAGACATAATCTATATCAAAATTTTTTTTTTGAAAAAGCCAATTTAGTATGGAAAATGATCATTTTGATCTTGTCAGCATGTTGCCAATTTAAGGATTTGTTTAAAGAATATGTCAGTGATTATAATTGTGTCATAAGCCAGTATAATAGTACATTGGAACCCCATAACAAACTCCTTTGGACCAAGAAAATGTCCTTGTTGTATTGAAACCTTGTATCAGGACTAAAAGACAATAAAATAGAGGTGTCATGGTCTAGTGGATATGTCACCTGACTGTGGATCACATGGTTCGCTGTTCAAGTCCCGCCGTGGCACTAATGTCCTTTGGCAAGACATTAATCTACATTTGCCACTCTCCACCCAGGTGTTAAATGGCTACCCGGTAGGATGCGAATGTCACTGTGACTGGAATAGTATAGGTGTGCCTGTAAAATGGCAGCCAGACTGGAATGCTCCCTTGTGGAGTGGAGAATGTGCACTGTAAGTGCAGAATCGTAGCAGGATCCAATAACCGGGGTAACAATACACTGTAAAGCGCTTTGAGCAGTTACTAACTGGGTAGGTGCCATATACATGTAAATGCAGATTATTATTATTATTATTATTATTATTAAAATACAAAGAAGTGGGACTACCGGTAGGTAAATTACCTTGTTATAACGAGAGTATGCTTTAACAGGTTCTTTATAACAAGGTTCCACAGTATTCATAAATTCTGAATTGTAATTTGTAATTACTTGCCTTCCTAAAATTTTAAAATATTTGAGTAAATTTTATTAACTCTACTTCCCCCCCCCCCCCCCCCACTATAAGGGAATATGCTTAAATTTATAAGATAATGTGAAAGAGGAAAAAACTGCATACTTCATACTATTGCATATTTTAGAGTTTGTAGGAATATAACATATCTTATCTTTTATATTGCTTTCAGGAAAAGGTAAAAGTTACACCCACGTTGTCATCATCTAACTACGGTCATAAGCTAGATCAGTTTGTGGACCCCCCTGGTCGCGCTCATGTACGCGTTGGCCACGTGAAAGCTGAATTCTACAGACAGACAGGAATCAACATATCCTCAAGCGAATATTGATGGAGGACTTCCGCTGCTTGTTACTGTACTGCTGCTGTAAAGTGGACAAAAGACAATATGATAAAGACTGAAGATTGGAGAAAGGTGAAACGCTACTTGGAGTGTCATGGCTACTGAGATATTGGCTTGTAAGTGTGATGTACAGGCTATGATTAGCGTATATTCTAGTTGATGGGTTTGGGATTTGTCTACATTTTTTCAGGAGTCTAGAGCTAATACAGTGGAAACTCGGGATAAACTTCCGGCCCGTGCCCCCCCCCCCCCCATTTAGAATGAAGACCTTTTTTTTTGTTGCTTGTCAAGTCAGGGAACCCCCCCCCCCCCCCATTTAGAATGAAGACCTTTTTTTTTGTTGCTTGTCAAGTCAGGGAACCCCCCCCCACTGAACGACTTTTCGAAAAAGCTGGCGAGACCAACAAAATACGGGTCTACCTTTTCCAAAAGTTGACAAAACTGCATTTGTGTGCCCCTCTTATACTCAATCCTGGATCTGCCCCTGCTTGGGATCATCAAAATAACCTTGTTATAGCAGGAATCTTGTTATAGCAGGTTAATAAAACAATACAATATAAAGAGCTAGGACCCGAATATTACCTTGTTGCATCAGGAATATTGTTATATCAGACCTCTTATACCGAGTTTCCACTGTACATGATCAAGTATGTTTGCAGAAAACCAGTATTAGGCTTAACCCCTTGGAAGTGATTGCATTAATCATTTCCATTAGGTTGGATCCAGATGTGTCTTGGGGGTATTCTTTAATTGGTATGTACCAGTCAATTTCAAGCTTTTAGGAACATATCTGAAGACTGAATACTTAATGGAAGACATTTGTTATTTGAAAGTTGCATATGAAATCTTTGCACAATTATTTGATGAAAAAGGGTACTACATGTTCTGTATAAGAAATGTGATGAAGGAAATGGATCTCTGTTTCTGTTTAAGAATGTAAAATACAGGATTCGGTCTAATTACTCACAATTAGGGATAACTCGGCCTCAGCAGAATATAACGGCTGAAATATCCAAAAGAGTTGAATCGATCGCAAAGACTTGCATGAAAGTTTGCACTGGTTAAATCTTTTACAATCTCTTAGAAATGTGTAAAAATAGTTTCTAAAATGTCAATACTGAAAATTTTGAGAAGCAAACTTCTACACAAACATGAAATTTAGAGCTATTAAGAGGTCCGCAGTGTGGAGTGCACTTGAACTCTGGAGAGCTCTATCCCCTTACGATGTCGAGTTAGCCCTGCCTCTACCCCAAAATATGTCATGTTTGCATATATCCTTTTATGTCCTTTGAGAAAGCCAATGACAGTTTAGATAGGCATTAATTCCGTCCAGCAGTACTTGTATTGCAAATGTATTGTTAGCCTGACATGTATTAACTATTTGAGTGCTCAATATCATGCATTCATCACTATCGAGATGAACTTTGATCATTGTATGATAAACATGTTAGTTAAATCTGAGGACCTTGATGGTAAGAAGATGAGGATTCAAATCCTTCTTCAGTGTGTGATAAAATGTCCTCTGCGATCTTTTTGTGTTGAGATTTTCATACTTTTTAATACTTCATGAAGCATTAGGATTAATTTAGATAAACTTTCATTTCTTTATGTTATATATTTCTATATAATACCACGTGAAACGTCTAAAATCTAAAAATGATTAATGCAATGTTTTACTCTCTTTTTCTTTGGGGGGGGGGGGGGTAGGGGTGTTAAATGATGGAGATTATCAAGGCTGCCATTGTTATGTACTTCTTATAATGTACATTCTGTAAAGTAAATGTTTGTACATGTATCTGTATTTGTATTCTCCCTATACAATGTTTTGATGCAATTTATTTTATCAATAAAAATGTATTGATTTGTAAAAACACAAAAATTGACCTCATATTTATTGTTTAATTATGAATTACTGCATAGATAAGGCGATGGTGTGTAATATGTCATGGTCACTGTGTGTTGAGTATGTTTCAAATCATATTGCAAATGTTCTGTATGGAGCCTAGAACGAACAAGCATAGCTTTCTCCTGAGGATCCTCTATATTACACTTTTCTTTTTAGCCCAGTCTTTTTCATTTAATACTGCATGCAAATGTATAGATATGAGGTACATTTACTCACCTTCTTTTATTTTCTCTGATTTCATGTTTGTTTGTACCATTTATATTGTTTGTACCATATTGTGAAAACACTGTAAATGTGAAATAATGAACTATAAACTGAAACTGAAACTATACTGTTAAATATCCAAAGCCATTAGAACGAAAGAAACATTTCATATAACCTCCACTTTTTCTTCATTGCCTGTCCAATATGAATTAGTTCTAGTTAAAGGTATAATGTTGTGTTCTGGGGAGCGTTTCATGAAAGGAACTGTTATAAGCTACTGAAATCCTTGCATTTGATTGGCTGAGAGCAAATTTGTCGGATAAAATATCTGACAAGTCCTTTCATGAAACATGCCCCAGGAAGAAAGAGCTACGACAGAAAGTCATAGAATATCAATTCTCATGGAATAAAACAAAACTTGTACCAACTACAAAGGACTGCAAATAAAATATGATACATATATACATGTATGTATATATGTAGCTGAGTAGATTGCAAAGACAAATAAATTTCAGGAACATACAACTGGATACATAAACAAGACATAATTAATTTAATCCAGTCTTTCTTGAAATGCAATTCCATTAGTTTTTAACAAAAATTTAGCTTGCAAACTCAACTATATTTTGTACATGTACCTAAAAATTGTATAAAAACAATTTACACCTCTTATCAGTCCTAGGTTAATGTCACTTTTTCTGAATTATGTGCTGTTGGGGCTAGGATTTCAGTTTAGGGGTAAAAACCTAACCACACCTCTGGCGAATGGCACATAATACAGATAAATTTACAGCACTGGACCTATGGGGTGTATACCTAAGAAACAAATTATTCAGTTTACAACAGAAAACTAAAAATGAGAAAGTTCAAGAATTGATCGTAACCTTTTCACTAACACTGTAGGCTTCTTTTTCTTCCGCTCCACAAACATTCTTTCACACATTCTCTCATCTGCTCTCCTCTTATCAGTCTGTAATCTGGGCCCCATTTCATAAAACTTGTTTCAATAACAGTTGCGACATTTCTATGACAAATTTGCTCTCAGCCAATCAGATGTAAGTATTTCAATAGCTTATAACTGTTATTGTTACTATTGATAACAAGTTTTATTGTTAAGTCCCCTGAAAAGATTGCTCTCTAAATGCCCTAAAATTCAAAATATGACAAGAAACACCTGAAATATTTGGGCTGAACATTTTTTTTTTTGTGTGTGTGTGTGTGCAGTCCCATATACACATTTCTGTGCAGTCCCATATACACATTTCTGTGTGCAGTGCATGTGACTCTCGGCATGATTGAGTAAATTTCTTATCATTTTTGTGATTCGTAGACCTTACAGCATACACCAATTCTTATGTACTATATAATCAACCTTTCCCAATTGCTTAGAGACACTTTCTTTCACAATTCAACCTCATGACCAGAACGCATCTTTATCTTTAACAAGACTAATACACAATGGTTCAAATGGAATAATTCTGAGTCAGCAGTTGGATCAGAATTTTAATCAGACATGAAATACATGTTTCAGTTAAAACGGAACTGTGGACAAGAAAGATCATTTTGTTTCAACTAGCCAAATATAGCTTGTTGAATGATGTAGCAGGGTGCTATGATATACATGTATGTACAACACAAATACAACAGAAGGCAAAAGGAGCTTGCGCATATTGAAATATACAAGATTGTACTAAATGTATCAGACTCTGGAATGTTACAAATTACATTAGAAATATATATCTGCTTTGACAACTTCTCAAGCTGCTTTTCTTTTGTAAAACATGTACATGCATATAAGAAATTCTTCATGTGTGATGTAAGTAGCTGATGAGCAAAAACATACTCTGCTTTTAAATCATATCTGTTGTTCCTGTAATGCATTATATCCACCAATCAAATTATCAAATAAAACTACAATGAACCTTGTTATAAAGAACACTGTAATAACAAACTCTCGTGATATAACAAGGTGATTTTGCCGGTCGTCCCAGTTCTTTGTATTCTATTGGGTTTTTTTAGTCCTGATAAACAAGGTTTGGCCTAATCTACCGGTAAAGAGGTAATTTCCTTGGTCCCAAGGAGTTTGTTACAACGATGTTCCAGTATACTTCAGGTTGAAGTCCTTAGTATACGTATAAAACAAATTGCCATATTTTCTGAATTTAACAGAACTGAAATGGTATCCCCAATCCCCCCCCCCAAAAAAAAAAAAAAAAAAAAAAACAAAAAAAATAGAGAGAAGCACCGCCTAAAATATATTTACGCCAAATCTATGACCAAAACGGTGGGTAACCTTTCTATACATGAATTTATAAATAATGTGTATTAAATGAACTAAAAAGTGGATTTATGCTTTTCCAGTTCTACTAAAGTGTACAGTAATTCGTTAGAACAAATACAGTCCCATGCATCAATCTAGCATATAAGTTGTTTTGTTCTTGCCTTACAAACAAACCAAACATCTGTACATTTGTTTATACCATTAATCCCATTAAAAACAGATACAAAGACAGATTTGAGATGCACAAACCTCTAAGAAAGAATGGTCACCCATAGAAGTAATTTCAACTTTTCAGCAACAAAAAAGAAATATAAACATTTACAATCATTAAAAAACGGTTCAAGTATGTTTATGATTTTTTTTTTTTAATTCTAGCAACATAACACAACAACTACATGTATAAACACAATTATGTTCAGTGTAATGTCTAGTCTTACATATCTTCTTTTCATACAAGCTATTTTTTTTCTCCAAATTTTCATCTTTTTCCAATAATTTAATTAGCTCAATAAAAAACTGACTATCAGAGAAACAAAAACATGTTCGAGCATCCCTATGAACACCTCACGTAAGAAAAAATCAAACACCAAATGGGCATGAAAAGAGAAAACACAATGTACACATCAGAATGTCTTAGCACACTTTCCCCAACATTTAGAGTGAAATGACAAAAACTTTTACAGGTAAACACTGAAGACTTGATCCCCAAATGGTCGTAAACTGTATCGAATATAAAATAATTATTTTAGACGATTGAAGTTCACGGTCTTTTCTGCTTTTTTGAAGGAGCCTAATAACAGCAAAAGCTTTGTTTATATTCCGCAAAATTATTTATCACAATAAACATAACTTGCTGCAGCATCCCTTTACATATTTGGGGTCCCATAATTTCATTCACAGGATTGTTTTAAACTTTTATAGATGTGAATGCACATCACATGGGATTTTTCCACAATTTTATACTCACAATAGATATAGTACATTCCTAAGAATTTGAAAGGGAAATTAGGCAGGACTAATGATTGCAGACTCAGAGGAAAATAAAACATTCTTTGCACAAACTAGCGACTGTAGAAACAATTAAACCACCACTATCTTTCCATTTGATCAAGTATTTACAAAACTTGCCCTGTCTTTATACCATATGAAAGGCACCAACAATCATTTTGGATAATTTTTTTTTTCACACACTTAACTGGATACATACTCATCTGGAATATTTTTTTTCCCTCCAAATTATAACCCATATTTCAAATTCTGCTTGTTAAATAATCTTGACTCCTTTCTGATTATTAACATTCCTATAGCCAGCCCCCCTTTTCTTACTATCTCATGACCCTGTGATTGGTCCTATTAGTTGGTCCCAATCAAAATTGAATTTAGATAGTTTAGAAATAAAAAGCCAGAATGCTAAAAAAGAGAGAAGCCCATGCAAAGAACTAATGCTGCATTCACACTTTCACATGAGGTCTAGCAATATAAGCACCAAGCAGTGTAACTGCACGATAAGTCATATCTGCATGGTTCATTTAATTGACACCTGGAATAACCTGAAAACGTTAAATGCAATAAACTTGTTTGACATTACCCCCACCTCAGATCTGAATAAATACATGTGTATTTATCAGAACACATGCAATAAATGTACACCATGGAAGTTTTACTTTTTGAGAATAACAGTTTTCTTGATATGCATTCCAATGTGTTTAGGTGTGTCAAGGATAGTCAAAGTCCTAAATGAACATTGGTTGCATCTCAGGTACTCGCGTCCAAACGGAAATTGCGTGTCCGGATTAACGCTTAAGTCCTTGCTGAAGAAGCCGCGGAGGATTTCTTCCTCGGTGAAGTAGACAGTGTTTTCATCTTCCACAACCTTACTGCTCAGTGTGTCATCATGTACACAAGGATTTGCATCATCCTCTGGAAGGCATTCAGATTTCCCCTGTGGAGTCTGCGTGTTGTTTGTTTCGCTACAGCTCTTTGACACTTCTGGCATCTCTGACGTATGGCTAATCGTCTCTTCTGAAGTCTGTCCATTCTCATCATGGATGACTATATTGTCAACAGGAGTGAGCAGCACCTTCTTGCTGATGTGGGTCTCTAAGTGAGCTGGCAAGTTCTCACCACGCAGATCCATCTTCTTGCACTTAGGGCACAAGAACATTTTCATACCAAATCCCTTTCTTCCTTTCATTTCTGATGTGTAGCATGAGAAATAGGACTGGAGCTCATCGTAGAACATCTGGATAGAGTCTCCTGGCTTGTCAAGCAGCTCGTCCATGTCGCTGGATGCAGGGGTAGAATGGCTAGGAGTCAGAGGGCTGGAAGCATCGGATGCAGACGCTGCTTCTTGGCATGCTTCTTTTTCTCCAGAAGCAGTTTGTGAGGACACAGACAGCACAACACAATCTCCAGAATCCTTCACTACCGCTGCCTGATCTTGCAAACAGTCACCATTATTTCCACTATCCTTCTCCATCACATCTCCTGCTCCTGCTGCATCACCACTGCTCCAAGTGGATGTCGAAAGGCTTTCTGTACAAGTACCATTCTCTTTCATTTCATTTGTATTGTCATCTTCCGTTTCTCTTCTAGTACCACTAGCTCCTATACCATCATTACCACCATCCAACGAGTCACCAATATCCATCATATCGACATCCTCCATGGGTGAATCACCATGCCCATCATCACCCATAGTATCCATCTCTTCATCTACTGCCGCATCAGTAGGACCCGAGACTTCACTGGCATCCATCCCTTGGTCCATGGGTGACATGCTATCCCTGGTAGGGCATTGGTCAGTCGATCCTCGGGTTGATTCCTCCCAGTCCTGCATCCCATCATTGCTCTGGGAATGAGAGTCTGTATTTATTTCAAACAACAGAGAATATAAAAAGAATATTTACAAGGGGGTAAAGGTATCACAAACAGTAAATGAGCTACGTATTGAGGGTTTTCATTTTCCCTTTACCGGGAGACACCCAATAATGGGTTTAGGCCTAAAGCAGATGGATGGGCTGAATCCCCTCGTATGTTACCACGATGCTTGTAGAATTTTTTTCCTCATCGTTTCAGAATTTTACAGCCTCTGATCTTACACATCATTTGATACCACATTTTTAAAATTTCAACTATCAATTACCATACAGCATAAATACACATTGCAGCTATTTATTGTACATAATGTAGAACTGTCAAAAGTGATACGTTTAACAACTTGAGACCACAATCACCACACTGAGGCAGACGTGCCTTCCCCTAATGTGAACGTACCAGGAACCCAAATTATTTATGGTAGCCTTTTAGGGTTTTAGACTTTAAAAAAGTCAAAACATCAACTTGCATGATAGTCCATGTGTACAATAGTTTGTAATGAATTTGAGAGAACAAAGTTCGGTGGGAAGTTGGCATTTTAGTATATTCTGAGAAACAGACAATGTATTTTACCCTCTGATGCTTCTGGGGTGAATTCAGGAAGTGCTGGAAGTTGACACTCTTGTTCTTCAACTTGGCTTTGGTGTGAACTTGACAGGTCCTCTTTAGGCAAGGTGCCATCCAGCAAAGTTCTGTGGCAAAAATCATATTCACATAATTAAGCGATTGATGTGCTTGACGGAGAGAAAATTGCAATTTAACAAAATGAAAAGCAAAAAGAAATGAGGCCACAAAGATTTTGTATGCCAAGAAAATCGATGTAAGAAATCAGACTCCGACTGCACTGGATGAGAAAAATAATTGCACCAAGTAATGCTTCTACACACTCTACCATATATGTATCAAACTGATATTGAAAGCCCAAGTACAGTAATGGTGAACCCCCCAAATGGATTTATAAGATTTTACTTGTTAAACCAGGACACTGATTATTCTAAATGACCCCTTAACAAATTTATTCTATAGCAAAATACATAGCAAAAAGACATAGAAATAATTTCAACACCTGGGGTGGTATTCTGAGATTTATTTTATCTTGATTTTAGTGAAAATTTTTTTATTGTCATAACAACTTTTACATTAATTAATCAGTTGTCTCACGATGTGCAAACGTAAACGTAGGAAGTCTGACGTTTCGGCTGCTATATACTGCTAGCCTTAGTCATAGACAATGAGCCGAGATCACGCTGAGCGGGTCTTAAATAGCGGCGGGAGCCGCCCGGAGCGGCCGGATGTACGCTCGGACCACTCGCGCTGTGATTGGTCGCTGCCGTTGACCAATCACCGGGCGCGGCGCTGTTCCCTGCCGGATGTACGCTCGGACCACTCGCGCTGTGATTGGTCGCTGCCGTTGACCAATCACCGGGCGCGGCGTTGTTCCCTGCCGTGTCGGCGGGGGGTGCGCTATCCTTGGCCGGTTCTAACCGGTTAGCTGTGTGGCGCTGAATAGCAGATAACCATTCGTTAGGGATTCAATGCCGTTATCCCTATTAATGTTATTCGAGTGAAATCGGATCTGAATAGCTTCTTTCACCCGGCGCGTGTACCAGTGCTTGTCCTGCACAACGCAACTGATATTATCCCAGCCGGGATAGTGCTCGGCAGTCCAAGCATGCTCAGCAACAGCCGAGCTATCAGTGCGTCCGAGGCGAACATCCCGGCGATGTTCATGCATGCGCTCCCCGACGGGTCTACCAGTCTCGCCAATATAAACCTTGTCACAGGTCGAACATGGGATCTTGTAGACCACTCCATCGCGCCTATCAGGGAGGACAGGGTCCTTCGAGTGGACCAGCTGGCTGCGAATAGTTGTGTCGGACTTAAACACAACGCGAATATCATGCTTTTCCAAGCGCCGGCGGAGTAGGTGTGCAATGTTATCAACATACGGGAGAACAATGGTGGACTTGAAACGGCTAGGTTCTTCGGGAGTTGTGTGCTTAATCCGGGAGGCGCGATTCACAAATGACTCGGGATAGCCATTGGCAATGAGCGCTGAGGAGACGTGTTGCTTCTCTATCGCTGTGCATTGGGGTTTGGACACGATTCGTGAGGCCCTTTCGTAGAGACACTTCACTACCCCGCGCTTGACGGACTTCGGATGATGCGAATCAAAAGCCAAATATTGATCGGTATGCGTGGGCTTCCTGTATACGGTAGAAGTCAAAAGGCCTTCAGTGTCGCGGTGCACCATGGTATCAAGAAAGGCGATGCGCTCGTCCCTTTCTGTCTCCATAGTAAAACGGATAGAGGGCTGCTGCGCGTTCATGTGCTCGAGTAGATCATTGGTGGATGATCTGGAGGTGATGATGAAAGTATCATCAACGTAGCGCTTCCACACCCTCGGGGCGCAATAGGGTGGGCAGATCTCCAGAGCGCGTTCCTCAAATGACTCCATGTAGAAATTAGCAATGACAGCGGAAACCGGACTGCCCATTGCCGCTCCCTCCTGCTGCTCATAGAAATCACCGTTATACATGAAGTAAATCACCTCCAGATCATCCGCCAATGATCTACTCGAGCACATGAACGCGCAGCAGCCAATCACAGCGCGAGTGGTCCGAGCGTACATCTGGCCGCTCCGGGCGGCTCCCGCCGCTATTTAAGACCCGCTCAGCGTGATCTCGGCTCATTGTCTATGACTAAGGCTAGCAGTATATAGCAGCCGAAACGTCAGACTTCCTACGTTGACGTTTGCACATCGTGAGACAACTGATTAACTCTCTTCAATTATTCTTCTCCACGATGAACCTCTTCCAATCTATTAACTTTTAAATTGCAACATTTCACTGGTGTGTGTGCAGATGAATTCTGCGTACACAGCCATTTTTGCGCTGTCAGTAACCAATGATGCGCCATAAGCGTACATATTGTTATGACAATTAAAATTATTTAAAATCAAGATAAAATAAATCTCAGAATAATGCCCCTGGCCACACCATAAACTAGCTTTACATAGATGGAAAAAAGTATTTTCAGAGGTTGTCAAAAAAAGGTTAACAGGATCACACTTTATTTCTTTATTATTGATAAAATTGACAGTTCTGTGGCTTATAAAGTCTTTAATGCCAATGAGTGATCTTATGCTGTAATCTTTATGATTCAGGTTCAGTTTCCAATTAAATCTCTGCTTAAAATCAGATAATTAAATCATTTCTCACCTTGGTTCCTCTATTTGCTGGGATCCTTCTGTCTTCTGTCCACTCAGCTCAAGATGCTGAAGATGTGACTGCAGATGTGTGATGAGAACATGTCGGGAAGCGTTGAAACAACCAAAGAAGCATTTTCTGGACAAGCAACTGTGAAAGCGCTTCACCTTCAATCTCACTCTACATCCGTCGACTTGTAGAAGTCTTGTTCTGTGCATACGTTGACACTGGAACATATTCTTCAGCTTGAATTTCCTGAAGTCCTGATAGGTTGACAGATCTTTCAAGTGTTGCAAGATCTGTTTCTTTGGATAGGAATGATCTTCCTTACTCCCAGACTGCAAGACAGTTGTCCTGTGAAGGTTCTTCATATGTACATTCTGTAAATGTTTAGCAAGGGCTCTCACTATATCAATCTTCTTGTCTCTGGTCATCACTTCTTTAAAGAAAAAACACCGAGGCATGTTACAGTGGAAGACACCATAACCATACCCTCTTCCAGCAACCATTACAGTCTTGTTCTTGTGGGATTTCATGAACCTGAAAGCTTTTGATATTTGCCTTGATGATAGAGCTAACACCACTTTTGTCTTGAGAGGCACTGCTTGCGATGGTTTCTTCAAATCTTCATCTTTTTTCTGGACGGACAGACAATCTGTCTCATCTATACTCTTGGAAGATTCTTTATTTGGACTTAGTTCTGATTCAGTGTCTTTGGCAGCTGAATCTCTCTCACATGGCATATCAGCAACACTTGCCATTGATATTCTGGAGTTGGATCCTCCTACCTCATTTTCTGGTTCTAGTCCCTCCACATCCTCCTTTCCATCCATTGCAGAGTCTGATGTCATCACTTGGTCTAATACGGTTTTCTCTGGTACAGATTTTGCATCTTCATGATCAACCTCTCTGATCTTTTCACTTCCCACCTTCCCTTTCTTGTTGGGTGGAGTCTCATGTACACTTTCTGCACATTCTCCTTTTCTCTTCATATCAGATAAACCATGGCTTTTGGAGTTTCTTCTTTCAATAACCTTCAGCCCTCCTTTCTGAAACTTAGAAGGTGCAGTCCAGGCAGGCACTTTCTTATGAAGCACTGATCTCCACCTCTGGGGATGAATCTTTGACCTCTTCTGCAGTAACTTTCTGGATTTCATTACAGATTCTCTGCTTGTTAAAGATCTGACTTTACTGATCATTGGTGTCCAATCAGAGTCTTCTTTTTCTTTGAAGTGGTCAGCAGCATCTTCACTCTCTCTTACTTGGTCAACATCTACCATCTTCCACTTTTCAAGCAGGTTTGGAAACTTCTTTCGTATCCCATTGATCTCTTCTTGAGTCAGAAAAGTTGGTTCTTGCTTCTCTGGGGATGTGTTTTGGGGATCTTTAGTAGGAGCTGGTGTTAAAGAAGTAGCAGTGTCAGAAGAAAACTTTGCTGCAATGCTCTCCAAAACTTGAGAGGGCAACTTGATTGATTTGTCACTAGCCAAGGATTTCCTTATTGCTGCCTTGAGAAGTTCAGGTGTCCTTGTCTGAGACAAGGGGATGGCCACCAACATAGAAACTTTTTCACCTGCCTTGTTCACTGCAACTATCTTCAGCTTCTTGACAACTGTTTCTTCAGTGGTCGGAGAGTATGTTGACATCGTCTGTGCCATCGCTTGGTAGTCTTCTTTGGAAATGAGGGTGAAGAAGATGTGCTTGACAAGATGTCCACAGATGTTTTTCTTGTAGCACCGTGACCTAACACAATTTTTCCAATTACAGGTGTATAGCTGTTGCACTTCTCCAAGATGAAGGTTGGCCTCCTGCATATCAGCAATTGTGAAGTGTGCTTGAACTTGTGTGAAGGTTAAGCAAAGGGGTCTTGGGATAGACTGCTTTGGAAACTGTGAGCCACATTTTGCGAGCAACTGCATAGGTACCAGAATTTGAAAATGGACCCTGATATGACCAAGCATAGCTCTGATGTTCTTCAGCACTTTAGTTCCACAGGAACGAAACTGGCACTCCATCAGATTTCCAGAACACTTTTTGAAGTAGCAAATCACCTGCTCTGGCTCCATAATCAGGGGCTCGCAACTAAGTGTTGAGTTGACATCATTCCCATAATAGTCTACAAGATCTGAATCTTCTTGTCCTTTGGCATTATTAGCAGTTGAGGAACTGGACGGTGTTGCCTTGGGGCTAACCTGCAACTCTTCTGCTTCATCAATGATCTTCACATAATCTGAAATATCATCTTCAGTTATGGTAACTGGACTATTAGACATTGATGGTTCCATTGCATCATGAAATGCTCCAATTCCCTCATTTGCATCAGTTTCCTCTTGATTTTCATCTTCATCTGAACTCACATGGATACAGTCTACTGAACCCTCTGGAGTTGAATCATCTGGGGTCGATGCATCACGGTCCCGTAGGTGTGAAAACCTTCGAGATGACCTCCTCCAATGGACATGCAACTGAGACCTTGTCTTTCCGTTATTCCATCTCCGTGTGCTCTCACCAGGTCTCTCTTTGTCCCTATACTTAGACTTCATTGGAATGCAAGCTGTTAAGGTTGAACCTCTCTTATTGGGAGAACAAATGTGCTTGAAACTTTGCATCATGGTTCGTCCTCCACGAGGTTTGGTACCTGATGGGTCAATGTTACTTCCAACACTACCTGCACCATTGCTAGAAACAGTTTGTTGTGGAGCAGTTTCTTTCGGCCTCAGTGTCCCAATGTATCGTCCATTCTTGGGTCTCAAGGAAGAAATTCTTGATCCTGCAGGATTCTCGTAGTCTACATCACTATCACTATCTCTGTACTTGTGCTTCTTCTTCTTCTTCTTTTTCTTCTTCTTTTTGGAGAGAGACAGCAATGCTGGGTCTTGGGTTGAGGTGTACATATCAAGTGAGCCATTCTTTGCTGATGTTGGAGGATTGTCTAGAGTAAATGGTGGAACGATATAGTCAACCCACTCAAGTGCCTTTGTTGTGCAATCACTAGCGGAACTGACATGATGAGTGCCTTTCTGTTTCTTAGGAAGAATAGCTAATTCCACTTTAGGCTCTATGTGCTTCAGAAGATGAGATATTAACAATGAGTGATCATGTTGATTCCTCACGATTCTGGCTCTGCAGAAGCGGCAATACATGTACAGGAAATTTCTCCCTCCTATTGGATCTTTATAGAACTCATCAACAGCTGATGCTGGTGAATGAATTTTTATCTTTGGAATGCTTGATGGTGGCAGTTGGCTGCACTGCTTCATATGCAGGTTCAACTGAATATGTTGAGGAAAACAGGAATTGCATCTAGTGCATTCAAAGTAAACATCATTACTGATTGAGGTCAAGTCATTTGGGGTTAAATGCCCTCTTGATATTGCTGTCGCTATCACAACTTTACACTTCTCTGCATCTGACAGAGCTCTCTCAGTCTCTACATCTTGGGTGTTGTCATCCTTCGTTGGTTCAACAAAAACCGTTTCCTTCTCCTGCAATATGTATGTGACTATTGTGTCTGGCATGGGCTCAGTACCAAGGTGTGTAGCTGTGTCCAAGCATACTTCTAAAGCAAAGAGTCCACCAGTCTTGTGCAAGTCAGAAGATTTTATGTCCTGAGGTTTCGCAACATGGATCGCAGTTGGAGTAGCAGGAGCGATGTTTTTGGTGGGCAGAGTAGCGGAGTGTGATGCGGTTGATGCCCTTGGTTTCGTAGAAGAAAATTGAACATTTGTGTTTTTATTATTCAGTCCTGAGGTTAATGCTGAATTTCCTGCTTGTGTACCTATTGCTGGAGTAATCTGTGTCTGACCACTTGCTGGATTCTTCTTTGCAACAGGCAAGCTAAAAGATTGCGAAGTTAAATTGCTTTGGGCATTTGACTGTACACCATTTAACAATATGGAAGTATTTACGTTACTTTCACTTACATGTAAAACTGGTTTCTGTGGAACAGTAACAAGGAAGGTTTGCAAAGGTTGCACAGCCGGGGTAGAGAATATTACTGGTTGTTGAACCACTCCTGCTTGGAAAATATTGCCCTGAGGACCTGACAACACACTGGCAGTTGCTGGTTGTAGCGGTAGGTTTCCAACTCCTGGAGCTAAACGAGGAACTGGTGGAATAGCCAACTGGGAGACAGCTACAGGTGTGGTGATATTCGGGCCTGATATTCCAAGCGTAGATATTCCAGGTATATTAACCCCACCAGACCCAATGGTTTGTGAGGAAGCTAATTGAACCGTAGACAATCCTGGTGTGGAGATCCCCTGATTGGCGATAACGTGTGTAGTGTTTCTTACGGTAGCAGTTTCTTGGGCAGTGGCATTTGTAGTATTCAAAGGGATCAAATATTTGGTGGTGCCTGATTGGTATACAGTGTATAGAGAACCATTAAATTTTACTATTTGATTCGGTGAAAGTTTGTCCAATGTGCCAACGGATTTCTGGACAGTAGCAACAGACGTTCCTTCAGCAGCAGCTGTAGTGACCGTTGGTCCTGTTGCTCCAGTAACAGCAAGAGCTACAGTCTTAGCAACGTCAGTGGCCAGATGAACTGGTTTAGAGATAGTGATCTTTCCTGTCGTAGAGCTCTCTGCGTTAGATGAAGTCACCTGCAGACTAATCGGCTTTTTTCCACTTTGAACTACGTTTTTGGTAATTACCTGATGAGCCTTAGTTTGCAATGGGGTTTTTGATTTGTTGCCTCTCTGATATTCTGGCATATGTGGATCATAATCGACATCATCATCATCATCATCAAATGCATCCAAAGGTGCGTTGTCATCTGATGAGCTACTCTCAGTGTCAACTTCTGTATATTTGCGTTGGGTGACTTTCCTTGGTGTTCTTCGTAAAGTCATTGATGTTTCCTTAGAGGTAGATGGCAGAAGATGAGAAATTGAATTATTCTTGCTGGCACTAATATGTTTCTCAGGCTTGTCTGAAGATTTGCTGCTTCCCTCTTCCTCTTCTGCAGTGAGATCAATCAGGCCTTGAGGGGAAGAAATTTTCTGTTGAGGTTTTGACTTTTCAGAGGTATCTTTCTCTCCAACAGATTTATCACCAGATGAAGTCTGGCCCTTGCTCTTTACCAGAAGTACCTTGTGTTCCGTTCTAAGATGCTCGTAAAAATTGGACATTTCCAGTGACTTTGTGCAGAAAATACAATCTACTGACTTTTGTTTGGACACAATTATCAGTTTATGTACCTGAAGAAGATGAACATTGAGCTCTGATCTAGACTTACTTATCTGACCACATCGAACACACTTGAACAAAGTTGTTAAGTTTGACTTCTTGTTGGCATTTTTCGGAGTTTCTGATACAACAATGATGTCTTCGTCCTCATCACCATGTGCATTTGTATTTCCGTCATCCTTATTCTGAGATGTATTTGAACTCTCTGCATTCTGAGATTTTTCTGGATGACTGTCTGCAGCATCTGGGACATGTGTTTTGTCAGATGGATGATTTTCAACTTCAATATCCTCCTGTGAACTGCTTTTGTCTGGATCATGAGTTTGACTGCTTGAAACAGGTAGTCCATCCAACGATTTTTCTATTTCAACAACATTCTCCGCAGTGCCTTTGTCTGAGCTGCGAGTTTGAATGTTTCCATCATCAACTGATTTTTCTAACTCTACATAGTCTTGCGAAGCTGCTTTGCCTGGACTGAGACTTTGACTCTCTGCAACCTCCTCAGAAATGCATGCTCCATCTGAGGGAGAGATCTCAATGCTGAGATCCTCTTGTGACATACTTTTGTCTGGGCTGATAGTTTTATTGATGGCATCATTTTCTGAGACCTCCATGGGAGAAGTTTGATTTTCCACATCCTCCTGTGAAGTGCTTAGGTCTGGGTTGGTAGTGTGACTGTCTACTGCTTCATATATATCATTGGAAGGAGACATCTCACTGTCAGCAACCACCTGGGAAGTGCTTTTGTCTGGGTTGGTAGTGTGACTGTCTACTGCTTCATATATATCATTGGAAGGAGACATCTCACTGTCAGCATACTCCTGTGCAGTGCTTTTTTCTGGGTTGGTAGTGTGACTACTTACTGATTCATGTGTATCATCTGACGGAGACATCTCACTGTCAGCAACCTCCCGGGAAGTGCTGTCTTCTGGGTTGACAGTCTGATTGTCTTCATCACCTTCTGAGTTATGTTTTCCATCTGACGGAGATGCTTCACTTTCCAAATCATCCTGATGTGAAACACTCTGAATGCTAGCTTCACACTTTTTATTGGACTGTGCTTCTTCCTGGCTACTTTCTGAGTTTTCCTCCATCAAGTTACTGACCCTTTCACATGTTTCTGTGTTGTCCTGACCATCATTTGACTGCTTGTCTCTGTCATTTGAATACTGCACTTCTTCAGACACTACCACACTGCATCCCTGTGGGTAATCTCCAGAGCTCTCTTCGCCATCTGTCACTTTATCACTGTGATCAGTAGGGGAAGTTATCT
Source organism: Heliocidaris erythrogramma (assembly GCA_025617745.1). Lineage (NCBI taxonomy): Eukaryota > Metazoa > Echinodermata > Echinoidea > Camarodonta > Echinometridae > Heliocidaris > Heliocidaris erythrogramma. The sequence continues at coordinate 31,053,695 of CM046866.1, read as the reverse complement.
CACCATTTTGCACACAAGTCTCTTGAAGTGATGACTCTAGTTGGTCTTTTGCAGTTTGTGACATTTTGGATATATCATGATGTACCTGATCAAATGACTCTGCCTGGTCATCCATTGTTACATCATGCCTACATGTATGTTACAGACAATGGTCCAATCATATTCCAGTAACCATTTCTGTATGTCAGAGTTTTGAAGACTCACTACGGGAAACAGCTATAGTAATCTGCAAAACAGAGAAGGAAAACGGTGAAAAGATAAGGGGTAAATGTCAATGTGAAATATCAATGTTTTAATTTTTTTTAACAGCATATCATTACCTGTTAGCAGATTCATTCAAAATTTGGTAATATATGAACATATCCTACAGTGTATATCTTCATATCTTTGGTGAAATCTTGCAGTCAGGATCCAGATTTCCATGTTGAGCATATATTTGCACTTACATTTTTTTTTCCAAAAAAATTTCAAAGCCAGGGTAAAGTCTTGGAATAACCTTGAAAGCTATGGAAGGGGGATCCAGTTCACACATCAACTCTTTCAGTGCCGATGTGATGTATATGTGACCATGGGCGTTAATCGTGACGTAACTCTATTCATCATGGGGGGGACGACACAATAGCCGTCCCCCCATGATGAATAGAGTTACGTAACGATTAACGCCCATGTATGTGACAGATAGACTTGTCATTTTTATTCACCAATTGCTCGACCAAAGGAAAGGTATATAGTGGTCAATGTATATCAAAATTTTGAGCATAAATCAAGCATTCTATTATATGTGATTATGATTATATGCTACCATAGAAATTTTCAGAGAAAATTGCAGATTTCTAAAAAATTATTACCTTATTTCAACATTAAACAATAGTTAACAAATGAAAAACCAAAAAATAATGGACAAAAAAGAAACACATGTAATTTTCAAAAATTATTATGCATAAAGTTGGGTAAATTAATGTTTGGTATCATAAAAAATGGTAATAAATTTCCCACAAGTTTTGTACACAATATTTTGTGAAATAATAGATGGTTAATGAATTGCAGACATTTGAAAAGTAAGCATTGATCCAAAACTGCCCATGGTTTCAGCATTAACCACGAGCTCGCTTGTGGTTCTAGAACTACAAGTGAACTTCATACGGTCTGAAACTACAAGATAACTACAAGTAGGGAGCTGAATAGAAGGAATGGAATCAAGCTGCTCTGCTTTGATCCCATGCTCAGGGCCGCCGAAAAATTACAAGTTAACTTAAAGTAGAACACTAATGATTTTAAATATTGGCTTAATACTTATTATTGCATAGATGGCATAAATTAAACAAGGTTATCCAAATTTAAAGCTTGGAAACATTTGAATTAATGATTATTATCAATTATAAAACGGTAAAATACAGCCCCCGATATAGCAGCTGTAAAGCTCCTTGAACGCTGCTGAGATGTGTGACGACACAAGAGGGGCGAGTCCTGTCTAAGCAGACGATGTCCCATAACATTATACACATTTTTCAGTGCCTGTTTTGTCATCTCCTCTTCACTTATTTCTCTTACTTGACTAGCGTCAGTCTTAATGTTAGTCTGTTGCCTCACTCTTAACTTCGTGTATGGTATTATTTTGCTGAAAAATGCAGCGTTAAAAAAATAAAGGAATCAGTCACTTGTAAACAAAATAAGACGCCATTGTATTTTCAGCTGCTTGCACCGGGGCATGTTCGGCCTTTCAAGAGGGAACGAATACCATCCAGCTATTATTCGCAGGGCTTTTCAATTTGAAAATGGGGTTTATTTCATTGATCATTGACCCTTCTCCTGTGTATTTACAATCAAACGGTTTTAGTTATCAGAATCAGTTCACTTTCCCTTTTAGAATGGTGTGAAATAAGGTCATGTTTAAATGTACCAAACTCTTTATAATTTGATAAATAATTGCATTGCAATTACGTTCATTCATTATAGGACGTCGTCTGCTTAAGCAGGATCGATCCCTCGTATGACGACATCAAAACATCGCTATATTTCTGGCGAATCCTCGGATATTCCAGATGCTGAGAAGAGCTTTTATTTATGTTGTTTTTATAATCATCATATACGCAGTTGACATAAAACTTATACGATTGCCATCTGGAAGCTTCCCAATTTCTAGTGATACATTAATTGCCATATTTGTGATTTTCTTGAGTGTTCTACTTTAAAGTTTTGAAACTACAAATGAAAACTTAAAATTTAGCTGCCTTCGTGTGAACCTATAAAGCCAGTTCCTAATTACATTTTGCGCATGTACTGTATAGATAAAGGTCATATTTACATGTAATTTTACCGAGTCCGTTCATATGGTCTGAAACTACAAGATAACCACAAGTTAACTTGTTTTGGACATGAAAGATAGAATGATAAAAACAACGAACAACGTAAGAAATGTAAAGAAAGAAAAGACGATAGTATGATAAAACAAAAGAAGAAATAAAAATAAAAAATGAAATGATAGAACGATAAAAGAAGGTAGAACATAAGGAAAAGGTGAAAAAAAGAGAAGACGATAGAATGATATGCACACAGAGAAAAAAAGAAGCCTTGGAAAATACATACATGTAAAGATAAATGCATCAGGCAGGCAGTATACGGTTTGAATTCCGCGCGAAAAAATTTGACCCGCTGACGGCTAACCTCAAGCTAAAATTCTGTTCCAGGGGTGGTTATCGTCATTTTGAGGGGGGGGGGGGTGGTAATTGTCCTAGAGGGTGGTTGCCCTGGGAGTAGTTAGCTGGGGGGTAGTTATCGGGAGGGGGGTACTTGTCCTAGAGGTTGGTTGCCCTAGGGCGGTATTCTGAAAACTATGTTAAGAGAAAGTATGTTAATTGTCATAACAAATTGAAATTGCGCGCAATAAACACAAATCATTGGTGCTTGCGCAGATGTCTCTGTTAACTTTACACAGGCACAGCCATCTTTGCGCAATCATTAACCGATGACTTGTCCTGATTTTGATTTGTTATGACAATTAACATCGTTTTACTATTACATAAAAGTTTTCAGAATACGGCCCCTGGAGGATGGTTGCCCGAGAGGGTAGTTAGCTGGGGGGTAATCATCCTAGAGGGAATTGTCCCGGGGGGGGGGGGGGGGGGGGGGGGGGGGGGGGGGTAGTCGTTCTAGAGGGTGGTATCCCTTGGGAGTAGTTGTCCGAGAGGGTGGTGATCCTAGAGGTGGTTGTCCGGAGGGTGCATGGTTGTCCAGGGGGTAGGTGTCCGGATACGTATACTTACTATTAAATACTGATTTTACCACTATTTGTTGGAAGACTTCACACTGAAATACATATGTATGTGAGGGGAGAATACATCAAGATATTCTGAGAAAAATGTACAGTTGCTCTATACAACTAATGCTATGGGGAATCTCCAATTGGGAGTTTGGCTGTAAGGCTCAATGTCATCCATGAAGAACTCTATTTGCTGCACAAGTGCGTTTCAAAACGAGTTTAAAGACATGTTTAAAGTAGAACTTTAATGATTTTAAATATTGGCTTAATACTTATTATTGCATAGATGGCATAAATTAAACAAGGTTATCCAAATTCAACGCTTGGAAACATTTGAAGTAATGATTATTATCAATTATAAAACGGTAAAATACAGCCCCCGATATAGCAGCTGAAGAGCTCCTCGAACGCTGCTGAGATATGTGACGACACACCATGGACCAGTCCTGTCTAAGCAGACGATGTCCCATAACATCTTACACATTTTTCAGAGCCTATTTTGTCATCTCCTCTTCACTTATTTCTCTTCCTTCACTAGCGTCAGTCTTAATGTTAGTCTGTTGCCTCACTCTTAACTTCGTGTATGGTATTATTTTGATGAAAAATGCAGCGTTAAAAAAATAAAGGAATCAGTCACTTGTAAAGAAAATAAGACGCCATTGTATTTTCAGCTGCTTGCACCGGGGCATGTTCGGCGTTTCAAGAGGGAACGAATACCATCCTGCTATTATTCGGAGGGCTTTTCAATTTGGAAGTGGGGTTTATTTCATTGATCATTGACCCTTCTCCTGTGTATTTACAATCAAACGGTTTTAGCTATCAGAATCAGTTTCACTTTCCCTTTATAATGGTGTGAAATAAGGTCATGTTTAAATACACCAAACTCTTTATAATTTGATAAATAATTGCAATGCAATTACGTTCATTCATATAGGACGTCGTCTGCTTAAGCAGGATAGATCCCGAGTGTGACGACATCAAAACATCGCTATATTTCTGGCGAATCCTCGGATATTCCAGATGCTGAGAAGAGCTTTTATTTGTGTTGTTTTTATAATCATCAGATACGCAGTTGACATAAAACTTATACGATTGCCATCTGTAAGCTTCCCAGTTTCTAGTGATACATTAATTGCCATATTTGTGATTTTCTTTGAATACCTACTTTAAAATGACCAGTAAAAAAAAAAAAAAAGCGGTTAAATTTCCCCATAGACATCCACAGATGTGTTATTATAAATTATTTATGTGCATAAATTTACAAATGTATTTTCAGTTTGTGGTTATTTTCATACACAAATTCTTGGTTTTGTATTTCATTTTGGCATTTAAATGATTCTACATTTGCTTATCATACCAGTAAAGACAAATCTTTCTCCACCTTCTCTTTCTCTCCTCCTCTCTTTCTCACCCTTCCACCGTATACATATTAATCCAAAAGAATGTGCAAAGCCTAGAATATCTCTCATGCTCCATTAACCCTCTAGTTACCACAATACTAAAATACTATTCACTTTGTACATATTGTTGTTGACTTTCGTCCTGACAGGGTTAAAGGGGAAGTTCACCCTGATCAAGTTGGTTTCAACAAAAGCGGAAATATGGGAGGAACAGATTAGTGAAACTTTGAACAAAATCTGATTAAAAAAAAAAAATCAATGTTATTCATTATCTAATGCGCAATCTGTACTAAAGAAATAATAAATTTCTATTTTCTTGATAGAAAATTTGGCTAATGTGTGTCTGTCCGTCCGTTTGTTTGAAAGCGCTTTTCTCCGTGATTTTCCACTCAATCGAGCTGGGTTTTTTTTAAACGTAGTTCAATTGTTCCCAGATTGTCATGAGGGGGTTTGTTTGTGGTATTTTGCTTGTATTATTTAAATGTTTTTTTACAATTAGTAACTTCCTTTGGCAGGCCCCAGGTAAAGCTTCGAAGTTCCCAGTCCTTACGACCTTTTTCGGGTCGCTTCCACCGTGCACCATCTATTTGAAGCTGCCTAATACATGTACATGTAAGGCTATGCTGATGAATGAACCGTCGCACTGCGTGTACATAGATTATGAAGCTACAAACCAAGCTTCATGCACACATTCGGCCTTCAGTCAGTGTGTTTCCGTCCCGTGCATACATGGCAGATCATGATGCTACAAATTGGTTTGAAGCTTCATGGTTATATTAATCTGAACTACAAGTACAACTAGCTCCTGAATTTTAGTCATATCGGACATCGGGAACGGCTGTATTTCAGCTTCGATGTCGAGTGGGGTGTGGGGGGGATATGGGGGTCCAGTTTCCCTCCATAATTATTTGACAAGCAAAAAAAAAAAAAAGGTTTTCGTTCTAAAAAAAGGGGGCGGGCACAATGCATACTTTTCTTGCAAGGGGGGGGGGGGGGGGGGGGGAGGCCACGGGCCGGATATGCTCTAACATACCCCTGTCCTGTCAATATTGTTATTTATTTGAATGGAAACTGAATGTTGTATTCTAATAAGTGAAGATGCCCATATAACGTTTAAAAGATGCACGAGTTCCATAAGATCTACACTTTCAGTGCAGGTTCTAAGATTTTTATCATTTCCTTCAATGCATAACAACTTAACCTACCAGGGAAAAAAATATCAGAAACCTAAACATGCCAGTGGAAGCCCTACAAATCTTATCATCACTAGCAGCTAACTGCCGCCCCCCCCCCCCCCCCCCCCCCCCCCCGGTATTCTATAAAATTTCTATCTATCCCCCTGCATGTCTATTTTTTCTCTCTCTTGCTCTCATTTTCCCCACTGTCTACATGTATATCCCTCTTTATCATTTTGCCACTGTCTATGAGTCTCACTCTCTCTCATTTTTCCCACTGGCTATTTTTCACTCTCTCATATTTCCACTGTTTCTCTCTTTCTCTCTCATTCTCTCCTCTGCCTCTCTCTCACTCATTTTCCCACCACTGTTTCCCACTATATCATTCTTTCTCTCTCTCTCTTCTTTCAACATTCCACTACATATGATTGAGCAACCTTTAATTGGAGAACTACAAACAAATGCAATCTGTTGTACATTGTAGGGTATGTACATGTACTTACACATTTATTTTCGACTTAAACTCTTGACTGCTTACTAAATACACCGTGTTACAATACACTTTTTTTTCCATTCCATAGTTAAATTTTGATTTCACTCCGCAGTTTAAACCCTGATGCTAATTGAATTAAACCTCCTATCTATATTTAAAGAGAAGTCTGCTATGAATCAATTGTTCAAATATGTTTCATCAATAAACTAATTGCCTTTCAGTGTGAATGGGTACTTGGGCTGTACACAGAAGACCACCCCCCCCCCGCACCCCCCATCGTGCCATGGGTAATTTTTGCTAGTATTTACTAATACATGCATGCGCCTTAATCATTGCATAAAGTATGTTTTACAATGCATACTTCCTCTGTATGAAACAAATCTATTCCTCAAAAACTAAAAACTAAAAAAAAATGGAAACATGAAATTTTCTGTACAGGACAAATGGGAGGGGACCTTCGAAAGATATGTCATGGAGTTGCCAATTTGTGTCTTTCTTATATAATACATTTTCTAAAACTTAAACTGTAGTAATCTGGTTCTCTGATTTTTTTTTCTTTTATCAAAAATTTAAAGTCAACTAAATATCAGAATGGACTTCCCCTTCAAGGGAAGTTTTTAAAAAATTTTGTTGTACTTTTAAATGTACAGTGCATATTAAAATAAAGGCAACAAAAATATATTTTTTACATTAAATTTACTTGTAGCACCTTAACGTCACAGATCTCCTCTTTCCAATGATATTTCAGTTATTCACATATTGGCATGAATGGCTGAATAATCATGTTTCTACGGGGTCATCCCTATAGCTAGAAGGTCCGATAGTTAACGGGTCCGATAAACCGACACCCAATAGATAGAAGGTTCGATAGACCGAATGTACGAGAGGGTCCAGTAGACAGAAGGTTCTATAGACCGAATCGGCATAGGGTCCAATAGTCCGAAGGTTCTATAGATCGAATAACGAACGGGTCCGATAGTCAGAAGGTCCGATAGACGGAAGGTTCTATAGACCGAATCTGCAAAAGGGTCCGATAGTCCGAAGGTTCAGTAGGGGTCCGATACTTAGAAGGTCCGATAGACCGACAATAAATACGTAAAAAGGGTACAATAGTGGATAAAATGATAAGTGGGCAAAAAATAAGTGGTTAAAATAAGTGGGGGCGTTCCAACCAAAGAAAAAGCAAAAAAGGAAGAGGTTGAAAAGGGAAGATGAAAAGAAAAGAAAGGAAAAGAAGAGAAAAAGAAAAGAAATCAGAAAGGAAAGAGAAGAAAACAAAAATTCAAAAACTTCGCTCACTAGCATTATTAGGGTTATTTACCAATGCCCATTATACTATCATTATTGATATTAGTTATTAATATAATCGCCACATTTATGTATATAAACCAATGGCAAATATATTAATAAGTCATATTCTTATGGAAGTTATTTGGTCTGCATCTTGAATCTCTAGCTAATGTTATGCTATTTTCTACTCAAAGAATGTTAGCAACATAACTGAAAGGAATCGAGCGGCAAGTTGACCTAAAGGGGCTAAAGAGATGAATTTTCAGAAATAATGGCCCGTGACCAATAGTCTCTTCCCAATATGAGAACAGAAGATGCCGATAACATCTTACACAGATTATGAGAACGGAATAACAATATGCTAGAACCTATTCTCAGGATACAAAATTCTTCTTTTTTTTCTCTCTCTCGTTCGCTCGCTTTGCTCGCTCATACAATCAAGAAACTAGGCCTAGATAGTTTCTTGCAGCAAGCACCTCTTACGTCCTGCAGCAACAAGAAGCCCGAATATCATAATATTCGGGCAGTGAGGTATCCGACTATTCTCGAATTCCCCCACCCCCCCCAAAAAAAAAATGGTATAATTTACCCGACAGAGTCCACAGACTAAAATTTACCACAAGGTAGTAGTATGGGTGTAGTCGGTGAACATTCAAAAAAGTATAAAAGCTGACATCATAGCTTGTAGGAAAACATCACCTGACAACCCTCAAAAAAAAAAAATGGAAACGCCCCCTCCCAAGAAGGTGGTAGGGCCTAATTGAAACAATTTCGTTTTTATCGGTCAGAATCTTTTGTTGTCAGAATCTTATCTTTTGTTACTTGTAATGAAAATTCAACTATAAAACGTGCACCCCATAAGATTTCTTTGTTTAAAAAATAACACTTGTGTTAGAAGGGGACGCCCTTTCCTCAGCTTGCTCCACGAGAAAAAAATGCTTCGGGCATGATGGCCCTCGGGACTTTAGTGTGCACCATATAATTAGATTTCCATGTTTCAAAAAATGGTCAGCGTTCCCCATTGCCAATACATCGGTTTAGTGGCAAAATTAACCGGGGGGGGGGGGGGGCTGAGCTGCATGGGTGGACCACCCCCGCCCCACGGTGATGATGATGATGATGCTCTGATAAAAATACTTTTAACATGTTGAAAATGTATAAATCAATACTTTAAAATAAGTTCCCCATTTTTATTTTTTTTTGGGGGGGGGAGGGTGGGCCTATAGTGCATCGGTTTATTACAATACTCATAGAAAAAGATAAGGCATTACTCTTTTCCTTTTATGATATAAAACTATTAAAAACATATTGTATCCACTTATTTTACCTATTTTACGTTATTATCGGTCTATCGGACCTTCTAACTATCGGACCCCTACTGAACTGCCGGACTATCGGACCCTTTTGCTGATTCGGTCTATAGGACCTTCTGTCTGTCGGACCTTCTGACTATCGGACCCCGTTTGACATTCGATCTATAGAACCTTCGGACTATCGGACCCTCCGCCGATTCGGTCTATAGAACCGTCTGTCTATTGGACCCTCTCGTACATTCGGTCTATCGAACCTTCTATCTATTGGGTGTCGGTCTATCGGACCCGCTAACTATCGGACCTTCTAGCTATAGGGCTGTAACCGTTTCTACACAGTGGGTCAAATTCAGGTTGGGACCAAGTTAGTAATGTCTGCATTCAATTCTCCATCTCTCCTATGAATTAAAAAAAAAAACCCACATTTGTTCTCACTGCAGTCATGTGAATCATTACATAGTCTCTGGATTGAATATTGGTTACAATGATTCACTTTGTATAGGTTTTAGGCCTGCCAAAAACATTTTGCTGATCAGTGTTCACGAAAGTTCAGTTGACTACAGCCCGGAGAGTATTTGTGGTGACCGAGTACGCTGGCACCCAAAATTTATGGTTAGCGCATACTACATGACTGTAGTTACTAGTAATCATTCCAAGCCACATATCCTGAAGGTGAACCTGAGCAAGAAGCACAATACTGCCAAATTTGAGGAAGTATCATGCTATGTCAGATAATTTGTCATTATTAATTTAATCTGTTTACGTTAAGTTAATTTCTTTCAACAGCCGACAGCGTAAGATGCCCCAATAATTGCAGTGTGTAAAACTTGGTCCCAAGCCCACTCTGTCCCATTGTCCCCCAAAAATGATTATTCAGACTTCCATGACTGTATATGAATCAATGACATACATGTATGTATCATTGGAATGGGCCTGCTCGCTATTCATAAGGACCACTATTCATAGAAAACCGCTATTCCTACAAAACCACTAGTCATTTAGTCACGCGTTATGTATAGCGGTCCTTATGAATAAGTGGTCCTTATGAATAGCGGTCCTTATGAATAGTGGTCCTTATGAATAAGTGGTCCTTATAAATAGCGGTCCTTATGAATAGCGAGGTTACCCCCATTGGAAAGAGGAGATCTGTTGCTTTCAGGTGTTATGCACAGTGGAACCTCGTTATAACAAACTCATTGGGGAATGAAAATTACCTTATATTGAAATCTTGTTACATTACAGCAGGGTTAAAAAACAAAAGAATCCAAAGAAGTGGGACCAGTAAAATTATCTTGTTATAACTTTATAACGAAACAAAAATATCCAATCATACAAATGTATGTTTTCTTTCTAGGTATAACACCAAACGTACACGTATGTAAAATAAACGTTCAAGAATATTTGAAAACATTGGTAATACGGATATAGGACGATAATTTACAAAATATTGGTGATACTCTTTCAAGTAGACTTTGTGGATCTTAACTAGATTCAAATGAAAAGTTAATTATTAAGAGGTAATATCAATAAATCTATATTTTGTTGAATGATTGTGGTACTAATACAATCATGACCTGGGCTTTTTTCTTTGGTTTTAATTTTTTAACCATTTCTATAATCTCATATTCTTCTATTAGTTTTAAATACACAGCCTGAAAAACATGACCTTTCAAATAATTAAAACATTGAGAAAGATCAATATTTGATGTATGTGTAGCTTTATTCCTACAATACAAAGTATTGCTTGAATTTATTTGCTATTTTACTGGGTCAATAAAGGGAAGGTTGAGTTTTGGGAAAGTAAAAAAATAATTTGTCAGCTTTCTCATTCTTTTTTTTATGTTAGTTTGGAAGATTATCATAATAGATATGTTCCCTGAATAGGATTATTAAAATGCTCTCCCATTCAAAATATGACAAGAAACAGCTGAAATGTTCGTTCCGAACATTTGTGTGTAGTCCCATATACACATTTCTGTGTGCAGTACATGTGACTCTCAGCAGGATTGAGTCAATTTCTTATCATTTTGGTGATTCCAAAACCTTACAGCATACACCAATTCTTAAGTGCTATAATCAACCTTTCACAATTGCTTTGAGACAGTTTTTTTTTTCTTTCACAATTCAATCTCATGACCAGAACTCAACTTTATCTTTAAACTAATGGTATGCTATAATGCAACTGGTAGATGGTCAAAAGATTACTTATTTTACTTTAATAACACCACCATCATTTTCAACAACACTTGATGAAATCTCTTCTTTGTAGGGGGTTCTCCCTATAACTTCATTAATAGTAAACCACAAGTTTTTACTATTTTTTTTTTTACTGTCATTCATTTTCTTAGTATAATAATAATAGCAATTCAAATTATCTTTGTGAGCATATTTCAAGATCTTTTATAATTTGTCTATTGGATTTTAAAATACTTTTTATACAAGTATATTTTTTTTTCAAGACATGATTTCAAGATACCAGATGTTATCCAGGGTTTTCTTTTGGGTTTGTATATTTTTCTTTTTACTAACGGGAAAGAAATATCAAAAATATTGTTTAAAATATGAACAAATCTATCATATGCTAGTCAAGTTGTATTACATTCTAATACACTCTCCCAGCAGGATACTTCAGTGAGGTGATTCAGAAAATGTTTGATTTTATTTCTGACATGTCATGGACACATACAAATTCAGATGATAAGTTACATGGTTTAGTATCTGTTTTGGTTATAGCAAATATAGGCAGATGATATAATATATCTGCTATCAATATACCACTCTTTACAATGTAGTCCTTGTCATTCGTAAAACTGTTATCAATCTGAGCAGCACAAGATTGCACAATTCTTGTGGGTTTCATAACAATAGGGAAAAAAGGAATGTGCATTCATAGTTTTTTTAGGAGCAAATTTACGTTTCGATTTTAATTCAAATTTAGTAGGTTCAAGTTAAAATCTCAAAGTATAAAGTTTTGTTTGTTCTCATTACACATTTTGGATAATATATCTGTTAGGTCTGAAATAAAACATTCATCACTTTGTTTTGGTGGTTTATAAACAACAGAAATAACAAGGTTTTTACCCTTTAGTAATAGTGTATTTCAAAACAATGAGTCTGTATGGCTTAAATCAAGATGTTCCTTTATGATGCACTTATTGATAACATACACACCAACTCCATCACCACAGCTCTCTCTATTCCTTCTATAAAATGTGTAATTACTTAGGTAATGTTACATAGGGAATTGAAACCATCAGTTAACCATGTTTCACTCCAAGCAATGCCATCAAATTAAACTTTTAATAAATGAAGATAGATTTAGCTTCATAATTCTTATTAAGACTTCTGCAATGCAGGTGAACTAGTGAAATATTTCTGGGATTTTGGATATCACTGATCATATCATTGAAACTACATGTATCAGGGAAATAATATATTAACATATTACTATAAATTACATTGTACATTAGGCCTATAATTCTAGGTAAGTGCCTTTTTCCCCTTTCTTCAATTTATGTTTGTCTCGATCTCCGTCATTCTTAGCCCTTAATTTTTTCATACCGGCCTTTACGACTTTATGGCCCTCTCCCTTTAGTTTTCTGTGACAATTAAAAAGTAAAAACTCCTCACAGGCCACAGGATCTCTTTAATTTTCCCAGCAAGAGCTCTATCTAACCTTTCAAGGGTTAAAGTGCTCTATAAACTGGCTTCTTTCTTTTCATGCTCATTTCTTTCTCTGTCTTCCTCTCCTTTCCCCCTCTCTTTCTCTCTTCTGCCTGTACACAAATTCATATTTCATATTTTCAGTCTTACTCTGAAGTCTGAACCCACTTATGTACTGCATTTTGAAAACAAAAATTAAGTGATGAGTTACCAATAATTACTGAGATCAAACTTTGTTTTTCCCCTAATATTAGTATTTTAACCATCTCTTAATTTTTGTATTGATCCAGCCTTCATCCAGGCCTTTATTTTCGAAGCAAGGAAATGTAAATTTTTGGAAAATAATTTCACAAATTGTGATTTTATTCGAAAGAAAATACAATGCACTGTAGCCTTTTAAAAATTCATAATTATTTTATTAATTTTGCATCATCTAATGCACAATCCTTGCGAACTGACTTCGCTCTTCCCCTTAATTGCCTAACCAAATTTTGCCGAGATACACAGATCTATGTCATCCACATGGCAACTAGGATTTTCTTTTTAATAGAGTGCATAGAGATTTTCAAATCTTCAACCTTATTAATTAATTAATTCCTTTGTCGGGGGCAGGTGAGTTTTGAACAAAGACAAGCCGCGTGCCTCAGCTGGATCCAAGCGAATGCTTTGAGATACATGTATACATTAGAATAATTATTAACAATATTGTAAGGAAATAACATATACAACAGCTTTGGCAACTTTCGTGGAAATAAATACAATGCGAAAGGAAATGAGAGAATAATGGTTGCGTAACTTAAATCAAAGTTCCCCAGAGCTGTCCTCCCTTTTTGATTTTTTTTTTTTTTTTCAAAGGCTGAAAAAATGTCTCCGCCGGGAATCGAAAAAAAAAAAATTCAAAAAAGAGAGGACAGCTCTGGGGAACTTTGATTTAAGTTACGCAACCATTATTCTCTCATTTCCTTTCGCATTGTATTTATTTCCACGAGAGTTGCCAAAGCTGTTGTATATGATATTTCCTTACAATATTATATATATATATATATATTTATTATTTATTTTTAAATTCCATTTTATTTATTTTTAATTTTTCAAATTTGTTTATCATTATTATTGGTTTTATTGTTTTGTTTTGTTTGTTTGTTTGTTTGTTTGTTGGTTTGTTGTTTTTTTTTTTTTTTTTTTTTTGGGGGGGGGTACTTTTTACACACCAATACCAGAGCTTATATACCTTAAAATATATACTTTACAATAGATTGCAAATTAGGAGCACACAAAGCAACTAACTTAACCATTCTTTTTCTACAAGGGCTAAAATGGGTAGTCCTATGTGATTTTATATTGTGTCACAGCTGTATAAACTACTAGGCCATAATGTACAGGTTAAACAAAAAAGAAAGAAAAAAAAAGATTTACAATGTACTTAGTAGGTTAATTTGTATCCTACATGTACATTTGATGCCAGTAAGTTTACAAAGTAGAATAGGCATAAAGCCTTAAATTCCTTTAATTGTCAACACATTGAGAGGTGCAAATTATTATTTTTTTTTTTAATTTATTTATTTTATTTTATTTATTTATTTATTTATTTATTTATTTATTTTTTTTTTTTTTGGGGGGGGGTGTCAAACTTGGCAATTTGTTCAACTCTTTCACATTTGTATAACCATGAACAGTAGGCCTATGCTGTTGCCAATTTGAAGAAAATGTGATCAATAATTCCTGTCCTGAAAGGGTTAAAGAACATCTAGGCCCATATAACTGTAAGATTGCTAATATCATGGCAATTAATTAAGATCCAGTAATATATTCCATTTCTTCAGGTCCTATTCATTTTTTGGCAGGGCTAAAAAGAATCAATCAGCAGCATGTATAATGTACACAGGCAATTAAAGGAGAATGAAACCCCCAAAATAAATAAAAGTAGAAAAATCAAAGAAGCATATCAGTGAAGGGTTGAGCAAAAACTAATAAAAATTTATATTTTTAAATCCTAAACTCACTAAGTGAATGGAGATCTGAAATTGGCAATGTCCTCATTATGCTAATGAGATGCTAATGATGTACAATATACTTTTCAATAGACCTGTTCACTAAGTTATTCAAATTTTATGGATGTTTCTTCCCTGGGGACCTAGTAACGAGGTATTCCATTAACCTGTTATTAATGAATGAACTACAATATTTGGAATCCAGTTTGCATACATTACTTGCTATGTCTGACAAGCCTCTGACAAGCTTTCAGGTTGTCAAGAACAAAATCTGTTTTAAAAATAGGCCTATGGCTATGCATAAATATTGAATATATTTGTAAACAGGTCTATTGCCTACCAAATAGGCCTAATGTAAAAATACACTTTCCTTTGATTTTTATATAGGTGGTGCTTCATAAATTTATTCCTCACAATACATTTCAAGCACAATGCTGACAATTCAATTTTCTTTGCTTTAAAAAGCTGAAATCTGATAATTTTCTTATTACCTCTAAAGAGAGCACAAATATGTCATAGCATTTCATTAGCATAATGAGTATGTTGCCAATTTCATTTAGCGATTTCAGGCTTTTAAAATCTTTGTAACATTTTATTCTTTATCCGTTTTTCCTCAAACATTCAGTGATAGCTAGCTTCTAAAGTTTTTCTATTTCTGTTATTTAAAGTGCATACAGGTTTGGGGTTTAATTATCCTCCAACTAGAGCAAGAGAAAGAGAAAGAGAAAGAAACAGCAAAAACAGAGTAGACTCCATCATAGATTGCCAACTAAGCCCTACAAAACGGCATAAGGATATAACCTTAAAGTATAAATATGGTAGGAAAAAACCCAGGTACTAAAAGTAAACTGAAAGAATTAAAGCAAACCCATCATTTCCTGAAATAACCCCGCCTCGCCAGATTGCTGCATATTTTTGCAGCTGGCTAGCTCTCGTTTGTACCACGCCACGGCCACCGCCAAATGCACATCATTCATTGGTCAATGAAGGGTGAATTACAAAGATACACATTAAAGGGCGCGAGAAAAGAGGATTTCAAACTAATCATATCTTTATTATGTGACAAGTGACGAAAATATAAACCACTCTGGGCTACAGAAACTAAAACAAACTTATATTGTTCTCATCTAGAGTAGCGTGGCGAGTTGGTACATGGTTATATCATTGGCTTTCTAACTTACTGATGATATGATAGTTAAGTTCGAGCAGCCAGCCTAGCCTGCATGCGCATATCTATGCATGCGATATATGCACGTACGCCACGCCGCCAAAAGCCGCTGCGCTCCGAATAACCATTTACGGCCAGTGCATGCAGTGCTAGTGGACTTCATACTAGCATACATAAACATGTCACGTCCGGTGAGCATGTACACACAAACCCGCAATCACAAGGCACACACACCGGGTACCCCCATGCCCATTAGCCAACGTTTCAGCTCTGCACTCGAGTCTTTGTAAAGAATCCACGAACAGCATATCACACACACATCCACACACACAACGCGCAGAAATGTCGCAGCACAATCTAGCGCGAGGTCCGCATTGCGATTAGCTATTGAAAACACACACACACAAAACTTACATGTCTGGCCGTACTGTAATAATCGCTCTGCACAGAAAATGTCCTCGCGGTACGCCGAGATTCTGAACTGAGATTCTAACGACAATTTCAGCACTTTTAATAGAGCCTTTCAGCTTAAAATTCAGTCAAAGGTTGTACCACCACACCACATTCCATACAGTGCAAAATTACGTTTATTCACGTTCGGAATCAAGTAAAATTTTTAAGTTAGTTACCTCGCTTAGAGTCTATCGCACGACATCATGGCGTTTCTTCTTGGTGCACTCTGGGTAATACAGTATGCAAATGAGAATTTCCCATGATTCTCTATCTCGAGCGCGGCGCACTCGTAAAACGTGAATTTCATTGGCTGATTCCAGCTATACGTGAAGCGTTTCGAATAGATTAATTATTGTGCATTATGATTAAAATTGTTATAAATCACTTATTGTCGATGTCAAGTTGCGGCTATTTGGCACATAGTAAAATAGAATTGCAATATGAATTCTTCACTATATAGGCCTACCG
Organism: Heliocidaris erythrogramma; assembly: GCA_025617745.1. NCBI lineage: Eukaryota > Metazoa > Echinodermata > Echinoidea > Camarodonta > Echinometridae > Heliocidaris > Heliocidaris erythrogramma. The sequence goes on along the minus strand of CM046866.1, from coordinate 31,037,025 downwards.
GCTACTTTATCCCCTTCTCAAACGATGGCCTTATCTAACGGCCTAATCGAGAACCTCGGTAGAGTGCATCACGTACACAGGTGTCCACAAAATTTAAAGATAATTTTTGTTTTAACAATGCAAAAAATAGTACCTCCGAGGTACCCCGATCGATGGCCGCCATTTAGAATGGCAATAGGCCCTTTCACCAGAGGCATATATAGCAGTATATGTTGGGAAATTGAAGGTCTAGCTGCACCCTGCATGTACCGTCCTTATATATCCCAATATTATTTTTCTTGGTTTTCTTGATGTTCAAAAAGTTTTAAAGTACCAGCATAGGCTATGTCAAGTTAGGGTCCATCTTTGCTTTGCCAACTTTTAAAAAATATTCATTGTTAGCCTCTCCATCCGGACTCTCCATTTTTTATATCAATAATATCAATACTAGACTACAAAACTAGACGCGGGTGAATTAAATGGGAAACACCGGAGCAGTGAACTAGGATGGGCAAGGTGCAGTGGGACAAAACTCTTGAAAATTCTAAAACTTATTTTACTGGTAATTTGAATAGCAGTGCTACTGAAGGACCTTTTAGACTATGAGCATGCATTGCATCATGCAGATCTTAGACTTGTTCACTTCGATGTCACCTTATACTAGTAGGATATCTTTTTTTTTTTGAAGTGTAGGCCTAACAATGAGTAATTATATTGCATTCTCCATAAGAAAAGGAAGTGCTTATAAATGTGACATCGGGCAGGATTAAAGTTGCAGTAATTCTGTTCCAAAAATAACTGCTTTCAATACAAGAATATATATATATATATACACAAACACACACACACACATGTATATATATATTTGGATATCTCGTGAAGATTGCTGTCTCATGGAGCCAAATTGGCCATAACAACTTGGTCATGATATGTAGGCTTATATATTCGTACATTATTTTCTACATGGCGAAATCATATAGGCTACACTGACTGCCCACCGTTTGTTTGATGATTTTTCCAGGAATATGCTTTTTCTGCACAAGGTTTATTCCCCAGAAACATGTTTTTGAAAGTATTTAGGCCAGTGAGAGTCATTGAGGTTAATGGAATATACATAAAACAATAGGCTGTTCATGAGTAGAACCGCCGCTATCGGAGACTAATACTTGTTCAATGAAATGGTCACACAATCATTCAAGTAGCCTACCTGGGCAAAGGCAAGATTCTAAATTAAAGGGGTACACCGGCCTGAAAATAATATTAATTGAATGAATAGACTAAAATTAAACAAGAAAAACACTGAAAATTTCATCGAAATCCGATAAAAAATAACGAAGTTATTGAATTTTTAAGTTTTGCATTATTTTGGAAAACAGTTCTATGCATGTCATCATGAATATGTAATTAGTGAGCTGATGATGTCACGTCCCCACTTTCCTTTTTTAACTATATAATATGAAATCGTCATTATTTCATTTTTTCATACATGTCTATAAAAAATATCTCCCTTGTAACAAAATAAGTTATACAGCAATAATAAACTTACACATTAAATAAGGAGTCAGTCCTTATAGTTATAGGCTTGGAGCAGAAAATTTGAATAATTGCAATTTCATATAATAAAATACAAAAGAAAAAGTGGGGATATGACATCATTAGCTAACTCACTGCATATTCATGTGACGTGGATATCACTGTTTTACCAAAATAATGCAAAATTTAAAAATTCCATAACTTCATTATTTTTCATCCGATTTCGATGAAATTTTCAGTGATTTGTTTGTTTAATTTTACTCTATTTATTCATTTCATATTAATTTCAGGCCGGAGTACCCCTTTAAGGGAATCAAACTATGGCAACGGAAAATAGAGCATTATGATAGAAATCAGAGCCTGTCTTCAAAGTTCATAACTGTATTAAAAGAAAGTAATATATCGATTGTCTGATTTTGGTTTCAAAACCCTCCGCCAAATGATTCTTTGATTTTTTAATGCTTAATGCAAAAAAAAATCAGAGAATCGGATGGTTTTGAAGGGTTTTATAAATGAAAGTTTCAATAAAAACAATTCTTTTAGGGCCGGAATTCTCCTTTAAGATTCAATATCCATTTCACGATTTGGCTTTAATTACCCTGAAGTGCGGTTGTCATTGTTATTTATTTTTATTTGGCAAGGAGCAGAATAGGAGCATTAATATCTAGGACTGTTTGACTGATTGACTTTTTTTTGCCATCATTACAATGATTTATCCCCCACCACCCCCCCCCCCCCCCTCACCACTCCCTCTCTCTATTTTCTTTCTATTTCCGCCATTCGATTGAGGGGCCAGCTAGATAGTGCTCAAAGAGCTATAGGAGCTCCATATCTCATAACTCTACATGTAGTTTACAGACACAGACCCTTGTCAGTCGTAACGTAGTATTTTACAGTGTCTTAATAGTAAGACTATGAAGACTGCACGTTATGCTGCACTCCATGGGCACTGTGATGTAGTACTCCTGATAATTTGACACAGAATGAGACTAGCAAAGTTAGAGTCATAAAATAGAGTCTGTACTTTCAGACTAGGTACACTTTGTGTAATTCCATATCTTGCGCAATCATCATAGGGAACTAGGATGGAGATCGAGCGAGAGACGTCAAGTGTAAATACGGGATCAAAGTGAGAGATCGGAGTTCGGCGCGGCGCGGCTCGTCGATGTATTCGAGGCTATACTTGTCTAAATTAGACGAGACAGAAAAATCCGTCTGTTTGGAGGAGTTTTATAACATTTTTTTACTTTCGAGGCGCGGTATGTAGGAGCAAGTGATACCTCCTTGGTAGGAAAGGGATTCCGCGAAGCCAGACGTAGTCCGGGACGTAGTCTCAGGCGCGGAGCGAACGAATTTGAAATAGACTTGATTTTTCGGTCTAAAATTAGACTAGACTGTCAGTCAACGAAGTTCCACTTCCACTCCCTCTCCACTCCAGATCTTCCGAGGTACGTCTTCATAATTTGTTAGTTTTACACAGGTTTCGGTAGCGGGTTTATTTGAATAATATGAATTCTTCTTCATTATTTATAAGTTAATAAAAGTGACAACTTCAAACTTCAAATTCAATTAAAGTCAATTGTTTGTAGGAAGTGTTGGACTCGATTGGACTCGGTCGAAGACATCGATTGATCGAGACCGCGCCAGGCTTGAGAGACGGCTCCAATGCAATGGCCATTGGCAGTGAGGGAGGACATTCACTCTGCTCTGCACAGGCTACTGCACTGCACTGGCTGCTGCATGCTCAGCTGGGACATAAGGAATTCTTGCCTTTACGTTAACCGACAAAACAGTCATAAATAACTTGGTCTGCCAACTACGGAGATGAGCTTTGATCTTCCTAAACTGTTTCGGGAAGAGCTTGAATTAATATTACGGTATGGAAGTGGATCCTATTTCCGAACACTTTTCAGAAAATCAATCATCACGATCATACTAGCCAATGAATAAAATATCAAATACAGAAAAAGAAATTGCTGGAATTTGAAAAAGACAACATAGATTTGATACAATATTCCCTTCCGAGCGAACCCCTTGACAATGACGTGGCGTTTTGGTCCCGTAAAAAAGGTATTGTATTACCGAACTTGCACCCCCTATGGGAAAAAGACACACTCTTTGTTATCGCTTGTACTTGAGTTGTAGTTTCGGCAGGTCGATCGCACGTTCGACACAAATATCATAATATGCTTTATCGAGGGTTGCCAATGGCAATATTCATTTTATGATCTTCTGCCCTGACAATTCTCTGTGTCAAATAATGTGGAGAACATGTGCATAGTCCCACGCGCATGAAAGCCATTTTAGGCACTTAACTGCACGCATTATTGTACAAGCGAGGGAGCAAAGTGACCAAGCGACACATTTTTCAATTTGAACCTTAAAAAGCGCAATTTCTTGTGCATTTTACAGGAAATTTTACAATTGAGCGGTAGAGTTCTAAATTTAACTCATCTGCAAATATTTGAATGAATTAGGAAATAAAACAAAATTGAAAATAGAAGAAAAGACAGGTATAAACTTATAGATGCCAAACACTTTTTAAATTCAAAATAATAAGGTCTATATAGGTACCCCCCGGATGTCGTCATTTGATAGTTTATCAAAATACATGGCACCCATATAATTTCATAGTAACAATAAGATGTTATGAAAGTTTTACACAATGTTTTAAGGCTTGGGAAGAGTTCCTTTTTGCGACAGCCACCCAAAATGAAAAAAAAAATATATAAAGGTGCAAAATGTAATGCAAACCTACCATTATTCCACCCTGATATTGGTCAAAGGTCATTTGATTTTTCGCATGTGCGCCAAGACCAGCAGTAGGCTCTGTTGAGCATCAGCACTTCTTATCTACATACACATGAACATATGTTCGATGAGACTAGGGCAAGATGACATCCCTGTTCTGATCAAGCTTTGTTACACATAGAAAAATAATATACAGATGAAGGTGTATTTTAAAGACACATTAGTTAGCATATTGTGCTAACATGTGTCAACTAAGCTGGGCCGGCCCATTTCCCATCTATAGCTTAGACTGGTCCAAAATTATCTGAATTCCGATATTGGTCATTGCTTGTCCAACATGTCTGATTAAGCAATGGATAACATGGTTATCGCGATCATGCTTGTTGAAAATGAGCAATTACATCAGAATGCATGGCTGGGAGGTAATTCATCTAAACCTGGCTCACTACTGATTTGACAGACGATCAGGAAGTTCAGTTTATTCATTGTAAGTTTAATGTAGGCTAAAGCTATCTTTGGCTCATATATATTATCTCTTCATAGGTCAACTCCTCACAGTCAAGTTCTCTTTTTAAAAAATCCTCAATCAGGAGTTGGATATCACCCAGGAAGTCTTGGATCAGTAGCCTTGGCCGTGATGGAGATGGATGCCCTTCCCCCGGAGCTGATCACCAGTATATTCTGCAGATTGCCGGGCAAAGACTTGGCGAAAGTGGCCCAAACCTGCAAGAAATTTCATGAAGCTGCACTGGTAGAGGCCATCTGGCTATTAAAATGCAAAGAAGGTACAAGTAATATGATCAGGATATATCTTGTTTTTAGTGTTTCTATAAACCATGCATTGCTCCTGAGTCCTTTGGGAGAAGTTTCATTCCAATGAACTGTATCTTGTGGCTGCGAGTCTGGAGTGGTTTTTCTCTTTTCCTTTGCTTAAGAAAAACAAGATAAAAAGGTTTGCATCCACAGATCATTCATCACAATAAATGCTCTTTGGGGAAGAGTGTGTTAGTCTGTTAAAGAGTTATTTCTTATCTGTCCAAGGTGTTCATGGCATAGCGATTATATCCAAGGAAATAATGTAAACCTAAAAACTTCCTTGAATTGGTAATGACAGTGCATTTCTTGGCAAAAAACTTTCAAGAAATGTTAACATTCTGTTTTGTGAATTCAGTAGTTTTGTGACATTTAACTTTTCAAATCTTGACCACTTATGAAATTTAGGAAAAGTTTTATGCAAAGTACAGGGTAAAATTTTACCCGAAGAATTATTGTAGATAATTGCTTTGAAGTTAGACACCATGATGATTTTCTACATCTATCTGTTTATACATTTACAGGTCTTCATGATTATCAAGGTAGACATGAGTATACAAGAGCCTGATCGGTTTAATCACAGACGGACAATTGACAAATTTTGAAAGTTTGAAGGCCTGCAGAAAATCAGTATTTAAAGGGAAATCCAACGTTCATAGCAAGTTGCTTTGAAAGAAAGAGGAAAAATCAGAGAAGCAGTTTGGTGAAAGTTTGAACGAAATCGGACAAGCGATAAGAAAGTTGTAATCACTATACATATGGGAATTTCAAATTGGCCGAATAGGTAATGTCACTGTGATGTAGCTGTGGAAAACTCCCCCATTCGCTCCAACACACAAAATGAGTAAAATGTCACCTTTTTTCATAATGTATTACTCAGTAGGATCTATTCTTTCATGACGACCTATAACAAAAATCTCCAATATATTTTGAGTACTGCCCCGAAGGTAAAAGCGCCTCGAAGAAAACCGCAAATTAATGATATTTTTGTGTACGACAAATGGGAGAGTTGTCCACTAAAATGTCACAATCGACTCACCAAATTGCCAATTTGAGATTCGCATAGATGTAGCGATCTCATTTTTCAAACATCCATAACTTTCTCAGTCCTTGTCCGATTTCTTTCAAACTTTCACCATCCTGTTTTTCTTATTTTTCTGCTTTCACACAAATCATGTTATTACCAAGGTTGGATTGCCCTTTAATTATAGAGAGCTATTTCATGTTACATTGTGAAGGGCATCACTGAAGGAGTTGAAATTTGATAAAATTTAGTTGCCATGGTCGCCTACTAAAATTATAATCCATAAAATATTCAATGTTACGGACGGACAAATGCCTACTCTTAACCGATCAGGCTCACAAATTTCTCTTTCAGCTCACAATTCAGCCAAGAGGGAGGGATTGGTGACAACAGTACCATATACATGTCTCTGATATCGAGCAATAACCCTAAAATTTGTGTGAAGCAGCCCTGTTATTAAAAGTTATTTGTTGGCAAATTGCAATCATTGTCAACTTAAAGTTGTAAGATATATTTGTATTTCTTTCAATCAGAGTTTGGTGTTAATGCAGAACTGCTGGAACCAGAAGTGGACTCATATCGTCAGCTCTACACAAAAGGTAGCCCTGCCTGTATTGACAGATGATAGGAAGTCTGCTATATGAAATGTTGCATCTCTTTTATTCAACTGATATACACTGTCTTACTACAACAAGTTCAGCACATGAAGAACTAAATTCCATACATAGCCTTGCTGTAGAAATTGTTTTACAAAGATGTGTGTTTAAGGAGAGTGTTCTTGTTGTCATAGTATATTTAGAAGAAGTGAAGTGTTTGGCAAGATTATTGAATGTTTGTATTATTTTCCCTCTCCTCTCTCATGTGATCATGTAGTTCTATATCCATATGGTCATTTACTTGGTGTATGGCAGCCTCAGATGGGTCCATATGGAGGTTTGGTGAAAATTCAGGTAAGATACATTGATTCAATGATTTACAATTGTTAAAGTTAAAGAATCAAACAATTAAATATCTACTATACAAGTTTTCTTTTGAAGGGAATGTATCTATTTTGTGACTGATGGTAATTAGGCCAATGAAAGTTGATTTCATGGTTCTCGTCAGCGCCCGCATCAAATTTTGCTCCCGCACCAAAAAAGTTCAACACTCATCGCTGACGAAATTCCTGCATCAAAAAGCCCCGATTTGAAATTGCCGCCTCAAAAAATCAACAATTATTTTTGATTGGCAGCTGCGCGTGACCCGTGTGACACACATCCATGCCCGTTTTTCTGGCGATGTCTGCCAAGTCGATCGCTGATATTAGTCCGCTATATGCCGCGCCGGCGCCCTGCTTTAATAAGCTGCCCTTTTAAGGGTACAGGAGCAAACGCGTATTCAACTGTATTGTTCAGTGCACGCACTGTGCATGTGCACGTTGCCCAAGACTAACTCAGGATAGCAATTCATCCGTAGGGATTTATCGATCGCTTTTGCCATGTTTAGGCCGCATTGTCAGTCAAAATGATTATTTCACTTTGTGTGACTCAGGACAGCTGCTTGTCAAGTGGAAGATAGTTTGTGTGGATAGTTTTGATGGAATGCTTGGCCTGAACATTTCAGCTATTTCTTGTCATATTTCGAATATTAGGGCAATGGACAAATCCTTTTCAGGGGACATTTCTTCTATGATGTTCTTCCAAAATGACTTAAAAGGAATGAAAAAGCTTACAAAATAATTTTTCACCTTTCTTAGAACTCAACCTTCTCTTTAATGGAAGACATGATTAAATAACCTTTTTTTTTTAAATAACAAAAGTGATACAGCACTAACTTAAACCACAGGACTATGACTCTTCAACCTATCTTCTTTATCCCAGATGACAGAAGGCATGATCAAAGCTATCCAGTACCTCACTCCCATTGATCCCAAGGTGTACTTGCCCCTCAGGGTCAAGAACTTGTTTCAGGTCCGACTAGATCCGCAGGAAGGCCAGGTTTATGTAGAGTGCCTGAAGGGAAAGAATGGACCACATAAACTACAAGTTTTATCGGTAAACTAGCTCTTTGCTTTTCTTAACACTTGTTTTGTGTATTAACCCTTTAAAAAGGAGAAAAGCTTGTCACAATGAATGGTTTAAAGATTTGTAACAGTCGAACAGGAGTTTTCCCCGAGGATGTAGATAGGATAGTTCAGATGTAGGTACCATTTTAACAAAAAAATATATGTATTTTGTAAAAAGTCATTTACTTCCTTCAGTTAGCTACATGTATATATATGTATTATTGAATTTGTTTTGAAATGTCACTTTCTAGTAATGGCCAAGTGATCTTTGACCTTTAGGCACCTGAGGGGTGACAACACTCTCTTGCTCACAGAGTTGAGAGAGATAGGTTGTAACATGACATTATTTACAAGTTTTGATTGTGAGAAAATACTCCTCATTACGTGCTACGCGTCTGACCTGTCAACATTTTAAGGTTGTTTGTGATAAATATATTTAGTGACAACTGTTTACATCCGTCTTTGAAGGAACTTGATGGAACAGGTTAAAGCTGAAGAGGTGGTTTATTTTTTTCATTTATTAAAAAGAAGTCCACTATTTCTGGGGGTTATTGACTAGCAAGTAGTTTAAAGAATCATTGAATATCTCTCTCTCTCTCTCTCTCTCTCTCTCTCTCTCTCTCATTCCCAGAATTCTTCAGAACCAGAGCCTGAATTTACAGTAAAGTGTTGTAAACCAGAGAAACATGGTGTATCTGTCAACAGGAGAGGGGTGAGAATAGTATGGCTTTCTGAAGCAGACTAGTGATGTATTCTCCCTTTAATGGCAAAGAAAGATGTTCTAACAATGCTTGGCTGTCTTATTTTTGCAGTTTAATGGATAAAGAAGCACTCAAAAGTGTACATGTTAAGTTTCAAAAGGACTGTCTTATCTTGTTAGAAAGAGAAAAAATCATTCAGAGGCATTCATAACAATGGTTGCTTTTGCAAAATTTGAATACACAGCATACATTCATTTTTGGTGTTTTTTCTCAGAAATTCTTATGTTCTAAGGTGTTTTTTGACTAAGTTGTTCAGTACTGGTATTTCACTTGTCTATTGCTTCCTTCATGATCTTGATTTTAGAATTTCCAAATGTCATCCAATGAAGAAAAAAAAGCATGGGAATGTGATATTTGAGTCTCTTGCGATTTAAACCCAATCTGACATCAAAGCAGGACTCTGAAGAATACCTGAAATTCATTTTAAAGTTAACAGTAACATGGTAAAATTTTTCAATAAGGAGTTATATGTACCTGTGGTATTCCTCTTTCTGAAGTCTTTTACATACTCGGTATTAACATTAGGTTTTAGTACTGGCAAGAACCCTCCACCCATTGAGTTATCAGACCCAAGGGCAGATCTAGGAGCATGTAGAAAAAAAAGGGGAGTGTTAAATCTTTGACACCCCCCACCCCCCCCCCCCCCCCCCCCAAAAAAAAGGGGGAGTATCACATTTTTTCAGGTCCCTTTTAAATCTAACGTTTGAAAGGGAGGACAAGAACACAATTATGAGGCACATTTTTCTTTGTGGGCTTAAAGTATGCCCCTGTGTTTTTACAAGAGAGGAACCAGGCTTGTTGTTAGGAATGGTGATGGTTTATTTTACCTATAAACTGCTAGTATAGTGAATGCATGCTTGTAGTTGCAAGTAAGCAACCAGGGAGGTGGATCTACAGTTTCAGTACTATCCACAGGACTTTGTAATAAGGATTAATGCCTTACCAAAGTGCACTATAGCATATGGTCTTGTTTTCAAACCCAGGACCTCCCGGTTATGAGGCTAGTGCCCATCACTGAGCCATCACGCTGCCAACCACCAGTGGTTGGACCAACAGAATTCAGGGGAGTGTTTCATCAAACATTTTGTCAGTGATTTTTACCGACACCTGTTATAAGCTACTGAAATCCTTGCATCTGATTGGCTGAGAGCAAATTTGTCAGTAAAAATCACTGACCAAATGCTTGATGACACGCTCCCCAGGACTTCATTGATGCTCCATATTCACTTTCTTCTCCCCCCGCTATCTCTCTCTCTCTCTCTCTCTCTCTCTCCTTTAGAGTGTTCAAGAGTTAAGAGCTTGGATCCAAGAGGAGATGGGAGTAGAAGCAGCTGATTTTTTCCTTCAGAACTTTGACTTCCATTTAGATCTTCTTAAAATGAAGTACATCAAGCTCAGTGAATTTGAGTAAGTGCTGGACAGTAATAAATTTATTCAGTACAGAGACATGACTGAAATGCCTCTCAGTTAAACTTATAAATTTGTATGTCTGCTAATCTTCGTTGGCTGATGCTTCTGAGAAATGTTCCCTGTGATGTTTGATTATTTTCATTCTGAAATTTTGAAGTCTTTGTTTAAATGTTTATACTTTTGATGTATGGGCTAATTTTCCAATTTTTATATTACAGTTGAACCTGATAGTCAGTCTTTGTGAATTCAATCTTCAAGCATCTTTTTGGTTATTTTACACTTGCATGCTGGAAAATGAGATGATTATTTTTTTTTATATTCTTAAAATTCTTTTGTATTTCCCAAACTGAGTAGGCATTTTGTCCGTCCATGACATTGAATATTTTATGGATTATAATTTTAGAAGGCGACCATGGCAACCAAATTTTATCAAATTTCAAATCCTTCAGTTATGCCCTTAACAATAAAACATAAAACAGCTTGCTTCAATTAAATACTTTTTTTTCTACATGCCTTCAAACTTTCAGAATTTGTCAAATGTCCATCTGTGGCTAACCGATCAGGCTCATATATTTTCCTGTTCACTTCCTCCAGTCATTTTCTAAAAACTACAAATATTTCTAGTTACATTTCGTCACTGTCTCCTGTGATATTTTCAGTTGTAGATGTGCACATCTGTGTATACACATGTTGGAGCCTCCAAATTTCATGTAGTGCAAATGACATACATTTATGTTTCCTCCACACTTTTTTCAAATCACAGTTCCATCTGCACTTACAAGAGTCTGGAGCCTCCCAAGGCCATAGACAACATGCCAGTCCAACCAGGCATCTTCAAAGGAACTTATGGCGGGCATGGGATTGAGCTCATCTATGTAACATACGAGGGCAACAGAATGAAGGGAATTAAAATCTCAGTGAGTGAAAAGTTGCCATATCTTTGAACTACTGATAATTGAACTACTAAAATGATAGGTTATAGAAAGGGATCATGACATTGCATTTCATGATAAAGTGGTTATTCTAAACTGTTTATCATTGTTGTATATGGCCTTTTTTTTTAACTAAGTAAAATGTAAAGACAAATATAAAGAACTTGCTGAAAATCATATACACTGCAAAAGCACCAGCTGAGATCTGGACTTACATGTAGATCTACCCAGCTGGATCTCCTAATCTTTGTATGCTTCTTAGTCTTCCAGTATTCATTTCCGATCAGAGTTCAGTATGTCATTGGTATGTGTGCAGTAATTCATTGTGATTTTAATCTTGGTATTTATTTAAAAATCTGCCATTATCCAGATTGTAAGGGACAGAACAAAATTTGCAAGCACTGACAATAGTTCCATTTTGCTTTGAAAATGATTGATATGTCCTAACGTAGCCAAATGAATGCCTACCCATTTTGCAAGTTGTACATTTGTCAGTAGATTATTTGTATAGAAATGAATCAATATTACACGTATATAAGGATGGTAGAGTACCTAACTGAATCTGAACATTGTCCTTAATACACTTAACAGGGTGATCCCAATGTACCTGCCACCAAGGTCTCCATGGAGGTCCATCTAGACGAGCCCATGGTGCTGGATCTGTCCCAGCAGGAGAGTGCATATGCCTTAGAGGAACTGGATCTGGAGGTCGTCAGACCCTCTCCAGAACAGACCCAGACATCCCAACCCTTCCACCTTCCCTCGGAGATTCATGACCGAGGCATGGCCTTGTTGGGTCAAGAGACAGGGCTTGATCTTAGGAGGTGCAGACAAAGGTAAGAGCCCTTCATCCTGTAATGTTTAAAAGCTCTCCTTCCCCCCAAAAAAACTCCACCCCCTCCAGATCTATACCTTAAAACCCCCTTCATCTGCTTTTGGAGGTTCGTGATTGTAGTATTGCCTTGTTGGGTCGAGAGACTGGGCTTGATCTCAGGAGGTGCAACATAGGTAAGAGCCCTTCATCCTGTATTGTTTAAAAACTCTCCCCCCCCCCCCCTCAACTCCACCTCCTCCAGATCTATATCTCATAATCCTTTTCACCTTCATGATCATGAGTTTCATGATCATGGCATGGCCATGGTTGGTCAAGAGACGGAGCTTGATCTCAGAAGGTGCAAACATAGGTAAGAGCATTTCATCCTGTATTGGTTGACTCTTACCCCGACCTCCACCCCCCCCCCCTTCTCCAACTGATTGTGGTTTGCCCTTGTTGGGTCTAAACACTGGGATTGATCTCAAAAGGTGCATCCATCGGGTAGGGCCATTCATCCTATATTGTTTGACAGCTTCCCCCTACCTTCCCCCTACCTTCATCCCCCTCCTTCCTTCCCCCTACCTTCATCCCCCTCCTTCCTTCCCCCTACCTTAATCCCCCTAACTTCATCCCCTAACTTCATCCCCCTCCCTTCATCCCCCTCCCTTCATCCTCCTCCCTTCATCCTCCTCCCTTCATCCCCCTCCCTTCATCCCCCTCCCTTCATCCCCCTCCAGATTTATACGTCACAGCCCTCTTTTACCTTCCCTCAGAGGTCCATGATTGTGGCACGACCTTGTTGGTCAAGAGACAGATCTAATCTTAGAAATTGTAAACATAACTCCTTTGTTATGTTCCGCTTGTCCAAATAACCCCATTGTGTGAGGGTACACATTTTCACAGTGATTCAGTGATTCAAGATTACTCAGATACTCTCAAAATACAGCTTCATATTAAACTAGAAATCAATTTTACCCTTCTGTTCGTGTCCATTTTACTTAACTTTTTTTCAGATTCTATGGTACTGGGCTCATCGCTATGTCAGGATTCAGGGATTCGGAGAGGACGCCAGCTCATTGTATTATCTTCAACGATGATGTTATAGCTTTCCTGTGGTTGAAGCTGAGGTCGGTCAGTATTTACAGCAGAGTGACAGAGGATATATGGTCATGACACCGTCATCATCCCCTTCATGTAGTCAGCTGATATTATTTGCTGAGACCCAGTGGGGCTTTAATAACTTCTATACTTTAAAGATAAAGTTGGGTTCTGGTCATGCGGTTACATTGTGAAAGAAACTGTCTCAAGGCAATTGGGAAAGGTTGATCATGTCTACATAAGAATTGGTGTATAATGTGGGGTTTTGAATCATCAAACTGATAGGAAATTGACATAGTCTCACTGAAATGCACATTAACTGCATGAATGTTCCGCCCAAACACTTCAGCTATTTCTTGTCATATTCCGAAGAGCAATGCTTTTCAGGGGACATTTCTACTATCCTTCCAAACTGACGTAAAAGGAATGAGAAAGCTCACAAATTATATTATTTCACCTTTCCCAGAAACTCAACCTGCTCTTTAACACAGAGTTAACTACCTTCTGGCTCTCAACAGATGAGTATGATGTGTTTAATAGCAGGGTGCTTCATGAGGCTTGTTTGTTGACCCCAAGGCAAACTTAAAATACCAGTCAAGCCTTGTTCAGACTTATTGTGGTAAACTGCCTAAAAACTCACTGCGGCAAGATGAAACCGTTATATGTTTCAGTGAATGGTGGATGAAGGTGAAAAATAGTAGCTGCGTGCAACAAAGTACCCTGAGCGTACTCATATATTTGTGTTCTAAGACAGGGAGATGTGAAGCGCACAACGTTTATGTCATTTTATCTTAGTGCAGCAGCACCAAGGCTGTACTGATACGTTTAGGGTTGTAATTGGGTTTTAGGTTACATTTAGGGTTGGTGTTGGGGTATAGGTATAGGTTAGGTTCAAAGGTAATTGAAATTCAAATGTAATAGATCTTAGTACATCTATTTTATCATTTGTGTATTTCATACTGAGGGCTACACATGTAGGTAAATCTAGGCTGAAGATACTATGCTGATTTCTACTACCTGGGCCCCGTATTCAATTCTCTTTTCTTGAATATGAGTAGTTTACTTGGTTTTCGGCTGAGATAAAATACTTAAGCAAATTTGGTGTTCAATTGAATCTATTGGCTAAGTATTATACCCTAAGTCTAAGACAGCTCCCCTGTGGACTTACGCCAATTACTTTGGAAGCCTTGATTGGCAGGCGTGTGGCTTTCGTACCTACACCAAGCGGTATAAGCTGCACAAAGCATATTATAGAAATGTGTAGCATTGAATTTAATGTGATGTATTTATTGCGCATTTTTGGACTGGCTATGTGACGTCACAATGGCTATCAATACCCATTTTGCCTTAAAATTTGCTTGCTAAAGTAAAGTACGTACTTGTGATCTGAATTCAAGTTAAACCAGTTTACTTTATAGCTAAAGCCAAATGCTAAGTGAAGTGCTTAGTTAATGCAGGTTTTGAATTGAATACCGGCCCTGAAGTCTTGTTACCTTTGTCTCTCACTCATTGCTGGTACATGTATGTATGAACAGTGAAACCTGTCTATAAAGACCACTCAAGGGAGACAAGAAAAGCAGTCTTTATGAGCAGGTGGACTTTATGTACAGGTTCTTTTAATACACATTTCAATGAGAAACACTTTTCAAGGGAAACAAAAATTATGGTCTTTCTAGACAGGTGGTCTTTCTATACAGGTGGTCGCTAAAGCACGTTTCACTGTAGGTTGATTTGAAGTAATAGTTTAAAAAACAACTCAGCTTACTGTAAGAACCTTCAACTTAACTTAACCCATTGCCTACAGGAACCGGGTGGTCCCTGTATTAAGTCAATGGGAATAAGAAAATTCAGTAATCAACGGGTTAACCTTTTCAAGACAACCCTTGTAAAAAAATACCAAGGTAATACTACGTATTTCATGGTATTACCGCCATAATACCACAAAAACATGGTAAATATTGCCACAGTATTACTACGAAAAACATTGTATATTCATGGTACATTCATAGTATTTTCATCTTGACAATGGGTAACGCGGTAAATTCATGGTACTTTCACAGTAATACGTACCGTCCCAATTTACCGCGGTATTACCATGGTACTTTTTTGTAAGGGAATTCTCGCTACCTCAAATATGCAATTTTCGACGTAGAGGGCAATATTATGCATGGAAATGGTCCGCATCTTCATCAACTTCACTTCCGGTCCGTATTGAAATACTACGGCTTATGAATAAAATGAGTGCTAAAATGCTTAATTTTTGGATCGCATGACATAAACCACTCAAATTTTGAAAATGCAACCAATTGTCTCAATAAATCATGGTATCTTTTCAAACATGTCGGTTAATTTATACTCAAACTCGAGGATTTTTGTAATACCTGTGTACATTTTCAATGCAAAAAGACAAACACTTGTCGACCCAATCGGGATATTGTCAGCACTGCGCATGCGTGGTTTGCATGACAAACGCCATCTGTTGGCGAAATTGCGTATTTGGGGTAGCGAGAATTGACCACATTTTGTGGTATTGTTCAATAACTTTTGATTCAGAGCTCTATATAATATACCAGTTTGCAGGAGTAGAAAGAGCAAAGATTTCTGCATGCACTATGTCCATTTTTGTTGCATGACCATACTGCGTTTGATGCCAGGAATTTTAAGAACGAGAATAAGCTTTACAATCCTTAAATTGGCAACACATCGAGAGGTTGTTTTTTTAGCAAAATTGGCAATTTCGTAACCATGTATAATGTTTTCAAAGATATTACACCTTATTATAACCATGTAGCACTAAAAGAAAAATATTATTGTTGCCAATTTGAAGAACAAATGTGATCAATTTAGCCCTTGAATAATTCCTGTCCTGTAAGGGTTAAATATGCATGCTATGCCATATCAAAAACAAGATCAAAGTAAATGACACCTTGGTTGACTCAAAGGACTTGTAATAACAAAGTCTGTCTTTTCTTGAATTGAATATCATTTGATCGAGCATTGAAACATGTATTGTAATTTCCTGTACCAGCAAGATTTGAAGATATATTTGTCGCTAAAACAGTGCTTAACCCCACATATGAAAATATGATAATTCATGCACATGTTAATTCTTTGGAAATACCCTCCGTTACATTTCCATATTCAGAGAATCTTTTTTTTTTCTTAAATTGACAAATGTAGACATCATGTCATGTTCCTCAAATTCTGTGTGCTCTAGTTATTTTCCAGTTATTTATGAACAAAATAAATTTACCAAAGTGAGAAAAATTTGTGAATCATGAAGTGTAGAAAGGGTAGTAGGAAACTCATGCAATGTTTTAATAATCATCAATTATGCATCAATATTTGAATGTGATCATGTGTGTAAAGCCTTTTGAAGGTGAAAATGTGTGTCTTGGGTTCATGTAACCCATATATTCAATGTAAAGATAGTAAAGTTATTTTATATTTATATTATCATGCAACTTTTACAGTATACAGTAATAAAAAATATAAAGGAGAAATTTATATATAATTATTTGTCTCAGTCTTTAATTGATATTTGTTATGTGGACACACACACAAGATAGGAATGCATAATATTGAACATGACGGTTATGGTACACTTTGAAACAAAACTGTTCAATCTTAATTCTCAAGATGGCATATAAAATTTGAATATTTGTAGTTCAAAATAACATATTTCAGTAATTCAGTTATGAATTATAATGGCATGACATTTTTAAGTGCACATATTATTACTTTGTGTAATTGCAATATAAACTGCAATAAAAGTTGAGGTAAGTAAACACAAATGGCAAAAATAATTCCCTTTCAAATGGGAAATGGGAATGGTATATATTATATTTGCCCGTAGAAAGCAACCTAAAATTTATATTTCTATAAAGGAATTCTTAAACAATTTGAAATTTATGAAAAGAAGTTGAAATTGTGTATTAATTTTGATTTGAATGTAAGAAAAAAAATGTACTTGACATTTTTTGAGAAAAATGATTAACATTGACAAAGGAAAAATGAATGTTCATTTTCAAGGAGAATAATAAGAATAGTTAGATTACCATAAGAATATCGACTAAAATCATAGATATCATCATAACCGGAAGAGTAAATTCAAAAGAATTCAATACCAGTCTTCCATACCAGTCTTCCAAATTATGTATATCATTTCCTGTCACCGTGGAGTGATTATTTATAAACACATTTCCTAATAGAATACCTTAATATTACATGTAACTTCCATGAAATGGAAGTTTTGAGCAGTGAAAGCAACTTGCATAAGCAGCTACCAGTACATTTTCACATTCTCACGCACTTGGGATATACAAACTTATTATTTTCTAACCTCACTTCAGTTGACCTTGGTTATAACACAGGCAAATCATTGTAGTTATTCACTAAAGAAATGCACAAATAGTGAGATTTCTTTTTCACAACACACAAAAAATGAGATTCTGATCAGATTTCAAAATCTTTTTTTTAATGCTACTAAATGCTGTGTGAACTGCTCTGTTGTCATATTTCCTTATTGTGCAAAGTACAAGGCTAATCAAGAAGGCCTTTGATAACCATGGAGACATGCAACTGAAAATAAATACTGAAGTAAACGCCAGATACCTGCAATAAATTTTGCATAGTGAAACCTTGTAAGGGGGTTATTAAGGCGAGTATTTGAAAAGTGTATCAAAGCCACATCATCTTGGGGCTACTATTAAAGTAGATGGCAGTAGGTAACTAGTTCTCACCACTTGTGTGAGTGGTTCAGTTAAAATCAGCTGCCTAATGCTGTATATTGCTCTACACGTGCACGATTCCTTGTATGTAGCAGCTGCAGAGAAAAAATTACGTCGACTCTTTTTTTAATGCTCTGGTATGTGAAGGTGTTGGCAAGCAAATAACATTTAAAATAGCAGCATCTACATCCCATCTGGATGATTATGTGACATTAACAAAAATAAATTCATGCAACGATTCTCGTAATCGTGAGAAACGTCTTTAATACTGCATAGGCAATTGGAATTCAGCCTCCTGGCAAAGCATAGCCTTTAAAATTTACAATATATACATCCTTAACATGGCTTGTAAAAAAATATGGCAAAGTGCATCTTAGCAACGATATAAAAATGATAACGGCCATGACAGGAAAATGTTTCTCTCTCATATTCTAACCTCTTTCATTTCCACTTTCCATCAATCCTCTGAATTTAGCCCCCCACCCCTCACACCACTCTCTCTCCCTCCTTAACTATGTCTTTCTCTGTCTTTCTTTCTCTTTCTCTCTATCCATCTATCTCCCTCCCCCTCTCTCTCTCTCTCCCCCTTTCTCTGATTTTATATAATTTCCTAAAAACTATTGTGTACCTGTAAGTGCTTCTTTTCTTTTCTGACAATCCCTGTTTGTCCCTATTTGAATAAAATGCAAAATCAGCTCCATTAAACCTTAAACATACAGGTGTGTACATTTACTGCTTGTTGTACACTGAAGCCACTGACAGGAATCCATTATTCATAAATGATGTACACATATCACATGCAACATATTTGCTAATCAGAGAAGACAATATGTCTGGCTGGTTGTAAGAATTTCATTATAAACAATATTTCACTCTAGTCCTTGTCTATGGCCTCGCAGAATTAATAGCATACGTATAGACTACTTCAAGAAACTGGCTTCCATCTTTTGTCGAAAATAGCTTTGGCATAACTGCTTTCACTCTCCTGCCGCTTCTAACCGCTTCCTCTCCCTCTCTTTCTCTCTTTCCAACCTAGCTTTTTCTCTCTCTTCTTTCTCTCTCTCCTCCTCTAGCTCTCTCAGCCCCTTCTCTTGGGCCAGGTGTAATTTCTTGAGCGTCTGGGCCATCTGCTCTGCCGCCTTCTCATTGCTGCCGAGCCCCTTCTTCCAGTTCTGGAGGACCTTGGGTGGAAGCTGGTCAGGTCTATTCCTGTGGGTTCCTTTGTCGTCCTATAGAAGAAAAAAGAAGAAAAAAGGAGAAAATTTGTAATATTTTGTATTTATGCAGATCTTAAGTACCGGTAGCTCACCCAAATTTAGTGGCACTTAAACCTTGGCTTTCTACCAAGAGCTGCATCTAGTCAATCAACATTCATCTGGCCTCTATCTGGGATTATTTTTACTGGGATAGGCATGCACCAGAGTTCCTACTTCTTGTGCATCCCTGCCCTAACTAGCTTGTAGCTAGATCCCATAAACGGTGAAATTCAGTTGTTATTAATTTTGGTCAGATGAGGTCCTATTTTAAGTGCCACTACATTTTGTTAATCTTCCTGATGACTTACAAGGGGAGCTGCTCCGAGAGCCATAAGGGTGCAAGAATGGTTAACAGCTACTACATTTGCCATTCACCTAAACCGAGCAGTCGGTCAACCCACCAAGCAAGAGGATCCCAATTCAATGGTGTTGACAATAGCAAGGGAAGGATGATAATTATTTCTGAGCATGTAGCAAGATTTGAGAAAAAACAATTTTTTAAGGATTGGAAGTAGTGAGTAAATGTGGATGACAAGAATTCCTGTTAAAGCAAATTTGTATGATTGTAATTGGTGAAAGCATGCTTTCAAAGAAAGTATCAATATATGACCATAAAATTACTGTCTTACTCTCCAGAAAACAAACGGTTAATGTAAATTCTTTTGGGGGGATACAATTTTTTTTCTTCTTCTGTTTTCAGCATATTTCCGCTACTTTTTAAAATATGAGTAAAGATACTTAGAATTAACAACCAAAGAAATGGTGTCAGATCAACATATTTGTAAAGGTATTCAAATGTAATTGCAAGGTACATGTATTTATAAATGATATTGATTCCCAGAACTCCCCTGGGGGCACTTGCTCCTGGACATTTGTGGTTCTTCTCTTTAGTCAGATTTCTCTTGTCAGATCAAGGAGTTATCACAGACCTTGGTCATATGGAGCTCATATGCTTTGCTAACCAACACGATAAAAATAATGGGTATGTTGGGATCAACAAGGGAATAAAATGTATTATGTTCAAAAGGGGGGGGGGGGGGTGGGGGGGGGGGGAGGAAGGTGAAACTGCAGGAATGGTGGATGGATTTCTTCAGGCATAGCATTATCAAACCTAGATAAGGTGATGATAAGGTATAAACAAGGCAAGCGGGTAGTGGCAAACAGTTAATTCTTTTTACATAATCATAATGGTCATTTTGGGGGTGAAATGATCATTTGCCTTCTCTGTGTGTATAGCGAAACGCATGAGCGAACATCACGTCGCTTGTGTGAGAGATCGGTGCGGGCTAAAACATTTCAAGTGAGCGGGGGAAATCATGCACAAGAGGGGTCAGGGCTAGTGTTATTTCACGTCTTTCTCTCCTCTGACATCGTACGCTCACATTTTCGCACATCACTCCTTATTCTTTTGTGTGCACAAAGATTATGTTTGTTGTCGGTACTTTTTACATTCCGCAATAATTGACCCTTTATGTAAACATTCACTCATCTCGCATTCTCTCTCTCTCTCTCTCTCTCTCTCTATCACATGTACATTGTCATTGTTAGTTGCTTATTCACATCACATTATGTACGCACCTATAATGATAGTGGTAGGTCCCAAACGGATGATTCGAATGATATCATATACGCCAGCAGAATGCACTCCTTCAAAAAGACATCTACAATTACCTAAATCAGATATTTTATTTATTATGAACCTTAACACTGGTACGAATAATTATCAAGAAGTAATGTCGTCACATTGAAAAGATTTCAGGCGATACAACGCACTTCAAAATTTGTTTTAATCTCACCATCTCCCGCAAGAAAAGCTCGTTTTGTAGTTGGGCGCGGAAGGCGAACGCTGGTCACGTGACTCTTGACTAGAAATTTTTGCAACATTCTGCTTGATTGATCTAAAACTTTGCCAAAAAAATGATCACTGGATTTTGGACCAATCACATCAAGTCTTATATCAGGATATAGGTAATTTATCCAAGCTTCTGAAACCAATCACCCTTGACATCATTGACCCTTGGAATTTTTTCAGTCGAAGAATAATGGTGGCAGTGTCTATAATTTATGTGGGTTTTGGATGGATTGCCATAGACAAAATATTGAACATTACTAACTTTCAAGAAAAAATGATCACTGGATATTGAAGCAAAGTTGACAATATATACATCAAATGAAAGCTATTGAAATTAATTTTCATAAACCGATCACCCCAGAGTGATTCATTCACCAGTTATGAATATACGTCCAATTCTTTGCAAACTTAGGTACATTTTGTGGTGCTATTCGTGTGTTGAAGCGTGTGTGTCAACTTTCGGACACCCAAATGCTCGCTACTAACCATTATGTTATATATTGAAAAATATAAATCATTTTATGGAACTGAGCTTTGATAAAAACAGTGAATTGAATGATTGGTTATAATTGTTGGATGGAGTTTGAAATATTGTAAGGTGGATCGATACAACATTATTTGAATTCTCTGAATGGAACTGCAAACATGGGATGTGACAATGAGGATGGAAGCTAGTAGGTGAACATTCCGATCTCCTGATCAGATTCAAGCCATCTGCATGTCAGTGGGGTGTGGATATTAGTGCATGGTTAAAAAAAAATATGGGTGTCTTCCATTTCTGCACCTGGTGAAAATGAAATGTTATGGTTAGTAGAATATCAGCTTACCAACTTCAACATCAAGCTAATTCTCCATTTTGCCCTGGACCATGACTATGCCATGGAATAGTAGTAGAGGACAAGACGGTTCAAAGGTCAAAAAACAGATTTGAAAGAGCAAACCAGACTAGTAACAAATCTATAAACTATACTACATGTATATATAAACTATACTACAATATCATATATTATATACAAACTATACTATTATGTACTAGATATATACTATATTACATATTACATTTTAAACTACATTGTGTACTACAAAACTTAGTGTTTTCTGCTGAGAACCAGAAGGGTGCTAACTCTATGTAAAATGATATGAGTTTACAGCCTTCATGCTCCAGACCAACATTATAAACAATACTATAAACTATACTATTCATGGTACATGTATATATAACTATATGGAACTATACATGGTATTACAAAACTAGGTATATACTATGCAAACTGAATTACACACAGAGATAAGTATTTATACAATGTCCATCACTCCCTGCTGTACCCTCCACTCATTTTCTATGGTAAATATGTATGTTTCCTTGTCATTCATCTATCCCCCTCATTTTTATCTCTCTTTCACTTCAATAATTCTACCTGTCTTTCTCAATATTTCTCTCCCCCTTACTTTCTACTCTATTTTCTCCTCCCTCCCCCTCCCTCCCTCTTCACTTTCTTCCTCCTCTCTCCTCTCTTCCTTTCTCTCTCCCTCTCTCATTTCTTCCTTTCTCTCTCCCTCTCATTTCTTCCTCTTTCTATCTCCCTCTCTCATTTCTTCCTCTTTCTCACTCCCTCTCTCATTTCTTCCTTTCTCTCTCCCTCTCTCATTTCTTCCTTTCTCTCTCCCTCTCCTTACTTCCTTTCTCTTTCACTCTCTCCTTTCTTCCTCTTTCTCTCTCCTTACTTCCTCTTTCTCTCTCCCTCTCTCCTTTCTTCCTCTTTCTCTCTCCCTCTCCCATTTCTTCCTCTTTCTCACTCCCTCTCATTTCTTCCTTTCTCTCTCCCTATCCTTACTTCCTGTCTCTCTCCCTCTCTCCTTTCTTCCTATTTCCCTCTCCCTCTCTCATTTCTTCCTCTTTCTCCCTCTAATTTCTTCCTCTTTCTCTCTCCCTCTCTCCTTACTTCCTCTTTCTCTCTCCCTCTCTCCTTTCTTCCTATTTCCCTCTCCCTCTCTCATTCCTTCCTCTTTCTCCCTCTCATTTCTTCCTCTTTCTCTTTCCCTCTCTCATTTCTTCCTATTTCTCTCTCCCTCTTCTTACTTCCTCTTTCTCTCTCCCTCTCTCCTTTCTTCCTCTTTCTCTCTCCCTCTCCCATTTCTTCCTCTTTCTCACTTCCTCTCTCATTTCTTCCTTTCTCTCTCCCTCTCCTTACTTCCTCTTTCTCTCTCCCTCTCTCCTTTCGTCTTTCCATCTCCCTCTCTCATTTCTTCCTCTTTCTTTCTCCCTCTCATTTCTTCCTCTTTCTCTCTCCTTCTCTCATTTCTTCCTCTTTCTCTCTCCCTCTCCTTACTTCCCCTTTCTCTCTCCCTCTCTCATTTCTTCTTCTTTCTCTCTCCCTCTCTCCTTACTTCCTCTTTCTCTCTCCCTCTCTCCTTTCTTCCTATTTCCCTCTCCCTCTCTCATTCCTTCCTCTTTCTCCCTCTCATTTCTTCCTCTTTCTCTTTCCCTCTCTCATTTCTTCCTCTTTCTCTCTCTCTCTCTCTCCCTCTCTCCTTTCTTCCTCTTTCTCTCATTTCTTCCTTTCTCTCTCCCTCTCCTTACTTCCTCTTTCTCTCTCCCCCATTCTTCCTCTTTCTCCCTCCCTCTTGATCTCCTTTCTTCCTCTTTCTCCCTCTCTCCTTACTTTCTCCTTCTCTCTCCCTCTCTCCTTTCTTCCTCTTTCTCTCTCCCTCTCTCCCTCTCTCCTTTCTTCATCTTCCTCTCCCCCTCTCTCCTTCTCTCCTTACTTCCTCTTAGTCTCTCCTTCTCACCTTTCTTCCTCAATCTTTTTCTCTCTCCCTCTCTCTCTTCATCAAATAAATAGATATCATAATATCATAGGCAGACACTGACCTGTTGTGCTTTCATAGAAGATTGCTCTTCTGCTGCAGTTTGTTTTGGTGGTGCAGATTTAGCCCTTCCTCGTTCCTTCCACTGCTTGGTCTGATTGACCGGTGACCCAACATCACTACAAAGAATCACATGAAAATAATGACAACTCGCCAATAGGTTATACATGTATATTTTTGTTACCATATTGATATGCACATTGTGTTGCTGCCATCTATCGGCGCCCGTATTACTGTGCTTTTGGATCATGGCCTGAATAAAGCCCTGTTGCAAGTTTACACCTGTCTGAAAGTCGCCTGGTGTTTTCCCCGTTAATGGTGTGGTGGCAGCGGTGGGATTTCGAACCTGCTCTACAATAGATGGCGAAGGTAAATATGGCGACTGATCTTTAATAATACTAAAATACTAATATAATATATATATATATAAATAGTAAAAAAGGAGATATATTATCTACTACTCTTGTACGAAACATGCTCCAGCGGCAATTACTATGCGTCAATTTCCTATACACTAACCAAATTCTAAACTTCAATCCTGGACCAAAACACTATGTTAACCCTAACCATATAACCCTAAACTTAACCTAAAATCCAAATGCAACCCTAACCCTAACCCAATGTCTTTGACGAAAACAAAGCCAAGAGCAGTTGTCGCCAGAGCTTCTGTCGGATCACCGTCAAAATATCTTTCAACATGATTAGCTCTGTTCGACTCTTCCGGGCCCTGATTCATATAAAACTAAATTGACCAATAACAAGTTACAATACCGGTAACAGTTGTAAGCTACTGAAATACTTGCATCTGATTGGCTGAGAGCAAATTTGTCATAGATTTGTGGAAGTTGTTATTTATGATAAGTTTTATGAAACAGAGTCCAGCTGATAGTGTCTGAGAACAACAAGGACATTAAACTCTACCACACAAGTTAACGTCCTTATGTTTCCAAAGATGATATCGCCTGGCATGATTGAGCCAGATGGGTGTTAACCCTACATACAGTAATGTGATTTAATGCATTTCTTGCTCTAAGCAGATATAAAATTTGCTTTGTGTCATATATTTATGCTAGAATGACAGATCAAAGAGAACATTATGTTAAAAAATAAATTATCTGAGGATTATGACTGTCCAAAGCACCTTGAAACTTGAAAATAAGCATAGAATATTTCACCTCCAAAGCTTTATTTAAAAAAAGTTCATTCCAAAATTTGTATCAGGAAATGAATTCAATTTTCTTTATTCTGTAAGTTTCAGTATAGCTGTAAAATTAAAAATAAGTCTAAATTCTTGCAAAAGACTGCAAATGGTTGGAACAACATTAAAGGGATATCTCACCTATCAGCCCAGAGGCGTGAATATTTGCCTGGTTCATAGCTGGGGAACATGGTGTTACCCTGGATAGGGGGACATTTTTCAGCCGGTTTCCTCTTAGAAACCTCTTCGTACTTCACCATCAAGCCCCGCCCTTTGGGCGTCTCAAAGTAGCGCTTGCCATTGACAATGCCACAGTGTAAGCCTACAGGCTCATCGAGCTGAATCCCAACGTATGTAGGAGGTGATATAATTTTATCATCCAGAGGGCCTATGTACTTAACGATACCTACGGAAAAGAATGATACAAACAGAATAAATAGGAACTTTGTAACTGCATACTGCACCACTTTTCTACATACTACTAACATTTGATATTATACATCTGTTTTTTATAACTTTTTATATTACTGACATATAAATTTATGTTGATCATAATATCATAATATATTACAATATTGTGTTTTTTACAAAATTATAGTCCTAAATATCATAATGTTATATGGTAAAGTATTACATATCAATACCTATTGTATTAATTGACTGGAAACTGATCAATAACACAACAATGTGGAACAAAAATAAATTTAAAGATGAATCAGATTTTGATTCATACGTTAACTGACAAAAGGAATATTTAGTCACTATCTTTATGCAAAAGCAAATTCATTTAATTTTGCTACTGAAGCGCCCTGCACTCACCTGTATATTTGCCTTTCGCTGTCACACGGTCACCCAGTTTGATCCAGTTTGGTTTGGTATTGAGCTGGGTCTCCTTGAATCTGTCTAAGAAGGCTTCGTTGCTCACCTGCAAGCCAGATTTCTTCTTAACAGTGGCGCACACTTTACTCACTACATCGATTTCTTTCACAAAGAGACGATGGAAGGATCTGCAAGAGGAGCAGCGGCAGAAAAAGCCGCTGTGGTAAGAGGGGTCGGCATGGTAACTGGGCTGCAGAAAAGAAAAGAGAAACAATCAAACAAAGCAAGTTTGAATTAAGGATACTTATTTATTAGATGCTTGTGGGAATAGTACTTTCCAACGTTACTTAAGGCAAAAATAATTGAGATTTTAGAACACAAGCTTGAATTCAAATTATTGAAACATAATGAGTGTTTGAATGGGGAAGTGGCATCCCCCGCCCCTGTCAAAGCTAATCTGGCATTCCTATAATTAACCAATGTCACGAAGAGGAGGCTATTTTGTAAATTTTCAGATCAAAAACAATTTTTCATGTACTACCAGATTTATTATCAGAATCAGATGTGGTGGTAGTATAATACAGTCAAACCTGTTTTAGCGACCACCTGTATAGAAAGACCACAATTTTTGTTTCCCTTGAAAAATGTTTCTCATTGAAACATGTATTAAAGGAACCTGTACATAAAGACCACCTGCTCATTAAGACAACTTTTCTTGTCTCCCTATAGTAATATAGTAATAGTAGTAGTAGTAGTAGTAGTACATATAGTAGTAGTAGTAGTAGTAGTAGTAGTAGTAGTAGTAGTAGTAATAGTACTAGTAGTAGTAGTAGCAGTAGCAGTAGCAGTAGTAGTAGTAGTAGTATTAGTAGTATAGTAGTAGTAATAGTAGTATTGATGTGGTAATAGTAGTGGTATCAGTAGTTATTACTATTGTTATTACTTTTATTATTATTATTATTATTATTATTATTATTATTATTATTATATATCATTATGATTATTATTATATTATTATTGTTATCATTATTATAAATATCATTATCATTATTCTTCTTTATTAAGATCATTATTAATAAATATTATTATTTTTATAATTATCAATCATTCCACCATCACTATGTAGATTGGTATCATTATGGTTATTGTACGTTTACTGTTTACTCATCATCATCATAATTATCACTCATGTTGGATTGTTATCATTATCACTTAGAGAATATTGTCAGCTTCCCAAAGTTGGGAGTCAATGCTCAATTAAAAATAATTCTACTAATTATGGAAGTATGGCCTACTTGAAGAAAGTGAACAATATGAATATTTCAGGCAGATTAGCACTTATGATATATTTTAATATGGTTCAATATGATGTGTAATACCTATAAGAAATATATCAAAGTTTGGACCATTATCTTTTCTTACTATACAATAATGCTGCCACACTGTTGAGTCAGAATTAACTTTACTAAAATTTTAGTAAAAATACTACTTTTACTAGGCCTACTGAACTTTATAATATTATTAGTATTACTTTTACCTCCTTATTTCTGCATGGCTTCTTCACTCTTGATCTAGAAGAAGCGCCGCTCATTTTCTATGAACTCATCTACGCTGACGGATAATATTAGCATATTTTGAAATACTAGTATACGTGATATTGTTTTGCAAATTCAGATCATAGCTCCTTCCATTTGACGGAGACCCAGATCCATACACGCAACTCGTTCGCATAATGTTGCTATGTCGACTACTATACAGCTGATTGATTTCGAAGCCATCTCGTGTGTAGTCTTTGGTCAAGTCATATTCCATTATTTTTAAAAAATGAATGGAAGTGCTAAATGAGTGATTGAAGTAAAGATTAAAAAAATAAATTAAAAAAATAAGTGACAGGTATGACCAGTGGCGGATCTGGGGGGGGGGGCGGGGACTTCCGGCCTGTGCCCCTCCCCTTTGAAAGAAACCTGTACATTGTGCCCCCTCCTTTTTAAACTGACACCCCTCTTTGCTTGTCAGAGAATTTTGAACTGAGAGCCCCAAAACGTGTGATAACCCCCCCCCCTTTTTTTGCTTGTCAGAGAATTTTGGAGGAAAATTGGACCCAACAATTCTGATAACTTTTTTTTTTGCATTTCAGAAAATTTTCGGAGATTTGTGTACCCCCCCCCCTTTTACAAATTCCTGGATCTGCCCATGGGTATGACTAACAATCATTGGCGGATTTTTTAGGCACGTGCCCCCTTTTGAAATAGAAGTTTAAGTGGTGACCCCGGCCTTTTCTTTCTTCTATTTTTTTTTTGTTCTTCAGAGTCCCCTAAAATGTGCGAAATAACTTTTTTGGGGTGTTTTTTTTTTGTTTGTCATAAAAGTTTCTTTTTCTTTTTTTTTCATTCAAAATCCTAGATGCGCCCCTGCTAACAATGCTTTGTTCTTCAGAGTCCCCTAAAATGTGCGAAATAACTTTTTTGGGGTGTTTTTTTTTTGTTTGTCATAAAAGTTTCTTTTTCTTTTTTTTTCATTCAAAATCCTAGATGCGCCCCTGCTAACAATGCTTTGTCTGTCATTTTTTTTCTAAACGATCGAGGCCTATACTAAACATTTAAAGGAAAATAACATCAGCCGCTTTTATTTTTGTTGTTTTAATATATGAACAAACAAATGGGCATATAATAATAATAATAATAATATAGAAGATTTATAAGGCGCCGAATCCACTTGATGATCAAATGGTCAAGGTGCAACTCAGTGTGCAAAAGTGCAATAAGAGAGGTACGGACATGAAAGGTAATGGTAACCAATTATAGGCCAAATTAAACAGATACTTTTTAAGATTAGTTTTGAACACTTCAACAGAACTGCTATTTCTAATCCCTTGAGGCTCCGCTCACATTGACAGGGGTCATATATGCCCAGCCAGGTAGTATGACATTGAAATGACCACTAAGCTATCCTCAGCTTTCTTGAATTTGAAAATTCCCGAAACTTTTTTCTCTTTTTAAAACTGAGTGTCGAGAGCTGTCTCAGGCTGCATGCCCTATACCTAAACATGAATCCTTTCTAATGAAGATTGAAGACTCAGCATTTGATCGTGAGATACTGTATCACCCTCGACCCCCCCCCCCTCCCCCACCGCACCTATTGATATTTGTATGAACTTTTCTGTCCTATAAGCAAAAAATCTCCTTTTTGTCAGGAAAATCAGGGAGATGGAAAGAACTGATCTCGGCCATCTCCAGTGGGAAAATTAAATCCTAGCTAACCCTCAGGCATTAATTATTTGTTTGTTTGTTTGTTTTTGTTATTGTTGTCATCATGTCTTTTCTTTTCTTTTCTTTTTTTTTTTTTTTTTTTGGTAATGATGTATTTAGGACGTCCTTAAAATCTTCATCCATGCACAAAAGGCCAAAAAGAAAAAGAAAACAAAACGGGAAGAAGATGGAGAAAATAAATTTTGGGAAAATGTAGTGAATTGTGAAAAACGCAGTGAATTCAATTAAAAACACTTGATTGTAAGGACGAAAAGATATTCACAGAGGTGAAAGTGATGAGTTATGTTTTTTGTTAATTTTTTTTCATTATTTACTTTCCTCAATTATTATCCTCAACAAAATTGTTTTATCTACGTCATAATCACACGATCGTGATAAGATTAAGGCAATTTATTGGTACTTTTTCCGAGACTAGCAGCTTTCAACCAATCAAAGTGATTAAGTCACCCTCGTGCTTTATTCATCATGGCGGGTGAGTATTTACGAACGATGACCCCTTCTTCCGTGTAAAAGGTGTATCTCGAAATCATACTAATTTAAAATTTTCTGTTATTTCAGATCTCAGCCTTCTTGCTGGTACTTTTGACGGAGATCCCCAAGATCGTAAGTTTTATTCCATCTTATTTATGCCACTTGGAATACCATATTCGACCGTTTGAAGGTGGATTAATTATTACGGCCACCTGAGGCAGCGCAGACAGTTTGAATGGACTTGCTATTTTGTGTGTTGTCCTATGGCAGAACCGGCGTAATGTGTTATTGCGTGTGTGTGACAACGCAAATTTGAGATTGTCTGCTGCATTCGTGTATGGGTTGCATGCATAATACTGTCACTGTGCGTGTGTTACCGGTAATTGTTATTGGATGGTTTGTTCACTTTGACTCTGTTGATCATGTTGATAGATGAAGTTATACTCATTTTGCAGATAAAAATAGGAACTCTACTCAAGTGACTAACTCAGTCTTAGTGAATTAGCGTGATGAGCGTGGTCATGGTCATTTGAAAAGTTTGAGTTTGAGTTTGAAGCGTTGTCAATGTTATTGTGTTGCCTGTTGGAACTGGGTCTTTGCAATATTGTCATAAAAAATTTGAACATCACCTTTCGTTTTTTGGGCCCAAGCGGAGTGCATTTTCTCCATCTCTCTGACATTACTGAAAAATGTCGCAAGATAACAATCTAGATTTCTACTTCTAGACTGAATAAAAAGTGTCCCCAATTCGTACATCGCCATGATTGATTCATACAAAAATTAAGTTCAAATCAAAGTTAGACCGGCAAGACATCAAAACACATGTGAGTCAACTCATTAATACACATAGCCCAGGCCTAGACTTTCATTGCGACACCCCTCAATGTCACTAAAAACAATGTACAAAATTAATTTAAAATGTATGCTAAACTTCCAATTTTACGTTATACTCATATGAAATCGATTGCTTGGATTAATTTGTTGAAGTTCAATCCCGAGCAATTTTCAACTTTTGATTGCCAAAACCTGTCCATCGCGGTACCGCTTCGCGACAGCGCTGTGTATATTACGCACGGGTGTGACCTTTCAAAAAGTGCAGCGCGATTACGTTCTGCCATTAGACTGTAGGCAGATGACGCAATAAATCGTTTTTGGTAAAGTTGGTTAACTAAATTTAACTTAATGAATGCAATCAATCAATAGTTGAAGTTTTATTTAGTTTAATTTTTAGATGAAAAATATATGTAATTTCAGCGAAAAGCATGTAGTCGCATTTTTGTAGTCGCGGTTTGCAACGCTAAAGAATGGGCCGGTCGTACAGCACTGTGTATAGTTATAATACACACAGACATACATGTACACTGTACTGTAGTCACTGCCTACAAGAAAACTCAATCTGACTAGAATCTATACTACCATGAAGTTTCATGTCAGGTTTTTTGCACAATACCGATGCAGGCACTGATGTACACACCACGAATAGTGGTCATATTGACCACTACGATATATATGCATGCAAAAATAGTTGGTGTTTTCTGTCGCATGTACTAAAGGTATGGGGGGAAAATATAAGATAAATATTTTAAATACTTGCTTTCAAATTCAGGCCTTAAAAATCTCACTCCTACCACAAATGGCCGTTAGGAAGAACTTTTGATATTTCCAGCAAAATCCAAAGTCAAAAATCCATGTCCAAAATCGAAGAAATCCCTGCTGGTTTGTTTCGCGATCGCGTGTTGTTTACATACCGCCGATGTCTTAAAATAAAATCGGGCAATAAAATTTTTGTCCACAAAGAAACTCAGGATCGCAAGCGCACGTCGATCTCTATGATCGCGTACATAGAAAATCAGGACTTTTCCGTGTACGTGATAGGGAACAAATTTTTAATGACAAAATTCTTTTGGCGAGATGTCAGCGCCCGCGGCGACCAGGAAATGTGCACAATCACTCCGATAGCTCGTTTCGCGAGAATCAAAAGTAAATTACAGATTTCATTTTTGGAATTATCTTTTCCAACATTGGCGAGTTGAATTTATTATATTTCTTGGATATGGTGGGGTCGGTTTTTGTAAATTAAATGCCGATTTTGAGTGAATGTTGGCGACTTTTGTGCAGTGGTGTTTGAAAAGTTGAGGTTTATGACTGCCTAGATTCTACACACGAAGTATAGGAATGTAGCTATCAGTGGTGATTTAGACTATCACATGATAAGTACATATTTATGGGTCGGGTCAGGGGACCTTTTTATTTGCATCTTATTTCTTTCATGGTGTAGCACGAATCGTGCAGGCTGCATGCCCCGATTTCTCGGAATAGAGATGTTGAAGTGGGTTTGTGCGCGTGCTGACTTTTGCCTGTGTGTGCGAGTCATGGTGCTTACGCTTACTGTAAGTGTTGCAGAAATGCGATTTTCACTAACCCCCAAATATATAGCCCTATTTTTAATATCTTGATGTTCAAATATTTGAATTGATAATATAATCCTAATAGATTTTTATATGCAGAAAATCAATAGTGATATATTTTTTTATTTAGCACCAATGAGCAGCAAAATGTTTATAGGAATCGTGGTTCACTTACTATAGGTAAATTTTGTATT
Organism: Heliocidaris erythrogramma; assembly: GCA_025617745.1. Classification (NCBI taxonomy): domain Eukaryota; kingdom Metazoa; phylum Echinodermata; class Echinoidea; order Camarodonta; family Echinometridae; genus Heliocidaris; species Heliocidaris erythrogramma. Next base: position 31,004,801 of record CM046866.1, on the reverse strand, counting down.
TTTGATATTTTTTTTATCAAGTTATAAGAAGGCAGTTTACAAATGAAGTCAAAGGATATTAATTTTAACTCTGTTTGTAAATGAGGTTGTAGGTTGAATGACTCTAAAATGCGTAAGACATGTTTACAGCATGTAGATGCCCTGAATTCCTACTCACTGAGTTCCCCCATGTCAGCAATCCAATAATCCAATAATTGAAATCCTTTCTTCACCAAGATCAAGTAGACAAGACCCTAATTATGAAGAATGAAATATGACTGTATACCTGGACATTGCCACACAGCAGAACTTTGAAAAATGTGTTCATTTGCAGAAAATTATGTCAGCAGTTATGCACTACTGAAGGGGGGGGGGGTTGTGGTGAGGACTAAGCCTGAGTCATATCGAATATTTCATAAACCGGGATTCGATCGAATACCGGTGCATCGATAAATGATGGGCGGTGAAAACAGAGTTGCACACAGTTGCACGCAGTGCATGCACCATGCACCGGTGACCGGTCCGCTGGCATCGCGGGCATATGTATGGGCTCTCGCTGCTCGATATTAACGATAGCCCGCTAGCCAATGGCTAGTAAAAATCACAGCGGACGAGCCAAAATCTTAAGTTTCTAGTCCGTATGGCTAGCCAAAATATCACTAGTGTCGCACGAAGCGATGCTCATTGTCGACACACCCGACAATGATTCAAATTCAAAGAATTAATAATCTTACTTTGTCTTTGGAGAGCTGAATGGAACACGTTTGTTCGATGCCCCCCAAAAAAAACAATACGAAATAAACTTTTCGTCGCTCAATATAGACTCGACTTCATTCAGCTTCAGAGATCATTCAGACGTAATTGCCAATTTGATGAGAGTGTGATATTAGTTATTGCGAATTAAGTAGGAACACTCATACTCATGCCCGTATTTATCATGTTCAATTATACAATTGTCAAACTGACAATGCAGAGAGAGTGCAAGAAAATTATCGTAAACTTCAGTTCGTAACGACAAAAAAACGATTTTTCCATAGAGAAAGCACAGGTAAAGCGCGACGTCCTCCGCGAGCGAATTAGCGAAAGTTAGCCAACAGTTTGAACTTTGAAGTCGCCTTCACGTTCTCTGCTAGTATATATGCTGTACGTTACGGAGTTTCTTTTTTTATTTGATTTTTTCATGGTGGCTACGGTAGTCAAAAATCTGGCGGACTACAAATCGATGCACCGAATTTGCCAAAACGTATTCGGGATTCGATGTCTTCGATCGAACACCGGCTAACAAATCGATTCGACTCAGGCTTAGTGAGGACCAAAGTTAACGCTAGTACTGCTATTCAAAATTCTCTGATTGGTTCAAGTTTGATATTTGAAATTCATTGAGAGAAGTATCTCTCATATGCTTTGGTTGAAATATGAATGTCATGAAAAAAGTAGAGATGGTGACCATTTTAGATTTCTATTACTTTCCATAAACTACCGGTAGCTAATAAATGACTTGTGATTAGTAACATTTGGAGACTGGAAATGATACGATACATTTTGATTTGTGACAAGTCCTTAGCATGTCACTTGGAGGAGAAAACAAATTATTGTTCATACATACTCAATTGGGCACACACCTTATGTCACTCATAAAAGTGCAGTGTCTGAACTATTTCAGCTGTAGATTTAGGGTGACACTCAAAAAAATGTACTCAGAGGAGACATGCTTTATCATCACAACACATATGGACACAAAATCATGCCAATCATATCTAGAGACAAAAAAAAATGGTGGGGGATATGCTGGTGCAATAGCAGCTATGCCTCTGTTTAAAATGCAAAGCTTCAAGGCAAATCTTGTTAATTTTAAATAGATTGGGATTAAGACTGGCAGGGATTTGACGGTAAATCCATGGGCCAAATGAATTTACATTTTATTCATGTTCTTTGATGATTTGCCTCTGCTATTGGAACCCTCTGAAATCAGTGCCATCAGAATTGGTGAGTTAAATGGAGTTGTGTCACCGAAGCAGACAAACACCCCACTCTCCATACTCGCAATGACACTGCATTGATTACTGTCACTGGGTTGCATGTAATAGCTCTAATTTTCTGGCGCTCTTCTAGATCAACTGACATTGCTCGTGTTGTGGCAAACAGCTATTTATTTTGACTAGTGTCTTTGCTTAACCCATAGCAGTTCAAAGTTTTTCTATTGGTCTAAATTAATTAGCTTTGCTTCCGCAAATTCGGACAAATTATTCTTATTTTCCACTCTTACACAGTTTGAAAAAAAAAATTAAAATGTGTACTAAATGAACCAATGTGAATGAAAATTGCAAACAACAGATAAATTGCCAATTTCCGAAAAGAGGGATATTTTTTTACACTGTGTTGCCAGTTTAGAGAGTTTAATGATTAAATTGCTCTTATTCATAAATGGTACAATGTACTGCATTAGAAATACACTTCAAATTTTCAGTGATTTTTTCTCTTTCTGCTCATGTATAATGTGTAATTTTTAGCATTCTGGATCAAAAGATACTCCAAAAACATCACTAAAAGGAGTCACTGTTTCGCTATTAATAAAGGAATCTTTTTTTTTTCTTTCAAAATGACGAAAGAAAACATGGTTTAGTGAATGATAGAACAACTCTGATCCACACAGCAGCTTTTTAGGCACAAGCTGTGCATGGGAGTTGTCCTGAAGCGCAAACCTGATGACATACCCATTGGGTGCAGAAATGATTACATTTAGGGGCAGTTGCCAAGAACAAAAAAAAAAATCATGAATATATCTCCTGGAACTGCTAAAGCAATCCAACTTCTTTAATGAGCATAACAGTTAATCTTGTTTTGTTTTGTTTTTATTTATGTATTTATTTTTTTCTATATTTTTTACTCACATCTCATACAGTTGTTAACATACAATATGACTTGAGAATACCTGCATTTAGAATTGAAAGAAGCAAAATTGCAGCATACAGACCCTTTCAGCAATGATATGAAAGCGATGATTTATGTTAATTTCTTTAAAAGAGAGTACTAATTACCAAATAATAATAATAATAATATTCCGCTTTTATATAGCGCCTAATACATCGGCGATGTCTCTAAGCGCTTTACAGATATAGTATTTCCCTGGTCATCGGATTTTGGCTTGCCCGCACACAATGTTTGCACATTCTCCACTCCCTGGGGAGTATTCCAGCAATGGGCTGTGGCGCTCACAATGCCAACATACGTTCCATAGGATTAGGTTGTAAGATCATTCAGGGCATTTGGTACAGACATAAAAACAAGATTATATTTGAAATCAAGTATGTTTACTTGATTTGGTACATAGCCTGCAGAGCTCAAAGTATTCTGTCAATGATGCATTTTGTAATTGATGAAGAAGTTGTAATCTTCTGATCTAGAGAGCGAGAGAGAGAGAGAGAGAGAGAGGTAGGTAATGACAAAGGGCAATAAAGAAATGAAAGTTTCAATATCAGAGAGCATGTGGGAGGAAAATTGTATCACTTACATGTAAAGGAGTATTTATATACCAGGGCCCTGTTTCACAAAACTTATCAATAACAACTGCCACATTTCTGTTCCAAAGTTGCTCTCAGCCAATCAGATGCAAGGATTTCAATAGCTTTACTTGTTATTGATAACAAGTTTTATAAAACAGGGCCCAGATGTTAGCTGCATGACTTTCATGCTTCAGGGTACTTTCCATGTTATTGCATAAACATGGCTTAGTCAAAGTCAAGTAAAATCATGCCTTATTGATTATGTCGTTAGAATGAACGAAAGTCAATTGTAGGCCTACATGTACATAATTAGCAGACATCAAACACCTGGGGAGTGTTTCATCAAGTGTTTTGTCAGTGATTTTTACTGACAACTGTTATAAGCTACTGAATTACTTGCATTTGATTGGCTGAGAGGAAATTTGTCGGTAAAAATCACTGACAAAACGCGTGATGAAACACTCCCCTGTTGGATACACTTCCTCGTACATAGCAAATATGACAATCTGTGACTGCTAAAAATACATGGGCAGGCAGGGCCCATTGCACATGGCTCTGTTGCATATGGGCCACAAATGCTACCGCAAACCCCCAAAGTTTCAAAATTTGAATAGCATCTCCCGTGAACACAGACCCCGATATTTCAATTCAGATCCCTGTGAAAAAGGTAGTGCCGAGCCCTGTATGACGGCTCAAGATATTTTGCCCCCACAACTTCTGAAATAACTCTCGGAAAAAGCTATTCGTGTATTAAGCTTCTACTGGACATCTGTGTAGGATATATTCTTCCTGACAATTTGAAAAGAGCCCATGGAGGAAAAAAAATGATGTATGCAATTTACAATTCTTACTCTATGAAGAAACAGATTTTGGGCCTTGTCTGAAATCTTTCAGCTTGCCTGCAATTATGAGGAGGATATAGGCCCTTTACATGTGTGCGCTAGATACCCAAGAGTGCTCATTTGATTGTGTTGAAGTGTTAAGCTGTTGGTTTATTCAATCTGTCACTAGCAGTTAACACATTGAAAATCAGATCTTCCTCTATTAACAGGTGATTGATTCTCTCCCTACTCAGACAATGGGAGCATGTGGCAAAATAAGTGAAAAGAGAATTGGAAATGTTGAAGTGTTACATTCAAAGCTTTGGTTCAATTAATATAAGTCTTCGAGTTTGACATCTGATTTTAATGGAAAATTAATGGATACCGGTAATTGCAGAATCCATTTCTTATTGGACCATGCTAAATACTTTATTGCGTGGAGAATTAAAGTCTGTTCAGTGGGTTCTTTTTTTCAGTGCCCGTATTCATAAGACCTTACTAAGCTAGTTGCCCAATATCCTACTCACAGGTCACATTTTTGTACATTAAATTATGTACATTAACTTATTCAAAATTGTGCCTTTAAGGCAGAAATAAAAAAGATGAATTTCAAGTAAATTTTTGAAATGATCAATTTTTTTCAATTTATTGTATCCCCCGGCAGTATGCCGGAGGATACTTTGGATTCAGCAGCGTTTCGCCGCCGCCGCCGCCGCCGCCGTGTCACATTCTTGTGTGCGCTCTAGCGGTCACATTTCTCGACGAATTTCTTTCAGACTTCCTGTGGACGTGTATCTTGGTAAAATCTGGACCCCTATAGTTTCTGGTGATGCTGCCCCCAGTGTTCCGTCTTTTATAGGGTAAAAGGCCATATTTTTGGGGATAGTTTGTGTGCGCTCTAGCGGTCACATTTCTCAACGGATTTTGTTCAAATTTTGTATGAAGGTGTCTCTTGGTAAAATCTGGAACCCTATAGATTTTGGTGATGCTGCCCCCAGTGTTCCGTCTTTTATAGGGTCAAAGGTCATATTTTGATAGATGTCTTGTGTGTAATCTTGTGTGCGCTCTGGCGGTCACATTTCTCAACGGATTTCGTTCAAATTTTGCATGAAGGTGTCTCTTGGTGTAATTTAAAAACCTATAGTGTTTGGTGATGCTGCCACCAGTGTTCCGTCTTTTATAGGGTCAAAGGTCATTTTTCCATTTCTTGCACTCTTACTTCTGCATTTCTCGACGGATTTCGTTCAAATTTTGCATGAAGGTGTCCCTTGGTGTAATCTTAAAATCTGTACTTTTTGGTGATGCTGCCACCAGTGTCCCGTCTTTTATAGGGTCAAAGGTCATATTTCAAGGGATGGCGTGAGTTCACTCTGCAGGCCACATTTCTTGATGGATTTCTTTCAAATTTTGTATGGACATGTATCTTGGTATAATCTACACATCTTTACTGTTTGGTGATGCTGCCCTCATTGTTCCGTCTTTTATAGGGTCAAAGCTCATTTGTCCCTTTTGTGCACTCTTACTTCTGCATTTCTTGACGGATTTCATTCAAAGTTTGTATGGAGATGTATCTTGGTATAATCTACACATATTTAATTTTTGGTGATGCTGCCCTCATTGTTCCGTCCTTTATATAGGGTCAAAGGTCATTTTTCCATTTCTTGCACTCTTACTTCTGCATTTCTTGACGGATTTCGTTCAAGTTTTGCATGAAGGTGTCTCTTGGTGTAATCTAAAAACCTATAGTTTTTGGTGATGCTGCCACCAGTGTTCCGTCTTTTATAGGGTCAAAGGTCATACTTCAGGGCATGGCGTGAGTGCACTCTGCAGGCCACATTTCTTGATGGATTTCTTTCAAATTTTGTATGGAGATGTATCTTGGTACAATCTACACATCTTTACTGTTTGGTGATGCTGCCCTCATTGTTCCGTCCTTTATAGGGTCAAAGCTCATTTGTCCCTTTTGTGCACTCTTACTTCTGCATTTCTTGACGGATTTCATTCAAATTTTGTATGGAGATGTATCTTGGTATAATCTACACATATTTAATTTTTGGTGATGCTGCCCTCATTGTTCCGTCCTTTATAGGGTCAAAGGTCATTTTTCCATTTCTTGCACTCTTACTTCTGCATTTCTTGACGGATTTCATTCAAATTTTGCATGAAGGTGTCTATAGTTTTTGGTGATGCTGCCACCAGTGTTCCGTCTTTTATAGGGTCAAAGGTCATACTTCAGGGCATGGCGTGAGTGCACTCTGCAGGCCACATTTCTTGATGGATTTCTTTCAAATTTTTTATGGAGATGTATCTTGGTATATCTCTCAACACATTTCTTTCAAATTTTATATGAAGATGTGTCTTAGTGAAACCTACACATCTAATTTCTACACCATCCTTTTGTTTGAGGGAGGGGATGGGGGAGGGTCTTTGTCCCTCCTTCAAATTGCTGCCAGTGCCGGGGGATACATTTAGCATTGCGCGGCCCCAGCAATGCACAATTTTTTTCTAGTTTTTATTGTATTCCATTTTGTAGTTTTGCATTTCAAGATGACCTCTTTCTTTCTTGAAGTGTTCTAAAGCTTTTCACTCTGGATCACTTTCATATCCTTGATAGTTCCACCAGGTCCATGGAATCCATAAAACCCCATAGAATTATACTGGCTTTAATCCCTAGGAGAGGTAAGCTGATACCCCTCGTCTGCACGCCCTAGAAGAGATGCAGTGTACATATATCATCTTAGCCAAGTGCACAGTCATCTATCCTAACCCCAGTATCATCATCCACCCATACAATTCAGAATCCCATCCCGCAGATCGAATGAAACCTTGGGAGAAGAAAAAATTAGATATTGCTCTCCGCTCCATGTGTCTGTGGTAGAGGGATGACTCGAGTGCGTCATCTTCATCCCCTAGATCCCTCTTAACTTTCACTTTGAGTTGATGATGTATGGGTGAGTCGCATGATAGATACATGTAAATATATCATGGGTGTGTGGTAATTAAAGGAAACTGTCTTTTCTGATCTTATAGGCACCAAGGCAAGGGATGATACATTCTTCTATACAATTGTTGATGTACATGTAGATTACCAATGTTATTTTATTATATCAGGCTTCTGTGTTGACGTTGGATCCTGTGAGAGATACAAAATACATCTTTAGGTTCATGAAGTGAGCATAAATTTTAAATCCGAAAAGTTCTGATAAGACCCCTAGTATCAGCTTTCAAAAAATTCTTATTCCTGTAACTCTGAGTCATCTGTTAGATGATGCAGGAGTTTCTCTAATGGATACCGCTCAAAGTTTGAAGATTGCTGGAAGAAAAAAGGGAGATGCCTGTTCTATAGCTGTGATGATATACATCCCCAAGAGGAACCCATGTGCTTACAAGTACATCAGTGCCTTTCTGGCATTGCAAGGGTGTTTATAGTAACCTTGTCTGTTGAGCCACATGTGACCTTTCAACAACAGAATATTAGCTTGGTCTAAGAGCCTGGGCCCCCAGGAGGGCCTACTCTGAAGAGACAATCTTTCAGACATTATCCTAGTGTGTATGTGTAACATGAATAATCAATGCCATAATCAAATGCACATCCCTAGGAGTGGGACACTCTGCCACCGTAGCGCTAGACATTAGTTTGATCCTGACGGGCATCTCATTTGCTCATGAATGCATCGAGTTGCGAACGTCGTAAGAAACCATTCATGAAGAAGGTCAGATTTCATGTGGAGTGTATTTCTACTGAGAGAGGTAAAAGTAAGAAACAACTTGAGTGCTGAAATGTTCAGTAAGAGCAGTGATTTGTTAAAAGAATTCCCTGTCAGCATTTCATATGTCTCACTGTGCATGTATTGATTCTGCAGGTCTTGTTTCTTGAAAAGATAAAAAGCTGAAGTTACATTTTATTCAAGTTCTTTGCCACACCATTAGAGGTGTGTGCTGGAAAGCAGTGAAAGGCCCAGTGAGAACTATACCTGGGGTACTTTAGAGCGGGAATCGGGGGTTGGCTGTGGAAAAAATCAAAAGAGCTCTAGGGGAAATGGAAAATGTGTAAATATCACCTTAAAGCACCTGCCTGAAAGGAAATCTCACCTTTTCTATAGAAAATCTCCCAAGAATGTATAAAATATAATTTGTCACAATTCTAGAGGTTGTACATGTACTTGAGGCTCCACACTTACTTTTTCTGGGGATATTGGGAGTCTATGTATACCGCGGCCATGTTAACATTTAGGGGTTCTTTGCTGGCATGCTCCTGTTTTAGTGTTAAGTCCTGGATTACGCATGAATTATGCATGCAGTTATTGCAGTTGATGTAAATTATGTTTAATTCGGAATGCCTTGTCCGAGGGCAGCAAGCTGGAGACTTTGATTCAAATTGGCAACCTTGTGTTTCAAGTTCAAGTCAGACAGACCAATATTCATAACCCTGTGTTTAGTTACAGCCACTGATTGTTCATGACAGCCAAGATATAGCTAGTATCGATCAGCCTACTAACGTCTCATTGTATAGCAATTATGCATGCAGTCATTGCAATTAAAACCCAGATTGATTCAGTTTCATTCATGTGATGGCGAGAGGTACATGTAGATAGTGACAGCTGTAATTGAGTGTTGGCTGTAATTATCTCTTCCCTCCTACTGACATTGATCATGCCAGTTTGGTTTCATTTGCATCTACTCTCTCCAGTGTTCTCGATTGTGTGATGATACATTTCTTGTATCGTACCCCTTTCAGAAAGTCCTGCTCGTATTGTGCGCACCATAGTAGTATTTAAGGGATACTCAACCGCAGATTGTGGACATTTTTATGCCGCGAGAAGGCACCGTGATCGTTACCTGATCACGCCGTTGCCCCACGGGGCGCAAACTTCGGATAGACTGGTCGCCGCACAACATGCATGCTCTGCCTGAGCTCGAGCTCTCGTGTGAGATTCGGTCGGCTTCTTGCAGTCCGAAATGTAATCCCAGCGGTCCAACGGACGCGTTCGACACACAAACTTTGCGTACGAGTGAATGGGGCTTATGCAATCCTCACTTTCCCCACGGCCTCCTGGTGGCGTATCACTTTAAGCATCAAGCATAAAAGAATCAAAATCCGCATCATAAAAGCAATATTTTTTTACAAGCACCATTCTGAAAACTCAGATCGAGTGGGATCTGTGAATTGAAGGAGAAAACTTTGCCATGCATGGTGTGGGGAAATCAAATGACATTTGACAGATGTCAGGGTGGGATAATGCGAGGTCCACACTATCGCATTTATAAACCTAACATTTGGTGGAAAATATGGATATGTGCATAATAGCATCCCTAAAATAATTCACATTATTCTGCTCCTATTATGCGCTCTTGGGAGTTCATGAAAGGAGACTAAGTTCTAATGGTTACAGAATGCATGTTGTGTCATAATTTTCAAGAATTTTTCAGATATGTCCTAACTCAACATGCAAAAATACGCGTTCATGTACCTGTCTACAATCAGGAGCATGACACTTGTAGCATGCATGTGCATAGGCCCATCTGTTGGAGATTGTCAACCTACATTGAAGTTCTTGGTTTCGTTTGTCCCGAGTATCAAAAGTATCTGTATGCCAAAGATATGTCTACAGTAGGCCTGTATGTACATGTATATATGGGTATCTGGAATGGTGGATGCTATTATTTGGCTGAGGGTCAAATCATGAGTGTATTTTGATTGATTAATTTTTTTTTCATTATTCACAAGTGGATACCTAAATTTAGAGTTTCTTGTTAAGTCATTTTTAATACAGAATGAAACCTTTATGAAATTTGGATCCCTTGAAATTTGTGAAAAAATTTGTGAATGTTTATGGTTTTATAGTTTTCTATGAAAAGTTGGCAAACGTTGGTTCATAAAGTTGTGGTCAGGACTACATGTAATGAACATCGAGGAAAAGTTAAGTTGTATGGAGATGCTGGTGCTGGTTTTCAATACATAAAATTTACATGTACGTTTAGAATTGACGTTGTGTTGATAATACATCCCATATTGCCTACCAGTATAAACTTTTCAAGACTACCACTTATCATGTTACATGTACGTCTGTGGTCATACACAATACAGTATAGACCAGAAGGGACAAATTGCAAATGATAAATATTGTGTAAACCAACCTTTTACCTTCAGTTATCTGTTGGTCTTCTATTGCATTTTGCTGTGCATAGTGGTTGTGTGTAAATACATGTAGTCTATCTACCAAGCGTGGTGATAATGGATTGTATTATCCTGATCAATACTCCCTTGGTTTGTGTAGCTTTGGTTTGCTTCCTCTGAATTTATTTCACTTTCTCTGCTTGCTTCCTTTATTTACACCGATTATTTGATGTGGGATACTGTCGGCCTACAGTGTATAATTTAGTTTGATGCAATATACATGTAGAAAGATATTTTTATTATTAATGGTTTTGTTATGGTTTATAAGTATCCATCCCCCAATATTTTTCTGTTTTTGTAAAGTAAATTCTTCCCTTTTTACAACAATAGCAAGGTAACCATTGACGATAACTGGTCCTGTATGTCCCATATTTTATTTGTGCACACTGTACTTGTCTTCCAAGTGTGTAGGTGTTATGATGTAGTGGTTCATTTACCTGACCTTCAATCAAAAGATCGAGGGTGCGAATCCCAGCCTGGCACTAACATCTTTTTTGTTGCAAGACATTAATCCACATTTGCCTCTCTTTACCCAGGTGTAAATGGGTACCCGATATGCTAGAGCGCTACATAATTTGGCCACTCTGCTATGACCGGGGTTAATAATTTTGGAGTGCCACGAGTGTCGTGGCATGACTCCGCGCATGTGCATGTAGACACATTCAATGTCTTCCTTTTGAACTAAAATATTTACCGCTGAATTGAAGGCTAATTTTTATCTATCATTCAAACTTTGCTCATTACCCATCTCCAGTGTTTGATCTATATAGTTGGTTTACTGATGATAAGAGAGCATCAGAGGGCAATCAGGCCATATTGTCCTCATGCTAACTTACCATGCTGGGTAATATGCCTTTAGAGGCAAATTCTAGACCTTTGGCCCATTCTTATGAATGTGGCATCATTTCTGGACATTGTGTTGGGATAGCTGCACTGCCCACATGGTTTTACCATGCTTTTGGTTTGTAATTTAGGAGGCCATGTCTTGCAGGACTGGATTATGTTTATGGTATGTGTCTAAAGTATCATTTTTGTAATAGTATAGACCGTATTTGTAGTAAGAATTGAGGAGCAGATTATTCTGAGGTTCATTCATGAAATACTACATATATATGCAGTTATATTTCACCTATTCAATTTATGAGCATACAACTTTTTCCCTGACCTTGAACATTGAGGTGAGGTTACTGATACTTTGAGCCTGATTGTTATATGATCACCTCGCCTCAGCATTGTACTATTTGTTTCTACATTCTGTATTAAACAGCTACACATGCAGTACAATAAGGTCTGTTGGAACCCAAGTTGTTACCTCTGGTTTATGAATGAGAGAGCCCAATGATTGATAAACCAGCTCATATAATATAAGATATATAGGAATAAGAACATTTGCTTGAAGTTGAGGTACATGCATGTATAATATTTTATAAAATGGGTTCAAGAATGTAGCCATCCTGATTGGTCAAATAACACCAAGTGACCATCCCCCCCCCCAAAGTACGTACGCGTACCTCTGGTGCATGCAAACTTAACACGCAATGAAATCACGTAGTTTAATTGTCATCTTAGCGCAGGGATTACATGTGCGCACTGAAACGCGCATGACTTTTGTTGGCTGTGCTGATGTAATGTCATCCAGGAAAGCAAATAGCAGCCTCCACGACCATGCGACTCTTGGCGTTTCTATGGGGTTCGTAACCATTTTAATTAGGGATGTAAGAATTCCGGATTTTTAAAAATTTAAGAAACATTTCCGGGTTTTTTCTGTGACGTGTTATGTGTTGAAGGCATTATCGTACTTTCGTGTGCATTAACCTAGTGTCGGAAAAAAATCTCGCAAATGAAATATAGTCTTGTACGGGCCGTTTCATACGAAGTATGTTAATATAGCGTGAAGTGGTTCTCGTACGCACAGGACGAATTTTGTATAAAAATCCTGGTAACGAGTATGTGTGGACAAGTGCTTTTGACTTTACTAAAATTTGCGTAACAGCCACGTAATGATTTTGTATTTTGAACGTGCGGCGACAGGAAAAGTGGACTGATGTATGAGACTATACGTTCTGGAATGCATTGTCAGGACGACCGCATTGCGAAGCTAGCACTAGCACACGTGCACAGCGATATTGCGCTGTATGTGTACTGTCGACGTCGCGTATCGCATGCATATCACACAGCTGCACAGATACTTGGAAGTTTACGACTTTGTGATAGCGTTTGGACTTCGTTTCTTGATTTTCTTTTGCCTCTTATTGGAATAAAAAATCAAAATGGAAGTGGACAGGACTGCAAATATAGCGAAAATCGACATAGGAATCAAGAATAAGTGGAATTGGAAATGGACAGAGGAGAAGGATGCGAACGGAGTATTCTTGAGCGATTACGTTCGAACACCTAACACTTGACTGAATCACTGCGCTCGTCAAATATTTTCCGGATTTTTTTTTGCTACCCACTTACATCCCTGTTTAATAGACTTCATAATCATATTGCCTACCCGTTTTATAAAACTATTAATACATGGTTGTGAGTTCGTGCGTTAGTGCGATCCGGCAACGTGCAGGTTTTTATCGTGGTGTCCAACACACTCGGAATGCGCATCATGCTTATAGTACACCACAGTAAAAACCTTTGTGTTGCCAGATCGCACAAACGCACTCCGAACCATGTATTAATAGTATTATATACGACTGATAATGATAAAACTGATATTCAGAGCAATCCAAGTGCTCCCATACAAAGTTTAAGATTAATCGTATCGTCTTTTCTCTTTTATTTGCCATCTACTGAACCAACATTAGCTTATTTTTGATTGTTGGGTCTGCCAACCCTGCCCCAATTTACACAATTGGTCTAAAATTTTAATAAGAATTATCAACAAACAATTTTTAGTACAAGTACCCAGTGGTTTATCTTTAAAGGCTGCTAGGTATTGAGGAAGTACCCCCTCTATAGTTCCCATATGACCAGAAGAACACCTTCAGACATAATGCATGCTCTGCCCATGTGCAGACCAGTGTATTTGGCTCACTGTCAGAAACTAGATTATGTGGTTTTTGTGCTGTGAGCCATCTGTTGCTGAAAGTGAGAAAGTGGGAGCACTGGGTTACCTTCACTACTTTGCATATTCATATCTTTTGGGGGATGCAGAATGGGTGTGGTGGTTAGCATAGCCAAGCAAAGCTCAGCAGAAAGGAAGCTCATATGTTAAGATATTTGAACCTGACCTGACAGGGTTCAAAGATCAGGTGCTGTGATTCTGATAACCATTGGCATGTGGTAGGGAGGAAGAAAGTCAAATTACACCGTGAACATATTATTTGGCATTCCAAGCTTAACCTAAGCTTTAAAAGGTGGCTATTTTGATTAGACCATCCTTGTTTAATAGACCTTGCTGCATTGGAACAAGAGTTTTATGAGTTATACAGTGAAATATATGATTTGCGATTAACATAACATGTTTTGAGAAATAAAATTCTCCTTGAATTGCTTCATATCAATAACAAAAATTGCATAGATGTAAAATATGTATGCAGGGCTAAACCTAAAAAGAAAGACATTATTCCACCTTTTTAGGAGGCCTATTTATTAAGGGTACCTCTCATAGCCAAGCTAAGCAATTTATATCTTACATTTTCCTTTAAAAAGTAGTATTCTGATGTCTCTGGGTTATCAAGAGCTAACCAGAATGTAATTTGTGGTAGATTTATGTGCTGAGATATTCTAGCAGCAGGTTCTGTAATCTGTTGAGTTGTTGTCAAGGACTTGTACCACAGCCACAGGTTTGCAAAACCAGCATTATATTATGAGAGGGTTATTCACAGTTTCCAACTGTTCCATAGTCAAATATGCAGTTAAAGGGAAATCCGTCCTTAATGGCATGTTGCTCTGAAAGAAAGAGGAAAAATTAAGAGGCAGCTTGGTGAAAGTTTGAACGAAATCCGACAAGCAATAAAAAAGTTAGGAATTTTTGAAAGCTGTAATCACTATACATTTGGGAATTTCAAATTGGCCGAATTGGTAATATCACTGTGATGTAGTTGCGGACAACTCCCCTATTTGCTCCAACATACAAAATTACTAAACTGTCATTTTTTCAAAATGTATTACTCAGTAGGATCCATAACAATTGGCTATCTCCAATATATTTTGAGTACTGCCCCGAGGGTGAAGGCACTTCTGGGAAAAACCGCTATTTAATGATATATTTGTGTACAAAATATTGAAGAGTTGTCTGTAAGTACGTCATAAGCGACTCACCAATTTGCCAATTTGAGATTCGCATAGATGTAGTGATCTTATTTTTCAAACATCCATAACTTTCTTACTCTTATTCCTAGTCGGATTTATTTCAAACTTTCACCATCCTGTTTTTCTTATTTTTTTGCTTTCACACAAATCCTCTTATTACCAAGGTTGGATTGCCCTTTAAGTAGGTGTAGGCATACATTGGTATTCGATGTATAGGCCTAAAGAGATCTGTGAAGGTGGTAACAACATGTGTTTTCTATTATTTCTCACTGGCCACAGAATGAAACAGATACCAGGATGCACAATGTATTTCCTTTTGGTGGCTTGAAATGAGAAACCAAAAGAAATGTAGTGGTACAAATTCAGTAAATGTAATGAACATTCTTGAAAAAAAATAGTGTAGCATTGTAAGTACCGTATAGTAAGTCTTAATAAGTCTAAGAAAATATCCTGCTTCAAAGTTTTCACCACAATTCTCATATACCCCGCCAAACAAAGTTTGAAGGGGGTATATAGGAATCGGCGCGCGGTCGGTCGGTCCGTTGCAAATTTTGCGCATCGAACTACTTCCTCATTTTTTGAGCAATGCTCTTGGAATTCACCACACACATTTGTCTTGGGATGAAGATGTACAATATGTTTTTTAATGTGTCGGAAACTGCGTTTATGGCAATAAATCAGGTTGAAATCTTGTGGATCGAACTACTTCCTCATTTTTTGAGCAATGCTCGTGAAATTCGGCACACACATTGGTCTTGTGGCACACATTTGTTTTGGGGTGAAGATGTGCAAGACGTATTATTTGGAATGTGTCGGGAACTGCGTTGTCATGGTAACGGCATATTATGGCAATAAATCAGGAAAATATTGCGGATCAAACTATTTCCTCACTTTTTCAAGCAATGCTCATGAAATTAGGCACACATTGTTCCTGTGGTAAAGATGTGCAAAACATATTGTTTCAATGTGTAATGATGGTAATGACAGTAATGACATATGGCAATAAAATGCATAATATGACATATGGCAATAAAACAGGAAAATATTGCAGATCAAACCCCTTGCTCAGGAAATTTGGCACACACATTCACATTCAGTGATATTCTAGTTTCTATTGTAAACTTGCAATGCATGCTCTGGACAAATATAGCTGCAGTAGTAGTTTAGGACCTTCAAGTCACTAAATTTTCTTCCCTTTCAGCCAAGATTTTGAGCTCTTTTCATCAATTTGCATTTAGAACGTGACCCCAAGTGACCTCTGAAAATATTCCAGAGGGCAGGACCTAATCCCCCTTACAATCTTCTTTGTGGAGATGGATTGAAAGCAGAGGTAACTCTATGTCAAGGTGGATAGATACTGTTACAAGCCTGTCTTGAATGGACCCAGGCTCTTTTCTATTCAAGAAAGATGCTGAGATATAAAGTACTATTCTTTCTCTGCAGTCTAGTGCTGCAGGCTCTCTTACTTGCAAAGACTATAAACTAAACTACCTACCAACCAGCAAGTATCAATTAGCTGATTTGTCAATTTGTAACCAGATATGCAGTAACATTATTTCCTCTTTGAAAAGTGGATGTAAAGTGAAAAGTTTAGTTAGTTTTCTCTTGTAAAATTCAAATTGGCTCCATGATGAGAACTTGTGTATAGGATAAGCAACTATACCCCAGCATACTCTTTGTGTTACAACATTTTCATACCAAAGAAAGTTTGAATATAAACTGAAATGTCTTCTCTGTGTGCTAACTATTCTTGCTTGTTTCTCATGTAGTTATGTAACCTCTTGACGAGGCAGTTTTAAAATTAAAAAAAAAATGCACTTAGCAAGGAATATCATCATTTGATGTTATTTTGTAGATACGCCATCATAACCTGTGGGACTATATATATGTGAATCCAGGATGAAAAGGAATTTGGTTTAGACCAACTTTTCCGTGTGATATTGCACTATGTGTCTGGTATGAGAGACTCCCGTCTTTGGTTTGCAGTATTTAGTCACCTTTTCTCGTTCTATTTTCTTTGCAGTGAAGGAAATTTCCGTTGTAAGGCTTTAGTTCTGGAGTTCTTAAAGCAAAGATGGTATTGAATGACAGGTTACTCTCTTATTTATAAGCCCTTTAGCTAAAAATAATATGCTCCTGCCATTTGGGAATTCTGTTTCAGTGTGAGAAAATTTATTTAAAGAGCCCTCTTTTGGCTGTAGAAAGGAAACGAGGGGTTTTGAAAAAGAAGGGGTCAGGATCAGTAAACATTGGCAATGGCAGCAATGACAATAGAGGTGTGGAACAGCTCATGAAATCATAACAAATTACATGTTGGGATGATTATGAATACACAGACTCTAGGGAAAGGTAACTGAACTGTGCCTTTGACATTAAATGTTGATCACCCAGAAGCATGATCTTCACAAGCATGGAGTTCAATACTGAAGTATCTACATGATTAAAGGGGTTTTTTTTACGCCAAGTTGCATTTTGATAGAGGAAGAACTTCCTTTTGTGTGCTGCCCTACTGTATGGATTTTGTTAACTAAAGTTTAAAAATACCTTCCATAATTGAGGGGAAAAAAGACCAATTAGTGCCATGAAATGTAATTACCAAAAATCACTGGGCCTGGAGGCAGATAAATATAGGCTTAGGCCTATAGGTGGACAGTCTGCCAGTCTTCAAACCCACCAACCTCATATTGTTTGAGAATAGGCTTATCACTCTTACAAACAATTAGGGCTCCTCTGATGTGAATTTCTGTGTCCAAAATACCTGAATGCTATATGTATCATTGTTGCCTCTTGAGTTTTGTAATACCAGTTATCAGTTAAGGACTGTTTAAAGTGTACTGTAATCCCTCTAAATATATCAGACCTTGGACCTTCATGTAGTCCCATCACTATTTAAATATGTGGTGTTTTCTGTGTCTCACTTTTGAGCTATGTATGCAGACTGACTGTCTCTCTCCATGGAGTGCTTTTTCAAGCCTTCCCTTATCATCGCCATTACAGCTGATCCCTAGCTGGCAGAGTGCTTTCTTCATGGTGGCGAGGCCATGTGCTCTTTTAGCGCAGCCAGCGCTCCCGCCCTTTTTCCGGCACCCTCCTGAGATGCAAAGAGATGGATTTTCCATTTACTATGTGGCCTACATACCCCTCTCCCATGTATTTACCAATACCGTACCTACAAGTATAGTGCAGTACACATGGAAGATAGATCAGGGATAGGCTGTATTCGTAGCTCTAAACGGTCTGTCAGTCTATTCCAAATTTCATCAGTCTTTAGGGCATCATAAAATGATGCATACATTGCCCATGCTGGCATCTGAAATAGATGGAAAGAAAGATGTTTTCTCCTCTGTGCGAAGCTTTGACATGTTTGTCATAAGTTAGGATTTACCGATCAAGCCTTTCATCTCCCACATTGCATCTTATGTCGTCATTCCTCAACGCATGCAGTATGGCAAAGTGTCACACAAGGTAGTATTAGTTCATACCAAAGAGTGTAGGAAAGTAGCGGATTACAGTTTCCAGGTTGAATGTGCACCTCCCCCTTTCCCAGAGGGCTACCCCACTTTACACATTTGATTCATAAGCAGTAGAATGGAATAGATCCTACTTAGAGTACAAGATCATTAGGATACTATCCGAGAATCATGTTTTTGTAAAATATAAATTTTGTGAATTTTGCAAAATTCACTTGTTTTTCCTGGAAGTGAGGCTAGTGAAATATTTCAAACAGGGTCTAGGAGGCAGACTAACTAGAAGCATATTTGCAGCAAGATGGTGGTGGAGTGGCACAGGCAGGTGTATACTCCACCACATACAAAGGTCATGTCATCAAGCAAAGATATGTTGATAATAAAATCTTCAAGTTCTTCCTCATTTTCACAAACATTCTTTCCCTATCTTTTTCGGTAGATATATTATCCAAGGGGGTGGTTGCAGCTTTAAAGGTTCATGTAATCCTTAGTATTTGGTATTTATTGACTGCTATCTATTGCTCTGTGTGATAAATTGTATAAATCCCTGTATTATGATGTTTAAATGCATTTGTAAGAATGCATGTGCTTATGCCTAATCTGCTCTTTGCAGATTTCCGTTCTAACCTAATATTCAAGAATATATTATGTACAGTAGTACTTGGGGGAAGACACAGTGTATGATATTGCTGTGCTCAGAAGTCTATTGTTCTTTCCCTGCACCATGTGGCTACCTGTAGGCCAATAATTTATCTAATACTCTCCCCCCTCTCTCTCTCTCTCTCTCTCTCTCTCTCTCTCTCTCTCTTTTCTCTTTGAATTCGTCTTTCAACAAAGCATACCCCTTCTCCTCTGTCAGTCCTTCATATATATATATCCCAGCCTTCCGTTTGCTTGCTCCATTGCTTACGTGCCTTGATTATCTCCCCTCTTTTGGAAAAGAATCAAATGTATCTTCGTTTGTGGTTGAGGATGCCCTTTCAATTTTATGTGTCTCTTGCAAGGACAATGAAAGCCTAATTTGATTTATATTGGCTCTTTCTGATAGTGATATGCTTTCCTCAATTGCATCGTCTAAGCTACACAATAGACTACACACTGTGCAAGATGGAAAGCAATTGCAAATTGACTTGTGCTTCCAATTTTCAGTAGACATTGTCAAGTGAAGTACATGGACTAGATGATGGCTTTTATCAACAAGGTTGCAATGCATTGAAGAAAAAAGTGAACATCAAAATCGTGCATTATTGGTACCTTGCAATGTGAATTAAAATTTAAAAAATAGTTATTTCTTGGGAACAGAAAGGCAGCCATTTTCAAAGCTGTGTGAAAATTTCCTTTAAAAGTTTATTCAACCCAAAGACTAGGATTGAAAAAGAGAAAATTGCTATATATTATACATCGTAACTGTCTACATGTCTGCCCTACCTACAAAGTTTGGAAAGATCCATGTTGGCCTGCAGTACATGTACGTGTACATGTATGTAGCCCTGTACGTTTCCACCGAAGTCAAGAAAAACTAAACAGGATACATTATTGCAACATTATAGCTATTCTATTTCTTACTAAGATGGAAAGCTTTTTCTTTATAGAATTTTGATGGATATTTCGAGTAATTAAGACCTTTAAGTGACCGAAAATGGGTTGTCCCTGCATACTACCCCCGTTGCTGCCCTTATTTTTAGCTCCCGTCAACTTTCCACTTTGACCCTGATGATGGTGTCTTACATGGATTGCCATCTCACTGGGTCACACATCATGATCCATCAGTCTCTAGTTCTCAAAATAAACTGATCTGACAGTCGTGGGACCAATCGGCACAGCACCGAGAGGTCGGTCTGATCGGCCCTCCTCTCCTGCTTGCCTTCCATTCCAGTCCTGAACTCTCGTACTTATACCCTACTGTGAAGGAGGAAGGAAAGAAGAAAAAGATGGATCTTCTACCACAAGAATACCTAGAGATCTACTATAATTTGAACTGATTTACTCAGGAATAAATGACCTGTCCTTATTACGCTTGCCACTTTGGATTCTTTTTCCAACTCTGATCCAAAAACAATTTAGACCTGCAGTGTATTACAAACATAAAATAAAGAATAGAAAAATCTATTTTCATGTATAAGATTTAACCTTTACTCTATATGCGCATGTCGATATGATAGGGTTTTACGAATAACTGAGCTAATTTGACCTTCATCATGAATGCAAGAAGTCAATTTTCTAGGTCAGAAGGTACTAGGCTTTTACCTTAGAACCTCTTTGAGTTCTGGTTGTGATGGATAATATATTCACACCAATTCACATTAAATTTTCACTGAATGTTCAAGATGCAATTACTTGAAGGGGCCTACAATGTACATGTATATCTGGGAAGCAATTATGGTGGAAAAAAAAACATATTATTTCAAAATAAGCAAAGAAGAGTAAGGAAATCCTGCTTGTAGTCCAGACATAGTCCAAAATAACTCAGTCTCATATGCACCTGTGATTCTTTAATATTAAAAAAAAAAATCTGGTGTGATAACTCCTTGGTCGAAACAATAAATTTACTTTATGATGAGCAGTTCAAAATTACTAAAAATTATTGCCTGTTTTTCTCAAAATGTGATTTTAGTTTAAACTTTAGATTAGCTTTAAAAGTTTAAAGGGAACAGTATCATTTCATTATTGGTTTTACGTGCAATTTTTTTTTTTAAATGCTGGCCTGATCAATCTTATATGATGATGCACATGTTAGTATTCACATTCCAATCAAGAAGGAATGTTGAGTTGTTATGATTTCTAAGACATGAAATGGATTTTTTTTTATGCAGCTGAATGGCATCTCATAAAGAGTATGAACCATTACATCTATGATTGGAGCTTACAGGTGGAATGCGCACATCGGTTCACATAAAAGAAGAGTCATGGGTCAGGTTCACACGGAGGGAGCTACACTTTAAGTTTCGCTTGTAGTTTCAAAACTTTAAGTTATCTTGAAGTTTCAGACTGTATGAACGGACTCATAGTTTTGAAACTTCGAGTCTATTGGAGTTCAAGAACCACAAGTGAGCTCGTAGTTAACACTAGCTACGTTCATACAGGACTTGTGGTTTTTGAAACTCTAAGTTATCAAAACTTAAGTTAACGAAACCACAACTCCCTAACCGCAACGAGAGTTCACATGAGCCCTAAACAACGAGCTGAAACTACAAGCCGAGCGATCGTTTTGGTTAACCCCGGGAGTAGATACTACGGATACACTACACATACAGATCCTGTGTTCATAATTGGTGTGAAGGGTATGACCCTGAAGTTTAACATGAACAAAGAGGTCATCACTAACTACAAGCTTGCAAAAGTTTATTCCATTCACATGGCCTGAAACTGGGAAGGAGGATCACCCACTGCTCGTGGTTTCGGCCTTAACCACGAGCTCACTTGTGGTTCTAGAACTACAAGTAAACTTAAAGTTAGTTCATACAGTCTGAAACTACAAGATAACTACAAGTTAACTTAAAGTTTTGAAACTTCAAGCGAAACTTAAAGTTTAGCTCCCATCGTGTGAGCGTAACTACTGAAAATCATGAGCAGCGGGGGCCCTCCCTCATAGTTGTGGACGTGTGGACAGTTTAGCAATCTCATTGTTAACGATGACCTCTCTGCTCTTGTTAAACGAAGATGGCTTGACTCGTCTCAGAACAACGAGCATCGTTGTTTCGGGCCCGTATGAACCCTTGTCTTTGTTAGTGAGCTGTTTTGTTAACTTAAATTTTCGAAACTACCAAGTCCCGTGTGAACGTAGCTATTGGTAATACAGCAGCTCATCCAGACATCACATTTATTTTGAATAGATTCTGTGAGGTTGAGAGAATGTTCTTCATCATTTCCTTATCTCTTCGGTCACTACCATATAACTTTTTCTTCTTCATAGGAATTTTGTAAGTAAACCTAAAATGTTATAATCAATGAAAATGGACATTGTGATGGCATCAACACGAATGCATTTCAACTCTTAATACTTCTCTGTACTAATTTGCAAAAGAAAGAAATAGAGAGACTGGCTTTTTAGTCCAGTAAGGTTTATCGGTGTAGATTGTATTTTTAAAGAAAAGTAAGATAGGGAGCCTTCCTTGAGACATTCACTCAATCCAGAAAGAGCTACTGATGGAATACTAAGTGCCTCTTGGATTTAGAACCTCCATGGCGGAGGTGAAGTTCAAGGCTATGTGCTGTAGAGACAATTATCAGAATCGAAAAAAAGACCGGAGGAGGGGGGGGGGTTCAATGCTGCAGGGAGGCCTACCACATGAAGACATTATATTCAAAGGAGAAAGTCATTGCACATAGCAACTGAAGTTTTATTACTCATACTTGTAATGATTGGATTAGAGGCTGGTTGGTTTCCCGAAGGACAAACGCCCCTGTTCTCCAATTTTTTTTTTTCGTAGCTGACAGGGGGCAACTCATGCAGCATTAATGAGCAGAACACTTCACTGGATTCTGTATGGAAATGAGATTCGACGAGTAGACAAACTTGCGCTGAGCAGGTCTGCCTAATTCTTTTTTAGAAGCCTTGATTTCAGACTGATGCATGTTAATGTTGTTGCATTCATGATTGCAAACTTCCTTGAATTGGGGTTCGGGATATTTTTACTATTTTACAGTAAAACACACAAAAAATATGGCAGTGATGCTTTCTTGTGGAAACGTTTGCAACCCTTTTAATAATTAACAGGCTTTCCCTTTTTCCATATGTCAAGAAACTTACCATGGGGTCTTTACACTCTCTTGTCTCTCTTGTTTTTGTTTCAATGTATTTGCCTGGAGACTAGGCCAGCTTGATACAAATCCCCACTGCATGTGCAGCAGCGATGCAGAAGGGACTGAAATTTAGTGAAGTGAAGAGGAATCGAGACTCAAACTGAGATGACAAGATAGGTTTATTAGTACGGGGACCCATCCATGCATAAAGCATGAGCTGAAATTGATTTTCTACCCCTTCCAAGTTGGCATGTGGTCGGGGAGCATACCACTGACTCACCTGTGCCTGATTCAAGCCTTGTCATTCGCGATATGCAGTGTTCGTTCATGCGCAACATAAAGAAACAACTGAACATCACAAGATAATTGCTTCATCGTCTATATTTTTAAAAGCAACCAAATATTAATCATGGTCTGATTGATGTGTACAAAATTAAGAACCCAAGATGCTTCATGAGATAGGCCTTATACAGTGCATCCCTGAAAAAAACGAAACCGAGATTTATCAATGTTTAATCATATCTTAATCACAATTATGATTAATAAATGACACGTATTTGTAAATCTTGAATCCTCTTCTTTCATTTGATGCCACTCATGAGTGAATAAAGATAATATGAAGCAGGGCTTCATATGAGTGTCATCAAAGGAAACAAGAGGATCCAAGCTTTACAAATCAGGGATGTAAGACTTCCGGATTTTTTAAAATTTAAGAAATTTTTCCGGGTTTTTTCTGTGACATGTTATGTGTTGAAGGCATTATCGTACTTTCGTGTGCATTAACCTAGTGGCGGAAAAAAATCTCGCAAATGAAATATAGTCTTGTACGGGCCGTTTCATACGAAGTATGTTAATATAGCGTGAAGTGGTTCTCGTACGCACAGCACGAATTTTGTATAAAAATCCTGGTAACGAGTATGTGTGGACAAGTGCTTTTGACTGTAAAACCATGCGCTTTACTAAAATTCGCGTAACAGCCATGTAATGATTTTGTATTTTGAACGTGCGGCGACAGGAAAGGTGGACTGATGTATGAGACTATACTTTCTGGAATGCATTGTCAGGACGACCACATTGTGAAGCCAGTGCTAGCACACGTGCACAGCGATATTGCGCTGTATGTGTACTGTCGACGTCGCGTATCGCATGCATATCACGCAGCTGCACAGATACTTGGAAGTTTACGACTTTGTGATAGGAATCAAGAATAAGTGGAATTGGAAATGGACAGAGGAGAAGGATGCGAACGGAGTATTCTTTAGCGATTACCTAATTACGTTCGGACACCTACACTTGACCGAATCACTGCGCTCGTCAAATATTTTCCGGATTTTTTTTTGCTACCCACTTTACATCCCTGACAAATATATGTCATTTATCGATAAATCTTGGTTTCGTTTTTTCTGGGACACACTGTATAATGAAGACAAAATACCCCTTGTATAAGAATAAGATAAACCCACAGTGAAATAACAGTGAATATTATTCTTTATTCTAAGGTGTACTATAGGCTCTACTATGAAGTATAATCTAGAAGATCTAGGAGATCTTGCTTCTCTGAGTTTTTTACAGGGGGAATTATCTTTAAATACAAGATAAGACGTTTATCTTTAAAGCAATGATATCAGCTGAAATATTATTTCATAGATTCAGTTTTTGTTTTTGTGTCGGTAAAATGCAATAAAGTCAGTTCCAGTTTATGTCATGTAATTTCAACGAGTTCTGACTTGGGCAGCTTGCACACTGACTAAAAAAATCTCAAGAAAAATAATGCTTACGCAGTGCCTTCATTGCCTTCTTTAACAAAGAAACGTTGACTTTTCCATTTTACTCTTCTCATAAAATCGAGGCACATTCTTGGAGACAAGGGCAAGGATTTATACTCCTTGTAAAATCTTTGATTGTGGTTACATTTTGTACAAAACCGTTACCTGGCTGCCATTCCCTGTGCACAAGCTTTCATCTCGAGCTGTTTTCTTTGGTAATTAGTTGCACTTCACTGCTTGAACATTAGTTTCACCTGGGTGCCTTGATTTGATTCATGTTCAATAAAGGCTTCATCACCTCCCCCCCCCCAACCCCATCTCATAAAAAAATTCAACCCTAGTTTTTACCCACATACTCTACAGGATTATGTAGTCGCTCATTCACTAGAATTACTGGGAAGTCTTGTTACAACAAAGTCTGCAAGGAGATGGAATAGAAAAGGAAAAATACTATTCATTATAGCATTTTGCTATTTTACTAATAATTGCAGAATTTGCCAGACATGTTAATTTCACTGGAGAGTTTCTCCTTACCTTCTTGTCTTTTATACCATTCACAGCACCATATTAATTGCTATAATAATGATCCAGTTGTAAAGGGCAAGAAATATTCATTTGTTAAAGTTACTTCCAAATTTATATTTTAATAGGGTAGTATGGCTTTTATAACACACCAGTCTTGCACAAATATATTTTTAAAAGCCTACTGATGCAAATGCACGAGACTGTCGCCATTATTTCCGACTATTATGCAAATCGGCAAGCATTCCCCGAGGCGGAGGACACAGGAACATATAGCTGCGCAATGGCACAGCATCCCAACGATTATACATGCATGATTGTTCGTATTCTTAGAATGTGGGTCGTAGGGGAGTATGTTTATATTATCATATTTATAGACATTACAAAAAGTAAAAGCTTGCTTTCGTCATTCCATCAACTTCATACATGTACATGATCAATCTTTCAACTGAGACAATCTTTTTTTGTATTAAACCACACCGATCTTGGATATTGTTCGTTCTGTTTTACGTTTTATTACATCTCATGTCTTTGCACCAGAAATTGAACAAAACCACCATGATATGTCATTCATTGAGAAATATTTAAATCACTTGATATTCTGAATCACGTAAACACTAAGAACGTTGTTGTTCGCTTTAAAAAAAAAAATAATGACAGTATGACTTGGTCTAAAGTAAAACATTAAGAATTTGAGATGAACATGTTGATGTTTACTTAGTGAGAATTTGAATTAGTTTTTTTCAAAATCACAATTTCTCCTTTGTATTATATGTGGCCAGGTGTGGTATTTATGCTAAAAGTCTGCAGATTAAATATGCAAGAAATGCAATACTGCGCTCTCGTGGCTCTACTGACCTCTTATGTTTTCAACCTTTCCCCACTCCTGAGGTGATTGCGACACATTAGAGCGGCCAATTTGGCAGATTCCTTTGTTCATAGTGGTCTGTAAATTCTAATGAACATAACAAAGCTAACTTGTATAAATGCCAAACTCTCTTGGGGTTGTTTTTCCTGTAATGGGGTGATTAGTACAGCTAATGAGAATGATTTGTGGGTATGTAAATGTAATCAGTGAAGCATTTTTCTGAAATTGTTGAAATTCAAACAGAGGCACTGTGAAATAGGTTCACACTGTGGCTCTTCGTCTTACTAAGGGAAATGAAGAAAAAAACAATTCAATATAGACTGCACGATATACATAAAAGAATTTGATAAACGCCAATATGGTGTTTCTTTGAAATTTGTTTTTGAGTCGTTATCTGCAATGTTTATACATGAATAATGCAAATATAAAGATGAATTTGCTTGTAAATGTAACTTATTTATATAATGCATGAATTGAACAAAAACCCCAATTTCTACCTTCATATTTTTTTAATGTGTATCATATGATTCACTTTAAAAAAACAGAAGTTTTTGTTTAGTTTTTTTTCTTTTCCACGAAATAATAGTGTTGATTACACATACAGCTGTGTACTTGTAATTCTAATTAACATTTTTTGTAAGTTTGAGAAAAAATATGGCTAGTTTTTGCCTTGGTATACTGTGTCTAAAAATACCTGATCTTTTTAAATGTAGATTATCAAGACATTCAGTTGAAAATGAGTCAAGAGACCAACAAAGAATGAGTCTCCTTGGCTTTGTAGGTTTTCAATGGAAGCTGTACAAAAGGATTAAAAAGAAAACATATTTCTGTTTTCTAAGACTAATGGCCAGGCTTCTCTCTAGATCGATGCCTGACCAGCCTTTCCAATTTGCCAATGCTTTGTGCATATTAAACAGATGCAGCTCAGCATGATGTCTGGTCTTTGAAAACTGCTCAAGTAAAGAATCTTCATTATTTTATTTTTGCCCCCCCCCCCCCCCTCCTCCTTCTGTCTCAATCTCTCTTTCCCTCTCACGTTCTCTTTGTCATTCTCTTTGTCTTTCTCTCCAATCTGTGTTTTGTCTACCATTTTTTTAAAGTTACATTTTCATACATTGCTCACAGACTTGAGCTTTCTCTCTGTCATCAACTGCTGCAGTTGTGAAAATATAACTCAATATATCTTTGTTACTACCCCCCCCCCAAAAAAAAAGTCACACAGTGTGGTTATCTATATAAATTTGAAAAAAGGTAGATCCAGTACATGAATGTCTGCTACCTTACTTTCTGCTGTGGGTAACCTTCAACTGAACTATAACTATGATTGTAGTTGTAAATCTAAACTTCAGTATATGTGACTGGAATCAGTCAAACACTCCACCATTGATCAGAGAGTTGAGTAATATATAAGATTCCCACGGCTCTTAACGATTGTCATTTTTCATTCCTGTGAATATAGAAATGCACAGGTATGAAGAATGGCTGTGAAAATTTCGAGCACTGGATACGCTCATTCGGGTCTGGTGATGTAGACCAAGTGATTGCCCAAGAAAGGTCAGTCGCACATTACAAAAGAATCCAGTCTCAACATATACCATTTGCCCATATGTCAGAAAATCACTAGTGATAACTGTGGCTCCCCTCTGCCAATTTGCAGTTATTGCTTCTCATGCAGAAGTAATGTCATTATGCCTGCCAAGGGAAAATGTTAGCATATCATACAGATTTTTGTAGTAATCAGAAGCACATTGTTTTCCTTTGCTCACCAAAAAGGGATTGAACATGGTAAATAATGGTCATTTTTCACTTTAAGAATTGGTAGATTCATTTCATGTGTCTATGTTTTTTAATGAATGTGGCGTTACTATTTTTATACCCAGTGTTAATTTATTCAGCAGTTCATCTTACAGTGCTTTTATCGGTACTGGTAGGAGACACCCAGCAAAACTTTTATGTGTTAGGAAAAGTAACTGTGCTGGTACACTAAGACCCCTGTTACACCAGAATCCTAAGGAGTCTCGGGTAGGTTTCAAATCCGGTGTAAACGGACAAAACCTTCCCGAGACCACTTCTGAGCAAACCAGTCTCGGACTACCTAGCGATGTGGTCCAAGACTACCTCGGGGGCGCCCCGAGACTCTTAAGGATCTGGTTTAAACGCTAACCTATCCGAGACTGGTTTTTGCGCTGCTAGCTAGCACATGCGCTAAACACAGTCCGCCCATGCCCACAACGTCCGCAAACAGAAAGTCTCACTCAAAACCTGTCGCTAGTAGCTTTTGCATAAGTCCGTGTAAATGCACATAAAGCGGTCTCGGGGGGCCTCCCGAGACTCCTTACGATTTCGGTGTAACAGGGGTCCAAAAATTTGGGTCATCTTTTTTGAAACAAGTCTCGGGGCACCCCGAGACTGGTCTCTAGTAGGTATTTTGATGTAACAGGGGTCTATGTTGTGTGGTGGCCCTGGCAAACACTGTTTAACTACATGTACATTCAGTTGGGAATTTGCTTTATGCATTATCATTCATTAAAAATACATATATGTACAAATTGAAGGAGGAAATCAAACTAAGAACACATGCTCATGACTTCTCTTTTCTGCCAATAGTTAGACTTTCATATGTAAGTAGTAATATAACTTCACAGCACCCAAATAACTTATGATTTGGGAATTTATGTGCACATACACTTTACACCTTACTACAAATATCAATACCATTCATTTATTTACTTTGGTGATTTAACAGAATACCATTCTATTTTGAAAATAAAAAAGATTAAAGTGATTTCCCAGTTTATGGATCTATATTACACAAATTTACTGTTATTTTTAAGAACTTTCAAGCTTCCACCTTACTATACAAAGATGAATATAAACCAGTATTAGTGATTGTTAAATCAAACTTTCTGATCACTTACCGCACTTTCAAGAAGTTACGTCCCGGCAGCTACTTCATAATTGCAAATTGCCTTGCCTTGTCTACCTAGCTAGCTAGCTAACTTAGCACAGACACCTTGTCTATTGTCTCATCTTAACCTCACTCCCCGAG
Organism: Heliocidaris erythrogramma; assembly: GCA_025617745.1. Lineage (NCBI taxonomy): Eukaryota > Metazoa > Echinodermata > Echinoidea > Camarodonta > Echinometridae > Heliocidaris > Heliocidaris erythrogramma. Next base: position 30,975,654 of record CM046866.1, on the reverse strand, counting down.
TCACATGCTGCTCCTGTGTAGGTAGCTAGTTAGCATACCACTCATTCAGTATATCCTAGTAAGATGTGGAGTTAGTTTCCTGATGGAGTAGGAAGGGTCCATGGAACAGACCTCTCCTACCCATCCAGGGTTCTCCATCTCTGATTCATCTTAGTCTAATCAACCAGGCTGATTGCTGATGATTAAGCTTGTTATCTTTGTCTGTCTGGTCTGTTACATTTGATAGCCAGTACAGACCTCCAACGATACAGGGGTCTGGGTAAATTCGCCCTTAAAGCTACTAAAAGTGAAAAAGACCCTGTCGTCCTTAAAGAAGCCCTTATGTTTTCCTTTGAAGTAAGCATATGATTTTTATTTCTTTGGCGCCAAGTTTTAGTTTGAAAGATAAACAGAGCTATGAGAGAGGAAAATTGTATTAATAAAAATTTAAGGTTATATGATCAAATCTAATTGCAGCTTCCAAGCATTAGTAGTCTTTCTTTTTTTAAAGGTCCTGGTACATGTAGCTTCTTGATTATTATATTTTTTTAATCAACTCTATTTGATCAGACAGGATGTCATGATTATGAAGAATTCATTATTTAATTTAACTTCAGATATACATTTTGTTGAGTTGCAAAGAGGCTGTCCATACAGACTATAACAACTGTATGGGAAAGACATTGAATGATTTCTCAGTGCCCCGTTACATCTCTGTGACCCCTTCCCTACATCCACACACTGAGTATGTGTTCTTTTTTCACAGCATTCCATTGAAAAAAACCCATGTAAACCAAACATTTGTCTACTTCAATGAAGTTTACAATGCAAACTACACCACATACAGTATTGGGGGTATATGGAAAGGCTCTGCATGTTTTGTAATTTTTTTCAAAGAATTTTAAAAGTGGTGATAATGATTCAAAGATTTTTAGAATCTATTCGGCTACAAGGGAAATGTAACTTCATGGACTTAAAATAATTCAGCATTAAGCTAAACACTTTCAACATGATACTGAATCAGAAGCTCCTAGTAGATTGTGCACGTCTGTTATATCATTTATATCATTTAAAACGATGTAATTGGTATCATAATTTGATGCCCTAATTAACATCCCTGAGTTGGCCCTCCTTAATAATATTTGACCCATATCTCCTGGTACTGTGTCACTCTCAATTAATCCCCCCACCCTGGCCATCCTAACCTTTCTAACCCTCTCCTCTGATCAATTTGCATAGCTTAGATATGTAGTCTGGTCTTGACGAACTCAATAGTGGTGTATTAAATATGTATGAATGGCTCACAGCGAAAAAAAAATTGCATGTGAGCAGAGTGTTCTGGCTCTGGATAGTGCTATAACAGCTCTTGGACCCTACAAAGTATTATAAGAAAAAGGCCTAATATGTATAAGTAATACCCCTACCATATGAAAATATTTCCCCTTAGGGAATCCTCTTTTACTCCAGTAAATCTGCCAAAAATCTCTTGTGAACAAAAATGTATTTATTTGCAACTCTGATTGCAAGAATGATTGCCTTGAATGCAAGAGTCACAGTCATTAGAAATATTTGTTATTATTATTGATACTGCACTCAACACTGTCAGTGTTTGAATAGTTTCATAAATATCTCCTATTTACATACCGAAATTTTTTTGACTTTCAGGATTTGAGAATAAAGCTGCCAAATTTCAGCTGTAGAAAATTTTGTCCATGTGCCAAAAATAAAGAAACATGAACCCAAAGCTTTGTATGTGAAATAGCAGCCTTCCTATTTGAGTGTAATTTTACATTGGATAACAAGAGTCACAGGCCTTTAATGTGTGTCTTTGGATGCACATGATTCCTTCACCCTCCCCCATATTTTGATTAGGTTTCAGAAGCAATCTCCTCATGAATGCTAAATTTCTACACCCAGAGTCGGCTCAGAATCTGGTCACAAAGCTCGTCATACATCTTGCAATCTGGGTTGTAAAAAGCAGAAACATTTGTGACTTGGAAAAAAATTGGGCATTAGTGATTGAATTTTTTTGCGGAATGAAGTACTTGCAAACCTTGGGCACTCACAGAATTCCCCAATCTTTCTTGCATGTGAAAGTTTCTGGTTTACAGTTGTTGGTCACATGAATAAAAAAGTCATTAAAAAGTGTTCAGTTCCAGACTAGTACCCTCTGTAACAAGCCAATGTTCATGGGACCCCACCCTACTCATTTTGATGAACTGGCATAGCTGCTGTTCCTAATCAGATGCTGGGCCCAGTCTCTATGGGGTACCAGGAACAACAAGGCCACAAAGATCTTTCTACAAAGCACTCCTGAGATCATACATTGGGACAAATATTATGATGCCATGTTTACTCAATGAATACCAATCATAGTTTCAGACCAATTTATGAAGACACTGTGCTTTTTGAATTTTATGCATTTATGTATTCCAAACAAGAATAACACAATTGTCACTCGGAGGCATGATTTACAAAAATCAGGTAAACTAAAAATACATTGATCTATATTCATAAAAGCTGATTTACATGACAAATTAGACCTTAAAATAAGTTATTGTTAAGATTTATGAAAATTAGGATTCTTCAGTTCATAATCAGTGCAATTTAGCAATGAGATTTTATATCCGTATTTAATATTTCAATAATTGAAATCTAGTTTACGTCTGACTTCTTTGAAGCAAATCAAAATGCCACGAAAGTCAATCCTCTCTCTTGCTATGCATTGCCCCCCATAATGCTGCTACTTTGAGATGTGCAGTGGTAAGTGATTCAGATATCTATTTGTCTGTCCTGTCATGACAATTGTTGCCTTGTGTTTATCACAGGCACTAGTTTATACGATAGAGCCCCCCTCTTCAATTCAATTACTGGACCTAATCCTCTCGAATGCCTGGCATGACACTGTACCACGGAGGTACAAGGAACGCTCTTTATGCAGTAATCGCACCTCATGACATGGGTGCCACTGTAAAACCAGATACTTTCGCGCGTATGAAATATTCATGAATTTTGCGAGTGGTTCAGATTCACAACTGACGCATCTCTGAATTTACGCATTTATGTGAAAGTTTCTTTGCTGCGAAAATTGCTGCCATTATACGATTTGAGAAACTTGCATGTTTGGAAAGTTTCAAGTTTTACAGTACGCATGACGAGTATCAGTATTGAAGTCCCTATTTAAAGCTGAGTATTGGTTGTGCAATTATTGTATGAAAGAAACTGTCTAGAAACCAGTGGGGAAAGGTTGATGATTATGTAAGAATTGGTGAATACTGTGAGGTTATGGAATCATCAAAATGATAGGAAACCGACTTAGTATTGATATAAGTCACATGCACAGCATACAGAAATGGGTATATATGGGACTACACAGACAAGTGACATGAAAGTTTGGACCCAACTTTTCAGCTGTTTCTTGTCATATTTCAAATATGGGAGCATTTAAAGAACAATCCTTTTCAGGGAGTATTTTCTACTGTGATATTCTTCTAAAAAGACATAAAAGGAATGAGACAGCTCACAAATTATCCTTCACTTTTACCCAAACTCAACTTTCTCATGAAAAGTAGCATTTTTCACACTACATCTATCTCTTAGATAACCAATTTCTAAAAAGTAGGCGATGCGAATACAATTTCCCTGAGAATGTATTCCTATGCGTGAAATATTGTGGACACATTTTTTCTCTGTATTTTTATGCAAAATATGTTTAAAATTCTGCAAAACTGTCAAAATGTATGAGTTAAATGTCAGTGCGACATTTTAGGAATATTCTGATTTCAGTTTTGGATAGGAGTTGCCAGTGGGAACGACCCAAGAATTATTTAAAATATTTTCCACTTCATGAAAGTAATCTGTAGTGGAAACGCTTCCATAGTCTTGAATTCTTGCTTTATCTTGACTTGATATTTCAAAAGGGCTTGTACCTATCTAATTTGGGAAGAGTATTTCAATATCAAGAAGTAGGCCTATATGGTTTAAGTTAACCCGGTATCAGGCCCCTTTCGCTGAAAGTTTAGTTGAAAAAAATATGGAAGGTATGAATCTACTTGGCCTTTGGGTTGTGTATCATATATCTAGGGAGGAGTATTGTTAAATTTGTCTTGTTTTCTTATATATTTACACATTTCAATGTTTACAGTGAGTGTAGATTGCAGACAATTAAGTGCAATAGAATGCAGTGTCTGACAATTTGATATTTTCAAGGGATTTTACTTTGTTATTACTCTTATGTCCCACTGGGCCGTAGTGTAGACATATGTAGCCATACTGAGTCTTAATGTGAGTAAATCTTATAAAGATGATTAAGGAGTGGATTGGAATACTAGCATGTACTTTCCAATTTAAGACCCTGGAACATCTTTCAACATGACCTTTTGAATTGAATGGCAATTATACAAGCTGATTGAAAAGATTTTAGCCCGGGGGAAGGCTTTAGCGCATGCAACCTCCTCTGTACACTGTTTGGGATACGGATGAGCTGCATTTGTGCTGTTGGATGGTGGGTGGGCATGGGCTTAACGTAAATGTTTCGGTGTTGTGAAAAGTACACACTCCATCAGATGAAATGTAACAGATAGAGCAGTGACTAATGATGAATGCATCTGTCAATAAATTATCACTGCTTGGCACCCCTCCCTGATGCGGTGTACTATTGAGAGGGGAGGATGAGATGAAGGGCACGTATCTCTCTGGGCTTTTGATGCAGCCAACTGCGGCTGTTCCAGCTATCTCATCAGGGGTAAATGACTGGCACACAGCTACCCCCTCGGATGACCTACTAGACCAACATCCCGGCATACCAGGGATGCAATTGAACATGGTGGGTCTCTGGCCAATGCCGTTTTATGTAGCCTGCGGGAGGGACTGCTGGCCTAGCTACAACAGTCCCAGCCAGTTACCTAGCCCCTGCTCGGCCTCCTCTTCTTGGCATCATATTCCAACACTTGTGAGCTGCTAACTTTGCTAATAGTAATAGCTCTAATAATCCTGCTTGGATGATCACCGTCGAAGTAACAGACGCTTGATTTGCTTCATTTCATTTGCCATCATGAACCGGCTGTATTAAAGTTGTTGATGTTTGACAAGTACATGTACATTTGTGTTTATAAAATTGATGTCAAGCTGAGCAAGTGCATATTGTGACAATTACATCGTGTGTGTGTGTGGATGGGCTAAAGCAGGAAAAATGGAGTTCATGAAGGTAAACAACCAGAAAGTCATGGTCATGGCCCGCGTTTGTATCGGTAGGTATCTTTTTCCCAAACTTCCGGTTCCTAACAAACAACTTTTGGCACCCCTCTAACATACAACCGCATCTATCAGCTGGGGTTTAATGTGGTGTTAACTCAGAGCGCCCTTCGGAGGCCTGTTTTCTCTTTTCTTCCCGACCAGGCTGCCTTCGCAGAACCTCCTTTCTCCCCCTGTCTTTGTTGCAGCCCAGGGGCTTTTGCTCAGTCAGGGAAAATTCCAACCAGATTTATGGCAGTTGAGGAATGCTGTTGCACTTGAGTTATTAATAAAACCCAGGCTGAGAGACAGACTGGCAAATGTGCTTGTCTGTATGTTTGCGTCTTGCTCCTTCACCCCAGCACGCCCCCCATATCACTCAAATACAGCACTGCACTCACTTCTTATTTATCACTGTATTTTTATCTCTTTCAATGGTTATTGATTTCCTGTAAACAATCATCCCGGAATCGGGATGCTGTAGTGAGTGAGATTTATTTTGGCGAGGATTTGTCTTTAGCATGTTATGCCGAGTTGGCTGGAATGGCTAAGCAGCGCCTGTACAGAGAGGTCCCCCATTGGAGGGGCGTTCGCTCTCGGGATAAACGCAGTTTTCTCAAGGGTAAATCGTCTCCACGGGATGCTGCAGGTATTGCAATTAAACTTCTCTTCAATTTTCATGCATGGCGCTGTGCACATCCACATTTCATTATAGGAATAGATATCCACAGTGTAATGTGAACAAACATGCATGCAGGCCTATGTAGAATGTGTGATATTTTCGCTGAGCACTCATTAGTCATGAAAGCGTACAGCCTCACCACATGTGGCCAAGTAATTATTTTTTTTGTGCTGTGGCTAATAGGACACCAGGCCTGCCACAACTGGTCCGGTGTGTGAGTCTTGTATGCGCCATCTTACCCATTCAACCCTTCAGTAAAAAGAACCGTCTTGCCCGCATGTTTCACTAGAGCCAGCATAGTGTGGCTTTCTTTCACACTTTAACCTGTATCATATTGCAGACCTTGAGGATTAAATTGCACTAACAATCCATACCTGGTGTGTAGTCTTCACAGTGATTGGCAAGTGGTGTAGCATGCTGAAGTTGTGCCACTTAATAGAAAGATAATACATCAACATCTGAAATTAATTTCCTCCAAATTATGTGTTCATTTAAAAAAAACCCATGGACTATTACTGTTCAAAGGGGTTGTCTCCATTTCCAAATAGTTTTATCTGCTTTCAATCTCATTTTTCAGTATATTGATTTAAAGTTGTGGTGAACCCTCCAGACAAGCAATTTTAGCAAGAAGCTAGCATCACAGCGATAGAATGATAACAGTATATACTTTATGTAAGCTTATTTGGCAACTTTCATTTGTTTCAAATGTAATTGTATTCAAGTTTTCTTGTTTATCTCTGCACATGGTATTACACAGAGTAATTAACCATAACAATGTTGCTTGATCATCTGATGAATATATGAATTGTTCTTTTATAGAGTACATAGTAAATATGATAACAATAGCTACTGTACATTTATGTTGTGTGCATATCCATCCCAGGGAATGCTCAAGGCATCTACAAAGTACTATAAACCATATAGAGAATTTGTGAAGATGAAAAATTGTATTCCTTCTGTTACATCCTTCTATAACTTGTCTAAAACTTTGAATAACTTGGAATGGAATGGAATGCATGAATATTGCATTCAAATTATGACCGCTTTTACATGGAATAGCTTGATTTGTAACTTGTCCAATTAAATTGGATATGTGGCTTAAGTTATTAAATTGATCAAAAAAGATGCATGAATTAATGGGGGAAATCTTATCTTGGAGCTACTCCAGTCCCTTTCAAACCCTTCTCCAACAGAATCAATCCCGCAAACCGCAAACCTTTTTTTCTGAAGAATCAATCCCCTTAAAATGAAAATTTCCAATTTTTTTTCTTTGTTTGATACTTGATAGGGAGAAAGTCATTGTTAGAAAGACCTGCAAAAATGAACCTTCTGAATTTACTGGTACTTAACTAGAGATGAAAATAATTAAATCTCTAAATAGCCATTGTTTTTACAGAGTTCAATGTAATTTTTATTTTTTACCCGTTGACCTTTCTGTGTGTGCCCCCTGGCCAGATATATGTAATAAGATGCACTATAAATAGGACAGCATATTGGAAAGAAAAGCTCAACTGATTTTCTGATGTGCATGATTGGCAATGCAGGGAAAATGGAGATGTAGGCTAGTTTGCAGACACAAACCCTGGTCAGTCGTAAAAGAGAGTCTGCACTGTAAGACTACATTAGGCCATGTACTATAGCTGCTCCAAACGCATATAATGACACTACCAGTAGGTAGCTGGATTAGGCTCCTCTCAAAAGACAATGATTTTCTGATAAATTGTCGAATTAGGGTCTGTGCTTGCAGACTAGATGTAGGCCTACTTGTATAGATTAGAAGAAAACAAAGAGCTCCAAATCCTTGTTATCCAAAATCTGCTTCTTTAAAAACTTTGATTATTGTAGAAATAGAAGTATTCCTAAAAGTGGATGAAAACATTTTTGGGGGGTTTAATTGGAAGGCTGGATATTTCTTTGTGTTATATAATTGGGAATTCCCACTCCCTCTCTATGTCCCTTTCTCTTTCTCTCTCACAAATATTGTTATAATAGTGGTACTACAATTTAAAATTGTATGAAAATGAATATTTCATCCAATTATGTGCTTAGGGCACAATCAGATTACGAGTGCTTTGTAATAAAATCATTTCTTTTTTCTCAACTGGAAGTCCATGAATTTTTTTCTTCTAGGTGAGGTGTGAAATAGTGGCAATTATATCTCCAATTTACGTCAGAGGAATTCTTCAGATTCACTAATTGCCTCTCGTTTCATGCAGAGCATGTATGAGAGAGTGTTTCAGTGAATTGAATTAATTTGTGCAGCATGCTCTCTTCGTCATTGCAATAAAAAATTATTATAGTCCTGCAGTGTTTGATAATGCTTTGTTATATCATGTCAAGCTCAAGAAAGACGAGATATTTCTGCAGTCGCTATGCCAGGAATTTTGCTTATAAATTCTCTGCATTGTGATCTCCATGACCCCATGCTGTACAAGGCACCGATGATGTTAAAATAGAGCGTCGCGTTCTAAATTGTCTAGAGATATTGTTTCGTCTAGATGTTATGGATTTAGTTTCTGTGTGCATGTGAGAGAATATTTCAAGCCTTTATTGCAATCCATTGTTCCCATATGTAGGCCTCAACGTAAGCCTTTATCTGTTAGCAAGCCTAGCACGTAACTTCATTAATGTTTCCAAGTTAACCCAAAAGCATAATCATAATCGTAATCTTATTCAAAAGAAGTTCAGGAATATCAGGGTTTTTTTAAAGATGTTTGGGCATTACAAATATACCCCATCTTTCTCCCATCTTCTTGATCTTGAGTTATTGGGACGTATTTTAATGTTGATGTTGTATTCTGTAAATATATATTTAAAGATATTAAAAGATATTTACTCTCCTTGCCCCCAGCCCATCTGTCCACACTCTATATCTGCATTGCTGATGTCTCTATTCCTTTCATAATGTGACTGAATGTGATTTCCTGCAGGGCAGTGTATAAACCGGAATATGAGGGAGGGTGCTCGCTGCAAAAAGGGAAGCCATAACGCCCTGTTGCACAGATGCGAGAAGTATCAAAGCTAATATAACAGGCCTACATTGCATTGCAATAGGTAGAACATATAACACTCCAGTGGAACCTAATTTTGTCCCTGATATAATAACAAGGTTTTGATATAAAGAGGTAATTTCACTGGTCCCAAGGAGTTTGTTATTACCAGGTTCTACTGCAGTACTATTTTATATCTTGATACAGATCCCATTAATACAGTAAGCCTAAATCTATGTAACTCTAGACTGCTCTAGGGCTTATACAACAAAAGAGCAAATGATGTTTGATATCCCCCCCCCCCCCCCCCACTTCCCACCCACTTCCCACCCACACACAAAAAAGCATCTGGGCATTGTAAACTGAAGAGGCAATGATAATCCTTCAATTCCTGTTTATGGTTTATTCATGCATTGATTATTTCCAAATACATTAGATAAGCTTTATCAGAAAAACAATTTAGCACAATTTGAGTTTGGTTTAAAAAATAAAGCTGTTGGAGATTATCTTACTGCTAAATATACAGCTATCACAGCAGCAAAGTTGGAGATATTTCCCAGACAAGATAAATCTTGACAACAATGAATCTTCAGACTGGGTAATCAGGCAGAATTCACTTCCTGTCATAGCAAAATAAAACACACATGTTGGTAGTTTGTGTACACAGACCCTATTCCATCTAAGTAACAGATTATGGAGGTTTATATTTTGGAAATTTTATGTATTTATTTTTGTTCAAATAACTTTGCTTATGTGTTCATGGAATTAAACAAAAAGTTATGAAAGAAGTCTGAAATTTTCCAGCAAAAGTATTAGAAGACAGTAAAGCATGGGAAGTCGTGAAAGGTTGTAGAACTGGATGATAAGCCAGTTCGTACTTAGTACCGTGAAATGACCCCAATTTGTACACGCATATGCATTTATTTGGGTGAACGTTGTTTAACATATAAATCATACTGGAGCGCCCCTCAAGGTACATACAAAATGACAGCGTAGAAAGATCAATTGTACTTGGTACAAATGATCTTTATTTGCACATACGCAAATCGTAATTACCAAGTGGCTTATTTACGAAAGTACATCGACTTCGATAAATCTCTCCCATCCCCCTTCTTCTCCCCCTTCCTCTCCCCCCTTCCTCTTCCTCCCCCTTCCTCTCCCCCTTCCTCTCCCCCTTCCTCTCCCCCTTCCTCTCCCCCTTCCTCTCCCCTCTCCCCCCCTCTCCCCCTCTCCCCCCTCCTCTCCCCCTCCTCTCCCCTTCCTCTCCCCTTCCTCTCCCCCTTCCTCTCCCCTTCCTCTCCCCCTTCCTCTCCCCCTTCCTCTCCCCCCTCTCCTCTCCCCCCTTCCTCTCCCCCCTCTCCCCCTTCTCCCCCTTCCTCTCCCCCTTCCTCTCCCCCTTCCTCTCCCCCTCCTCTCCCCCTTCCTCTCCCCCCTTCCTCTCCCCCTTCCTCTCCCCCTCCTCTCCCCCTTCCTCTCCCCCTTCCTCTCCTTCCTCTCCCCCTTCCTCTCCCCTTCCTCTCCCCCTTCCTCTCCCCTTCCTCTCCCCCTTCCTCTCCCCCTTCTCCCCCCTTCCTCTCCCCTTCCTCTTCCTCTCCCCTTCCTCTCCCCTTCCTCTCCCCTTCCTCTCCTCTCCCCCTTCCTCTCCCCCTCTTCCTCTCCCCCTTCCTCTCTTCTCTCCCCCTTCCTCTCCCCCTTCCTCTCCCCCTTCCTCTTCCTCTCCCCCTTCCTCTCCCCTTCCTCCCCCCTTCCTCTCCCCCTTCCTCTTCCTCTCCCTTCTCTCCCCTTCCTCTCCCCCCTCTTCCTCTCCCCCTTCCTCTCCCCCTTCCTCTCCCCCTTCCTCTCCCCCTTCCTCTCCTCTCCCCCCTCTTCCTCTCCCCCTTCCTCTCCCCCTCTTCCTCTCCCCCCTTCCTCTCCCCCCTCTCCTCTCCCCCTTCCTCTCCCCCTTCCTCTCCCCCTTCCTCTCCCCTCTCCCCCAAGAAAAATATGAGCATGTGAGTGTAATATAAATGGTTGTAAATAATATATTTTCTTTATTGATTTTGTGGGATAGAAGCATACAATATATATCATCTTTTTTACAAGTACCAATATGCTTTTCGTTTTGTGTTTTGTCGGTCAGTCACATATGAACAATAATGAAAACTTAAGGACCTTAAGAAAACTATCATAACAATTTTCTGACGAAAAGGTATTGGTTACTGGTTTTGCTAACATATTTTGATATGCTAATGTGCCTTCGGCCCTAATTTTCTCTGGATCCCATACCTTTTTGTTGGTGATATCTTCCTTTAGTCATGTCAATAAAGACAGAAGCCAGAACTACTTCCGTTTCCTATAATCTTCTCACTCATCCTTGTGGCTTATGGAATAAGAGTTTCTGGGTCTCCTTTCCTTACTGTCTAGCCGATCTAGAAATTGGAAATGTCTTCTGTTTTCATGTTAGTCAGGTATGTGACTGAATTCCCCTCTTTTTCTGTTAGTTCAGGAAGCAACTGCTCCACTTTTGTAAGCAACAGTCATCTTGAGTGGGTTAGTCATCACAACATACACTCAATATTTCAAAAGAAATCCCAGGCTGGGGACTTGGGTGAAATAAATGCCAAAGTGTATAATACCTTTGTAATGTAGGGTTCTAGAGGAGGAATATCATAATGTGGACATAGCATTATATATGAAGTTGGACACTCCTATGAATTCTGAAGGTCCACTTTCTGGAATTACCTTCTATTTTTCTCTCAACAAACTGGATTTGATGATATTGGTGGAATCATAGAGTTCCTTTGTGTGTGTACTTGGATGTTAGGTGTTAATATGCTGTAGTTTTTTCCTTTCAGCGCATACTCATTCTTTAAAAAAAATATGCAAATTAAGTGACTCAAATGAAAAAGGGGGATACATGTAGATCCTACATACTTGATACAGATGTGTAGAATGTTCTTGCATTGTTGCAATCTTCAAGCAAGGGAGGACAAGAGAGCCTGATCGAGGTTGAAACATTTTTAATGGCTACATTTTATGTATGATTGAATGAAATGAAATGAGTGAAAGGACTGTATACAATGGAATTCTTTTGTTGAAATGGAAGAATAGTCGCCAACTATTTCTTAAAACACTGGACTATACACATCACCTGTTAGTGTCGGAATGCTTTTGAAGTCATTCTTTTGTGAGTTGTTTGCAAAGGGGGTTTCCATGGTCCACAGAAGGATAGTTGCAGGACTGTAACAACTTTGTGCTGAATGCTGGGTTGATGATATGCATGAGAGTAAGAAGCGTACTTGGGGAAAGTCTGTCTGCCTACTTCTGATTGCTTGTTCTCGCTGCCGGCGTTGCACCAAGGGTATGGTATGGCCAGGATCTATTTGTTGTAAACTAAGTGTACCTGAGGAAATGCTTCATACAATTTTTCCCATAAGTATATGTTTTACAATCAGCATGCTTAAATGATTTTTTGCCTTGAAATTTTTGTTAAATGCAGAGGGGTGGTGCCATAGTCTTGATCATTTTTTTTTTTAAACTGTGGACCTTTGTGTACAGGCCTATGAAGAAGAATGAGGCTGTATCGTGGAATAAGTATCCCTTATGTAGTGTGTTTGCTTGCACACACTTGTGTAGCATTGCAGCCAATTAACCGCTACTGTGCAGAGTGAATAAGGGGGAACCTATTTCACGATAACACCCGAGAATGAACATACAGAAATTATTTGAAAAGGAGCTGGAGGCTTCAGGCCTATAGAGACCTGTAATATAAGGCAAGGTTATGTGTGAAATTTTCATACTACTTCAAAAAAATGTTCAAAGACCTTGACGAATGGATAGACTCTCTGTATACTTGAAATAATTTAAAGAATTTCTTAGCGATTCCACAGGGTAGACCTGAAATAAATTCATGCTATATATCTGTAAAGCGCTTAGAGACATTGATGTATTAGGCGCTATATAAAAACGGAATATTATTATTATTATGCTATGTGTATTAAAGGTAATGTAAGCCGTCATTGCTGTAAGATACCCAAATACATGTAGACCTTCTTAGCACATTCACCAACACTCCATGTTGGCTGCATGCAAATTTATGCACTCATGTGAACTTCTGGCATGGGCCTGGAGGCTCTGGCACTGTAGTCTTGTTTCCAAGCATAACCATTAAACTCTTAAACTCTCCGAGCCATACTCATCACTTCAAGAAAGTATTGAATTCAATGTGTCTGCAGCTTATCCACATGTTATACTTTTTATGTTATTTTTTTTTTGTTGCATGGAATTTTTTAAAGCTAAATTGAAATCTACCATATGCTACTTTTTTTTGTTTCGGGGGGGGGGGGGGGGGGGGTGGTGGCTCTTTGAGTCTGTTTCTCTTATTACTTTACATGAAAGTTGTGGATGTTAATTGTAGATATCAAATCTTTGTAAAAATTATTTTCTAATAAGGACATAAGTATACTATACAATATTTAGGAGGCTTGTGTGTTATCTTAATTACTTTTCACGATGTCTTTAGAATCTCATCAGTTTTTTATTTAAAGGATACTCACCCGCAGATTGTGGACGTTTCTATTCCGCGAGAGGGCACCGTGATCGTTACCTGATCATGCCCTTGTCCCGCAGGGCACAAACTCTGGACAGACTGGTGGCCGCGCAACATGCATGCATTGCCTCGTGCGAGATTCGGTCTGCTTCATGCAGTCCGAAATGTAATCCCAGTAGTCTAACGGACTCGTTCGACGCACAAACTTTGTGTACGAGTGAATGGGATTTACGCAATCCGGACTTTCCCCACAGCCTGGTGGCATATCCCTTTAAAGGGCAATCCAACCTTTGTAAATAGCTGATTTGTGTGAAAGCAGAAAAATAAGGGAATTGGGATGGTGAAAGTTTGAAAGAAATTGGACGAAGAATAAGAAAGTTATGAATATTTGAAAAATGGGATCACTACATCTTTGCGAATCTCAAAATTGGCAATTTGATGAATCGATTGTGACGTCTTCACGGTCAACACTCCCATGCATCTATAATTGGTCTCTTGAATAAGTAGGCCCATTATGTAGTGTATTATGAAAATGTTGCCTAAATGTCACAAGTCCCTTCTCCCTTTCTCCACCCCCCTCACCCCCCCCCCCCCCTGCTTCTGCATTCTTACTCATTAGCTGAATGTCACCATGGATGAAAGGTCAAGGCAGGTACGCTGACCATGCTTCTTTAATTCTTAGAAATCAAGAATAGCAGGAGAGTGAAGGTGGCTTGGTCAGGGGTGAAGGGTCAAGTTGCCCTGGCAAGTCTCTGGGGATTAGGTCAAGGGCAGTAATTATCCCAAAATGATGTTTTCACAAGGGCCAAGCCAAGTCATTTCTAGAAAATGAAACTGACAGGCCTTTTGATAATTTAATAATTTTTTGAAGATGTGACGAAAAAAAGTGGGGGGGGGGGGCCATAGCTTGGACAACCTCGGACAACCTCTGCTCTTTATGTAAAATATTCATATTAAATAAAAATCTATATTCATGATTTCAACCAGTAAGATTCATGATTGATAGGGCCCACACCCTAAAGGCTGAGAATATGTAGGTGACAGACTACCACACTACCAGTACCATCATTTTTTAATACAATAAATATTCTGCCACCCCCACTTTTCATGAAAAGTGAATGAGGCTTTGGCAGTCGGGACAAAAGACATAAGGATAAAACATGTAGGAGTTAAGGCCTAAGGATGCGTTTATACTTACTTTGCAAAGGCAGAATGAGCGTTCATGATATAAAACGCAGTTTCACGGGGTACTGTTCATACTGCTTTTCTACAGGTGATTCAGGCTCTGCAGCTGGTTTTGCAAACCTCACTGCGCATTTCTAGTTTATATGATATCATTTAAATGTGTTTACAAATGATTGTGCTTTTATGCTTCCCCCAGAAACCGTGTTTTTGGAGAAACGCCGATTCAAAACGCAATGTTTTTCGTGAGTTTTACATTGCCTTTTAAATCGGCGATTATACTAAAATGACTGGACGCAACCGTGTTTTGAACTAAACGCATAACAGAATGGTTATTCCGGCCTGAAAAAGGGGAGCATAAACGCACCCTAAGTGATGAGCCCCCAAATTTTGAGAAACAAAAGTCTGCCTAAAGACAGCTGGTCATTCAAACTTAAAAGGCCAATTTCAGGATGTGTCCATGTGGATTGCTGCTTGGGTTTTTGAACAAAACACTGCATTACAGAATGTATTGTGCATCAGGGGTTAATTATAAATGGCCATGTCTTCAAATGAGGAAGAAACCATACTCTAATGATACATGTTGTATGTTTTCCTTTTCTCATAATTTTGTGAAAAGAAATGAAGTTGTTTTTTTCCCCATTTGTTCTGAATGACACAAACATGTTTACCACTTTCACCCATTTTCACAATTCTTTGTTATATTGTGCCATTGAGTGAATGCACTGTTTTCAGGTGGTTTACATTATGGTCTTCAGAATCATAAAGCATTGAACTTTGTAAGTTGATCTCTATTTTGCAATACTCTTACTAATGAAAATTATTTGTTTGGTTCAACTTATCAATGCTTATTGAAATTTGAATATCATAATCGTTAAGCTCCTTATTGAAACTTCATAAATCATTTGCCTTAGAGTCCAAAATTATAATGACTTAATATAGGTGTATACACATTTATATAAGGAAGGATTTAGTAACTAATGCTTGGTCTTAAAGGAGAATGAAACTGGACAAACAGCTGATAATCATATGGAAAATTGTCAGCCTGTTCAAAATATCTTGAAAATACTCCTATTTGATTACTCAGTAAGGAGAACAATCTCTCTGAAGTTTGCAGATTCCTTTCTAGATATTATCCCATGGGGGCTGCCATTTTGAAAAACTGTGTCATAGTCGTACATGTCCATTTACCTTTGCATAATGAATAGCTATTGTAAAACTAAAGCCACCAATGCAAAATGGCAGCCATCTTGGTACCCCATTGTCTCGCACAGGTGATATCTGAGAGCAGTTGTAGGTCTTTGTCATTTCTTTAAAGAATTGACAAACCTTTGTCCAACCAAGCAACGTAGAAGCGCATGACGAATTTTGCCTAGCAAAAGAACTGAATCAAATATCTTGACACAAATATGTTATATGATGGATAAAAGTATCTTCATTTGAATGTACATGACTACAAAAATGGTTTATTATGAGAAATTCCAGTGTCATGCATTCCACAGGTGATCATGAGTGTCTTGTAGCTAGTGTACAGGTCAGTGGGTATCTCACAAATAGAACTGCTCTACATTAATACTTTGTAAAGAAAATGGCAGCCCCATGTGATGAGTCTAGCAAGAAAACTGCAACTTTTGGAGACACTGTTCTCCTTCCTAAATAATCAAATATGATAATTTCAGGATATTTGTAATTGGGTGACAATTATGTACATGATTATAGGCTGTTTGTTGCCTTTCATTCCCCTTTAATACCGACATATTTTAGCTCTGGTGCTGTGAGCACCAAAATCGGTAGCCTAGCTAGAGCTGGGGTAATATTAAATGTTTTTAGCGCCTTAGGGCAGCTGGGCTGTCGCCTGGGTAATAGTAGTAAGTAATTTGTACATGTAGGTACCTAGAGTATCGCCTGGGATGGATATATGCGCAATATAAATGTAGCTATTATTATTAGGTGGGCTGTACTTCAAATACAGACCACCTTATGTTTTTGTACAAAATTTTCTTTTTGATTTTCTACCCACTTTTTTGTGTCTGCTATATCTCCAAAGCTGCTTTGTCAAATGTACTGAAGTTTGGTACAATGGTAGATATGGTTATTCTCTCTTATCGCGAGGCATTTGATTTCATGCACAAAGTAATTTTTATTTTCCATGAGCCAAACTTCTGTGCTCTGGACTACAGTGGGGCATTTCATCAAGCGTTTTGTATCACCAACTGTTATAAGCTACTGAAATCCTTGCATCTGATTGGCTGAGAGCAAATTTGTCAGTAAAAATCACTGACAAAACGCTTGATGAAACGCTCCCCAGGTCTTTCTGTGGGTGGACATATCCGACAGGGTTGTCAAAATTGAATTTCTGTTCCTCCGAATTGTGTGGAACAATTTATAGGCCTTATTTAAGCAAATGACGGACTGTAGTGCTAGAGTTTTCTCTCCTTTTGAAATGTCAAAGGAAAATATACTCCACGGATCTGTAAATGTTTCTGGTATTTTTTAAAATTTTATATATGCCTCAAATCTTTTATGAAGAGCAAAGGAGTATCCCCTGTTATGTAGCAATATTTTACTTCAAATATGAAAAAAAAATTCCCTCCCACTGTAAGTTATAAATTACAAATAGTGAATTCTCACTAAGAAAATACAAGGTTCTAAAATTTGTAGGTGTTTGCAGAAATGTCTTAGTATTCAATGTTTGAACTCATAAACTGCTTTTTTTCTGAAATCAATAGCTTTTACTCGAATCTCACAGCAGTTGTACACTAAACACAAATTGTGAGTTTTGTAAACAAAGTGGCAATCAAACAAAGCAACTGCATATGATTTAATTGATAGGCATCCACGTTGTTCCTTTGTCCCCCAATTTGAAATTAATTGCCTCTTTCATACTTGACAGGATTGGTGGATTTATGATGCATACATGTACATTGCATAGCTTGAATAGTTCAAATTATGTAGTTAGTGCAGTGGTCATTGTGACATTTTAATCATTAACTTGCTTGCGATTTGTATGCTGTATGAAAGTAATTGATGTTTTGCTTGCCAATTATGGTGACGGAGAGAGAAATTAAACTGCTACTGAATGAAAATGAAACTTGTGAAAAGGTGAAACTTTCATTGTGGTAGAGAGTGCTTTAGAATTTGAGCCTTGGTGAGCTGTTCATTGATTTCATGGTGAGCAGAAAGACTGGGCAGGAGTTAGACAGTTCATATCGTGCCCTAAGGCTCTGGTACCCCTGCCTGGCAGAGTAGGGTGTCATTCCCCCATTTGTACAGCCCTTCAAACTAATTTATTCAGCCTAGTAGAGGAGAAAAGTTGAAGTTTGTCTTGGTCCCAGACCTGATAGTAGTAATTAACAGATTTAGCTTTCCTAAGCTTTGTTCTACAGTATATTTTACAGTTATGACAAGAAAGAATAAATGCTAATTTAACAAGTAAAATGTTGATATCCACTTCTCTGAATCTGGATTTGCCCATTTGAGAACATGATATTCCTTTACTTTACTGCTCAATATTATTTTGAAAGGGGGGGGGGGGTTATTTGTTAAAACATCAATTACATACTGAAAGAGAATCAATTTGCAAAAAGCAAACTTAAACAAAAAGTGGGAATTATATGAATATAAAGTATTTTAAAATATTTCATTTATTTAGACTGTTGAGTATTATATGTTGTATTTTTTCGGCTTTTTATTCATTCTATGGAGGATATGCCAAGATTATTATGGTAATTCAAAAGCTCTGATAAACTTTTCAATATTCATCTTCGACTCTAAGACCCCCGTTACACAAACCTCTGAAAGTGGACTGGGGCCGCCTCGACATATGTGTAACATCAACTTTTTTTTAAAAGCCGGACTGAGGCCGCCTCCATCCCAGTCCACCTCTGAATGTGGTTTGAGGCCGGCCTCGAGCCGGACTCAGACCTGCAATCGGTAGGTGTAATACCAAAGTGGACTCGGCGCCGGCTTATAAGCGGGAGTAACATAACCTGTAAGAGCTGTGCATGCGTGGACCGTTCGCGATGTCAATGAGATAATACAGCACCTGCAGTGCGAGTGTGCGAACCTTGCGAAAAATTTTACACGGAGTGCGCCCCAACCTCGGCTCGTGAAAAGGCGACGTGAAGCCGGCCTGTGTATGTATGTACACGAGGTATGTGTAACAGGGGTTTAATGGTCTCGAGGCGGCTTCAAATTGCAGGTGTGAAGCCGGCTCCGGGGCCGACACATGTGTAACGGGGGTCTAAGAACTCCTGTCATCTGAACTTCCCTCTGCCTTTAATACATCTGCAGCCTAAGCAAGACAAAGGATCTGAGTTGTTCCTATGTTAACACTTTGTTTATGCATGGCAAACTTCTTTTCTGAAAGTGAAGTTATTTACATTTAGGTGATTGATCATGATCTGATTATGATTGGGATTTATTTGCACTTTCACATTCTGAGTATCACCCCATCTCTTGTAAGTAACTTTCAAGGCTGGTCTTACAGACTACACAGCTTTGAGCTGAGGTCAAATTAGGCTGACTACCATGACCGGAGGTCACGCTGAATATGATTCTTACCCGCCAAAAAAAGAAAGAAGGGCATCCCAAGCTTGCATGTGTGTGAGGTCTTTTTATTACAGCGAGGAAGCTTCAGACCAGACTGCATGCTGGTAGCTGAGCTCCAGTAGGCAGGGGTTTGTGATGTGTATATAATAAGAGTGAGGGTGATGTCAAAATCATCGCATTCTCGTTGCAGGGATTGGCCTTGGCAAGGTGGTGATTACAAAGCTGTTTTTCTTATGTTGAGAGGTCTTGTGCTTGCGCATGCATTTGTGCATGCATCAATAGCCAGTTGGCTTACGCATATGGAGAACGTCATCGTTAGATTTTGTCTGGGAGGTGGTGGTGATATTTTGACTTTCGATATGGGGCTGTACTCAGTGACATTTTGGAGAGAGGGGATGGATTGCGTCTGGGTTCGTTTGAATTTCGAAGGGATTGGAGGAGACAGAGATGCGGGCGAGGAATCCGGGTATCGTGTAAGACAAGATGGCCGGCGTCTTGCTGGAGCCGACATGTGCCTGTGGCTATACACAGGAATACGCATCGCAGCATACCGGTTCACTGCTGCAGTTAAACGTGCATTACGTCCACAAGAACAGCAAGCCAAGCTGCCCCCACACTATCACCATCTTAACGATCGCAAATCTGCCACTCCATATTCATGACCATGCTTGTGCCTGTAGAAGGCTGTGGGACCACATGTTATTGGGGTGATGATAAGTGCGCCAAATCTCTGCATGGCCCGCTCGTTTCCTGTCGGCCAGGGAGGGATCCCCCATGCATCCACCTTCTCAGGCTTTCAGGGGCGTGTTTGGTATGTATGCCATATGTAACGCTTATGTCAGTATGTCTCAACTTCTGTTATCCTGAATTTTATTTTGAGCAGTCTTTTGACAAACTGAGGCCTAATATCACCATTCGAAGAAAGAATATCATGCTTATTTTGTGCATTGTGAGTTGAAGTCTTGGAAGAGAAAGAGTACAGTTAATAGAATTTCTATTACCAAATTCTGTCATTTACGTTCTTCAACTTCTTGTTTTTGAGACAACCTGGACAATGTGTAATTTACCCTCAATGATAACACTTTTCAGGTCATGGTACATTAGCTCTAAAATTATTTGAGAATTCATGAAGTGGGCTGCAGTTGAGTATGGAGATATTTTTGGTGTTGGATGGGAAGTTAGTAGATCAGCATGATGAAGATATCACCTGTTCGTACCCACTGGGTTGCCTTTGTGCCTATTCAGCAAGTTGAGCCTACACACATAACTTTACTCTTGCAGTAGTGTAATCCCATGAAGAAACCATATGGTGTGTGGTATGATGCATGTGGAATGTTTTGCACCACAATCAGCTGGTAAGCTTTATTACAAATTTATTCACCTTTTCATTCTAGCATGTGTGTGTTTTGTATGAATGAATGATTCCATGTGTTACATGCGTATGTACATGTACAGCTCAATCATCATGTAGGGGTTGTATTTTACTTGAAGTTCTTTTAACAATAGAAATTGTATACATAATAAATAGCCCTATTAAACTAAAAGGCTATATAGCTCCCGTACCTCTGGCTTTAAATTTTAATGATTGAAACAAACTGGTATTTATTTTTCATGACAGGAAGAGCGTGCCATGTGCTCTAGTTTGCATGTTTTCAGCTGTGAGTGTTTTTTCTGTTCTAATTTCACCCTCAGATTTTGTAAGTATTCCTCATTTGGAGTAATTGGTAGCCATATCTGAAGCTCTACTTGCCACATGTTCCTTGGGAGTATTCTATAGGAAATTAGCAGGATTAAGGAAAGGCTGGTTTATTTGTCTAGGGGTATTTATGCTGATTTATTTGGGTGAGTCCAACCAGGCATGGCAGATTTCCTCCATAATTGGCTCCCAGTTCCTCCCAAGATTATCCCCAGATACACATCAAGCTGTGCAAGCAATCCTGGCTGGGCCACCTTGGCTTTGTGGCCACACAGATGACATGTGTGCTCATCCATGCATGGCTTATAGCCAGGTTGTTCCTAACTTCTTTTGTCTCCATGCATGGGACCTCAGAACAGACTGGACTAGCCTTATCAAATCATGGTCTTATCCACATTTTGTGTGTAAAGTGTGTGTGCTTTTCTGGCGGGATATTTCATAATGGGACAAAGCCCATGAAGGTATGGTTTTGGGAAGGAGAAGAAGAAAAAGAGCTAGTAGTGTGGTTCATGCCTGGACGAACAAAGGACCCTTTTGTGCAGGAGGGAAACACCTGCTCTGAGGAATGAAGCAAGACTAGTCATTGAGCTGCTGTTCCTCTTGGGAGAAGGTAGTGTGATTGGAGGAATGTTCAAAGATTAGGCCTTGCTTCATGGCTGGTGCCACATGGCATGGAGAGATTGGAGCATGTGGAGAAGGATGTGGGAGAACTTGGTGGTTGTTCTGAGATTGGGGAATTCATGGCTTGTTCTGCATTGAGAATCATGAAAATGTTGGTGAGTTTATGTCTTTAAAATAATAATTTTGATTTTGGCTGTCAATTCCCAGGTCACTTTATAGTATTGCATTGGTATTTAATTGTTCTTAGCTGATTATCATGTGCTGTCTTCTTGAGTGGTTAATTTCATTGTTTTCTGTGAAAATGTGATTCATTCGCCAATAGCCATGCACATTTTTCATACCATACTTCTATTTCACAATTTTAATATTGATTTCCTCAAGTTTAGATTTTGTGACTGTTACATTTACAGTGATGCTTTAGTCATGTACAGGATAGCAGTGTATTATTAACATGATTGACATGATTAATATCTGGTTATTCCTGAGAAAGATGATGGATATAGTAAATTATAGGGGGCATCTTGGCCCTACATGTATCTTTGTATTTTACACACAAAGCTTATATTGAGACTGACTTGCTTTGAATGTGAGAACTATCAGACTATCCAAGAATGCCTGCACATGAAATGTTGGCCATCCTTGTGTCAATAGATTAGCTCAGATAGAGTCTAATAATGCACAATAAAGAGCAGGATGAATGGGATTGCCAAGTAACAAAGGAATCATGGGAATGGAAGTGATAGCAGTCATGCTTTCTGTTGGTATGAATTGTTTGAACTGTGCACATGTGAGGATAAAGTTAAACATGTAGTAAAGTCTTTGATTAGCTGTTGGAGCTCCTTGGCTTATCAATCTGGTACTGGCCACTCATAGCTACATTCCTATACTTCGTGTGTATAATGTAGGCAGTCATACACCTCATCTTTTTAAAACACCACTGCACAAAAGTCACCAATATTCACTCAAAATCGGCATTTAATTTTCAAAAACCGACCCCAAAATATCCAAGAAATACAATAAATTCAACTCACCAATGTTGGAAAAGATATTTACAAAAATGAAATCCGCAATTTACTGTTGATTCTCGCGAAACGAGCTATCGGAGTCATTGTGTACATTTCCTGGTCGCCGCGGGCGCTGACATCTCCCCAAAAGAGTTTTGTCCTCAAAAATTCGGTCCCTATGGCGTACACGGAAAAGTTCCGATTTTCTGTGTGCGCGATCGTAAAGATCGACGTGCCCTTGCGATCCCGAGTTTCTTCGTGGACAAAAATTATATTGGCCGATTTTAGTCTAAGACATCGGCAGTTTGTAAACAACACGCGATCGCGAAACAAATCGGCGGGGATTTCTCCGGTTTTGGACAAGATTTTGACTTTGGATTTTGCTGTAAATATCAAAAGTTCTTCCTAACGGCCATTTGAGGTAGGAGTGAGATTTTTAAGGGCTGAATTTGAAAGCAAGTATTTAAAATATTTATCTTATTTCCCCCCCCATACCTTTAGTACATGCGACAGAAAATACCAACTATTTTACAGAAATGTACCCGGGAGTGGTACTGGCCTACAGAGCTGTACATGGGATCCATATACTGTGTGTGGAGAGAGAGAGCTATCAACAACAAAAAAACTAGATCTAAATATCACCATTTCCCACATACTGTGAGCCATGCAAACCACCTTCAGTTTGCTAAATGGGTTACCTTCCAGGATAGACTAAGATTGTAAAAATTGAATGAATATAAAAGAAAAGACAGATCGTTTTTTTTTTTTTACCTCGACATGTAACTTGTATATATGGGACTACACATGCAATGTAAGATCTTTGTAGTCCCATATATACAAGTTACACATGCAAGGTAAAAAAAAACCTGCCTATTTCTTTTTTTTCCCCCTTTATTCATTCAATTTTTACAATCATAGTTGATCCTGGAAGGTAACCCATTTAGCAAACTCCGAGGGTGGTTTGCATGGCTCACAGTATGTGGGAAATGATATCTATTTCTTTGTTGATAGCTATCTCCACACACGTATAGGGATCCCATGTACAGTTCCGTAGGCCAGTACCAGATTGATAAGCCAAGGAGCTTGTACATCTAGCTTTGATAGTACACAGCCTTTTTTTATATGCAGAGGCATGGGATGTGTCTTAAAAGTGTGGTTATGGTAATGGTTTGCTATGTTGAAAAGATGTCCTTTTTATATTTTACAAGATATTTTTAAAATTTGAATTGGATGGTGGTTCCCGAATGTGAACAAATTTTTATTTACATGGGGAGGATAGGGGGGGGGGAGTCATCAATTGTGATTTTTTTAAATTTCTTGATATGACGATCTTATTTAAAATACGATGGGTGAAGCTGAAATGGAATCAAGGAAGAACTTAGAATGTCCATGTGAAATAAAAACTTCTTGAAACAGCTTACCAATTTCTTAATCTGGACAATGTGTATCACGTAGCAACTTCAATATTTGACCAGATGCTTCAATCAAAGAACGAAATCCCCTTCTGAGCGGGCAACCTTTAGTATCCTACAATCTTGTGAGTCACTCAAACAAAGGAGATGCTCTCGTTCAATCTCTTTCTATTTGGCTATTTGTTCAGAAATTCTCGAGACGATTTCTTAGGTAATGTGAAGACGGGTGCGTCTCACGTTCAAGTTGCCTGCCCTGTATAGTGCACTATCAATAAAGAGCAGAATCAAGAGCGGATTTGATTTGCTGATGACATCTAGTAAATGTCAAATCTTGATTTGAAACAAATTGCTTTCTCCATGCACTCGACCAGCACATGTGGAAGTGTGTGTGTGACTGCTTCTGCAAGTCAATTTTAAGAGAAGAGGATTTTTAAAATCTAGTTACAAAGCAAGATATGTATTTGATTCAAATTGATAGCAATATTTGTGCTCAGAGGCTGTAGTGCCTGATTTGAATTAGAACTGGCCATTTGTCAAAATGCCTACATCATGTACATTCACTGGGGTTGCATTCTTCTGCCCTTGTTCCCACGGTTAGGGATGTGAAGGTCAACTAGGGGTCACTCAAGAAAGTGGAACTGGCTAACCTGTCTCCCTTCAAGACTGATCACATTTTATTTCAATTCCTGTTCTAACTACCAGGTTACGCATGGTGCCCTACATTTAGAAATCATTGCATTTCTGTTTTAAAAAAATAAATAAAAATGGGGTTTAGGATTATTAGGTAATAGGACAGTTTACTGTTGGAGGTCAAATAGATAATTTTATTGCCATTGCTCCCATTGTAGTCTCAATACACTGACAATGACAGTGATACATGCATGCCCAAATTCAATCCCCCAAATATCTTTTTATGAGCGACCATAGTTTATTTTCTTAACCTCCTCTCCCGTCTGTCTCATTGTTTTGTTTTCTCTCATCTTCGAACCGTCAGCTATCCTGTAGTGGAGTTCTCTTTCCAATGCAAAGCCCTTTGTCTTACCATGTGTGAGACGATGAGGAGCCACTGAGGTTAATGTTCCATAGGCTGTCTCGAGATTAGTATGCTGAAGATGAATATAAATCAAGCTGTACTGTACATACATTGTATTGATGAAGTTTGTATCGTTTGTTGAATTGTACTTTGTTGGAAGCTGACAGGAAAGCTTTGAGGAGTACCAGCTATTTCAACATATTCATAAATATGGCTGTATTTCATTATTTCCTGTATTATGCCAGAAAATAAAGGCTTTTCATCATATGATAAAGAGATTTTGAGAGACAAATGAGTATTACTGCCATGTTGACTGTATTGTAATTGCTTTTTGTGCTTGATATATCTATTGCTCATGTTTATTTTCTTTTATAAAACAAACTAATTGAATTTTATACAAAGTTCCAGAGGGCATAAATAATTTGAACAAACAACAAAAATATTCATGTGACAATCTGAAACATATGGAAGTCATTTGTTAGTTGATTATCATATGAATATAGGCAGGTCTACACGTGCAAGCTCCATTTATTGGGGGGGGGGGGGGGGTTCCAATCCTTTCCTGTCCCCATCACCTCATTCTTGAGGCCAATTTTGATTGCATGGTCACCTCCCCGTGCATACATCTGTACATTTTCACCTTTGAGCTTCACACAGCTCTGCAGAACCTTGTCAGAATTTAATCAAGAAGTGGCAACACCAATGCACCTGTGCTTATCAACCGTCTCTAATTATACCCCTTGCTGATGAGGGATTCACAAATGACCTGTTCAGACTACAGAAAAGTTATACAAAACGTATAAAGAATCATTTTATCATAAAAGGGGTGTACACACTTGAAAAACAGGATTGTATAAAGACACTAGTTTTTGGGGAGGTCAGCTGACACCATATTTTTTGTATCGGGTTACGTCATGGGTATAGCCCGAGTGTACAATATTATGTCAGGATGGTAATATCAGTGTGCACACACAATAAGCCCTCCCCCCCCCCCCCCCCGATACATGGTTTTTGTACATTTCAGGCGAGAAGTGGATGCTGATTCTTTATTTGGTTTTCATTCAAAATGTTTTTGTATGCGATGTTCGGCCTAGAAAACGATAATTGGTTATATCATAGCTATATGTTTTTTTATCGATAAACAATGAAGTTAGGTAGTCTGAACAGGGGGTAAACTCTAATGAAATTGGAAGTAGGGACCAGTGCTGATTCTTCACACATTGTGGTGTCAGAGTGGTTCCAGGGCAGAGGGGAATGTCTGATGGCACGTTCTGTGCTTTATTATGTTATCCCAACTGAACTGTGATCTAGCCGTTTCAATAAATGAAAGACACATGGCGTAGGAAACTAGGAATTTGTATGGTCTTTGATTTAGATTTGTCATTTTTTTAAATTCCTGTGCCCCCCAAAAAAGATTTTATTCACTTGCTTAGAAAATTTGATACACAATGCAATCATGTGTAGGCCTTTTGGAAAGTTTTCTATGATTTATCATTTTTAGATAGTGTAAAAGAACCTTTTTATTCATAAAAGACTCCTATACCAACAAAAAAGAAAAAAGATTGTAATCATCATGTGGGCCTTTTGGAAAGTCCTCATTGATATCCATATAACTACTTGGTGACAAGCAGTCAAGCATCATCTTTAGATAGTGTATAATTTTTTTATTCACAAAAGCTGTTCCACTGAATAATGAAAGAGATGCCATGATATTGTCTGTTTAGTGATTGTTGAGTGAGTAGCGCCTTGAGTACAATTTCATCCAGGGGTGCCTCATTACTAATGTGCCATTGTTCATTACAGTGCTCGGTATTTCTTTTCTCCCTCTTTCAATTTGTTTTTATTAAAGAGGTTTTCCAGTGTCCTGTACAATGTATGCATACCTTCTCCATATGACTCAGAAATCTTTGAAGAGGACCTCTGTGATGCATTATAATTTCAATACATAAAACGAGAATGTTCTCTCTTCAGCTGTATAGTTAACCCTCTCGTTACCACAAGACAAATACTATTCACTTTGTACATAGTGTTGTTGACTTTGGTCCTGACAGGGTTAATGGTGCATTGTGATGTCCATTTTCATTTACAGAACCTCATGAACGATGTTGATACCAACATATAATGTGGAACGACTATAAAAAAGGAAGATAATTATAATGAAACTTTCACTGGAGGGTCTGGCTTGAGAATTTACAGCCTGTATATATGATGGGGACCCCTGTTTAAATTTTTTAATTTCAGGGGTTAAAATTTTATGGCGCCATGTTCACATGACCCCTGTTCTTGTCGAGCCTTGGATATATGCCTTAATATTTTCAAATGTGGGGTCATTTAAAGCCCACCGCACACAATGCATCGGTCTGCAATCCGATTTCGGAAGAAATTGTTATGCATTTGATATGAACATTTAAACACATAAAATCGTTTTTAATGACTGAGGTTCTGATTAGTCGTATAGATAGCAATATCAAAACAATGGCCTACTGCAAGACTTCTAGTAGGAGGGAAGGCTAAATTGGCTCCGAATCATAGTGAGGTCAGAGCAGTCCTATGATTGTCTATGATTTGAAGCCTATTTGGCCTTTATTCTGGGTATAAGGCTGATAACGCAACAAGTTCCTGGGTATTAATATTGTTCAGAACCTCAACCAGGAAGATTTTATTTGTTTAAATGTCCATATTTAATGCTCTTGTGATTTATTTCCAAAAATCAGATCGTAGTGGGATGGGATAGTGTGCGATGGCCTAAATGTGTCTGCGTTAGTGAACATTCAGTTGACAATTCCATTCCTTATTTCCGTCTTTACAGTGGAAGGGGAAGACGGCGAAATTGGGATGGTCAGCTCAGCGATCGACAGCCCATCACCGGAGGAATCCCTCACCCCGCTGGCCAGGCTTAAGAAGGACATCAACAGCGACAATGTCTTCAATAGGTAAAACAAATGCAAAATTTCATTCTTTAGAATAGACCCTCTTCTGAATGTCCTCAAGATTCTTTCTTTTCAAGTACCCTTGATGATGATCTCTTCTTTCACCTGTTCTGTATTATAGTATTAGTATGGATGCAATCCACCTTGCATGCATACTTTAGTAGTTCCCATTTTCGACAAGCTTCTGGCAAGCCGTCCGGTTGTCCACAGAGTAACTCTTTTTCAAAAAGCATGCAAACAGTTTTAATACAGTGAAACCTGTCTTTAAAGACCACTCAAGGGAGACAAGAAAAGCAGTCTTTTATGAGCATGTGGTCTTCACGTACAGGTTCTTTTAATGCATGCTCCAATGAGGAACAATTTTCAAGGGAAACAAAATTTGGGGTCTTTCTATCCAGGTGGTCGCTAAAGCTGGTTGGACTGTACTTCAATAAAACTGGTCTATTCACATGCATATGTTTTCATTTGCTACCTGTAGTATGTCGCTTATAGATTACAATGGTAGACTGCACGTAGGTTCGCTCACTACACAAGGAATGGACATTTCCTGCGTGCTGACATTTTGAATAATTTGCCTATTGATATGGAACTGAGCTAGTACCTGCAAGGCTTACCTCCATAATGAGAAATTCACCATTTTCGGCTGTTTTTTGCATCCAAATGTATGCATAATACAAATCAATTTTGTAACAAGCGCGTAATACATGTATCCTTGTATCCATATCATTTTAGTATTAAACTTCAATTCATAGGATAAAAAATCCATGTAATAGACTAGTATTATTGATGAATAAATTATTCATACTTTTGCAAAGCATTCTAAAGTTTGATCCATGTAATAGTTATGAGATATGACATGGCATGAATAAAGGACATGAATGAAGGAACTGAAGGAATTTTTTGATGGGATTTTTTTGTTAATTACCGAGGATTGCCTTGTTTAGGTTTTTGTGTCTGTGTTGTCGCATCTCACTGGACTGGTTATCAAAATAGATGTATTATATGTACGATCAATTAAGAGAGGTAAAATACTTATATCCATAATTTATGAAGAGCATAAACCACAGGTCCACAAAAATTTGGAAAAAAAAGGAAAAGGTGTAACTAAACATAACATCAATAATTGAACACGGATATTAAACACGGATATTAAACAACATTCAAAATCGTTCCAAGCAGGAAAATAGAGGTGTGAATGTATGTGACTGAAGAGCTTTATAGCATTTTTCATTTGTTGGGTAATGAAAATTTCAAAATTTAAATTATTAGGTATCTTACTTTGATTATGATGCAAAATGGAACCCGATATCCAAGAAAAAGTAGGCGCTGAGTGAAGTATTTTGAAAAGAGATAAAAATCTAAATAGCTATAGCCAATTAGTAGTCTGTCTAAAAATGTTTAACGGTAAATTGGCAAGCCTGAAGTCAAGATTTTCTTACATTTTCTGATAATGTAGGCTTACTGTAACTTGGAACTAAATTAGGCCCCATTATTTTTCAGACACTCGAAGGATAAAGCTCTAGATTTTGGCTTTATGCAGACATATTACCTTTAATGAAGAGTCATGTTTGTGTTTTTAGTCTCTTAGGCTTGATTAGTACCCCACTTTCCCTTTCCATGCCCTTTCTCGATCCTCATTTGCCGCTCCATTCATTTCCCATGCGTTCACCGCCATCTGCGTCCCCAGCAGTAGGCCGATTATTATTGGACCCCTTGTGCACTTCTCTTGTCACAAGCTATTAGTATGCCTCGGCAGAAATCCAACAGAATATGTAAGCTAGGACGAAGAGTATTTATAGGGCAAAGATATGCTTGGAAATATATTTTATCTAGCAAGCTCTTTCCCTTGCTCATTAGTCATTAGCTATTTTCTCCTTGGGAATCTGTCTGTCTCTCTATCTCCACTCCCAAAAGGAGAAAAATATGCTATACTATAAAAACGGAAATTGCGTGCATGAAACTTTTCACGAGTGGTCAAGATTTTCCAAAGTTTCGTGCTGTGACATATTCAAATCACAGTTGAAACATAATTATTGCAATTCGCAAAAGTTTCTTGCTGCAAATTCTGTTATTAACAAATCAAGAAGTGTCTGGTTTTTCCGTAGCTCTCAAGTGTTTCATGTATTGTCTCCTTGGATCCTCTCTCTTCACCTCTCTTTCTCTTTCTCTTTCTCTTTCTCTTTCTCTTTCTCTTTCTCTTTCTCTTTCTCTTTCTCTTTCTCTTTCTCTTTCTCTTTCTCTTTCTCTTTCTCTTTCTCTTTCTCTTTCTCTTTCTCTTTCTCTTCCTCTCGCATCCCACCTCTTTTTTTCTTGCTCTCCCTCTCTTCCTCTTGCTCTCCCTCTCTTCCTCTAATTTGTGAGTATTCAAGATTAAAATGTAGTGCTAGATGTACTGTTTACATCCTGCTTGCGTCTTATTTCAGAGCTGCCAAGTAGTACGGATTTACCGTATTTGTTACGGAATTCAAACACAAATATGGAAGTATGGATTTCCCCTCTAAACTACGGATTTGAATAAATCTGATTATGCACTATTCGTCTTATACGTTGCGCACATGTATTTGTTATCACTCATACTTTCACTCATATTGTATTATTTTCACTGTTCCCGGAACTCCGCACTGTGTATGTACCTAAAGTGCGTACAGAAAGGAGACTGCGAACGTACTATCACCGCACACGCAAACTTCTAGCTCAAGCTATGAGCTCAAGCGCTAGCAGTGCGGCTGCTCTTACACACCGAGGCGTTGGTATATATATAGGCGAAGCCGGCCAGCCTAGCCCGCGGGCGGCGCGGTTGCCGCTTGGTGTAAGGCGGCAGTATGTGGAGCTGCTCCTTAGTGGAATCGAAAGGATGAATAGGGAACGTGAGTTTTTTAGCTGTTTTTTAGGTTTCTAGATCTAGATAATTATCCTATTCCCAATGATAATTATTGGGGTGTCACAAAGAGTAATTTCAGGACATTTTTAGATCTAACTTTTACAATTTTGGTTGCAGTTGCAGTTTAAAAATTTGGTATTTGGTGACTTGCATAAACGCCAAAATATGACTTTTCAGCTTTGCATGTACGGAAAAGCTTGGCCAGAGCTTGGCAGCTGTTATTTTTTATTTCATCCTACATGTTTTGACATTCTGAAAGTCCTCATCTTCATAACCATTGCTACCTACTTTCGATAGCCCTTGTTCCAGGCTTCATTACCTTTTTTCCACAATGTAAGAAGATACACCATTTTAACTCGATGTGCAGATTGAGGATTAGATGTAGATTTTCAAATATTTTTTTAAAAAGGACTTTAAAAAAAAAATTGAGAAATATTTTCCCATAAAATATCTTTAGGTTACTGACAGTTTTAAATGTTCTTTGTAATCAGCACTATTCATAAGAATCTAGAATAATTTCATTGTATGGAACAAACGTGATATATTTTGAAGCTTCGTTTTTTTTTCACCCAATTAAACCCGACAATCATTGAAAATTTCATGAATTCTAATGCTTTGAAATTAGTAGTAAATCTAATTTTTTTTAATTTATTTTTTTTTTTTTGGGGGGGGAATTACTTGAAAAATTATTGTAGAAGTTGGTCTCCATTTTTGTTTGCATTGAATCAGAAGGAAAGTACCTTTGTGTCATACTTTTAGTAGACCCACCTAATTCAAATGGCTGTACTGTCAAACCAGTCTTTTGTATAGTGTACCTTGAATAGAAACTAGGCCTCATTGCTGCACTTCAAACTCAGTTTCTATTGTTGGACTCTCTACTCTCTACAAAAATGCAAGTGAAAGGCGATTTCAACTGTTCCTTTCATATGCTGAATGTAATCCAATCACTCATTCCTGTCCTTTCTTGAGTTTGTTGGTTGGTTATAGACTGCTGAATGAATGCATTTACCAGCTGCTTACCTTAGCCAGGTTATGACCTTTTAAAAAGAGGTCATGCTTAGTCCTTCCTTGTGCCCATCCTCTCAAAATGAAGTTTCCTCCTTTCAAGACTTGATGGTGTCCTCTGCCTAGTCATATCTCCTAAGGCCCAAAATTGAAAATGATCTCTGAAATGATATCATTATAAAGATTGATAATCTGCCTGAATTTCTTACAATGCAATGGGCCAACATGTTTGATTAAGACAATTTAAGATTTAGGTATCAAGTTATGTTAGAACACTATTGAATCTCAGAAAGGATGAATCGTGTAGGCCTATATTGTTTCCATTTAAACTAAAGAAAGTCTGTTGGAATGCTTATGCGTAGGCCTATACATATTGGTTTTATAAGTTTTTATTAAAATGTTTCAAGTATTGGAAGCTTTTTGCCTTTTTCATGAGGCTTTCTTACCAGAATGTGATGGGGAGTAGGCTTCAGTGCAGGATTCAGTTTCACTTCATGGATTTCCCCTAATCTACCCCCACTTTTTTCTTGAATAGAATTTGTATAAGGTGCATTATGAGATGGCACTTATGGAGGAGAATATGGAATACTATTCACATTCAAATGGAATAGTGGAAATATTTCCCTCCACTGAGTCATGCTGGACCTCTCTATCCTCAGATTCTAAACCAGTCTTTCAATGGCTTTTCTCTGCAGTTCAGCCCTCTAGTTAGGATTATTCTTTCAGTGTGCTGGCTGTTATTCTAAGGTCTTAGGTCAGCCTTCCTCAAGTATGCACATGCTTACATTTCAATGTTAAAGGGAGGGTAGTCTGCTAGGAGCAGCCAAAGGGATATCCTGGGAATCTGAACGCCCCTTTTCAATGTAAACTGTTCTTTCACAGATGTTTGCTGATCTTGATTCTGGAAAAGAAATCAAGGATTTTAGAAATGAGGTTTTCAGATATTTTCTGCAGTTGCTGAGAGATAAAAAGAAGTTATGAATATTGAGAACTATGATATTGAGTGACCAAGGGGGATCATGGGAATCTGTACGTCCCTTTTCAATATTAAACCATTCTTTGAATATCACAAATGGTACATGTACATGAATATTTATCTGGAAAAGAAATTAAAAAGAGTTGAGAAAAAGTTGAAAAAATTCTGTTATTCAGATTTTTCTGTTCCCAAATCCAGAGAGACGAATGAGTTAAAATGAGTTGAATATAAATGTACCTTTTTTTTTTGGATAACTTCGATCTTCTGTACTTCAAAATGTTATGACATTCCCTATTAAACCTCTTGACCTGTGTTTATGTATCCGTCTGGGAAATTCATGAACGGGTATGACCCACTATGTGTCCATTTTTTTTTGGTCGTTTTAAGAATTTGCATTTCTCTTGTTGAGTCACGCATTATAGTCGCAACAGTGAATGTCCTCAATATGATCTTGAGTTGACCGATGCCAAGTGCTAGACAAATACAGCATGCATTAATCTACATACATACATGTATACCAGGTACCTTTTCTTCGCTCTACTCCCCTTGTAAGATCTACAAATTGTGTGCAAATATTTGCATGTGAACTTGTGGTGGCTCCTTGATTCATTCATCGTTTCTCACTTTTATTTCCTCAAACACAATTGAAGCTATCTAATTGGATTGGGTACTTCACACTGCCACTGAGAACTTGTGATTTATTATCAAAACATTTATGAGGAAGCAAAAAAAAAGGAATTTATTTTTCAATTTGCCTTCCAATGCATTGCAATGTACATGTTTGTCCTAAATCAATTTTGTTTTTTATTTACTCATTCAATTAAACAAGTATCTGTATGTCTGTTATTCTGTTCAATTAGGATTTCTGCTACATTCTGTCTGGATCCTATTTAATTAAAACTGCTTGACTATAGGGCTTATAACCTAATGTTATTTAAATGTTGATATTATATGTACCTTATCTGCAACTTTTTATTGGATTTAGTATATTTCTCTAATGAGTAATATGAAATTTTGTTTTAATTTCAAAGTTCAATTTTGTATGGTTTATTTTACATATACTTATCATAGTAAGTCTTTTTCTTTTTTCTTGTAGGCAAATGGTGGCTCGTGGCTTGCTGGACACCCTGAGAACAGTCTGTGACAATGACGAGGATAGAGAAGCCGGGTTAGAAGCTATGAGTCACTTATCAGAAGATATCGGTTAGTATGCAACTATGCATTAACAAGTAAAAGAGAAAGGAATGGGACGTGTGGACATGTGACTAAGGAAAATCTTAAATCAGGCAGAAGATCGGAGGATGACTTGTGATGACATATTATTCAGTGTCATGACATCAATTTTCAGCTGGAGTAAATGTTTAGGGCCTACTGTAATATTTAAAATAACATAAATCTTATCAGTCTAATGAGTTTTGAGCATGTGAAGACATTTTTTTTCCCTTTCTTTTTTGCTTAAAATTGTTATCGTTCCATTTATGTGGAAACTCTTTTGAAGGATAAGAGGTGAAATAAAATGAAATGACAGTCGATTTGATTGATACTTCCCAGACAAATGTACCCTACTTTTTAAGTAAGGATAAATGCTCAATGGAGTTTCAAGAGAAAATGTTGGGACTGTTACAATTGTACCGTATAACTTTTTTTTAGTGTTCTGTATTAGTACATGTAGGACTATATTGTTATTCATTATTCAGTGTAATTGTTACAGTACACTTTACAAACAGGAAGTATGCTCTAAGCTCTTTATCTTTTTATCAATATTTTAAACTCATGCTGAGTGGGATCAGGTGTCGAGGATTCATGCTTTTAAACGGGTAGGCTGGTAGGCTGATGTATTTATGCAGGTACTGCAGTTCATCGGTAGTGAAGATGGTGATTCTATTGACTACGCTTGTAGCCTATTCCATGAATTACTTTACCCAGATCCATATTAAGTAGAACACTGATATTGTATTTTTATTATGAAAGCCAGGAAATCCTCTGAAGCATCCATTTCACCTTCAGATGACCCAAATGAACTAGGTTAATTGTTTATATTAACCCTACAAAATTTGAAACCGTGTTGGAAATGAGTTTACTTATGATTGTTTTCTTTCAGCGGTATTAAGCGGTTGATCCCTTATAAGAGGAAGATTTGAATAAGAATGACATTGTTTCCATTTATGATTATACCTAGTCTAAAGCATTACAGGGAAAGTGCCATGGTTGTTGAGGCAAGAGAGAAGACAAGGCATGATTCGATTCAACTCTCTCCCATCCTCTGGAAATTTTCTCTGATAATATTAATTGTTATTCTCACATCCCTTCCTGAGGCTCTGTCTGCATATGGAGACATCCCCTTAAAAAAAAATGCAGATGGGTAGAACTTGTTGCATGCTGATGTTCAGAATGCACTAACTTATCCGCCCCTTCTTCCCTCTCATGAATATTCCACTTAGAGCCGATGGTGCGAGCAGAACTGATGGAGCAGATACCACATATCGCGATGCTCTGCCACGAACACCAGCATCTCTTCCCTTCTACCATCCAGGACTACATCCTTCCGACAGTGGTGCGCTATCTCACAGATACTAATAACCAGGTATGTATCGTCTTTGTGGTGGAGGTCCCTGGAGGAGGTGTTTCCATAGAATCTACTGTCCCCCACCCCCTTCCCAAACTGTACTATCCGGTATTCCCTTCTCCCCTGTTGTATATTCTGATCAAATGTTCTTTCCAAGCTATATCTTTGCTAAAACTTGTTTTATTTGACTACTTTAATTGTTCTTTATTTGTTTTGTTTTGTTTTGTGCATACTCAGAGCTTTCCAGAGTCAGAGTGCTGTCCACTTTTGTGTATTGTATTTTTGTACTTTAATACAGTTACCAACCTATCTTCCAGCCCAATAAATCCGATCATCTTTCTCAAAAATTCACCAACTAATGATAGGTTCATCTTGTGATTGTTCCAATTGCCCCCTATGAAGACTAATGTTATTGTTTTGTCTACATGTCACATGCTATGCGGATAAGAAGATGCTTTATGCATATGGGCTAGAACCTTCGGCATGTTGATAAACAGATGAATAAATCAAACCCATGTTTTGCCAGTCTTGTACAGATGAGCTCATTAACCAAGGGAGAAATCCCTTCTTACTACCCCCATTGTAAGGCAAAAACAAAAATTGTAATGGCGTAACCTGACCTACCCTAAAAACGTCTTGACCCTAGACATTTCAATAAGATATATTCACTATCAAGACCTCCATTGCACAATATTGTATCATTTTTTTTTACCATTGAGATCTTTATACACCATTTTTGCTACTTTCACTTCTTACCTGTGGATTCATCCATCTAATTTCATTCAAGTTTTGCTACTTTCGCCTTATTTCTGTGGATTTTGGCTTGTTTTTACTGGAGTCGTGGATGTTCCTCATATACAAAGCAGTAGGAGTATGAATATTTTTAGAACATTTGTGCAAACTCCACAAGTACAAGTATCCCATTTCCCAGGATTGGGGGAAAAAACTATTTTTTTAATCGACTAAACTACCTTATTTTGCTATGGCCTGTTACTCCAATACAACTTCTTTTTTTTTTGGGGGGGGGGGGGCCAATTGGATATCTTTTGAGGGTTCTGTCTTTTCCTATTTCTTTTAAGACTATATGGTCCTATGAACATTTAAATATGAGCATTCTTGTGCCAGTACTGATAAGGAAACTTTTGAGTCACCCATGTCAAATTTGTCACATATATACTAATGTTAAGCAACCTGACACAGAATCTGAAACAATATTAGAAGATGTATAACATTGAGATATTCGCACTATTTCATGATTGAAAACGTGAATTATTTACCAGCAAAGGAGGCATACTGTTGAGAGGAATGCAAGTGCCACCCCTCCTTTAGCCTTTCCCACAGCATGTGGCTGGTTTCACCTGTCACCAGTTAAATCGGCCTCATTCGGTGCTAATAAAATCCATGGCACGCTATGGTGCTGTACTATTTCAGAGGAAGTGAGAGTGGCTGGGTGCAGACTTTCCATATCAAATTTTGTATATCGCTAGCAGAAATTTGATATAAAATATAAATGGCACAAACAACAAAATATGGTCATTTTAAGAGGAAGGAATTGATTTAAAAAAAAATGTTCTTTTTCAATCTACGTAAATCCACATGTGTAGACTTGAAAGTGTGAGAGAGCCATTTCCTTGCCAAATAGCTTTGAAACACTTTTTTTTTGCTCTTGACACCAAAAGCCCCCCCCCCCCCCCAAAAAAAAAAAAAAACCCAGAAAACTCTGAACTCTTATACAGCTATCTCAGAATACCAAGAGTCCCCATTAAAAAGGAGATTCAAGCCGACTTTTTCTCTCCAACAGACGTAGATGATGATGATGATATCAGTGTCAGCAAAGCTTATTTTCTTGCGCTCTCTATTTCTTTTTCTAACCAGGTAAACCTTATCTCCAAGATTTATCCTCAGTACATATGGCTGTGTTGCTTGCATCAATGTGATGCAGAGTACTATTTCTCCATCTTGCTTCATAATTAACATGATTTTTAGCCAGACAAAGCCAGAAAAGGCTGTCACTGACGTCACATTTAAGTTGTTTTCAAGCGCGGGGGCCTTGATGTGTGAAGCAGATGTGAAGAATGTATGGTGTTAGCACATGCAGTAATATTAGTTGTATCCTTTTGAGAAAATGAGCGTTTGAAAAGCAGAAAGGAGAGCGGAATATGCATTTCTCTTTAAAAAACGCTGAAAGGGAAAAATCTCTCAGTAGCTTTATATGTAGGCCTACTTATCGGTAGAATATGGCTTTGAGCCATAGATATTGCCTTTTGAGGAAATGGGTGTCTTGTGAACAGAGTGAATAGCAAGACATGCATTTCTCTGAAACATGGAAGCAATGTAAAATGCCTGACATATTCACTCAGTAGCATTATACGTACTCTCAGTTAAGTGTTGCGTTAACGCATGCGTTGACATTTAAGATATTGCCCTTTGAGGAAGTGCATTTTTTAGAGCAAACTGCATTTCTCTGAAACTAGCGATAAAAGAAAAATGCCCGATATATTCCCTCAGTGTCTTTTATGTGAAATATTCTACTGCCTTACAGCTTGAAAGTGCGTCATGAAACGGGACAATATTCTACCCTTGATGGAGGTCCTCTTAAACAAACCCGCAGCAGCACAAAAACATAGTGGCTGTCCGCCATGATGGATATATAGGATTTAGTTGAAGGAATGATGAAAAAGAATGACTCAAATTTAGCCCGGGGCCAATTTCGGCGGTAGAGAATGTCTGAGGAGATTAATTCTCCCTTCTCGCAGAGGCTCTCAATATCTTTACCAGAGATGCATTGAATACGCTTGCGATGCATCTCATTAACTGTTTGAACCCCCGGTAGAAAATGGCGCTGTCTGGGGAAGCGATCGGGCCTTGAATTAAGATGGATTCTCTTGTTTGATAGATGCTCCTGCTCCTTGTTGTGCATTGGTGTGTGTGTGTGTAGTTTTCAAAAATGTTCATCTGTCCGTGTATGAGTATTACTCTCGAGATTTCCCTCGTGCCAATCCATGTGAGCAATAGACGACTGAAATAATACTTTGCATTTCCTCCTACTTGCACAATAGTATTGTTGCGTGCCTATTTTTCACTCTCCCGCCCTCCTTTTTTTACATATTTATTTCTACCAATTTCTACCAATATGACTGGAATTGTCGTCTAGCATATTGATCCCTCTTTTCTTTTTATATTGTTGAAGGCTTGGCTGGGTTTTTTTTTAATTGTCTTTTCCTTTTTGTTTTCCTTTTTTTGGGCTCTTCATTTTATATGAATTCTGCAACAGACAGGCAGTTACATCTCTAAAAATATTCAAATGTGAAACATCTGATCCAATAGTCTTTAGTCTGTGTTTCTGAGACATTTTGCACATTGAAATACACTGAATAACACTGAATAAAATATAGGGGAGCAGTGACAGACTTTAATAGCTGTAGAATTACCTGTAAGATAGCTTTGTGAATCTCAAAAAGCTGTAAAATAATAGTTTTGTAAAAATGCATAAAAAAGTGCTGAGAGGAATTCTGATTTGTATGCATAAATAAAAAAAGAGCTCATCACTCAAATGACAAAGCATCTCTCTCTACGTTCATTGCTTCAGGTTCGGAAGACGAGTCAAGCAGCATTGCTAGTCTTGCTAGAACAGGAGTTAGTAGGAAGACAAGACATGGAAGACCAAGTGTGTCCAGTGATAGTCCAGTTGTCCAGTCAAGATAGCTCTGATGACTACAGGACAGAGGCTGTCGCAGTAAGTCTGCTTCTTTGATTTTCTCCATATTTTTCTTTGTGATACGTTTTTACTTGTCTGTGTGAACCTGTCGGAATCGGATAGGCTCCCTACCCATTACGAAAATGTTTAATTGAATATTACACGTTTCTATGAATAAAAGCTAAATATTTGATCAGTCTGTGTTAATGTTTTGTCAATTTAGTTTTTCCGTTAAAGATAAAGTTGAGTTCTCGGCATGAGCTTGAATTGTGAAAAAAAACCGTCTCAAAGCAATTGGGAAAGGTTGATTATATAGCATATAAGAATTGGGGTATGTTGTAAGGTTTTGGAATCACCAAATTGATAAGAAATTGACTCAATCCTGCTGAGAGTCACAGGCACTCCTCACAGAAATGTGTACATGGGGCTAAACACAAATGTTCGCCCTGAACATTTCATCCGTTTCTTGTCATATTTGGAATGTGGGGGCTTTTGAAGAGCAATCCTTTTCAGGGGACATTTCTACTATGATAATCTTCCAAACTAACATAAAAAGAATGAGAAATCTTGCAAATTATTTTTCAGCTATCCCAGAACTCAACGTTCCCTTTAATTAGAGAGGTTGTACACATGTTCTCTGATATAGTGTGGAACTCTTCATTAATGTTACGTATTACGATAAGTTGTTCCTTGTTGAATATTAATCTTGTGTAAAGTTCACACAGCAGAGCACCAAAATAATTATGTGTGTGCTACAGTGGAACCTTGTTACAAAATACACTGTTATAACAAACTATCATTATAACAAGGTCATTTGACTGGTCCTGCTTTGTATTCTATTGTTTTTTAGCCCTGATATAACAAGGTTTCAATAAAGAGGTAATTGTCTGCACTTTGTTTGAATTTCTTATTTGATTGAGATAAATTTTGGTAATTCCATGTATGTAGCACACATAATGTTGGTGCTCTGTGTGAGCTACCTTTAAAAAAAAGTGAGAAACACATTTCAAAATTAATGCCATTTTCATTCACGCAACTCAATATGTTCTGTAGGCCTATATCTCCAGATATTTTCCAATTACAAAGGGCTTATCAAATTTGAATTATCATTGTGCCTTCTTGGAGGTCAAATAGTCCATACCCACCCCCCAACGTTTGATGCTAATGATATGCAGCATTGTAATCCCGACCTGGTATTGGAATGTTTGAGAAGTGATTGCGATATCAAGCAAGCGAGGGCTCCTATCAGCTGCCGCTCAGTGCAAAGTGCACTCCCATCAATATCAGTGTGTGGGAATGAGAGGTGTGAGAGGAGAGAGAGGCGATGAGGTCAGCCGGTCAAATCCATGTGCTGTCTGATGTTTTCCATTTCAGTCTCAACAAACTGTTATTCTAGGATATTATGTGACCGAA
Source organism: Heliocidaris erythrogramma (assembly GCA_025617745.1). Lineage (NCBI taxonomy): Eukaryota > Metazoa > Echinodermata > Echinoidea > Camarodonta > Echinometridae > Heliocidaris > Heliocidaris erythrogramma. The sequence goes on along the minus strand of CM046866.1, from coordinate 30,935,276 downwards.
CGAGGGAGGGAGGGAGCTTGGTCGGCTGGATACCAGTTATGTATATGTTGAGGGACATGATTGTTTCCAAATGTTGGAAGGAAACCAGATTTTAAGAAAATCTGCACATGATCAATGATAAATATACCCGCTTTCAATACAAGAAGATGTGAAGCCATGTATTATTTATGTGAATTGAAGTAAAATAGAAATTTATACTGTTATAATTTTTGTTATTCCGCCTGAAATTGGAGTAGAAAAGGTAGACATAGTTTATTCTACTTTTTGCCTAATTTCAATTTAATGTACATGTACGTTGTGCTTCAATCAAGAAGAGCCCAAACAAATGAATTTTAGGTCAGCCAACTCTTGATGAATTGGGAGGTTTAATTTGACAGTTAAAAAGAATTGAATGGGAGTATCCAGCATCCAATTTTTTCTGACTCTGCATCCGGTGATATAAAACAAATTTTGAACAATTAATGGCATTTTTAAGGGGTAATTTATTTTTTTCTACACACATAAGGCCTATACCATACATACAGTATATCCTGTATGTTCTGCATATACATGTCTCATTTTAAGAAATATATGAAAAATATGAGATCATTTCTCTGAGGGTTTAGTTTACGAAATCTACTTATTTGTATTTCAATAAGTATTTGTATTTTAGAAGACATAATTTTTAATTTGAATAAAATTGGAATACTGGGAAACAGTCTTCTTGATCATTTCTGTAGGATTGCTTTTACGGCTTCATGTTAATATGTGCGCATGTGCATATCATTGGAGTCTTGATTTTGGAAGTTCCTTTTGAATAGAACAAAAGATAAGAAAATCTGACATAAAAAAATGAATTATTCACACAGCAACATCTGTGTGTGCTCAAGACACAGAACTCTGCATGCAGATACACACACCCCCAGTTCTTTCCCGCCCAAACAATGCAATACTGCATGCTGCTCACACACTCACACACTCACACAACACACACTCACTCACTCTCACTTTACACACAAAACCATATGGGAGAGAGTGCACACTTCTCATGTACTATACACTCACACATGTCACACATACAGTATACACACAAGTACATGTACACAAAGCAAGGTACCAGCTAAAGGGATGCAAGGAGCTGGAGATGTGGCTCATCGCTACTACTTTTCCATTTTCATTAGGAGAATAAGGAGCTGAGAATATTAGCAGTTCACCAGCATTTCTGTGCATGCGATAGATTGAGGTCAGATACTCTTGCTGGAGTGTATGTATGTGCAAGAAAAGGGGATGGTATTGCATTCCGATGCTTTGGAAATAACTGCAACCATCTATACACTGGCTTGCCCCCACTGGGAAGGACTTTCTATGTTCTTTACAGAGGACATTACTGGAACATTACTTTGCTCTCAATGGTATCATTATAGCAACTGTTCTTGGATCACCTGTTCTAAATATGTGTGATGGAGAACTGTGAATCTTAAGGGAAAGTAAAAGAGAGGAAATACACTAGGGAGTGAATAAATGATGTTCGAGTCGGCATTCTTGCATGCATTCTTCATCTGTGAACTGGAAGAAAAACCACTGATTAAGATGGAATGGATCTTTTGTAGTTTCAAAGCAACCTAGAGTGGTGCAACACAACTTGGTCATACAGCCATTTTATCTAGCTGATAATACAGACAGTATCCTTTGCCACAACAAAACAAGGCACAACTGCGTTAGTCTACTCCTCCGGTTCCACGATCTGCATAATAGCTACACCAGCGAATAGAAATAGCATCTCAACAATGACAATGCATTGGATCTTGGTACGCTATGCGTCATTTCGTGATTACAGTTCACAGCATTCGGCATTCCCTGGGTGAAAGACATGGGTAGTGAGATTTGACTTTTACAAAACAATCTCACTATTCTGTTTTTCCCCTGGTGGATACTTTATTACATCTCGCTACCAGAGCTTCGAGGTGCAAGCCATGAAGATTCAATTTGGAAAATAATGTAAGCACTGTTTTGTGCATGTAGCTTTATTTGTTCATCCTGGAGTAGGATTTTACATTGCTTTGTTTTGTATCAGAGTAAATACATGCAGTTAGAAATTATTTATTTTGGAGAGAAAATGATTAATGTGAATTGCTACCATTTTTGTTCGCTTTGGTCACATCCACATTTTTCTTAAGATGAATAATTTTTGAAATAACTATCAAAGGTTGACTAGTCACATTAATGACTGTCCACATGTGGACAGTCATTAATAAAAAAATGAAATATATATATTTCATTTTTTTGTTGATATTTTGTTATCCACTAGTTACAGAACAATTATCAATCAATGGTATTCTCATTTATTTTCTCCTCCACTGATACCATAACTCTCCATCCATAGTCTTGTATTATTGATTATTAATAAGAATGCAGTTTGTCAAGAGCTGGAAATGCGACGTCTCCTCGTACATCATTCATATTGCCTCCTTGTATAGATAGAGTACATGTAATTGCATTCATTGAGGAGGTAGTCATGCGGGTCTAAGTACCAAGGAGCTTATCCTGCCAGTAATATCCATAATTAAGGTCTCCCCAAAGACCGACATACAGCACCCATCAATGACAGACCACGGATCGGCCTCTGTCCATCTGCCCTTTTCATTTTGCCATGCAACCTAATCAACGGCTTTTCACGATGAGAGACTTGAATTTTGTCAGGAGCTTGTGGAATGAGCTTCTCTCCTTGGCTCGTACAATTTCAAATTCATATCTCACAGTGAAGCTGTAGACTGGGGCCTTTATTGAACCTGAAAACGGGGGTCTTCCTAACACTTGGCCAAACTGGCATAAATTGCTGTAGCCCTACTTCAGCTTTGAATTTTGCTGTTGCCTTGTTGAAATCCTGATTTCAAGAGGTCCATTTAAAATGTTACTTTACATTTGTCGCTGCTCAGCTAATCTTGGGTATAGTAAATGATTTGGTGATAACAATATTGATAAGCTTACATTTTCATTGCTATTTATTTCATCACATAAGTCAAGGAAATGCTTTCACACTTCACATGATACAAAATTTTCTGAGATGATAGAAGCAGGAAGATTATTTAACAATCATTTGTTTGTTCTCTCTTCCCCATTCCTTTTCTCACTTTCATCTCTCTCTCTTTCTTTTTCTTTTTCTCCTTTCTCGCTTCCGTTTCTTTGTCTTACAGCTGATGAGCAAAGTTGCACCTCTCGTTGGCAAAGACATAACGGAGAACTACTTTCTACCCCAGTTTACTGAATTGTGCAAAGACAGTCTATTTCATATACGAAAGGTGAGTGAGCAAGGCAGGTTTTCTTATGTTTTGTTTTAGTTGGTCTGACTATGCAGGCCCTACATGTAGTTGATTTAGTAGTAATTACAAAATTTGAGCATTAAATTTTATTAGAGCACTTGGATAGTTGATAAAGTGCATTATCTAACTGTGGCATTATTGTCTAAGGGAGAGTTGTCTTAATTTGATATATATTATAAGGAGAAAAAATGGATTTCCAACTTTTCATGGAAGAAAAGATCTTGCTTTCTTCCACATGTTCCTATTTAGTGTGTGAAAAAGTGTAGTGAAAGTGAAAAAAAATTTAGCTCAATATAGTTCTCTACTTTTCCTTGTATAAGAATGTCAGATATATAATATGTCAATTATTTTCAGCAGTTTATTTTCTGTTCTCAAGCACATGTGTCGATAGCTTGAAAAAGGATATGAAACTTGTTTTAATACCTCGCCCCATTGATAACTTTCCACTCTCATACACTTCAGATTCTAGTTTATACTTCCTTCTTCATTGTTATCTTTAGAAATATATATTATTGATACAGGCACATATTTCCGTAAGGAAATGTTTTTGCCAAGTATAATTTGACCCTATCCCTTTTCTCCTCTATACTGTAATAGAGAAATCTGCATGAAACTGGTTAGGAAGGGTGGGGCAGTGAGATTTCATGTGGTATTCATTTTCATGTTTTGTCAGTCTGTTGTGGTTTTTAATTATGCTCCCACAGAGATTTTGTAAGAGGCCATAATTTGTTCAATTCGTACTTTTAGTATCGGGCTATACTACTATTGTTCCCCCTTTGATATATGGCAAGTTCAGGCTTGTGTTCAAGAAGCCTTTTGAAGGTACTTTTTTTTGTAATTTCAATGATTATTTCTTGTATTTCTATTAAAGGTCTGTGCTGCAAACTTTGGTGACATTTGTAGTGTTGTTGGAGAGGAAGCAACAGAGAAAGTTTTGGTAAGAATTAAATATAAACACGAGAAATGGTATGGCTAAAAATAGATATCCCCTCTTAGGATATACAATAATGTTAACAATTCTTTGGAAAACATATGTCTTGCATAATTTGATTTTGTTACTAGTACTTCAACACATTGTGAGAAAGCGCTATCAGACACTTCTTGAAAGAAAATTTCCTGGACAAATCAATCTTCTGCGCTTGCTTGTCCTTATATTTTACCTGCCCCAAAAGTGAGGAAAATAGAGTAATTTATTAATTTCTCTTATGTCCTACTGTGCTGTTCAAACAGTGAGAAAGAATATAATTAATTTTTTGCTTGCCCTTTGTCACATGTTGGTTGTCAATGTCCTGGGCAGTTAGGTGTATACCAGCAACTGACATGTCCACTGTTGTCCCTCTGTCTTGTGGTCTCCATTATTCAGATTTGACCATGAGGGTAACCTGACCCCTCTGGTCATTCTGCAATCCTGTCAAAAGCCCGCATGGGAGACTCATTTGCATAAAGCAAACATTCCACAGTTTTCATTACTGATTGAAAACTTCTGCTCCCTTGGGCATGCAAGGTTGCTTGGCATTCCTAAATGCAGCATTTCTTTTTTTATTATTCATGCATAGGGGTCATTACCCTTGTGCTTGGTGGGGGTAGATAGTGGGTTCCAGGGTTCAAAGAAATTTCTCATTTCCTTGCCCTCCTGAAAAAAAGTTGTCCCATTTACAAGCTAGATTTGAATATAGTGATAGGGATGCAAAATATGGACAAAATTGCAGAATTTCAAAGAGGAAAGTACAACAATGATCAAACTTGAAGCTTTGCTAATGTGAAAGTTTGAAATACTTTATATTGATAGCACCATTCTACTGTTCCCTGCATCTCCCCCCCCCCCAAAAAAAAAATTAACAAAAATGAAAATTAAAAAGATATGTAACATCTCCATTTGATTTTTGCCAAGATTTTTAAATTGACATCATTTTTTAATGTCCTCGAGTAGGGATAAACTCTTAGATTCTTTTTTTTTTTTGTGGTTCACTTTACTTTCTTTGTCTGCCGTCATCTGCTTGAACTTTTCACTAATAACCCCCGCCCACCTCATTGAACCCATTCCAATTTCAGTTTCAAACCCATTCTTAATCATTCCTTGACTGACTGTATTTTGTCCCCACCGTTTCCCTTGAATTAAAATGAATACACATGGTTCAAATGGAAGTTAAATAAATTGCTCATGTCTCCTTGTTATTTTAAGAAATTGGTCTAGCTTTAGAGCAAGGACATGCAAACATTTTATTAGAGCTCCTGAGGGCAAGTTTTGGTTTAAAGGTTCCCTTCAAGGCTTCAACATTTTCAAAAGTCTATTCTTAGGGTTGAATTATGCAGAATTCTATTCTAAAAGTGTAAAATGATCAGACCAATCTGTCAGTCAAAGGCACTTGAGAGACTTTAACTTGTTTTAAGTAGCTGCTCTGGGCCCCATTTCATAAAACTCGTTATCAATAACAAGTTACAGTAATTATTATAAGCTACTGAAATCCTTGAATCTGATTGGTTGAGAGCGAATATGTCATTGAAATGAGGCAGTTATTGTTGATAAACAAGTCTTCTGAAACAGGGCCCAGATGTTGGGGGTTTGAATGAAGAAACGGCATTTGTTTTTGAGGAATAAAATAATACCAAACTCTTAAGACTAAATTTGCATCACGTCGTGTGAATCGTGAAAGCATTGACCCAGCCATTGTTCAAAACGACCCAGTTATATCCCTGTTGAACTTATATTGACTTATATTAAGTTATAATTTCGAAACGGTTCAAGTTTTAATAAAAAAGAAAACACCACTTATAAATTGAAGTAACGCCAGGCTGGACACAAAAATTTCAAAATTTACCCACACCCTATTTAAATATTTCTTTTATTTCCTTGTGGTTTTCTCTCAATCTCTCACATTGATAATGAGCCAGAATCACCATGTATCTTCATCATCTTGCCTGGCACTAATGAGTTCTATTATGTTCATCTAGGAGAGATTCATTAGATGTATGAAAAAGAAAGCTCTTCCTTAACTTAAGCTATAAAAACAATTAAGGTGAATAGATGGAAAGTAATCTATTATCTTTATCTAGTTGGAATATGGATGTTTTGAAAGCAGTGATAAATATTAGTTCCGTTAATTTTGCTCTGCTACATAGGAGTATTATGCCTCGTATTGATTTTCCACTGTATATTTGACTGGTCCTATTCATAGCTCTTTGAGTGCAGGCACATTCATTTGCAACACCAACGAAAGCTGTTATTTTGGAATCTATTGATTGGGGAATCATTAGGGTCGTGGTAATTGAATTTGATAGTTGCACAGCAGCCATTGGTGTAAACCTGGGGAAGGCTGGGTAAATTTTCAAAGAGAATTTGATTATGAGTCGGGGGAAACATGGCGTAAGGAACAGTGAAATGAAGATGTTGCTAGGGTTGATTGACATTGAAGAGGAGAAAAATTGCATGAGAAAGAAGATCACATGAAAATGTAAGAGATAAAAAATACACAAGAGCCAAAAGCATTGTAGTTCTGAAATTAGAATGAAATTAGAATCAAGCATCTTCTCATAACATTTATTGAAAGAGGAAACCCAGGTGGTATAAACATCCTCTTATTTTTTTGCTGTTACCAAGGTTTGAAGCACAATGTGAGTATAATGTAACGGGGGTGGGGGTGAAGAAGCCAGTGCATCATAGTGAGTGCTTCATGTCAGTGTCGTGGGCCAACCCTAGGCCTCATACGAAGTATAACATTTCTATTTTGATGAGAAATTGAACATCCATCCCTGTGTTTATTGTTTCTAATGTGCAGTTACCAAGGTTTGAAGCACTCTGCGAGGATGGCGTTTGGGGGGTGAGGAAAGCCTGTGCCGAGTGCTTCATGACGGTATCGTGGGCCACGTCCAAGCCGAAAAGAGAGCGGGAACTCTCTAATCTCTTCGTCCTTCTACTGCGGGATCATTCTAGATGGGTAAGTTTATGAAACAATGTAAACAAAGATCAAAAAAATTCAAACAAAAACATGGGGTTAGTGATGATTTCGCCCTCAAAAATACTAAAGCACACAATGTGGCCCTCCAAGTATCCCCCCTATATTTTTTTCCTCGGGACTTGTATTCAGACCAATAGTCCTGAATTTTTTTCTGAGATAAGTTACCTCAATGACAAATTATGTTGTGGTACATTGAGAAAAGGTCCCAATCAAGAAAAAAAATGTTACGTTTGATAAGTAATTGATAAGTTAGGTTCTCACACTAATGAGAGTAGGAAGGCAAATGACCCTGATTTTTTTTACTTTATTTTTTATTCATAATGACTCCAACACCAGTTGTTTCATGTAGAGAAAAAAAATTACCTCCCACCCCCTGCCTTTTTTATGCCTCCGCCCACCGTAGGTGGTAGCCGGAGGCATTATGTTTTCGGGTCGTACGTCCATCCGCCCCATTTCGTTCTCGCGATAACTTCAAAACTTTTTTTATCAGTTTGTAAATTGGCCCATGTATGCATATGGTTGGGACAATGAACTGATTAGATTTTGGGGTCTCAAGGTCAAAGATCAAAGGTCAGAGGCATCATTATGTACATAAAAATGGTTTGTTCTTGCAATAACTTCAGAACTGTTTGACGGATCAACCTTTAACTTGGCCCATGTATGCATATGTGAGGGACGATTTTAGGGTCTCAAGGTCAAAGTTCAAAGGTCATAGAGGTCATTACATACATAAAAATGGTTCGTGATGTATGGAGTCTAGGCCTACCTATTTTAGAAATTTCAAGGGGACAGTGGTCTATTTGCTATAAAATATCGATTTCCTTGGTGTATTTGATTCCAAGTCATCAATGGTAAGTTTTTTATTTTGTACGGGATGAAAATCAAATGAATTTTCTGTCTCCTGTGCTTTTTAAGTGAAAAGATTTGTAATTTTGTTTGACCAATCCTTTTTAGAGTGTACATGTATGCCATACATTTCCAATCTGGTGATGGCGGAGGCATAAATTTCGACCACGTGCGGTCGAAGCTTTATCTTGTTTTTTCTTCGGTCAGAACTGTCTCCTCTTTTCTGTTAGAAGAGTAATGGACCATTCTAGAGCATCACTTTAACTTCTAGGTTTACTCCTTATTCTGGATGCTGTGTTTAATTCACTATTACCCTTTTTCCTTGTTTCCTCATGAAGGTTCGAATGGCAGCATTTCAAGCGTTAGGTCCTTTCATCTCAACGTTTGCTGACCCTAGTATATCAGGCATTCACCTCCTATACAATGCAGATGGAACAGTCCAAGTGGCTGGTGTAGTGCCTATAGATGATGACATTAATAGCAACAAACCGATAAATAACTCTCCCAATAATACAGATAATAGACTAGCAGAACACATGGTAATAGATGAACGTAGCAACAATCACTCGCTTTCCAACAAAGGTGGGGCAAGTAATGAACAAAGTAGCGCTAGTGACAAGAAGACTTTTCACCAGGGGGTTGGGGAATTACAATTCAAAGTTGGTGGGCAGCCACCTGCTAATGATGACAGTCCAGAGTATAGTTCTTTCCTTTTCTGGCGACATCCAGTGCCAGTGCTTGGGGATAAGAAGTCTTCGAGTACTGAAAAGGACGAAGAAAAGCCGACAGAGGAAAATAAAATGGAAACAATTGAGATGGAATCGGTGGAAACATCGCAAGACACCAAAGGCAGTGAGGATGAATCAAGGACTACTAAAGATGATAGGTATACAAGTACTACACAGTTTGCAATCGCAGGCGGCAGCAGCAGCAGCAGCAGCAATACAAACATGGAGAAGTCTTTGCCTGATTCTGGAATCAGCAGCCCGGAGGCTGGGCACGAGGAAAGCGACAATGCAGCCTCGGGCGAGGGCGCCGAATCAAAAGAACTAAAGAAAGATATCCAGGACTTGGTGCAGACGATATCACAGATGAACCTAGAGGGCGGCGGTGAAGACGGTTCATCTCAGAACGAAGAAGGGGAGCAGACAGAGACCGATGGTAACGTGAAGCTTCATACGGCTGCTGTCAGTGAGGCTGATGACATCACGGAGATGGTGATGCACCTACCAAGTACACAGACCTTAGAGCAGAGGATTGACGACAAGACACTGTCCTTTGTGAATGGTGTCTTGGAAGAGGAAGAAGAACTCACTGAATGGTCTGAAGTGGAGCCTTCTCTCAATCAGGTTTCACCTAAAGTAAGTTTTCTTTCTCTCTTTCTATCTCATTCTTTCTCTCTTATTCTTTCTCTCTGCCTTTGCTTCTATTGACAGCTAATTTTTAGCTTTAGCAATATTTAACTCGTAGATTTTTAAATTTAAAATAGTGATTTCTACGCATAAGAGAACAAAACAAATTGAAATAAAACTTGTGTAAAACTTGCGGCGGGGAAGACCCATTGCCGTTCAGAGTTTTCATAAGATCCAAATAAATTGGCTTTTCCTCCTGAAATTGTTGCCGATTATTTTCTACTCCTACTTAGTTCATAAGAAATAGAAATGTATATTTAATGAAAATTACTGAAATCTACAAAGATATTGCCACTTTGCACCATAAAATAGTGATTTTAAATTTCAAATCGAGTTTTGCCAAATTAGAGACTTTAATGACTGACACTAAACTGATGTGGGTTAAATTGGCTGAGAAAAGGGGAAAACAATTTTTTATTTTAAAGAAACCATATAAAAGAACCATATGGTAATGGTTTCACTTTTAACCATTTGTTTTAGATTGAATGGTTTTGTATTCACTTAAAGTGATTTGTTATGCAAGTTCCATGTGTCGTATATTTGTATAATATTGCCGAACTACATGTATTAAAATTTGTGACCACTAAATGTCCTTGAATAATAACGATACATGATATTTGCTTCACCCAACAGCAAGATGTGATTCCACACAGTCTTCTAGAGAACTACCTATCCATGACGGACCCCAGGATAGCTCAGGCGGTGGATACAGAGATCGCTAAGCATTGTGCCTACAGTTTACCAGGTGTAGCCCTCACCCTGGGCCGTAAGAACTGGTCCTGCCTGAAAGATATCTATGAAACATTAGCCTCTGACATGCAGGTGAAGATAGCCGTCACATTGATTCCACAATTTTAGCATTGTAAAAGAAATATGCAATGATGGGGACAATAGGATTTAATGATATATATGCATCAATGACAGTCATTTTTCAAGGGCTGAATAAATTGCTTATCCAATCTGACGAAACCAATGCTTCTTCACTTAAAAATTCATATAAAGACATATCTAGAAATATTTATATATATTTATATATATACACAGATATATCAGTCTTATTAGAAAATTTGCTGATGTGAGTGGGAGATAATGTCATAACTTTTCAGTGTATTGCCAATTAAAACCAACAAAATTATATGAATATTTTCCCTTTTAAAATTCTTAGGGCTCAAATATGAACTAGTAGCTAATGAGTCCATTACAGAGTATAGATTTTTTCCCCCTTATAAATTGAAATCACACATTTTCTTGATTATTCTTTCATTAAAGGGATAAATTGACACCGTGCAAAGCAAATTTCTCAGAATGCCAATAAGTGCTTTATCTGTTTACTCTACCGTCATCAATATGACAAATAAGATAGTATGCCGGAAATATACTCTGTTGATTACCATTTGAGGCTTTGTGCAAATATAAGGGTTATGAAAGGTCAGATTTAGTAGACATTCATAATTTGTATGGACTTTATACTTGATACTTGGCAAATAGGTTTGGTTCAACCAGATTGTTATCTCAGTTTTATTATCTGAGAAGCACTGTGCTGATAGCACATGTTTTGTGTCAACTATCAATTTCTCAACATACATACAATTTTCAGAAAACGTGTTGGAAATGGGTAAAGTGCCAAAAACCCCATGGATACGTGTAAACTAACCAACCAATCCAGAAAAGAAATTGGGAACTTCTAAATTAAGATGGGACTGACAGACTTTATATTCTGGGGTTGGGGCATATTCAAGAGTCTGAAAGAAGGTTGACTTTTGTTTAAAGTGAAAAATGTTCTTTTTATGCCTACATCAAAAAGATGTCGAATGAAATTGATTTTTCTTAAAAATACCTTGTATCCAAAATATGACTAAAAGTGTAAATTTTGCTGCCAAATTTTTGTTGAGTCCCATATACCCATATTGTGCATTGTTAACCCCTATCATGCCGTGGGCGGCAAATCCCGCCCAAATGTTAGTGTTGAACATATTGTTAAGGGTCAGAACGGCTGAAATTTTTCCTCATTCAAAAACCGGTGCCTTCAATATGTTTATTCCTATGGAATATATATTTGCCCAGTTTGCTCAAGAAAAACCTAATTGAAAATTAACTCTTGAAAGTTCATTTTTGGCAATTGCTCAAAAATCAGGTGGCATGGAAGGGGTTAAGTAAATGTGATTTTCAGTAAGATTTGGACAGCTCGAAATAATTTTGATTCCAAAGCCTGGCGATAGGCAATTATTCTTGTGTAAATATAACTTCCGGACTGTTCCCCCCCCCCTTTAAAGTGCAATTGCCTGATGAGTACTCCCCTTCACCTTAAAATTTCAAAAGATAACAATTGAATGTATTACAGGTTTCATGTTTAGTCAGTCGTTGGAGAGACACTCCAATATTTATAGATTTCATGATATCTGTTACAGTGGAAGGTGAGAAGAACGTTGGCCTTCTCCATCCATGAGATGGCTCTGATCCTGGGAGATGCCATCACGTCCTCGGACCTGGTGCCTATCTTCAATGGCTTCTTACGGGACCTGGATGAGGTCAGGATAGGAGTCCTCAAGCACTTTGCTGACTTTGTCAAGGTGAGTCAACTGCAGCAGTAGAGATGCCCGGAGGCAACAAGTGGCATTCTTTTACCATGTTTATAGTGGTTATCAGCTGATTACCTTCCAAACCTTAGACCCAAGTGATGATTTCCTTGCATCTAAGTTTTTGAAGCGATACCCCTGTTGCACTGATGAGATCGACACCAACAGCAGACAAGAACTGTAGAGTAAGGAGCACTGTGGTAGATATTGGTGAAGGCTCTTGACTCTCATACGAGAGGTACCAGGCTGGATCCTCGCTAGGTGATTACATCCTTGGACAAGGTGTTTTGTCCCTCTCAACCCATGTGTAAATTGGTGCTTAGCAATGCTGGGTGAATAATTATAGCAGGGCCACACGAAGTGCAGTATTAATATTGATTTGGCTACCATGGGTAAATAAAAATAAATTGTCATTCTTATTAAACAGTAGAAAAAATACCTTGTCCTGAATGGCCATGACTTTGTGGGTCATGTGTCTGAGTGTAAGCCCACAAAGGCGTACTTTGATCTCCAAAGTATAATTACAATAATGCTATTTATTCTATTTCATGATGAAATTTGAGATTATCGGAAGGTTTTCCTACAAATAATTTTTGATTTCTAGTTTTTATTCTCCTTCACCAATTTGTGAAATTATGATTTCCCCGTTACAATATTGAGTTTCAACTTTCCAAAGTTTAAAGTGATCTGAAGTCAGTTGTGTGAATGGTGCAGAGCATGTAGCCCTGTGATGTTATCTCTTTCAAATGTTGCAATTTTACCATGATAATTATTAATGTTGTATCTTTGTTCCATTCATATTGTTGATCCAATTTGTTCTGTTAGAAATTTCAGTATTAAAAATGTATTGTAAATAGAACAAGGTAGAAACTTTCCTGGTTCACAAAAGTAATCTCAAATTATATAGTTCATTAACTTCCAAGTTTATGATAATCTATAACCTTTAACTAATTGTACTTTGTATTGTCTTTGGATATGATAGTTATTGCAACCTGAGCTGAGGAGACAGTACTTGAATCGGATGACAGACTTCCTCACAACAGACAATCAAAGGAATTGGCGCTTCAGACTAGAGCTGGCAGAGTAAGTACCCACTTTTAAAGTTTGAATATGTCCTGTTCTTTTAAAGTGATTTGGTAACTTTGTAGAAGATTGATAAAATCTAAGCTGCCTGAATGTATGAAAGCTATCCTTCAATCATATGTGTATGATCTACTTCATTCATGATCAAGTCTTTTTATTTGTGTGGCTCAGAATTTGACAGCTGCATACGAGATGCTTTACCAGACTAAACTGGAATCCTGACTTTGCTTTTATATTTCGTCAAATTGTCCAAAGTTATGTCGTCCAAAAGGTTTTTTTTTTAATGAAAATGATTTTAATTAGTGATGCTTATGTAAGATAATGTAGGTCTCAGATTATCCTAACTTTGTGGAGAAGTAACGATGTGTCATTCGCTTCATCGTGTAGAAACCAAGCAACTCGTTCTTTCTGAATTTCTAGAATTTCGGTGACAAATATCTCTTAAAGGTTAAATTTGTGTAACTCCTTTGTAAGAAATTGAAATCTTGCTTTTGTCATAGAGGGAGCTATTCAGAAACCAACGCAAGTACTGTACTGGTAACAGTCAAAAAGTAATTCAACAAAATTACACAAATTTTTTCTTTTAGTTAAAAAAAAAATGTGTTCCCAAATTGTTCGTACTTAACTTGAAAGCAAATTATAATCCTTTTCATACCCGCAAGTTTTTCAATTGTAATTTTTTGTAATTTATGTCATACACAACTAAAAAATTTAAGGCTGCAAAGAGAAAGTACCTTTAATTGTTCATCACTTTATCCATTTGCAGGCAGTTAATCTTGCTTTGCGATCTCTACGATCCTAGTGATGTGTGTGATAACATCTTACCCATCGCAATGACGCTAGCTGGAGACAGGGTTGCTGACGTCAGATTCACCTCTTATAAACTGGTAAGGATTAGGTTGCGAGGCTTCTCTCATGTTGATATCATTAATAACACCATTGATAACATTGATGATAATCATTATCCAAACCATTCTTATTGACGTGTTTGGACCGTTTATTTGGACTGTTTAATGGTTTTTGTAAAATTCATCGAATTAAGAGTTCCGGTCATGTGATTACATGTTGAAAGAAACCGTCTCGAAGTAATCGGGAAAGGGTCATTACGTCTACATAAAAATTGGTGTATACTGTGAGGATTTGGAATGACAAATGGACCCAATCCCCTAAAAAGCACATGCACTGCACACAGAAATGGGTATATGGGACAGCACACACATACAGCATGAATGTTTGGCCCGAGAACTTCAGCTATTTCTCGTCATATTTTTAATATAAGGGCATTTGAAGAGCAACACTTTTAGGGGGATATTTCTACTGCGATATTTTTTTTTTTTGCGACATGTTTTTAGTATCGCCACTTAACACCCGTCCAAAGTCAGGGGGTACACCTGGTTACTCCATAATATGAGGCTCTATGGCTGTTTATAATGCCGTTCTCACTCTGTATGTCTAGTTTATTTCTGTTTAGCAAATTTTATGAGTCCCTTATAGCGAATCCATTGCTTTCAATGATAGTGTGTAACTGACCCTCTTTCTCTATTTTTCCACCATCAGTTGAGTGTGATTGCCAAGATCGTCATGTCCTCGAACAACAGTGACCTCCGGAAGAACTTTGTTGAGGAGGTTGTGACTAACTATGCCCAGAGCGCCCGATGGGCCTACAGACAAGCGTAAGTCTTCACCTCTTTTCTCCCTCGCTTACACCTTTTATTGAGACAGATTGCATGCAGTGACATTTTCTCACTGAGGGAAACCCAATAAAAATTCCAGACTATCTTTGATAGTCTCAGACAGATGGGCCCAGAGCAGCTTGCTCTTTTCATTAATCAAAACAGTTTTATCCCAAAGGCACAGGAGATGACACTCCACTTAGTAATTTGCTTTCTTCTCTGTAAGCCACATGTGCACTTTATATGCTAGAATCTGTATAAAGATCTTGGATATAACAAGATTCCTGATTGAACAAGGTGATTTTGCTGGTCCCAAACCAAGTCCTTATGTCTTATTAAAAATTTACCCTGATATAAGGAGATTTCTGATATAACGAGGTAATTTTCATGGTCCCCAGGTCCCTTGTTATAGTGAGTTTCCACTTTAATGGGAAGTGCAGCATTTGTGGTCAGTGTGTGTAAGGATTAAATATACTGGCATGCAATCCAACGTATTGGTCATTTGCTCTACCTGAAGATAAAACTAAAAATTCACTTTGCACGAGTCATTTTGTTTGATACCGCTTCAAGCTCTCTTGTAGGGCTGTCAACTTGATAAAATCATTGGGTATACCACAAATTATGTCTCTAAATTTAACCGGACAAAATACTTTGGACTTCAAGGTAATCTATAACTTTGTGGAGGCTTGAGATAATCTGAGCTTCATAGTCCTAAATGCTATCAGTTTATGTAATATGTTGTAAAAATGAAGCCCTGAAAAGAAAGACATAGTCAGGAATCTTATAATCTATAAATTTGTGGAGGCTTGATATAATCTGAGCTGCATAGCCCTAAATGCTATCAGTGTATGTAATATGTTGTAAAAATGAAGCCCTGAACAGAAAGAGACATAGTATTTGAGTCTGCATGTGAGGCAGGTTTACCGACAAGTGATTAGTTTCAGGCACATACCGGTTATGCAATTGAACATGTTTAAAGTCCAAAACATGACCAAGATTTCACCAGCAGGACTCTCATTCAACTACTACCTCTTTTCTTGATACAGGTTTTGTCACCTTTGTCAGCGGCTCCTCCAAGATCAGGCCGTGGAGCCGAACATCTTCGCTGTGGAATTCCTTCCCAGTTTACTACAGCTCGAGGAAGACCCCATCCCTAATGTTAGACTTACACTTGCTAGAACGCTCACCGAATACATTCTTCTAATCAGTAAGTCCTTTCATTATATTATTTGCAACATAAAGCACTGTCTGATAGTTAATTTATTTCCTGAAATTTGAGAAGTGCACTCTTATAGTGGGATCTACATATATGTAGTTTCAAAGTTAGAAACTAGTTCCGTGGGGAAGTCTAGCTGAAAAGGCAGAATTTTCGAATTTCAAATTTCTTTTCGGTATTGCATTCAGATGCCTTATCCCCTGGATGGGTGTGAGTGCCATAAAATTTTGAGAGCAAAGCAAATATCTTCATTATAGAGTAATCCCTAGCAATTTTTTTTTCATTTCGCAAGTAGTGATCTCCATATTTTTCCCTCCCTAATATGTTTGATGCAAACTGCGATTGAGTAACAATCCATTCCATTGGTAAAAATGTGATGCCTACCATTTTTTAATGTTGATAGCATTATGAATGTTATGTAGTTCATTTTGTATTTCATTTCAATATCTCTCTCTCTGTTCTTTCAGACTACTTTGATCACACAGAGAATCCCTATAGGGACCAGATGTTGTCCTGTCTAAGTCGGTTGCGTGGAGACGAGGACCGAGATGTCAGGTTCTATTCCTGCTTGGGACCATCGGGAGATACCAAGGTCAATTATGCAGAAGGGGTAAGAACTCTTGTCTCACCAGGTGGAATCCCCGTAAATCCATTGACCACTGTTAAGAAGATAAATCATGGCCTCTGCAGAATTCTATTCTACTAAAAGATATCTAAACTCTTGTCCAATTTCTGAATTTTAGCAGCATTGCAATTGTGGAAAGACACCACCGACCTCAGAAAATTTGCAATGTTCAAACCACCTTGCCCAATCTGAGATAACTAAAAGATGAGCCCAAACTATCCCCCCCCCCCACATCAAAATAAATGACAGGGCCTCTGCAGAATTGGTCGACGTGTGAATCCCGTCAAATACTCGATTCCTCATCCTTTCACATTTTCGACCAAAATCATGTGGCAGATATGATTTACATTCCTAAGGTTGTGGTTTTTTTTTAAATCTTATGAAAATTACTTTTCCATCATTACCTAAACCCAACTCTCTTTATTCTTTAATTATCAAAATAATGCTTTACCATTCCCCCATCCCCCATCCCCCCATCCCCCCATCCCCTTTCTCTCACCTGAATAACAAATTTAAAAACGATCATGATGAAGATATTTTCTCATACAGATTTTTTTTTCCCCTTCACATTTCATTTTCCAGGAACTTCCCGTATAACAAGAAGTGCGCTTTCTTCCTCGCCTGATGGACTTTCGTACTCACTTCCTTCTTCCATTTGTGTGCTGCATACTACAACCTCACTCAAAACAACACATCTGCCTTCTCGTCCGTATCTCTACATTTTTTGGCGTTAAAAGAAAATCTCACGAAGGTATCTTCTGGAAATCTGTTGCAGTAAAGGAACCCCTTGTCCAGAACAGAATAGCAAGACTGAAATGTCTTCTTTACTATGGTGCATGTCGTTGACTGCTGCTCAGTTTGAGTTATTTATTTACATGATTTTCATTTCACTTATATTACCTCACATGCATATGCTCACTCGAATTGGGATTAATTGAATAATCGACTTATTCCTCAATATTAGTATGAAAATCTACAATTTCCCAATTCAGTAGTAATTATGCAGTTCATTTTTAAAACATTTTGATATGTATTGAAGTTTGTTGCTTTTTAATTAGATCTTTGCATTCAATTATCTTTTTAGTAAACAGCAATGATGCCTACATGCAAAAAGCCCATTGCTTGAGATAGATTCGGTGTGTGGTTTCTAGTTGACATTTGAACTGGTTATGATGGAGGAGTGGGAATGTGTGATGGTCATTGCTGGTTCCATGTTTTGAAATGATAGTAAGGGTTTTAATTTTCATGCCACTTTATGAGTTATTTGATGGGATATGATAGGATTAGTTTATAGGAAGTGATTGTTCATAATATCTGTCCACACCACCTTAAGAAGGGCCCCCTTCATGCCCAAATGCAATTACTTTTATAGTAGCTGCTCATAAATTCTTGTTGAAGGATACAAGTCTATCATCTGGCATTCGGGAATCCCCCCTTCCTGTCAGAAAATACACGTCTTGAAATTAAAGTGTTTCCTTATTATACGCCCTCGTCTTTTTAATCAACGATAGCAGAAAATTTAGAGCTGACGTAAGATCAAGTTATGCCGTAGCTGTATCTCTTTCTCTCTGTGGCTTATATTCTCTAATTGTGGACATAGAAATAATTAATAGGGATGAACATAATTTGCTCTAATTTCAAACTGAACTGTCCTTCTGTATCTCATTTGTGGATTTTTAACAGAATGTCTATTTTAAAGTATTATGTCTATTTTTATATTCTTTCTGTTGTATGTAATTTGCCCCCCTTTATTTGCATATTTTTTCATCCCATCAAAGTGTACATATAATTGCTATTTTTATTCCATAGCAAGCTGTGTTTTTCACTTCTGAAATTATTTAGAGGAATTAATTCAAGAAATATGGTGGTTATTGCCAATCATGTTGTGAAAACGAACCCATCAATATGCCTGCTCAGATTATTTTAATTATTTTTCATCTGTTTTTTAAGGATATGCATGTAGTTAAACCAAAATGTAACCCTTTCCTGGCCTTGGTCTACCAATGGTACAAACAGAGAACTGCCACTGTTGACTTTTGGCACACGTACTATGTACATGTATAATACTCCAAAACAATGTGGCATTTCAGGGCTTCTGTCCATCGTAAATAAAGAGTTGAACCTAGGAATATTATGTCGTCAAATTGATTTCATTCTATCACTCTCACCACCGTAACTTAACCCCTTCCATGCCACCAGACTTTTGAGCAAATGTCAACAATGAATTTTCAAGAGTTAAATATTAACTTTCAAAGAGTATTTTCTCGAGTAAACTGGTCAAAGTTACATTGCATAAGAATAAACATACTGACGGCACAGGTTTCTGTATGAGGAAGAATTTTTCAAGCCATTCTGAGCCTAAGCAAAATGTTCAAACACTCCAAATTTTGGGTGGGATTTGCCGCCCATGGCTTGGTAGAGGTTAAGTAAACATATTAAATCAATTACCAATATATATTCCTGGCAGTAGCAAACACACTGTACTGAATTTGCATTGTGAAAATTATTTCAGAGTACCTCCTTTAAAAATGTGTTACGTCCAAGTAATCTTCAATCTATCTGTACGATATTATTTCTTGCTTTCCTTTGGTACATTTTCATTGTATTTATGGTGATTTTGTTTTATGCTGCATTTCATACACAACTGATTTCAGAAAATGGCAACCATTGTCTTTTTCCAGTTTTCATGCCATGGTAGCTATGCCATATAAGGTCAAAGGTTAACTGAAAAGATATAACTATCGCTGTAATAGAAGTTATCCCTTCACATCAATATGTCTGCATGTTCTTGATTTATCAATTCACTCTTATATTTAAATCCCTCCTTGCTTTTTCTTCACACATTGTCCATAAAAGGGGGGTTATTTACCTGTTCATAGGGGAAATATGAGTCAGTCTTCCCGTATAATGATCTAGGTGCGAATCAGAGTCCGATTTATCAGGTGATGGCATTACAAGTTCAGTCTTAGACATAAATAATCAACTCTGAAGGGGAAAAAAAACCAACCCCATGCACCTACCCTCAGTTTTTGAACAGACATTTTCAGTAGGAAAACAAAACATTTTACCAATGTGATTGTTATCACTAGATTCTTGATCCTCCTCCTTGTGGTACCCTTGTGATAGCAATTGTATAATTTTCTTATATTAGAATGCCAGTTACCCCTCCATGTACCCCATCTCTCTGTTTACCTTTTTCAAAGAGAGGTGTGAATGCAATGATCCACTGTCTCACCCGCTGTGGTAATTAGGTTTACAATTTCCTTCCACCCAACTAGCCCCACAAGAACATGATCGGAATTTTAAATTGCTCAGTACAGACTTTCACTCTTGAAAACTCATCAGTTACTCTTATTTTTCTTGTGCCTTTGATGGTAAAGTGTGTGTAATCAGTGTATGTCATGTTTTAATGATTTTACTACGATGAATATTCATGACAAATTTATTGCGATTTTTATTATGAGTCGGAGGTGATTTTAACGATGAGTCGAGTTTATATGCATGGTTTATGCCCCCAGCTTTGACTTACGTGTCGGAATCCTGAGGATTTTATTTTTTTATTTCATCATGCCGACATGACTTTGTTGTAAAGAAAAGCTAATTTTTCTAGAATCGTCTTTCATTGTTATGGATTGACTAAATGAAGATACTTAATAGTACTTGGTATATTAGCAATGTGCTATTGGGGGTTACAGTGTGATGTATTGCAAAAATAGTATCTTGTTTTTATGGAGTAGGTTTCATTTTAAAAATATAATAAAGGGACGTATGTATGATATTGAAGACAGAAAATGATTAATATATATGCATACTAGAACTATGACTTGCTAACTGTACTACTAACAACGGAACACTGTATAGAGTGTATGGAATTGTTCGTTGCTATTAACTTTTATAGTCTGAAGAAAATGTGCAAAGACGATTGAGAAAATGAGATTTATCATGTTGTGTATAGTCCAAATTAAATTCTGAATTGTATGAAGATGAAAGGCTCTTGTCTAATTGATCTCTCTGTTAATTGTCATAAAAAATCGAGAATAGAACATGTCATTGGTTAATAAATTGCTGTGCAAAGCTGACTGCTTTTGCGTAAAGATAGAGACATCTTCGCAAGCAGCAGTGATAATTGTTTATTCCACGCAATTTTAGTTTCTCATGTCAATTAACATTGTTTCCCTTACCATGAAAGATATCAGTTTTCAGAAAACGGCCCAAGATTTTTACTCTAGACCTTCCAAATTTTGAAATTTGTATGGAGGCCCAGTGCACACAAACTGAAATTTTTTCATTGGTCCCCTTTGAAAATTTTTTGTAGAGCCTTAGTGATAGTGAGTAATCGTAGGATCAATCATGATTTGAAAGTAACCTGATGCTTTGTAATGACAAAGCAATCGTATAGGCTTTCAACTCATCAGCTCCAGGATGATTTCAAATACACATATATTCGGTTAATGTTGGCACATTTCAGTCAATGTTGCACAAAGCTAGTGAAACTGCCCCGAGGTTGATTAATTTTTGGGAGGTCTTTGTGTTTGTGTTTGATCTAGTTTGGATGAAAGTTAGTGATCAAGATGGGTGATTTTATGAAGAGATGGGTTGATGTGACAGACACATGTGGCTTATGGGAAGTGATTATGATGATACAAAGGATTGTCTTGTGGATGGTGGTGGTGGTGATGATGATAATGGTGGTGTTGATAGTGGCAAAGTTCGGATGATGACTTTGATAATGATAATGAATTTAATGATGGTGTTGAAGGTGATGATACAAGTCAATTGTCTTGTGGATTGGGGTGGTGGTGATGGTGATGATTATGATGAGGAGGAGAACGATGATCGTTACTGTCGTATTAAGGATGAGGATAGGATGATGATGACACATGTATACGTATGTAATTGGACTGGCCAATTAAATGAAACATGGATGGTGATGGAAAAGATGCGAGTGATTATGGAAATGGTCACAATGGATGTGGATGATGATGAAAACATTGAGATTGAAGGTGATGATGAAGATGATGACGATGGTAATGATGTAGATGATGATACTGATGATGATGATGATACTGATGATGATGATGATGATTAAGATCGACTTAAGAATTGTACCCACACATTTTAATTAACTTAATCAGGATGAAAGAGTATCGTGACTTAAAGGAGATTTCTTTTTGATCACTGGTAATAATCATATGAATAGACTCCACCATCCATCGTCCATAATTCAATATTGGTGTTCACAATCTTTTTAGCAGTGAGGAGGTATCAAAGCTTAGTATCAAAGTAAAGTATCAAAGCTCCTCATACTTTCATAACATAGGTTAATGAGATTTAGCTGGAAGAGAGTGCTTCATCTGATAGTTCAGATAGGATCCATGGTTCACGGAGATATCTTCTCATCTGTATGTGTTTCCACTATCGATTATATTGTCCATTTCCCGCTGTCATCTTTGTTCCCACTGTCCAAGAAATTTGGGCTTTAAAAAAGTGCATTAGTAGGCTGGTAGTAGTAGTAGTAGCAATGATAGTTCAGTGGTGTTGTTGATTGTTGTCGTCGTTGTTGCTGTGGTAGTGGCGGTGATTGTGATGGTGGTGTTAGTGGTGGTGTTGATGCATGGCGGTGGAGGTGATGGTGAAAATACTGGTGGTATAGGTGGTGGTGTTAGTGGTGGATATGATGATGATGATGATGATGATGTTGTGATGACGGTGATAGGGTTGGTGGTGATGGAGCTGGTAGTGGTGCTGGCGATGGTGATGGTGGTGGTGACTGCATGTGCTGGTGGTTGTGGTGATGGTGGTGGTGATGGTAGCAACATCAGCTTCAGCAATAGTAGTGGCATAACGCCAGTCCAGTCGTATGGGGGGGGGGGGGGGGGGGGTGGTCCGGAAGGGGTACACGTATTACTATTCAACAAGACAGTGGGTAAAATCAGCTTCCTATCCCCCCCCCCCCCCAACCCCAACCCCACCCCAACCCCTTTCCCTCTATGGAGTACTCTACTGTGATTTAGTGGCGGTTGTGGTGGTGACGGTCAATTGCGTACTTTCAACAACAACAAAGCAGAGGGAAGTGAATTTTCACACTATTTTCACTCGCCCGGGAGTCACGTCAAAGATAGAAATAGGAGTCACTATCGATTTTAGTTTAGAACGCTCTCTAAAAAGAAAAGTGTGAATTTTCACCCCATGTATTTTCACTTCTCCGGGGGGTTCATGTCAGTGATCACTCGATTTTCCTTTAGTTAATATTTGCTGGGGCGGCATACTGTTATTGATACCATTGTCATTCTCCTTTCATTACAACCTTCAATTTCATAAATATAATCCTTTAATAATTATGTTAAATCCGATTCTGTCTTGTCATATGTTATTATAAATATGCAATATAATAAATTGATCATAAACGTAAGCTGTTGAACAATATTAATTGTTGCCCCGAGTCGTGTTCGTCTTGATGGTTCAATATACCCTTAGCAGTGCAGACGTGCCCCTAGGCTGACGAATAAGACGGCAGGTGTTCTGTTTACTGTGATAAATAGCCAATGTTGCTATTTTAATCGCGAAACAAAAAATATTGTCCCGCCCCATTTCTTTGTCAATAATAGTATTTTGAGACAGAATGACTATTATAGGATGTATATAGCCTAAGAGAGATCATGACAATTATGAGGGAGGCCGAACATACTAGATTAGACTGATCCTGGGGGTGTTTCATAAAGATGTTCGTAAAGTTACGCATGACTTAAATATGACAAGCCAAATGGGATGCTCAATCATTTTTAACCGCGTCAATTAAAGTTGAACTGTGCAGATGCGGATTAACATTCTTATGATAACAAACATTTTTAATGCAAAGTATACTTTTTGCCATAATTTGATTGAGTTTATTGTATATACAGTCACACTTGGTTAAAAATATGAGGAAAAACTTTGGGCATCCTATCTGGCACTTCATATTCAAGTCATTCGTAAAGTCATGCGTAACTTTACGAAAAGCTTTTGAAACACCCCCAGGGGGGTGTTTCATAAAGCTGTTCGTAAGTTACGCACGACTGGTGATCAGTTCTTGTGCTAAATGATTGAGAATCTGATTAGTATAGCACCCAAGAACATGTTCCAGTCGTTCGTAAAGTCATTCGTAAAGTCATGAAACACCCCCCAGGGGCCACAAGGACCGCAGTATGCACCCCTAGCCCTCTTGAAATATACATAAGGGAAATAGAGAAAATAGTATGTCGGGAATCTATTTTCTCGATCCTCCACCCCCCCCCCCCCCAAAAAAAAAAAATCTACTACTTTTTTCTGTTGGGGAAAACTTGAGGGCGTAAAATTGATAATAAAATACTTAGTCTGCTGTTGAAGAAGAAGAAAACGGGTCCGCTCGCTATTCATAGGGATTCATTTATTAACACGCGTTATGAATAGCGGTCCTTATGAATAGTTATGAATAGTGGTCCTTATGAATGGAGGTCCTTATGAATAGCGAGCTAATTTGTCTATGGTTTGCTCGCTATTTAGAAGGACTGCTATTCATACAAAACTGCTATTCATTTAGTCACGCGTTATGGATAGCGGTCCTTATGACTAGCGAGGTTACCCCGAAGAAAACAACTCAAGAAGCCATGGGTGGCGATCCGGGGGGGGGGGGGGGACGTGTCCCCCAGGATATTTTGAAGATACTACAGCAACCAATGATAAAGGCGAATCGCCGCTCATGGAAGTAGAAATAGATTAATGAATGTTTAATGTGAGATATATAGATTTGA
This sequence comes from Heliocidaris erythrogramma, assembly GCA_025617745.1. Classification (NCBI taxonomy): domain Eukaryota; kingdom Metazoa; phylum Echinodermata; class Echinoidea; order Camarodonta; family Echinometridae; genus Heliocidaris; species Heliocidaris erythrogramma. Next base: position 30,910,821 of record CM046866.1, on the reverse strand, counting down.
ATTTTAAAAAACGTCAAGAAACAGACATGGATAAAGCTGGCAGAAGTTTTCGCATCCAAAGGAAATTCCATCACAGCTAGAATATGTAAGCAATATATAATATATAAATCTAGAAGTAAAAATCGATACAAATTTCCATATCACGCAAACCTAACAAGAATGAAAAAGTGCCTAATTTGTACGAAAGTTAACGCAAAGTAAAAGCAATTGAATTAATACGAATGGAGAAAAGTCTTAAATTTGCTTTTCCTCTCAAAGGAGAGGACAGTATTTTCTTGGGGAGGATAGTACTGGCTTTGCGTTCTCATTCTCTGACCCGGTTTTTCTTTCCAGAAAAACACACCGACTCGGAGTTCTTCCTTACCATCTTTCTTACCATCGCACACAACCAATCGATATTTTGTGAACAGTATATATCGGACGTGTGAGGTTGAGCACTACGTTTTGCGATTTATCTAATTTCCCCACGCTGACCGATAATTCGATTTGACAGAGGACCACCATCTTTTAATTTTCTGACCCGATGATTATAATAATTTGAAATACTTATTCTTGTCATCTGCATTAATTTGGGAATATGCACTCCTCCCTCACTGGACCCTCGCTTCGTTTGCCCCGAGTAAGGAAGGCATCGTTAGTACGAGCGCCCTCGGGGAAAATATCGTCTGCTAATGTATTCCACATTGCAATTGCAAGAAACAACCTCGACTTCAAATCATAAAATTAAACTATCACTTTCGAGCACTAGCAAAAGGAAAAAAAGACCACCGCTTATAGTTGCATGTTGTTTACATTAAAATAATTCCTAAACGATGTATAGAAAGTTGTGGGGAAGAAAATTTTAGATCCGCAGACAGACTTGATTATAATATGGGTGCAATGTTTTGTGACATTTTGAAACATTTTGACATTGCATAGTTGCTCGCAGACGCACCCTTTTACGACAACACGGTATTTCAGGTAGCGACTCTGCTGGTACCAGCTCAATCAGACTCGACTCGCTCGCGTGTTTTCCACACACAAGATCGAATCCAAACAAGCCACATCGGCTGCCGTGGAAACCGGTTGCGAAATCTGGAGAGCTCTGTCTCAAGTCTCAACGACAACGAGGAACAGATGATATTTTAGACATTCTTTAAACGATTTCTGGAGCCGGATTTACATCAAAATGGGGACAAGTTGTTCATCAACACGAAGTGTCAATGGTGATTCTACTGCAAAGTGAGTAGCCAAGTGGGGGAGTGTTATTTAGCTTTGACGTTAATGTGTGAATGAATGAGAAGCAGTCCCATGTATTGATTTTGCAGTTTGTGATGACTGATTCTTCTACAACATTCTCAAATCATATTGTGAACAAAATTTGTCGTATTTTTTGCTTTTGTTTCAAAGACAGTGAAAAAAAAAATGATTTAATGATTTATACAATCGTTCAGTGTTTAGTTGTCTTGTGTCTTGTTGTGATGTGTATAATTCAATCTCATTAGATCCAGATGATATCACTTATCAGATTGCTATGGGAAAACATGGGGAGGTTGTTTCTGTATGTCTGGACAATGATCATGTGTGCCCACAGATTATTATTATTATTATTTATGTATTGGGCAACATGTGACATACATTTTGACACTCATAGGCCCTTGCCTATATGGGACTGTGTCCAACATTCATGACATTTACTGTTGCAGCAGTAAAAAACAGACAATAAAATTGCAAGATTTAAGTTTCTTAAATTTGCTACATTACCTGATTCAGGGACTCTTCAACTCTTACTGTGCCACAAATGTGGGGTTTCAGAGTTGAAAGGGAAATTTTAAATCAATATTTTCCTCTCATGTATGAATGATCTAGACTGGAACAAGGCCCGCTGATAAACACAAAAGCTATTGCAGCCTATTCATCCATGAAAACTATTATGGAGTACAAGCTTATCTTCAGATAAGCTTGTACATGTATAAGTGCATTTCGAAATACTTTGCTTGCAAAATCATTTGATGTGTAGGGTCTACTGTTCTGACTATTTTGCCGATGATGTAACTTGTAAGACAGAGTAAAATCCAGCATGTATTAAATATGAAAAATTTCACCCAAAGGTGAAAATTCTCTCAGAAACCTTAGGCCTTTGGTTAAAAAATTTCTACAAGGTATCATTCAGATATTTATTTAACCTTTTCAGGACAGGAATTATTTAAGGCTAAATTGATCATATTTTGTTCTTCAAATTGGCAACAATATATTTCTTTCAAGTTTCAATGCTACATGGTTCTGATAAAATGTTATGTCTTTGAAAACAATTTACATGGTTAGGAACTTAGTCGAAAAGTTGAAAAAATGGCCATTTTCGATTTAAAAAATGAATTTGAACCTCTCATTGTGTTGCCTTTTTAAGGATTTTAAAGCCTTTTCTTCTTTTTAAAATTAATGGCATCAGACGCAATATGGTATTGCATCAAAAATGGACACAGTGTTTGTAGACATTTTTGCTCTTTCTACTTGTGCATCTGGTATACATTGTATTTTTTTTGGCTCTGAATCAAAAGTTATTGAGCCAAACCTCAAAATAAGGAGTGATGTCGCGAAAGGGTTAAAGACCAGAGAGGAAAAGAATAACTATGTTGTTTATATTGTACAGTGTATGCCTTTTGAAGACTTCACATTATTTCAAAATCCTTTTCATAACTGCATGAAAGAAACCTGTTGTCTTTTTATTAAAACTGTATTTTTCATTTTAAAAGAAGACTTGCTTTAACCCTTTCAAGACAATAGACCACATTTTGTGGTTTGGCTCAATAACCTTTGAATATCCATTTTTCTTGCATGACCATATTGCGTTTGATGCCAGGAATTTTAAAAACGAGAATAAGCTTTGAAATCCTTAAATTGGCAACACATTGAAAGGTTCAAAATCATTGTTTTTCATCTAAATTGGCAATTTTTTCAACTTTTTGACTTATTTCTAACCATGTATATTGTTTTCAAAGACTTTACAACTTATTAGAACCATGTAGCACTAAAAGGAAAATATTACTGTTGCCAATTTGAAGAATAAAATGTGATCAATTTAGCCCTTAAATAATTTGTGTCATGAAAGGGTTAATCAATTAGCTCAAATACATGGTTTCTATATTGAGATTAAATACAAAAATATAACAAAGTAATTCACAAATAATGCACAATATGCTACTGATTGCATCTACATGTATGTAAATTTGAATTGTAATAAATGTTCTATTCAGACATTTTCCAATTAAACTCAGTGACAAAGTAACTAGTTGTTTGCTTCATGCTTATTCTGTAAATAAAATGTGGAACAATAATAACTCGTGTAGGAAAATTATATAGCTTTCTATGCATTTTTTTCCTCACTATAAAAATACAATTATGAAACCGTTAACATATATATTTATGACTTTAAAAGTGATAATATAAATTATGCTTATTGAATGCCTACATGTACATTACATGTAAATACCAGTATCATGTCATAAAATGAACTTTACACGTACACACTGCTCTCATATTCCTATTTTGAGTTAATAGTTTACTTTTCCATTTTCCCTATATATCATTTCCTTTTTGTTTCATTTATTTCATTTATTGTTCCCTTCTACTCGTTAATAATCGCGGGTGGTATGTGGGTCTAGGGGGTGGGTGGGGAAAGGAGGGGAAGGGGAGTGTTGCTTGATGTTACAAGTAGTAAAATGTTATTGCTGAAACATGAATTATTTTCCTGTAAAATTATATAGGCTATCAACCGCCGGTATGTGATCATATATAAGAAGGCGGTGGGTGTAATGTAGGCTACATGTACTTTGAGGAGGGAGAACCCCTCCCATTCTAAGATATTTTGTTCTGAACGTTTGCTATGCGTTAATATGCGGTAATGTTCTTTCCATTTTTCCACTTTGGGTGGAAAATTCCCTCAGAGATATTTTGAGAACTTGCGCGATAATTGATTCATCTTGAGGGAGAAAGTTTCTATGAATTTGTTTAATATGATGGGGATGGTTTAGATCAGCCTCCTGTTGATCCTGTTGAATATCATGGATTGAAAAAAAAAATGAGTGAAAGACGAGTAGATTAAAAAATAATAAGCAAGTAATAACTCGCAAAGGCAAGGATACAGAAAGATTTGTCAATTTGTGTAAATGATTTTAAATATTAAAAAAATCACAATTTTCTTATTCTTGAGAAATACTCTGATGTGAGTTGCAGCGAAAATTCTTTCTTGAGAAGTTCTTTCTTTAAGACAGTAATAAAATTGAAAGAAAACAATTCTCCCGTAAGAAATTTCACAGATGAAACTCCCTAACATTATTACAGTGAAACCCGTCTATAAAGACCACTCAAGGGAGACAAGAAAAGCGGTCTTTATGAGCAGGTGGTCTTTATGGACAGGTTCCTTTTAAAACACATTTCAATGAGCAACATTGTTGAAAGGAAGCGAAAATTGTGGTCTTTATAGACAGGTGGTCTTTCTATACAGGTGGTCGCTAAAGCAGGTTTGACTGTATTAACATTCTTATTCTTGTTGGGGTTTTTTTTCCTCCAAACTTCTGTGGCCTGGTTCTCAGTTTCTACTTTCGTTGAAATCAACTTGATGTGAGGTGAACTTTTCATTGACCTTTTCATTGAACTTTTCATGGAACTTTCTCTTTGCACATGCACATGTACTATAAGCTTCTGAAGATAACATACATGTAGGCTTATCAGGAAATACATTCAGAGCAATTTTTTTCTTCTAAAATGTTGACTGTCATAAAAGCCATTAAACAAACCCACATATGATTTATGGCACAAATATATCACATTGATTCATGTTGGCTACCAGCATTTTACTATATCACGTCATGCAACAAATCAATCAATCAATTCAATTCAAAAATGGTTTATTCAAAGAAACATGTGTCGCAGCCAAAAGCTGAATAAAACATGTGTACAATATAAATTATCAATTACAAAGATTAACAAGAGCGAAAAAACTACTACCGGTAATACAAGGTATAAATACAGTAAATGAAAGTCAATCAAAGAAGTAAGCAAATTATAAGATACATCATTGAAATACGTTAAACATTAAAGAAAATCGAAAAGTACACAAATTACAGTATATTCGTCACACATATTTTACATGTACTTACATGCATCTAATAACAGATTAACAATCATAATGTCTTCATGAAAAGAGGTATAGAGCCAGGTAATGACAATGAGACAATGAGGTAATGAGATGGTGAGAGGAAAGGATAAGAGTGGAAATAGATGAGATAGGAAAGAGAGTGGGCACTGGCTTTGGAAGACTAACAGAGAAAGAGAAGGGGTGAAAGTAGAGATACAAAAGAAGAAGGGTGAGGCATGGTGACAAACGAAGTAATGGTAGAGAGAGAGAGAGAAAGAGAGAGGGAGGGTGTAAGTGGAGATAAAAATACATTGAGAAATAATATTTCAAAATTATATTATATACATAGAAATTTCTACTCAGATATTCCATGGGTAATTTGCGAGAAATTTGAGTTTGAATATAGAAAATTAATGGGTAGCTCAAGATACCAACTAGTTTGTGTAAACAATGTACGTGAGATTAACATAAGGAAACAATGAGTATAGAGAAAGAGAAGCAAGAGAGGAGATACGAAGATATAATCAAAGAAGATCTAAATTCAAGAACTGTAGAAGAGAGAGAGAAAGAGAGGGGTGGAGGAAGAAAGGAGTAGTGGATATTATTGCACAGTACATAAATAGGTCATAAATAGTAATCATTCAGAAATTAATAATTGCATAGAATCAATGAAATTGCATAATAAATATAGAACAGCTAATACACCGAGTGGGAACGAGGCAATATAAAGCAATGAGCAGGTATGTCCTAAAGATTAAATAAATTGACCAATGAAACTAACAAAACTTCAAGGAGATCAGTTCTAACTAATAATAGCCACTTGATAAATGAAGTTCACCTAATTCTCATTAAGTAAGTCTATAAGGTAAGGTAGGGGGCTATTTCGGAATCGGCTGGTCTTACATTTGAGTTGGTCAAACCTCGGTATTTTCCTTAGAGAAATATCTAGCCGTTTAGGAGGAGGGAGCCAGTTTTTGCACTTTGGGTTGGTTGTTAGAGATTTTGCAAATTTTAGGGCAAGACTTTTCCTTCTAGATTCCAAAGTTTCCAGATTGATAGTTTGGCAAGCTTCTTGATATGATGAGTAATTACGTCCTAGTATTATTTTGCAGACCCTTTTTTGTACTCTTTCAAGGTCTGTGATTTGTTGTTTGGTTAGGGCTCCGTTAAAGACTGGTGTGCAATATTCTAGTAAGGGACGGATGTATCCAACAAAGACAGTTTTCAGGTCTTCAACAGGCATACCAAACTGCTTGAGCAGTCTGAACATATATAATTTTCTGTTACACTTCTTGAGAATTTCACCTACATGGTTATCCCATTTCAGGTTTGACTGTATTATTACTCCCAGTATCTTATAGCCGAAGAGACGAAAGCTAGAACAGATTCACCAATATGTAGGTCATTACCAATAGGTGGTGTTTTCATGAAGGTTACATTCATACCAAAGCATTTGGAGGGATTCAGCTTCATATGATTATTGACTGACCAGTTTTGTAGTTCATCAAGACATTCTTGCATTTTGGGAGGTGATGAAGTTATTCTACACTCAGCTAGAGTTAGGTCAAATCCTAGACTAACCTTAACCTACAGTCACTGTGCTCTTTTATTTATTTATTATTTATTTTTTTTTTTTGGGGGGGGGTCTCAAATGGTCCCATTCTGTTGTATAATATTTTTTTATGGGCTGAGGGGCATGGTTTTACCTTTCTCTTTCCTGTTTATTCCTCTGTTTGTATGGGGGCTCATTTTTCTCTCCCTTTCTCTTTTCTCCCCCTTTCTCTTTTCTCCTTTTATTTTTAGTCTATTAATTAACATTCACAATTTTTTTTCTTTTCCCTCTTTCCTTTCTTCATTATCTGATGGTATTCTAAGAATAATAATGGCACCCGTGATTATGTTTTGCTTCTGATGGAGTCCACATGAGACTGACATTATAATCACGCGATACATGTTTAGGTCATGACCTTATCTTCATACACACCTGAGCAGCACAATTTTAAGATTACCTGAGGTCTGGACAGTTTCTTAAAGTGGACCAGTCACCTATAAAAAGAATTGTGCAGCTACATCTATCAAATCACCCCCCCCCCTCCCCACCCAAGAAAATATTTACCTGGCATGCTATGGGTGAATGGTTGTGGGTTATAAAGGATAACATAAAAGCCCTTTGCATGGAACTCAAGTTGAAGTCGGGGTTTCATGTTACATGTATGTCTCTAGTAGAAGCCTACTGAATAGTTGCTTTCAAATTCATTTAGTAAGTATTTAGACTTGTAATACATGTAGGTATCTTTACGCAAGTAATATGTGAAGGTTATCGGCATGGACCCTAATATATTCAGAGCAATATCTTTTGGTGCAAAATTCTAGGAATGACACATCATAGTTTATGCATGAGCAGAAAGAGAAATATTCACTGAAAATTTTGAGTCTATTTTTAATGCAGTACGTTGTGCTGTTCTCGAATAAGAGCGATTTAATTGTAACTAATTATTACAGTCTCTAAATTGGCAATGCAGTGTAAAATGTGTAATCACTATTAAAAATCATGCGCAAATTGGCAATTCTTATGTTAAATTTTGCAATTTTCATTCACATGGGTTCATTTAATAAAGATTTTTATTTTTAGAAAGCTATGTAGGAGTTGAAAAAAGAATAATAGTTTGCCAATTTGAGGAAGAAAACTGCTATGGGTTAAGGCAAGAGCTCTGGTTCATAAGATGTGTTTCAAACATGCACTTACTTTTTTAGATGTATTGCAGATGTTCTGTACTATTATTAAGCAGGAGCCCTCCGTGTGTGCTAAAGTACAGCAAAGTCCATCTTATCTTTTTGCAGCTACATTCTCATTAAGTCTACATTGACCACATTATTTCATGTAGTATTCTGTAAGTTTGTAGGTATAATTTATCTATTTTATTTTTTACACCCTGTAGACTGGGGGATCATCCAAGACTGGGCTCCATGTTTTTTTACCGAGGTATTTGCTTCAGAAGTTACACCTGAAAAGTCATTAGATTGAGTGCTCATTATACGATGGTGATATATGCTAATGTTATTAATGTTTTCGATAGTCTCTAGAGACATATCACGTTCAGACTACCAAAATTCATCGTATAGCTTTACGAAATCGTACAGCTATATGATAAGTGATCAATTTTTTTCTAGTCAGAATGTATAACAAAATGTCGTATAGCGAAACAGATGTTTGAGAATCGTTTTGAACAAAAAAATTAGATAAAGAATCAGCATCCACTTGTAGTTTGAAGGTCATATTGGTGTGCATGCCTTAACCCTTTCAGGACAGGAATTATTTCAGGGCTAAATTGATCACATTTTGTTCTTCAAATTGGCAACAATAATGTTGTTCTTTTAGTGCTACATGGTTCTAATAAAATGTAATGTCTTTGAAAACAATATATATGGTTAGAAACTATTTCAAAAGGTTGAAAAAATGGCCAATTTCGATAAAAGACATTGATTTTGAATCTCTCAATGTGTTGCCAATTTAAAGATTTTAAAGCTTAACCTCCTTTTTAAATTTCCTGGCATCAAACGCAATATGGTCAAGCCACATAAATGGACACAGTGTGTGCAGAAATATTTGCTCTTTCTACTCGTGCATCTGGTATAATTTTTTAGAGCTCTTAATCGAATGTTATTGAGCAAAACCACAAAATATGGTCAAATGTCTTAAAAGGGTTAACTTGACTAGTCAGCTGTAATTTTGAATACCCCAGTGCTGTCCATGACGTAACCTGATACTAAATATACATGTATGGTACTAAATATATGGTGTCAGCTGACATCCCCCATACCAAGGAGTTAACACTGAAGCTACATAACCAAAATTGATTTCTTTATATGGTGTTTTTGGTATAAAATACTCGTTTCAAGTGTGTTGCCATATATTTTTTATGCGATGTTTCTTTATATGACTTTTGTATGCATGTAAATTTCCCGTTGTCTGAACAGGCTATTAGTATCGGATATAAAATTTCATCAGCTTACATTGTTTCGCTCATGAATACAAATATTTTGTTGTCCATGGCAACAATAATGTCATCAGAATGCATCAATTGTCTGAACAAATTATTAAATCCAAGGGAGAGCTCAATTATACATGTACATGTAGGAAGGAAGTGAGGGCATTGTGATAGAGGAATTCAGTCCTCGAGTTGGTTCATAAGACCTTTTCTTGAGCCTGTTTCACATGCAAGTTAGGAGCCGATGGTGCTTTCGCACTTAAAATAAATACTGTGATTAACATGTCCATGTACAATGTAGGCCTACATGTATCCACTGATTTAGAACTTTGACTTTGAGTACATTTTTGATGATGATGAAGAAGATATGGGGGGGGGGGGGTACAGGTTATATAGTGCAATGAGCATGGAATGCTGAGTACTGCTGAGCCTGATCGGTTAGTCACAGACAGACACTTGACAAATTTTAAAAGTTTGAAGGCCTGTAGAAAATAAGTATTTAATTGAAGAGAGCTATTTTATGTTTCATTTTGAAGGGAATCACTGACGGAGTTGAAATTGGATAAAATTTTGTTGCATGATCGCTGACTAAAATTATAATCCATAAAATATTCAATGTCACGGACAGACAAAATGCCAACTCTTAACCGATCAGGCTCTGCTACATTTTTCTGAGTGATCTTCATACTATTTTGCAACTGTGCTTATCAACAACCTACACATATATTTTGAAACAAGGTGAGACGCTTGAAAACATTGGCCTTGGCGAGTTATACCCACAATCACGTTACTGACAAATGAGCTCCCTTCTTTGCAAAATTCATGAAATCATGTTACATGTAGTTCCAAGGTCCTTCAGGACATGTTTGACAAAGCTTTTAGAGATCACACATTTTTTGTGCAATTACATGTACATGTTTGTCATGAAACCATTCAAAACTGGGTGCCTTCAGTGAAACGGTGGATTTACAGTTTCTCAGGAATCATGAATATTGCAGAATGGATGTGTTTCCTATGATTGTAAACATTGTACATAGTAAAGTGCTTTGAGAGGGCCTACGGTCCTGAAATGCGCTATAGAAGAACGAGCTATTATTATTATTTTTGTGAACTTTTGTCCTTACATGGAGATAAGAATTTAAAAGGATGGTTATTATATAAAACGGTATTTTAATGAAAACATTTAGATTATAATTTTTATTATACATGTTCTTGAATCTGTTTTCTGTGGTAAAGTCTTCATAAAAATTCATATAAAAATAACTGTTAGTTTAGAACAAAATTTGTGCAAACTTTGCATCATACAGTTTTTTTTTAAATTTGTAATACAGTCTATGATTTCAAAGTCTTTACCATTACAAAATAATTTTGAAGAATCCTTCATGTTTAGAGATGTTGCAGTTCAAATGGATGACAGCAGATGTTTCAACCATTCCTATTTCTTGCATAATTCTATATATAGTACTGTGATTGTGATCAATAATTTCTTTATGTTTGCAATCAATAACTCGTAAAGACCCTAATTAATTATCCTCTTTTCATGCCCACAACTTCTCCATTCATCCTATGGTCTTCTTTTGATCCGAAGGAAGTAGTTTATAACAATTTGTTTGTTGTGTGTATGTACTGCAAGGAAATATGTTGCAATATTTTTTACTTTCTGTTCAATTTCTTGCTCCAGGCAAAAAGGACAGTTAATTTAAGCTTTCTTCTGGCGGCTTTTTCCCGAAAATTTATGCCCTCTCGTGTTGTAGGTGCACCCACGGACCCCAATTACACGCTCCTTTTCATGCCCTCACACCTTTTACAAAGGTGGGATGAATATGGCTAAAACAGTGCCCACCAATCAATAATATTTAAAGCCAGCTTTTCATGTTATTTGTCAGTGTTACTTCAGTAGCCATGGACATGCCACTATTCCTGTTTTTCGTATTGAAATCTGAATAAAAGTGTTGGACTTATGATCAGGTATACATTTGCCATTAGCAAAATGGCTTTTCTTTGATCGTTTCATTGTGTACATTGCATTAGTAAGCCGACTTTCAATGGATGCTAACAATCGACTAGCTGGTACATTCCAATTAATCATTTAAATGCATTTACAGTCTATGAATTGTGTTTTATCCTTGTACTGCAAGAAAGGAGAGATATTAAGGGAGATATTCCAGAGAAATAAATTTACTAACAGCATATTAAGTTACATGATATTAAAGTGTCAAAACATTTATGGCAGTAATGAAGTCCTGTATTTGATGATCAATGCAAAATTCACAGTTTCTCAGAAAATGCTGTGCAGTAGACGCAAATGTATTATAATCTTGGTGAGAAATATACTTTATGAGAGAAAATGTTTTGTTCATATTCTGCATTGTTCATCATGTAGCTGCTTTTGAAATAGTGATGGTTGAATTCTTTTAAAAAAATGGGAAAAATTCTGTTTCTCATTCTCAGGAGATAGGTTTATGAACTTACTGGAACCAACAATGATGCGTCATGATGCATATTTTATACTGTACTTAATTTAATTCTTTACTACGATTTTACTCCTCTTCATGCTACAAGAAACTTCGTTATTTAAATTTCATCTTTCAAATGTGTTTCCTTGCAATACAATGATAATATTATTGACTATGTTACTGTTGTTTCTTGATGTTTTCATTATGTTGTGTTTAATTTTGTACAAACTTTGTGAAAACAAACATCAGCTTCTTAGCTGCAAGTCTTGTTTTTTAATAAACCATTACAATTCAATTAAAAACAAAAATCAAAGTTAAGATATAACTTTGATATATTTAAAAATAGTATATTGACAATATAGATACAAAAAGGCTCAACAGAAAAAATTGTTCTGAATGTATTTCCTGATATTACATGTACATGTATGTTATATTAGAAGCATATAGTACTTGTGCAAAGAGAAAGTTCAATGAAAAGTACACACCGTGACATCAAGGTGATTTCAACAAAAGTAGAAAATAAGAACCAGGGGAGCGTTTCATTAAATGTTTTGTCAGTGATTTTTTGCTCTCGGCCAATCAGATGCAAGGATTTCAGTAGCTTATAACAGTTGTCAGTAAAAATCACTGACAAAACACTTGATGAAACGCTCCCCAGGCCAGCAAAGTTTGAAAATAAGAACATAACAAGAATAAGAATGTTAAGGGAGCTTCATCTGTGAAATTTCTTACAGGAGAAAGAAAGTTTGTCAAAATTGAGTTAGTTTACAAAATAAAAGGTTGAAGTCACATTTTAAAAGTTTTATAGGCATAAACTGCATGTACCTGTATGTCCCAAATATCTCTGACAAGCAAAAAAAAATTGTCTCAAAAATTGTCCAGGGGAAGGAAGGCACATGCTCACTCATACCCTGCTGTATCTCCTTTAAAAAAAAAGAAAAAAGAATGTTGAAATTCATGTATGGGGTATCAATAGGTGAGTTGGAATTAAGACCCATATATGTGTACATCTTATTTGGATGTGCGCAGCCAAGCGGGCATATCGTCACAAAGTCTCATATCGATTTGAGGTATGACCCATATTACCTTGGTAACCAGCTATGCGCTCTCCGAATATCACCAAATTAATGCGGAATAATGCAATGTAAACTAATGGACAAGTATTGATGTTAAACAGTGCATGCATGTACTGGGTAGCTGTCATTATAGGAATTAAGATCTTTCCTGTTTAAAGGGACTGCCTTGCGTTATATAGTTGGTGCTATGTAAAGTGATGACATTATTTTACTCAATATTTTAAAGCAAGAAGTATCGAGAGAGAGAGGAATGTAAATGGAGAGAGCAATTTAAATTCACATGACATTCATATGACATAAGAAAGCATAAAGAATATGCTTGTACCTTAAATTGTCCCAAATGTGAAGTAGATTGTACAATCAATTTGTTTGTAGTTAAAAGTGTACATGTTAACTGCAGTATACAAAAACAAGCTTAATTTTGGATGTAGGATAAGAAGACCACTGTATTTACAATCTGTCTTTGCTTCTGTTAAAGCCCCAAAGTCTTTTGAAAAAAATGCCACTGTAAATAAAACAGGGCCCCATTGAAAACAATTTCTAGTGCTCTATTATCATCATACTATAATTCGAGAACCGTTTGTCTGTTCGTCTGTTCGTCTGTCTGTCTGTTTGTTCCCCTACTCCTAGATCCTTCGACAGATCTTCACCAAACTCGGATGGTGTATGTAGGGGGACCCCAGAATTGCCCTTGAGGGGTTGGTTTTTTTTATTAAACGTCACTGGGGTCATCACTGGGGTCAAAGGTAAAAATAAACACTGTTTCATAACACATACAGTCGATCATGAACATAATCGATTATAAACTTCTCCGCGCGCATAAGAAATCAACAGTGCTGTACATCCGCGCGCCGCTGTAAAAAAAAACATCTCTCATCGCCTCATGTCGGAACCCGCAGCTTGAAGGTTCGTATGAATTTTTATATTATAAGACTTTTCGTGTTCACTTACTCGCACTGCCGATGGATATGCGCCGCAGCTTGAAGGTTCGTATGAATATGAATTTTCATGTTCACTTACTCGCACTGCCGATGGATATGCGCCGCAGCTTGAAGGTTCGTATGAATATGAATTTTGAAATTAAGACTTTTCATTCATGTTTAGTTAGTCGCACTGCCGATGGATATGCGCCACATTTTGGTCGCATATCCATCGGCACGTTTATGCACTAAACGCTCCATTTCAAAAATCGCGATACGGGTTTATGCACTAAAACGCGTTTATGCACTAAACGCTCCAAATACAAAGCTATGAGCAGATTTTTAAAATTGACCAATCAATGGACAGCTTCAGAATAAAAAAGTACAATATTGTCTATGAAGGAATCCTCAACTGAGAGGTAAGTACCTAACAAACCACACCACCCTATGCCAGGCACCCCCCCCCCAACAAAATTGGTTCCACATTTCATTTCATTATTTTTTCCTCATTCAATTACAACAATGGATTATCTTCTCATAGCAACAAAAAGTCCAAAAAATTGTACTATATCCTGTTTTTCCTGCCTAAAAATCCCACATCTTAAACACGTTTATGCACTAAACGCTCCATTTCAAAAATCGCGATACGGGTAAGATGGCTAGTAATAGTAAATTTCAGTGAACAAAACAAGGCTAGTTTGGTTTGAGTCCATAAAAAGAAATTTCTTGTTTTTTCCTTTGTGTGACATTCACTCAGATAAGATTATATATTAAATATGGTGTTCATGCAGGTGTGGAATTAAAAAACTCAATTCTTGTTTTTCTGTTGCTGTTTGCTAATTAATATCTTAACTGATGCCTCATCAGTACTCCCAAGGTTAGGCCCATTGCGCTTCACTCAGCCTTTTGATTCTCCATTGCTAATAACGAATTCTCTATGATTGTCCAACCTTGAATAGGACAGAGCTGTTCCAATAATGCCTTGTTCTCATAGGATATAAGCTATGTTCACACGGACTTGTAGTTTCGAAACTTAGTTACGAAACAGCAGATCACTAACAACGACGAGGGTTCACATGGGACCGAAACAACGATGCTCGTTGTTCTAGATGAGATTGCTAAACTTAAAGTTTATTCTGTCCACATGGTCTGTAACTACGAGGAGGACCCCCCCCCCCCCCCTGCTGCTCGTGGTTTCGGTGTTAACCACAAGCTCGCTTGAAGTTTTGAAACTACAAGTCCGTTCATACGGTCTGAAACTACAAGATAACTACAAAATAACTTAAAGTTTCAAAACTACATGCGAAACTTAAAGTTTAGCTCCCTTCGTGTGAACTTGACAATGTAAAATGCTTTGAAAAACTGCCGCGGAAGATTAAGAACAATTTTATGTCTAAATGAACAGCAAGTGGGGAGAAAAAAAAAGGAGCTCCGCACAACAATAGCCTCCTAAAGTGTAATTACTTCAATATCTGTGTGTAAATATGAAGAGCAGTATGCTTCAAATTGTCATTATAATTTGCAGTTGGTGGTTTTTTTGAGTGTGTTAACAGCACACTGTGTGGACAAGGCTCAAGGCAATGAAAAGTAAAATGAATGACATTTTTTGTTGCTTGTAAATTGTAGCCTTGGTATTGCTTGTTGTTTTTTGTTGTAATTACATGTATACGTGTACGTTTGAGAGATGGGTACTGGTAGATGATAACAACTATTAAAAGCAAGGTTGTTGCATCATGACAAATTGCTTGTTTAGATTGATATTTTGACTTGGCATATTTTGATATTTAATAATCAAAAACAAAATCATGTCCAAATGCATGTATCCAGATATGAAGATGAAATGCATAAAATGCAAGTTTTAGGGAAAATAATTGTCAAATAATTAATTATAAGTGTATTATTGTTCACTATGTATTTAGACTATATATACAATGGTGTAAAATGCTGTGACTTTTATTCCCATTTTGAACTTTTGATATATCAAAGAGCTGTGTCTTTCCAAAATTCACTTTTAGTTTATTATCCTCTGTTTTAAATTTCATCCCCCTTCCAATTTCTTAGATTTCATATTTTTTATTTCGAGTAAGTTCCTCTAAGTAGTTAGGTTCATTCCGATAAATTAGATAATAAGACGTATCCTTTTTTTATCATCGTCCTCAAAGCATTTCCTAGTTTTTTGTTACTTAAAAGATTTGATTTATTCTTGTACATGCATTCAGCAATCCAATTTCCCCTTAAATCCCTTGAGATGTTTTAGAAATCTCTATGTTGATTGTAAGATGAATTAAACTTAATCAACAAGTAGTGAGAGCACAGTGCTTGCTTCAGGCTATATGGGCATAAAATGGGGGAGGAATTTTACATAGAAAGGAATTACATGAAGCAGGAAGAGGAAAATACTAAGAGGAGAAAATTATAAAAATGAAAAGGAAGAAGAAGAAAAAAAAGAAGCTATAAATTTGACAATATTAATGATTTAATCAAGAATAACAGAATATATGCAATTTTTAAAATTAAAAATGACAAATTAAAAAGATAATTTCTCATTTAATATTAAAAAAAAAAATGGTGAAATTTGATGGTGTTTTAAAGTTTGAACCTTTGTGCATACACATGTGCTAGGAAAGAATTTAACATTCAAGGGAACATTGTGTATAGAAGAGGATTTCTCAGAATTTGAGTTATTTTTTAGGAGAGATCATGTGACTAGATACATCTATTGTGTTCTGTTAAGGTCAAAATGTCATGCAAGCAAAGTTCAAAGACTCCAGAGAAACGTGTCAGTCAGCTCGTCCTTGTTAAAAGATTTCTTCTACTTCTTCTCCTCCTCCTTTTCCTCTTCTTCTCCTTCTTCTTCTCCTTCTTCTTCTCCTTCTTCTTCTCCTTCTTCCTCTTCTTCTTCTTCTTCTCCTTCTTCCTCTTCTTCTTCTCCTCCTTCTTCCTCTTCTTCTTCTCCTCCTCCTCCTCCTCCTCCTCCTCCTTCCTCCTCCTCCTCCTCCTCCTCCTTCTTCCTTCTCCTTCTTCTTCTTCTTCTTCTTCTTCTTCTTCTTCTTCTTCTTCTTCTTCTTCTTCTTCTTCTTCTTCTTCTTCTTCTTCTTCTTCTTCTTCTCCTCTTCTTTCTCTTTCTCCTTCTCCTTCTTCTTATGATGTGCACGCCACCTTGTTACTTATGTACATGTATCTTCATACTTTGAAGTTCTGACAGTACATGTATTGCAGCCAATGTAGACATGGAAGAAATTAAATATATAGTTTACTACTGATATGAAATGTAAAAAAAAAAAAAAATTTCATGAAAAATTTGAAGCAGATTGAAGGTCAGAAAAAGGTTGATCTATGTGCAAAATCGAGGAGAAAAAGAAGAAGAAGAAGAAGAAACATGGAATGTAGAAAGATGGAACAAAAGCAATGCGTTAGTAGCGATAAGGCACATAATACTTAGTTGTTTAATTGATTAGCATACATGACATACATGTAGTTATTATTTTGATTGATTTATTTGTATATTATCACAGTACATGCTAGTAGTATTAAAGATTGCCTTGACTGGAAAGCCCATAGAGCTGTTGAATGTGTCTTTAGTGACGCAGAAATGAATCGATTGGAGAATGTAATATTTACGCAGCTGAAGAATTAATTTTCAAAATGTGTCATGTGCAAAGCCGTGTCTGTTTGTGCAGAGGCTGTGGACAGGGGCTGTGTGCAGGGGCTGTGTGCTGGGGCTGTGTGCAGGGGCTGTGTGCAGGGGGTGTCTACAGGCTTCAGAGGAAAAATCCCACTGATGAATATTCATTTTTACAGACTGAATTGCAGAAATATTCAATGCATGCGTAACATTCAAAGTAAACTTTTCTTCTTAAGTGATTGACCACTTCATTTTAAAGCACAAGAAGTAGACAATGATGTACATGTATATGTATATCACCTCGTAACAAATGCATGTTTTAGCCGGCAAGTACAAGCCTGGTTTTTTAAAGAAAAATGTTTATACATGTAATTACGTGTATATACTGCAAACTAAATGTGGTATGAAAATAAACATTTTGAGGTATTCATAGGGATAGTAGTAATTAGTCTTTGGTTGTGTCATCATAGACTTGTGACACCAAAAAAGCACAAAGTAATATCTTTGCAACCTACTTACCTTCTCTTCTATATGAACTGATCATTATGCCTTATTTTCTTCTCCATTTCCCCCTTGTATTTGTTTTCATACCTTCGATTTCCTTACATAGATGTGGAGAAACATAATGATGTTCCTGCAGTTATTTGTCTTTCATTTGTTCTGGGTGATTCCAACACAAGTTTTACTTTCTGGGTTTCTCGCCACTCGCTATTTTCTGAAATATCTGCTGTAATCATCGCTCTGTTTACCATATTGTACCGATCAGAAAAAGGAAATGAATGTGAATTTCAGTCGCTTTCAATCAATGTACTCAAATAATTTAAAGTCTGTATTCTTAGACTAAGATGACTCAGAGGAGAGAAAGAAGGATTCTCTCCGTCATTTATGAAATTGGTTCTTTGTCAAATCTGACAGTCCCATCAGCACAAATTGCAAATTTATTGCAAACATTTGCAGGCGCTGATATGCTCTTGTCTTCATGTTCAGTGCCCTTTTTGGTTGGTTGGGGGGGGGGGGGGGAGATGGACATATGGCTATATCTTTCTACTGAAAGACGGACACGATGTATACCTTAAATGGTAGAAATGAGAAATGTACAGTGCATAATTAATTTCTATGAATGTGACATTTTTTACATCTTTTCATCGGTAAATTTGGTATTTGGCTATGTGATTCTCTATCTTTGTTTTTCTTTACCAGTACTCCTCTCTTGTTTGAACATATTAAATGATGCCAAATTACATGTAGCCTCATTTGTGTAGGTCTCATATTAAAAAAAGGAAATAAAAATCTTAAATGCAAATTAAGAAGTAACTTAAATGTGTCTTAGATTTAAAAACAACTAAAAAAAGAAAAATCTTTGGAATTTACAAGATACAAAGAGAAGTTTGCTTGGGAGGAGCTACTTTTCTTCAGATTTGTTATGCGACAGTTCGCTCAGGGGGTTCTGAAATGCATGCTCAATCAAGTTAAAATCCAGCTGCTTCACTGCTTAATAGGACATTGGTTCATTTAAAGATCAAGTGTGCAATCTATAACATTGGAAGGACAGCAAAAGTTGCTTTTTAAAGAAGTCACTGAAAGCTACATGTCATAGGAATTAGCAAAAGAAAAGATACATGGGAGCTGTAAGCAATGCAGCCCTGGGCCCTGTTTCATAAAACTTATTATCAATAACAAGTTGCAATAGCTGTTATAAGCTACTGAAATTGCAGCATTTGATTGGCTGTGTGCAGATTTGTCACAGAAATGTGGCAGTTGTTATTGATAACAAGAGCCCTGGAAAGCTTAATTCAGCTTTAATAAGTATACTAAAAGGAGCTATGGTAAAAAAGACAAATGAATATGAAAATTGTTAAAAGGGAATCTCATATTTTATAAAGCAAATTTAAAAAGAGCTCCCTTGAACAAAAACTAAAAGATAACATAAAATTTCGCTGGTGCACAGTGCTGATAATGGACATTAATTTGGTGAAAATATATTTTGCTTGGTGCAATCTGAATGGTTTGAGATGAAATCAGTTTTCTTGAATTAGCTTCAATTTTCAAACAGCCTCAAACAACCTTTCATTCAGAAATTGATAGTCATATATTTTCACAAGAGCAAGAAAGAAATCGAATCATTTTTCCAATAACAGCACACTACAAGAATCATTTATAAATAAATATAATAAATCATAGTGATGGGATCATATAAAGTATAAGGCTTGATGATAATAAATAAATGGACAATTTTAAACAAGATGAGGATAAAAGTAAACCTTTCTCATCATTGACCAGTTTATTTACATGTTTGTGTCGGCTTTATGGATTTCTTTTCCTTGAAATACCTTTTCACAAGCTATGTGAACATGAGAGGATCTCAAACGAGGGTGGAATCCACTTGATCCATCTTGCATATTTGTTGCTATGGCAGCAAGGTTAAGCAAGCTTTCAGATTTTTCAAGACTACATGTAACCTTTCCTGAATATTATTTCTCATTTAATTTATCTGCTGAAAAGGGTCTCTCCAATTATTCATCAACAAATCTTTCTGTTTGACAAATACAAAATTTATGTGATGTACGCCTCCACAATTAAAGGTGAAGTTGAGTTCTGGTCATGTGATTACATTGTGAAAGAAACTGTCTCAGAGCAATAAGCCAGTTCGGGGTTGCAATCTGAGCATGAGCAGATAAAGGTCATCTGTACCAAATTCTAAAACCCACTGACACTAATATTCGATATGTGCTCATGAATGTCATGTAATCATTATTCAATTATGCACTAATGGTGCATTCCATGATATCCAGGTGGAAGTATTCTTTTTAAAGGGGGAAACAAAAGCTATTCATGAGGCACCTCTATCACTCCCAGAGTTATTTTTCTGAAGTGCACATAAAGGGACCCTCCATGTCTAAAATATCTGTGGATATTTGGGGTCATTTGTACCATGCGCTAACCCCGAACTGGCTTATTAGGAAAGTGTGATCACGTCTCTATAAGAATTGGTGTATACTGTGAGGTTTGGGAATAATCAAAATGATAAGAAATTGACCCAATCACGCTGAAAAGCACATGCACTGCACACAGAAATGGGCATATGGGACTGCATAGAAATGTAGTATGAAGGTTCGACACTTCAGGGATTTTGAGTTGACATTTCTCCTATGATGTTCTTCCAAACCGACATAAAAGGAATGAGAAAGTTCACATATTATGTTTCATCCTTCCCAGAACTCAACCTTCTCTTTTATTAACCCTTTTGAGTCAACTGACCACATTTTGTGGTTTGGCTCAATAACTTTTGATTCAGAGCTCTAAAAAATATACCTGATGCACGAGTAGAAAGAGCAAAATTTTCTGCACACACTATGTCCATCTTTGTTGCATGACCATATTGCGTTTGATGCCAGGAAATTTAAAAGGGAAAATAAGCTTTAAAATCCTTAAATTGGCAACATATTGAGGTTTAAAATCATTTTTTTTTTAATCGAAATGGGCAACTTTGTCAACTTTTCAACAAAGTTCCTAAACATGTATATTGTTTTCAAAGACATTACATCTTATTAAAACCATGTAGCACTAAAAGAAAAATATTTTGTTGCCAATTTTAAGAACGAAATGTGATCAATTTAGCCCTCAAATAATTCCTGTCATGAATGGGTTACGACTGTATGGAAATTGTTTCTTTAATAGTGAAATTGAGAGGCACCTGATCGCTTGCCTGCTGCGCCGTTATTCAGAAATCTATTTAAAGTTCTCCAAGATTGTTAGCACAACACCAGTGCTTACTTACTGTACATGTAAATGTACCAGTACTCACTTCTAGACTTTTGTAGTTGATACCATGGCTACCACTTAAATCCATTGTGGTGCTCTGTTGTGTGGTATGTTTGCAGAAGTTGTAGGCTTTTCCTCTCGTAGCTTGGTTACTGATTATGTGCTTATCTCTTAGACTTGAATGAAAAGAGATCAGTTTGCCTAGCCTTGCACAATCCCATGCATTGAGATGTTCTTTATTTCTGTTCATTGTGGTTGTCAGGTTTCACAGCAATCAGCAGTTTCTCTGAGTCTTGCCCCACAGGGCTGGTCATACATGTATGTATTTCTGGTAACGATATACAGTAAAACCTGTGTATAAAGACCCCTCAAGTGAGACAAGAAAAGCAGTCTTTATGAGCAGGTGGTCTTTACGTACAGGTTCCTTTAATACAGTGAAACCTGCTTTAACGACCACCTGTATAGAAAGACCACCTGTCTATAAAGACCATTATTTGCATTTCCCTTGAACAGTGTTTCTTATTGAAACATGTATTAAAGGAACCTGTACATAAAGACCACCTGCTCATAAAGACCGCTTTTGTTGTCTCCCTTGAGTGGTCTTTATAGACAGGTTTCACTGTATAAAGACCACTCAAGGGGCACAAGAAAGCGGTCTTTATGAGCAGGCAGTCTTTATGTACAGGTTCCTTTTACAGTGATACCTGTATAACTATAAAGATCACTCAAGGGAGACAAGAAAGCAGTCTTTATGAACAGGTGGTCTTAATGTACAGGTTCCTTGCATATATGTTTCAAGAAACACTTTTCAAGGGAAAGAGAAATTGTTGTCTTTCTAGATAGGCAGTCTTTCTATACAGGTGGTTGCTAAAGCAGGTTTGACTGTCTATGTTTCAATGAGAAACATTTTTCAAGCGAAACAAAAATGGTGGTCTTCATAGACAGGCTGTCTTTCTGTACAGGTGGTTCCTAAGCAGGTTTGACTTGTTTCAATGAAAAACATTTTTCAATGGAAACAGAAATTGTGGTCTTCATAGACAGGTGGTCGCTAAAGCAGGTGTGACTGTTGATAAATATACTTTCGATCCGTGTACATGTAGAAAAGACATTGGATCAAACTCGTCCAAGACAGTAATATATCAAATACCTTTCTACGTAGACCTATTTTACAGTTATACTTATCGTCATCGTCATGGATGGTATATGACACGCCCTTAGAAACAAGGTAATTATAATGCAAAACACCAATACCACGTGAGTTAATGAACAAAGTGTGCAGGGAAAAAGTACATCATGCCAAATAGGTGATACATGCATACATATTGATGTGCTATAAAAAAAAATTACGTACAAAAATATTTAGTACAGGTATTTAAAAAAACCAAAACATATTCAACACTACATATCAATTGCAAATTAAAGAATATAGTAGAATATTTTTGTTTATTCCTATATAAGCAAAGTCAGCCATCTAATCGTGTAAAATCTAGTTTTGAGTGTTTAACGTACAGGAAGTTTGCTGTTTGTTGATTATGTTCAGTAATGGTACTTGTACATGTACAATGTATGTTGTCTGAAGCTTTTCCTTGTAGATGCTTGTTCAGTAAGTATTTAAGATGCAATTATCTCCCCCTTGAAGTGCAGTGCAGTGTTGCATAATTAATGAAGATGTTTGGGAAGACGTCAAACCTTTCAGATTTGTATCGGAAGAAAAAGAAATGATAAATTTCAAGCTCGATCTGCATTGTCTTACATATATATACATTCAGGGCTGAATAATGGAGAGAAACCAATCAAATATTGACTGGATATTTTGTTTCCCCTCCAGCTCAAACAATTATGATAAATTGCAATGTTTAAGCTCTTGGTTGTTGCTGTGCGTAGTCTAAGTGTTTTGTCCCCTTTGTTGCTAAGGCCAGTGGTCCTGTCATAGAAACTAATCATCTTTAATGCTCACTGGTCAGCCGTAAAAGTGTGTCTGCTCTGTAAGACTACCATAGGCCATGTACTACTGTAAAGTAAATGTGGAATATTTTGCGGTGTGGAAATTTCTGTGCATTTCATGGATTATGAAATTTGCGCGAAAATAAATACATGCAAATGCTTTTGTTTATGTATTCTTTTGCCCATGAGGCAAGCACGTGGGCGAAATTAAAAACACGTGAAATTCACCTTACTTGGCCAAGTGCAAAGAATTAATTGTGTGAAAATTTCCACTTTTACGGTATAGCTCCTCCTGACACTGCTCCTGACACCACCAGTAGGTAGCTGAGTTAGGCTTTTCTCAAGACACAGTGATTTTCTGATAAAGTATCAAAATAGGGTCTGTGCTTGTTGACTGCAGTGGTCCTTCCTTGAAACAAGAGCTGGGCCCTGTTTCATAAAACTTGTAACAAGTTAGAATAATCATTATAAGCTACTGAAATCCTTGAATCTGATTGGCTGAGAGCAACTTTGTCATAGAAATGGGGCAATTGTTACTGATAACTACTTTTTATGACACAGGGCCCTGGTATGCATTCTAAAAATTCCTCTGTGTCTTGTATTTTTTAATAGTTATACAGTGTATTAAGAATATTCTGGATTGACAATGTATGTGTCGCTTAAATACATCCACACTGTCTCTATAAACGGTTTTCAAATTAACTTAGTCATGGGATTAAGGCCTGCTTGTACACATTCTCCACTGCCTGGAGCATTACAGTGAGGCACCATTTTACAGGCTTGCTCTGTGCTGACCACACTACAATGACTTTTGTATTCTACCAGGCACCCATTTATCACCTGGGTGGAGAGAAGCAATGTAGATAAAATGCCTTGCTTTATAATAATTGTCATATAACAAATTAAAATTGCACTTTTTCATTGGTCTGTGCTCAGATATCTTTGTGAAATATCCTTGTACAAAAACACAGTTGCCCAGTTATTTGCAAATTGTGATTCTGTGGAGAACAATCCTTTTATTTTTATGAGAAAAGAAAAAATATTATGAAGAACAAATTATATCTTGTCAAAAATCATGGACAGTCATACCTCATTTAGGCTTGTTCACACTTGATGCAGTAAATTGAGGCATTATTTAAAATGTAAGTGTGAATAAATGCCATTGAAGACAGGGTGAGAGGAAACGCTGCTAAACATAGACATTTTCTGTGTGTTATAACCCTTCCTTTACAACATCCAACATTCTGTGGTTTGGCTTAACTTTTAATTTAGAGCTCTGTCAAGGATATAAGATGCATGAGTAGAAAGAACGAAAAGTTCTTCCCATGCTGTGTCCATTTTTGTTGCATGACCACATTGTGTTTGATTTTAAAAAAATTCAAACTTCAAAATCCTTAAATCAGCAACACATTAATAGGTTCAAAATCATTGTTTTTGTATCAAATTGGCATTTTTTCCAACTTTTTGACAAATTTAGTTCCTAACCATTTAGAAAAGACATTACATTTTATTAGCACCAGGTAACACTAAGAGAAAAATATTGATGCCAATTTGAAGAACAAAATGTGATCAATTTAGTCTCAATAATTCTTATCACGAAAGGGAGAAGTTAAAAAATGTGAGGCGTAGTATGCTTTCAGTTATGTCATTTTGACATTGTGCACTCGGCAGTTTCTTTGAGGCAGTTTACCGTGTCATATATGGGAACAAGGCTTTTACATGTAGCATTTTCCCTCAGAATTATTTAGACATTGAACTTTATATTTCGCTGAAGCGATGTAATTATTTTTGCTGATGGAGAGGGTTGTCTCGTCGAGTTGTCTCACATGGTTGTTATGCTTTCTTTTATTCATGAACATTTAAAGAGAAGGTTGAGTTTGGGTAAAGTTGAAAAATATAATTTGTGACAGTTTTCTCATTGTACGTCATTGTGGAAGAATATCGTCTGTTTGGAGCCAGAAGGGCGTTAAATGTACAAATGATGGGACTTAACGACCTTCTGGCTTCAAACGACCTTCTGGCTCCAAACAGACGATATCATAGAAGAAATGTGCCCTGAAACGGATTGCTCTTCAACTGACCCTCGTATTTGAAATATGAAGAGAAAGAGCTGAAAAGTTGGGACCAAACTTCAGTTCTACATACTCGTGTAGTCCCATATACACATTTCTGTGTGCAGTGCATGTGTGACTGTCAGCAAGACTGAGTCAATGTCTCATCATTTTGATGATTCCAAAACCTCACACACAGTAAAAACGCTGTTTAAAAGGTTGTTTAAAACTTATACAACCTGTTTAATATTTAAACAAATTTGTTTACAATATGAACCGAAGAACCCGTTGTACAGTTCATATGGTAAACAACATTTTTAAACAGCATTTTCTCTGTGCAGTATACACCAATTCGTAAGTAATACATAATCACCCTTTCTTCATTGCTTCCAGGCAGCTTCTTTCACAACGTTTCACAATGTAATCGCATAACCAGCACTCAACTTCATCTTTAAAGGTACCTGTCCTTTAAAAAAGCAAACATTTTGTAGTACAGTGAAACCTGCTTTAACGACCACCTGTATAGAAAGACCACCTGTCTATAAAGACCATTATTTGCATTTCCCTTGAACAGTGTTTCTTTAATATTGAAACATGTATTAAAGGAACCTGTGCATAAAGACCACCTGCTCATTAAGACCGCTTTTGTTGTCTCCCTTGAGTGGTCTTTATAGACAGGTTTCACTGTATTATATATGTACAGTAATTCATATATACATACTACTGAAAAAAGGCTACATGTAATGTGAGGATTTAATGGGTTGACATTTGCAAATTGCTTTGATGTAGACCTTCATGTCATAAAAACAGTCAAATTTGATTTATTACATGTATATGTACCTGGGAAGTCTGCAAGAATTTCAAAGTGATCATGAACGTTTTAATTTGGGAGCCGAGGATGGCTAGTTGAAATTTATGTGCTTTAGTAGAGGAGTGCAAAGTTGACTCATATACATAGGGTTATTGATCATCTCTTTATAGCAATTTGATGAAAGCAATCAATGTTAATTTCTTATGGAAGAGAGGCTTGAAAAGCTAATATATATTTGTGGAAAGCCTGGCTAGTTACTAATATTAATCAAAATTGTTAAGTTAATCTAATAAATGAAAATACTAAGAGTTGCTCTAGACTTGCATATTACCTTAGGGTCAATTCTAATTGTAACCAAGTGACAGTACATGTAAACATTTATTTTTCAGACCGTTAATTGAAAAAATATAAAAATGAGAGAGTCATGTTTCGAAGTTAAGATTTACTATGGTTAAAGCTGAAAATAATGATAATACTATAAATAATGATAATGTTATTGGTTGTTTCTCACTTTCTGTGGTCTTGTTTAACTTTGAAAGCGTTTGAAAGGTTTAGAAGTAAAATAATAATAATAGTATTCTGGATTTATATAGCGCCTAATACATCTACAAGTGCTTTCATTACCCTGGTCATCGGATTCATGGCTTGCCCGTACACAATGTATGCACCTTCTCCACTCCCTGGGGAGCATTCCAGCAAGCAATGTAAATGTTAAACTCTAACCTTGTCTATTCCCGTAGTATAAACAGGCCTTTTAGGTAGGTGACAAATGTATTTTATTTGCATATGATTTGGTCGTATTTACTGAAGAGCTCTAAAAGGTGTTGAATTATTCACCGTACATGTACTGCAGATAGCTACGCAGTACTTCGTATAGAGAGCTACAGCAGTGAAAGTTGTATTTTATTTGCACATACATTTGGTTAGGCTTGCTCTGAAAGGGTCTAAAAGGGGTGGGGGCTCCGCTCACTATTTATAAAGCCCACTATGCATAGAAAACCGCTATTCATTTAATATGCATTATGAATAGTGGTCCTTATGAATAGCGAGGTAATTTGTCTTTGGTTCGCTCGCTATTTAGAAGGACCGCTATTCATACAAAACCGCTATTCATTTAATCACATGTTATGGATAGCGGTCCTTATGAATAAGTGGTCCTTATGAATAGCGGTCCTTATGACTAGTGCGGTTACCCCCCTAAAAGGTAGGTCATGAAAATGCACTACATACTCTTTACAGCCTTGCCTGTTGCCAGAATACAAATAGAGCTTGAAGGAGTAGTGACATTTGTGTTTTATTTGCATGATTTGTTTGCTCTAAAAAGTGTTAGGAAAAGTTCTGAATGGATCTCATGCATTAAATTTGAGCTCTGGAAAACAAAAAGGGCTCTGGTAAAAAGTGTATTGCTTTATCGTAGTCCAGCACTGGATCAGCTATACAAAGGAGCTCTGGAAAAGAAAAACGGCTCTAGTAAAAAGGTAAAAATGAAAAAAGAATGACATAAGAATTCTCATCGGGAGATTCCAATTACATATTTGTAATGTATACGAGAACAAATCCCCAAAAGAGCTCTTGTGGATGAAAAAGTTTACCGGTACCCTTGTATCTAACATGACAGTGGAACTCCATTATAACAAACTCCTTGGGACCATTGAAATTACCTCTTTATATTGGAAATTTGTTATATCAGGGCTAAAAACCCAGCAGAATATAAAGAAGTGGGACCAGCAAAATTACCTTGTTATAATGAGAGTTTGTTTAATATAACAGTGTTCTTTACAACGACATTCCGCTGCATATATACTGTATGTAAAGATCGCCTTGTTGAGTAGTGAAAGTGGTAAGTTTATTTGCATTTTTCAGTTGCTATGCAGAGGTAAAAAGATCTAATGAAAACCCGAACTGAAGCCTTTCTGGATATACATGTAGTCAGGGTGATTACAATATTGAGTGATAATGATTCCATTGTGTTTTAATTTGATTTTGGTTGCCTGAACAACGACCCAATAGAAAATGTGCCTGAGCACCCGTCTGCAAGTAATCCTAATAATTCATGTCATTGTGAGCACCCTTCGCCAGTTATCGCAAATAAATTGACCTATTCATTATTTATTATCAAGCTAACCCCTGTTTGTAGCACAATATAATAAAATATACATGACCCTGCATAGAGACATGAAACGCATGATGAAACCCAACCAAAAAATGATAAAAAGAGGTGTGTGCATATCCATGCAGTCCTTCGTATCCACCATCCTGAATAGGCCATCTAGTTGCTATGATGCCATTCCTTAGCAACAGTGTTACTATTGCACATCATCGAACCCAAGGTTAATGGGAGTTTATATCAATAGCGGAAATGAGCTGGTAGTGGAGGGGGGGGGTGGTAGAGATGATGTGGAGAAGAAAAAAAATCAGCAAATGCCTAGCTCGAGCCGGGTAGTACTAATTGGAGAGGTAAATCAGCGATCATTATTGAAATCCTGTAGATATAGTCAGGGAAAGAGCAGCATCATTAGAAATTCCACCACATCCCGGTATAATTACGTTAGTTGTGTAATCAAGTCTTTACTTTAATCAACGCATTAACTTTATGTTAAATCTATCGGCCAGCCCTTTGTAGTGAGCATGTTTTTCTGGCGATATTCAGAAGCCTGGATTTAATTTGATGGGGAATTTGCATTTGCGTACGCACTGCGCATGATTACATAGAAATCATTTAGAAGCACATGCCTAATTCAGTGCAAATAATGTTGAGTGCTGATCAGTTACTGATGATTAATTGTCGTTTTGTCTAGTCCCTTTTTAATGTTCAATTATGCAAACATCAATAGAACGCTTGGTTATCTTAAAGATAATGTGGAGTTCTGGCCATGGGATTACTTTTTGAAAGAAACTGTCTCATAGCAATTAGGAAAGATTGATCATGTCTACATAAGAATTGATGTATACTGTGAGATTTTGGAATCATCGTAAGCACTGCACACAGAAATGGGTATATGGGACTGCACCAATGTGGCTTAAATGTACGCCCAGAACATTTCAGCTATTTCTAGTCACATTTCAAATAATGAGGGCATCTGTAGAGCAATCCTTTTCAGGGGACATTTCTACTATGATAATCTTCCAAACTAACGTAAAAAGAATGAGAAAGCTCACAGATTATTTTCCATCTTTCCCAAATCTCAATCTTCCCTTTGCACAGTGAAACCTTTATGTAGAGACTGCTAATATTTTGATCAAGTACTTTTTTGTGTGCAAACATTGGTATAATACAATTAGCAAAAAAAAAAAAGCAAAAAAAAAAAAAAGGGGACATTATGTATAGTTAAAGATTTTCCAATAAATGTGTAATATAAACTTATCTTTCATATGTCAAAATAAACAGAAATTAATCCTCTTTAAGATGATATGCAATTGGAATCAAACCATTCACCCATGAGTGAGCATAGCCATTTAACAATAAATCAGTCTCTGAAATAAAATGCAAAAATGAGATGTCAGGCCATTCACATGCTGATGAGCACTTCCATCTTGTAGAGTCAAATTAACACAATGAAAAAAACAGTCACGAAATTTAACACTTGAATATGCTTGTCAAAAACATGCTGTCCTGAGATGACAGGTTGACATCCAGAGCTCAATCCTCATTGTTTCTCATTCATTGTTGAGCAAGATTGTCTTTACAGTGCACACGTTTGTTAACATTTAAATAGCTACTTGCTCTATTTTTGCAGTTTTCTTAATCAGACCTTCTAAGGGTTAAAATAAATGTGCCTATCCAAGCGTGAAAGTTAAAAACTTGATTTTAATTGATGTTGGTAGAGTACTAATTTTTCTTTGATTTGATATATATTTTATGATATCTTATGGACGGTTGATATGAAAATTATGATGAAATCAACTCATTATAGTCGATTGGTCTTTCTGTAAAGGTTCCCTTTTAATACAGTTTTCAATGAGCAGTGCGATTCAAGGGGGAAAAGGTCTTTATGGACAGGTGGACTTTCTACATGAATTTGTGGTTGACCAAGTTATTTTACAGGATCCTCTCGCTTTTCGTAAGGACCGCTATTCATAGAAAACTGCTATTCATTTAACACGTGTTATAAATAGCGGTCCTTATGAGTAGTTATGAATAGCGGTCCTTATGAATGGAGGTCCTTATGAATAGCGAGGTAATTTGTGTATGGTTTGCTCGCTATTTAGAAGGACCACTATTCATGATCCAAAACTGTTATTCATTTAGTCACGCATTATGGATAGCGGTCCTTATGACTAGCGAGGTTACCCCGGTTTTATGTCATCAAAGTGTGCTTCAATTACATGGCCTTATGTATTTGTGATTGAAAATGCAGATCATTGATGTAGTGCATGTACATACAGGGCAACTCTTCTTAATTAGCTGAATGTAATATAAATTTATCCATTAATGGAGAATGATTGATGTCCATGTAGTGATATGACTCGGTCTATGTGATTGATGTAGGTTGAGGTTTTTGTACAGCTATTAATTCCATGTAGAAGACATGTATTCTATCATAATTGTACATAATTCCTCAGCTGCATGTACACAAACAATATTCTCATGGCTTGTGAAATTTTAGGAGACAATTCATCATGTTTTTGACTCTCTGATGGAGGCACAATTTGAGGGCAACATAAGAGGTCCCCTAAGTCTGTGCGGTGCTTACATTCCCCCAAGCTGGATGACTCATCGTCTCCAGAAGAGCAAATCTCCTTGAAAACAAAGTTTGGATATTCTGTAGAAATTCATGCATTTTAAAAAGATCTAGCGAGTGATTAAGGAGAAGGTTCAAGTATCAATTTGACACTGTTCTGCCTGAAGCTCTATTCCTGGATAACATTAAAGGGGAATTTCCCACGATGTCAAGTTGGTTATGATGAAAGCAGAAATTATATAAAAAGCAGACCAGTGAAAAATCTGAGCTAAAAACAGTTATGAATTTTTGAAATTGCAATCTATCAAATACATGAAGCAACTCTCATGATTTCCCTTGTGGGCAGCTCTGCATTTTTTCATATTGAGAAATGTAAAAAAAAAACCAAACCACTTCTTGGTCTTTGATGAATAGATCTATTTCAAAATAGAACTTTGTAACATTTCTACTGTAAAAAAAAAAATTGAGAGCTGATTGCAAAGTTAGTCACGCTGTTGCCAATTTGTTTCCTATCGATTACAATTATTAAAAATCATAATTTCCTTATCTTTTATCAAATTTTTGCTTAAATGTTCAATGATTTATTTTTCTCCTGCTTTTTATCAAAGCCAACTTTAATAGGACCCTGTTACACATGCGTTGGCTTTTAAAGGTGGCCCCGGAGCAGGCTTGACGCCTGCAGTTTGACGGTGCCTCGAGATCATTAAAACCCCTGTTACACATACATCGGGCCTGCAATTTTGTGTGTACACACAGGCTGGTTTCATGTCGCCTTTTCACGAGCAGACGCTGGGGCGCACTCCATGTAACCAAAGCGCCCGATGTAATGTTGATTATGATGACGGGTTACATCACTTATTCTTTAAGCTGGCGCCGAGTCCACTTTGGTGTTACACCTATTGATTGTGGGACTGAGCCCGAGGCCGGACTCGAACCACATCCAGAGGTGGACTGGGATGGAGGTGGCCTCAGTCCAGTTTTTAAAAAAGTTGATGTTACACATACGTTGAGCCGCCTCTGGAGGTGGCCTCAGTATGTGTATGTGTAACAGGGGTCTTGGTGACAGGGTGGACTTCCCCTTTAAAGAGGAGAATCTTGTTGGTCATTTATCTCCTATAGGGTATTGTAGAGAGCTAGGTTGTTGACATGCTGTGCTGAGTCAGGGACCCTGTGGAGGGGTTTTTATGTGCATTCTGATGAAGCACTGGTGTTGCAGATGCTTGTTAGGGAGCTTTGGGCAGGTTGCCAATACTCCAGATCTTCTGCTCCCACCCTTCCCGCCCCTCCCTCACCCCATCCCTCACCCCATCCCCGCCCCTTCTGCAGGAAGCACCAGTGTTGCAGATGCTTGTTAAGGAGCTTTGGGCAGGTTGCCAATATTCAAGATATTGTGCCCGCACCCCGACCCTTCCCCCAGCTTCACCCCTTCCCCCTCCCTCACCCCTTCCTGCCCCTTCTGTAGGAAGCACTGGTGTTGAAAATGCTTGTGAGGGAGCTCTGGGCAGATTGCCAGCTTTCATGGTCTAGAACCCGAACATCCCATCCCTGTTTGTGCTGTCTTATGAAGATTGCAACTCACTGTAACAATATGATACATTTGCTGGAGTGTTTTTTGACTGTTAGCTGTTCCTCAAAGTAAATAGAAAAGTGACTGATTAACCTGGGAATATTTTGGGTTTTTCACGGAGTGTTGATCATTATTGAAGAAACCCCATTTAAATAAAAACTATATCACATTTGTGCAGCAGATAACATCATGTCTATTTTTTTTTAAAGGATTCATTATACTTTCTGCTGATTCTTTGAATCAATTTGTGAATTATCATTGCCAGAACTTAAAACTATTTTTGAAACATATTCTTCTCTTCTCTGACGTCAGTGGACCTACTTCAGGTTCGCAAGTGATCATTAAAAATTTTGTTGCATGTAAGAACTGATGAAAACTACTTTATAGACAAAAATCAGGAAGGTATTATATGTGTAACTTAAAAACAAAGAGAATGTTAATTACATATTTATAAATACTTCACGGATATTGCTACCAAGCTGTCCAGAAGATGCAAGCAGAATAAAAAGTCAATGTCACAGAGAGAGAGAGAGAGTGAGAGAGAAGACGAGAAATCATGTGGAGGACAAATCTAGAGCAGATTAAAAAGTTAGATACTAAAATTTAGAAGAGGACGAATTAAATAAAACAAAGAGGAGAAAACGATGGTATAAGTCCGTCCCTGATAGCAATCTGTGTTCCATGAAGTGCTCAGAACGGGTTAGTCATCCTCACTGACCACCCCAGGCATCACTAGATGTAATTACATTTTCTGATCATGTACAAGCTGAAGCTCAAATGGTGAAGAAAAAAGTAAAAATAAGCTGTTAAAGCTGTAAGTGAACATGATGTAACAACATCATAATTATATTGATAATGAATTGATGTATTTAGATCAGCAAAGTGACCTTTGTTTTTGTTTGTTTGTTGTTGTTTTTTTGGAGGGGGTGGGCAATTAGTCTGTGATGCTAATACCTGTATCAGAATAAAGAATATAAATTTCATAATTGCAGTCTACAGTTTGTGTTTTGTCAGATTATGTTTCACAAGTTCATAGTAATTTATTGTTGATAGTGTATATGATTACTATCTCTCTTTATGATGAAGAAAAAAAAAATGAGCTTGAGCTTGAACTTGAACTTGAACTTGAACTTGATCATGAACTTGATCATGAACTTGAACTATCATTTCTTTGTTCTTATTTTAGTATAGCCCCAAATCATGACAGATATGAGTGCTAAAGTGTCCTCACTTGTAAGCAAATCGGTCCATATATCGGTGAATATACAATAGGTACTCCTTTACGAACCTCAACGTGAGGCAGTGCAGTGCAGTGCTACTCCGATACACACCTCATATAGGCCAATCACACACCCTATCCTGATGCAGGAAGCGTGCACTCGCAAACAGCATGGCTGTGAATTTCAGGATCAAGTTACACCTCATCAAAAATTTTCGCAAAATGGAGAGCAGAACGAGGAGGTGGGGTGGGGTGGGGGGGGGGGTGGTGGTAAGTTTGAAACCCACTGGGTACCTGGGTAGATATATCTGAGCAACAAGCTGCTCCATGAACCAATCTTATGACGCCATAAGGTGCCCTGGATGGTTGCTACTAGATTACATTGCAGCTTGGTGTTTGCTTCATTTTTCCATGCATTTTATTGCTGGATATTTACTTTCACTTTAAGTATAATGAGAATGTTTGCATGACTCTAAGGGGAATTAAATTACGTGCTTTGTATTTGAGGCTTTAAATTCACACTCGCTTGAATTTAAATGAAGTTTCCTGTCTTATCAAATATTTAGTATACTAATACTGCAGTAAAGTTAACATACCTTCAATTCATGTTACATGTACTACAGTCGGTATCTACAATTTGATTAAAAAATTTCAGGCTCTTCAATTTGGAAGGCAGAAGAAGAACAAGGAGAAGGAGGAGGAGGAGGAGGAGGAGGAGGGCAGTAAACAAGAAGAAGGAAAGAATATAAGATGGAGAGAGAGAGAGAGAGAGAGAGGAAGCAGGGGAAGAAGAAGCAGATGGAAGTCATTTGTTGTTTTGCAAGCAATCACTGTTTTGCCAGTATTTATTCATCCATAATTTACATTCACTGTACATGTGTATGTAAGTGGAAGAAAAACATTTGTTACTTGACATCGCGGGTGCAAATTTTTTTTTTCCCCACAAGTCACTGGGACATTTTCATATCTAATTTACATACTGTACAGTGCTTGTAAGTGGAAGAAGGACAGTTATTCCTTTAACGTCACGATTGAACGGAAAACAATTTTCGTAGAAGTCACAGGGACATCTTGGTTTCCATTAGCATACAGCCTTCTTGAGATAACAGCTACTAGAGTTGAGATGTGCATTTGGCACACTTCTTTTACCTGTTCATACTGGAGTAAATTTATACAAAACTCATAAATTTAGACAAAAATTGTATAAAGGAACGTCGTAGAAAGAGTCATCATGTAGTTAAAAGGACGTACACATGTGAAAAGAAAAGTTGTATACAGAAACATTGTATAAAGAAACTAGGTTTGGGAAGATCGGCAGACACCATGTTTAGTGTCAGTTTATGTCATGGAATTGCTTATGGATGCAAGGTGACAGCTTGCCTATCATATATCAGCGCGTGTTCATGAGAATCCCTGCTCAGTTATACAGCTTTTGTACATGTATGATATGATGTATGATCAGATGTTCACATTAGAAGTCGACCCTGATGCTTTATCAAGTTTTTGTTTGAAACAATACTCAAACCTCCATTTTGCTGTGCAGTGTTTTGTTGTGCGTTGTTACCTTAAAACTTGTTCAGACTAGGAGCAAATGCTTACAATGTCTATGTACTTATCGTACAGCTCTACCATTTCTGAATAGCTATACAATGAATTTCATTAGTCTGAATGGGGTTAGTGTACCTCACTCTAATCACTCACTCCTGGGATATCTTCGAGTGTGTTCGCTAGCGTTCCATTTGCAAAATGGGACGTGTGATTTGAGAGGTGTCTTGTGGTGAATATCCATGAGCTGATTTCAGGAAGTTGTATTTATTTTTCTTACTTAGGTTCAGTGTGGCGTACGATGGCTAGATATGCTACTTAAATGAATATTATTTTGGAATTGGATGTCACAGAGTATAATTTGTATTGATTAGATTGTGAAAGTTGATTTTTTGTGGCGTGTTTTTGAAAATTGATGTCTCTGTTCACTTTTGTATACAACCTCAGTCCACAAAGGAATTTCATGGCATGATAATGCTTTGAATCAAAATATAGATAGGAATGATGATTTTTTTTTAAAAATTAATGGGAGACATCAAAAACCTAGTGGTTTGTTGAGCCAAAATTAGGAAAATATTTATAACATTTATCATATTTGCTGACTTAAAGGACCCTTTCACATTCAGTACAGGAATGCATTTTTTAGTCCAGTTTTACTCCTAATTGTCTGGGAGAGGATAATACCCATCATTTCAGAAAGAAATAAACCAAGATGCCTTGAAAAAATGTTTCATCACATTTAATTTAATTTCAAGTCTATTTGCAGTAAGCTTGAAGCTTGAAGTGATCACTTTCTCATATGATGAATAGACGACTCCATTCATAACATGTAGTCTACCTGTACATGTAAAGTATACATTAGGGCCATATCACACAAGAGAAAAATTTGTATAAAGGAACGTGGTATAAAGAAACAAACGTGGTGACAACATAGCCATAGGGACGTTCACACGTGATACATTTCATTCATATACGTAAAAGAAACGTGAAAAGGAACTTGTTTGGGAAGTAGTACAGTTATCAAGTTCCCTTGGTATGAAAAGGTGATGCGATTCTTTGTTGAGTTTTTTGTACGCAGTGATGCCCAAACCTGTTTCGCTATTCAATGTTTCATTATAGGACATATCATTAAATGACTTTGCCTCAAGAAGAAATTAATTACCTATCGTATAAACACAATAAATGTTCTACAGTTTTCCCCATCTAAACGGAAGTTAATAGCATAGCATAGCAACCGCTACCCCATCCATGAATTTGCTCTGTCTAATAATGATAAGAATACTCCACATAATGAATTCATGAAGCCAAATGTGAATCAAAAGTGATCTCGCTAATTGCTAGTCAAGTTTGTTAGAAAGGCTGGGATCCAGCCATGTGTTACCACTTAGAATTAATAGACTATCAAAAACATGGTGAACAGTGACACTGAGCAAAGAGACGAAAATTGAAAGAGCATTATGGTATGTATCCTATTATGACACAGACCGTTATTAATTTTTTAAAATTCCTCATGAATAAAGGAAAAGGGAAATAAAAGTGGTCTTTATAGGGGGGGGGGGGATGTTGTACAGGTTTTGAAAGGTAGCTCAGCGAAATGCAATGGCGCATAAAGACGCTGGAAAAATGCAAAGAGGAAAATTGCTTGTTTTGTCTCTGCTTTTAAAATTAGAAACAGACTTATCCGAATAAAAGTTTTCATATTATTTTGTTTAAAATTGTTCAGAGATGTAAATACTAATTCTACATTCTATTATTTTGGTTCTGCCTCTATAAAATAAAATTTTGATTTTGAATAATTTTGTCATGTGCGTCTTTCTCGCATTTTTACGACTACAACGTTTTGCTACAGTACCTAATTGCAGGTGTCAGTGACAAACTCTGTTCAATGAAGGAAATGAAAATTGTGGTCTGTGTAGAAATGTGACACTGAGCAAAGAGACAAAAATTGAAAGAGCATTGTGGTACATGTATGTTTCCCATCCCCTCATATTGTGATGCGAACCGTTTTTCTTTTTCGTTTAATTCATCATGATTACGGGAAAAATGAAATGAAAGTGGTCTTTATAGGGGATTGTTGTATAGGTTCCGTAATTGCAGGAGTCAGTGACAAACTGTTTTCATAGGAAATGAAAATTGTGGTCTATGTAGAAAATGTTGTTTGCTATGCTAATGCTGGTTTTACTGCATCTGTAACAGAAATGTTCTCCTATGTTACTTGTATTACATTGCCATTCTCATATCTTGATGTCCAGTTTTAACATATCTGTCCAATACTGGATGCTTTTATTCATTGATTGATCATTGTTTGATGGGTTTTTCTTCGTCCAACTTACACACTCTTTGGTGCCCAATACAATACCTTATACAGCATTCTCACAAGCCATTCCTTTATCATATCAAATTCTCATTCGATACAAAGCTAAAAGCTTCATAGCTGCATGTACACATTTTTTTCCTTATAACTTATAACAAGGGCGATCAGGTGTTCACACAGACAAATTTTAACTGTACAGTTAGCGTTCAATACTATGTTGTCTGTGTGAAAGAAGGTATATATTCTAAAAAAAAACATGAATTATTGTAGCATATGAGACCTAAGTCCTCTTGCATGTTGCGAAACTCTAAACGAAACTCAAAACATTAAATACATATATATGCGATCCAGATAGGTTGAAAATCAAGTTGCGTTTAATCTCAAATTTTTATGCAAGGGGGCTCACATATATTCACTCTCTGTCTGTCTCTCTCTCTCTCTCTCTTGGACTCTCATATTCTCTTATTCCCTTTTCCACTTTACATTTTCTCGCACATGTAATGTTACTCTTATCTCGTCAAATGTGTTTGTCATGCTGTCATACTAAATACATCTTATCTTTCATGCCATCTCTACTTTACTGTTCTCTCGTTTTCTCTCTCTATCTCTCTCTCCTCTATCTTCTCTCTCTTCTCTCTCTTCTCTCTCTTCTCTCTCTTCTCTCTCTTCTCTCTCTTCTCTCTCTCCTCTCTCTTCTCTCTATTCTCTCTCTTCTCTCTCTTTTCTTCTAATGATTTGATGCAATATTGACAATTAACCCATGTGGGATTCTATGTTTAGCAGCTAAATCAAATTTCAAATTTCCCTCATCAGATATATGTTTTTACTCCTTTCTTTAATTTGTGCTCGTGTCACTCACGATGTTTGTAGACATGACTGTTGACGAACAACTAACGGACGCATTTTTCATCACCTTTACTTCAAGACTAAATGAATCCATAATGTGTTTGAAAGGGGAGATGGTTCAGAAAGAAGAAAAAAATGGGAAAAGAAAGGCTATAGATGTCAAGCCATCACTGTTGTCACGGCAACTAATTCATTGACGTCACATGGAGCTTGGCTGCTTTCTACAGTGATAGCTCTGGGCCGTATTATGTTTTCTCTCAGTGCTGTGCTTGTCACAGTTCCCTGTGAGTATTATTGAGCGATGACTGAGTGAATGTATCTTGGAGGAATGAAAAAAAAATGGAGCTGGTTGGAAGAAAAGGGGTAACCAGTTTAAGGAGGAGAAGAAGGAGGAGGAGGAGGAATATGGAAATTTAGGTAACTGTATAGGACATCGGATTAAGTATTAGGTGCTTGAAGAAAAGGTTAACTGTGAAGATTAGGAAGAGGAGAAGCGTAGAGAATGGGTTAGCTGTGAGGATTAGGAGGAGGAGGAGATTAGAGAATGGGTTAGCTGTGAGGATTAGGAGGAAGAGGAGCTTAGAGAATGGGTTAGCTGTGAGGACTAGGAGGAGTAGCTCAGAAAATGGGTTAGCTGTGAGAATTAGGAGGATGAAGAGGAGCTTAGAGAATGGGTTAGCTGTGAGGATTAGGAGGAGGAGGAGCTTAGAGAATGGCTTAGCTGTGAGGATTAGGAGGAGGAGGAGCTTAGAGAATGGGTTAGCTGTGAGGATTAGGAGGAGGAGGAGCTTAGAAAATGGGTTAGCTGTGAGGATTAGGAGGAGGAGGAGCTTAGAGAATGGGTTAGCTGTGAGGATTAGGAGGAGGGAGAGGAGCTTAGAAATTGGGTTAGCTGTGAGGATTAGGAGGAGGGAGAGGAGCTTAGAAATTGGGTTAGCTGTGAGGATTAGGAGGAGGAGCTTAGAGAATGGGTTAACTGTGAGGACTAGGAGGAGTAGCTTAGAAAATGGGTTAGCTGTGAGAATTAGGAGGATGAAGAGGAGCTTAGAGAATGGGTTAGCTGTGAGGATTAGGAGGAGGAGCTTAGAGAATGGGTTAGCTGTGAGGATTAGGAGGAGGAGCTTAGAGAATGGGTTACCTGAGAGGACTAGGAGGAGTAGCTTAGAAAATGGGTTAGCTGTGAGAATTAGGAGGATGAAGAGGAGCTTAGAGAATGGGTTAGCTGTGAGGATTAGGAGGAGGAGGAGCTTAGAGAATGGGTTAGCTGTGAGGATTAGGAGGAGGAGGAGCTTAGAGAATGGGTTAGCTGTGAGGATTAGGAGGATGAAGAGGAGCTTAGAGAATGGGTTAGCTGTGAGGATTAGGAGGAGGAGGAGCTTAGAGAATGGCTTAGCTGTGAGGATTAGGAGGAGGAGGAGGAGCTTAGAGAATGGCTTAGCTGTGAGGATTAGGAGGAGGAGGAGCTTAGAGAATGGGTTAGCTGTGAGGATTAGGAGGAGGAGGAGCTTAGAAAATGGGTTAGCTGTGAGGATTAGGAGGAAGAGGAGCTTAGAGAATGGGTTAGCTGTGAGGATTAGGAGGAGGGAGAGGAGCTTAGAAATTGGGTTAGCTGTGAGGATTAGGAGGAGGAGGAGGAGCTCAGAAAATGGGTTAGCTGCGAGGATTAGGAGGGAGAGGAGCTTAGAAAATGGGTTAGCTGTGAGGATTAGGAGCAGGAGGAGCTTAGAAAATGGCTTAGCTGTGAGGGTTAGGAGGGTTAGGAGGAAGAGGAGCTCAGAGAATGGGTTAGCTGTGAGGATAAGGAGGAGGAGGAGCTCAGAAAATGGGTTAGCTGCGAGGATTAGGAGGGAGAGGAGCTTAGAAAATGGGTTAGCTGTGAGGATTAGGAGGGAGAGGAGCTTAGAAAATAGGTTAGCTGTGAGGATTAGGAGGAGGAGTAGCTTAGAGAATGGCTTAGCTGTGAGGATTAGGAGGAGGAGGAGCTCAGAAAATGGGTTAGCTGCGAGGATTAGGAGGGAGAGGAGCTTAGAAAATGGGTTAGCTGTGAGGATTAGGAGGGAGAGGAGCTCAGAGAATGGGTTAGCTGTGAGGATTAGGAGGAGGAGCTCAGAGAATGGGTTAGCTGTTGTAAAGGGGTATCAAGGAGGTGGAGGGGTAGTTTGAGGGGCAGTTTTGAGGATAAAGTAACTGCAAGATAAAGAGAATAAGGAGAAGGAGGAGGAGGAGGGAGCAAAGAGAGTGAGGGTAGCTGTAGGATGAGGATATTGTATGGGGTCAGGAGGTAACTTGGAAAATTGGATGACTACAGGATTAGGATATCTTGGAGTTGGATGGGGGGGGGCTTAAAAAATAGGGTAAATTTAGGATGGGGGATTGATGAGCAGAATGGGGAAGGGGTCAACTTGGTTATTGTAGTAGCTATAAGATACCTGTATTGAGGGGGGGGGGGAGGAGGTGAGCTTGGAGAATTGGTTATCTGTATAAGGGGATTGAGGTGTAGGAGGAGAGGGGAGCTCAGAGATTTGGATAGCTATAGCATAAATTGACTGAGGATTAGGAGGGTGTTGTTGCAGAAATGGATGCCTGAAGTTCTAAACACTCTAACCGTTCCCCTGGTAGGTGCGAAGGGAATACAAGTTCAAGAAATTGGTGTCATTCTCCTTGGCTTCACATTATCTTATCACAGAGCTCTGTTATAACTCCTTCGTTGAACTTCGTGGAACACGATTATGTCTCAGAATTTTTTTTATAATGGGACCAAGTTCGCATAACTTCTGACAGTAACATGTGTGCTCATGTGTTGACATGGAATTTCTAGAAAAAATATGATACAATGAAATAGTAGAAAGTGCATATTTAGTTTTACATACATTTATAGCCATTTGCCAATTTATTTCCAGTGATGCTATTGTAATGCGGTATATGGGCCATTTTCACTATACTCTATAGCATTTTGAATGAGTGAAATAGCTCTTGAATCAAGATTATTATAGCACCATTAGTGGCTTTCATATAAATTCAAGATATTGAGGATGAATAGAATAAGGTGTAGTCATTTTGAATTAACAAAGTACAAAATGGAAAAGAGAAGGAGGGAGGGAGGAAGAGAGAGAGAGAGAAAGAGAGGGGAGGGGAGGGAGAGAGGAATGAAGATTGAGACACAGAGGGAATCAAAAAGATGACACAGAAAGAGAAACATGGAAAGAGAATGGAAGAGAGAGAGAGAGACAAAGAGTGGGGGATGTGCTTGTATAATTGGAATGGAAGACATTAAACATCAGAAAAGATGATAGTCATAAAGAGATAGGACAATGAACAGGGGACAAATTATCTACTTTGGTACTCTCTTTTGGCCATTACCATGGCAATCACATTCTTTTGCCACACTTCACAGATACACATGACTTATTACCACCAAACCATGACAAAATTGCCAACGAAAAGTTAAAAGATAAAAGAATTCTATGATGCTGTTGATTCAATTTTATGAGGGTTCCCAGGGTATCTAATTTGTGAATTAAGAAAACCGAAAACAAGTAGAAATCAGATTGAGAGTTAATTTGAATGTGACTAGGGTTCATAGAAATTATTAAAATTCATTATTGATAAAGTAATATCAATAACAAAATATATGGAAAGGAAAGCCATCCAATCAATTATAATTCAAAGGGATTTTATAAAGTGATTTAACAAATCTATATAAACTATGTGAGATTGCTCAGCCTTTTGAAAAAAAACTATGTGAGATTGCCATATTCTCAACTTAGATTTTGACTTATTCTTATAGTTTTGCTGAATTTAAACTCGAGTTCTCATTTACATCATATTCTGTGAGGTGTTCGAGTTGCCAACCAGGCCACAAAAGCATGAATTGAAGTCGTCTGACAGGAACTTAAGTCGTCAATGTCATGAGGGCAACGATTAATTCAAATTTGTATTTTCATTTAGCAGCGAACTCTGTGAGATCTTTGACTGGCAATTGCATAACTATTGCTTAAATTTGCCCCAGGTGTCGTACGATAATTTGGTCTACAATGTTCCGTGCAATTTGGGGGGCAGCGTAGGTGGCTACGGGCCACGGTGTTTGTGTTCACATTATCTACGAACATCGTGCCATTCTTGTATTGGCCATCGGGGACAGGCCTGGGTAGAATTGTACAGAGGCTGCTCAGAGATTGTACAGAAATTGTGCAATTGCGTTGCAGTTGCCTTGCAGTCTCCGCACGGAAATCGTACGGAGCCCATCTGAAAAATGTTTGGCCCGTCTCAAGGTGGCTGCACGGCCATGGTCCGGGAGCTGGTGGGTTGCGGCGG
This sequence comes from Heliocidaris erythrogramma, assembly GCA_025617745.1. Taxonomy (NCBI): domain Eukaryota; kingdom Metazoa; phylum Echinodermata; class Echinoidea; order Camarodonta; family Echinometridae; genus Heliocidaris; species Heliocidaris erythrogramma. The sequence continues at coordinate 30,868,584 of CM046866.1, read as the reverse complement.
ATGACTGCCTAATATCATGGTGCGCAATCTATGAAAGTGTATAAAGGTCAGGTGAACTGCATGGGTACAAATGGCCTTTATCTGCACATGATCTGCTGACTCATTTCCTATTTGCTAATATAACTAAAGATTATGTTGAATGGTTCATGATCGTTAGGAAGAGATTTCAGTCATGCCAGTGTAAATTGTGATGATTGTCTTTGATTGATGATAATGCAGTAAGAGAATGACTGACATGTAGACCACCGAGATCCATTTGTTGAGTGGTTCATGTTTACATACTACCCTGCCTGCACATACACAGCAAGCTGCCCTGGTACAAACTATAATTGAACTGGCTCTTATGATTAGTAAATCAATCCCAAATGGCTATCTTTAGATGAAGGCTGGAGCTAGGGCGTTTTTAGACACGAAGGTCTTTATCATGACCATTTTTAGGAAACCGGATACCTTGCTAGATTAATTGAGGGGGTGCTTCTTCTATACGACATCTTGTGGATTTGCCTTGAGATGAAAGTAAACGTCACAAATTTACTTAAGCATATTGGATGATGTCTTCATTTATTATGTTGGAGTTGATTAACCCAGCATTGACAAGGGAAGATGGATCTTTTCATAGAATTTAGGTATATGTACTAGCTTACATTTATCACTGAATGACATTACAAATTGTGTAAATGATATTGATCTTGAAGATACTATATAAAATAAACCCTTGTAAAAAAGTACCATAGTATTCATGGTAATATGACGGTAATTTGACCAAATTACCATGTTTTGATGGTAATTTGGTTGAATTACTGTCATATTACCATGGGTACGATGGTACTTTTTTACAAGGGAAATGCCAAGTAAAAATGATTCCTAGTTTCTCGTCCAGATTATTCGAGGTGAGGAGGAGGAGGGGGTTCCATGTTATTTAATGATTGATATTTTTTCTGCATTATACAAATAATAATAATGATAATAATAATGGTGGCTTCTTGTGTAGTGCTCATGTCCATCACTTTGTGACGTTCCCGGCGCTCCAACATTATTACCCCAGTTATAGCTATGGGGCCAATTTTGTAGCGCCTTTAGTATACTGGGTACACATCTACACCTGGGTGGAGAGTGGTTTAATGTCTTGCCAAAGGATGTTAGTGATGGGCTGTGCTTTGTACCCTCAACCTTATGACACCTCCACTCATGCTATTGGGTTGATTTGTACACAATTTTTTTAAATTTCATTTCTTTTAATGCATACCTGCCAACTCTTACGATTTGGGCGTAATTATTACAATTTTTATGGTATATTACTCCTTACAATTTTGAAGGGACTTCGCGCACTTCATGTCTTCCCCCCCCCCCCCCCCCCCCACACAGATAAATATTACTCTTTTTGGTCCTCAAAGTTTGGCAGGTATGTTAAATGTACATGCACTTTAGGGGTCCTGACAATGTGAAATTTCATTACATTAATTAATGGTTTTTGTTTCCTTAATGTGTACATGTCATTGGATTCTAATAATTTGTTTCAGAAAAAAATAACATAACATAAAAAAGGAAGTGGGCTGAAAGAAAGGAAGGAGGAGGGGAAGAGAAACTTGGAATTTATTTTATTTGCCTTTAGTTATGAGTTATGATGTGTAAAACATCTGCCTTCATGTGGAATGCACCATTAATCTACTTGCTTATACATTTATTTAGAGGGACGTCTTTTACAAGATGATTTCTTATCCAGAGCTCAATGCTAACAGGTGCCCAAAATCTGTTAAATCTGTACCCCCCTAATTTTTAAAATTTTGGTATGGATCCTAAAAATTCATATCATTCTAAAAAATACATATGAACAGCCTGAGTCTTATCAATAAATTAACTAGATCTTTATTTCCTAAAGAAAACAAAAGGATGTTATCAATTTGATATTGGACTTCGGCACACTGAGAAAAATAGCCCTACTCTTTTCCATATCCTTCAATGGCGTTTTACACTTAAAGGCAATATTCAACATTTTGACACGGTTGTAAAAAAAAAGTTTATCGATTTGGAATAAGAAAATTACGAAGGAATGTAAGAAAATTACAAAGGAGTTATACACAGGATTTATGGTGGAAAATATTAAAATAAAATCAGAGTGTGAAAAAGTGCTTATGAGAGAATTTCAAGTAGTCAATTCGTAACAAATATAAAATCAGTCTGCTGCCCTCAGTAGGCTAAATATCTTATCAGAGTGGCCTGCCCATCGCTCGCTGTGTGTGCCTGTATTCCTCAGCGCAGTATGTGTGAATGTGTGTTTGTGTGTATGGTAGCCAAGGCAGGCTTTGTAGTTAATTGAATTGACCCTCTGTGTGCGTAGTGTGTGTTTATGCAGGGCAACTCTGTTCCGCTGAATGGGAGTGCTGTGTATGGCTATGGCAGCAGAGTGCTCAAACCAGTTGGGGACGAATAGGCTTTTTTTCCAGACCCTTGGAGCAGATTTCTCAGTAATGCCAATGAGCAAGTTTGTGATGTATCTTGCAAGCTCTTCTCCCATTTGCTCAGTACAGAAAATTTCATATTAGTATAATGACATGGAACCTCTAACATACAGGGCAAACTATTTTGGTGACTGGTAACCTTTAATGATTTTTTTTTTGTACAGGGCAAATGGGAGAGGAGCTTGCAAGATACGTCACGGGGTTTCCAATTTGTGTTTGATTGAATACAACTTCAAAAATTCATAACTTTATTATTTCTTATCGCATTTTGATCAAATTTTCACTGATCTACATGTATTTCTTTAATTTTCCTGCTTCTTTTCAAACCAACTTGCAATCAGGGTACACTTTCCCTTTAAAGACCCATAGTCGTTGGCTCTGATACAATAGTCACACCGACAAGACTTACATCAGACCGACACCAGACCGAACAAAAAAGTTACATCACGCCTATGGCCAAGAAACATTCGGTTTGGTGTCAGTCTGGATTTGGCCTGGCAGTGAGAGTGTGACTGTAGTATCGTGGGGAATTTGACACCATTTGGGTGTTTGAGCAATATCAAGTGTTGTCAATCACCCAGAGTGGACTATATAGTTTTATGACCAACAGGCCTTATGTAATGCTCTACATTTTCCACCCATCATCAGGCGCGGATCCAGAGGGGGGGGGGGGGGGGGCGCAAGGGGCGTGCGCCCCCCTGTTTTGTCTGACAAAGTATGCCCCCAGACCCCTTAGATGGCCGTTTGGCTTTGTCAAACGGAGGGGTCCTCAGTGTGCGCCCCCCCCCTTTCTGAAAATCATGTATCCGCCCCTGATCATCCAATGGCATCTATGGTAAAGTCATTATCTTCACATTTCCCTCACATTTTTATTTCTTGAATGGACAGCGAGTTTGATGTGTACTAGACTTGTACACCCATATATTTCCAATGCTTTGCACCAAGTTTGGTGTCAGCAAATCATCACCTACCAGACATGGAAACTGCCTACCACTAGTACCATATGCCTTTAAAACAGGTAACAATGGAAAACTTGAAAACACTGCAGAGAATGTGGCAAAAAAATGAGCTCAAAATCTCACCTAATCAACAAAATAAAAATTTGAAAAAAATATTATAGCATCCTAATACAGAGCTGCCAACCATTCCGTTTTTCACAGAGTTATTACCACTTTTTAACCAATATTACGGCACTCCGTTTTTCTTCATGAAATACGTTTTTTTTTTTTTAAGTGTTTGCTTGTGTTCTGTGTACTAGTATACGAAAATACAGTGTTGTCTATGACTTCTGGGTTTGAGCTATCGATACACGTAATGTTACAGTCCCACCGACGAAACCGACCCCAAACTGACCGATGGTACGTACATGTATGGTATATCATTGAAATAATGCAAGTTTCGATCGCTCTTGCGTCGTGTGACTGCGAAAACATGTTTTATTTGCATGCAGCGGTGCCCATGTAGCGTGCGAGCCATGCAAAACGCATGTAAGCACAGTACCGATCTCTATATGTGGGACAATGTATTAACGCATGCTGAACTGCGCACTGGCTTTGACACGATCGTGGATTTAACAGAATTATTTCGCGAAACTGGAGAGGATTTGATCAAAATGAGTGGAAAACGGTCACAGAAGTTTAAAGAGGAGTACAAACAACGATTTCCTGTCATAAAGCCAAGCACAAAAGGCGTTGAATTTGCATTTTGCATGTGAAAATCTAATATTATAAATGAGAACTTACAACAAAAAAAAAGAAAAAAAATGAAATCCAAAATCTAAAGCATTTTTATCAAAACCAGTACGGTGTAGCAGGTCATGCAATATTCCTGACACTTGTATAATTTTCCTTCTAGTTCTATCACATGTACATTTATGTTTTTGAAAATCAACCTTGGACTCTGTCTCTGGAGTTGGAGATGCTGATTTAATGGCCTCTAATGGCCCTCCGTAGTGCTATTTTCTCAGCTTCAAGGGGACGTTGCCCCCTTGAGACTCCCATCGGGGCGCTGCCCCAGGCCGCCTGGACCCCCGGCCATATTTGTCCCTCTTTTTAGATTTCAAATGTTGGCAAGTAATGAACTATGAGTATGAATATGATCCAAGTAATGTGTGACTGTTGGCACACATCAAAGGGAAAAATGTGACTAGACATTTCAGCATAAGAAATGAGCATTTCTGCAATGGAAGTATGTCGCGCGAGGTTTTAAGTTTTGTTTGAAGGTATTCCTGTTTTTTGCTGTAAATTCCTTTTTTTGGCCATCAGGATTCCTTTTTTTGGTTGCACAAGGTTGGCAGCTCTGCTAATATCTTAAGTACTTACAGAGTCATGTGATTTTACATGAGTTGACTCTGAAACATTACAAAGGGGAAGTCCAGTGAAATGCTTTTAAAAGAAGCAGAAAAATCAGACAAATAAAACAAGAAAGTTTGAGGAAAATTGGACAACTAATAAAAAAGTTACGAATCTTTAATGACATGAAAAACTGTGGAAAACAGTGACAATCACTAGACAAATTGGCAACTGGATTATGAGTATGTGTCATCATGGGTATGTGTCATCATGGGTATACTACTATCCATTTATTTTGTTTATATTAATACTACAAATTTTAATTTATTTGTCCAATAATATGATTTCCACAAAACTTAAACCAAAATATATTGATTGTTAATTTGTTTTTCATGTTTTCATTAATTAATAGTTTTCTGTCAAAATCTTGAAAAATATGGATTTCTAATATAATATTGATAATAAATGAGTAATTCAAAGTACAAAATATTTTGGGAAGGTGTATAATACAAAAATATATAATACAAAGATATAACTTGGTTCAAGTTCTGAAGAAATCATATTATTGGACAAAACAATGAAATTTTGTAGTACCGGTATTACTATTTAAACTAGCGGGACCCGTGGAAATCCACGGGTTCACATTTTACATTGCACTCTCAACATTTTCACAATCGATGCGTACATTCTTATTTATTTTTTTTGTTAATGAAATTATCACGCATACGTGCTCATGATCACAATTACTCTGTCAAACATACCCACATACTCAGTTAAAAATATTGTATAATGTTATGTAATGTACAAAATATATTTTAATTCTATGGTAGATATCATTATGACATAAAGGGGGAGGGAGAGAGAGAGAGAGAGAGAGAGAGAGAGAGAGAGTGGTGGTAGACAGATAGGAAGAGAGAGAAATGGATGTAGAGAATATAAACATAACAGAAAGAGAGAGAGTGGAATAGAGATAAATGCGTTCAATCACATCCTACAATACACATTAAAAGTATTAAAAAATAGAATTTCCGAATATTGGGTACCCTCCCATCACAAAATCATTAATCCACCGTTGGACATGGTGGATGGTGAAGGCAGGCCCTGTCATGCCCTACACTGCCTACAGGCCTTATCATGCTATCTACACTGTGAGTTTATTTTTCTACAATGAAAAAAAAAAAATGACTGATGCATTCACATATCCCCACCCCATGCCCGCTATATCTACGCCACGACTTAAATGGAATAACGCTCCTGGCATATTTGCCCCTCAAACTGATAATATTCATGGAACGATTTTTTTTTTTAAAGAAACAAAATAGATGTAGAATATACTCAAATAAGATGAATTTACCATCGAATAGAAAATGAATACAGGTGTATTGAAAATAAGAAACTTACTGTAGTGTGGGCTTTAAAATAATCCAAGTATAGAATCTACTCTGACACATGTGCATACCAAGGGGGGTGTTTTGGGTGTTTTATGTGTTCAAACACCCCCGTTTGGTGTTATTTGAAGTTAAAACACCCCACTTAGAATTCCTGATAACTTTTTCTGGTTTTTTTGTGCTTGTCAAGATAATTTTTTAATAAAAAGACTCCCCCCCCAATAAAAAAAAAATACTGATTTTGGGGGGGGGGTATTATTTTTTTTTTTGCTTGCCAGAGACCCCCCCCCCCAAAAAAAAAAAAAAAAAATAAATAAATACTGATAACCTTTTTTTTTGTTGCTTGTCAGAGAATTTTGGAGTAAAAATCACCCCCTTTAAAAAATCCTGGGTATGCCACTGCTCTGACATACGGTAGGATAAATTCATCGTCAAATGTTAACTGTAGTAAAAAAAAAATGGTAAGTACGGTATACAATTTTCTATCTTGAAATAAGCAGCGCTCAGTAAGGTATTTACTGCTAGACATTTCGCTGGGAGTTCAACCAGCCAAGCCGGACTACAGCTCAGCCTCAGACTGTGGGCGCTGCCATGACAGATTACCAGCGTTGTAAAGAAGAATGTAATCAGTTTTAACTAAATACAGATCGAACAGGGAAAAACAGAGCCCACAAATACTATACTCAAACAGATCGAATAGGGAAAAACAGAGCCTCCAAATACTATTCTCATACATTTTTTTTTCTCAACAACGTCACTCAAGTCCAAAATTAACCAATCTCCAAATAAACAGCTCTTACTGCAGGTTTCTTCCCCCAGAGTTCATGCAGCCAAGGCTGCAGTGCTGGTACCGCTAGCTCAGAGCAGAGTGCAACGACGCCGACACAGAGTCCGGCTAAAAAGAGAAGAATGTCATCAATTAACTATACAGAGAATAAAGGGACAAAGTCTATAAATACAGTTTCTAACATTATTTAGTTCAAAATAATATAACTCGCGTCCAAAATCATCTTTAGAATGTATGAGTTCGCTCGGAAATTCGCAGTCATCTCATGTTGAGTGCTGTGCATTGCAGTGTATTGTTGTATCGTAAGCCCGTCTAGTATACAGTTGGATGGATATGCAATCGCGTCGCATGCATTGAGCTTGCATTGAGATTGCACCGCAGTCTGGTGGGTGCTGCTCCTACATGGTATACTAATCACAAAGCGGACTATGATACAAATCGTACATACGTATCACGGACCTCTATTGAACATACCCATGGCATAATTATTTTTTTACGTGGGTTCCCCCCGTGAGAGCTACAGAGTCTGCACTCCCTACCGTTCGCCGACCGCACGCGCAATCGTCGTCTGATTCGGTCGACGGCGAGGCAAAGCACGCGGGCCAATGGGATTTGGTCGTTCAGCTGCCAACGCGACGTCGTCGTGCAATGCGAAGGCGACGTTGCACATGCTGACCGGTCGGGACGGAAGGCGGCTCGCGGCGGGCAGCGGGAAAACATTTTATAGAGTCCATCGGACCCCCTCCTGCAGCACGTGCAAAGTCAATCGGGGCGGGCGCGGGACCCCCTGCGTGGCCTTAGCGAATTAATTATATTAAATGGTTAGTAGTGTACCCATGACATCACATACTCATAATCAAGTTGCCAATTTGTCTAGTGATTTTCATTGTTTTCCCCAGTTTTTCATGTCATTAAAAATTCATGACTTTCTTATTTATTAGTTGTCCGATTTTCTGCAATTTTTTTTTTCTGTTAGTCTGATTTTTCTGCTTCTGTTAATGAAAGCAAGTTATTTTTTGTCTGGACTTGCCCTTTAAGTTTAACAAAGCTAGAACATATTTATTATTGTATCAAAATATATATCAAAATATTCCTACATCACATGAAAAAATTTAGAATACTGTAATGATCAAAAACAGTTTCTGAATGGTGAACATATGTTATCACAGGCAGTTGTCAATTTGCATACTGGTAATTAATGAAATATTCATAACTTTCTTATTATTTGTCATTTACTTTTCATTTTTTAAAATTTGTTTGCAGGATTGTAGTGAGAAATTTTAGCTTTGCATACATGTAAGTAGTGGTAGGGGACCCAGCATTGTCTTAACTACTGACAAAAAAAAAATAAAAAAAATAAAAAAAATAAAAATGAAACACAGAAAAAAATATTTTATGAGGTGGTTGAAAAGCAATTTATGTGTAAATCAGACAAGCTAAATCCCCCCATGATATCCCCCCCCATGATATCCCCCCCATGATATCCCCCCCCCATGATATCCCCCCCCCATGATATCCCCCCCCCATGATATCCCCCCCATGATATCCCCCCCCCCATGATATCCCCCCCCCATGATATCCCCCCCCCATGATATCCCCCCCCCCATGATATCCCCCCCCCATGATATCCCCCCCCCCCCCATGATATCCCCCCCCCCCATGATATCCCCCCCCCCCCCATGATATCCCCCCCCATCAGTCGCCACTATAAAGGTAATTTACTGTTTTTTGGTTATTGGACAAGATGCTAGGTGTAGACTATTCTGCACAGTGGATATTTGCCAACTGGTGTATACATCGGCCAAGAAAAGTCTGAATTTTAAAGACTACACAGAGACTGGGAATGCATTAGTGCTTAGCATTTGCAGGTGCATATCCTGACAGTGAGATAGCAAATGCTATACACTAGTCACTAGTGGATGCATAGTGTGTGTGTGTATGCAGGATCATGGTTCTGTGTGTATGTGCACACTCCAATGCCCTCTCCACTCGTTCCCATAAACACGCAGGAAAAGAGCCTAACTGCAGTGAAAGGGAGGCCATACAACTGTGTGTTGTATGCCTGTGAACTATCCCTAGCATACGCTCTCTTCTTCTGACTCCGGTATATAGTAAACTATATTCTGAACGCATCATACTGTACATTACTGTGCCATGCATGCTTGCATGTTGTAGACTGCTAGAACTAGGCGATGGCCAACGCCAGGCGTTACACTGTGCTTGCTCTGTTCATAGGCTATTGAAACGCACAGTCAAGGGGTAGATTTCCCAAGCTTGTTTTCAGGATCAACAATGTTGTAGATGGTACTGAGGGGGAAATGAGATATCTTGAGATCATCTGACGAGCTGGGAAACTGGTGTGGCGTTTGCGTCCCTCCCTGACATGCCTGAAGCTGAAATTGCAGTATTTTCTTGTGGATGACATCATTATTCATCGCCTGGACCACTAATAATCGCCTACAATGTCTGATGATGAGGTTGGAGTTTCTCCTGGATACAGGATTTAAGCTGTTCTTCATGTTCTTGGAGATGCAGAGGGGATAAAATATTGCTCTCAAACAAAGTCAGAGAAAAGATTCACGTTCGTTCTCTGTTGATAGTGCTGACAAAAGTTGTGCATTATGGGAAATTGGTGAGTTACTTTCACTTGCCAATTGAATTTCTAGACCGTATATTATTGGTAGGGCATATATTCTCTCAATTTATAAAATACAGTAAAATACAGTAACAAAATTGTTAAAGTAATCGTAGAGTATAGTCTATAGACATATACAGAAAATCCTGGTACTAATGGTAGTGTTAAATTTCACCTCAATTATCATTGATTACAATGTTTAAAATCATACTCGTTACATATACATGTGTGTTATTGGAATCTGAATCTACTAATGTGCTTGATTAAGATTGTCATTCATGATTGTATGCAATTACAAAACATATTTCTTGTAAAGTCAATTGCCAGACAGCAGGCCAACACTGAACTGACTACCATACTGTTTACCATTCTTGTATGCTGCATTATAATAGCTGCAAGTGCTTGTTCTTCATGCCCAATTATCTTTGAGGACAAAGGCCGCTAATGGGTTTGAAAACATGTGTACCCAATAATGATGAACCCTCAATATGTTCAGGAAAACACAGTGTTCACTATTCTGCTAATTACTTGCATTAAAATTAAATGCATGTATACATGTACCACTCACGCATATATGTGAGGTTAGTTATGGATAACCTCACCCCTCGGTGACTTCGTACCTTCCGTAGGTGAATGTGTGATCTCGAGTTCATGTGAGAGCTTGAAAGGAGCAAAATCGCCAGCCAAAAACAGCCTGAAAATTTCATTTGATCAGGGTGATTGATATCCACTGAAGAAATTGTATGAAAATAATATATTTTAATAATAATAATAAATGTAACTTATATAGCGCCAAATCCACTCTGTGGAGTGCTCAAGGCGCATGTAGAAATTAATTAAGAATTACATGTTTTTACATGATTTTTAAAAGAATCAGATGTTATGCCCTTTTTGATGTCTTCGGGAAGGCTATTCCATAATTTAGGACACGCATGGGCAAATGATCTTTCCCCCCAAGATCTTGCGACTTTAGGGATCACAAGAGAACTGGCAGTGGATGAGCGCAAAGATCTCGCGGGGGTGTAATTTTGAATTAAAGAGGTATTGTATTGGGGAGCAGAACCGTGAACACAGTGAAAAGTGAGCAACAAAAATTTTGAAAATAATGCAATGTTTGACAGGGAGCCAGTGTAGCAACTGCAAAACAGGGGAGATATGAGTATGCTTGGTGGACAGAGTAACAATGCGAGCCACAGCATTTTGAAGCTTCTGGAGCTTGGACAACAGATTTTGGGGTATAATGAACAGATGGGCATTGCCAAAGTTGAGACGGGAGGAAATTAAGCCGAGAACTATTATCCTACAGTGCAAAAAGCAATTATTTTCCCAGAATTTTGCTGATTATTTGGCAATTTTACCCCTTCAACTTATTGAGAGGTCGACCCCCGCTGATATTGACAAAGACAAGGCCATATATACGGATGGTTTCTTAAGTGCATCAGTCATACATAGAGATCTAACACGTAATAACAATAAATAATAATAATTAACTGTATATTTATAGCGCATATCACCACAATGCAGTCCCTAAGCTTTACAGAATGATTCTGGATATTGCAGTTGTATACCGGTATATGTAAATTAGGGACTCCTCTGGAAGTAAGCTTATATCAGTTGCATGGGTAATCCTGTCTTTGATTACATATTTCACTTCAGTCCTATACATTTCATGTTCTGTTGTATTCATACTTGATGAAGGATATCAAATCATGTTGAGCCTATGACATGTCTAAGCTCATGTATGAGGCAAACTTTGTCTTGATCAGAATTAATCGCTTGGAAGTTAGTGTCAGGGGGTAAACAGTGAACTAGGCCAGGGGTATGTCATTTTTAGCAGCCAGGGCCATGTCATTTTTAGAACTATTGGGATTCTTGCCAATCCAGAAGTGGGTCAGTTTAGAAAATTATTCAAAACAACATTCATTTTGCAGATCTCTCTCTCCAAAGTTAGGAGGGCTTTTCATCCGGGTGCTAAGTCCGTAGATGTTCTTTAATTACCACTTTACTTGTGAATAGGATTTGGTTGTTTTCCTTCCTTTTCTTGCCCAAAATGTTAAAGTGATAATATGAGTCTAAGGGCATATATGCCACCCCTAAAAAATGTATACAATGACCCCCCCCTCATTTTTTTGTTATAACCAGTTATGAGATATGAGCAGGGCTAGAGGACCCCCCCCCCCCCCCCCCCCGAATGACACCCTGGCATAACAATTTGTCATTGTGAGGAGACATGGTAATCACTTTTGCATCATTGAGATTTTAGAACAAATGGTCCGTTGGTTCTTTGCTTGTCAACCCATGGTGAATGAATGTGTGCATGGCTTTAGAATATATTTACACAGTCTTACTCTAGTGATATCTTTCTTTTTATGCAATCCATATGGGAATTACCATTTTGGTTTCAGAAAGGACATGCCAGAGAAGCTTTCAAAAAAGGTTTCATGTTAATGCCATCTGAATAAGGGACTATTTGTGGCAGTTTTATGCCTAAAAATGCCATTTTGGGACATATCCATTCACAAACATGCACATAATATTGTAACCCATGATTTCACTGCTTAGGTGCAGCTCATTACCTTCAACTTGTATGAATAAGTTATGACTTGTATGATAGATTATCACTGTTAGCTTTAAACACCACAATTGCATGTTTTAGTAATTGATTATGTAATTAACATGTATCATAATAACTTTGGTGTCCACCTAATTTTAATTTTGCATTTAGTATCACCCTTATTTGAAAGTTTAATTAGGTAAATACATTGAAAAATATCACTTCAACAATTTCGGATTGAATTGTATGAAATGAAGAATTTATATTTCTCCCCAAAAATGGAAACATTTTTTTAATGTCCAGAGTTATGTATGTATATTACACATGTCTTAAATTTTTAAAAAGCATGCATTCTTTCATTTTGAAATATAAGTTGAATCATTCTCATGTATGAATATAAAAGCACTCATAACATAACTTTTGCTATTAAGCTTGATATACATTTGTATCCTTAGAAATGAGAAATGTAAGTGGACACCGAGCTTTGTATGTTAAAGTTATGTACAGTACACACGATCATGAAACCACACATACAGTAGTATTGGCGATTATTATCAGCTCTGACTGAACTTCTCGTATCATATCGCTCACAATACAGGCAAAATGAGTTTGAGTAGATTACAAATTATATCAATATCATGTCACTGGTGTAACGTACATAACACAGACACCACAGACACATACCACTTTTTGCAGGTTGGAAAATTGATACACTTTGAGGTCAATTAAAAACATAAATATGAACATGAGATCACAATCATTCTCCTGTATGAGTGAGTTAAAGCCTCAAGCATAACAAGTGACTTTTTAATGATTCAAATGATGAGTTTGGTCTCTGAGGTTATGTACGTACAGTCATATAAATTCTGTCCTTAACTCTTTCAGTGCCGATGGCATGTATATGTGACAGATAAACTTATCATTTTCATTTACCAATTGCTCGACCACAGGAAAGGTATATATGGTAGTCAATGTATATCAAAATTTTGAGCATAAATCAAGCATTCTAAATATATGAGTATAATCATATGCCACCATAGAAAATTTCAGAGAAAATTTCAGATTTAAAAAAAGATATTACCTTATTTCAACATTGAACACATTTGGTAAACAAATGAGAAACCAAAAAATAATGGACAAAAAGAAACTCAAATGTAATTTTCAATAATTCTTATGCATAAAGTTGGGTAAAGTAATAATGTTTGGTATCATAAGAAATGGTAATAAATTTCCTACAAGTTTTGTCTGTAACATTTTGTGAAATAATAGATGGTTAATGAAGTGCAGACATTGGAAAGTAAGCATTGATCACATTTTGGTAAAATTTTGAAGAGAGCCCTTGGCACAGTAAGAGAATAAGTCTATGCTAAATGATATGCCCATAGATGGAGAATTATGTTTTTCTACAGGAATTGTATTATTCCTTCACTTCCAGCCAACAAGAGGCTACCACAACCACCAAAACATACTTTGTAGAAAAATTTAAACATACAAGATCAAGTATTGTGTACATAACCCGGTGTCCAGTAGGGAGGACTGGAGGCGGCATTCTTTTCTTTGATATGCCCAAAATTCATACATTTTTTTACATCGATTTATAGCAGTCATGAGAAACATAAGTCTGAGTGAGGTATATTTGCCAAAATATTTTTTACCTCGGCCTTGTCTTATAAAGAGTTGCAAGTGATTCGTATCAATCGCAAGTCCTCCAATCTCCTATCTCTTCAGTACAGAGTTGCGATTGATATCAGTTGCAAATTTTTCGCAATCAATCACAACTCTTTATAAAGATGGGGCCCAGGTCAGTACTTTACTCAGATGAACACCAAGGTATATACAATTTGGAATCCTCCATATTTAATGACCCACTACTGTCTTAGCAAAATAGCTGGAGGACAGAAAAATTTGAACAATTGCCTGTTGCATGCCCAACAAGCATGATTTCCATATTGTTGAAATGAATTTAGTGTGAATTTCATTTTTGTCCATCAGTGTAACAAATGGGCACCCTTCATCTGAGCCATGCACTTGTTGCTTCTTAAAGGCGACATTCAATCATTTCTATAGAATAATTGGCGCTAACTCTTGCAAAAATCATGGAAATACAAAGATGTCCTTCAGTCTTTGCCTCTCGGTCGAAAATGAATGGATGGCATACATGTATGTGCTACAGGCTTTCTAGTTGCCAGTTATTCCGTTATTAATAGGGTATTCTGTGATTTCTGTCCATCTATAGATACATGTATGACGCCATTTAAAATCTTTATCGACGATGCACTTGTGCTCCAATTGCATGTGTAAAGTTGATGGCATTGGCCCATTGGGTGTACTGAGAATGAAAAGGGCATAATTTCACTTCATGTCACTTTGCTTCTATATATCTAAAAATCTTCCAACTGCTTGACGTCAATCGTTAAAAAGGCATTCTGTCTTTAAATGTTCATGATTGAAAGTTTTGCAACGCTTTTCTTTCTTTCTAGCTAATGGTGCATGCAGCACATTATAGCTGATCTCCTGTCAAACAATTTCAGATCTTTTGTCATCAAAAGAGCATTCAGTTTGTGCAAAGTCCATGAACTCGGTCAGTAGTGCATGGCTCTAGAATGCATTCACATTGTAATGCAGACATAATTCTAAAATGGCATTGTGCCGTAAATTAACATTTCTAGCATTTTGCTGTAGACCAACTACTACAAAGAGAAGTATTGTCCCATGGTGAAGCGTTATTGCAAGGGCGCCAATCTCCCAAAATGATATTTGCATATCGTCAAAAGACGTAAAATTACCCCAAATGTAAAGGGCATGAAGGGAAAAACAATATTTGATATCAAGGCCCGCATGAAGTTAATTAACCCGGTGTTGACTTCTGTGCATGAAATTTCATGTGAGTGGGTCTACTCAAAACTTACTGTAACCTTTATTTTTATTAATATTATGAAGGGTTACTGACATTATTGCGAGGGGGGGGGGGGCACTGATCTTACTCTATGAATGAAATGTGAATAACAAGGTTCAAAATAAGGCGGAGAGGGGTCTTATCTTTTCTAGTCCCGTTTTCCCCTTCCTTCTTTCCTTTTATCTTTTTTTCCCTTGCCTTTTTTTCCCTTGCCTTTTTTTCCCTTGCCTTTTTTTCCCTTGCCTTTTTTTCCCTTGCCTTTTTTTCCCTTGCCTTTTTTCCCTTGCCTTTTTTTCCCTCCCTTATTTTCCTTCCCCCTTTTCACCCTTTGATTTATTTTATTTTATTAATTTGTTGTAATTATGCAATTTTTTATTTATTATTCAGTTAATTTTTTTTTTTTAAATTTATTAATCTATTTTTTTTTTGGGTGGTTGTTGGGGGGGGGGGGGTGTTATGTGCCCCCTCACTTTGCCCCACATATATTTAGCTATAAGCTACGGCAAGTGCTGCATGTATTAACTTCACAGTGTCTTGGAACCAGTGCTATACTTGCATACACAAGGATGCACAATCTCTGGAGAAGGATTTGGTATGGATGAACCAAATTAAACGAGTAAATTTAACGACTAAATGATATTGATTAATCATTGATTAGTTGAGTACCTTGCAGAAATCAGACCTGGGCAATAATTAGGTATGCAGGTTACCACTCCATCTAGGGTAGTTTTGTAGTTTTGTTGTCATGGGATAAAAGGAAATAGTCTTATTCCTTCTGTCGTCAGTATACTGTACATACATAATACGCCATATATTTCCTGGCGTTTTTATTTTCACAGATTTTGCAAGTTGCCAAACTTCATACAGAGTAGATGTGCATCTGGCTTGGGCATCCATGCACAGCTGGCCAGTTGTACCAAGGAGTTAAGTGATATCTCCTTGGTTGTACTACCAGGGCCCCTGTCTTATAAATAGTTGCGATTGATTCAAATCGATCGCAACTTAAAATTAATTGCAACTGTGTACTTAAGAGATAGGAGTTGCGATTGATTTCAAGTTGCGATCGATTCGAATCAATCGCAACTCTTCATAAGACAGGGCCCAGTACTGGTACTGTATCCAAATGATCTCGGTGCTGTTATAGCAGCGCAGCAGTATGCATGTAGACTGTGTAGAAGTTTACGTTATTAAATTCATCACTGCCCATTGCGAAAGTGCATCATCATTGCTGTTTGTAGTTTCAGAATTTCCCAGTCGCGAATTTAACCACTCGCGAAAAAGTATTGCAGTGTCCTATACGTTTTGGATAGTATTAACCTGGCTTTAGCTCCGGCAGCCGTAATCATCAGCGCACAGTGCATTTCAAGGAATAAATCCTGTCGGGTACCCATTTAACACCTGGGTGGAGAGTGGCAAATGTGGATTAATGTCTTGCCAAAAGTGAATGTAATGGTTATTTGATGAAGAGTATTGTGTGCGAGAAAAAGAAGCAAGTGGAGAAAAGAAAAGAAAAAAAATCTTGTCAAATGACAAAGTGTGCACACCAAGAATTTAATTATAAACAATAACAAGCTATTATAGAGTTGCTGTCTACAACATGGTTAAAAATGTAACAATAATCACATGCTATGCAATTAATTCAGAAAATTGGTGATCAGCGATTTGGAGGGGGGGGGGGGAATATTAGGCTTACATGTAGATGGACAAAGGAACACACCTCATTCATTAATTGTGATGTATGAATTTGTGTTCCATTACCATTTTACATTCTTCTCCATTTTAACTGCACTGATGTTTTTGAAATTAAACTTAAAAAAAAAATTATTGCCAATCGGTGAAATAAATAGATGAGGGTTTAGGGCTATTTTCATCGTAAACTGTTTATAAATGCCCTCATCATTGAAAAAGAGCCACCATAAGAAAGAATTTCTGTTGTAATTCTAGTACCTCAAACAGAGGCCGGACCACACGAAAGATCTAGAGGGCCACAAAAGGAATCAATGTCCAACTGCAGAGTGTGTCGCGGGAAGAACAGGCAAAAAACATTCAAATACATAATGAAATTTGCCTAGATTGAAATGTATGTAACTCAAGTCTCCAAAGTGTTATTAGGTGCCACCTGATTTCCAAAAAGAGAAGCACTGACAACAGTATTCAATGTGTGATCACAAGGAAGGCAGTCCCACCCACTCATTTCTGTGCTGTCCCAGGCACAACTAGGGCAATAATGGTTAATTCAATAATTGCCTTTTAGTGGTGCTATCTAGGGACTATTTAAATTTGTATTGAAGTTCCAGCACGCTGCACCATGAAAGCATGACAAGCTCTGTCAAGGATAGCAGCATTTGTACCTCTTTTTGTACTCGGTAAACTTAGATCTGCTTGAACTGTTACGATTCTCTTGTTGCAAATTTAGGAATCAAGTAGATGGCTAGTTGGCTGAGTACACGTATAAATGTTTGTGTACTGTTGTACAATAAACATTATTGTAGGGGTATGCTTTCTGTGTTAAAACAGAGAGAGAGAGAGAAAAGGTATTTCTAGAGAACTTGATGTGTGTTGTGGATTTAGATGCAACAATTACATTCCACATCTTTTCTACTGTGTTAAAAAAAAACAGTGGACGCTTTTGATCGTTAATAACAAAAATTTTTTAACGCATATCAGACTGAGGTTTTTACATTGTAAAGTGGAAGGATGTAAAATTTATTGGGAGCAAGTTGTGCTCGAATTTCAGCTGCAATGGCAACGTTTGTTTGCTGAATTAATTACTGATACACACAGATTTGGTGGCCTTGATTTTTCAAAAAGTGAAAAATGTAATTAAATATTCTGAGCAATATTTAGAGAAAAGTATTCAGAGAAATATCATGAAACTTGCTCCCAATAAATCTTACGTCCTTTAACTTTACAATATAAAAAACCTCAGTCTGATATGTATAATTTGAGTTATTAACGATCATAAGTGACAATAAGGAGTAGTCATCCAACAGTGCACCATTCCATATGACTGCACATGACTGATTCCATGCATACAAGTGCTAATTAATGAAATGTAATGCATTTTGTGGATTGCAATTTGTAGTGTTTTAGATCAACAGGCATTTGGCTATCTACTTCGCTATGTGTAGATGCAGCAATTCCATTCCACACCCTTTCTATTTGACAGTGAGTCGTAGTCCAACAGTGCACCATTCCAGATGATTGCACATGACCGATTCCAAGCATACAAGTGCTAATTAATGAAATCTAATGCATTTTGTGGCTAATTAGGCTTTCTACTTTGCCATGTTTCTGACAGAAATACATGTAATTTTGATTGCAAGCACTTATGCATTGTTATTTTCTGTTGTCTTTTGAGAATGTGGTATCCTTAATTTGCAGATAGGCCTGCATTTTCCCAACAATGATTCATTACGTCGCTGAAGGAATGGAGCCCTGAGGAGATGAAAGACATTCTCAGGAAACGTTAGAAACATTCCCAAGTCTTATAAAGTGTCTTTGAGTCTTCTGGAGCATTATGTGATGCAAGCCTGACCATTTTATGACTGGAAGAAAGACTATAAATGGTGGTGAACCCCTTTTTGAACATAATTGCTCAGAGTCAGAGAGAGATTGAAGTGTCTATTGTTGGCCTGTATTGTGCTTGGTGCAAGCCTACTTTCTAGCATTGTCTGCTTTGTGCGTCAGAGGCTATTGTCCTCGAGGCCTTGCCCTCATGATGGGGCTAGGCTGTGAGTACATAGTCTGCAAGCACAGACCCTAATTTGACACTTTATTAGAAAATCATTTGTGTCTTGAGAAAAGCCTAACCCAGCTACCTACTACTGGCCGTGTCCTTGGTCAGGAGCAGCTATAGTACAGGGCCTATGGCAGTCTTACAGTGCAGACACTCTTTTACAACTGACCAGGGTTTGTGCCTGCAAACTAGTGAGTACACAACAACACAGCTCAGAGTGACTGACAGTACAGTCAGTATGGGTGTGGTATATTCGGGTTAACTTCGCTAGTCATAAGGACTGCTATTCATAAGGACCACTTATTCATAAGGACCGCTATCCTTAACGCGTGACTAAATGAATAGCGGTTTTGTATGAATAGCGGTCCTTCTAAATAGCGAGCATACCATAGACAAATTAGCTCGCTATTCATAAGGACCTCCATTCATAAGGACCACTATTCATAATTATTCATAACGCGTGTTAAATGAATAGCGGTCCTTATGCATAGCGAGCGGACCCCGTACATTCAGAATGTATAGTTGTTGGTTTAGTTTTATCAGTGCGTGTGTGGATGTCTACTACTGGACAGACCTACATGTACATTTACATGTAGGGCCAATTTTCTGGTCATGGAGATAATAAGGCCAAACAGAACAGATTCCTTGTTTTTCTTGTCTGGATTTGTTTAAATTGAGGAGAGGGTTCTTTGTTATTTGACTTTTGATATCTAATATTTGATGCTACTGTAAAACGAGAAATTTTTTGCATGCATGAAACTTTTTGCGAATCATGCGAGTGGTCGAGATTTGTGAAAGTTTCATGCTGCGAAATAATCAAATCACAATTGAAACAACATGAAATTATTGCAATTCGCGAAAGCTTCTTGCTGCAAAATTGGCTGTTATAAACAATTCGCGAAAGTATTATGTTGTGACAGTTTCTGGTTTTACAAATACTTTGTACTTAGAGACACATCAGAATAATGTTGTTCTTGTTCATCTACAACGGAGGCTTAGAACAAGTTGAAATTGTACAACACTAATGATGTTTTACTTGATTGCCTAATGCCTAAGATCTTTTTTCCATGTCCACCTCCACACAACTGTATCAAACTCAGAATCAATTTTATTTGGTTCAAATGGAAATATCAGATACGTTATGAAAATGCTGATCTATGCTGCTCAGGGATGGTCTTGGGGGAGGGGTGGCACAAGTATTTCATTAAAATAATCATTAAGTGTAGGTGAGGATACTACAGTCTGATAATTTTTGTTCATTTTCTTTCAAGAAAGTCATAAGCAAACAAGTATGAAAAAGTCCCATTAAAATATTGGATCTTATTAAATCCCATTGAAAAAAATGAATTTTGTTTGTGTCTGTATTAGGAAAAATTGAAAACACATCCCTAATATATCACTTTGTTTATTTTCATGAAAATTTTGTACAATGTTGATATTCCCATTTCCTGTGGCTATCTATTTGACTTTAACATTTATCATGAAAATAGTTAGTGTCCCCATGAATCATGACTGATTTCCCCAAAGCTATGCTTTCATCACTTTCAAAAATTTCCATCGTTCAAGATATTTTTTATTAGATTTGTGCATTGATTGCCTGATGGTTCAAATTATAAATTCCCATGCTCTTCTTCATAAAGGTATAATGAAAATGGAATTGGAAAATTTGATTAGATCTGCATGCAAACTTGGTTTTTATTATACACAATCAAGAATACCTACTTAATGACTGCTCTGAAATAAGAATTTAAGGTATTATAATTGCCATCTTGCTGAAGTGATTTGATGAGCAAATAAACTACCCTGAAGATGTGTTTGCTTTCAAAAGCAGTGTTTGTTATTTTTTTAAATACTTTATAGCAATGATTGTATTGAAGGAACGAAGCCACTGTGCATTTAAAGACATTGAATTACAGGGAAAACAATTTTTGAAAACTTAATTACTGATTGAACTTACCACAACTTACTGAAGTGATACATATGACATTGACACTGCGCATGTATGTGAACTCACCTTGCCCAGGGCGATGTGTGAATGGTGCCCACAGTCGGAGTATCCTGCAACCTTTTGGTGGGAGCATCATAATTTCTTCTCTGTCACAGAAAGTGCACATGCATTTTTCCAAGGTCAAGGGAATGAGCTTAAATTGAATTGTAATGATTTCAACTCCTGACATTTTGGGATTTTGAGCTATGTGTTGAATGCAAACCATCTTCTAATGGGTTAACAGTGATGTATCCTCATAGATGTAGCACAAAAAAGGGAGGGGGTCATAGTCATGCTCATAGGTATAGCCAGCTTTTTCAGAGGGGGGTGGGGGGGGGGGGGCAAGGGGCTCCTCCTCATGCAAAAATTTACATAAAAACAATGAAATGAAATGTTTAGACAAATGTAACTGATTAACTGTAGTAGACACAGACAAATATCGTCGCTGATTTCGCGAACCAATGTATCTCCTGTACATAAGCCTATGCGTGTACGTTGGTTCCCGAAACCAGTGACGATATATTGGAAAAGGCAGAGGAAAGGGGGCACTGACTCCTCGTGTCGTCTTCTTGTTGTCTTCTGGTGGGATG
Organism: Heliocidaris erythrogramma; assembly: GCA_025617745.1. NCBI lineage: Eukaryota > Metazoa > Echinodermata > Echinoidea > Camarodonta > Echinometridae > Heliocidaris > Heliocidaris erythrogramma. The sequence continues at coordinate 30,847,258 of CM046866.1, read as the reverse complement.
GCATTAGGAAGGAGGATTTAGAGTTTTAATTTAGTTTTCTTTTTCAGTTGCCACTAAAAATGGCTTTGTAGTTGTTTGGCAAAAATGTGCTGTACTGGTGGGATATGTTGTGTTTGTGTTGCATGTGGGTCTGAGTGAGTGTGGGGTGTTGTTATATCTGCGTTAAATTTTTTAGTAAACAGTAAGCAGTACCCTGGTAATTGAATGTAAAATCAGTGTTCATTGTTTCTTTTCATTTTTTCTTCTCAGATAATTGCCAAAGAAAGAACTTAGCTTGTGGCAATGAAATTCTTTCAAAGCTCAATATTTTTCCAGATAATGACTCCTTAGGTTCCATGGAAATTGTGATTTATCTCTGGATGCACTCTGGAGTAAAAATCCAAAAGGCATCAGTGGGCAATACCTACCAGACGATGAGAACATGTGACACATGTCGCATGACTGGCTATGACTGAATTACGGTAGCGTGACTTTTTGTAGAGTTAAATACGTCAAACCGTGGTGTGGGACTGACATCAGCGGCTTGTGGGTAGATGTGACGTTGTCGGTGTGACAGCCGATCATCACGGTCGTGCGACTCATGACCATCTCACCATGCGAGCATGAGGTATTAATGTGGGGAGTGATGGACAAGAGGGGCAAAGGGAGACTTTAAAAAAAAAGGGGGGGGGGTGACTGAATCACCATCTTGGGGTTTAATGTGGGAGGAATGGAAGAGGGGAACAAAGGTTATAAGAAGAAATAGTAGAAGATGTAGTAGGAGGAAGGGAGAACAAGAAAGTTGGACAGAATAGAGGAAGATATTAACAGAGATCGAGAGAGATCGAGGGGGGGGGGGGTTAGAGAGGTGATATAAACGAAAACAATAAAAATTTGAGAAAAAATGCAGAAAACATTTTAGGCAGAAATCAAGAGGAGGCCAATCTTTCCTCCTTTGGAACCATCTTTGGAGGATGTTATATTTTCAAATTATTGATCACACTCCACAGTTATTTTCTCCGAATGAACTGAGATGTCATGTCACACATCGACTGACAATGTACATGTACACGTATATGTTCGAAAACTGTGTGTGAACATATTCTATTTGTCTGAGACTTTTTGTAGCTTTTTTATAAAGGCCTTCCTTTCCTCTCTTCTCCTCTCTTCCCCTCTCCTCCCCTCTCCTCTTGCCACCACTATCAGCTGAGAGGAGCTTTGCCTCTCTCTAAAAAGTCAATTAGCCTGCCCACTGGCTGATCATGCTATTGATGATGATGTCATGAAGTGAATGTAATATATGCGGACACTCCCAGGCTCCTTGCGATCAAGTGAAGGATGATAGTGAAGTCCTCCTCGTGCACGGGAGCCTGAATGTACAGTATCTAGATTTTGTTACATGTTGCAGGCCGATGCTGGCCTTACAGTGTTGTTACATTTGGCATCGCAAGGAAACGCAGACTGATACTAGCAGGTCATTGTGACATTTTAGTGACATATTTTCATTATCTTTTGATCCACAATGCTATGACTTACACGTAATACATGAACAGAAAGAGTGAAAATCACAAAAAATGTTGGGTATATTCCTGTTGCAGTACATTGTGCCATTCATCAATAATAATCATTTAATTGGTAATAAGCATTAAAGATCCTAAAATAGCAACATGGAGAGGAATCTATAATCCCTATTTTTATCTATAAATGTGCACTTTTACAGTTAATTTTGTAATTTTCATTCATTCATTGGTTCATTTCACAATTAATATACACTTTTATTTGTCCTAGAAAAGGAATGAGTGAAAGATAAGAATAATAATTGGTGCCAATTTGAGGAGGCACAGCTTACATGTAGCCAATTCAGGTTTACCTTTAGAAAATTCTTTACCTCTATGTACATGTAGGACTGATGACAGTTTGTCATGGAAATTCTTGGGTTGAGAAGTTCAAGGTTGTGATGGAATAATGAGAGAATTATTTGGGGCTGTAGACTGTCACTGACACAATCACATGGGATAAAGTCATAACCGGTCATTGCACAAACCCTATGCTAGTTCATAATTACATTTTGCGCATGTGCAGATAACGGCCATTTGTACTGAGTACAATTGACCTTTATACGCTGGCTGTCAGTTAGTACGCACCACGATGCGCGCACCAGTATAATTTTAGTTGTTTAACAAGTAGCGCGTCCACCATAACAAAATGCGCGTGCGCGTACAACTTGGGGTCATTTCAGGGTCATTTGTACCATGCGCAACGGACAAAATATACAGCTCCTCATTTTACCCTCCACAATTGTTCTGGTAGACAAAAGAACATCCCTTCATTGCTATTATGTAAAATTTGTAGAACAGGTGAATATGCATGTGACACCTGTTCTACAAATTTTTACATAATAGCAATGAAGGGATGTTCTATTGTCTACCAGAGCAAGTGTGGAAGGCACAATGAGGAGCTGTATATTTTGTCCGCTTCTTTGTTCGCCATGTTCATAGTGAAATGAGCCTCAGTGCTTGGAATCCAAATTGCATTTTGTTGCTATGTGCGGCAAGCTTTCAGGTTGTCAAGAACAACCTTTGTTTGAAAGGTATGTATAAAATTGCATACATTACTGAAGCGGTCTGTTATGCATGACCCTGGTCACATTGAAGATTTTGTTAACCCACAGTATAGCCACAGGATATCTTTGTACCTTATGTTGTACCGTTAGGTACTCCCTAGCTGCTTTGGATGACAATAACTATTTTTAACTGGTGAGTGTGCAACATGCTCTTTTTATACTCTGATGAACAGTGTGTTGAAGACACAAGGTCACAACATGTTATTTGGCAAAATCTGAGCAATTTAGGTGAATTTTAGGGAAAATCACTTAGAAAATAGAATTACCGGTATTCTGTGAAAGAGGTAACGAGACAAGACAAGACAAGACAAGGCAGTTGGTCATGTCCTTTGTTGTATGGCACCAGCATTGGTTTAGTAATGCTATGAATCATGCATGACCTGGGAGCCAGTTCACATTACAAGGCTAGATTGTGGATTGTGCCATCTCTGAGGGGACATCCCAGTAGATCGGCTGTCCACAAGACCCACACACAGCCCAAGAGACTGACAATAGTGAGTTTTCGATTTGCACGTCCACACTGTGACTGCTACATGATGAAGTCATTTGAACAAACTGCGCATGCTCCATGTTCTCTAGCGCGTCCAGTACAAGAATCAAGAACGTATCCTCGAGAGTTTTCACGTCCACCTCGATTCTAGGACGTACAACGTCATCTGGATGAAATTGCGTACTGTGTAGCCTCAGCATGATGCTAGAAACGGGCCAAAAATTATTTTTCGCGTGTGGGCTCAGTCGGGGGATGGGAGGGGGCAGGGCCATGACATCATAACGTAGTGAACGTGCGTTGACTAATATCGAAATGGGTTCCAACCAGGTGGACGGGACGAGTAGACGGCATGCGTTTGGCACCGCTAGAGAACGAGAACGGCGTCCTCGTCCATACAATCGAAAAGACCCTAATGTCGGTCTAGCAAACCCTTCACATTACAAAGGTAGATTGTGGATTGTGCTACGTCTACGTCTATATCTCAAGCGACAGCCACTGAAAAGTTGACAGAAGGCCCAGGAGACTGACATGTGAATCTCGTGAGCTGTCCGTATAGTGGGCTGTTGGTCTTGTGGGCTGTCGGTCTCTTGGGCTGTATCCCTATCTCATGAGCTGTCCATATAGTGGGCTGTTGGTCTTGTTGGCTGTCAATCTAGTGGGTTGTCGGTCTCTTGGGCTGTATCCCTATCTTTCAGGTGTGAACAGGCTCATAGTTGGTTGCAGGAAGATCTTGCCACAAGTGTCGTCTCTGAACTTTGTAGGCCTACTACTCGCATTTTATAACTGTCTTTCATCTTGGCTATTGAAGGGAAGAAGGTGTCATATGATTGCATTTTTTCAGGAATTTGATATTCTATCCTTGGGTTTATGAAAACAAGATGCTATCACATTTTGAAATTAGTATAATGTGACATATGTCGCAAACTCGCAATCATCAGAAAGAGGTGTGAGATTCCAGCTGGAGAATTGGGAATTGCCTTTCTTGTACAAAGTATGGAAGGAACCCTAAAGTTCATAATGAGGTGTATTGTTTGATCTTTAAAAATGTAATTATTCATAAGTAAAACCTGAAGGATTTATCTCGTATAGTATATTTTCATATTGACTAAATCGTTAGAGATAGATTTATTCCATGTCATGCTAGAGAAAAATGTCCTAGAAAGCATGCAATAATATACCTTTTGATTGTAAACAACTGTCTTTTCTCTTTGCAATACAAGTATTTACATTGTAGTTGTTTACTTGTTTGTTTTGTGAACATGAAGAAATTGATATGATTGAAATTCATTGATCACATTTTCCCAGCATGCTTTATACTATTATGGTTCACAATATAGCAATTACTCATTTCACACAGAGGCCTACAAGCAAAAGGGAGTCTGAATAGGCAGACTAGAGCCCTTCTCTCGTTTCTTTTTGTTTCCTTGAGAAAGTTCTTCCCATTCTCGTTTATTTGAACCTGAGATTTTTCCCAATACGGTATCACGTGTCCAGATAACTCTAAAGAAACTTTATGCACCAAGTGATACATTAGTTGCCATGGTGGCAGTCGAACGTTGATCGTAAAATCAATAAAATGATGTTGAGCAGAAATGCGAAGTCCATAATTGCATGCTAGTGTTACCTAGTATTAGCAGTAAGATCGGTATCCATTTCACAATCTATTGTATGACCATGTATGGAGAAGACTGGAGAGTTTTTCTCAAGAGGAGATGTTTCTACAGCTTTGAGGCTTTCGTTATCTCATTTTCTGCAAATGAAGTACATGTACATGTAGTCAAACGAGATACAAATATTTTCCTTCTTGAATTTAGAGGTTTGTGGATAATTTCTGCTAAATTTGTTAAAAGTAGCATAATATTTTCAGTTTTCTGTCTTTATCAGCCCTATAATAACAACGACATCTGTAAATCTGTTGAGAGCCAGAAGGGCATTAACTCTGTGTTAAAACATATGAGTTAATGCCTTTTAGCTCTAAACAGATAATATAATGGTTTCATGTTATACACATCGTTAGCATTATGTTTGCATTTCTCTTCCCAATTTTATATATTTTTTTTATCATGTCTATTTTCCTTCTGGTCTTAGTATTGTGTTTTTCTTTTTTTCCTCTTTTTTGCTATCATTCATCCACGTCTCTTAACAGACTATTCCTATGTTAGTCCCTCTATGTCTCTCTATCTTGATATCGATTTATCCCTTTCTCATTCTTTTTTACTACTTTTTCAATCTCATTCTCTATCTCTTACACATATGTAGGGCTCTACATGGGCTTCAGCATCGTGCTTGAGGTGTTCAAATAGGCTTTCGCAAGCAATGCTGTTGCCCATACATGTAGCTACTGTATGTTGGTTAGTTTGCAAAATAACAGTGACAAACTTGTGTGCCCTTCTCTTTCGTCTTTTCCCCTTGCCCCTTGTCAAACTTCAACTTGAATACTATGCCACCAACAGGGAGGGCAGTTGTGTTGCCCCATGGTGAGATTAGCTATGCCAAATAACATACCAGTCTTGATTGGCCAAAGAAGGACTTGGAAAGGTCACATTATCAACATGGACTTTTCCAGTCTCAAGCTGTAGAATGGAAAGAGTCTGATTCTTTGTACTCCAAGGACATTCTTGGATATTGAAATGTCACTCTGCTGAAAGTGGAGTGCATTACTGCATTTTCTTAGAAATATTTTTAAATATATTTTAAGTATATCAAGCAAGGTCATTAGGAAATGCATTGATGGTATGTAATGTATCTAGTATTTAACTGCACCTATTTGATATTGGATGTGATTGATCATCGAAACTTCAGGGAGAATAATAATGCACTCTCTGTGTGATCAAACTTTTGAGAAAATCATATCTGGAACCAATTTAGTGAAATAAACAGTGTCATTAATTGACATGACCATGAGCTATAAGGGGGAAAAAAGTAAACCAGAAACCATGAACAAATAGATGACATCCATTACTAGTAACATGAAGCTACATAGCTTCATGCTAGTAACAAACATTTGTGACATTGTGATGTGGGAAGTCACTTATTCAACACACTTTGAAAAGAACTCAAGCTGTCATCATTGGTCTACACCACAGGGTTTTAGCAATTGGTGTGATCAGACTGTCAATGTTTATAAATGTGGACATTAAAGAGCTGCCTATGTTTGCTGTGCATGCAGTTACGCTCATTTTAAAGTAGCAGTACCAGCAGCAAGTGAATTTCTATTTAGCATTGGTGAATTTTCTCAGAATTTGTAGTGTCAGCACAGTTTTTGACAAGGGTCAAGACTTGATAGGAAAAAATTATGCTTATGAAATCAAACAATTGACAAACTTATATAAAGATCAGGGCCCCGTTTCATAAAACTTGTTATCAGTAACAAGTTACAATAGTTGTTATAAGCTACTGAAATCCTTGAATCTGATTGGCTGAGAGCAAATTTGTCATACATGTAGAAATGGTGCATATGTTATTGATAGCAAGTTTTATGAAACGGGGGCCCAGGTATTAAGTCAATAATTTGAAATGAAGGGCATTGTAAAGACAGTAAAGACACTAACTTATTTGCTAGGGGGTCCAAATTGAATTTGTAAGTTCTGTATGCAGGAGCTCTCGTAAATGTTAAAACTAGGGTTTTGGTGCCCAGTTTTGAGGACTGTTAAAGATATTCTTGCATTCTAGTAACGATAATTCAACATGATCATCACCAATTATTCATTTGTGCAAATAAACGGCATCTGACAATTGCTGATTGATAAGTAAAATAAAGAATAAAGAAGGCGTTCTATGAAATGTTGGGACTTGGGACTATGTGCCTGCCACGTACTCTGTCCTGCCTCCAACTATATTCCCATGTGTACATATCCATGTAGGTGATTTTCACAGTATGCGGTTTTCAGCAAGTTTTTTCTATTGTATTTAAATTGGACAGCCTGAACTACAGTATGACAAAATATAATTATTACATGATGAGTATTCATAATGATTGGTATGTTTTCTCGAAATGAAGTTTCACTGCAAGTTCATGTACTCGACATCGGCTTTAACACATTTTTTGTCTTTGTTTTTTGCAGCCTGGGCACCCATTGTACCAGCCAACCGTCCTCAGAGGAAACCCATAAGGATCCCCCATCCCATCCCGAAAAGCAGCCCACCAACCCCACCCATCATGAGATTCCCCCACCTCCGCAGTCCGAACCCATCCAACAAGTCAGACAGGAGGTGCCTGTGCCTGTAGCCCAACCGTCGCCGTCGCCGGGGAAACCGCCTCCTGACAAATCGTCCTCGTCCCATCCGAACCTGTCGCTCTACGACGACGAGGTCCGCAACATGCTCCTGGGAAGGATATCGGTGGTGAAATGCAAAGTCAAACCAAAGATGATCCGCATCTACGTCAGTGCATCACACGATGGTAAGTTAAACCGACATTTGCTCTTGCGACATTTTCCAGGCTATAATTGTCAAAGACATAGGGTTAGTGAAGGGTTGCTATTGGGTTTTAGGTTGGGTTAGGTTGAGGGTTAGGGTTAGATAGAGTGTTTGGTTAAAGTTAGGAATTCAGTTAGTGCAGGAATTGACCGTGGACCCACCTGTCACTGGAGCTTGTATCATACGACTGATTATAAACTCTCACCAAATGTTTTTGATTTTGGATGATTATTTACTGTAGCACATTGTGATGTCATGTGATAGACCTGCCTTTACTGCACTCTGTCTGTTGCCATAGCAACAGTCACTTCATTGATGCATAAATCCAGCTCCCAAATTAAACAGTGTCTGTGAACATTTTTTTAAACAGGCCAAATTATGATTACTTGCCCTAGGTATATATTTTTTCTTGCTGTGGGTAATACTGGTTGACTTATGGGCAAGTCTAAGGTACATGTACATGTATGTCCTATCTGTAACCAACTAATATGGAATTGCATTATGGCATTTTGAGCAAATTAATGTTTATAGAAATAAACTTCTACTTGATATTTTGTGTGATCCAGGCTCTAGGAGGGTCATCAGATTGATAAAGACATCAGATTTACTAAAATCTTTGATGTGGTCGTTAACGTATCAGACAACATAGATTGGATTTACCCATATCTTTCCCATATAGAGCTTCATTCAGACTTGACGTGGTATACCCGCCTTTGAAAAACTGCTGCTGCAAACGAAAAACCATTTTACTTGTAATCGATTGGCACTTGGGGGGTGGTAAAACGGTTACATGTCGTTTTTCCGAAGGTTCGTATTTCCGAAGGTTCGTTTTTCCGAAGGTTCATAATTCCGAAGGTTCGTTATTCCGAAGGTTCGTTACTCCGAAGGTTCGTTTTTCCGAAGGTTCGTTTTTCCGAAGGTTCTTTTTTCCGAAAATGAAATAGCGTTCATAATTCCGAAGGTTCGTATTTCCGAAAATGAAATGAGGTTCGTATTTCCGAAAATGAAAAAGGGTTCGTATTTCCGAAAATGAAAAAGGGTTCGTATTTCCGAAAATGAAATAGGGTTCGTATTTCCGAAAATGAAATAAGGTTCGTATTTCCGAAAATGAAATAGGGTTCGTATTTCCGAAAATGAAAAAGGGTTCGTATTTCCGAAAATGAAAAAGGGTTCGTATTTCCGAAAATGAAAAAGGGTTCGTATTTCCGAAAATGAAAAAAGGTTGTAAATTCAGAGAATACGGCGTCAATCCGTATTTCGGATAGGGAGGAGGGGAAAGGCGGCCAAGTGTAATATTAATTTCGTACTCAATAATCATAACAATTATAATAAAATCCAGAGAAATAGCTATTATATTATCGTAATTCCTATCAATATTATCATTATTATTATTATTATTATTATTATTATTATAATTATCATCATTATTGTTATTATTATTATTATTATCATTATTATCATTGTTCCTATTATAATAACCAATATTTGTGAGCGAGCGTAGAGAACGAGCGCCTCAGGAATACATGTTTCATTTCTCATAAAATGATATTACTTCGGTGATTAAAATACATACTGATGTATTGAAGAAAGTGAATGATCGGATTCCGGATTAAATTTGCTACAACGAAATGAAGTTATTTATATAATGTATATACCGCTTTGGAAAATGAGACACACCAAAGTTCCAAGTAGATCTTTACAAGCAGAAAATGGCCACGTAATGTTTTTTAAAGGGGGAGCTGATGCCTCTTGGCAGAATATCATATTCCCCGTTTCTACAATTTCCAAGCGAGCGAAGCGAGTTATAAAAAAACATAAAACCCTTTTTTTTATTGTAATGGAAATGCAATTTCGCCATCAAAAGACAAATGTAGAACATGTAATAATGAGCCATGAATAATATTACTTAACCCTGCTGCCGAATATGGAATATTTAGGCACTTCACTCGCCCTAATGAAGGGCGTTCCCTGTCCCAAACTATTCCGTTTATAAATCTTACGCGCTAGTGAGCAAGTGAAAAAAAGGAGATATTGTCTATAGAATGATTACCAGATGATCCAAACAACGATAACATTTTGAGTACCTTCCCGCCCACAGATAAGGATAGCCGACCATCTCGCTTCCAAAAATAAAAGGATGTTCGGGCACCACGCTGCTGGATTCCAGCGAGCCAAACATTGACACTTTATTATCTTTAAGACATGTAAGATGTAATTACTTCGTCAACATTCAACATAAATTGTGATTTAAAAAGTATACTATGAAAAGTGTATACTAAAAATAAGGTGGGGCGTCCTGCATCCCTAGCCCTCAGAGCCATCTATTACACAGTTTGGCCAACTCGGCTCCATGTAGAAAGCAATATGGCGCTTGTTGCTTTGTTAGGCAAGCACTAAACAAAGGAATATACGCCATGTTGTGCCCAAATAAACCGAGTTGACCGAAGTCTGTAATATGGCTCTGTAGATGACTCTACAAGCCCTCCCCTCCGGTCCCCAAAACAACAACAGCAATAAAAACAACAACATAATATTACAGAGAGTTCATAAAGGAGTCACTGCTATGTTTAATAAATAGCCTGGCAAGTAGCACAACATATTATAACAAGCATATTATTGATACGTATAGGCTATTGGCCAATTATACGATCATGACAAGGGAAATAAAAGAAGCAATAGTAGAGTAACCGGTGCAATATCTTAGTCTGGTCGCATAACTCCATCCAAAATGACATCGTCATCGTAATTCTGGGTAGTCCACTTCATAATAACAATTGTAATAATAATAATAACAATAATAACAACAACAGTAATATTATCAATAATAAAAATTATAATACTGATAATATTAGTAATAATAATAATAAAAATGATAAAACAGATAATACTACTACTGATAATAATGATATTTATATTAATAACATTAATAATAATACAAATAATACTAGTAATAATAATAAATAAATGAATAGATACCATAAACAACCAAAGCCGAAGAAAGATGGATCGTAACAAGTTAAAGAAGGAGTCTTATCATCAGGCTGATATGATTATCATAAAAGGAAACAAAAGTAAAACCAAACTATAATGCAAAATATCTTAAACAATTTATGCAGCAGGGCAGACTGAAATCATTGAGCATGTTTTATAACCTTGCAATAGTATTAACATTTCTTAAAACAGATTAAAATCTTAAATTGTAGAGGTAAATGAATGAAATGCAGCATAGTATGCTGTAAGTAATGACCTTGCTTACACAACTATACAGCATTTTGTTTGCCGCATATCTGAAATGATCTATGACGCAGATAGTTTTCAAACACTTTACAATTCCAACAGAACTTTACAAAACCCGTGCAGCAGCTACTTCTTAAAAAAACCAAATTCAAGAAAAGAAAGATAACAAGTGGGCAACAAAAATGTTAAAGCCACTGCACACCGCACCTGAAGAATAAAAATAACTCTTTATACTGGCATATTATGTGTAAGTATATAGGTCAGGTGCAATTGCTAATTGAATATAATGATAATGATTAAAGGCAACAAACAACCAAATTTGAAGAATAGTGGATCAAAATGTTAATTTTTTTTTTCAGTCGGGCTAAAATAATTATCATACAGGGAATAATCCTAACTATCTATGCCGCATAAATAGATTAAAATCATTGAACATGTTCTTTAACTTTGCCAAAATACCATCATTTCTAAACATGGATGAAAATCTTTCCTTTTATACAGCTGCTTACAGCATAATAAATTTGTACAGATTCTAATGAGTTGCTTCATTTTACTGCACAGTCTGCGTTTTTAACAGTTACAACCGCTGACCTGAAGTTTGAAATAACTTTTACAAGCATAACGAATTACAAAACACTAAAAGACATTGAGAGTAAAACAATCCTCATCGTAAAAAATAGAAATAAGGAATTACACATGGAGAAGAAAACATTCTGACCTAAATTAATGGCTTTTATCAACCAGTGCCCCGCCTTATAAGGAGTTGAAGCGATTTATTTGAAACAATCGCAAGTTAAAATCAATCGCAACTGTGTACTTAACATAGGCCTAGGCATAGGCGTACGAGAAGGGGGGCTGCTGCAGCCAACCCCCCCCCCCCTCCCCCGGATTTTGAAAGTGCAGATATTCCGGCAACTCACACCTCATATTCAGGGAGTGAGGTGCCCGAATATCCCCATATTCCAGTCATTATATGCAGAAATATGTTATTTTTATGATTATTCACAACGGAAAGGCACAATTATTTTTGGTCGCTAGCTTCACGCGCTCGTAAATTAAAAAAAAGGAAAGTTGCTATCATATTTTTTACAACAAAAAGGCCATAGGTGCCGTAACAGGGATCAAACCCCGACCCTTCGCGTTTCCAGTCAAGCGCTGTAAACCGTTCGACTACGACACCTCCACACACGCACACACACATAAACACTTATTCGATTTTTCTAATCTCGTCCTCTTATTTTTGGGTCTTTTCTCTTCTCCTCTCCTCTTTTATAAACCTTCCCAGTTTTGTGTCTCCATTTCATTTTTTATATTCATTGCGGGGGTGGGGGAGGTGTTTTTCGTCGAAAAGAGATCCACTTTTCGAAGATGGCAATTAAAACCATAATATCCTATCGTTACCCTTAATTTTCCCTTTAACAGTGGCGTAGCTAGAGTCTAGCCATTGTGGGAGCACTGGCACCATTGGAGGCACAAGTCTTTTGGAATAATCTTAAAGCTAATCTAAGACGCCGCTGGTGGAAGAGGGTTGGGGGGGGGGGGGGGTTGCCGGAAGGGGTCCAACCGTCTTCTTTCCTATTCCATTTTCTTTTTTTCTTATTTTTTCGCCATCCGATGAGGGAGAAGTGGGGGCGTGCCCTCCCCCCCCCCCCCCCGCTGCTACACCTCTGCTCCTGATGAATTCGCCTTTTTTTACCAGGAATTATGAACCCTATTTCATTTTTCGGAAATACGAACCCTATTTCATTTTCGGAAATACGAACCTTATTTCATTTTCGGAAATACGAACCCTATTTCATTTTCGGAAATACGAACCCTTTTTCATTTTCGGAAATACGAACCTTATTTTATTTTCGGAAATACGAACCCTTTTTCATTTTCGGAAATACGAACCCTTTTTCATTTTCGGAAATACGAACCCTTTTTCATTTTCGGAAATACGAACCTTCGGAATTATGAACCCTTTTTCATTTTCGGAAATACGAACCTTCGGAAATATGAACCCTATTTCATTTTCGGAATTATGAACCTTCGGACAAACGAACCTTCGGATAAACGAACCTTCGGAATAACGAACCTTCGGAATAATGCAACAAATGTTCGGAATTACGAACCCTTTTTCATTTTCGGAATTATGAACCCCCAGGCATGGGAAATTAGTGTTTCGGAAATACGAACCTTCGGAAATACGAACCTTCGGAAAAACGAACCTTCGGAAAAACGAGATGCCCCCGGTAAGACACTAGTTGCACGTAACAAAGTTGTACTTGGCGTATTTACCTATCCATATGTCATCCGCAGTGTTTTTTTTTGCAGTTTACTGAATTATGTTTTCATAGAACGAGGCCTAAAGAGAAATTCCTGTCATCATTCATCATAGATCACAGTCTGAGCTCCATTGATGCATTATTGTTTCAGACGTTCAATAAATGGGCATTTAGAGAAATGACGTAGTAGAATGGATTTATCAATTGATGGATGGCATGAATTTTTTTATCTGTTGATTGTTATTGAGAACCGCAACTGTCAGTATACATGCATCTCTGATGTGGCTGTGATCTTTTTATTCTTTTAAAGGTAGCCACCGCTCGATATCCATGTACGTTCAATTGATTCACTTGCCCCTGTTGCAAGGCCATGCATAACAACAATCTTGGAGCAGCGAACAAAAATGCTGTCGAGGGTGGGGTAGTTTGTCAGTTGGGTTGTTCAGTTCGTCTTTCTTCGGTCGAATGCGTATCACTGCAATTGCGTGCTCGTTTACCGAAGATGTAAGGAGATTCCTGAATATTACCCGAGCCGGGCCAAGCTAAAAAAAACCACGATTGGTGACTTTTCGGTCCCTTTAATAAACTAGATAATTCAGGAGATTGCTTCATTTGTCTTGCATGGTGATCCCACATGGCTTTGATGACATATTCTCCAGGCTTTATTTCGTCAAAGTTATAGGGTCATTGTAAGGGTTACGATTAAGGATTTCGGTTCAGTTTCAGGTTAGAATTACATTTGGTCCAGTGTTGAAGTTTGGATTTGGATTAGTAGTGTAATGGACTGCATGTCACCATATTCGTTGTAGAAATGGGTTCCATATGTGCAGTTGGCTTTTCTCATTACTAGAAGGCATATATTAAAAGCCTATAGGTAACCTACTTGTATGCATGATTTGATTTGAAGCTGTTTGTCAAAACCCTCAAGACATAAATGAAGCATAATTTAATTTGTCCTGTAGAGTTGTCCATGGATCATGATCGCTCCCCTATCTTGGACATACAGTCAGTTTTCTGGTACAATTATTTTTCCCCAATTCAGGATGTGTAATTACTTATCTGGTAGCATCATTTGCCCCCAGTTCAGGACATGAAGTTAGTTTTTAGTTAGCATCATTTGCCCCCAATTGAGCCTTGAGGAAATGAAGTTATTTTTCTGGTAGCATTATTTGCCCCCAATGCAGGACATGAAGACAAAGTTTCTTTTCTGATAGCATTATGTTGTTCCCAGTTCAGAACATACAGTTACAGCTTCTGTCATGGTAGCATCCTTGGTGCACAAATTCAGGACATGAAGTTTGTTTTCTGATAGCATCATTTTGTTCCCAGTTCAGGACATACAATTACAGTTTCTGTAATGGTAGAAAACATTTTTTCCAACAATTCAGAACATAAATTTTGTTTTCTGATAGTGTCAAATTCTAGGAGCTTATCAGAAGACAGGTCAGTTTGCAGACCTTACTTGAATCAGATCGAGGAGATTCGTCAGCTGTTCATTTGCATGCTACGCTCCTGGCCTGGGGTTCCAGCTCCGTCTTGACTTACAAAGACATAATGATGAGTCTCTCCTCGTGATAATCATGGGCCAGCGAGCCAGCCAGTTAGCCAGCCAGTCAGCCAGGCAAGCAGGCAGGCAGCCATGGGGTAAAGCAGACGGAGCTCCCAAATGTCAGGGGTCGCTGGAACTGGGTGTCCCAGCATGCATTATCAGCTTGGGTTGGGTGCATACGATTGCGGTGGCGTGGCGGTTCGTGTGTGAGTGAGTGTGAGTGTGTGAGAGTGTGTGCCTCTCGCGTGTCACGAGCAGCTGGTTATATCACTTCACATTGCCCCCCTGTCCTCCGTGATGACATGATAGTATGTGTCAAAGCATCTTCATCAAGAGAGCTTCTCTTCCATTTGAATATCTCCATCTGTGTCTGTCTCCTCCTCCATTTTACCTATTGCCTTCCTTCACCTCTCTGTTATAACTTTTTAGCTTTTTCTTTTTTTTATCAACTTGCTCTCTTTGTCAGATTCATGATAAGATTTTCTCTTCCATTTGAATATATATGTTTCTAATTTATCCTTTTCTTTGCCTTTCAACTTCTTCTATTCTGTAGTGTCTAGAATTTTCCCTTTGGTATCTACTTGATCTTTTTAATTGCTACCTTCTCATCCCATTTCCAACGCATCTCTCGCTCTCTTTCACTCTTTAATTTTGTCTCTTTAGGCTTATCCGATCTCCCATCTTCCGTTCCCACTCTCTCTTTCTTTGGGTTCTCTTTCTTTCTCTCTCTCTCTCTCTCTCTCTCTCTCTCTCTCTTTCTCTCTTTCTCTCTCATGACCTTTTGTAGCACTTCATCTTTTCATTTGTTACCTTCTCATCCTGTTTTCATCTTATTTCTTGTTTTAATTCACTCTTTGGCTTTTTTTCTCTCTCCTGTCTCCCATCTCCCACTCGCTCTCCTCTCTCATTCTCTGTGTCTTCTTTCTTCCTCTCTCTCTTTCTCCTTCACTCTGTCTTTCTTACTCGGTTTCTGTCTCTCTGTCTCTCTTCCCACTGTCTATCCTGTTCTGTCTTTCCTCTCTCTCTCTCTCTCTTCATTGTGCCCTCTTTCATAGAGTATCTCCTTCCATTTTCACTCTCAATGTCTCTATTTATATAGGCTTATACCCCTTTCTCATTCTCTCTCTTTTCTCCCAGTTTTTTAATCGCTGTCTCTGTCTCCGTCTTTCTTTACACATATCTATATATTTGTCTCTTTCTCTCTCCCCTCTCTCTCTCTCTCTCTTGTCCTAATAGATCTTTTATTTCTTGTTTTGAAGGAGTTTGCCCATGTAGAAGACCCTTTCTTTTGATGAGGCCTTATGATAGGTGCAAAGTGAGAGATAATCAATGAATTCTTCATAGGCATTTAAACTTTTTGAGTTGATGGACTTCCTTCTTAAAATTACATAACCTCTCCAATGCTATTATAGCATGTTAGACACAGCAGTATACTTCATTCTCAATGAAATTAATGTGAATAGCCTATGTTTGGTTTAAAAATAATATGCTGTAAAAAAGGGGTGTGTTTTGAAACTTTAGTTACGTTCACACGATGGGAGCTAAACTTTTCGCTTGTAGTTTCAAAACTTTAAGTTAACTTGTAGTTATCTTGTAGAAACAGACCGTATGAACTGACTCAGAGTTTCAAAACTCTGCGAGCTCGTGGTTAAGACCGGGGGGGGGGGGGGGGGGGGTCCTCCTCGCAGTCTAGGCCCATGTGAACGGAATAAACTTTAAGCTTGTGGTTAAGGATGACCTCTCTGTTCATGGTAAACCTCCAGGTCATACACTTCGCTCAAATTATGAACACAGGATCTGTATGTGTACTGTACACACAATCGGTAGTATCTACTTCCGGGGTTAACCACAACGATTGCTTGGCTTGTAGTTTCAGCTCTTTGTTTCGGGCTCGTGTGAACCGTCGTTGCGGTTAGGGAGCCGTGGTTTCGTAAACTTAAAGTTTCGAAACCACAAATCCTGTATGAATGTAGCTTATGACAGCAGTGAGAAAGGATTTGTGCTATTGAATAAGGAACAGACCAGTTGCTAAGAGCTGCCTAAAATGTGATGAAGCCTTTTCTCTTTGATTGTCTCGAGGTTCAGACTCAGATTGATTGAAAAGAATCATGATGGGAAAAACATGGGATGCTTTACTCCTGTAGTCAATGCCATAGGTTCGCTCAGCATGCATGCATGCAGGTCTAGCTGATAACGATATGATAAATGATCAGATATTTTGGAGGGCACAAAACTTGTGCCTTCCAAAGAGCTTTTGACTATTACTTCACCTCTAGCTTAGCTGCCCAGGTAAGGTGCTGAAGAATTCAAGGAATTTCTGCTACAAGTACCCATTTACCTCACCTGGGTGGAAAGTGGCAAATGTAGATCAATATCTTCCCAAAACTCCAGAATGAAGTACTCTGGCAGGAATTTGAACCTTGTACCTTGTCATCCACAGTTTGGTGACTTATCCATTAGACCACAACACCTCTTGAGCCTGATCTTCACATGAAGCTGTTATAGACAAAGAACTGTCTGCAGTTTTCTATGTGTATTTTACCAGGAGCAGCCTGGTGTAACACCCACTAGAGTCTCATTTTAGGAGACTAGGCATGCGTCACACATGACCACATTCATGAGTACAGGGGCTTATGATGCATGCATAAGATTGCCCTACTATCTCCTACACTTGCGTTGACTGAGCGTTAATCTACAAATGTTGGTCTGTAGGGATAAGAGATCATTTGCACCAGTTCATTCCAACATGTGATATTGTTAATAAATTTATTTTTAATTTTTTTTTAAGGGGGTTAGGGAGTGGGGTTTTTGACATCAAAATTAAAGAACAATTTTCTTGATTTGATCTAGAAAATACATTTAGTGAATAATTCTCCCACAATGAAAATTTGCGAAGAGCGAATATTTGCATTTTCTGAAGAATTTGGAAATCGTATTGAAAAAAAAAGAAAAATGCTTAAAGATTCACTTGATAGTGCCAGAAATTTACAAGGTGACATCCTCTAAAATTATAGCAAGCCAATATACTAAAAGAAAAGAGAGAATTATGAGGGAATGTGTACATACTTTTAGAAAATGGAAAAAAGAATACATGCAGTTGCTTCTTGAAATGATTGAATTTGGTATACAAGAGTATCTCATTTGTAGATGTAATTAAATGTTGGTTTTTTTTATGTTACAGCAGCAAACAGTGATGAATAAGCCTGCATGCTCATTATCCCCATATGACTGCGTGAACACAATGTGTAAATGTCAAGTTTAAATTGCAGTGTATTAGGAGAGCGTGTGTGCGAGCGTGAATGGAGATTGTTCATTACGATATGCGATGTGGGTGCATTATACTGTGCTAATCATCATGCAAGGGAAAAAGAGAGAGAAAAAAAAAGGCACCCGGTGGTAGCGTGTAGCTATGAGCTGGATGTTTTTTGCACATGAATTCTTCAGGAGAGTTATTAGATTTGGTCTTGTTCGTGAGCTTGAGATTAGATTTCTGGTTATTAGGTTTGGGATGAAATCATATGAATCATGGTATCGTAGGAGCACAAGGCAGGAGAGAGAGATAGAATTTACCCCATGTACTTGTGTATTGTACATTTACCACTCAGGTTTTCTACAACACATGCCTACTAGTTCTCCTTTACATGTATGCATTGCACTCCTACATCTAACAAAAATTTCAATCTACATTGTCTAAAACGTGAAGATCAATTTCTATTCTCATGAAGAAAAAAAAGAGGGAAAGGGGGAAAAGCAGAGTTATTCTAAGAAAGAACTGCTTCCACTAGAATAAGATTTAACAACTCAAGTAGAATTGCAGTCTGATTTGAATTTACCCTTGCCAAATAATTAAAACCTTTTATATAATTAAACCTGTTTGAATCAAATTATGGCACATCACCATGCAAAAAGCCTGCAGGTATTGACTAGGTGATATTCCATATGAAGTGCTAGTTCCAGAGACTTATTTATAAACAGACCTGCGGGAAAATTTCAAGCTAGATGATTATTAAACAAGAAAACACTTGTTTTCTCCAACATTCCTCGAGAGAATTCTCTCTTTATTAATGAAGTTTCTAATGAGCCATTAGCACTGTGGCATACATGTACCATGGGTATAGTACCTGTATCACCACTTGAAGCTTGAAGGCTAATTGTAGTATTTCTGTGGCAGCATGCTACATCAGTGAGCACTCAATTCTGCTCTGGTTTTTTTTCTTTCTATTCAGCAATTTTACCCTGATTCGATGAATATAAAAAATGCATTTTTCCAATTACATTGTATACTAGTACTACACAGTTTTATGATCCTTGTCATGTATAACTATAATATATATTTTTTATTGTGGAAAATGTATTCAGAAATTAAAGCTTTCAAATATGTATTGTAGATATAATTTTTTAACAAAAGTTGTTGAATAATTTACATTTTTTGTTGTTCATATTGATACATGCCTTGCTCTATAATACCTGAAAATCTAACTCTAATATGTTTTGAATTTTAATTTTCCAGAAAGCAGGACAAGCTTTTCTTTGTCTGAAAAGGCATACAATTAAACTAGCCTGTGGAAATAAGAGAACCGGTAAGAATGATATTGTAACGTTTCAATCATATTTAAAGAAGAAATAAATGAACTTGTATGGTTTCATTTGTTGTGTGTTCTTTAGATTCAGAAGTGGAGCGAAGTGCACTGATGGAGAAGATCTACCCTGGACTGAGAGAGTACTGCGCCAGCAAAGGTTACGAGTTTGACGTCGTCGATCTCCACTGGGGCATCTGGGATGCCAGGATACGAGACGAGCGCTTCTTAGACCAGTGCTTCAACGAAATTAGGAACTGCCAGAACCTTTCAACGGGACCCAACTTCCTTGTGAGTTGTGATATATTTCATTTAAAGCATTTGGATATCGTGTGTTGAGAGCCAGAAGGGCGCTAACTCATATGTTTTTACACAGAGTTAACGCCCTTCTGGCTCTCAACACACGATATGTTAAATGGTAACTTTGAAAAATTGAATTGAGGGGTATCCTTCCATCCCCATGAGTTGCCAGTCGGTATGCCATCCTCTTGGAGAAGGTGGTATCACAAAATAATCAAATATACCTTGCACTGAGAGGTTCTAGTTGACATGGTAGATTTTCTGAGGTGACGGGCATAGGGCCATTTTCTAAAGGGTGCAGCCCCGAAGAAAAAATATAATTGATTTATATTCCTTATTAAAAAGTGAAAAGATAAAAATGTAAACCATAAAGAAATATATTTGAAAATAAATTTTAACTTACATCTTTATCCAAAGCCACATATCACAGTAACGCTCATGAAGAGCACTGCCACAGTGACTGTAGTGGCGATATCGCGCTGGGCATGGCCTGTCAATAGCTTTGAACTGTGATGTTAGTCGTGATATATCCAGGAAACACCACAATTGAAGTATTTTATGTCATGTGAATCGTCCATGGCCAATCCTTGCATGAGAATTTTTTGATGTAGGATATATATATATATATGATTATACATTCTATTCTCTGTGTGCTCAACTCCCATTGTTTTTTTAATAATTTTTC
This sequence comes from Heliocidaris erythrogramma, assembly GCA_025617745.1. Lineage (NCBI taxonomy): Eukaryota > Metazoa > Echinodermata > Echinoidea > Camarodonta > Echinometridae > Heliocidaris > Heliocidaris erythrogramma. Next base: position 30,827,132 of record CM046866.1, on the reverse strand, counting down.
CGTGTAGTCTTTCTTGAATCAGAAGTATGAGAGATGCACCTCCCCCTTCAGGATCCTTGCATCAGCCTATGATCGTCTCCTGAAGAAGGTGGATGCGGAAGAGGACAAGGCTATCCTCTCCGAGTGCTACCAGCTGGACTCCAATGCCACGCCCCCGGTCTATGTCTACCAGGATGCGGAGGGAGGCAGGGAGAACCAGGAGAAGGTGCTCAAGATCCTGAGCAGCTGTTGGGGCAAGGAGGAGAAGGAGATGTACATGGCATCCAGTGAGTGATAGACATGATGATGGTGATAATGATGATGGTGATGATGAGAAGGAGGAGGAGGAGGAGGAAGATGATGATGTTGTTAGTGTTGAGAATGATACACAGGAGATGCACATGGTATCCAGTGAGTGATGGACATGATGGTGATGCAGAGGAAGAGATATGTGTGATGATGATGATGATGGTGATGATGATGATGATGATGGTGATGGTGATGGTGATGATGGTAATGATGGTGATGCAGAGGAATAGGTATCCAGTAAGTGATGGACATGATGGTGATGATGATGATGATGGTGGTGATGATGATGATGATGATGATGATGGTGATAATGATGGTGATAATGATGGTGATAATGATGGTGATAATGATGGTGATGATGATGATGGTGATGATGGTGATGATGATGATGGTGGTGATGATGGTGATGATGGTGATGATGTGTGACATCCAGTGAGTGGTAGACATGATGTTGTTAATAGTGCTGGTGATGCTGATGATAGTGATGCCTGATGGTGATGATGATTTAGCTGAAGGATGATAATGAGGAGGAGGATGATGTCACTGATGATGTGGAGGAAAATATGCAAGACATCCAGTGTGTAATGGACATGATAATGTTGGTGATGATTACAATGAAGATGATGATGATGATGATAACCATGGTGGTGATGATGAAGTTGATGATGATGAAGATGATAACAATGGTGATGACGACGATGGTGGTGGTGATGATGATGATGATGATGATATTGATGATGGTGGTGATGATGATATTGATGATGGTGGTGATGATGGTGATGATGGCGATAATGCCAGTGATCATGATAATGCTGGTAATCATAAGGCTTGAAATAATAATGCTGACAAGGTTAATAACAATTATGATGAGATTGATATTCATGATGATGATGATACTGATGAAGATGGTAATGATGATGATAATAGTGACAAGGTTGATAATGATGATGAGGACATGGAGAATGCCTGGAGTGATATATTATTAGATATATTTCAAATGATGTAAAAAAATGTCAGTCAACTTGATGCAGCTTACTAGTTATGTAGATTCCTTATAATGTAAATACGAAAATGATTTTCTTTGTTTTTTTCACAGAAAATGTAAATTGTTAATTTTTCGCACAATTTTGTTTTTCTTCTTCAGTGGTTGAGATGGAGATAGAGAAAGGAGTCTTCAGCCCTGAGAGCTCTAGCGATAGTATCATGTGGACGCATCGAGTCTTCAAGGGTATCGATACCAACGACTCGTCGGCATCAAATTACCTTGATCTCGTGCAGACAGATGGCGGCAGAGAGATCGATAGTGAGGTATGAGACACTCTTGAGAGATTTCTGTAGAACGGAGGAGAGGATTTTCCTGAAAGATTTCAAGGATGGCATAATGAAAAACAAAGTCAGCTTATAGTGATCACTGTAAAGATTGAGTTCATTTTGACATTCTAGTTCTTGAGTTGTGCTAAATCCCTATTTCAACCCTGTATTTCTTTTATACAAGTTTTAAAAATAGCATCAAATTATAAAAGGTAGTGTTCATTCAGCATTTAGCTTTCATGCAAGTTGTTCTCACATGTTTATCAAATTGTATTAGATCTGTCTGTTTTTCCCCCAACCTATACCTTTGACAAAAATTGTCTGCTCAGAGCCAGATATGTGTTAACTCTATGTGAAGTGCTATTACAGTGAAACCTGTCTATAAAGACCACTCAAGGGAGACAAGAAAAGCGGTCTTTATGAGCAGGTGGTCTTTATGGACAGGTTCCTTTAATAGACATTTCAATGAGAAACATTGTTCAAGGGAAACAAAAATTGTGGTCTTTATAGACAGGTGGTCTTTCTATACAGGTGGTCGCTAAAGCAGGTTTGAATGTAGTTAACACCCTTCTGGCTTTCAACAGAAGATATGATGGAAGAAAAAAAAAAGATTGAAATACAATTTCTCAATTTAAAGCATAGCACATACGACATAATGCTGCTCGAAGAATGAACTAGGTGGTATTATTGACCACAAATCTCTATAAATCTTAGTTCGGAAATTGAATTTTAAGCGTCTCCTGTCTTGCCCCTCGACAGTCAACGGAGCAGCTAGCCCAGCTGACCAAGCGTCTCCACACCAAGGTCAACGAGGGTAACTACATGCCCTTTGAGGTCAACTGGGGTCCCAAGGGGCTGGATCCTGATGGTGTCTCCACCCATTCTCAGTACCTGGAGAACTTCTGCTCCCAGGTCCACACGGTGGTCAAGGAGCTAATTGACAGGGCCATTGCTGAGAGGCAGGAGGAGGTCAAAGCCACGCGTGAGTCCTGGAGCAAGTTTTAGCTACGCAGAGGGAAAAAATTACAATGGGAGCATGCAGGGATTTAGCTCTAGAAAGCTCCAAAGGGCTCTGGAAATTTAGAAAGATATCTGGAAAAAATAATAAAATACATAAAGATCATTTTGATGAAATCTCACTGTAATTATAGCAAATCCACTATTAGAGCTCAGATAGGAAAGCAAACTTATTTTTACACTGATTATTCAGTTGTACTTAACTACTAATTTTATTTTCCTCTTCATAAGTACCTTAGTTTCAGTTTCAGCCAAGTGCCAAATTTTCCCAGAAATGTGGAGGTTTTTTTTTAAAAATTCGTCAAAGGTAATATCTTTCCTAGTGTTGATGGGTGCCTAGTGATAAAGTTACAGGGAAATAAAAACTGAAACAAATTGAGATATGAAATGCTAAAGTGTACCAATCACTTAAAAAATAATTTGCGTACAGCTAGAAAGTATCAAATCAGCCACAAAGCACTTTACCTGGCAATCTATAGGTCAACAGTTCAGGAATATGAAGGACATAAAGGATAACATGAAAATGCACGTCGGAGTCGGAGTCGAAGTCGAGTTGGGTTCCTTGTGGGCCGCATTCTTTGCGACTAGTCTCACAAGTCGCTTTTACATTTATTGAGAGTGTACTTAAACTTACAATATCTGTTTATAGAAGTAATATTTGAAGCTCATATTTTGAATGCAGTATAGCGACCTCTTACATGCCGAACAAATTATATTTCGGTGATTGGTACCTTTAAACCTAATGAAGAAATGGCAAAATAAACCCAATGGAAGTACAGATGAAAATGAAACCATCCCCAATGGGTTGTGTTAATATGAAATTGAAATTGGTTTCCAAGAAACTTATTCATCAATAATTTGGTTTGTGTTTCATTGTAAGTTTCTCCTCCATATTGTGAACCATAGTCAATGGTACTGGTAAGTAACATTTGGAAACTGTAAAAATGCACGAGTACTAAACCTGTTGACTGTGCTATTGTAAATGCTAAACAAGACTTGATATCTTATTATTTTTCTCAGGAGTCCATCGTCGTCTGCACGCAGAGCTCCAGCATCACACCGCCCTCTGCCAGAAGCACGTAGAAACATTCCAGGGTTGTAGCGCCCTCACCAGCCAGATCAGCAGCTACCTGAGCAGTGAGGACAACGTCCCTCTGGTCCTGCACGGCTGCACAGGATGCGGCAAGTCGGCCCTCGCTGCCATGACAGCCAAGATGGCAGAACAGGTCCTGCCCAACAGCGCTTGCGTGGTCAGGTTCGTTGGATCGTCGCCCGAGTCGTCCACCCCAAATCAGGTCTTCAGGAGTGTCTGTGAACAGATTGCATACCTATACGGAGAGCATATATCCATTGGAGCAAGGGTAAGGCTATACCAGGGCCCCCCGTTTCATAAAACTTGTTATCCGTAACAAGTTACAATAATTGTTATAATCATCTGAAATCCTTGAATCTGATTGGCTGAGAGCAGTTTGTCATAGAAATTTGGCAGTCGTTATTGATAACAAGTTTTATGAAACAGGGCCCAGAATGATGACAGTTTTGGTAAAGTGGAGTTCAGTTGCATTGAACTGGTAGAATTTGAACAGCGCCATCTTAGTCATTTTTAATTTCAGAGTATAAGTAGAGATTAGTTGCATTTTGTAGATTAGTGACATTTAGATGCATTAAGTAGAGATTAGTTGCATTCTGAGTTCTAACTAACAACTTGTTTGGAAAATAAGCACTTTTTTTTTAAATTTCAAACTATTTATTTTGACTTGCAAATGTAGAAAATTGCCTGAAAGTACATTCTAAGCTTCTACAAGGGAGAATGGTGCATGATGGGAAAGTAAGATGCACAGACGTTTTTCAAATTGTGTTGAAAGATGGTGCTACATGTATTTAGGAGGTTGAGTATAAGGCAACTTTAAGTGTACCTGTTCCTTTGAAATATATGAATAAGGTGACACACATGAAGAAATAAGAATGCATTAATATATATATATATATACATACATCCATCTATATTTCTAAGCATAGCTGTCCCGTTGAATATGTATTTACATTGGAATCAGTGGTGTCACACTGGAAGGTTTATTTTGAAACATATGCAAGAAATCATGCCTTGTTTAAATCATTACTTTGCTGAACATCAAGTGAGAATGTTACTTACTATATATCGTAGTGCAGATAACTACTCTTTGTTATTTGTAATAGTGCCCATTTTTATTGACTGCCCTCCCCCCCCCCCAAAAAAAAAAATTCTACAAAGTACAACAGGGCCCTCTTGCATAAAGTCGGAAGTCAAAAAATTAAACGCAACTTGAATTTCAACCAATCAGGTTGCGTATTTTAGATTTGTGTTTAATTTTTTTAGTTGCGTGTAATCGCAACTTTTTATGCAAGAGGGCCCGGATGTTAATAAAGACTGACACTTGCCTTTAAACCAGATGTGTACATGTATTACCGCCTCTTAGAGTTACGGTTCTTTGAAAATGCACTCTGTGTTTGCATTGGTTTTGAATCTCTAATGATACCTTGTTTACTTTTTCAGGGTCTTAAGAGATTGCACAAAGACCTTGCCCAGCTGCTCAAGAAGGTTACCGCACAGCGCCCTCTTGTGGTGGTCATAGACGGCTTGGATCAGTTCAGTGACAACGAAGCGGAAGCTCTGAGCGCCATTCCCAAGACGTTAGCACCGTCTGTCAAGATGGTCCTGACAACCAGGGGCAAGGACTTTGAAGGTTTCAGTAAACTTCAGGTTTGTAGAGACGCCGCTCTCTCTATTTTTTATGTATCTTCTGCTTAGAGCCAGAAGGGCATTTCTCAAATACTTAAAATACCCTGAGTTAATGCCCCTCTCGCTCTAAACATGTCATACCTACTTTGTATTCTCTTTGTTTTTCTTTGTACTGCCACGTGAATGTCCTAAAAATTGTTCGAAATTGATGCTCCTTATTGAAATCTCTTCATTCTTGTTCCAGACCTTGTGTGTACTTGTGCAAATGAGTAGGCAAGATACGCAATAATTTACTATATTAAAAATGTTTGTCTGGAAATAAGGAGCAGGAAGTCATGTATTGAATGGAAATTTTAGGGCAATTCTGTGATATGCCCCCCCCCCCCCCCATTCGAAGGTGGTGCCGGAGGTATTATGTTTTCGGGTTGTCCCTCTGTCCTGCTTTCTCGTTCTCGTGACAACTCAAGAACCATTTGAGGTATGAACTTCAAACTTGGTGCTAGTATGTATCACCATAAAAAGAGGATCTGATTAGATTTTGGGGTACGTAGGTCTAAGGTCAATTTTGAAATTGCGGGTTTTAGCCTTGATCGCAATAATCTCAAGAACCATTTGATCCATTAACTTCAAAGTTGGTACTAGTATGTATCACCGTAGGAAGACGATTAGATTTTTGTTCGCGTAGGTCAAAGATGACAGGTCATAGAGGTCATTATATGTGAAATTTTTTTTTAGCTTTGTTATCACCATATCTCAACTATTTTGTATTCATGACTAGGAGGAGATAAAGTGATCAGACTTTGACAAATGTCCAAGTGGTCAATTAACTTGTAATTTGAACAGTTTGAGCCATCAACTGGATTTAGATGGAGGCATATAGGAGACGCAGTCGCATTCATCTTGTAATAGTATTTTATGACACATTTTATAATCTATCTTGCAACTTCTGTTCGGATGTAGTTTTGAATTACAGTTTGCTTTAATGTTTAAATATTGCAGAATCTTCTGAGGGACAGTGCTCAATTCATTGAGATTCCTCCACTAGCCAACGACGAAGCTGCCAAACTAAGCGAATCACTTCTCAAGAGTCATCGAAGAACACTGTCCGACGATCAGTACAGCATGTTACAGGATGCCATCGCAGCATGCCCGCATCCGCTCTACATCAGGTTAGCATGCCAAGCGGCTTGTACGTGGCATAGTTACGACCCTCCGTCAGCTACGAAGCTGGGCAAGGATGTGTTGTCGCAATTTGGAATGCATCTTGAAACAATGGAGAAGCGCTATGGCAAGATGGCTGTTGCCAGCTCCCTAGGCTACATGACAATAGCCAGGGACGGTATCTCTGATGCCGAGATGAACGATATACTGTCGTGTGATGAGGCTGTGTTGAGTGAACTGTATGCACAGAGGACACAAGTGTTGAGGCGTGTGCCAAGTTTATTATGGGTAGCGCTCTGTCAAGAGCTTGGTCCGTCTTTACAGGAGTGCAACATTAACGGACGGTACTTAAGAAGTTGGGGTCACTCTTGTTTTAGGGAAGTGGTAACCAAGCAATATTTATCCAACGAGAAAGATCGAGTGCAGCTTCACATGACCATCCAAGACTACTTCCAGGACAGGTGGGCGAAGGGTAAGAAGAAACCTTATGTGGGTGAGGGTGGTATTGAAATGGTCATGGATAGGCTTGTGTTGACCCAGCCCAACGAGTTTGGCAAACTGGACAATCTACGGAAGTTCCGAGAAGTCAGCTACCATGTATTCCACTGTGGGGACAAGAAATTTGTGGACAAGTATATATGGGACATTGACTGGCTGGTGAAAAAACTAACCTGTTGTGATGTGTACGATGTGCTTGAGGATGTACGGTTGGCACAGACGAGAGATCCATCAAATCATGACCTGCAGTTGATGGAAGAGTTCCTGCAGTTGTCTGCATATGCATTGTCATGCTCAGGATCGCAGCTTTTCACTCAGCTCATACAGAGACTGGACAAATCAATTGAAAAGAATAAGAGCAAGCATCCCCACATGAGCAAGCTGCTCCAAGTTGCCAACAACCCCCCTCATATTAGTTTCTTCCCCTCCACGTCATGTCTCCTCAGGGTCAGTGAGGCAAAGGACCACGCCCTTGATGAAGAAAGTGAGAAGTCCAAGAAGGAGCCCTCTTTGACCCAGCTCTTCAAGGTCAAATCCCAGCCATGGTATATGGTGTCCGTGTCCCCAGAAAAAGGAGAGTTGATCGTATGGGATGTAGTCACCCAGAAACCTGTCAGAACGTTGAAGGGCCTTGACAGCCCCCGCGATGTCTGTTTCATTGAAGCTCAACGCGTCGTCGTCTTGTGCAATCGAGAGCTCAAGATCTATAACCTTGACACAGGCACCTTTGAGGCCAAGCTCTTGGGCATCATGCACCAGAAGATGCCCTTCTTTGCTCTACACGATAAGGATCATGTGGTGGCGCTCTCCCGGAACCGCATGTACGTCAACATCATTAATGTCACGACCGGTGCCATCGTGTCAACCTTCAAGGCCGGTGAGGATAGGTTTCTCAACAGCTTGTTAGTCAGTGCCAATGGCCAGAGGTGTGTCTGTGGAGACGAGACCCAGAAGCCCAGTCCTCTGCTGGTTTGGGATCTGAATGCCAGGAAACTCATCCATGACTTCAGGATTCAGCAGCATGAGTTTGTGACCCGAATGGCAGCCATCTCAAATGATGGTCACTACGTGGTCTCAGTCATCAAGGTAAGCAATCCAATTCCAACTTCTGCTTGTTTTGTAGCAGTATGTGTCATCCTTTTCCTGACATATACTCCCTGTGAAACCATTCTCCCTGCCCCCTTTCACAGAGGAATCACCACTATGAACTATCATTTCCTCTGGGAGAACTACCTATGCAGGATCGATTTTTGTCATACAGGTATAAACATTGACTTTCCAGTTGTATGGGTGCTAATTAGTCAATTGGATAGTTTTAGGGTGGTTGTCATCTGGGGTTGGTAGTCCCAGGTGTTGTCCTAAACTTGTCTACATCAAATTATAGTGTTCTTACCTGTAGTTGCAGTTAACTTTGGTCATTTAGTGTGATAAGAGTAAGATCATTGGTCAATGGCCCATGAACCCCTGTATAGAATTCAGTGTTAAGCATGTTGATATGTCTGCTTGTGGAACTTAACCTTAAAATGGCCAGGGAAGGGCGGGTGGTAGAATCCACCAACCCTGGACATGCACCGATAGTTATTGCCCTAAATGGACATTTCTCCATATGTATTGTACACAAGGTAGAAATGTCAATAGATGAATATATGAATTATTAATTAGCAATAATTAAAACAAAATTGAGATATAGAGATGAAACTTCATGTGCTTATTCACTATATGATGCTCTATCTATTTGGTGATTTTCAGAGTTTTTCATTACTCCATGGCCAAGATCCCCAGCTGAGAAAGCACCAAAATATCCTGGCCTTTGTAGGTGTCAGCTTTCAAATTATAGTTATTTCTGAAAATCCAACGGTTTGTACTTTTTTCCATAGGAGTTGGAAGACCCAACACGCAACTTTGTGATTGTGTATGACCTGCAGAGCGGCCAGCTCTTTAAGAAATGGAAGCCACCAGTCAACACGACATGTGTAGCCATCTCCTCTGAGGGAATGTGCGTGGTCAACGGTTGTGAGGACTCATCCATCTTGGTCTGGGACCTGGCTTCGGGCTCAATGAAGTAAGTCTTTTTTTTATGGGATTTTTTTGATTATCATACAAAAGTTGCAAAGTATAATGAATATAGTGTCCAAAAGGAATGTGTCAAAAAGTCAAAGACTGTTATTCTGACTGCAGTATTAGCTTTTCACAAAAGGATATAAAGTTCTATCTCAGATAGCGTAGAAAATCAAATTAGAGTTGTGTCATTTCAGGCCAGAATTTTTGGTATCAATTTGTAATTTACTGCAATAAATCATATATACTTACCTATTATGCCTGTAGTCTTGACTACGGGACCCCTTCGAGAATTTAACACACATGAGTCACAATATTGTGCGCACCCCCCGTAATCCTATTGTCCCCTTCGCCACTCACGCGCGTCAACACGCTACGGCCATCTTCCTCTTTCTTGCTCGCCCCCGACGAGATAGGACGTATAGTCACAGCGCTCCTGAAATCAGGTCGTATAGTATCTTTTAGGTGCGCTTTTTCGCACATTTAAAGCACTTTTAGGTACCTATATTCGCTTAGATTATAGTACTGTGTGTTTTAGTAGTCACTTTTGCCGATTGCAAGGGATTTTTGATATCCTTTTCTTGGCATTTATTTTTCCCTGTCACGGTCAGCCCCACGTAGATATTTCTGTGTGTTTGCGGGTGTTTCCGTTTGTCACCGAGCCTTTGGGTTCGGTGTTTGTTCTTACGGTTTTTTTTTTTTTTTTTTTTTTTTTTTTGGCTGTGAAAATCTTTTGTGCGTATCTCCCAAATAAATTTTACTGCATTCAGTTGAAGTATTTCTTATTTCGAAAAGTATGCTTTATTGTCTGTTTTATTGCAGTGGTATGAATTCGGAAGAAGAAGCAGCTAGGTCACGGAGACCTGCTTCTTCCGAAGAGTCGTCTAGCAAGACGACTCGGCCTTCCAGAACTCTCCCGAGTACTTCGGTACATGGGGGAGGGAGGAGGGCTAAAGGTAAGTTGCCTAGTGGTGTTTCCTTGCAGAGTTTGCCAGTCTCGGAGCTTGCGGCTTCGGGACGGGTGGCGTTAACTGAATCGGGATTGTCAACTCCGAAGCCCGTGGTTTCGGGGTGGGTGGCGTCAGATTCTAGTGGTTTGGATATCTAACGAATCCAATCCCCCGGTCGCTGAGACCAGAGGGGGGGGCTGTTGTTTCCCGTACGGTAGCGTTCACTCGCTCTGATCCGTTAGGGGAGACGCGCCCCACTACTGCAGGGCAACCCACGGGCTTAGTCCATGTTGGTCTGGGTTCTAAAACCCTAGCCCCCGGCAAACGCCATATGGGGGAACGAGTACTTTCTGGGCTGTCTCAGTTGCCAGCTGATGGGAATGCTCGAGCTAACAATTATGGACGCTCTTCGGAGCAACAGGTGTTTTCACCTGAGTGCGTGACTACTAGTGCTCCCCTATTGCTGCTTTCGAGCGGTCCAATAGCGGGTTGACACGCCTTTAGTAGTCATCGGGCACATACCGAGTCATCTCGGTCTGCCCACGCACTGGGAGCTTTTAGCTCCCAACCCATGGCTACTGCATCTTCTTGCTTAGCCAATATGGGTGTTTTGGACGATTCTCTAGGCTTACGCCATGAGCGCTCCAATCCCTTTTTGGGAAGTGAACGTCCCTCCGCGGAGGGATCGGTTCGTGTTTCCGAAGTGGCTTCGGAGATCCGAATGAATCCGATTAAGCGTTCTAACAAAATGGTTTCGGCTACGACTCTTGTCGAGCCAGCCAAGAAAAAGGCCAAGAAGAAGGCAATAAGTGGCAAGGCTTTGCCGGCCTCTTGCCCGTCTGGCCTGGCTAACCAGCTAGCTCCTCTCAAGCTGACATGTTCAGCATGATGCGGGCTTTTGCTCAGAATCAGGGTTGGGCCTTTGTACCGGCTACTTCAACCCTGACTTCTGTCCCTATTCAGGGGTCTGACTTTGAGACTAATCAGCCTTTTGTGTTTGATTTGTCTTTGTCTGAGTCGGTTTCGCATGTGCCTCCTATTCCCGCGGCCCTTGGGGCGCCGCTGGGCGAGGAGACTTTCGTTGAACCATGCGGGGCTCTGCCTGCTGAGGCCTTGTTAGCGTTCCTTTGTCTCTTTCCACTCGGGTGGAATCAGATTTGGAGCTGGCCTCTCAAGCTTCGTTTTTGAATCGCTTGGGCAGGCGGAGTCTCAATCGCTCGCCCTCTGCGGGGTGGAAGCGATTGCTTTGTTATCCAGATATCTCTCTGAATTTTAGTCAACCCGCGCGCAGGGTTCGACTTCGCGTTGGTTTAAGCAGCGGGATTCCTGCTGAGTCCTTTGTTGGCGGTCCTTTGCCGGGTCATCCCGGTCCGCCCTTGCTCTGGGCGCCTTGGCGTCCGGCCCATGGCTGTTGCATCTCCTTGCTCGGCCGATATGGGTAATTGGTGCGCGTCTTTGGGTTCAATACCCTCAGCGCACTTCTCCCATAAAGGGAGGTGAGCGTCCCTCAGTGGAGGGTTCGGTTCGTGTTCCCGAAGGGCTTCGGGGATCCGAACGAAACCGAATAAACGCTCTGAAAAGCGGGTTTCGACTTAGGCTCTTTTTGGGCCAATCAGAAGCCTAGGGAAGGGGCTAAAAGAGGCAAGGTTTTGCTTGCCTCTTGCCCATCGGGTTTAGCTAACCCTCCGGTCTCTCAAGCTGAGATGTTCAGTGTGAGATGGGCTTTGCCCAGACTCAGGGTTGGTCCCTTGTACCAGGATTTGCATCCCCTGCTCTTGTCCCTTTTTTGGGTCGGACATCGAGACTAATTAGCCTTTTATGGTTTATTCTTCTTTGTCTGTGATGAGATCACATGAGCCTCCTAGTCTCGCAGCCTCGGGGCTCCGTCGGGTGAGGAGGCTTACGGCGGTTCATGCGTGAATCCGACCGTTTCGGCCTTTGTTCGTGATTCTTTGTCACGATCATTTCAGGCGAATCCAGTTTTGGAAGCGGCCTCTCAAGCTTCGGTCTCCGAATCGCTGGGGCAGGCAGAGCCTTAGTTGCTCTCCCTTTGTGGGTAGAAGCGATTGCTCTGTTCTAAACTTTCCCTGACTTTTAGTCAACCCGCGCGCAGGGTTCGACTTTGCTTGGGTTCAGGCAGCGGGATTCCTCCGAGCGTTTTTCTCTCGCGGAGGATTTCTAGCTGGATTTGGATGCATTGAAGCGGTGCTTCTTTTTGAGCGTCATGTTGGGTTTGCAGTGGTCTTAGTTTTCCACTGCAGCTGCCTCGGTCTTGTACCGTCGCAAAGTATTGGTTGGTGGCTGTCTTCGTTCCTTTCTCCCCGCTTGGGAGGCCATCTCCGCGGACGCTTTTGTTCTCTTTGACGGACGAGACGGATTCTTCATAGATCTGTCCGCCCCGCTCCCCGGAGGTGTTATAGGAACTCGGTCACCTCACAGGCTGTCTTTTTCCTTTTCTCCGGCTTTTGTTATTCCCAAGCGCTCGGGAAAACTTTTTCGGATGGAGACTCTCGCCTCCATTCTCCCGTTGATCAGGAGGAAGGACTACGCGGTCTTGATAGTTTTCGAAGATGCGTATTTCCACTTTCCCGTTCTTCGCGCTTTGCGCGATCTTCTGGGGTTTTTTCTTCCTCTCAGAGACTTATCGTTTTCGCACTCTTCCCTTCGGGCTGTGCCCAGTCCCTCGGGTTCTTACTCAGGTTGTAGCCGTGCTGGCAGCCTCTCTGAGGCGATGCGGCCTTCGGCTATTTTTGCTACCTGGACGATTGGCTTCGCCTAGCGGAGTTGCGCGATTGTTTGTTGGACGAGACTAGTTTGCTCGTCAATCTTACTCAAGACTTAGGTTTCCTAATAAATGGGAAAAGTCAGAGTTAGTTCCCACTCGCAGCCCAGTTTTTTTCTGGGGGCGGTGTTAGACATAAGGAATCAGTTGGCTCGGCCCAGTCGAGACAGGATTCTCACCATTGTCTCTGCGGCTCGCAAGCTCTTGCTGGCCAGAAGAGTCTCGGCCAGACAGTGGTTTCAGTTTCTAGGTTATCTAGCCAGTCTAGTCGATGTTTTAGAGGACTGCCGGCTCCTCATGAGACCCTTTCAGAGACATCTCCTCAGGTTCTTCAAGCCGGGAAAAGACTCTCTTTTGGTCTGGATTCCAGTACCAGTAAGGTTCAAGTCTCTTCTCTCTTGTTGGACGAGCGAGGTGTTTCTCGCGCGAGGCAGGTCCTTCTCTGCCCCTCTTCCGTCGATATCGGTTTCGACGGACGCCTCTCGGTTGGGGTGGGGAGGACACTGCAACGGCAGCACGGTTGCGGGGGATTGGTCTCATCTTGGGACTCTTCCTCATATCTATGTCCTGGAGTCTATGGCAGTTCTGTTGACCTTGCTCCATTTCAGAAGTCGACTTCTCAGTCGTTTGGTTCTGATTCTCACGGACAATGTTACTGTGGCGGCATATATCAATCGGCAGGGAGGCACTCGTACGGTTGCCCTGAATGCCCTAGCAGCTCAGCTGTGGAGGTGGTGTCGTCGCATGGCAATCACACCCGTGGCCTCTTTCTTCCCCGGTCGGGAAAACCTCTTTGCGGATTTTCTGTCTCGGGGCAGGTATCCTCCATTGGAATGGACGCTCCATCCGGAGGTATTTTGCCGCATTCGCAGTTGCCTAGGTCCACTGGAAGTGGATCTATTTGTGTTGGTGCTTAATCACCAGCTGCCGAAGTATTGCTCTCGTGTTCGCGATCAGGGAGCATGGGCTCTCGATGCTTTCTCCCTCAGCTGGGAGAACTTTCAGGGATTCACCTTTCCTCCCTTCCAACTGATTCCGCGTGTCTTGCGGAAAATCAGGGAAGATCGGGCGCGGGTGCTCGTAATAGCTCCCTTTTGGCCCAGGAGGAATTGGTTTCCAGAACTTATGAGCCTCCTAAGGGCTCAACCGTTCGTTCTCCCGTTAAGAGCGGATCTGGTGTTACAGCCCCTATCGGGGATTTTTCACCACAGTCCGGAGTCTCTTCATTTGACTGCTTGGCCCCTGACAGGGAATCTGCAAGACAGTCGGGGGTCTCTCTGATAGAGCCGCGGACTTTTTAATGTCCAGTCGTAGGGTTTCTACTAGGGAAATTTTCAATTCCCGTCTCTCGGTCTTTTTCCTTTGGTGCAAAGAGAGAAATCAAACCCCTTCTAAGGCTCCTATTGGTTCAATTGCGGATTTCTTAATCTCGTTATTTGACAAAGGGAGATCTATCTCTACTATCCGAGGCTACCGTTCGATCGGGGCCATTCATTCGGGTTTCTCGGTGGGTTCGGGGATTTCCAATTCCCCGCTACTAAGTGGTTTGATTCGTTCGTTCTTTCTGGAACGACCTTCTTTTTCTAGGTTAGTGCCGTCTTGGAGTCTGCCTAAGGTCCCGGAGGCCTTGGCGAAACCTCCTTTCGAACCGTTAGGTGAAGCTTCGCTTCATCATCTTACGGTTAAGACGTTCTTTTTGGTAGCTATTGCCTCTGGGCAGAGGCGCAGTACTCTTCATGCTCTCTGTCTTACTCCTGGTCATGTTCGCTGGGAGAGAAAAGGTGTTAGATTGATTCCTAGGGCTTCTTTCGTTGCCAAGAATCAGACAGCTGCCTCCGGTCCTGTTGAGGTTTTTCTTTGTCCGCTTTCTAACTTTTCTTTCCATCTCCAGATGGATCGTTGAAGCTATTAGGGTCGCTGGCACAGAGGCTCTTTTATCCGACAGTAAGCCTCGTGCTCATGATACTCGTAGTGTCAGCACTTCTTGGGCTCTGTTTCAAGGTGTGGCGCTTGTTGATATTTTGAAGGCTGCTTATTGGCGTTCGCCCAATTCCTTCATTTCTTGCTACCTTAGGGATTTTCCCGCAGGTGAAGCTTTGTTTGCGTCAGCCACCTTGAAGGCCGCTGTGTCTTCTTTGTAGTCTTTGGTGTAATCCTATTTCCTTCTGCTCGAAACATGCCTCCCGGTCTTTGAGTTGGCGTTGGTCTGGCATAATAGGTAGGTATATATGATTTATTGCAGTAAATTTGTAAAATCAGCACTGATTTTCTTATTTACTATATAAATCTATATACCTACCTATGACCCTCCCTCCTTCCCCGCTCCTTGCAAGCAACATGTTTCTACTTGGGATTGCTCGCAAAAGAGGAAGATGGCCGTAGCGTGTTGACGCGCGTGAGTGGCGAAGGGGACAATAGGATTACGGGATTTGTTAAATTCTCGAAGGGGTCCCGTAGTCAAGACTACAGGCATAATAGGTAGGTATATAGATTTATATAGTAAATAAGAAAATCAGTGCTGATTTTACAAATTTACCGATTCCCTTTAAAAATGAGAATAAGCTCTAAAATACTTATATTAGCAACACATTGAGAGGTTTAAAATCATCGTTTTGTTTTTATCAAAATAAGCAATTTTTTTTTTTGGACAAAATTTCTAACCATGTATATTGCTTTCAAAGACATTACAACTTATTATAACCATATAACACTAAAAGAAAATTATTATTGTTGCCAATTTGAAGAACAAAATGTGATCAATTTAGCCCTTAAATAATTCCTGTCCTGAAAGGGTTAAACCTGCCTATTTAATGGTACCAGAAATCTTTTATGAGAACCTTCTTTTAATCACTGTCCATTTGTTTATTCTTCACTCTCAAGGTACTCTTTGGAGGGACACACTCATCCAGTAGATAGGCTTTACCTTTCGGACAATGGAACTGTCTGCCTCACATATGATTCCACACATCAGGACCGTACCATCAGAGCCTGGGATCTTCAAAAAGGTAATGATTATGTTCCATACAAGATGCTACAGCAATAATTGTTGATAGCAGTATTAATGACAAATGGTCTTTATAGAAATATGAAATCGCACAAGTTTTTAAAAATTTTGTTTGCATTCAATTACGTTGTTGCTTCTTCTCAAAGTGCCAGAGGTGAATTGGTGCATTAATCCATAGGGATTGAGATATTCGGTAGTGAGATATTCGGTAGTCAACAGAATGGGCTTTTTAAAAATTTACAGATAAAGTTGAGTTCTGGTCATGCTATTAAATTGTGTAAGAAAGTGGAAGGAAGCAATTTGGAAATGTTGATCATGTCTTAATAAGGATTGGTGTATACTGTGTGGTTTTGGAATCATCAAAATGATAAGAAATCAACCCAAACTCGCTCAAAAGCATATGCACCACGCACACAAATTGGTATATGGGACTGCACACGGATGTGACATGAATGTTCGGCCCGAACACTCAGCTATTTCTCATCATATTTCGAACATGAGGGCATTTGAAGAGAAATCCTTTTCAGGGGACATTTGTACTAAGATATCTTCCGAACTGACATAAAAGGAATGAGAAAGCTCACAAATTATTTTTCACCTTTCCCAGAACTCAACCTCCCCTTTAACATTCTTTTAAATTGAAAACACCTACACTTTTTAGTAACATTTATGTTGGGTAAGATAGTCCTGCCCCTTTCTAATGTTGTCTGCTGCTCTGTGAAGTCAGAATTATGAATCCTGTCATAGTGCTGGTATGATGTTATGGAATCAAATCTAAGGACAAGAAGATTAGGGAATTAAATTCTGGTACATTTATTCATAGATCAGCAAAATATACCATTATGTTCACTTTTTGTCTCTTTCTTTGTTGTTGCTTTCTAGGCATGTGTCTGGCTGCCTTCACACCGGACAAGCCAATCAGCTGCTGCCAGATATCTGCAGATGGTACAAGCGCTGTGATTGGCCTGCAAGGACAGAGGGAGATCGTGTCTCTATGGATACGCTCCAAGGGCTCGGCTCCGATACCCAAAGAAGCGGGAACCTTTGGTGACACTTCCCGGAAAGGGGAAGAATTTGATGTCAACGCCCCAGAGAGTTAATGAGCTGGGAAACCTGTAGGGTTATGTGTAGATATTGATCGACGTATGCAGTGTAGGACCTTGAAGCTGTGTGGAAGATGGCGGGCCAGTTGAGACTTTAACAAATACATCTTCTCTCAAACAATTATCATTGTTTGAATGGTATTGGGTGAGGTCAGCGATCTTGAAAACATCAGCATTTGCCGTTGACCGGCCGTTGAAAGGGTATACATGTAGTTGCTGTACTGCATTTGATGTATCTGTAGGTATAAGGAAATTTGTGATAATTGAATCTTCAAATAGAATGAGAGACATGAAATCGAAAAAAGTTACAGCTATTTGAAAATAATAGCTGTGAACATGTAAAGACATAAAGAATGTTTATGTTTATTTAAAGAATATTGCAACAATACTGCCAAATGTATATTGGTGTTTCCTTTCAGATATGTTACTGTTTCATCATTATTACGGGAGGACAACGATCATGGATGATTAAACGACTAAGGATTGTAAACCATAATGTTTGTCTCTTTTGATTATCTGAATTTTATACAACCAGTCATGACAGCTTTTGATTAGTAATCTCGGTTTCTGAGACAAATATTGGAATGTGTATTGCATTAAATGTCCTTACTCTCATTATAGTGAATTGTTTCAATCATGTAGGAAGATTTAAATCAATTTATTTACAAGGTATTGTTGGACATCGATTTAGTCATTTTCCATCCAAGAAATTAACTACTTTTTAGAAACAGGTTGTCAGTTTTAATTTGTAAGGACAGTCTTTTGATTTCTCTTCAAAGACGTTTATATTGGTCATCATTATTTTATTTATGAACATCATTTAATTGGTTTGTATGAATAAGCGACCTTACTAATCAATCGCAGATTGTGGACGTTTTTATGCCGCGAGAGGGCACCGTGTTCGTTACCTGATCATGCCGCTGCCCGGTGGGGTTGCCCGGTTGGACAGACTCGTCGCTGCGCAATGTTGCACGCTCCGCCTGAGCTCGAGCTCTCCTGCGAGATTCGGTCGGCTTCGTGCAGTCTGAAATATAATCCCAGTAGTCCAACGGACGCGTTCGACGCACAAACTTGTGAACGAGTGAATGGGGCTTACGCAATCCTGACATTCCCCACAGCCGCCGGGTGGCGTATCCCTTTAATTGTTGCAAGGTAATCAAGGGAAAGCAAGTTCAGCTTTTGATACATAATAAAACAATTTATGAGGAATCCATTATATTACTGAACAGGGTCATTTAAAAAAAAGAGGCATAAAAAATCCTGTAAAATGGGTTTGGCCTATGAAGGCGATACAATCGAATTGGAATTGTATTGTTCTGAGCCACGTCTTATAGAGAGTTGCTGTTGATTCGAATCAATCGCAACTTAAAGAGAGTTAAAGGTTGTGTTCTGGGAAGGGTGAAAAATAATTTGTGAGCTTTCTCATTCTATTTATGACAGTTTGGAATATTATTATAGAAGAAATGTCCCCTGAAAAGGGATTGCTTTTCAAATGCCCTCATATTCAAAATATGACAAACAACTGAAATGTTCGGGCCAAACTTTCATGCGACATGTGAGGTTTTTCTCGGAACAAGGTGAGGTTTTCTAGGAAAAAGATGATGATTATATAACAAAAAAAGAAGATAGACGAAACTAACACACGGTTGTGGAAACTGAATTTTGCAGGGTATTAAAAAAAAGTTATGGACTCTGTCTGTTTGTACATATTGCTGTGTGATGGTCTTGACCTTGTCAGTGACCTTGTCAAGTATGTTTTATTACTTGCATTGTACAAATCACGTATGTTACGTGTGTTTTCTGCCAGTGCTTGACCCCCATTTCCCTTGATACCTTTAAGCCTCGTTCAAACAAGACTCGGTAAACTGCTCAAAACACTGCTGCGGCGAAGTAAAAACCATTTTTACTTGTAAATGTAGGGCCAGTGGGGTGAAATGAAAAGTAGCTGCTGGTAACAAAGGCCTCTATAAAGTGTAATTTCTTATTGGTGTGTTATTAGATACAGAAATGTGAAGCCCCGTACACTTGTGTTATTTTGTTTTGCCGTGACAGGGTTTTTTTTGGAGGTGGTTTACCCGGTCATAAGTGACGTGTGAACGAGGTTCTACTCTGCACAAATAATACTCGGAGGGTGGAGAGAGGGGGAGAGAGAAAAAAAAATCTAACCTTGATTTCTCACCCTACATGTCATCACAATGTGCTCTCATCTTGAGTAGAATTCAAGAATGTTTTGAGGTAGCTATGTTGAAAAAATATAAGATTATGTTCTGTTAGATATGGTGGGTAACATAGACCCATATTTGTGCTGGAAAAAAAAGAAGCTCAAAGTATTTTGGACTAGAATTTGTTATGAAGAAACTCTCAGTCAATTGTGTCAGTATATCATGCAGTATATAGAAGAATTCCGTAAGCATATGGGCATTGTACGCTGTCACGTCATGCGATTGTGATTGCTTTTATTTTTGTGTTAAGTTTTTTAAATTTCACAGCTTGTATGAATTTTCTCTTAGAGTTAATTTCCCAAATCTGCTGTATAATGTATCTCTAATACTTTACTTGAGAAATGTTTTGCAGTGATGAATAAGCTTCTCTGTTTTCATTTTTGAGAGGACTATGCCAAGTGAGCTCTTACTTCTCCTGCCCTTGACTGTATGGGCCCTGTTTCATAAAACAAGTTATCTATGACAACTGTCTCAATTCTAGAACAACTAAGCTCCCAGCCAATCAGATTCGAGGATTTCAGTAGCTTATATCAATTATTGTAACTTTCCATTGATAAGATGCTGTATGAAACATTGCACTGGGCCCTGTGTCATAAAAATTATTAATAACAACTGCCTCATTTCTATGACAAATTTGCTCTCAACCAATCAGATTCGAGGATTTAACTAGCTTATAACAATTATTGTAACTTGTTTTTGATAAGATGTGTTATGAAACATTGCCCTTGTCTGTTGAACTGCCTCTAATGTCAATGCAGTCTACTTGGCATTGTGAGTATTATCACTAAATTGCTGCATTATCATTTACTCAGGTGGCATATTGAAATCAACCAAGAATACTGGACAAAGAATGAGTGATGTTCATTACAAGCCATAGGGTCTTTCCATCAGGTTGGGGCAAAAAAATATGACAATGACCTTTTAACGCTGGTATGAGATTATCTATTACACTTGGGAAGATGAAATCATCCGTTGAATATTTTTATGCAATGAATATGTGTAATAGTGCCCAGTCAGAATTATTCCTGTTTTATTTGGTATTCTTTCAAAGCTTTGCTTGAAATGCATTTCTTTTTTTGCCACCAATTACAAGGACATCACATTTATATAACATTACACACAATTTTGGTCTGCCATATTGATTCACCATGAAGCTAGAGTACTTTTCAACATAAATGGCTTATGCTTTTTATGCTGACCATAATTTTAGCAAAATATTGTTGATGGGAGACGTAGTTCCTCACTTCTGGTATGTCACAATAATTGCCACAACCCTGTGGAATGACCCCATATCCACTGAGTTATGCATGCACTGCACCGTCATTATTAATGGTATGCGTTTATTGAGATTGGGAAGCGGATAGTTATACATGTAGCTTTACCCAAATAGGAATGATTTGATTCTGGTGTAACATGCATTTTTCATAGACTCCAGTCTGAGTGTCCAATAGGTCAATGGTTATTCTGCCTTTGGTATAGAATGCAGCCATGTCTCAGAGCAGAGAGTCATGAGTTTGTAGCAACATACCCTTGTCGTCAGATGTTAAGCATAAAACAGGGTCTGAATTTTCTACCCTGTAGACTAACCCTTACACATAACCTGAACTGGGATGCAGCCATTGTGAAACCTGTTTGACCTGTTGACTCAAGACAATGCATTCTTAACCCATCTACTACTGAATTTTCTCATTCTCATAGGCTTAATACAGGGACCACCCGGTTCCCGTAGGCAGTGGATTAAGATGTCAAATTAAACGAAGGATCGTAAACAAAAGATAAAATGAGATGATACCTGTTCTGTCCAAGGTTACTCAATTATCTATTTATTAAACTATTTATATAAACATTAACTTTAATGAAAACTGTTGCAGGTTTTTTTTTACACTAGCAGTCAAACCATTTGGAAATCTGCAAAGCTGCTGTGATACTTTGCTGGGAAGATAACATCATTTTATTGTTTTTTCTTCTATAGAAAAAAATACAGGAGGGCAGTGAGAATTTTTAGGTATTAAAGTGTGTTTTGTATATTTGCAACTCCTTTGTGTTGGAAATCATTGGAAAAAGACTCATCCATATTATATGTAAATTTTGTTGTTGCTCTCTGTAATTTAGCATTTTATTTCATCATTTTGTCATTTTACAACCTCAAATCTGTGTGTGCTTGTGTTTGATGTAAAAGTCATTTTTGTGTGCCCTCCAACTATTACTAACGGTTCTCTCTCTCTCTCTCCCTCCCTCTCTCTCTGCCCCCCCTCTCTCTCTCTCTCTCTCTCTCTCTCTCTCTCTCTCTCCCCTCTCCCACCCTCTCCCTCTTTCTTTCTCACTTTCTCTTTTTCCCTCTCACACCCTCCTATCCCCTCTCTCAATTTTCCTTTCTTACTTTCTATGACAGTAAAAAGACATAATATATGATGTGGAAATCATAGTTAATGTGAAGCTGATACTTGGTAACTTTCCAAATGATGTGTACACTTCAGGTCTTGTAATACATGTGCTCAACTTATTCATTACGATCACCGTTGTCAAACGTGGAGTTGCCAAAATAGAGAATAAGCTTGAAAAACAAATCCATGGTGATTTATTTATATTGTTACGACTGTAAATATCTGCAAATATTTGAAGAACATTCTGTGAAGATGTGACGGACAGATGCCGAGATGCGATCACCAGTTATCTTATAAAATTCATGGGAATTAGGGAGAATCATTGTTGAGGTGTGTTTGTTGAAATGTAGATATTGAGTTTCTCCTCTTGATGTAACGTGTACAGGCTGATAAAAGCGCGACTACCCCCGTCAATCCACACATTGTAGAAAGAATCGACGGGGGGTCCGTGTAAAGAGTGAGAGCGTTATTCTCTCTCGCTCGTGTTCTTTCCTATTTTGCCGTGTTTAATATGCAATAGATGTCAAGATTGAATACCAAGCTTCTTTTGAACCTGTGGAGTTTGTAAACTATCGTTGCGCTGTCTCGGCGCAAACCAAAAATCGCGTGAAATGTAGAGTAGGCCTGCGTATGGACGCCATTCGAGCTGATTTTGATATGTATGAATAAAAACTTCAGTAAGGTGAAAATGACCTTGATGAAGTCCAGTGTGGAAGTGTTACTCTTTTGAATGTTAACAATATAGTGATCAGAGATTTGAGTACTAGATAATCTGAGATAGAATGTGTGATGTAGTGATTTGAAGATAGCTCTATACAGGATTTTTTTTAAATTCACTTATATCATCATGACTACCAAGAAATGTGCTTATAATAATGTATAAAATTGTGACTTTTACGTTTCCCTTTAAAGGGGAATAGCATAAATTATACTCTTAGGTATATTGCAGTAATTGGTGTATGTAGTCCGTGAAAATCAACATATATGTTTCTAGCAATGTATGTGTGAAGCTGTCTAATAGTATTTGTGCTAGAAGATCATAAGAAACTCTCTGTTGTGGTGGTTTGGGGGGGGGGGGGGGTTGTAAGGGAATGAATTCAACCAGAAATGGTGGTTACCAGTGCTAATTATACTGTTTTTATGATATGTGTTATGGAATATGCTTTGAGATTATATGATATGGATCATTCTAGGTATATTCTGTGGAATAGGCTCCAAAAATATTGTCCTTTGTTCCCAAAAGTTTGATGTTAATTCTAGGTAGGCCTATACTACCGTATAGCTTGTAAAAACCTATGCACTGAAAATCATACATGTTTAGGTTTTGTTTTGGTCTCTATTAAACAAACTATAGAGCTTGTTTGAATATGCAAAATTATTTGAAATGACTGAAATAAGCAGGAACATTTAACAAAAATTGTATTCAAACTTGTATCAGGGACTAAACTTCAGTCCCATGTGTTTGAATTCTTGTCTGCAAACAGCAAACAGTATAAGTGTTTGCAGGCACTTTATACAAGGCTCTAGTCTATGATGACTATATGCTGTAGTATCATATGGAGTGAAATTACGGTAGCCATAATATGTTGAATCTCATTTAGAAGGACAGATTTTCTTAGAGCTACTATTAATACCAGATATAATGGATGTTAAATCACTGATTCAGTACTTACAGGAGTATTTGAGTGGTTATTCTCGTCCATTTTTAGCACAAATTAGTCGTTGAATAGGATTCGTATGGTGTCTCAAAAGAGAAATGACAGCTGTAAAATGTGATATAAACATCACCACCACCACAGTGTTCCCTATAAACATTCCGTTTGTTGAAAACATGGTGATCATGGACAGATAAAAATACTTTTTACTGCGAATACTGTCATTAGAATAATGTAGCAGATAAAAAAAAGAGATATGTGTATATGTGTTTTTACTAAAACCCTACTCTGTCTGACTTCTTATGTGGTATTGATTACTTGTATAAATGTGAACGAATTTGACATTTTAAAGAATAAGTAATCAAGGATTTGATGAGAGGAAGAATTGAGAAATGATGGTAACATAATGATGAGAATAAAATGGATCCGAGATGTCGGCCTCCTCTATCGCACGTTCTTGTCTCAGTGGTTATATTTTGTAAGTTGGTGTTTGATCAATTAGCCAGTTCGTATGGTACAAATGACCCTGAAATTATTCGAATTTGTACGCGCACATGCATCTGTTTTGGTGGATGCACAACTTGTTTAACATGTAAAATCATACTGTGCGCATAATGAACACTATGAAAGTGTTTAAAGGTCAATTGTACTCGGTACAAATGACCTTTATCTGCTCATGCGCAATTTGTAATTAACCTGTTGACTACTGAATTATTTAACTCTCATAGGCTTAATACAGGAGCCACCCAGTTCCCATAGTCTATGGGTTAAGAACTGGCTTATGTGATGAGGTTTTAGGAGAACATGAGAGCAGAAAAGAGTCGAAAAGGTCCGAAGGTTGAAGTAGCTTGATCCAAAGACAATAAGATGGATTTGAGATGTCAGCCTCCTCTATGGCAAGTTCTTGGTGTGCTCGGCGAACTAATTTTAGACGTTCTTGTTTGATCATTATGATGAGATTTGAGGAGAACATGAGAACATGAGAGTAAAGAAAAGAGATGAAAATGCCTGAAGGTTGCAGTGGTTTGAGATGGATATGAGACTGTCTGCCTCTGATACATATTTCTACAAACATGCCAAATTTGGTGTTTCTATCACAAAACGTATATATTTTGGAAATTAATGAAAATAGCCCTTTTTTCTTAAAATGGGCACCTAAACCACTTTTCCTGATCTATTTGGGGGGTATATATCCCCCCCAAAAAAATTGAGTGGGGGGGGGTGACCTGTATTATCATCCCCCCATATTTTGGGATAAAAATAAATAAGAATTATGATACATTAACTTTAAACTAATAATTATCCAAATTCATTATGTTTGACCTTGAAATACCATCACATTCTTTAATGATTAGAAGTAAGGAGATAAGAAATGCCATAATTCAATGCGAAAATATTGAAGAAAATTTGTTCACTCTCATTGTTATTCTCAATTGAGGGGTTCCGTCCATTGGCATAGATCCGTGCATTCCTTCTTTTCATTAAAAATCATTTTGGGATGCTCTAAAACGCAAGTTTTATAGACAGATTTTTGAAAAAGTCCCTGGTGTGGGAAGGGGGATACCATCTCCCACACCTTTCCTACTTGGTCGCTTCGCTCAGTGGCGTATCTAGGGAGCAGGGGGCACGTACCCCGGGCGGCACTTGGAGGGGACGCAAAAAACGCAAAGGAGAGAAAGAAAAAAAAGAGGGAAATGAAGAAAAATCATCATCATTACAGATTATGCGCCCCCCAATCCGCAGGGTAAATGCACTAGAAATCTCGATTTTGAAGGTTTGAAATGTGAAAATTTTACAAAGCTCAGTCGCTTTGCTCCTCGCATAATTATTTTCTTTCAGGATCTCATAAATTCGCGCCCTCAGTAGGCCTATATAGTTCTTAAATAGCTTAAAGGTTTCAAACTTTGAAAAAAATAAAAATGTAATTGCTTTGCTCGCTATATCATGTAAGTTTCATATGACTCCCGATTGCGCCCCAATATAGGATAAAGTGTATAAAACAGCATTTGCAAAGGTTCAACTTTTGAAAGAAATCTCATGCATCTTTAGGTAGCCTTCCTGAATTTCTCGACTCTTTCTCAAGCCTATATAGGGTTTTCGTTAATTTTGCTCCCGATTGTAGAAGGGAGTGAATAGAAAACTGTTTATCAATGCATAAAATTCGAGCTTATCTACCTCTCAATTGCGGTGGTCAATTGCAAAATTCCCTGGGGTAAAATGCAAAAGAAATTGTGTTTTTTAGGTGAAAAATTGAAAAATTTGCCGCTCGGTCACTTTGCTCCCTTGCTAACAAAGATAAGTTTGGGCACTCGGACAGTGGGGGGAGGGGGGGGGGCATAACTTCATTTTTTGCCCCGGGCAGCATAATCCCTAGATACGCTACCGGCTTCGCTCCCTCGCCGGTCATTCCCCCCCCCCCCCCCAGGCCCCAATCGTGAACACAGATTGATACCCCTGCTTCATTAGTATAAGGGGGGGGGGGCACACAAATGCAGGTTTGTCAACTTTTGGAAAAGGTAGATGCCAGACCTCCAAAATTCACTTAGTGGGGGGGGGGGGGGGGGGTTATGGGGGTCCAGTTTCCCTCCATAAAAAAAAGGTCTTCATTCTAAAGGGGGGGGGGGTCGAGAAAAGGGCTGATCCTCTATGGTCAAAATGCATACTTTTCTCCCAAAAGGGGGTCGGAAGTGCCCCCCCTGGATCTGCCAATGCCCTGCTTGATGTGTTTTTGGTAGATTTTGCGGTATAATACCATAGAAACTTGACTCACTCCCCCCCCCCCCCCAAAAAAAAAGGGAAGAAAAGTAATCGAGAGACACAGAGAGGGTGAGAGCAGAAGACAATTAAATACGGTGGTACATGGAGAGAAAGACGGGGAAAAAGGGGATGAGAGGAGCAAAAGAGAGAGGAAGAGAAGAGCAAAAGAGAGAGGAAGAGAGGAGGGGTGAGAGAGAGATAGAGACCGGGGGGGGGGGGGGGGGAGCGGCGGACAGAAAAAGATACAAAACTTGATATAACAGATAAAATACGGTATGAAGAATGGACCACAAAATTGTGTTTGCTTGAAGAAATTTTTTAAAGTTGTGCCCCCAACAAAATCCTGGATCCGCCACCACGCCACTGTCTTCTTTGGATTGAGTTTGATTTGCCGGAGGATTGTTTGATCAAAGTTTACCGCGTGATGATCAGTCGTCAGGCTTATGACGTCGCCGTCATAAAAATAGCTATATAGGTAATGCCTAATGGACAAGATTTGTAGGCTGCTACGAACCGCTAAATATAAAGTATTTAAAAGTTTTAATTAAATCTAGTGATGAATCTTCAATTATTATTCAATTTTCGCATTGTATTTCACAGTACTGCATGATCTAGGGGGAATTTTTGCAAATGAATTTACATGAACAACGGATTTTTAATGATTATTTAATTTTGAACAGAATATGACTCAGTCTCTTGCGACCGCTGAACTCGCAATCGCTGAACTGCGCTTGCGCATTGCACGTTGTTGATGTTCCTGATCTGCATATCTTGACTTCGGTCTGGCGGATGGCTGTTGTTTTCGTTAAAAAATCCCACTGATTTACAGTTGTAGGAGCTCAAAAGATCTTACAATTTCAGCTTATAATAACGTGTATTTTACAAACACACCTTTTCTGGTAAGTTTCCTTTTGCTTAATAATTGTTGAGCCTAGGTTTTCAAGCATCTTTTTGAAGCCTGAATCGGACATTATTTTTGGGCGAGGAGCAAGCTCCAGGAGTCCAGCTCCACCTGCTAACATTCGTGTACCGGTGGGTCCGGACAACCCGACTACCGGACAGCCCGACCCAAGACAACTCGACCCAATAGCCTGGACAACTCGACCCGGTCGAGTTGTCCAGGGTGGGCTGCGTCTTCGGACAACTCGACCTACTTTTTTTCTTCTAACAAATTTCATGAACAGAGTTTCACAGCATGGCTACAAAAGACATTTTCTGCATCAAGTATGTTGATATGATACATTCATGACATGAAACAAGGAATTTTAAGCTTTTCAGTTCTATAAAACATGATTTCCCTTGCAGTGAGAATAACGATGTTCCCATATATTTACAATGTGGTATATATATCCGCGCACCGATCGAAGCAACCGACTCCGACTTTACGTTGGACTCTAAATTGGAGTTCATTTTACCGTCTCTTGAAACGTTTCAGTGGTAAGAATGCTCTATTTTTGTATCTTTACATTTCAGTATTAACTTTTCTCTACTTCATTGAACTTATGGCTTGCCGCAAGTCTGAAACTTTACACAAACTTTCGAGATTAATAACTAAGTTAGGGCCGCTCTCAATATCGCCAACCAACACAGTGCAGTGCATTCTCCCGCCAGCCAGCGAGCTGGGCCGTGCGGCTGCCTGCATCAGTGTATGGCATGCATGGTATGGCCATGATGGCTGTATACTTGTATAAACAGATAAACTGACCTTGCATTGAAAACTCCTGATTACAAACATTATGATATTTAAGGAAGTAAATAAGTTAATTTGGGAGTAATACCGACCACTTCATAAAATGCTGCGTATCTTAGGAATTACTTGGCCGTTTATCGCAAAGTGATATTTTATTTATTGTCCAACATACATTTAAATTTTAACTAAAATAATTATTTGTTAGTTACCCAGTGCAGTGGTAAGAATGCTCTATTTAATTGTATCTTTACATTTCAGTATTAACTTTTCTCTACTTCATTGAAATTATGGCTTGCCGCAAGGCTGAAACTTAACACAAACTTTTGAGATTCTTCAACAAACAGGCCACCGATCCCCGATCCGAGGCAATTTACCAGTTGGGCCCCGCGGCTGCCGCGGGCTAGCTAGGGGCAAAGCTACCCACTCACGCTGCTGAACTTGGGCTGAACCACCATGCACTCATCATTCGTTGCCTGTTTGCGTGTTGTGTCGGGCCAAGGGAGAAGGCTAAATTCATTTCCATAAAATAAAATTAAAATTGCAAGTTGTATTTTTAGTTTTAAAAAGTACAACTTAAAAGTTTGATTTTATGGAATTGTGGGCATATGATTTCTCTAACTCAAGCCAAGGAGCTCCGCCGCCACAAAGCTCAAGACTATGAATCCTCTGAAGCTCATAAGACCGGTGCCGGTGGGGGAAAAGGGTGCAGATAATCAGGGGGTCGTTTCATCAAATCAACTCCATGACAGTCATAACTGTTGTCGGCTATCTACGGAAAAATGTCATGGACCTGACAAACGGTTTCACGAAGACATGATAAACAACAACTCAATGATATCGATACTCACCGGTGAAAAAACATAGTCTATTATCGTCAATTACCCAAACATATTTTGAGGCTCAGTTTTTCCAAAACTGTTCCAAAATGTCAAAAATGGCAGAGAAGATGAATGCTGGTAATACAAACATCCCGTTTACATGAAAAGATGTGTTACTTATGGCATCTTAGAATTTATAAAATTGAGAAAACTCGAGGAGGCTTTTGCGATGTACGAATCTAGATTTGTAGGTAAGACTAAGAGGATACCGTAATTGACTAATTTTGGAAAGAAGACCCAAATCGTGTTCACTTTAGAGAATATTAAATTAAGATATTTTATGGCCCAATTTTTAATATTTATTAATCAAAAGATACATATAATATTATTCATATCAAAGCATTGCGTGAAAAAGGAAAATATAGGGAAAATACATACATGATATATTGTCGTCGTTCACATGGGTCTGTATATATAGACTGTTGCATTTTCGATGCTGATTCTATGGTAGACGGATGTGGGTATTTTTAATATTAATCTCATTTACTTGTTGGGGGTCAAGAAGCCATGAGACCATATTGTCCGTCTGTACAATATTATAATACGAACAGTAGTAACACTATTTGATAAAGGAATTGTAAATGATAGTACTTGGAGATCAGGAAATAAATGTTCTCTTAATTTACATTTCTTATTCTTTCGCAGCCCATAGACTGACTAAAAGCTGGCTTGTGATGGCGTTCTAAAAAGATATGACAGGTCTGGAGTCACTTGTCGGCGAAGTTGTCGCTGGTCTTGGCAAAGGCGGCTTTGTGAAACACTTAGCGGACAAGTTGAACGACAGTGTCGAGATGTCGCTGATCTTGTCGTTATGACGGTTTGATGAAACAACCCCCTGATGAATAAGAGAGATCGGAAAGAGTTCCATATGTACCCCAAGCCCCTAAAGCGGCCGCCATTACGCTGTAACATTTGGGCACGATTTGAACGCGCCCGAAGCCCCTATGCATTATTCAATTTGTACGATGCTCCCCTACCGTGTATATTCTTTACACACAGGTATATAAATGTGGATCAGTGTCACGCATGCGCATTAAGAAAGGTCAAATGCGCTTAATCTATTCATGTATGCTAATGTATTCATCACTTGGCTAATGACTGCCCCCTAACAGCTTTTGACCCCCCCCCCCCCCCCCCCAATTTTTTTTTGAAAGACAAGTATAAGCCTAAAGTGTGCCACCCCTTTCTTTTATAACTATAACCTTTTTTGAAATTCTTTTTTGCTTGTCAGAGAATTATGGAGGAAAACTGGACCTCATCAAATCTGGTAATCTGTTTAGACATTGTCTTACTTCTTAAATAAACCCATCATTTATCTGCAGTCATATTCTTTCAAGAGTTCCATTACAACTGACTTGTCATGGTCAAATAATATTCTCTTCTTGACAGTAGTACAAATATGTACATGCATTAAAAAAATGAATTTCAATCTAAATGAATCATACATTATTAATTTCAATCCCTATTCAAGAGGTAAATTATTGAATTTACACTGGAGAAATAGGTACTATTAACTTTTTACCACTACACCCCACAAAAGAAGAAATAGTAAAAGAAATAAATGACCATCTAATTTCCATGTTCAATACGCACACCATGTTACCCTTGAAAAACAAAGATAATGTTTAAACGAAGAAGCTTGATGGGAGGAATTTTAATTTGTAAACAAATTTTTAGGCATTTTACTCCCAGTGTTAAAGATCGTATGCTCGATCTGTAATGAAAAACACAAGTCAGAAAAAATTGGAACCATGCAGCTGCAGCCCCCACCTTTTTCAGTAAACACGTGCAAACGTACGGCAGTGCAAAAATGTGGTAATACACGCAGCCCCCCCACTAAGCCCCTCCACTTTCCAAGACGTTCCGCGGCGCCTGTTTAAAACTCCTCTTCCGCCATTCTAATGATGCATATTAGACTGGAATCCAGGTATGATTTCAATATGAAGAAATAGATGTTTATCAAAGCAGGGGTCTATTTCACTGAAGAGTTGAAGTAGAAATCCATGTCTTTTGAAAGAAAAGAGGAAAGATTTTAGAAAATAGCATCCATTGTGTATTTTATAATTTAGCAAGCAACAATTAGAATTTGTAAAAAGACTGAAATTTAGAGTTTCCTATTAATAGTTAACATTGACTCTTTAAATGAAATTAATAGAATAATAAGTGGGAATTCTCAAAAGTATTTAAAGAGGAAAAAAGTTTTTCCAGTTGGACAGATAAAACTTTCAAGGCTATTCAAAACAAACTAAATTAGTAAAGTCACAAGAAAATTCAATCATCTTTATGTAAAAAAAATTTAAACAATCTCTTCCTAAACCAAAAAAAAACCGTGTACCTTGATTGTATTGATATACTAATAGCAACCAAAAATCAAGAAAAAGGGTATCTTTTTCAAAGCGATGAATTACGCAGTTAGGGTCATACTTAGGGTCATTCAACACTAGAACAAGTTAAAATCACCATTTTAGCTGAAGTATCCGTGAATTATGGAAGGAAAAAAATATCAAATATATCCACCAAAGTTCCAAAGGGGTAGTAAAAACTGGTATTACTTGCTTAGGGGGGTTACAAACAATTATTACTTACTTAGGGTAGCAAATTACCCAACTCACGGGTAATCATACTTATTTAGGGTGTATTTTTTGGCACCACGTAAATACTTGCTTAGGGTGCTTTTGGTGAGTCCTTTGGTCACGCATGATACCCCCCTTGCAATGAGGACAGAACCCCCTGGGTTGTCCATTCCTCAGAAAAAAAAATTGTTTTCCTTGTGTTTGTTTTTTTCAGCAACGGACATCCAGACTGGGCTTCGACCACCCAACCGCCAGAGAGTTTCGGTGCAGACGATCAGGAACCTCTTCTACAGTGCTGGACTTCGTGCCCGACGTCTCGTGAAGAAGGCCATGCTGGAACTCTGACACAGACAAGCTCGTATGCAATGGGCCAGAGCTCATGTTCGGTGGACCAGACAGCAGTAATGGAGGAGCATTTGTGTACATGGATGACAATGCCCGACCACACAGAGGGAGACAAGCTAATGCATTCCTGGCTGGGGCTGGTGAGGGCATCGACCGAATGGTGTGGCCGGCATGCTCACCTGACCTCAATCCCTTAGAGCACCTGTGGGACCAGCTGAAGCGATCTGTATATCCCCACATCAACGACAATAGCAACCTGCATGACCTGTCTCGGCTTCTGCAGGTTCATTGGAATGCCATCCCACAGCAGCGTGTCAACTTATCAACACCATGAGGAGACGGTGCCAGGCGGTCATTGACATGCGTGGTGGATACACACGTTACTGAACTGTACATTTGATAACTTTTGTGACTTTTGTTACTAAATGTTATTGTTATCAATTCATAACTGAAAAAATATCAGCGAAAAAAGAGTTTGGAAACGAACCATCATGGGTACGGGTGGAGGTGATGTTATGGACCATCATTGAATCTCATGTCAAGTTACATGAATGCTCGCCTGGTTTTTGCTGGCAAGCCAGTCTGGCAAGTGGCAATTATGCTGTTTTAGGTTTTAGGATGCATTATGTGCCTCCTTTTCCCTATGAAATCATTTTCAGGCACAAATAAAAGTCAACAGAACAGTTTAATTGAAAGAATGAACTAGATGAATCTCCCACCACGCGCGGTCGGAATTTATGCCTCCGCCATCACCATATTTGCAATGTATGGCATACATGTACACTTTAAAAAGGATTGGTCCATCAAAATTAAAAATCTTTTCACTTCAAAAGCGCAGGAGACAGAAATCTTATTTCATTTTATTTTCAAATTAAAAAACTTAATTACCATTGATGACTTACAATCATCAAATACACCAAGGAAATAGATATTTTATAGCAAATAGACCACTGTCCCCTTGAATTTTCTAAAATAGGTAGGCCTAGATTCCATACATCACAAACCATTTTTATGTATATAATGACATCTATGACCTTTGAACTTTGACCTTGAGATCACCTAAAATCTAATCAGTTCATTGTCCCTCCCATATGCGAACATGGGCCATGTTAGAAGCTGATCCGCCAAACGGTTTTGAAGTTATCGCGAGAACGAAAAGGGGACGGACGGACGGACGGACGACCCGAAAACACAATGCCTCCGGCACCACCTACGGTGGGCGGAGGCATAAAAATATATTGATTATCCATTGCTATCAGTAATTAACCTTGTTTTGTTGATTTCTGATTACATATCAAGATATTTGCTGTGATATTAATAATAAAAATGATAATTGCAATTGTGGGTTGTGTACAGTACTATCTTTTAATTTCATTTGAGCAAGTTTAGTATGATCTCTCTCCCTTTCAATCATTCTTTTTCACTCTCTTGCTCTTTCTTCCTCACTCTTGCTCTTTCTTCCTCTCTCACGCTCTTTCTTCCTCTCTCACGCTCTTTCTTCCTCTCTCACGCTCTTTCTTCCTCTCTCACTCTCTCCATCCCTCTCCCCCAAATATTTCTTTCATTCATTGTAAAACAACTCTCTTCCTAAAGACATTTCACACATTTATTTCAATGAACACTGTAATACAAAGAGTATATTGTATTATTTACAACAAATGAAATATTTATTGAAGTTCTTACATATTACATTAACATCTTATATTACAATTATATGTACATGTCATCATTATGTAAAATAGTATTAATTCTCAATTATGTCCGGGCCAGAAGCTCAGCGCATTTACACTTTCTGGAAGCCGCCTACATTCAATCTCACGAACCCCTTCTGTGCAGACAAAAGGAGTTCGTCCAAGCTTTGCGATTGTTCTGAAATTACAACGTCTGGGTCCATCGAGTATAATATTGTTGATTTCAAGTAATTTGTTATATACCTGCGTGATAACCTGATGAGTGCAGGTCGAAAAGCTTCGTTATCATGTCTCTTTTTCATGCCATATTGAAATTTTGTAGTACCAAGAAATTATTTGAATACCGTAAATAATGTTCTATAAACCACACTTTTTTTCCCGCCGGAAAATGTGAAAAGTTATTGGCTCAGTGACAAGAGCTATATTCTAAAAGCAAAGTCAATTTAATATAAATAATTTTAAAAACCATGAAGTCAGTTCACAAACTACTTGTTAATTGTAGAGTATCAAGTATTCATTTCTCTGTAAATACAAATATTGCATGATAAATGAGCTTATTCGTGAATATTATATTTGATTAAAAATACTCGGATACTAGGAAATGTTGAACTACAGCACCAGTTTCATAACTTGTCTCATTTTGCGGGAAAACTATTTAGTTGTTAAAAATCCTTAATACTTGCAGTAAACAGTCAAGTTTGTCAGCTGAGGTAATGGCCATTTTTTTCTGATTTAAACATGGTTCAACATAATCATTTTTAGTTTGGAAATATTAATCTCTGTCTCAAGCTTGTATTAGGCGCTATTTAAAAACGGAATATTATTATTATTATTGTCCGAAGTGCCGAGTTACCTGGTACCTATCATTCAGTACAAGAAAGGGTCAACAGTCGTTCATAAAGTTGTAACTTACAAAAATCTTGATGAAACGCCCACCTGGTATGAAAAATTGCTTCAACTTGGGCAATTATTCAACTCAGGGTCGATGTAGGCAAGGTTACCTGGGGGCCGTTTCATGAAAGTGTCTTAACTAAATTGCCTATGGCAAGCTGTTTATCCCATAAAAGCGATAACTCAGTTTCCCTCAGTTTATTGCTGAAATCTGAGTTCGCCCCTTGAAAAAAGCCTTATTGCTAGAAAAACCAAGATTGCCACTATACAGGTGTTTCTTCATAAATTTATTTTTTTGAGTGTTGAAATAAATTTATTGAGAAAAATATCACCAAAAAAAAATAAAAAAATTCATACCTGATAAACAGATTGAGTTTAATTTTTTGAATGATGACCAAGTTTATTAGGAAAAAACTTAGTTTTTCGAGTGATAAACTATTTCTCAGCGATAAACTCAGTTTATCGCCTTTATGGAATAAACATTTTGTCATAGACAATTACCGAGATGTCATTGAGCTAGAGTTGTGACGCTCTCATGAAACGGCCCCCTGTATTTCATATTTGCCATGAAATACAAGAGAAAAGTGTATCTCTGTGCGACAACATTGGCTAATTCATTTGCATGTCACACATGCTGTGCAGAGACAATTGTTTTGTGAAATTAAGTGGAACTCTGAGAGGTCACCACTCTTATCTTACATCAGATTTTGATGAAATCGTTCATGTTTTGCATGGTTTGCTAATCATAATCTGGGAATGGGCCATTATTCAAAGTAAGGTTCACTATTCATAAGGACTGCTTCTCATAATAAAATTGGGAGCCTGTCCCAAAACAGTCGCCCCATTTTACCCATGAAATTTGACATGTTCAAGTTACTTAGTGCATCCATGCGACTTACACAAAAGGTTGGCAGCTTAAATGTACCTGCTGAGTTTGGCCCCCAATTTGATCTGTTGGTGGTGGCTGACAGCCTATCTGATGGAAAATTTTGTCATTTTTTTTTCCTTTCTTGTTTTGGTAATGCATAATCATATAGCTTCCAAGTGACAAAGTTTGGTGCATGGGGTGAAATCTAGTAATCTACCCAACTCGGCAGGTACATTTAAGCTGCCAACCTTTTGTTTAAGTCGCATGGATGCACTAAGTAACTTTAACATGTCAAATTTCATGGGTAAAATGGGGCGACTATTTTGGGACAGGCTCCTGGCCTAATACTTATAGTGATCAACAGCTGTAATAAGAGCACATATTGCCTATATAGCCATTACCATGGAAATGTAGTACCCGACACATTTGGAAAAAGAACATCTTACGTCATCTCTCTACGACCAATGTGTCATGAGCATTGTGCGACAATTTAAAAAGTACTTCGCTCTCTCCGCAAGATTTTTCTCTGATCTATTGCTATAATATGCTGTTACCATGGCAAGGCAGTACCAGACAACTAAAATATGAGTCTTGTTCGTCTATACTCCAATATCGATGTTGCCTGTGACGTTCAGTATCCATACGCTTGCCTGCAACAAGCTTTAAGTAAGCATTCTGATCCCTGACATGTAGGCTATTAAAATGTCTGAATACACTGCCATGATTGACATCAGCTTGACCACCAATATATGAGCAGTTCATAACGATTCACAGCGTATGTATCACATGTCTTTGAAAACATTGTAGGGTACAGACTACTCCTCCTCGAAGGTACTGGGTGAAGTTTTAAAGTGCTCAAAATTTTCCTGAAGAGGTTATGGAAAGGAGATCCATGGGCGAGGAATGGTAGAGCAATCCATACCTGTTGCGCTCTTGAACAAACCAGTACACCTCCTCATAAAGCAGCCACAAATTTGATGTGGCAATACTACCACTAAAGCCAAAGCACCTTATCTGGTTATCCAGTTGATGGCAGATGGCAGATCCCGCTCACCATCTTCCACTTGGAGGACATCCGATGTTATCCTTAAATTTGCTTCAAGCTTATACAGCTGAAAGGTGTAGAAAGGAAACCGGGGGTAAAGTGGTTATTATCCATATCATAGAAGTAATAAAATTGCAAATACACAATTTCTATCTAGTTTCAGTTACTTTGTGAATACGGAATAGCTAAGATTTAGTGGGGATCATATTATTCAGAATTTTAAATTGCAAAACTCGTAGTTTATATATCAATAGCTGGTGTCATTTAACCATATGATGGGGGACCTAAAGTTACACACTTTATTTCGAAACGAAAATAGCCATGGGCCTGGGAAAGATTCTTTTACCGGGGGTGCTGAGATTATGAAACAAGATCCGGTTGACAATCCATTCAGTGCCAATCACCCCCCCCCCAAAAAAAAAAAAAATATATAAATAATAAAAATAAAATAAAATAAAATAAATGAATGAAAAATATGTGCATTCCGGAACTATCGTACAATGTTTTTTTATGTTTTTTCTGCCAATGTTTGATAATAGATACAATGTTCATTCCCATAACTAGGATTTTTTCGGGGGTACAGATTTTGAAAAAGTCGACCTTCGGACCTTTTCTGGGTGAGCTAAGCGACCGAGTCTAGGGGTTCAGGTATCTGCCCTTCCAGTGTCGCGAATCCCGGCCAGCCGATTTCGGAGTGACTGTCAAAACACGAAACCCTTACAAATATTCTCACAAGGAAAAACTGTCTTTATACCGACCTTTTAACTTGTCAATGAAGACAATTCAAAAATTTAGATAAAATTAAATTAATTTTGAAAATAATTACAACTACATGTTTGATCCCTAGATATCTCTAACCCAGATGTTTATATTTTTTACAGATAAAATACAATTTCAAACATGTAATTTTAAGGCACTTTTCCACCATAGACATTAGAAATTTTGAAGTATTTTGCTTTTCTTGAAAAACTGTAAAATTAATTGACTTGCCTATGGGAATCGCGTAGTTATGATCCAATCTACGCGCCCTAACTTGGCCAAAAGCATCTTTGCATACTTTTACAAAATGCGCTTGATCTTCGTCAATAAATATCGTAAAGAAACCAAATTTTCAAAGTTTTGATTTAATCCAAAAGGATTTGACCCTTTCGTAAAATCCAGCGCATTGCAGTAATCACTCAATCCGGTGGAAAGCCTGTATGGCTCAATAATGCGCAGTAAAGTGTTCACTAAGCGCGCATGATGAAAATCCTGACCATGGGTAACAAATTAAACTTTTACTTTTTAAATGCATGTTGGACAATAAATAAAATATCACTTTGCGATAAACGGCCAAGTAATTCCTAACAGGCGCGGATCCGGGGGGGGCACAGCCGGCCCGTGCCCCCCTTTTGTAAGAGAAGTATGAATTTTTACCATAGACGATCGCCCATTTCCTCGATTGTGCCCCCCCTTTTAGAGTGAAGACCTTTTTTTTTTTTTTTTTTTTTGCTTGTCAGGGAATTATGGAGGGAAAAGTGAACCCTATAACTCCCTATTGAGCGATTTTGGAAGGTTTGGCGAAATTTTTTTTTTGTCCCTACCCCCCCCCCCTACCCCCCCCCCCCCCCCCCCCCCCCCCCCCACTGAGCGAATTTTCGAGAAGCTGGCGAGACCAAAAAAATACGGGTCTACCTTTTCACAAACTTTCATTTTTGTGCCCCCTCTTTTACTCAATCCTGGATCCGCGCCTGATTCCTAAGATACGCAGCATTTTATGAAGTGGTCGGTATTACTCCCAAATTAACTTATTTACTTCCTTAAATATCATAATGTTTGTAATCAGGAGTTTTGCAATATGCAAGGTCAGTTTATCTGTTTATACAGGGATACAGCCATCATGGCCATACCATGCATGCCATACACTGATACAGGCAGCCGCACGGTACGGCCCAGCTCGCTGGCTGGCGGGAGAAAGCACTGCACTGTGTTGGTTGGCGATATTGAGAGCGGCCCTAACTTAGTTATTAATCTCGAAAGTTTGTGTTAAGTTTCAGACTTGCGGCAAGCCATAAGTTCAATGAAGTAGAGAAAAGTTAATACTGAAATGTAAAGATACAAAATAGAGCATTCTTACCACTGAAACGTTTCAAGAGACGGTAAAATGAACTCCAATTTAGAGTCCAATAAAGTCGGAGTCGGTTGCTTCGATCGGTGCGCGGATATATATACCACATGTAAATATGGGAACATCGTTATTCTCACTGCAAGGGAAATCATGTTTTATAGAACTGAAAAGCTTAAAATTCCTTGTTTCATGTCATGAATGTATCATATCAACATACTTGATGCAGAAAATGTCTTTTGTAGCCATGCTGTGAAACTCTGTTCATGAAATTTGTTAGAAGAAAAAAAGTAGGTCGAGTTGTCCGAAGACGCAGCCCACCCTGGACAACTCGACCGGGTCGAGTTGTCCAGGCTATTGGGTCGAGTTGTCTTGGGTCGGGCTGTCCGGTGGTCGGGTTGTCCCGGAACCGTGTACCGGTAGACTAACTGATGGATTTTACTTCAAATTGAACAAGAATACTTGTGTATTATTATATTAGTAATCTTGTGATTACCTTATTTGGCTATTTCATGGTCGAGGAAACCACTCGTTCGTTAGCACGCAAAAATAAAATGCAGGGTCTATGGACAGGGAATGAGGAAACCAATGCGTGTAAGACGCGACGAATGTGATCGATGAACGATGAAGCGCTTCTGACATGTCTGAATGTGCGACATGTGCGAAGTGAATGGTGGTTTCCTCAATCGCTATAGTAATTAGTAATAGTATGGCAAGGGGTCCTAAAGCTACGCGGGTCCTAAAGCTACGCACCATACAAATCACATACACGCGCAATGCAACGCGTTCAAATCGGGCTAAAACACACACGCGATACACACAGTCAATTTCAATATCAATTTGCATTCATTTATTGCATGTGCGTAGCTTTAGGACCCCTTCATTTTTAAGAACAAAATTTGACATCGGCATTGATATCGACCTGACTCGTGCATTATTGACATTCACCCATCGTAATTTTCTCCACAAATCAACTTTAGAATATCCAGAATCGGGATATGGAATGAAATTGGTGACAAGCCAGTGATTTCTGTGACCTTTTAGCTGCTGAAAACAAAGTGCGTAGCTTTTTAGGTCCCCCCATCATATAATGTTTGTGCTGTTGTAAAGATTAAGTGTGCCAAAAACCTCATCAAAATTTGAGCAACAACGTTGTCATTCAGGTGCAGGGTTGGTGTCGGTAGTCAGTTAAACTTAAATTAAAATAAATTTTAAAAAAAAGCGAAAAAGCAGGGCCCGGGGGAAGTGAGAGAAAAAAAACCCTAAAAAGGCACGACCAAATGGGCCAAAGTCGTTATTATTATGGGCAGCCGCCATTAAATCTGCCTGAACAAGTGAATAATTAGTCAAGTTTCTTGGGTTTCATTGTTGAAATTCAGTTATTTATAACGGAATAAACGCTATCGTTATCGATTCATAACTTTAAAAATTGCCAATTTGAGGATTACTGGGCATATTAGCTATAATAGCCCAAGTCGGTATCTTTCTCTCAAAATTTACGAAAGAAGTAAATGTCAAATTTTTCGTGTTTCATGCGGGAGGGGCATCGGACTAAGTTTCTGCCTAAAAAAAGGTGCGATGAGCCGTTGCCTTTCTCTCAAAATTTGATAAAACATTGAAGCTTTTACGCTTTGCGCAGGAAGGGGGTATCTCCCCCTCCCTACGCCAACCACTGTTACATGTACAGTGCAGTATTGTGTCCAAATAATTGAACAGCAGTCAAGGCGTTGGAACTAACTTTCTGCCTGAAAAAAAGGTGCTACGAGCCGTTATCTTTCTCTCAATTTGAGACTCAAATTTGCTAAAACATCAGAGCTTTTATGCCTCCCAGTGTGGGGGGGGGGGGGGAACTCCCCCTTACGTGCACTCAACCCCCTGAGAAACACTCTATGCTTGCTCAAAGTGTCCGGACACACAGCTCCCCATCATACAACAGGAAAAGAATAGATTACTGATTTTCGTTAGTAAAATATATGTTTTTAAAAATTGATTTATTTCTTACATAATAAGAACTGTGCCCAATTTAACTCATTTAATATTTTTATCAACAAAGTTAAACAACATTTTAGAACATGATTGAGCATACGATCTTTAACACTGGGAGTAAAATGCCTAAAAATTTGTTTACAAACATTTGACAACATGATTTATAGATTTATTATTTTCTGCTTGAGTTTAAAGTCTTATTCTACGAAGAAGTTTATTTTTATTTTTCATTTTGTACTAGGTTTAATTTGGCTTATCAACGGTTCAGTCATGTTTAGTGGTGGCTACAACGCTCAGAAGTTAAAGACCAATCTGAAGCTTGGGATCAACAGATTGAAGCTTTTGGAGAAAAAGAAGAGTAAGTGAAACAGTGTTCAATAGACCTGTTTACTAATGTATTTCAATTTATGCATGTTTCTCTTCAGAATCCTTATTTACCAAGTATTTAATGCACCTGCTATGGATAATGGCGTCTCTATGGATGGAATCCATTTTGCATACATTAGTTGTTGCTATGTCAGGCAAGCCTCTGGCAAGCTTTTGAGTCGTGAAGAGCAACTTTTGTTCAAGAAGTATGCATAAAATTAGTAAAAAGGTCTTTTAAACATCAAAATACAACTTCAGCAGGATACCTACATGTAAGCCAATACAATACAATACAATAAGCATTTAGTACGCCCTTCCCATAAGGCTCGGAGCGTTTACAAAATATTTAAATTATAGAACACATTATAATTTTTATATAAACACAAATCAGAAAACTCTTCAATCGTCCATGTGGGAACTACCAGTTGGTTTTATGGAGACAAAATGTAATGAATGTACCTGTTACAAAGTTTGATAGCGGATTTAAAATAAATATGATTTCACAGCTTTTTTAAAGGTCTTTATGGATACTGACTGTCTAATGGTCAAGGGGAGATTATTCCATAGCCTAGATGCAGTAACTGTGAAAGTCCTATCACCTGACAAATTTCGGGTCATTGGGTAGCTGAGCTGAAGGTTGTGATTTGAGGATCTGAGATTTCTACTAGGTATACAGTTAAGCATTCAGATATGAACCCTGGAGCCTGGTTATTGATAGATTTATAAACATAAAGAACTAATTTGAAGATGATACGTTTTTGAATGGGCAGCCAGTGAAGAGAACGAAGTAAAGGTTGGGAAGAATGACTTCTGCCAACCTCAAAAACAAGACGTGCAGCCCAACTCTGCAGACGCTGTAGACGGTTTACATGAGACTTTGGTATAGAGGAAAGAAGCCCATTACAATAGTCTAGTCTGGAAAGAATAAGTAACCTTACAGCATGCTGACAAGTAGTTTGATCAATAAATTTACGAAACCTAGATATGTTCCTCAAATGAAAAATCACACTGCGGCAAACATTGTTAATGTGTGCTGACATAGTCATGTTAACATCAAAAAAGGCACCCAGATTCTTTATTGAATCTGATGGATGTATAGAAACTTCACCGACTGACAGTGTTAAATCTGGCAAATTTTTGTAATTGTATGGTGATGCAGCATTGAAAAATTCAGTTTTACTATCACTGAGTTTTAACTTATTTGCTGTCAGCCAGTTCCCCAGGAATTTTAGGATCAAATGCTACATACAACTGAATGTCATCAGCATAAACATGATACGAAACATCATGGTACTGGGCGATATCGCCAACTGGGAGAATATAAACTGTGAAACCAGTGGGACCTACAACTGAGCCCTGGGGTAAACCAAACCTAGAAATGGTTGGATCTGAAAGTTCCCCATCTATGTCGACTTGTGCTGTCCAGCCATCAAGATAAGACTGAAACCAATTCAACGCAGTTCCCCTAACACCAATTCTCTTTGACAAACGACAAATAAAAATTTTGTGGTCAATCGTATCGAAGGCTGCTGATAAATCTACAAGTACCACAAGAACTACTTTGTTTGAGTTCAATGAAAACATAATATTGTTTTTAACCTTAATCAATGCAGATTCAGTACCATGTTTGGGTCTATAAGCAGACTGGTGTGGATCAGCAAGATTATTAATCTCCATATGTTCCACCAGTCTTGAGCAAGCAATTTTCTCGATAAGTTTACCAACAAACGATAAATTGGATACAGGCCTATAATTCTTCAAATTGTTTTTATCTAAAGATGAATTTTTCAAAAGAGGTCTTATGATTGCATGGTGAGCCTTCTGTGGAAAGACACCACATGACAAAGAAGAATTTACAAGTTCAGTTAGTATTGGGAGAAGATGATCAATATAGTCTTTCACTAACCAAGTTGAGAGTGGGTCCAATTTACTACTTTTGCTGGGACATCTTGAAATAACTGTCATTAACTCGTCTTGAGAAACAGGTCGGAAGACCTCAAGTATCTTAAACCCTTCGCAGATATTGTCCTTGAACCTAACTGGCATAACATGTGTGTTATCAAGTTTGTCTCTTATATTCTTGATCTTATCTACAAAATATTGGGAAAATTGGTTGCTTAAAGATCACATTGCAAGAAAATCACAAATATGGCAATTAATGTATCACTAGAAACTGGGAAGCTTACAGATGGCAATCGTATAAGTTTTATGTCAACTGCGTATCTGATGATTATAAAAACAACATAAATAAAAGCTCTTCTAAGCATCTGGAATATCCGAGGATTCGCCAGAAATATAGCGATGTTTTGATGTCGTCACACTAGGGATCGATCCTGCTTAAGCAGACA
Source organism: Heliocidaris erythrogramma (assembly GCA_025617745.1). Classification (NCBI taxonomy): domain Eukaryota; kingdom Metazoa; phylum Echinodermata; class Echinoidea; order Camarodonta; family Echinometridae; genus Heliocidaris; species Heliocidaris erythrogramma. The sequence continues at coordinate 30,784,438 of CM046866.1, read as the reverse complement.
ACGTCCTATAATGAATGAACGTAATTGCAATGCAATTATTTATCAAATTATAAAGAGTTTGGTATATTTAACATGACCTTATTTCACACCATTCTAAAAGGGAAAGCGAAACTGATTCTGATAACTAAAACCGTTTGATTGTAAATACACAGGAGAAGGGTCAATGATCAATGAAATAAACCCCATTTTCAAATTGAAAAGCCCTCCGAATAATATCACAGATTGTATTCGTTCCCTCTTGAAACGCCGAACATGCCCCGGTGCAAGCAGCTGAAAATACAATGGCGTCTTATTTTGTTTACAAGTGACTGATTCCTTTATTTTTTTAACGCTGCATTTTTCATCAAAATAATACCATACACAAAGTTAAGAGTGAGGCAACAGACTAACATTAAGACTGACGCTAGTCAAGTAAGAGAAATAAGTGAAGAGGAGATGACAAAACAGGCACTGAAAAATGTGTAAGATGTTATGGGACATCGTCTGCTTAGACAGGACTGGTCCTTCGTGTGTCGTCACACATCTCAGCAGCGTTCAAGGAGCTCTTCAGCTGCTATATCGGGGGCTGTATTTTACCGTTTTATAATCATTAATTCAAATGTTTCCAAGCGTTGAATTTGGATAACCTTGTATAATTTATGCCATCTATGCAATAATCAGTATTAAGCCAATATTTATTTTGAGGGAATTTTCTTGCAATGTGATCTTTAATAGAAAATCATAAAATGGAAGATCAGACTTTTGCTTATTCAAAAGAGAATTAATAGTTCAGTAAACATCCTTGTCGCTACAAGAAGACAATTTGTTTTTAAAATAGTCTTGTTTAGCAGTGCAGTAAGTGCACAAACAGCTTTCTTAGCAATCAGAATTGATTCACGATCAGGGTCGGATCTTGATTTCTGCCACTTTCTTTCAGCTCGCCGTCGTTCTTGACGAGCAATATGAATTGAGTCATTGTACCAGGGTACTCTGTTCTTTACTATGCGGGTCTTAATTTTACAGGAGCAAATTTGTCAAGTAGTTTACCCATACTAGAATCATACCACTCAAAAAATGCATCAACACCATCAGGGTGAGGTTGGGAAATGAGCTCTGACAGTGATTTTACAAATTGAAAAGCCGATTCATTTCTATGTACAAACATTTCTATGTACAAAAACACAAAGAAAAAGACAAAAAGTTCTATGGAGAAAGGCAAAATGGATCATTATTCTTGGAATTCTTAGACATGTTTCAAAAGCTTTTCCTCTGCTTGCAGAAGGGCAACCAAACATTTTCCAAGCTGATCTCATTATCAAAGCTCCTCAAAAAACTGCATGCTTCATACAGTTACACACCATAATACCCATAAAGTAACAAATTAACTTTCTTTTGGAGATTGGATGTACAGGAAAGGGTGCTTTTAATCTATACATTCATGTATTCTGGCCATTAGTGGCTATTGGCCTTCAACATTGGCCAAACTTCATAGAGGAATATTTTTTTTCTAGGTATTTTGGAAAATTTGAGACTGGTGTGGAGGGTGGGGAGGGGGGGGGGGTTACTTTGTCAAAATCAGTTAAGGCAATTCCTTGAATCTCTCATCTTCTATTACCATGAAATATACTCTTATTACACGGAATGTGGAGAGAAAAGATTTAGAAAGGACACCAGTATTTGAAAGGGCATACATACATGCACATTTGTAAAAGATGACCACTATGAAAGTTGATCGATCATCTACATGTATAGTTTCTAACTATTTGTGTCCCCCTTATAGTGTATTTTAGATGTAAAGCACATTGATCGGTTTTAGATTGGAGTTTGCACTGTCAGAGAATATATATCTACTAGCAGAAGCAGCCCGTGGACATCCATGGGCGATAGCTGTGTTTATGAATAATCACTGTACCGTATATCTGTCACAATAATCAAGTGGATTATGTGGATAAATAAAAAAGTCGGGTATAAAGTTATTTTTTTAGCAAGAAGTATTTACAACATGTGCATTGGAGGATCCGGGGGAGGGGGGGGAGGGGGGGGGGGGGGGGGGTGGTACTTCCGGCCCGTGTCCTCCCCCTCCCCCCCTTTTGGAAGGAAAGTATACATTTTGACCATAGACGATCCGCCCTTTTTTTCGATTGTGCCCCCGCCCCCTTTTAGCACGAAACCTTCTTTTTTTTTTTGCTTGTTAGAAAATTATGGGTTGGCCGCTTTATTAGGCCTACTCCCTGCGGAAATTCACTGTTTAAAAATGAATTTATGAAATATGGACGGCACGTCAGCCCTTAAGAAGTGCCTCCCACCACTCTAAGAACCATTCCCCACCCATGGGTACCAAAAGGCGGGGACCGAAAGGGCCAGGGGAGGAGCCTATTTGAACCAAAAAAAGAGCCCCAAATCCTTAGTGTATTATATTAATAGATGCTTTAAAATGTATTGTTTTATTGTTAACTTTATTGTGTACATGTCCACTTTAGGGCAATTACGAATGAGATTTGAAATTATTTCTGTATTTTCTCCATCAGCTGAACAGGCTCAGAAGGCGAGAAAAGAAGTAGCAGATTATATTGCAAATGGGAAAGATGATAGGGCGAGAATCAGGGTGAGACACAAATGAAAGTCACAAATTTTTCTTTTCTTTTTATTTATATATTTATTTTTTGAACTTTGCAAGCTGCAGTAATATATTTTGTTCATATTTTAATGTTACCAAAGTGAAATGCTTTATTGATTAGGTTTAAACAGTACTATACAAAATGTTAAAAAACATTTAGAATTATTTCATATTTCCTATCTAATTCCCAATGAGTTCTTGAAAATTGTATCATATCATAATTATGGTCCTTGAAACAAGGAAGAAATGTCTATTGTCATATTTTCTGTAAATCAAGAATTTGAAATCATTTCAAACTTATCATTGCTTTTGGATTTCAGTAATATGATAGCATACAATCACAATTATCTTTACTTGTATTTCTAACAAAAATGAAAAAAAAAGAAAATTTTTTTTTCTAAAAAGAAGGGTGGGCATAATAAGGATGTCCATTAGTATTAGAAGTTGTAGAATTTTTAATTTAAACATCAGATAATAGCTTAAAACTTTAACAATTTAGAATTTATGTTATGATATAATATATATATATATAAATATAATTGTAAGGAAATAACTACATGTATACGACAGCTTTGGCAACTCTCGTGGAAATAAATACAATGTGAAAGGAAATGAGAGAATAATGGTTGCGTAACTTAAATCAAAGGCATTGGCGTTCTAAGCCAACGACCCGGGTTTGATTCCCGGCGGAGACATTTTTCAACCTTTGCAAAAATTTCAAAAAGGGAGGACAGCTCTGGGGAACTTTGATTTAAGTTACGCAACCATTATTCTCTCATTTCCTTTCACATTTTATATATATATATATACATATATAACTCTATTCACAGCCATAGGGGGAATCCTTTTATCACGGCCTATTGTTATCATTCCCCGTAACGCCCGTCCAAATTCCCGTTAACGCCCAATTTTTATTGTGACGGAATAAACCGCATTGTTAGGATTCCCCCTATGATCGGAAATATATATTTGATAATATTGAATTGAAAAATTCCAATGGTTACTACTTAGATACTGTATCTCTGTCCGATTGGTTGAACTGATTAACTGGCAAATTACATTTTATAAAAGGATTTCTGCAATTTTGTAATCCCCATGTAAAAGTGCTTTGCCAATAACTTTTATGTATTTGATTATAATAGTTATTCATTTGTAACTTCCACAGCAATGTAAATTGTAGGTGAAAACAGCATACATGGAGATTTAACCAAAAATATGAATTCGCATCATTGACTGGATTTACAAAAGAACATTGTTTCATCCTCTTCGACATGTATATATTGTTGCCAATTTAAGGTGGAGCACATTATCAGGGAAGATTACCTGGTTGAGGCTATGGAGCTGGTGGAACTCTACTGCGATCTCCTCCTTGCTAGGTTCGGCCTCATCAAGACCATGAAGACCGTCGATGAGGGACTCCAGGAAGCCATTGCCAGCGTGATCTGGGTGGCTCCTCGCATGTCACAAGATGTCCAAGAATTGAAAGTGGTATGTGTTAATCCATTGCCTACTGAAACCGGATGTGCCCTATATTAAACATATGGGAATGAGAAAATTCAGTCGTCAACGGGTTAACAAGGATAGAAAGGATGTAGAAGACGCTTACATTGTCCCTAAAGATAAAGTTGAGTTCTGGTCATGCGATTACATTGTGCAAGGAACTGTTTCAAAGCAATTGGGAATGGTTGATCATGTCTTTATAAGAATTGGTGTATACTATGAGGCTTTAGAGTCATCGAAATGATAAGAAATTGACCCAGACTCACTGAAAAGCACATGCACTGCACACAGAAATGGGTATATGGGACTGCACAGACGTGTGGAATGAATGTTCAGATATTTTTCGTCATATTTCAAAAATTAGGGCAGTTGGAGAGCAGTGTTTTTTTAGGGGACGTTTTTTACTATGATGTTCTTCCAAACTGACATAAAGGGAATAAGAAATCTGACAAATTATTTTCACTTTTCTCAGAACTCACCCTTCTCTGTAAACTGTGGGTATGAACCTGTGTTATCTTATGCTTAATGTCCAAATGGTTAATCTTTATGGAAGCAAATGAAATTAGTTGTATATCATGTGATTTCATGTAGATAAGAAGACTGGAGGGGGTAGGTTGGGTAGGGGCAGAGCTATATATACAGAGAGTCGCGACACTGGAAGTCGCTTCTGATTGGTCAGTCATTTCATGGAGCTTCAAATAGTTCCCTCCCTTAGAGAATGTACGTGAAAGGGAACTTTTGGGAGCTCCATGATCCGCCATGTTTTAAACAAAGACCGCGTACGCGTAGGCTTGTTATGCGTGTGTCACAACTCTTCTCTTTCAACGTGCTCTGGGTAGGGGTAATTCTCACAATCGGCCACAGTGGATGAAAGTTTGTAAAGAGAAAAGTGATAAATGAGATGATTTTATCATATCTTGTGATGTCATTTGTAATATGATCCGAGGGGTTAGAAATTCAGCCTGCTTCAATGTATGAGTTAATAATATTCAGCATGTTATTGTTGTAATAGACCTGTTTACTAAGTGATTCAAATTTTATGCATACTTTTGAAACAAAGGTTGTTCTTGACAACCTGAAAGCTTGCCAGAGGCTTGTCAGACATAGCAACAAGTAATGTATGCAAACTGGATTCCAAGTATTGTAGTTCATTCATTAATAACAGGTTAATGGAATACCTCGTTACTAGATCCCCAGGAAAGAAACATCCATAAATTTGAATCACTTAGTAAACAGGTCTATTCCCTGAAGGTTGGGGAGAGGGCTTGAGTGTTGCAAGAAGATGCAGATTTCAGCTATTGTGGAAACGTAGAGAAATTGCAGTCTATGTGTAACAAAATGTAGAGATTTGTAGACAGGATATAAATAAGGAAATGATAAACTTGATATCAGATAGCTGTCATTTATTTTCAGTCACTTATTACTCTCCTCACTTATTACTCTCCTCACTTATTACTCTTAACAATGTCATTTCCTGTATGTTTGTATTAGTATTCAAAATGGTTCAAATTGAACATGCTTTCCTGATGTGAAAATAAGGAAGTGGTTTTGCTACATGATATTCTGGAATGACATCTATACTTGGCACAATATCAAGGATAGGGGTGAAGAAGTCCAAGCCTTTTCTTACACTTAAAAAAAAAAATCACCCATAGAGATATAGCTAGAAAGTCAGTCCAGTTTTAGTGAAATTTAAAGGAATACATGAAATTAAACTCGTATTTGAGAATAGTAGTGCCCCTTTCCCCCTGGAAAATACCTGTTTTTGGAGTGCCCCTCGCCCCCACCCCCACACACACTGTTGAAATTGTTCTGTTGAACCTAGCCCCTGCTTGAGAGTAAAATTTGTAAGGTACATTTTTGCCTCTTTTTTTTAACAGGTTGCAGAACAATTCAGAGGTAAATATGGCAAGGAATTCTTTGAGATGTGTGTCTCAGATAGAGAAAGATGGGCCAATGAAAGGGTAAGATAGTCTCTATTTTTCATGGTGTTGATGTCAATTTTTCTTATTAGAATGATTATGCTGTAATATTACATTATCGTAATCCAAGAACAGTTAACCCCCTCTGTGCCATAAAGTCTTAAAAGAGTTTCTTAAATAAACTTTCAAAAGTTTGCTTTTGGCTTATACTGTCTTTATTTATTATTATACTCCCGCCAAACGAAGTTTGAAGGGGGTATATAGGAATCAGTCAACGGTCGGTCGGCGGTCGGGCGGTCGGGCGGTCGGTCCGTTGCAAATCTTGCAGATCGAACTACTTTCTCAGTTTTCGACCAAAGCTCATGAAATTTGGTACACACATTGGTCTTGGTGGGAAGATGTGCAAGACATATTTTTCGGATGAGTCGGAATCTGCGTTGCCATGGTAACGGCATATTTATGGCAGAAAATCAAGGAAACACCTTGCGGATTGAACTACTTCCTCAGTTTTTGACCGAAAGTCATGAAATTTGGTACACACATTGGTCTTGGCGGGAGGATGTGCAAGACATATTTTTTTGATGTGTCGGAAGCTGCGTTGCCATGGAAACGGCATATCTATGGCAGTAAATCAGGGAAAAATCTTGCGGATCGAACTACTTCCTCAGTTTTCGACCAAAAGTCAAGAAAGGCTGTTGTCACGGGGCGGGGGTATTAATCATCATCTTCAGTGATATTTCTAGTTAAATTGGGAATGAAGTATCTTCCTCGGGAATGGGTTAAATGATTTACTGAATGTTACAGTTGAAGAACAAAAATAGTGTGAAAGCACACCAGTCTCTTGCGTACAGATAATCTAATACTGATCTTTATATTTCTTTGTCACAGTTGAAGCAAAAGATGAATGTGAAAGCACCCTAGTCTCCTGCATACAGATAATCTAATACTAATCTTTATATTTCTTTGTTACAGTTGAAACACAAGATGAGTGTGAAAGCACCACCTCAGACTCTAGTGGAGAATTACCTGATAGAGATTGCCAGGAGTCACAATGTCCCTTATGTCCCTAACCCAATGGCTTTCAATGTGAGTTCAGTTGATGTAATAGTATTAATGATGTTGATGATATTTTTTTTTTATCAATTATTGTTATTGTTTATGATAATGGTGAAAGACAAAAGATCTGATCTTGGCAATTATATTAATGATCAAAATACATATTCTACTGGAATAGAAATTAGTATAAATTGCTGTAAGAAAAAAAATGCCAAGTTAATTTCATCTTTTTATTGGAGCAGAAGATTCTCTTATCGTATTCCCAAAGAAGACAAGTTTTTGATTTTCTAGTGTCAGTTGTACAAGCATTAGAAGTAGAAGTAAATTGGTAGTTCATTTATGTTATCATATTAACTATACATTTCGTAATTTTAGTGTTGAAGAGATCATAAAAGAAGTAGGGGGTAGTAGAAGTTGCATCAGTAGTAGAAGTTTATGTCATGTACATGTAACAATAAATGTTTTGACATTTTAGGTGATTGACATATTTTCTGGGCTTTTTTCCTTCATGTAGGGCAAGGGTTAGGGCTTGGTTTGATATTGGGATTTTAGGTTAGGGTTAGCTTTAGTGCTTTGTTAACCCTTGGCCTACTGGAACCGGCTGATCCCTGTATTAAACCTATGGAAATGAAAGAATTCAATAGTCATAGGGTTAAGGGTTTGATATCAACCTTGAAGCATATGTCGTCATCACACTTATCTTTTTCTTCCGCACCCTCAGGGAGAGGATGTAGAGCAAATGCTCATCGACATCGACGACAGGGCCAAGCCCCCATCTGGTCCGCCGGGGGGTCCCAGCGGTGGCGGCGGTGGTGGTGGGGGTGGAGGTATGGCTGCAGCACCGATCCCTAGCGCCCCTGTACCACAGCCCCAGGCACAAGCACCCTACCCTCCAACAGTACACCCTGGAATGGCCTATCCACCTCAACATGTAAGTACAGGGAAATCTGTCTATAAAGACCACTTTAAGGGAGCCAAGAAACTCAGCTTTATGAGCAGGTGGTCTTTATGTACAGGTTCCTTTAAAACACATTTCAATGAGAAACACTCTTCATGGGAATCGGAAATCGTGGTCTTTCCATACAGGTGGTCACTAAAGCAGATTTGACTGTATATACAGTGTATCTCATCTTTTGGGCATAGAGCACCACAGACATTGGAAAATTGATGAAGATGATGATCCACAGCTTTTCTGTTGCACAATATTTTTGTTGAAAGACATTCAGTGGTGCTTGCTCTTCCAGTGAATTTGATGCTGCTGAAATAGAGCTTTTTCCTTCAATCGGAATTATCAACGATTAAAGATGGATATTTGAAATCTAAATTTTTTTGTTTTTGGTAGCAGTTTGTATTATTATGTTCCATTTCAATTTGAAAATTTGTCATATTTTGAATTTTTAGTAAATACCAACACTGCAGAATTTTCCTCAAAGAGCAATATGCCAGTGACAATTGATCAAGGTCCCGTTTCATAAAACTTGTTATCAGTATCAACTGCCAAATTTCTATGACATATTTGCTCTCAGCCAATCAGATGCAAGGATTTCAGTAGCTTATAACAACTATCGCAACTTGTCATTATTAACCAGTTTCATGAAACGGGGCCCTGACTATAGATGACAATATATATATTTTGTTCTTTTTGATACACCGCAATGTAATTATGAAAAGAGGATTAAAAAACGGTCTTTAACTTGTTCCTGCTTTTGTTGGCCCAATAAAGAGGAGTGAAAATAAATATATTTGCTAATAAAAATCAAAGAATCATCATACTTCTGGGTTTGGCTCTACTGTTGGGCTACTTGTTCCTGCATGTGTTTTATTTTCCATGAGTAGTGCATGGGAGCTTGTTAACCCCTATTAACATCTTTCCCGCTTCTAAGGCGTGATCCTTGCAGCTGGCAGTGGGCGGCATTTCTCGGCCATATAGTTTTCGATTAAATTTTTTTTTTAAAATTGACAGTTGAAAATGAATTACATTTGATAAATTCATTAGAACGATATATGAGAGAATACATTTTATGTAGAAATTAATCGTGTAGGATGAAGGGAGAGTATGATAAAATGGGGTTAAACACGCAACAGGTTTTAAGTCTCATTGTGCCGTTCATGGGTGGCCAGGAACGGGGGAATGTTACAGAATAGGAGGCGTGGTTGGGATTAAGTGGTGCTTTTAGCTCTGCAGAAAAAAATAAGCCTCTGTGCAGAAATTTATGAATATTTGTTTGGAGTCCGCATGTATATTGCATGTTTTCCAGGCCATTCCTTGCTTGCTTTATATAAATGCAAGCTATATAACAAATGACAGTGCATGATTCTTTTCTAACTCATTGCTCATTCCTATCCCGATTATTTCTTGTGGCTGTAGTGATACTTTTAAGCTTGCCACTGGATTGAAAAAAAAAGTTATTTTCCAACCGTTTCCTGTGAAGTTTTAAATGCCATTGCAGTGATATTTTTTTTGGGTTAAAATGCCGACTTTTATTTCAGTTGTAATTTTGCATGCATTATTTTCCCAAACAAGGTGTTGGCATTACACTTAAAAGACCTTCCATGTAAAAATTTCATGATTTTTTGACATGTACAGTATATACAGTCAAACCTGTCTTAGCGGCCACCTGTCTATAGCGGCCACCTGCTTATAGCGGCCACCAAAAAATCCCCCGCAGGGTATTACTGTGTTGTAGACCCTGCATATAGCGGTCACCTGCCTAACGCGGCCAGCGGCCACCCATAATGTATCCCTCGGTCAATATCTGACCGCGTATAGCGGCCACCAATATCGAGTCGAGCCGTAGCTTCATGCACAAAAAGTAGTTTTTGCCATAAAAAGTTAGGCATAATAAAGCCGCGATGTGTTTACCGAGTCCTAGCTCAGTCACACTCTCACACAAACGTCGTGAATAGATTCTACAATGGCCAAGAAGATCTAAAAGTTTTACCACATTGCCGACTAATTAGAGATTAAAAGTCTTTTTAGTAAGAATTAAGCACTAGTATTGTTCGTTTACGTAATCTTCGCACCATCCAGCTGCGATCTCGGGCACCTGTATTGTTCTCTTAAAGCTATCACGGTCGGCATTGATAACGATCGCCATTGCGCAATAGCACAGGCTCGTACACTTCAATATTAATTTTTATTTTTAAAAAGATTTATCTAAAAAAAATTTAAAGGATTATAGCAATCAAAAAAAATTATAAAAGAGTGATGTTTTTTTTAGAAAGTGAAATTAATAAAATTCTACCCAGCTATTATTTTTTTAAGGATCAATAATAACGATTTCATGTACGAAATTGTCCTGCTGAAAAACAGCAGGAAAACTCGTCCACCAGCGATCCATTGCATTGTCGACGTTCGCACTTTCGACGAATCAAGCGAGCACCTTCTGTCGCCTGTTCTCAAAAACAGTTAAAACTTCTTTTAAACCATTCAAAAGGCAAATATTTATTGAATGAAAATTGATTGCATGATTTTATTCAAAAGATAAACTCATTATTGTAATTTTGACAAGAAGCAAAAGCATGATTATACATCGTTTTTAGACTATAAAAATCAAGAACAGCAGTCTACCGCGGGGCGACTACGTACGTGGTACTGTAATTAATTTTACAGAGATTGCTCGTATATCTAGGCCTATTGTTTTTCTCATTTATTGACAACAAAGCACATTATTTTGGCATTTTATATATCATATGACATGTTATACGCCAAATCTGTAGATCTATAGCTTGTTTTCCTAAGTGATATATATGGATACATGTAGGCCTACACTACACTAGTAGAAGTGATGTTGCGTGTATGTGCAAAAATTAAAAATGGCCGCCGACCTGTCTATAGCTGCCACTTTTTCTGTTTCCCTTTGGTGGCCGCTATAGACAGGTTTGACTGTACATGTATATATAAATTAAAAAAAAGGAGGACAGCTCTGGGGAACTTTGATTGAGCTACGCAACGTTATTCTCGCAATTTCTTTCACATTGTATTTATTTTTCCACGAGATTTGCCAAAGCTGTTGTATATGTTATTTCCTTACAAATATATATAGTGTAGGGTATATTTTCATTTCGAAACAAGAAACACAAACATGCACAAGAGAGCACCCATATTAAAAATACTGCAAGTACCACATACACTAGTGCCCAGGCTACATGTACATGTACATTATGATCTTGAAAGAATAAACAAATTGGCTGTTCCCTCTGAATGGGATGTTGTAATTCTATCACATCATTCACCCCCAAAACAGGGTATTTAGTTTAGATATGTTTGTGATATGCAATATTTAGATCTGGAATATTATTATCATTATGATGATGAAAACTGTTAATCATCTAAAAGCACCAAAATCTTATAATGAACCAAGCTTCATATTAATTAATTTCTACTTTTTGCTGCAATATTTAACACAAGACCTATTAAGTTTTATCAAAACTTAGTCTTAAATTTGGTGGCTTATTTATTTGTCTAAACATAGAGTCGTGGTGGTCCCCCACCCCTCCCTGGTAAACCCCCAGTAGGGGACTTACCTAATGGACTGGTGAGTTACCTGTTATGTCTGTCCAAACACGACCATCTTTCTCTTGCTTCGGAAAGCTTTGGCTCTGGCTCTGTCTGTTTGTCTGTCTGTTTCTCCCAACTCTCTTTTCACCCATAATGTGGCTGTCTCTGTTTCTCTCTCAATCTCTCTCTCACTCCCTCTCCTTCACTCGCTCTATTTCTCACTCACTCTCTCTCTCACTCTCTCTCTCTCTCATTGACTGCCTTTCTCAAGTTTCTCTGCTCTCCATCTCCCTTCTCTCTCCATCTCTCTATCTCTCTATCTCACTCTCTATCTCTCTATCTCACTCTCTCACTGTCTCACTTTCTCTTTATCTCCTTCCCCTTCTCTCCTCTGAATACAATTCATTCTTCATTTGCCTCAAACGCCACTCCTTGTTCCACTGTGTTGTCTTTCCCATGTCTATTTCTATCTGAATACCCGTATCAATCTTGTGCCATCTTTCATAACTATAACTTGTCCACATAAAAAATTATTAGAAAAAGGGTAAAATAATTTACATACTTAACCATTGTGTAAAGACACCAATATAATTATTCCACTTACAAAGTGCTTGATGTACATGTATTTTAAGCTCATGTATGTACTTATTGTATGGGTCTTGTATTACTCATATGGGATTATAGACATGGTTTGAATATATAATTTATTTTTTTTAATGTCATCTCTCACACAGGATGTGCTATTTATAAACTGGATATAGGGTTTATATCTCTATATTTCACGCATGACTTTAGTTTTTCTCCTCATTGTTGATCAGTGATGATGGACGTGCCACTCTGATTCTCTTTACTCTGTCGTTCCATGGTTTCTAATACCATAAATAGGTTCCATCATGAATATCACAGCATTTTCTGTTATCTAGACCATGTAACACTCACTGTCCTGATATCTGGTCAGCTTTTTCTCTTTTTTTTTCTTCAATTCATGAAATTATCAATTTTTCCATTAAAACAAAAACTCATGCCATTCATTTTATCAACATTCATTAACATTCATCATATATATTCACACTCAAATGTTGTTTTTATTTTCTTCGAATTTGATATCATATCTTTCATGCTTAAAAATGCTATCATTCAATAAGTATGTGCAACAAATGGGGACAGATAATTCTTTTGTATTTATAAATCATATAAATGTAAGGGTCATGAGAAGCTCATTCTTAAACATATTCTTTAAACATGCATGAAAGGTTACATAGATTAGATAGGCACCTCTCAGCAGTGGCAAAATACATGCACATGATAATTTTAGTTCACATTTATATTATAAACTCATTCATGGTGGAGATTATTTGCTTTCATTACACAGTGGATGCAATATTTCTTCAATAAAAACCAAAGCAAAACCACAAAATTTCAAATTTGATGCAAGCCTGTGTATTAAACATCAAATATTCTTTAATTGGATTTAATACATCAGACTCATCACTCTAAAATCTGTACAAGATAAAGAAAAATAATAATCTTTCATTTCCATTCATGGGTAAGATAGTATGTGCATGTACAAGCTATTTTACATGTACATCTAATATACTCACTTATTAATGGTATTGATATGTTAACAACATTCAAAATAACCTGAGAAATGACATAAAAGTAAAGGAAGTTTTAATTCAAGAATCCCCTGGTTTGCATTTCTTGCCTGATATATTCTCAATGTAACTGTGACTAACAATTGTTTCCTATATCATGCTTTTATGCAAGACATACTATTTAAATTACAATACACGAGTAGAAGCCTCCCCCACCCCCCCTATGGATTCCATCACGTTTCTGTTAAGGGAAAACTTTATTTTATCATGTTATTTTTTAATGGACCTGTATGTGAAATTCCTATTTTTCTTAGCGAAAATTCTCTGCAAACTTGAATGTCAACAGAGCATTTTTATAAAGCATGCTATGATGCTGTCAGCCATATTGCCTGCATCCCCTCCCCCAACTAAAAAAAATTAATAAATGAATAAAAAATTAAATGAAATGAAAAGGAAAACAGAATGGTTCAAAGATGATTTTTTTTTAAAGTGCTACTATTATTTGTCGTGTTTGCATGTTTGATTTTGTTACCGTAGCAACAACCAACGGGTGCAGCAGGGGGCTACCAACCGGCACCTAATGCTCCTCCTCCCAGTATGCCTGTAAGTACCTGCTTTTGGTTCCCTGGTAGCGCTCGTGCGCGTAAAATTTGTAACATAAGATTTGTCTTGGCACCATGCTTTCTTCAGCAGGAAAAGTTTAGCACAGATTGCCAAATGTAAAAGACAATTTTTTTTTGTAAGGAATAAAAAATTCCCTTTTGTTTCTTGAGAAAATATTTTTTAAATACATGTATCTTAAAATCTGAAATATATTTTGTGGCCCACCCCAATCCCAGCTTATTTTTCTTTGGTAGCCCTTTGGATATATTTCTCCTATTATGTAGCACAGTCATGTCAAAACCTATATTGTAAAAATAAAAATGATTTTATATTTTCTCTTTTGGTTTAGGCTCCACCATATGAACTTCATGACAGCAACCCAACTCCATGTAAGTAACACTCATTTAACATGGTTGTTTTCAAGAAATGATGCTTTTCAACAGTTAAAAAAAACTGCTGTGAAACAATAAGGTAAAGTTGTTTTGATTTGCATGAATTGTAGTCTTTCATATTTTCCATTTTTCACTTGCAATTACTCAGAATTCTTTCTTTCAAATGTATATTTGTTTTGATTGAATGCAGCATGACTGGTGACAGATTATTTTCTGTTTTATCATTGTGATGTGAAGCAAAAAGAGAGGATTTAAAAAAAAAGGAAAAATAAGAAGCATTCTGGAAGTTGTCTATATCCAATAGCTGAACAGGTTCACACTGAATATTTTTCACTACTGTAACACTTACAATGCTCTACCTGACCTTTAACAACATTATTAATTTCCATCTTGTTCCAGACCCTCCCCCTGCAGCAACCAACACCCCAACCCAACCCCCAGCACCAGCGATGCCTCCATCCCAGCCCCCCAGTGGACAGATACCGAGTGACACCATCCCCAACCTCCCTGCCGTGCCAATCAACTCGTTCCCGCCCCTCGATGCCACCGTCGGCGGTAAGTCCGCAGGAGGGGAGGATGTGGACTTTGATGATCTCACCAGACGCTTCGAAGAACTCAAGAAGAAGAAATAAATGATGGTCGATCTAATCCTTTATTTTTTTCTGATGATGATATAGTATATATTATTATTTAATTGCATTAACAGATGTATTTTTTTTAATCGCATTGAAGTAAAACTGTTTTTAAAGATGCTTTTGTAATATATAGTTGCATTGTAGCTCTTGATTTAATCTGTGATCCTAAAATTTCATCATTAATTTCCAACGTGCATTATGTATTTGTGTATATATGCCTTTGAAAATATAACATAGAAAAGAGAGGTAATATAACATTAGGTACTATGGTTTCGTTTTATAAAGTGGAAATATGTTTTGCTGAAATTTTGTTGACAATGTTTGAGAAGTGAGTTCTCTGACTTTGGACACTATTTATTGCTGTACTGTACCTCTCATGACAACCTAACATACATACTTATCAAATTCGGTCTTTTAGGACCATCTCAGCCATCTCAGAAATTTCATCAGTATCAAAGTTTTCAAAATATTTACTAATAAACTCATCAAGCGTTTTGTCAGTGATTTTTACCGACAACTGTTATGAGCTACTGAAATCCTTGCATCTGATTGGCTGAGAGCAAATTTGTCAGTAAAAATCACTGACAAAACGCTTGAAGAAATCCTCTCCTGGAGGGCCACATTGGAGTTTATGGTATGTATACACTCTATATGTGGCAAAGGTCTACTGTGGCAGTCCACTGTTTGTTCCTTAACCCTAAAAGGGCCGGGTGGAATCCACCCCCATGAGATCTTGACCGTGCGATCGCGCTGAAAATCGGCACACACGTCGTCCACAGTGTAATCTACAAAAATGTAGTTAAATGCTCTGAAAAAATTTCACATTAATTTATGCATGAAATCAAAATTTTGCTCTAAATCATTAAATAAAGCTCAAAAAATGCTAATTTTTGGTCTAGACACTCTTTCCAGTATTCTCAGCAAATGTACTTGAAAAAAATTTGGTATCAAAATTGATTTCTTATGTAATTTATGGTATTTAAAATTTCTCATGTATTTCTTTGTTTTTTTTATTGTTTGTATACCCCCGCCAAACAAAGTTTGAAGGGGGTATATAGGAATCAGGCGACTGTTGGGCGGTCGGTCGGTCGGTTGCGAATCTTGCGGATCGAACTACTTCGTCAGTTTTTGACCGAAAGTCATGAAATTTGGTACACACATTGGTGTTGGTGGGAAGATGTGCAAGACATATTTTTCGGATGAGTCGGAATCTGTGTTGCCATGGTAACGGCATATTTATGGCAGAAAATCAAGGAAACACCTTGCGGATCGAACTACTTCCTCAGTTTTTGACCGAAAGTCATGAAATTTGGTACACACATTGGTCTTGATGGGAAGATGTGCCAGACATATTTTTCGGATGAGTCGGAATCTGCGTTGCCATGGTAATGGCATATTTATGGCAGAAAATCAAGGAAACACCTTGCGGATCGAACTACTTCCTCAGTTTTTGACCGAAAGTCATGAAATTTGGTACACACATTGGTCTTGATGGGAAGATGTGCAAGACATATTTTTCGGATGAGTCGGAATATGCGTTGCCATGGTAACGGCATTTATGGCAGAAAATCAAGGAAACACATTGCGGATCGAACTACTTCCTCAGTTTTTGACCGAAAGTCATGAAATTTGGTACACACATTGGTCTTACTGGGAAGATGTGTACAACATATTTTTTTGATGTGTCGGAAGCTGCGTTGCCATGGTAACGGCATATCTATGGCAGTAAATCAGGGAAAAATCTTGCGGATCGAACTACTTCCTCAGTTTTCGACCAAAAGTCAAGAAAGGCTGTTGTCACGGGGCGGGGGTATTAATCATCTTCAGTGATATTTCTAGTTTTGATGAAATTTGTCAGGGACGCTTTCGCGACCATAAACAGCATAAAATAAATTAATTTTAATCAGCAAATGTAAAAATATTCATAGATTTCTAAATTTTGGCTGAAAAAACATTTTGTATTGAAATTATACATGAAATCACGTTTTTGAGCAATTTTTTTGTCTGACGTGCAGGTACAAAATGTTGAGTAACTTCGGAACCGCATGCCCGGACATCACAAATTTGGTCTCAAAAGATGCGTGAGATTCAAAAGAAAAAAGTCATGAAACGCCACAGCGACTGCTTTCCGCGTTTTGAACATATCGCAAGAAACGTCTGGGGGGTCAACCATACACCCCCCGGCCCTTTTAGGGTTAAGTCGACCAAAGCCTGCAATGTGTTAATTGCCTTATGATAATGTTTGCTTGTAAGGTAATTTTATCAAGTAAAATTTGGAAGAATTAGTTTACAGAACGTTTGATTGGAATACATAATAGTTAGCAATTGTACACTTATTCTGATATTGTTAGTGTTAGGTAAAAAAAATAATCAAGCAATGCCGATGGCTTCTTGATACTGACCATGCTGGTCTGCATTGGAATGCTAGGTTAGTTCCATTATTGCCAATTTGACCCTTAAATGTATACCAAGACATTCAAAGTAGAAAACTGATCTTTGAAAGTTATTTCAAAATGGCAGTAAGGGCATTACCCAACAGCTGTAAATCACACTTTTATGAATGGTTGCCATCAGGCGCTGGGGATTAATTTGATTTTGAAACATTCATTAGTGTAAGAAGATGTTGTGGTTTAGAGCAACCTTCATCCTATCTGTGAGTAACGTGAGTCACAATAGTCCAATTATTACTTGTTCTAGTATCAAAGAAAAAAGACATTCTGTAAAGATGTCAGACTCTTATACAACTAACTTACGGTCATCTTAAAACTTCATTTTATATATACAGTGCAATCAAGTTTAGCTTCAAATTCCTAACCAACTTCTCATAGAATGATTAGATTTGTCTTTAATTCTTCTAAATGTTGTAGGGGTAAATGGCTATTTTGGGAAAGAATATGATATTATGTATGTACAATATATGAAATCAGGATATCTAAGTTTCCTACTTACACAAATTGTAAATATTTATACTATTTTGCTATTACATGTACTATTTCTTATCTTTTTTTTTTTTAATCGATAAATATTGAATGCATTAATGCAGTCTTGATGAAGTACCGCAGATAATAAGAGAAAAATTGTTGTTAGTAATACATCTTCAGTGTCAAAATCAGGATTTTGATGGAATTTTTTCTTGCAAAGAATTGTCATGTTGTAACTTGTTAATTCTCAATGAAAGGTACAGAAAGGATAGTTAACAGTGGAATAATTAATTGGTTAGCCTTTTTTAAAATAAAAAATATACACGTAATTGATTACTCTGTGTGTAGCGGGGTTGTCCAGTCATTAAAATATACATGCCTCAAATTGCCTTTTCTCTCTGTTAGGTGAAGAAATTACAAGTATGACAGTACAGTCATCAGTATAGATTGTTGGGGGTGGGGAGGGGGGGGTGGGGGAGGGGATGAGGGAAGGGGATATGCCCCTCTTGTAGGAAAAATATCTTCTTTTTAATCTTATCGCCTGTGAGGGTGTGTAGGAGGGCTGCCAAATGAAAAAGAGAGACAGAAAGAGAGAGAGAGAAAAAAAAGATACCAAAATGTTCAAAAGAAGAATAATACAAATAAGCCCCTCCCCCCATCGCCATCCCCATAATCAAATCGCCAAATCGCTTTTCATCTTCTACATGTATTGTATGACATGAATTATGTTCCACTCCCATTGGCTGATTACTGAACTGTATTTCTCTTTGAAAGAAGCAAATTAAACAGATATACAGTGTGGTTTAATTGTTCAAGAGGTACATCAGGGGCCGATCCAGGGGGGTCGAATCGACCGCACCCACCCCCCCCCCCCCCCCCCCCATTTTGAAACACAACTGGCATACCTTAGTACACAAACAAATTTGCCTCCTTAATTGCATACTTTTCCGGCTCTGTGCCCCCTCTTTCACAAAATCCTGGATCCACCCCTGTACATGTATCATGAGTTGTACTTCAACTTTGCTTGGATTTAAATGATATACATAATCCATATAATTATGGGTATATTGTAGATTCATATTAGCTGTTTACATACACGAATTGACTCATTTTTTTGTTACTAATGCATAATAAACATATATTTAAACTTATTTTATTGAATCTGTGTTATTTTTTCATTAATTCCTAATTTCCAATATTGCCTCAATTTTATAAAGGAAATCTGTGAAAGAATTATGTTGACTTTTTATTAGTATGCAGGCCTACAAATCTAAACTTCTTGAATAGAAAACTGAAAACATTTCTTAAATTAAATATCAGTTTAATATTTGTAAGTTTCAGATGAAAAAAAGGTATATATGTTGTGTTTACAGCGTGGTAACTTTGAAATAATGAGTTTTGCGATTTCTAACCAATATGTAATAAGAATTAACTTAAATTTTGTCGCTCAGGGCATGCAGATTCAAACAAGAAGTGGCTGACGTATATAATAATAATAATAATAATTACATTTATAGGGCGCTTCATACGGGCGTTTCTAAGCGCACAAGTGGTCTGTCTAACTCGGTATACATTGTACATTTAATAACTTAAAAGCAACAAAATGAAATAAAATATTACTAATACAATACAGTTAAATGAAACTAACTCCTTGTGTGCGCCTCCAGTACACTATGACTGATTAAAAAGGTGGGTTTTAAGAAGGGTTTTGAATGATTCAATGGATGGGGCATTTTTAATATGTCTATGGGTGGGAGTTTGTTCCAGAGGGTGGGGGCAATAGATAAAAAAGCACGGTCACCATATCGGGTTTTCGTACGTGTGCCGTGAATTAATTGCATAGAGGAAGATGAACGGAGGGATCTGACAGAAGAGGAGGATCGTAGGGAGACTAGGTCTTGAAGATATTTGGGGGCAGGATTATGTGATATTTTGCGATATACTTTTAACATTCTAAATCACATTCTGATCCCTTGAGAACTTTGCAGCTGCATGACTATTTTCTGTTTCAAACATGCGTCGATCTATTCTTACTACGCCTGCATTGAATTCTTAATACATCCATATTAAATTGATATTATTATCTGTCGTAATAAGATTTTGTTTCCCCTTTAGTTAATCTATTTTTGGTTTTGAAACCTTGATCAAATTCGGAAAACGGGAGTGTTGGAGGAAGGGAGAATGAGAGGGAAATAGTGTAAGAGGGAGAGAGAAAGAGAGTTTTTGAGAGAGAGATAGAATTTGAGAGTGGAAATATATGAGAGGAAGAGATAATGTGAAAGGGTGAGAGAATAGGAGAAGGCGGGAAAAGGCGAGAGAAGGGGGTGGGGCGTGGTAAGAGATCGTTCAACGTCGGTTGAGTCCTTTAAAAACCTACTAGTATCCCTAACCTTTAGCCCATAACAGCAACCACTACTTCTCCCTCTATACAAAGCATCTATCTTGATCAATTTTGACATTTGGAAAACTATCCTATTTACATACATGTAACACAATAAAAACTACTTTCGAAACATAAACTCAAAACAATTTCAATAGCCCTGTCTATCACCTTTAGAAATTGCGAACATTACAATGGTGTATTACATAATCCGAACCTGATTTCTATGGGCAGTACAATAGGCCTTTGAAATTGCCCTTGAGTTTATTTTTCGAAAGTAGTTCTTATCGTGTTATATATGTATAAAGCGAGAGAGAGAGAGAGAGAGAGAGAGAGAATGAAAAAAAAAAGAATATAAGAGAAAATGGGACAAGAGTTTGCTTTGATAAATGAGTGTTTTAATGTTAAATACAACGCAAAATGATTGGCGCCACCTCGTAGGTACCTATGCAAGCCGAAAGCAATTTCGATCCATCGATTTTACCCGCCATTATACGGTACTATGCATGATTATACTATATTCCTTAGCAGACAATCATATGAGTTACGGGCCAGATGTTTATACTATACTGAGAATGCAACAAGAAATATACAGACAACAATTCAGCATACAACATTAGTTGCAATAAACGTAACAAGGTTTAGATTTAGATTTAGATTTTTAGATGGGTTGGATTGCCCTTGTCAGCTAATAGCTGTTTTTCAAAGGGGTTCCAACCCCCCCCCAAAAAAAAGGAACATATGAACAAACAAATATACTTATAACAAGCATGCAATCATAAAACTGTGAATCATGTACAAAGTAACAAAGTAGCAATCATATTTTTAAAAAGGTGTTAAACCTTCAACAGAAAACAAAAAATAATGGAAAGCTTATCATTTTTAAACGAATATTCGTATCATACGTAATTTTAAAAATAGGATGTAAAGAAAAACTAAAAGATAACCACCCGCTCCCTGAATATCGTAATTTCAAAATTCTTGGGTGGGAAGGTGAGGGTTGCAGTTCCCTCAGCCCCACGTTTCCAACGCCTGTGCAGACAAACCTTTAAAAGCGCCACTCAGAAAAGCGTTGGTTTTATTACCAGACGACCGCTCCATAAAAAGCGCGCGCACATAATAGTGCCGAAATCGACAAAAATTTGAGCAAAAATACACACAGACAGCTCAGGCAGGCAAGTATCTCCAGAACACACACATGAACTGTGTGGTATAAGTACATACAAGTCCAAAAGCTTGTGTGCGCTCGCAAAGCTAATTTTCGACGCCACTGCATTCATTGCAGCACTCGCATATTGCATGCATTCAGCATAAATACCACCTGTCACGAGAGAGGCAAGAAACAGTTCGCATCTGGCTTTCAGACTCAGTAACTCTTCTAATTCTCTCTCCGGAAAACAATCAAAAATGGACCAGGCAGGACGCAGAAAAAGTGTGCACGAGAACTTCCTTGCTATGTTCAGGGATAAGTTCCGTCTGGATCCGACTACCGACAAGGTTAAGCTCTCCGCTGACCATTTTGCGACGATTTGGGAGCACTATGATACAAACGGTAAGTCCAGCTCTCCGTCCATATCATCATTACTCACTCACCATATACACACACTGCCTGTGGCCCCTGGTTGTTTATGATAAGTGGATTTCGTTTTATGAGTGAAATTTAATTGAAGCGTGTTGCATACTATGTGTACGTTTGTATACGCTTTTGCATTCCACCATTAGCTACCATGTTAATATCTAACGCTGATAGCATGCTACAAAACGAACTTTATGTTGATATTATTATCATGTTGATATCCGTGTTTCTGTTGATTAAATTTGCATAAGATCCATGCTCATGAATTGGACATAAAATACATATCAAATCGTCTGGTCCTTCTCACAATGGAGGGCACCAGGAAAAGTTGTATTCTTTTTCCATCACACACTTGGTTTGTAATTTCTTTCAAGACTCATTTTCAGTTTCCTTCTGATGTTTACAGGTTATCTCCTTAATACACTTCCTTTGCCCGTCACTGTTTTGTATTGAATCATGCTTTTTTTTCTTTGTCATACATGCACCAATGGAAAACGAGTTACTATTACAGCGAGAAATGATGAATCTATAAATGTAATTCAGTTATGTTAAATACATAGAGACGACTTAGGTGTAGGAATGTTTTACTCATTGAATTGGAAAATGGACTGAAAATGTTGTTCGTGTTGTTAGCGGTTGTGTTGTTCTAGTATCATAGTTCACCAATGCAGGTTTTAAACGAAGACCCCCCCCCCAAAAAAAAAAAAAAACACAAAAAACAACAACATAACCTTAAGTGACCAATGTTACACCGGAAAACAATCACTTTAAACGGTTCTTGATGCCGGTTGGGGTCGCGTTATTTCTGTCATAACCATGGGCAAATGCTACTGTTTTCGCATTTTTTAGCGTCCTCTTATCGCTCATTTCCATCTTGATAATTATGCATAGATCAGATCATTGGATGAGATAGCACAGAAACAAGAATTTTGATCACACCAATAACTCCCAGTGTGATTAATGTGATATCGGTGCATTATTCTGAGCTTAAACACACGGTCCATATCTCTCTTGATCTCCATAAGTAATTCCGACAGTCTTCCGCTGGACTAGGGACAAACAACTATTAGCATAATAATGCTATTGTTGCTGAATAAAATGAATTATTTATCAGATCGTTGTCGACTTAAGCGGCAAAGTGCGTTCTGTGCTATTTCCAAACCCGAAAATTTGAATTATTGATAAGTTGATAAATTTGGGTGAAAGTTTAAATCCTTTAGGCATAAACAATAGTTGCAAAATGGGAAAAGAAAATGAAAAAAGTTTGCACTATAATCGTGCAGTTTTCGTTGTCAATAAAAATTACGTAGCGTGGATGTGATTTTCCTTGTCGATAAGAAAATATCCTTTAGAATGACATAATTTTCTTAAAGAAGACTACAAAACATTGTGAGCTAGAGAGCTTCACGGATTCGAGATGATTTTTAAAATTTTTATTTTGATTTGATTCGTCAAGTTTGATAAATTTAAAACTTCCAATATATGACTTGAATTGAAAAGACTACTTTGACTACATGTAAGCTGACATAAAGCTTTTTCCCGAGGAGTTTGGATGAAAGTTTGTCTTCCGTAAGCATAAACAATGTGATGCAAAATGTAAACTTTTGCAGTATAATGGAATAGTATTCGTTTTCAATAAATTTGGAGTGATGCATTTTTGTGACAAAGTTTGGACGTAAAGATTACGTGTCGTGGATTTGATTTTCCGTGTCGATAAGAAAATATCTTTTAGAATAACATAATTTTCCTAAAAGAGACTGCGGAACCCTGTCCATAACAATGATTTGTTTGTGGTGAGATAGAGAACTTCACGGATTTAAGATGATTTGTTTTGATTTGATTTGATTTGATAAATTAAAAACTACAAAATATTACTTAAATTGCAAAGACTAATTTGACTGCATGAAAGCTGACATAAAGCTCTTTTCCGATGGGACTCTAAACAGATGAAGTCAAAATTTAATGGCTTGAAAGGTTGGCATTTGGTGAAAAGGACATAGAGAGTAAACATTAGAATATAATAAGCGTGCGAGCTTCGCATTCAATCCGTGATGAGAGATAGAGAGAGAGAAAAAAAAAGGGGGTGGGTGGGGGTTATAAAAGCAAGAGGTAAGATCGACGAACAGTTTATTTGCATTTAGTATCCTTAGTTCCATAGGGGAAAATGAGCATAATTATGGGGGAGGTAATATTGAAGAGAAAAAGAACAAGAGACAAACTATTGTCAGCATTGCGAGAGAAAATCGTAAATAACCACAACAAAATATTCGAAAATTGACAGATGAGGTATTCATGATAACCACAGGCATCTTTCATTCAGAAAAGGTTGTCCGGATATTCATTCATCACTTTCCTTGCATGTGCTGAATGATGTACAGTACAGCTAGGTACGGTCCTACTGCATGCATCGCAATTATTTACGACAGTGTTCAGTAATTGCTCTTATATGAGCTTCGCGTTATTGCTGTCCGATTCGCGTCTGTTGTACAATGGCGTAGTCCAGTGAGTTTGATTAAAGAAGCGGTGTCGTATTGTGTTTACTTGGCTGTCAAGTTAAGCGGGAAGGTGATATGGAAAGTCCCAGAGAATGAGGTCAGCTTGGTCAAGACAAGTGAGGCTATTTTCGGTGAGAAGGGTTAGTTTCACAAATCGTGCTTGCCTGACAAATATAAGTAAGGTGTGCATGATGCTGTCCAAAAAATAAGGATGCAGAAGCAGTTATTAACATTGTCACACAAAATATACTATAATATCAAATTGCCTTTTAGGATAACAAGATGTTTATTCGCCTTTGACAATATCTAAGTTAGATATGAAGCTGACTTAACACGTTGTAATCGCAATTACAAACTAAACCTTATTAAAGTCATAAAAAAGCAATTATCGTAGAATTCCCGATGCCTTTCATAATTTTATCTACATTAGCATGATTAGCAATTAGATGAATAGCGTTGTGCGCGTTCTAGTTATAGTAGAATTCTAAGAATTAAAAAGTAAATAAACAAACGAAGGATTTAAAGTAGTTAATATGAATCTCTTGCTACATCACAATCACGTTAACATTTGGTAAAGTAGCGTTATCAGCATTCAAATGTCAGTGCACGTTCTAATATTAATGTAATTTATGAAGTTAATGTCCGTTGGCTAATGGTAAACTATTAAAGCCAAGTTGCTTTTCAAGTAGCCTATAGACCTTTCATTTTCTCAAAATGTGCGCTATTAAAGGGAAATTAACCTCAGCGTATGAATTAGCTTATTTTGAATGGTGTAGTATATGCCTCTTATTTGATACATGCAATTTCATGTAAAAACACAGGATATAGATATAAATCACTATTTTCCAGCCAAGTTATCGTCTGCTAGCAATAATAAGGGGGCTGCCATTACTTTATGTGTACACGAACATATTTTTCATCCCAAGTAAAATTTCCTTCATCGTTAACTTGTAATTGATTTTTAGAGGACAAATATATATTAGATAAAGTCACATATTCTGAAATGTAAGTTTAGTTTTATATATTTTTTAAAAGGTCTTAATTTGTTCATAAAAAATATACTTCATAAAAAATATACGTCAAGGACGGAGAATTGACGTCAAGGACGGAGACAATCGTAACAATACCAAAACAAAGCGAGGAATCTGCTTTACAGGATGGCTATTAGAACTCATGGGTCGTCAATTATCTAGGCCCATGGCCAATAACAATCGTAATACAATCAGAACAAAGCGACGTATCTGTTGTAAAGGTAGGCTATTATCAATGCATATGGTACCTAATGATCCGTGTCATGCACAAAATGGCAGCCTCCATGGAAAGACGTAGCAGACAATAGGTGCATCTAGAATATCACGTGGGGTTACTTGTCCTTTAATGTTTGTATTATTCCAAAGCTATAACTATGTGGAATCTCATTGACAAAAAAAAAGAAAAGAAAGAAAAAAAAAGACAGACCAAAAGCTGCAAAGGAGGCCGAATATACATCACTGTATACCACCCATTTAGTCTGATTATTGCATTATGATCATAACAGCGTCTATTATATATTTCCAAAGTGTCGACTGTTTGCATTAATCATACAGCGTTCGTAATATTTTCCAAAACTCCCGGCCAATTGTTCATGTTGTTTGCATGATTAATCCAGTGAAGGATCAGAACGGATGTCGTGTTTGAACAGATGTTGAACTCTCTATTTTTTTTATTAAACTAAGTAAATTGATAAATGCTCTGCATGATTTGTGTCTGCAGACCAGGGGGTAATAGTGCCATGGTTGCTGTGCTAAAGCCGAGGTAATAATATTAGGCTACATATTGCATATTATGCAGGGCCCTCAGGGAGATATTTAGTATACTGATGAGGCTACCCTGGGTAACGAAACGTAGTAGTAGTAGTAGTAGTAGTAGTAGTATTGATTTGTCTACAACCTAATGTTAAGTTGGTAAGTAAGAATTTAACTGGACTTATCCAGAAATCTAACTTGTCGAATGTTTCTATGAATTGAAAGCAATAGCGTACCCAGTGGGGTGGCAAAGGGGCATACTGCGCCCCTGACAACTTTTGACAAAAAAATTGTTTAGAACTAATAACCTTTTTTTTTTTTTGCCTGCTAGAGAATTATGGAGAAAAACTGGACCCCATAAAATCTGGTAACCCCCCCCCCCGAGCGACTTTAGGATGGCTGGCGAAAAAAAAACTTACTACCCCCCCCCCCCCCCCCGCTTAGCGACTTTTGAAGGGCTGGCGAGAAGAATAAAATACCAATCTCCATCCAAGCATTTTCCGCTCATCATTTCCTCGCAAGTTTTGCCCCTCTTGACGCCAAGGTCCACTTACGCCACTGATTAAAAGGCTGTTAACAATATTTTTTAATTTCATAATTCTCTTCATTTCTCCAGTATCTTATTTTGCTCAACCAAATCAATAAGATCATTTATTTAGTACTTCAGTAATTCGTTAATGTTTCTTATCCCCTCTCTCATTCTTCACAGGGACCGCGGAACCGGGGGGCTGGGGGGGGGGGGGGGGCTGTAGCCCCCACTTTTTTCAGGAAACACGTGCAAACGTATGGCAGTGCAAAAATGTGGTTATACACGCAGCCCCCCACTCAGCCCCTCCACTTTCCAAAACGTTCCGCGGCCAATGCTTCATGTCGTTCATGTCTTCATTCATTCATTCATGACATCCCCAATACATTTCTTATGAAGAACCCTCATAATCATAATATCAAATCCCGATTGACCCCCACGAGCATGATGAAGGCAGCATGACCTGACTTCCTAGTTCGTACGAAGATACGTTCGTACAATCATGTTCAGGCAATGAATCATCAACCGCCTGCAGCACATACGCCCGAATTAATGACCCGCCAGTGCAGGAGTGTTGCAAAATTTGAGGGATGGGATGGGGCATACGATTAAAAATTTCCGTGTATAATTATTTTCCGTGTACAATCGCATTAGTTCACCAGGAATTTGGTAATGTGATTAGAGAAGATGGTCTTGAAATAACCAGGCAACGGGGTAAAAATTACCAGATTCGTCTTGGTACTGGTCAACCCGTGTTCAAATTTTACAACGATTTTGTTTAGTGTATGTACCCTGTCATTCAAACTATCTGTGAGCAATTCCATTATTCTTTTCGGGCAACGTTGTTAATTTGGACCTTTTTACAACTGCGGACGACATATTTACAATGAAAACCCTTATACATCTTGAAAACATTTCGGGATCCCTGTACTATGGGAAAACTTTAGATTCTGATGACTTTTTTCTCTTGTTACCCTATTCTCAAACATCTTGGCAAATTTGATCCGACATCACAATTCAAAGTGCCCCAGATACATCCTTGAGGTAGTTGTATATTATATGGAACTCCCGAGGCTGATCGGACCCAAGTGATTGGTTACGAGATTAGCATAATGTCACATCAAATCATTAGATGCCCATCTGTGTTTATGTCATAATGCACTCCGTCATGATCACCTTCTGACTGGACATTTTCCCAGGCAACTTTTTCTCCGGGCTTTATTATGTCTAACACGACTGGGAAAGGGCCTGAGTTGTGTGGTTCAGTTTTGGGTAAAGGGCTAGTCACATTTGTCCGATAACGATAACGAGATGTTTCATTAAACGTATACCCAGAGCTGCCCTAATAATACGGACATGAGCAACCTCACACGTACTCACCATATAGTAATCTCGTTATTGTTATCGTTATCGGACAAGTGTGACACGGAGGTGTCGCAGACTGGAAATGCGAAGATCTCCGGTACGGTACTTATCTACATTGCTCTTTTATCGTTCATGAAATAAAGGGTGTTTGGCATAATAATTGTGTGAATGTTTTTTTTTTAATTGTCCATCCTTTAAGGTTATTATAGTGTCAGTTCAATGGATTGTTTATAGAAATGCGAATATAGCATTCGTAATCATTGACCGCAGAGCAACTACCGAGATATCATAATTAATTCCCTTGATTTTAAAGCTCAAGCCACATCTGTTGGATTTTCTGTTCTGGGCATACTTACTACTTGCATGATCGTGACTTTCAAAATTATGATGACAGTGCATTCTCAGGCACACATTTAATCGGGGTATTTTGTACTTGTGCATGTGTCTGTCAAACTATTACATGTTATGTTGCACAGGAATCTGTTTTCACTCTTGTCATTTCAACCTTATGATCATGAATTTCTCACTTTCTCGATAATGTCATACATTTTTTAAAAGCAAAAACTCAGTTTTCTTCACTCAAAAGATTACCAAAATCCGAAAAAATGGGTAAAGCTTATTGTTGGATAATATAACATTCAGCGTTTATACCAATCTAAAGTTTGTCCTAATTTGAAGAAAAGGTGATAATAATTTGACAAAGTGATATAAGTTGGGCATAAACTAGGTGGTGAGAAATACCTCTTATATTTTGGTCACCGATAAGCGAGTATCTATCAGAGTATATACAATTCACCGTTTATCCTATCGATGTTGATCATGTTGACCGCTCTCCTCCCCTAGCCCCTAAAACAAAGCTCAAATCTTTCATTATACTGTGATCACCATCTAGTAATATGCTTTGTATCTTGGCCGTGAACCTACACATGCAGGGCAACCATCCGTTACTATACGGTTATAACGACCCGATGCATGAGTCATCAGGATATTGCACCGATAAGATAACCTTCGAGATGAAGCCGAATAATTCTGATGAACTTAACCATCCCGAACTCGACGATGATTATTATGCGAAAACAGAGATTACTCTCTGTTGAAATTGGAAGAGGACGGCAGAAAGATACCGCCCTTTTTAACATTATTAAAAATGCAGGTTGTGATTCCCCTTAAAATGTCACTTAAAGCGATGTTGTTTACCGCCGTCGGTTTTGAAAACATAATTCCGATGCAATTGGAAAATAAGTACTTATTTCTCTTTGGCATTACCGTATACTATATACCCAGTTGGCGTTTTATTTAGTACTTTGTGACATCCAAATCAGTCCTTTTTAGATCCTTACCCCAACTTAATAATAAAAAAGTTTGTTTTAACAATTACAGAGGTAATTTTAAAGCTCTTTTATCATTGCCATTGCCAGAAGCTTTATAAGAGTAGGCTTATATATAATATATACACTGTGTATACACTATTATCACGATGATTAACGGCTAAATATGGCATTAACGGTGACATTAGGAGAACTTCGCTATTATATACATTTTATAATGGAACAAAACTGTTTATATGTACACCTATGTTGAGAAAGATAAAACTTGGTTGCATAAAACATACGATACATGGACTTGAGAGCGGCTGAAACCCTTGCCAAATCAACATTGGAAGAGTATCCTATGACAGTGAAAGTATCTAGGATTCTATCGAATATGACAAGTGTCCGGCAGGAGCACAGTAGGACATCAATCATGTGCAATACTTCAAGACATTTGCATCGCGCTTCATTTGATTTTTCTTCCTCGTCATGGATAGATAATAAAGCAGAACTAACCCCAATATCATCTCGGGTTGGGTGAGACGATGCTAAAGTAAGTTCAAGGTTACGTTCATCTCTATCTCCTCTCTGAATTATCATAATGTTTTGCAAAGCGGTTTATGAAATCATGGATGACACTATTATGATTACATTATATCCGGAAACACTTCAATTATCATATTGCAGGTGTTTATGAATGTACTTTTTTAATAAATAAAATATCATTTAGCGCCATCCCACACGACACTCTATCTAATAATACAAGAAATAGAATGTTTTCGCTCGTGTAACGTTTCAAATTCTGAAACCTGTGAAAACAACATCACTTCTTTTCGCCACACAAAAGTGGCCAATGGTGTGCTACACGTCGAATATGCACGAAGCCTTAATTTGTCATGCTCCAAATCTACAGAAAGGTGTGATTATAGAAAAGTTGCCATTGAAGGTATAACTAACGAGACATCTATTAAATGGTCAGTCGCATCTTGAATATGCACCTGCCGTATGGTCACAAGGTGTGGTGTAAAATACCACAGTCACACCAGCAAGACCGACGCCAGACCGACAACAGACCGAACAAAAATTTGCATTGCCACCAATGGCCAGGTATCGGTCGGTTTGGAGTCGGTGTGCAGGGGGTCCGTTTGGCGGTGTGACTGAGGTATTAATGACGTACACCGATAATACCCCGGTCACACTATAACGATACGGACACCAGATCAACATCAGACCGCACTAACCATTAAATTACCCCGAATGGCAAATAATCAGACGGTATGGAGTCAGCGTATACATTCATTGTGGCGGTGTGACCAGAGGCGTCGAAACGTCGGGCTCGGACAATGCATTAGGGGGGGGGCGGATCTTTTGTCCGCCAGATAAATGATGCCCCCGTAATGCATTTTCCGAGATCGACGTTCCGACGCCTGTGGGTGTGACTGAAGTATTATTATAATATTGTTGTCTCTGGGATTCGGTTCGTCAGTAATGGAGTGTGGAGGTGGAATGTTCGCTGTTGTTGCTTAACAGAAATAGGTAATGGGACAGTTTCTGTAAATGGGTATTCTGCTTTCAAAATTTATCTGCCTTTTCCATAATTATATTATGTTCTGCCTAACATTAGCTTTGGAGTTGGTAAAACTATCCCAAATCGTTAAAGTTTTTGCGCCTTTCTTGTAATACTGGTTATTCCCGACCCAAATTACCTAATTCTATTTTCCAATACACTACTCTCAAATTTTCAAACAATTCTCCCTCAATTTACACAAGAAAGAGATTTTTTGTAACTCCGTGTTGGAGTCTTGTTAGCTGTACTCAACAAGCAAAAGGTTCACATCGAAATAAGATTCAGGATGAATTAAAATGGAAGCTGCCTGTCTGAATTCACCGCGTGTTGCATGTCAGTTGATTAAATAGAACACATATGGAGGTATTAATATCAATCAATGTTGATTAACAAATCCTAACAAATCATCTGTATTGTGTCCCGTTGGAAATATAATTACTTTGACGCTTGTTACTTCGAGGGTATTTGGTTCGTGAATATAGAGACATTACAATAACATTATGTTCATGCTTTTAAATCAATTGCTTATTCAACTCGCCGACCATTGATATCGATATGCTGTACTTTGGCGCGAAATATATCGTCATCATTATTTTATGATGTAGTCAACGGCAGTAAAAAGAATTATGGGAGGTGTTTATGGATTTATGGATTTACGGCTCAATGAATCTGGGTGTTTACTTAAAACACCTCCAACATTTTCGGGACATTTGATTAAAAATGATTCTTGTAAAACGTCAGCAAAATTCACATGTGCATGGTTAAAAGGCATGGAAACGTATAAGCCCTTAATTAAAGTTCATCGACATTGCAAACTATGTAATTGTAGTTACTGTGACTTATAGGGCAATATTTCAATTTGATATTTTTAGTGTCCCAAAACAAGTGCTCATTTATACCCAAAAGTAATCTTACAGTCTTTTATACCACTTTACAAGTCATGTTCTTATTTCTTGTGCGTCGTATAATTTTGAATGAATGGAAAATGTAGTTTTGTATTTGGTAATTGTTTTCCCCATATAAGCGTTATGGCTGTTTCTGTTATTTCCTCTTTTCATTAATATTCAGTTGTAAACTATGATGACTATCCGTCAAATTACATAAAAAATATTATATAACTAAAAAAAAACCAACACATAATCTGTTTTGTGTTTACTTTTGCAACCAAATATCGACGAGAAAAGTAACTATCAAACTTAGTTGGTACGACACATGCTCCGGGGACTATTGCAGTGCTCGCCGGAGCATAGTCGGAGCACCATCATTCTTCTGTGATGTGTACCCAAGAATATTAATAATATTAATATCAAATTAACAAATAAGAGTTTCATATCTAAGGTAGATAAAGTTGAGTGAATTCGAATGAAAACCTGACGCAGTTGAAAGCAGGAGCCTAGATTCTGTTTGTGCAATGTTGCGTAACAATAAATGACGTCATTAAGTTATAAGTATTATGTGAGCACTAAAATTCATTGAACAAAAAAAATCTATGAAAATTATCCCGGCTTATTTGAGAGCTGTTGATGACGTAAAAAAAGCCCAAATTCACGATGATAATGATGATATTTTTCGCACCATGATACCCCACATCACTATTGGAGTTGAATGGACATTGATGAAAAACATAAAACCAATTTGCCTTTGTGTCACAAACATCATTACAATAATTATGAACATAATTCCAAGTGACACTATATGTTTCTTTATGCATAAAATCTAAGGATTTTTAGATCAACATTGACCTTTTAAAATAAATTCCGGGACACCCCCAAGATAGTGAAGGGAAAGAAAATTACGAAAAACTAATACAAACAATCAGGCTTTTATTTGTGCCGTTGATGACGTCAATAAACTATTTACCATGTTAATGATGTTGACATATTTCTCACAATAATAACCCCCTCATGGATATTCGAGTGGAATGGAAATCGATTAAAAATCACGAACGTACAAAAATATCTATGTATTTATGGTCAACAAATTTGTCACAAACATCATTATAGTAATTATGAACAGAATTGCAAGTGACACTATATGTTTCTTTCTGCGTGCATATTTTAGATCAACAGATCAACATTAATCTGTCTCAATAATTTCAAGGACACCCCCAATAATTATGTTGAAGGGAAAGACAATTATGAAGCCTCTAAAATTCATTAAGCAGAACACCTATAAAAACACTCAGGCTTCCATCTGTGCCAGTGATAACGTTTAAAAAATATTCATGAAGGTAATGATGATGATATTTTTCGCACTATGTAATAACCCATATCGACATTCCAGTGGAACAGACATTGATTAAAATTATGAACATAAATAATAAGGCCTTGTACATTGTCTAGGCTTTGTGTCACAGACATCATTATAGTAATTATGACAATAATCCCAAGTGACATTATAAAGATGTAGTCTAAAGATATTAGATCAATATTGATCGATATCTATATAATTTCTGGGACACCCCCAATATGTTGAAGATGTTGAAGGGAAAGAAAATTTTGAAAGCAAAAAACCTCTAAAAACACTCAGGCTTCCATCTGTGTCAATGATGACGTCAAAATATGTTCATGAAGATAATGATTTTTAGATAGGGGATAGAACCACTGAGTGGTTCGAACTCAAATGCATAGATTCCCCTTTTTTAAGTTGTTTATATGTTATGCTTGATTTTCTTTTTTTTAAAGAAGTTATAGTAGTTTTGAAGCATATACTTGATTTATTAATGACTTATTGATTGTTATGTATTGTTTTGATATCATATGGAATCAATAAAGGATTACTGGGAAAAAAAATTGATGTAGCTGTAAAGATGAATTTTTGTAAATCAATATTGATTGTTTTGATTATTTACTTACGGTGTATCCCATCTGCTACTTTAAGGTCATTGATACCATTGGTTGTAAATGTTGTATAACCACTGGAGAACTCTTCAAAATAAATCTTATCTTTCGTGCATTTATTAACCAAAAAAATTCATAGTTACAAATTTCAAAATTTTCTAGACAATGTGATAAACTAAACAGCTCTTGAAAAATATATGATATCATGCATAAAGTATTAGACAGTATATATCATCAGATGATAATGCTTAATTTTGCTCTTGGAGAAGTCTTTCAAAAATTGTATCTTTCGCGCAGGTAGGAGGAATAGGAGAATAATCAATAATTTCGTAACTACACAATCTCTAAACAATCAATAAGACAGTCATTTAACATAAACTTGCTTAAAGGAGAATGAAACCCCAAACTTGTATGCACTTTTACAGAAGCAGAAAAATGTTTGAAGCATATCACTGAAAGTTTGAGAAAAAAGGGATAAAGAATAAAGAATAAGTTATGAAGATTTTAAAAACCTAAACTCGCTAAATGAAATTGGAAACATACTCGTTATGCTAATGAAATGCTATGACGTTTTTGTGTTCTCTCTTTATAGGTAATAGATAAGAAAACTATCACATTTCAGCTTTTAAACACAGAAAATTGAATTATCAACATTGTGCTTGAAATATATTGTGAGGAATAGATTTATGAACAGCACTCCCATAATACAGAAATCAGATTTTCAAAGATATATTCAAGGAGAGTGGATTTTTACATTATTTGTATAAGGCAATTGGAAAGTATAGCACATTTACATCACAACATCTCATTAGCATATTAATGAGGACATTGCCAATTTCAGATCTCCATTCATATAGCGATTTTAGGATTTCATACATAAGTTTTTTTATTAGTTGTCCGTTTTTCCTCAACCTTCACTGATATGCTTTTTAACATTTTTCTGCTTCCATTAAAATGCATTTATTTTGGGGTTTCATTCTCCTTAAATGATTTCTCTCTTGAATCTAGAATATTACAGCTAAAAGCTTTAACCTTATGTTATTCAGACCCTCTAATTTCATCAACGTGATCTCTGCCGGCCCATCAAAGCCAAGGGCTCGCGGTAACATTACACACCGTGCTGTCTTAATTCTGGTCACTTACTTTCTCCATTTCTACATGCATTAAGGCAGGCTTCACAATCCTTTCCGCCATCTTAAGCATATTGTTGTTTAAAACAGGAAAATTACCACCCCTTGGGGCCACGATAGACGCCCAGTCGACGATGCACTCTATTAATATTAGAGATATGCAATAAAGAGGGTCAAAGATGTTCCGGTCACTTACGAATAGACTAACAAATTGAATCACATGCATACAGGCACTGCGTTTGCTCTGGGGACTAGTCTTTTAGTCGGTGAATTCATCTCTTGAAAAATCGTTTATGTAAGACCTTCTTATCATTAACTGTGGTTTAAACGAGATATATTACATGGACGTTGATTTGTCAAGCAACATTATTTGTATGGCGTGAGGTACGCTTCCTAAACGATGTTTGCATGATACAAATCAACTTTAATTCAAACTGGGATTAAAAAGAAAGTCATATGCTAAGAGCGTAGCCATTT
Source organism: Heliocidaris erythrogramma (assembly GCA_025617745.1). Taxonomy (NCBI): domain Eukaryota; kingdom Metazoa; phylum Echinodermata; class Echinoidea; order Camarodonta; family Echinometridae; genus Heliocidaris; species Heliocidaris erythrogramma. The sequence goes on along the minus strand of CM046866.1, from coordinate 30,749,267 downwards.
AGTCATGGGCGTGTATTATTTTATATTTGTAAAAGAGAATTAAACAGGGATAAAAGACAGAGAGAGAGAGAGAGAGAGAAGAAGAAGAAGAAGAAGAAGAAAAACCTATCCTCTGCATGTAATCGCGATATCAGCACCTTAAAAAAGTTTTCTGTCTTGCTGTTAAAACATGGGGTTAACATTGTGTCGTCCCACGCATTAGATATCAAATTTACCCCACGCCCCAAGTCCCTTTCTAATATTAATTTCACTGTCAGTGAATAATTTTTTTAGTATAATTATGATACCCACTCTCCCTGTATTAATGGAGTGACCTATAACTGTTACGACTTCACAACATTGAAACATGCATGCGACAACTCTTTATAGAGAATCGGTATAATCATATCCACTACTTAATGATATCCTTTCTCCAATGAACTAACCTACATACGCGTATCTCCATAATTTACAAATCTTTTAACAGATTTAAGTAAAAATAATTTTAATGCAAGTTACTTTCCCCAATAAACTAACCTACATAGTGTGTCTACATAGCCTACGTCCCCGTAATTTACAAATATATTAAGAAATTTAAGTGAAAGGGATGTGAAATTAAAAAGAACTGCTACCTGATATCTATATTGACAATTCATTAGCAAAAAATAATGAATTTTTGAACGGTAAGCTGCATAACAAATTGTTTTATTTTCCATACATATATTTGATACTGCTTTAGGAACAATCCGTTTAATATCATGTATACCCAACATAATTATGCGCGAGTGGTAAATATACAGCACATAATGATATTATATGCACTTACTAAATCCTCGTCAGAGAGAGAGAGGGAGGACTCACGCTTATGAAAATCTAATTTGCATCAAGTTACTCCGCGCTCTTCCTCTTCACGAATGTGATACTAGTGCGTTAGCACGTTCTCAATGAGAGCGACATTATCAGCCTCATTTACATCAGAGCATGAATATATTGACATCTTCAGGTAGCATCGAAAAGCTTACCATTTAATCTTAATGAAAAAGCACATTGCCTCTGATGTATGACGTAGTCAGGTAGTCCTCACATATTGGTTTTTCCATGTTTCCTGTGCGATACTTTTGATTATACCATTGCGAGCAGACATTGCACAGAGCGAATGATGAACTCCACAAAGGTAAACAACTTGTTGACAGGTATCATCGGACATGATCTTGTAGTTCTGTATATCTATGACCAGATGACCTTGCGTCATTAAGAGCTCTTAATGGGATTAGCATGGCCTCACCCTTGATACTACACATTAATAATGCAAGAACTTTACGATTGTGATAGTGCATCTAGTTTGTTTCTTATATGTTTGCGTGCAAAGTGCTCATTTTTCTTAACGAGAGATACAGTATCAGGCTCATTTACGTAAGAACATTTATTGACAGACAATATCTTTAAGTAGCATCGAAAGGTTTACCCTTTTCGTCTTAATGAAAAGGCACATTACTACTGATGTAACCCTCTGAAATGAGATTTTCCATAAGTATTGGTTCCATGTACGATATACATTGTATTTGATCATGGTACTGGGAGAGGAGTCGACATTGAAGCCCTCATAAAGAAGTAAACAGCTTGTTGATAAAGATAGGCAACATCACTCACATCTTGTAGTACCAAGGAGGTACTAGGCAAGTCCAGTACTGTATATCTATAACATCTCGTTTACATCTACATGCTGGGAATTGATGACTTCATTCGTTTAATAATACACATTAATATTAATGTAAGAACTCTATGAATGTGGTAGTGCTTCTCGTTTGCTTCTCATTGTTTCTTGCAAAGTGGACATCGATCTTAATGAGCTTCATTTACATTGAAACATTAATTGATTGACCACATCTTTAAGTAGTATAGAAGGTTTACCATTTTGTCTTAATGAAAAAGCACCTTATGACTAATGCATGACGTAATGCTTTCAAATAAGATTAGCTTATCCATGCATTACCAAATTGAATTGAATTGAAATGTACTGAATAAGAGAGGCAATTGTTAGAAACTCCTTTACAGCTCAAGGGTTGAATTCCATAGAATATACATACGTTAGTAAAAAAGTAAATTATGATTTGATACATATTCATATTTACATAAATATTTTACATTATTGCATAATAGAGAGATGCACAAAAATAAATAGAGGAAATAAGAGAAAGGGAGAATCCACTGTAGTCTTCAATGTTGTTGTTTTTTCTTACAACTCAAACGTTAGTGCTCTTTATTATGCTTGTAATGATAAAAAATGTTTCTGCACTTAGTTTTAGTGTTAATCATTTTGTATATTATTAAATGCACAATAGTTATTGCTGTATACTTTAAAAAATAAAAATGAAATGAAATAAAATCTAAATCTGAAAATCTGAGAGAGATCATTTACCGAATGCGATATTTTAAAACTTATTTTAGTATGAGCAAACATGGCGCAGAGCAAATGAAGCTATCACAAAACTGAACAACTTGTTGAAAAAGAAGGCATCATCATCACACGCATCTCGTAGTATAATCCGTGACCTCTCTCTGCATGCGGGGAAGGAACTCTTAATGGGATTAGCATTGCCTCAGCCTTGATAATACACATTAATAATGCAAGAACTTTACGATTGTGATAGAGCATCTAATTTGCTTCTCATTTTTTGCTTGCGAAGTGCACATCTGTCTTAATAAGAGCGACATTATCAGCCTCATCAGAACATCAATTGACTGACAACATCTTTAAGTATCATCGAAAGGTTTACCATTTTGTCTTAATAAAGAAGCACATTACCACTGATGTGTGACGTAATCCTTTCCAAGTAAATTTTCCGTGTATAAGAAGTATTGGTTCGCTGTAGGATATCTTTAATTATACTATTGCGAGCAGATATTGAGAGAGCGGACGAAGCTATTACAAAAGTTTAAAAACTTCTTGACAAAAAGATCGGCATCATCACACATAATATTTACCGGTACGTCCACGAACTTTCATACACATCTACATGCGAGAGGGAGCTTTTAATGAAATTAGCATGGCTTCACTTTTAATAACAGACATTAATAAGCGAAGAACAAGGCATGATTGTACCCTGGGAATGGTTGGCACGGAGGGTAATGAATGGGTTCGTCATGTATTATATGATAGTCCCTCGATTGTCGCCTTTTATTATGGATGCCATGTGCTGCAATGACTTTCATGAAAAATCGAATGCTGCGTCTGGCATCTAAAGTGACTTTCGCCGACCTTGCCATGCGTATACCCGAAATGAGCAATTTGTTGAATAAAATGCTAAAACGGAACACCGCATGCAACAAGAACGACTAGATCAGAAACATACGCATAACATTCCAGTCCTGTTAAAAATATATATTGTCTATTTACCTCTAGGCTTAAATATAAATATATGTAAGATAACTGAGAGACTGACTGTAAACAACATATGCATCGAACATAGTAAACTTATTCCACTCTTGTTTCACCTTGACAGCTGTCTTCAATAATTCATGATTCTCCAGAGATTCGCCGATGATTATGTGCTTCAGCATTTTAATTAACTGAGCCATAAAATACCATTCCCAGGGTCTCACGTATAAAAGTACATCCCAGGCATGAAAGTCAATAATGGGATAAACTACGAAATGTCGTGTTTGTCGTTGGTTTTGTTGTAGTCAGAGTTGGAAAGCAGCATTTCGTTACATATTCTCTAAATTCATCAAGACACGATACATAATTTATTTTAGAAAATTGCTGGGCAGCTACGCTAAATATTATACGACATTATGCACCGGCGACAATATAGGTCAATTTCATAATTTTGTCATTCAAGTTCATATTCCGAGCATTCAATTTCACGCATTTCACGCTCGCAGCCCTGAATCGGATTTCAAATTCAAAATCCGGCCGTTCAGATTCACTATCCAAAGCAAACAAGCAAACATTTGAGCAATGAGCATTCAAATCAATTTCAAGCCGGCGCGGCGACGGAATCTCGCTGTTCATTAATATTCGTGAAAAGGCAACAATGTTCCAAATAAGTGCATTCACTTAAAAAGAATTAGTTGTTGTTTATTGATATCTTATTGTGAGATCGTGAGATAGTGAGATAGTTTTGTTTATTAGTTGGTCTTTGAATTGACGCATTGTGTTGGGGTTATGCCTGTTTTATGTGTGGTGCCATCAAGGAACGATAAGTTCGAAATGTCGTTGTGTTGGTTGGATGCACTGCTGACTGGGCCTTATATAAAATTTCTTGAAAAAAAAAAATCTTGAAGAATACATGAACATGTACAAGGACATGATATATTGACGAATACTTGAACATAATTATAAGGACATGATAACATTGTAAGGAAATACAACTTGAGAGCAATATAGAACTTTAAAACCATAAACATACACATGGAAGCCTATATGAAAATAAGATTTTTGCGTGTGTATGTGTTGGGGGGGGGGGGGTGGATTGTTCGTGTGTGCTCGTTTTATCATGAAACAACCAACGCTCGTCCAACTCTCCCCCTCATAACCCCCTTCTTCAAAAAATCTTGTCTTCTCCACTAAATTGAGTACATGATGTAGGAAATTGATCACCTGAAAATAATATTGAACGCCCCAAAACAGGCTCATCGTGATTATGAAATTGGATGATCGGATTCTGAATATGAAAGCCCGAATACTTTCGCGGGCGTACGCTGTGTGAATTTGAATGCACGTTCATGAATTGGAATGGGGAAAAATATGAAATTGACCGGGAAAACCTATAATATTGCTCTGCAGCCAATTTCGTACACTGATCGAATTCCAATCTTCAGCCCTGGTCCAAACACTGTAATATCTAACCCCAACCCTTACCCTAAACATAAACCTAATCTAAAACACCTATATCTTTGACGAAAAAAAAGCCTGGAACAATACCCGGAGCAAAATAATCGCTTAGTAACTCCTGTCGTAACGTGGCGGGATGTTAGTGAAATCGGGATGTTTTGATTGTCGTGTAAATTGGCCTTTATAGTCTAAGATAAGAAATGGAAGAAAATTAAACTAAGAAATGAAGAGAGTGATTTGCGAAGAATGAAAATGAAAGGAAGATAGGTGCTGGTTTTCTTTCAACACAATACAATCACCATGATCACACATTCGCTGGATGATTGCGAGGTGGTACGTGATACTTCTGTGATTACCTAATGAGCATAAGGTTCACTCATAAAGATGCCAGGTAGTTTGGTGTTGAAATGCATTTTGATTAATCGTGTATCTGCTGTTTGAAAATCGGGATATTAAGCGTTCCACTGTACAGAAAATACGAATTACAATTACAATGCATGCTTATGTTTCTCTTTTTCGTATAATCATGAACAATTTTTCATAATTTCCATGCCCGTATATCGATGTCAAAACTTCTTTGTTATTGTCGGTCTATCGTTAGCATCTTGTCAGCATCACTACATTAATATTGCTTCTTTGACATCTGATTTAACTTTTGAGAATCCGTATGCGAGCGAGGCTGTGAGAATTGTGAGATGAAGAAAACATCTATAGATATTGAATGTCATGACATAGTGCTCCCAACATTTTCTGAACAACGTAATTTGATACCGCCACTGAGTAGTGAGTGTTCTCTCATCTTTCTCACTGCACTTCAAATGACGAGATATGAGATTACTTTATATTCTTGTTGAGTATGTAGTCAAACTGATGAAAACGGAGAACTTGACAGAGTGAAGTTTGAGTACACCGTAAGAAAACGACAAAATGAATGTTTATGTCAACTGAAGTATTTTTGGAGGAGCTCTTGAGTGCATCACTGAAGAGCAAATATCAAAGTTACTTTGGCAAAGCGATGAAGGCGACTTTGGTTTCTTCGTTACAAGCACTATCAAATCAATTTAGAATGATGTAATTGCTATTCATACAAATCATATAATTTTATCAAACAAAATTGCATATTTAAAGTATTTAACCTGGACATGGCCGCCCTTATACATCTCGTTACATATTATCTATATAAACACTAGTAAACCTTTAGAACCATTATCTCTCAGATCTGTGATTTCTTCCGTCCTCACTTCTGTTCGCCTTCAATTTATTTCAATTTGGAATTTCATTTATGACCTATTATATTTCTTGCTAATTCCTTCTAAATTGCCTTTCATGAATAAGGCGCCACTATAATGTCGACGATTGAATCTAAGTGCGGTAATCATGTTAATTTATAAAAAATGGGTGTGTCCGAGTGAGAGTCTTTGTCGAGCACGAATCTACCTATACTATATTAAACACATGCCGCGAACGATTTCGCCACAATCATTTTGAGAAAAACAGTGGCGTAGCTCAAGAGGACACGAGGGAGACGTTCTTTCAATCGTCCGGCAAAAATGAAGAAAATATGAAGAAAAAAAGAAAGAAAGAGAGAGATAAAAGTAGAGAGAAAGAGGGACGTGAAATGAAACCCCCCCAACAACAAAGAACAACGTTATGTAGGACCCCCTTTCACGCATTCCACCTTTTCGGTGATTTTGTTAATTTCATTTTATCTAGTATGATCGGTGAGCCCCCCCCCCCCCCCCTGATTGATACAAGTGCCCCCTCGGTGCCTGAACCCAAGTTACACCTATGATGACAAACAACAAAGTAACGATAGTATTTTTATTTACTCACTGCCATGGAAAGAAAGCCATACAAATTGTGAATCAGATCCACTGTGGAAAGATATGACATGATTTACAAAAGTAGGCTTATAAAAACAAACCAGATATATTCTACAACGCCGCCTGGTGTTTGGAAAACAATAGCAACTGTCATTTGTTTTTTACATTTTAAAGATTTTCTTTTCGCAAACTTTAAGAATTGTAAAAAATCGTGGTATTTTTCGACTAATCTGGCAAATACATTCCAGGGATTAACATATAACGACAAGGTACTTGAAGGTGTTTTGAAGGGGAAGAAATTAGATCGATCGTTGATCACACAGTGTGACTTTGCCAAGGTTAGTCCCTGAAAGGCTTTAAGTAAAAATCGAAAAATTGCAAGAAAGAAAATAACACATTCTCAAGAGCAGGCATTATTTCTACCACACGGAGGCACAAAATATTAAGGTCTTCTGAACATGGGCGGACCCAGGATTCTTTAAAAAAAGGGGGAGGGGCACAAATCTGAAAAAAATCTCTGATATTATAGTATTAGTATCGACTTTGGTGGATAACCTGTTTAGCACAAAGTTAATCTGCCGCAAGGTCTATTAGCATGCAACAAGCAACAACTAAAAAATCTTTTTTATATAGGGAATGCCAGATTTCGTTGAAAAAAAGGGGGGGGGGCATGGACCAGCTATGCCCCGTTAAATCCCCAGTGCTTGTGCTTCCGCAACGAAATTGTGCAATCCATTGTTTTATTCGTGTATTATTAAGTTAGCAAATATTCTGAAGTGTCCTTTGCGTTTCGTATCGCCTTGGAGGCGTGAAATATCCACGATTCTGTTTCTTTTTTTTATTCTTTTTTTTTTGGATAAAAGAAATGCATAATGCAATCTACCCAAGGACATTCTGGGACACAGTACATTGGAATATTGAATTAAACATGACCTGAAACTGAGAATGTCGAATTAAAACACTGGAAGGTATGAATCTGACGTTACATAAGTGATCCATATTTTCGGAGTGCAAGTGTTAGAAAATCTTCCATCCTTTGTTATATGATATAGACCTAGATGGACGTATCGTGCAAAATGCCTGTAGGTTTTGTTGCTTTTAGGTGTGTAAAAATTGAGAAATTGTATATGAAATATTCTACCAGAAAATATCAGATGTGTAAGATATAGGAGAGACGGCGTACGCCCGTTGTTTGATAGCCCCCCCCCCCCCCTGATTCTACCCCCTGTTTATCAGGTTCCGCATATGCCACTGAATGTGCATAGTAACATACGTGAGTTTTGGTGAAGCAGGGTTGAGTCTAGGTGGATCAACGGCTGAATTAATGGCAGTCCAGCGAGAGAGCAAAGCAAGCGATTGGGAGTTTTCAGCTTCAGACCTGTCCCTTTCAACTGGTCGATTTTAATGGATGGTGATGTTTTGTACAGTTCAGAGGATAATTCAGATCTTCTTTATATTTTAAAAGATGTTTTCCGTGTTTTCCCATCTCTACCTTAGCTTATTTATTTCAAGTTTACCTTCACACGTAAATTCTAACATCCCCAAATATCTTTATTTCATGCGTTCTGAAGGACAAATCGATAAGAAGTAATAATTCTGTGGTTGTTGTTACTGGGGCTGTCCCCCTTTCCCTTCAAATACGTTAAAAGTGCAGAGAAGTAAGCATTGTATATACGTAGACACCATTTCCATTTGAACTTACCGTTTCTCGTTACCTCAGGGATACCAAGCGTCGCCATAACGGGTCGTAATGAATAATTGATGCTGTTTGAACTGTTAATGCATTGCTTTTAGAGATTCGAGGAGCGCAAACAAGAGTAGTAGTTTACTTCGAACAGTCGAAGGTAGAAAAATTAAAGGGCGTGGAACGTTCTGATTTTAGCTTAAAAGCTGAATTAATTTTTCTTAGATTTGATATTTTGGCACTTATATCATGCTAGTGATTAGTTCTGTATAAAGATCCATTAAACCCACGTTTCAAGCTTCGTATTTGACTAATATCTATAACAAAAAAAGAAGTAAGATGGAAGTACCAAGTTTCGTATTTGACAGACGTGCACAATAATTGTGCACATTTTGATTTTAGTTTTGGGTATGGACTGTGGTGTATGGTGTGCGGCATGCATGCACATGACAGAGAAAGATATACAGCTTTACAGGGAGAGAGAGAGAGAGAGAGAGAAAGATATATAAAGAGATAGAAAGCGAGAGATTAAAAAAGCAAAAAGAAGTAGGGAGAGAGGATGGGAGGGAAGGACAAAGAAGAATATTATGGAAAGTAATAGAAATAAAGGGGAAACAGAGGCGAGGGGATAATGGGAGCAGGAGATGTGATCAGGGATATTGTGTGCAATCGCCTCTTTGCTCTTTTGAGTTTGCGTTATATTACTGTTGGGGAATTCAGATTCAGATTTTTTATTGCTGTTTTCAATCATATTAACATAATTTACATAATACTGTAGTGCATAACATAATGAATACAATTATAACAAAATATAACAATTGTTTTTTTCCATAGATGTGGCACAATCAATTATTAAAAAAAATATGATGCACAAATATTGACCTTTTAAGTGGTGTTGAAAACAGTTGGGCATGTTTAAAAGCAAAGCTTGTATATTACATGTCCAGTAACTTATATAACTTATTCACGAGTGGGTCGTTCAATAATATTAAATTCATAAAGCATCATTACGAGACGCGAATTATTGATAAGAGAGAATTGATAAGTGAGTTGAGGTAGTAGGCATATTGCCTCAACGCACAAGAAATACTAAGTGTGAAAGTAAAGTGGAAGTGAAAGACGGTGTGGAAACAAAAAAGAATGAAAAGAAGGAGGGTGGAGGAAGGAGGAAGATGAAAGTTATGACAGGTATTGCCCCATAAATTAAAAAACCCCAAACAAACGAATAATAAAAAAATAACATTACAGCTGTGGGCAAGGCCTTACGCTCCCCGGACACTTGTTTGCAGGCTGATAATTAAAAATGTAATCTTTCAGAAGGAAATAATTGAACGTTTTTTTTTATCATTAAGAAGCCTGTGGGTTTAAAATGTTAAGGAGTAGCGTGCCCTCATACCCATAACGCTGGCGTAAGTTACGCCCGGTAACTACACACCTCTTGAACCAGCTTCTGTTTCAATTTCGCTATACACCACTGTAGACGGCGATTGTCTCTTTGTCCTGTTTATTGTTTTGTGGTAACATTTCTGACGAGACGAAGTTTATGTCCTCAATTCCATCGCTGTGTCAGCTATTATTTGCACTGTAATAATAATATTTTGGGGAGTGCTTCATACATCAACGATGTCTGAAAGCGCTTTAGAGAATATGCGCTGCATGTCGAAGTGATTGGATTATAATTTATTGTGTTCGTATATAATAGGCCTGTTGTCGTGATTGCAATTTTGAACTGGGGTAGTGGAGAGATACGGCAATTATCACAGCATCATTTTAAATCAGTAATCACCCAGTATGGTAGCTAAGAGAAGAAAAGAGATGGCAACCGTGGATTTTTCTGCACGCTGAAATATGGAGAGATATTAAGGGAAATACCGGCATTCGCTTGAGTACATCACTGATTATGGGGGCAAAGAGCACATGAGGGGAAATTATTGTATACCTTGGGCACAATAATGTATTTTCAATACGATAATGTGGATCGAGAGATAATGGGAAATCATAACATAATTTCAATTTCGGTCCGTCTCATGTATTAGCTGCAGCGAGCACAATGTATAGGCGTCACTCGAGGTGCAGGGGGATGAGACACACATCATTTAAAATTCATTGTGGCAAAATTTGCAGTTTTTGAGCCTTGTCTTCAGAAACTTCTGTTCTGATTTTCGTTGCTTTGTTGAAACATCTTGGGGTTAAAATTAATTTGTGATCAAATCGGTCCAGTTCCCCAATTCAAAATGGCCTCGTAATGCTCCTGTACAATTAATGAGAGATAGTTAAACTATATTATGTTTTGAATGCCGAGCTGTGGAGAGATATAGTCACTGTAGCGCAATTTTCAGTTGGTATATACCATAGTTGGTAAATCACATGTCTCTCATTGGAAAGAGTACACTCAAGATGATAGAAGTTACCTATGTTTTGAATGTTGTGATGTGGAGGGGTAATGGTCATCGTAGAATAAGTTCGAGTATAACACAGGTCTATAGTGCTAAAACACTCGAGAGGAAATGCAAATGTATGTCCATCGCCCTTACTGCCAGCGTTGGTCAATTATTGACCGTGCTATCGGGACTAACCAGTGACCTCCATGCCACATTCATTTCCCTTCATTATCCTCTCATTAAAGTTCACCGTTGCTAAGGAGGATGCCAGGCTGTTGCTAAGGGCCGCGAGTTAAATTATAATTAAATATGAATTTATTAATCGTAAACATATTGTATAGAAGCCACACGAAATGTCTATCACACGAATGGGCATACAAAGCCTCGTAGAGATGTATTGCTCTAGAGGGTTTGAGATCATTTAGCCATATGGCGTCGAAATAAGTTTATAATGATAGTGGCTTATTTCTTTTACATAATGCTCTCTATATTTGAAAGACTTAATTGAGACTTACAATAATCTAAGTCTTTAAGACTTATTTTCCACGTTATTTGATAAAATCTTTCTCTCGAGACCGCGAACAAAATCTCCTGTTTAAATCTTTTAAGGAGATTTAAGCTTTAAGCCAATCAGATTTACGATGATGCAACACGTGATCGACCATTCAAGCCAAGCGCGCGATCGACGACATCTTTCTTTTTGCGGTTGTGTGAATCTTGCACATAACTGCAACACAAAAGTGAGAGCCAGATGATTACTGTTTTTCAGATAAGTCGGGTCGACATTGCCGTGTATACACTTTTCGTTGGGATCAACCATACACCTTAATAAGGCCGGTCTCTATTTCTGCATTTGACACTTGCAATTATTATGATATTATGTTTGAATGTCATTTAATGTGTTTGTTATGGAGCTGCACTCAAATAAATTAATGTTTGCCGGAATAAATTGCACATTTTGAGTCTATGTTGTTGTTTTTCTCCAGTCCCACTTCCTCTGAAAATTTAAATCTCCTAAAGATTTATCTGTTAATAAACCTTAAAAAGATTTAAAGGTAAAACTGAAAAGATCTAAATTTTAAATCTAAAAGACTTATGTTTTAAGTCTTTTGTGGTTTTAAAATTTTAAGTCTTAATAAAGACTTATTTTAAATCCCAAAGGTTTCGTCACTAATATCAGTCTCTGTTAGATTTAAAATTAAGCCTTTAAGATTTAAATATAAGACTTTCAAATTTAGAGAGTATGACTCCAAAGCACTATCCATTATCGCTGTCTTTAGAAGTGAATGAAGTCATTGAATTATAGGGAATGACGCATGATATAATGTCATCAAAGTTAGTCGGTACTATATTACGAAATTCATCATGTAGCATTGCAATACTCATATTGTTACTTCAAATCGTATTTCTTAGAGCGTCTTGCAACATGGTAATACATGTATAAATAGATTTTTGGCTTACTGTGAAACGGGCTTCTATATCAATAACAAGCTCCTTGGTTCACGGGATTCTGGGCTTCATCCCTATATATACCATGCTATATTGAATTATACTCACAACTCTATAACCATTATTTGCATAGTATGCAACAAAAAAATGACTGAAAGAACATGAATATTACTTTGGACTTGAACTTGTACTTGAAAACACTATTCTCTTTCTGAATTTGACATTGGGAATTTCCTGGCTGTTCACAGCGTTATCCAAAATTCTCTTTCATGCATTTTTATCACCGCTTACTCATGAATCGCCTGCGATTTATTTCTTCCAAGTTTGCCTTCCCTTAATGGACAACTACTGCAAGGCAATGGCAATATGGATGGATATCTCGAGAGCAACAGGGTAATTGTTATTGAAACGAGATAGCTTTTCTGATTATCGCATCATCACCTTTTATTTCTGGGTTTCACATTAGCTGTATAATGTCTGATATCAGAGGCTCATCGGGGGCTTACGGTACGGAAAGCAGCCAGGATGTGCAATCTCTGATTTCCTATTTTAAACTTTAAAGATAAATTTGAATTCTGGTCGTGCAATGACGTTGTGAAAGAACCTCTCTAGAAACATTTGGGAAAAACTGAATATGTAGTAGAGGAGGTGTATACTGTGATGTTTTGGGGTCATCAAATAGATAACAAATTGACTCAATCTTGCTGAAGATCACATGCATATATATACAGAAATAGGTATATGGGACTACATGATTATGTGGCATAGAATGTTTGGTCCAAACTTTTCAGCTTTTTCTTGTCATATTTCGAATACAAGGGCATTTTTGACATCTTTGAAGAGCAATCCTTTTCTGGGAACATTTCTAATGAGATACTCTCTCAAAGTAACATAAAAGAGTAAGAAAGTTCGCAAATTATTTATCACCTTTACAAGAACCCAATCTTCTCTTTGAATCATAAAATCTCTGCCATTTTCGAGAAAAGGTTTTTCGCGGTGAGCTGAGCAGTTGAATCCTGCCATCCGCTTGATGTATATGAGCGGATCAACAGGATCATTATGAATCAAATCTTTCGGCTCCAATTCTAAAAGATTTATGAGCCATTGTGTCTATGCATAATTCACGGCAGTAATTGTCTTGGGGTTTTGCGATATAAACATTACCAGTGGTTGTTGAGTCCCTGAGCAAATCATCATCAAAGTCTCTCTTCCACCTTCCTGGTTTGACATCTTAGTCTACAACCATGTTCTGATAAAGTCACTTCCAATCTGATTTAACTCTTCCTAAGGGCACAATTTTCCGTCTTTACCATAAAACCCAGTTGTCGCAAGCTTGCTTTTTGTAATATCAGTACTTTACGAGAGGTAACTGAATTCAAGGGAAAATGCCATCACTGAAGTGGACAATGACATGGCAGTCTTCAGCGTTGGTATATTTGCCCTAAAATTGAGTTATCTCCATCATCAAACGTAAGTGAGGGAGCACCGTCGTATACTGGTGAAGGCTTTTGACTGTCATACGAGAGGACCTAGGTTCGATCCGTTCTCGGTGCTTACATTCTTGGAAAAGATATTTAACCACTTTTGACCCAGGTAATAATAATAATAATAGGAGAGCCCCCGGGAAGAGCAATATTATTACTGATGAAGCAACCCTCGCTAGATATATTTTAAAATACAGGGTAACTCCGTTTCTAATAGAAATCAAAGAGGATAATTTTTTTACATAATATTTCATGCGATACTCGCTTCTCGCTTAAAGATATTCGTGAGCTCGAAATGGGAAAAGACAGTGCACTGAAATCAAGTAAAAGTCACGTTCGTAGGTCAATTCCAGGCCATATACCTTTCCCCTCGACCATTCAGGGTATACCCTGGCCATTATCGTAATAAATTAGAATATATATGCACAATGAATGTAGATGTTTAGGACCGACAGATATTCACATGACATTATACAGAGAATATAGAGTCATTCGGATGGCTGGCATACAGGTAATTCGATATTCATGCGTCATGCGTTGGAGCGAAAAGCCGCCCTGACACAACAAAATGCAACATCTCATGATCACGTGACCCCAAATGCGAGTTCGCCTGTGGCATGCCAGCGCTGCCGAGGCGTTGGATAGTCCACGGCAGCATTTGGTACTATGAACATGGCAAACAAAGAAGCGGACAAAATATACAGCTCCTCATTGTACCTTCCACAATGGCTCTGGTAGACAAAAGAACATCCATTCACTGCTATTATGTAAAAATATGTAGAACAGGTGTCACATGCATATTCACCTGTTCTACTTATTTTACATAATAGCAATGAAGGGATGTTCTTTTGTCTACAAGAACAATTGTGGAGGGTACAATGAGGAGCTGTATATTTTGTCCGCTCTCTTTTGTCATCGTGTTCATAGTGGGCCTCTCCATTTTTACAAAATATAAATCACAAGGTTCTATTTATTAATGCCACAGTTGTTTTGTTATTGATTGTATGTTCATATTTCTGTTAGCAACTTATCTCAACTGTTATGACGGCACTTTGTTATTTATCGTATTGATTTGAATTACTTGACTGTACTTACTTGATTTGTATTTTGTTGGAAATGAAATAAATCTAAATGAAATAAATGAAATGAAATAGTGTGGGATGCCGTACCCCAAATAATAGTCCTCTGAATATCTGATCATCTTACAGGAATTCTGATTATTTTCTTTTGAACATGAATGGAAATAAAAATTAAACATTTCTGCTTATCATTTACTAGTATGCAAAACAGAAGTTGGAGCTTATCAATCAAATATTTTGTTTGTGTTAAGGTAGTTTTTTTATTAGAGGATCCAGAATTTGGGAACAGAAAGAGTGTGTGTGTGTGTGAGAGAGAGAGAGAGAGAGAGACATAGGGGATACGCACCAACCTCATAATTATGTGCATTCTTTGGGAGTTTATGAAAAAATAAAAGAGGGGAGGAGTCTTGTGACCCTTGCCCTTCAGGATCGCAAATGAGAGTGGTACAATATGGCAATAACCATGTGACTTTGCTCCAATAATGCTATTCAGTTGTGACTTTATAGGAAGATAAATCTTTTTATTAGATTATAATATAGCATTACGTCATTGGGATATCAGTGAATGCCCGTTTACGGTTTCTCGACCGAATGTTTCACAATCGTATATAGTGACTCTTAATGATTGCATCTCCATATATCTGTCACGTGAGAAAATCCCAATTAATTCTCACTGATTATCCCTCCAGAGGCAAGCATCGTTATGAATCTGTCATATTCAGTTGACTTAAAGTCATGACGTTGATTTATGATGTACGCTACCTATGTATAATTGCAACATAATCATGTTGCAAAGCGACAAATTAGTTTGCTTCATTTAGTTAATAGAGGATTGAAGGCAAGGGTTCTTATGGAACAGGATTCTTCAGATTCTTATAATTTTATAGATCCTTTCTGGTTAAGAAAGATGAATAACGCTGATGACTTCGTCATATCATATTCAAAAACGCGATTTTATGACTATTATTCAACTAAATTATATGAATGGCTAGAAGTATGGTCCTGAAAAAGAAGATTTATTGAAACTTGTTGAACATACAGGTATATATTCTCATAATTTTTCCACAAGTGTCAAAAGATAATGTGCCAGAGTTTTTGGGGTGTTTTTAATTTTGGTGTACCTATCTGAAAGCGTCCCAAATTGATCGGCTACAGATCATCATTCGTCTGCGCCGAAGCCCAGCGCACCTGCAATCTCGTAGAGGTTTGCATAAAAACATATGGTGAAAGTTTGAAAGATATCGGACAAGGAATAAGAAATGTTTGAAAAATGAGATCACTACATCTATGCGAATTTCAAATTGGCAATTTGGTGAGTCGATTGTGACATACTTGTGGACAAGTCTCCCGTTTGTCGTACACAAAATATTAATTTGCGGTTTTCTCCGAATCGCCTTTACCCTCGGGGCAGTACTCAAAATATATTGGAGATAGCATATTGTTATGGTCCTCATGAAAGAAAAAATCCTACTGAGTAATACATTTTGAATTTTTTTTATAGACATTTTAGTAATTTTGTGTGTTGGGGCGAATGGGGGAGTTGTCCGCAACTACATCACAGTGACATTACCTATTCGGCCAATTTGAAATTCCCATAATGTATAGTGATTACAACTTTCAAAACTTCATAACTTTTTTATTGCTTGTCCGATTTCGTTCAAACTTTCACCAATATGCATGCTTCTCTGATTTTTTTCTCTTTCTTTCAGAGCAACTTGCCATTAAGGTTGGATTTCCCTTTAAACCAAGGAGCTACTAGGCAAGCTTGCCTAGTACCTCCTTGGTTAAACATGCCGCAGCCTTTCCCCATATGAGAATTTATCCACCTGACCAAGATGTGAATAATTTTCCCCTCTCATTTATTCAATATTTCACTTCTGGCGGAAGAAAAGACTTGATCATGTTGACCTTGACATCAGCTTAGAATCGTTAGTATATAATTTTGGTAATTATTAACATGAAAGAAATTTGATGAATTCTTTTTTTTTTCTTCTATTCCTTTCTTTTTCCCTTTCTTTTCTTTCTTTTCTTTTCTTTTTCTTTCTTTCTTTCAAACCACTGTCAATCATGCCATGCCAGTGGAGGACCCAAGATTTGCATGATCAGGCTAGCTGTTTGTCTTTCATTATGAACACGTGAGCCGGATTTAGTGTGCTTTCATTATAGGCTGGAGTAAGCCAGAACATGAGTAAAGTCCGACGGTTCGTGTTTCAGAAGGAATACATTTTCGACATCAAGCAGTCGAACTTGAGACATTCTTCACAAGCCTGTGATTGCAATCATCGTGGAGACAACTGAAACCCAAGAAGTGACATTTCCGAGACGTGTCACTTCTACTTGTTTATCTTGACATGTTTGAGGAATAGACACGCGCATAGGTAATTACGTGACTTTAAAAGGACATCATGATTATATAAGCGAAACACATCCGACATGGGTACTGTGGGCAGTTTATGTTGCAGATGCAAATAACGTTGCAGTAGTGTACGTATGTTTAGTATTATACATATCAGACATTGGCTTATATAGCGCATCAATATATGTCTTTCAAAGTTATTCCTCTCAATTTTCTTAAAACATATGAATTTCCATATCCCCGGTGTTTTTTGCGACCACAGGATCGACACCACAGTTCTACGGTATAGGTAGGTGTTCTTTCATTCATGTATACCTCTATTCTACTCTTTCCACTTATCTCCGCATCATTGATGTATCCCGACCATTGTAAACCTATCTAGTTTCAGTCAGTTGACACCTCGTTGTTCTCTGTCCAACCGCTTCCTTCTTTTGGTCTTCTATCTCATCTTTATCTTTATACATTCCCATCACACTTGGACCCGATAATTATAAGAAGAATGAGACTGTTACTTTCGTGTTTACCTCTTCTTGTACGCTTATCCTCCACATTTCTTTCCTTGTCCTGCTCCATGCTGCTCCATGCTGCTCCTCGATATTCATCTGCTTCACTCCATCTTCTTCAGGGGATATGAAACACTCATTATTTTCCGGGGTCCATCCAATCTCGGAGGTGATCCTCTGAATGAGTTTTGTCACCTCGCAGCGATTATTAGATCAAGGATTTTCAGAAATTGGAGCATATGATAGTAGTGCAAGAGTAGCAATGACCAAAGACCATAATCAAAGACTCTAATGATACCCGTTTCGATATTTCGGGCTGTAATCATAGCGTCATGAAGGAAATATGACACTCAATTTTAGAGCTATATCAATATTTTGGTGTGGGTGACTGGTTTAAGATGAGAAGCTATACCCATTTGTAGATCATTCAACCCCTTTTGAAGCTTGAAGGATACATTTCTGTAATCAAATGGCAGTGAGTTTTAAACATATTGTAGACCGAATTGATGGATTCACGCATTAATTACGTCATGCTTAACGGATGAACCGTGAGGCATTATAAATAAACGCTTAATGAATATATATTATGCTATTGATGAAAAAAAAAAGGAAGAGGGAATTTTTAGACAAAATAAAAATCTCGCATAGCTTTAAGATGAATAAAATTAGTAGGATGTGTAAATTGGAGAAGAAACAAAAATTACATGTGAATCACTTGCTATCGATTTTTTTTTATCTTAGAAGGATACCGCATGCGACGATAGCACGCAGTAAACACATTTTTTCAAAAGCATGGAACTTCAAAACGGCAATCTAATGCATTCGCCCCATGTTTGAACCTCTGCTTTTGAGAAACCATCCCATCCATTCTTTCAAGTATTCAAGAAATGCGGTTTATGTAGATTCTCGTTGCAATTAAGGCTCTTCAAAACTCTTGAAAATATGCAGCATGATGAATGTTTTCATCAGTTATCGTGTGAAGTGTTTTGATTTTGTGTATCGCTTACCACATTTAGGAATCGATGCCTCATCCACCTGCGATAATGGTGATGGGTGAGAGGAGGGAGGCATGGGTATGAAAAGATAGAAATGCGGAAAGATAGACATAGAGAGAGAGAGAGAGAGAGAGAGAGCGAGATAGAGAGAGAGAGAGAGAGACTACTGAAGTACTTTCTTCGTTTTGCCATCACGTCATTTCGGTGTTTACAGGTTGCTGATTTTAACTAAGGGCACATCAGCAACAAACAAGATGGATTCTATATCACCACCCTCTCTTTCACAATGGTTCAAGGTCTATCTTATTCAAACATCCTATACCATTTTTCCTTCAAAATAAGCTTTAGTGAAGAAATCCCCCTCATCATGTCATAGTGTAAGCTCTTTCCATATTTCATGGAACGAAATATGAATATTAATCTCTGTCAATTTTATGGTAACCTTGTCTGTTTCTAACTTCATGAAGTAACTGCCCATGAAAGGAGAATCGGGGAGGGGGCGTAAATTGTACGGCGACTTTTAAGTATATTATTTGATTTATGCGAATTGCATTATGTTGTCGACTTTAGAATTACCATCATCCATTCGTGATTCTTGTACGATTGCTGAGTCCACATTGCCTCCAATTTGATTGTAATTTGTCACGGCGTAATAAAAGAATCACCCTCGAACCTTCCAATAAAAACCCAATTGACCTAGGATATCTCAATCTGTCTGTAACATTCTTTGACTTGGCTTGAAGTGCCACTGAACGATTCCAGAATATATGCATGCTATAGAATGATTGCTCCGACGCCGAGGCAGATCATATTACTTGGGCGCTTCAAATTTGGTGGATATCATCATTTTAAGGAAGCCTGCTCGCATATATTGATGGAGACTTGTTTGTGACGGTGTGGCCCCGGGGAAGAGATGGGGGGGGGGGGGGGGGGCGCCCCGTGGGTTCGAATCTCCCCCACTTTCCAATTCCAAACGGTTTGAACCCCACGTTGTGCTTTTGACTAATTTTGCTTCTGAATGGAGCTTGTGAGACGAAAAGGAATACGAGAAAGGTGCTGACTAGGAGTGTGTTGGGGGGGGGGGGGGGGGGTAGTTGTGAATAAGAAAAATATGGGTTTTATTTTATATGAGACATGAGACATGAAAAGACATAATTATTTCAAATTATAATTTTAAAATATATATTTGAGAAGAAGAGAGGGGAGTGAGAGAGAGAAAAAAATGTTTTAGTTATTTGTTCATCCATCAGAACAAAATAAGATTTTGATTTTCGTTGTCCAAACTTGCATATTTCACGAATTCTGTTATTTTGTTACACCGTCTTATTCATCAAAGTGTATAATTGACGGAGAAAAAGCGTGAAACTCCTTTGGCGTAGCAGTATGTGAAATCGTCACAATTTGTCTCCGGTTGCATTTGGCATTTCAACCATATTAGCTCCATTCTTGTTTATAGAGATGTGACACTTTGACTACTGTATTCTCTCAGGAAGCACCCGGTAGGTTAAACCCATGTCGTTTTGACAAATTAATGAAATGTTACATGTTTTCAAGCAGAACTATGATGTAAACTCGGTAACATTTTAGTGTGAAACATCTATTATAAATTCGATTGTCTTTTTATTTAGTTTTCGCAGTTATAAAGAACATTCATCATCATAATAAGTTAAGAACAAAACAAAAATTTCCATTTCGGCTTTAAAGTATCTTTGAAAAGTTTCCCTTGATAACTTTTCTGTTCGAATATTGCAATTTGTCGTTCAATGGTATAGATTTTCACTTAATTTTGACCCACATGCAGACATCGATATTGTTGCGCAGCAAAATCAATATTGCACTGTTTCCCGACTGAGGCACCCGCTGTTCCCAAATTGCAATTTCCATACCTCTTATTTTATTAGACGAAATCAGCCTGGTTGAGCTGAAGTGCATTCACAAACAAGGTGGAACGTCATTTACACTAACGGCCTAACCGGATGTGCCGTCTGCTATTCCCTGTTTATCAAGGTCTGTTCCAATAGCAGCTCTTACATCTGACTAGTCACGCTGCCAGACACTGCAAATTGTATCGGAAAGGCACTTACCTACCCGTAGTGTCAGTTAGGGGCTTGTCAAACTTGTCCCATAACGGTAACGATAACGAGATTTTCCATTAAAGTTAAACCCTACTGTATGGTGTGTACGTGTGAGTATGCTAGTGACTGATAGGGTAGCTCTATAGGGTGTACCTTCAATGAAAAATCTCGTTGTCGTTATCGGTTAATGTGACTAGCCCTTTATAATTGCCTGGTGATGCAGATGGTAATGTCTTGATCAGAGTTATCTGAATCAACAACATCCAGATGCTAATGACATGCATGCATGCAGTGTGCATATAATCAAGCATTATCATCCCCTTGCCATGGGTTGTAAAATCGGTATACCAGACGTGCCAGACGTAGATTCTGAGAAGCGAGAAAACAGTCATAAAAATGAGGCCCTGTAGTGCAGTGATTACGGAATCAATTTCTTGACAGAAATTTTTACGTTACACAAAAATTAAAATCTTTAAGCAATTATAGCCTTTTTAGGTGTCTAATTTGGTTCTCTGGGTTGTGTATGCTAGATATTTTGCATTAGGCTCTATGTGTTTCCTTTAAATCTTATGATACATTCCTTGAACGGAGGACATTCTTGGCCCCTGCCTTATTATCATAATTCACTGTAATTTGGTATTCCTTTCTCTCCCTATTTCGATTCTAAACTTCCAATTCCCAACCCCCGCATCATTGGGTCTATCACTCTCTTCGCGCCTAGTTTCAGTCAATATACATTCCTTGTTTGTTTAAATCTCTTTTTTTTTGCGTTTTCTTCACACTCATCCCTATTATTCATTATTATTTTCCCTTCCGCACTCTATCTTCTCGTTAACTCTATTTTCCTTAGGGGGATATCAAGCACTGGTCTATTTCATCTCGAAGGCAGCGAACAAGATGGAATTCCATCTTCCCTGAATTATGTTAGCTGGTATAGTGATGCGTTTATTATCTTTATTTTAAAAGATGTAAGGAGAAATGCACGAGCATGATTTAATGTCAACCTTTCCTAAAAATATATTTAATAAGCGCCAAATTTCCAAGTATGCACGTCACTTTCTGATACTTTTTTCGGTTTTCTCTGAAACGTGAACAGTTCCCTGTCCCATGCTGCCTGTCTTAATGTTGACCGATAAATTTAATGAGCCTCGAACTTCAAAGCTCATATGTTTGTATAACAAATGAAATTACTGTAAATTACTGAAACAAGTGACCCTCCTCTTAATTAAATATATTCTATGGCCAAGCTCAGTAAATACGATTCCAGTTAGTGATTCCTGACCCGTTATGGAACAGTATTCAAGGTTTTAATCTGTTGCGTCTCTCTCCTTTCCAGCTTAGCTTCAACACGTGTATTCTATATATAAATGGAGAGTGAGAAGTTTTGGCAGGTATGAAGGATAAATGCACATGCACACGGGGAAAATAAATTGTAAATTAATCCATGCCTTTTCCAAATTGAAAATGGCATTCAGTACTTGAGTGCTTAATCTGTCCTAGAGCACCATATGGACCTACTGCTCTAATTGAATGTAAGATTCTTGTATTTGAATCAGCTATGGGTATAAAGACAGAGAGAGAGAGATGGTGGGGTTGGTTTGGCAAGAGGCATGGGTGAGGAGATAAAGAAAAATAATCCATGTCAGAGAAAGAAGTATAGATCTATCACCAAGCTTGAAAATCGATGTGTAAATAAAACATTTCTTGTAGATACTATAGTTTAACATCTACTTTAGATAGTCAACCAACTACGCTGTAGAACCCCATAGGCAGTAATTTTAGCCATATAATTTCCCCGTATACATCTTTCAAAATATCTGTCTGTCTCCCTATCTGTCTGTCTCTTTTCGTCTCCCTGGCTCTCGTTCTCTCTCTCCCTCTCTCTCCTGTCTGTCTCTGTATCCCCCTCATCACTTTTCTCTCTTCATCTCTGTCTCTGTCTTTCTCACCTTTCTTTCCTTTTCCTCACCTCTCTCTCTTTCTCTCTCTCTCTCTCTCTCTCTCACTCGTCCTGTCTATCTCTGTCTGTGTCTCCCTCTCCCTTTCTCATTCTCCCATGCACTCTCTCTTTCTCAGTCTCCCCCCCTCTCTCTCTCTCTCTCTCTCTCATCGGTATCAAGTTATAATAGTATAACCATGCAATAATGTAATTGGAAGAGGACCAGCACCGGGCTTGGAGGAAGGTTCGTCAATATTGATATTTATTCAGGTGGTGTCAATGTCTGGATGCTGAAGTATACATTCACTTTGTGTTGACGAGCGAATCACCCCAGCATGCCATGTATCTTGCTGACAGGAGGGTATAGAGCTTATTGGAGCTAGGTTTGGCCAAGTCCAAAGTATTTTACGACATACGTTAGGGTCCATTTTATAACACTAGTAGAATATTAATACTATACCGTACCTAACCCCAACTCTAAACAGCGAACCCTAAAACCCGATCCCAATACCTTAACACTTAACATATTTTTGACAAGATAAAGACAAAATATCACTCTAGCAAACATATCATCATGATCATGTCGGGCACCGTCACAAGAAGGGGGGGGGGGGGGGGGGGGCTTCTCCAAAGACGTATACATCTATTATGTTAAATAAAAGTAGGCAACATAAAATGAGCGTTGTTATTTGAGCCCATAATGCATTTTCAACTGGCGAGGGAAGTGTATGGTGCTGCTGACAATTATATTGACCACCTTTCTCCCACACTTGTTGGTCCTGTTTCAGTTGCATTTGAAACAGTGAGAGGGAGCGAGAGAGAGCCCACTTGCCATTCATTAATCTTAATACACACAAAAAAAACCCCCCACCAAAACACACGGCTGCTTTTTTTTAAAGGCGGTTTGAAGCATATGTGAACAAGCCTCACCACTTTAATCTTATGTTCAAGTCTAATGCTTTGCACCCTTAATTTAAAATTCTTTCAGACTTTCATTTTAAGATGAGTATCCATTTCTGCGAACAATGCTGTTGCCATGACGATTTCACTTGCAATGCGTTATTGGAAAGAAGGTTTGCAATTCGGGAAGTCAATATTGAATTTGACGCTCTAACATTAAAATCCTCTTTCACCGAACTAGGCGGATGACAGACATGGAACCTGTAGAAGTATAGATGTGGACAAATTGGTTTCATTTTTTTTGGTTTTTTTTATGACAGTGCATTTTAAATTGACTGTCTTGATGGAAATACGAGTAAGTAAAATCAGGATATTAATTTGTACCTATGATGTCTTTATAGTACATTTGTTTATCATTCCACAAAAAGAGGAATCGGTGCTTATTATTTAATATTTTTGTGCATCAATAGTTTTTCAAGTAAAGCCTTCAGAATGATGAACAGATGAAAGAATCACCAAAGTTCCTGTCGTATGCATTCTCATTAAGATATTACAATAATTGTTATTGCTTTTGTTTTCTTCCCTATCACGCTTGAAGAGGTAGAGGTAGAATAAACAAAGGAATGTTTCTTTTACAATCTAACAAGGCCAATATTCATTTTGTTTTGTGGCTTCCATGGTTTCCCCCATGAAATGGTATTCTTGTCGATAAAACAAATATCATGCAAGTTACCATTTGAGAGCGTAAAATGCTTTGGTGCGATTGTGATACATCTCTTCAAGGCAGTCCTTTGTCGGCAGGTAATCATTATCAATATCCCATTTAGCCCCTCACTCAATTTTCCATTTTTAGTCCATGACTGATTATCTTCCAGTATCGATATATATAATAGGGACGTTCGAGAAAGTTCCATATTTCATAAAAATACAATTTACTCTAGGCATGTACCGAGATCTGTTTTTATTACGTACGACATCATATTACTTTCTCGTTCATTTTTCGGATGTCTGATATTAGTTTTCGAGGGAAATTTGAGATCATGCAGGTTGTGCACCTGTCGCTCTCTTTGCAGTCGTCTGTCTTGAAGCCAGACAGGTGCTCCACTAAACATCCTCAATGGAAACGGGGTAAAGAGCTATAGGTAGATCGTATTAGCAAAGATGTAATTCGTAAGCTTGATCCTAATCTGTCTATTTGGTCTCGTTTTGAAAACGGCTTGACACAAAAACAAAAGTAAGTGATGTATCTTATTCCATGTTGTTTGTTCCTCTCTTTCGGGTGATCTGACATTTTCTCGGAGCTTTACTTCGTCAGAGATATAACATTATGGCTAGGGTTGTGATTGTGTCGTAGGCTAATGTTAGGGATGGGGGATACGGAATGCTCATGGGGTCGGCTTGAAATTAGAAATTTAATAAAAAAGTGACCACCGGAGCATTATGTCGGACAATTATTTTTCAATACCAACTTTGTTTATTTGTGTTTAAGTATTTCGATATATCTTGATTTCCACCATTCAAAACTCTTTCCTGTCATATTTTTTTCACTGCGATATTTTGTAATAATATCATATTGTTCATACCTGTTTCTCATCCGATTTTGCAATACGTATACGTATTTTTGAAAAAGCGCGGCTAGTCATATACTGCATAAAACGGCAATATCTAACTCCTTTACTATGCTTTCCTCCATTTGCTAAAATTCATGCTGTCAACTTCTGTCAAAATCGTCTTCGACGTCGTCCCATCCACCTTCCCATCAGCCCTCGGCAGTTCATCGACCGCCGTTCCGAACTCCATCTTCTCCACGACCGCCTTTCCGGTCCGTCCAAGGATTGGGTATCTGCGGCATCTGTGCTCGCGTAATACCCCGCGAGATCAAATCATCCCGCAACTTCATTTTCTCGTTACGAAGTGCTTATCAAAGGGGCGCACAGGTGAGAACTCCCCTTTAATATGAAGACGACTCCAGAAAGAAGAGGAGCACCGCAGTCATTTGTAGAATCGCTTGCTCTTATTCTTATGGCAACCTTTTGAAAACAAATCGGTTGATTATTAAGGCATATTCTCTCCATGCAGGGGTGGGTAGAATTGGGAAGGTATAAAACCTGGTACTCATGGAACCAGGTTGTGTTCGAATTAAGGTTAATAAACTTTCGGCAATGTAACCTAGGCCCATGCTATAATCGAAAAGGTTTGATGTAACAAGAAAACATAGTTTATGTGTTCATTTTTCATAGTAAAAGGTAGCCAGACTTCAGAAAACAAAGTCCAATGAAATCGTCTTGAAAAATATACATATTTGGTTGCAGTTGTGAGCCTCGGTCACATGAATGTGAGGAGCTACGAGGACAAAAACGTAAAAGGAAACTTTTAAATAAAAATAATTATCTTTCTTTACTGTGAGCATGATGAGGTGAATGTTGAATTTCGTGATGCATTTTGAGAGCAGGTGCCATGAGCGACTAGCAGATGCGGACACCAACGCGATGTAGGAGGCCATCATGATCATTATCATTTTTTAACCACTATCATTAGCATCACCACCATCGTCATCATCATCATTAACACCATCACCGCCACAACTACCACCACCACAACCACTATCATTATCATATTGTCCTGATATAGGATTTAATACATGACGCACTGTTTATGGTGGACAAAAGAAATTGCCTCTGAAGGGTTTTCATATTTTGTAGAAGACGCCTCATAATCTAATATTCAGCGGTTGCCAGGTGACATCACGCAAAATGATATTCCAGTCCATGCTAGAAAGTTGGTCTGAAGTTGGAAGGTGGTGCTTTCGTGGTGTCATTAAACCCGGTTATTACGTTATACGATAAATAAGATACTGCCTATATGCAATCATATAAAGAATATGGCAACACTGATGGAGACGCAAACGGTGACGGTTATGCCCGTTGCATTTTGTTTTTGTTTTTAGAAGTTTTTTAAATTCTTTTCTCTCAAACAAAATTACAAATGAAGTTTAACATTTCATACAAAATTACAAATAATTTTTACACAAACAAAATTACAAGTAAGGTTTCACATTTCATACATACATAAGTGCAAATAAATTTTCACATTAACATAACTGCAAGTAATGGTTTCACATTTTATACCAAATTATGACAAATTTTCTCATCAACAAAATTGCAAACAAATATTTACAAGTTATAACTTAACATAATAAATGAATGGCATAATACCGTAATCAAGGGAAAATATGTATATACAGTATTGTTTACTATAACTTTTGTCTGCAGAGAAAATAATTATAAAGGGGAAAAAAGAAGAGAGAAAAGGAAAGTGGAGTAGAGGTGGTGAACCCCCCCATAACAAAAAAAACCCAACAACAACAAACAAACAGCACACACACACACACACACACTACAACAAAAACCATCCTACAAACACGTACTTAACACTCCCCAATAGGACACGACATGACTTGACACCGTGCGCCCCCACCCCCCCCCCCCAATCCACCACACACCACACACAGCACTCACCTAAACAAAGTTGTTTAGAGTTGAAAACTATGCAATTTAATGTAGAGTACAAAGTAAGCTAATCAAGGTCTCACACTTTAAGTCCATCTGACGTAATCTAGTGTCCTAGAACGGCGGCAGCAAGGCCTCCTTGTTTGTGTAATTAAGGTAACCCCAGAGGCGTCAACGAGTAATATGTAAGAAACCAGAAAAAATCATCTTGTCAAAATCAAATCTCTGACTCGGGGATTTTTCGAGAAGGAAAAACAACATGACATTCAGAGATACGAAACTACAGTGCGTATCAAAAAAAAGTATACCCAACTTTGGTAGCTTCTAATTAAAAAGTTATAACCTCTATGATCTTGAGATTTACTTCATAGTAAAGAGCAACTTATAGTCTGTGTAATGATACCTCATTCATAACTTTGCTGCCACGGATGACTGAGCAGCAGGCTTTTCAAAAAGTATTGTCAAAATCCTCTTGTACCAAGTTTGGGCTGAAGCAGCGAGTGTGGGTCAAACCAATCTTGCATTAGTTACTTCAGTTGGAAAACAATATCTCAGTTATTTTTTCAATTGATTTTGTGCATTTGAATAGAAAAGGTGTTAAAGTAAAATCAAACTCAAGAAAGCGATTAATACAAGCTAAATTTATGATATTTTATTTTTGCCATGATAACACAATTTTGGTTTCATCCGCATCCCTTTTCTAAGGTAAGCCTTTTTACTGAGTAATTCAAAATGGACAACATTTATTTGGGAAGCTATCTTTTCTCTTGAAAGTCTACTATCAATCACCTTGGTAATTACACACGTATCCTTCTTTTTCTTCTTTTTAGTCTTTAAAGGAGAATTAACCTAAAAATGTAAATGTGCTTATATTCAAAGATGTAATCTATTCCTTCTTGTTGTCCTACGTAGTTTTGCATTAAAATATACGAGATAGGTATAAATCAAGATTTTCTCAGCAAAATTTATCGTCTGCTAACAATACCTGGGGCTGCCATTTTCTTGATGTGTACATAAAGATATTATTAATCCGAATGCAAAATTGTCTTTCTTCCTGATACAAAATTCAATTGGAGATTTAAAATATTTAAAAGATATATACATATATTCTAAAAACGAAAATGTGTTTTATATTTCTTTGAAAATTACTATTTTACTAAGTATAAATCTATTTTCTTGATACTATGACGTACGCGACGGAGCAAATTAATTCAAATTTATGGATGATAACTGTCCCGAGCGTCAATAGTGACAAAGTAACTAGCATTCACCTGCTTTGAGATAATGGACTTCATTAGTCAGAATGCGCATTGTATAAATTATGTTGTGCTCTGCCAGGCAAGCTCAAGAAATCGATTTCTATTTAGCAAAACCAGAGAATTTAAACACCTGTTATGTATTTTCCACCATATACGGGGATTTTTTTAAATGAAGAGAAGCACTTGAGCTCGAGGATTAAAAATATCTTCCTGACCGGAACGGTTTCCAATGGTTCATGTACAACTCCATATCACCAAGAAAATGGAGCCCCCATGTAAAGATGATACCGCGTGCTAGAATGTCTTGATTTAAACCCTTTTCTGATATTTTAATTCTAAAGTGATACAGGCCAATGATTAAGAATATATTACACCTTTTAACATCAGTACATTTATATTCTAGTGTTAATTCTCCTTTAAGGTCAGTAAACCTTTGAGTTCATGTGCTATTCGCGAAAAACACCGTGTGCATCTTATGCAGGTGAAATGGTGCAATGGACAAATGAGCAGAGAGTTTTTAGTTATCACGAGACAAGAAGTTAGAAGGCTGTTAAAATAGATTACAGATTATCATATGGATTGAAACAAGGTCATTTGAAAGCTTAGATATACCGAATCACTTTAAACATTGAAGCATTGAAGCACAAAGGAGAACTTATAAAATGAATTGAGATTAAAGTAACACATTCATATGGCTTGACCCACATTCGTTGCATCAGCCCAAACTTGGAACAAGGAGATTTTGACAACACTTTTTAAAAACCCTGGTCCTCAGTCATCCACGGCAGAAATGTCATGAATGAGGTAACAGTTGACAGGCAATAAGTTACTCTTCACCATGAAATACATTTCAAAGTCACATCGGTTATAACATTATAATTAGAAGCTATCAAAGTGGGATATACTTTTTTTTGATACGCACTGTATAGTAAAAGAACATGGAGAAACTCATTTTTATTTGCCCCAAGCGCGAAATGTTAATGAAAAGCAAATTAGATTTCCACGGTCTACTTTTAGCACGACTTGAATGATTCGTTTGCGTCTACAGACAATAGAAATTCATGGCACGAATGTTTTATAACCTTTTAATTTCCGCAACTCTGTCTCGTAGCTGAGAGATACTTATTCAATTTGCTTTGGTGATATTCTCAATTTAGAAGGGTTAAAAGGTTGAAATTTAATTTTAGGATTTGTTCTATACATTAATTTGATTTTATTGAAACATTAGTTCGGAACTGTAAGCGAAAAATCCAGATCACTTTTTGGTACCAGTCATGATAATATTTCCCGTTTAATTCTATACTTAAAAAATCATCAGTAGTTCATAACTACACAAATTTGTAAGATATACGTAAAATGGTCTTTTAAACTAAATATTTCGTTGACTATCAACGAAATATTTAGTTTAAAAGACCATTTTACGTATCATATAATTCAGTAAAACTGACGATAAAACATTATAATAAACAAATAATTGTTTGGCAAGGTTTATGCATTCATTGACATCGGAAAACAACAAACTACACAAAGTTTTTTTTTTCGTAATGACACATTCTGTGTAGATATACATTGCATTCTATGTTGTATGGATGGACATCCATGTATCCAAATTCATTTATCTATAAAATCCTCGGCAGTTTACTTGGTTTTATTTATATCACAGATATCTAATCCCTATCAGTGGCGTATCAAGCATATTAAGATAAAAACCCGCCCCTTAAGAAAAAAGCCCCTTGAAGAGAACACAACTTGCAGTTGGTCTTCAGCACGCATATACACTCCGCCCCCGTTTTGGGGAGTCTTCCGCCCTCATCCCTTGATACGCCAATCGCAATGCTTACATGGTAGACAGATTCAAATGCCGTCTCGTCCTGTAACAGTCTTGTTTATCTCTACTTGTGTTACGTATCTGTCGTTGCCATTTTATTCACCCATCACTTTATCATTGAAAATAAACCAACCAAAATTGACCATTTTATCAAATCAAGCAGGACTAGGAGAAAGCAATGTCTACTTCATGCTCTAATGTATAAACACTCGTGACATTTTGTGAACATTGAACGAACGAAACCCTAAATTTCAGCTGATGTATACTGATTGATAGATGTGTTTTTGTTCTTCTGTATGTTTTCTCTTCGTGTTTTGGCAAGGGGTGAGAGTGGATAGTTGATCAACAATACCTCTTTCGGGTGACATGTTTTTTCTTATATCATTGCATCGGCATCAGTGGGGTTTACTGATAATTATTGGGGGCAGGGGCATGATCCCGGCTATCGACATTTAAAAGGTTGGAGGAGTGACAACATTTTCAAAATGGTAAATGAACACTTTTAACATGCTGATTAGATCCAGCATGTTAAAAGTGTTAATTTACCATTTTAAAATTGTTGTCACTCCTCCGACCTTTCAAATATAGATTTAACATTTGAGTTTTAGGGTGCAAGAGATGATACAACTCCCGTACAACATCCCCTCACTCTGTGTCCTCGTTCTCTCGCATTTCACCCCTTAAATTTCCTGGTATGGGCCCTGTGACACCAGTGCCCCTTTAATGGCTGATGGACCATTGATCGGCATTGTTGATCAATTGGCATCGGTATTTTTTAATTCTATTATTTTTTGTAACCCATCTGTTAACGCTTAGCTCTACATTTGCCACTGATATATAGTTACACGAGTAAGATATCACTTTCCCTCGGGATAGATGATACTGAATATTATTCCTAGACCTTCATTAGCCGCTACTCATCACTAACAAAACAAACCTAAACACCAATTGCTAAATAAGGCAGCAGAATATTCAGGAAGTGGCTTCAGATGAGCGATATTATAGCGTGTTCAAAGTTGTAGAAAGAGACGTCATACATCACGTATAAAGAATAATCGTAAATAGAAACGGGCGTACACACTAGAAAAAGAAAAGTATCGTATAAAGGAACATCGTTTCGGGGCGGTCAGCTGTCGCCATATTGTTTTGTATCAGGTTACTTCACCAAGAGCATACCAAGCTACAGCTGATTGGTCATATCCGCGCGCACACGCTATAAGCCCCGCCCAGTTTTCGTAAGATACGACTTTCAGACTACACCGTTCCAGCAATCCCGTGTCCGCTCGTAAAACGCTTACAACCGCTCCACCAAAGTTTGTGCAACGTTATAATCACCGCCCGGGCAAAGCTGGCGAAGCAGCGGTGGTCCAGCGTTCAAGATTTCTGCGTTGGCCTAGCGGACCCAAGCCTCCACGAACTTGCGTCTAGCGGTGCCAAACTTTGACTGGGCGTTGTTGGAGCGGTGGTGAACTTTGCCGGAGCGGAAAATTGCCCGCTCCTCACCGCTCGCAATATTTTGTGCAGCTCAAAACTTTCGGAGCGGTAGGAGGGACCATCAGCGGTGGCCGAGCGTATACGGCGTTGCCTTAACGGGGGCCAACTTCTGTTAAACGGTGGTGAACGGTTACGAGCGGTGATGAATTTTTTTCACCGCTCCAGGAACGCTCCAGCAAAGTTCTGGCGGTGTGACCGGGTCTTTACAGGCATGTCAAATGAGCTGTAATATGCAGCGTTGACTGTGTCACTTTCCCGGAAGCCACCTACTCGAGTTCGAGGGGGGAGAGAGAGAGGGGGAGAGAGAGAGAGAGAACAATGATGTCGTAAGGGGGGGGGGGGGGGGAGGAAGCCCAAAGAAATAACAGAAAGCAGAGAAAAACGGTAGAGAAATGAAAAAAAAAAACATTTGACTTGATAAAATAATTTCTGCTCTTGAAACGTGTTATGTGACACTGATACAACTGTATATAATTGGCCGATTAGAACATTGTGTAATCAAAATGTGTTTTGCGACCTTCTACCTCTCGCATGATGTAAACGTGTGACTTGTTTCACACGAAAATGTTCTATTCGAAATGTGTTTTACATGTCTTCCAACGTTCTGTCTCTGACATGATTATGAAGGTGTGGCGTCTTTGACACGAAATCTGTGATTGTTAGCACATGGGAGCTGAATCAGCGCAGATGGGGCCTAAGGAAACACTTTCTCTTACTTAATGAATGCTTCATGGGGTGCTTGTAACCTTGATCTGAGGCTGCATGGGATGACCATATCACATTATGGCAAGCATTGCAGATGAGCTCGAGGAAACCTGGGTATAATCATTCTTATTATTCATCACATGCATAGTTTATGAATTCCATATTAACTGGGAAAAGCTGCTTTGAATCGTGACTATAGTCCATGCCCCTGGAAAACAAATTAAGGGATTAAAAAGTTTCCCTTCATAATTCTCAGACAAGAAAAAAAAAGTAAAGTCATGCGTTACTTTACGAACAGCTTTATGAAACCCCCCCCCACCCCAAATCGACAAATCTTTAACTTTGGGGATTATGTAATTGTTTTCGTTCGGTTTATTGTCGGTCTAGTCGGTGTGGCTGGTGTTGAAGTCTACAATGTGTATTTGTATGATATCTTAAACATTGCCAGGAAATATCTTCTATGCTTAATAACACAACGTATACACACCATTGTATAAAATGCATTAAACCCGGCAACCGTGCAAGCTCAATTTTACTGAAAGTGAATCTACTCCGTGTCGATAATGGCAATTACTCAAGTGAACGCTGCCATTAGTAGATTCGTCGTTGAGAGAACGATCTCACTTTGCTTTTTGTCGTTCGAATGCATCAAATCGCAACATTTTCCCTCCAAGAGTATGTTGCATTTTAATCGAGATCGCACATTATGAATACATGCAATCAACTTAACAATACAACCAGCTCCCCATAGTCATTCACTCGTAATTTATTTCATAGATGTTCAGAAGATTGAAAAAAAACACTACTGCGGCTACAACTGGGACGATTTGTTTGTCGATCGAGTCGTTTCCTGAAGTTTGAAGGCAAAATAGCCTGCAGTTACGATTTCATCATTCGCATGAATATTTCAGATATCAATCAGGAAGATTGTGCAACGTTAATGTTTAACAGAATCCCCATAATCTCTTCATTTTCAGAAATTCTGTCGCCGTCAGAATGTTCAGTGTATCGAAAGCCTTCAAGACTTCAACTATTGAAGGTGCATACTTATTTTAAATTTCTTTATCGGGCGTCACTTACTCCTGTTCCAAAATGGGTTTATGATTCATTGGATGAACTAACTTTCGATTTCATATGGAAAGGAAAGACACATAAAATCAATAGAAATACAATGTTCTTAGACTATAAGCAAGGGGGATTAAAGATGTTTAATTTTTCTGCACAAGGGAAATCGCAGCGAATTATGTGGTTTCAAAAACTTCTAAATAAAGACGAATACATGTACATGAAATGGAAACAATATTTTAACTTTGTCACTGAACACCTGGGTGGAGATTTAATATTTTCATGTGACTATATACCAGGTTTATTAAAAGTGACAGCTCCACAATTTTATATGGACTTATTAGAAGATTTGGTGAATACGAAACATATAAGGAGTATAGACATTGGTGATGTGGTAATTTTCAATAATAAGCTTATTCGATATAAAGGAAGTTGTATATATGATAAGAGGTTGTACAACAAAGGAATTTACAAATTAAAACATATTCTGGAAAACGATAATAAACTAAAATGTGACAGACATTTTGTCGATTTAGGTGTAGAAGTGAATGACATTGAAAGGTCAAGCACTTTTATGCCTGTTTACCCCTTTGCTGGAAAAATAATATTAGAATGGAAGAAAAAAATAATTCTGGAACTGATTTCACTTTGGGAAAGAAAACAACTAATATATCTCATGTAAAATTAAAACAATTCTATGTGCAGTTAATAAAGAAAGATGGATTTAAACCTTTGGTTTTTTGAGAATTGGAAGGAACTATGGTTTTTCCTGCAAGGAAATAGAAAACATACTTTTAAGACTTAGATAGTGTACACTTAATAGTGGATTAAGAGAGTTTCAGTTCAAACTTATACATAATATATTATATACAAACCATCACCTCTTCCGTTTTGGTCTTGTCTCTACTAACTTATGCTCATTTTGCGAAAAAGAAGAAGAAACATATAAACAGTTATTCTATACTTGTGAATTTGCACAATCAGTGTCGGAAATGTGCACGAGATTTTTAGAATTTTGAAATACATAACTGTAGTTTGGGAGGAAATTCTGTTTGGGAAGGAGGAGAGAAATAAAGGAAAACATCAATTAATGAATCACGTTCTAATTCTTGTTAAATATCTGATTTATAGAAATAGAAATAGAACTTAAAAACACCTTCATTTAATGAAATAAAGAATGGTATTATAGGGGATAAAGTAGAAGAAAGGAAATTGGCAGCAATGAGGGGGACTCTCACTATCCATTTTTCTAAATGGGAAAACCTGAATATTAGACAAACAATTGGAACCCAGAGCCAGTCGTCCACCGGTAAGGGGGGGGGGGGAATAATGGGGGAGGTCGGGTAGGGTAGGGTTTAAAAATAAAGAAACCCTTTTCTCTCAGGACAACAATATAAAGGAAGTATAAGTTACTATATTGTAGAAAAAAATTGTTGGATTATACAACTGGATATGTTTATCTCACATAAGATTTATGTTGTTTTTTTCCTCTGGAAATATGAATTTTTGTTTGCAACTATGATGTATGGAAATTGATCATGTAAAGAAAAAAAAAAACGCTTGTCAGTTTGAGCAGTAAGAGTATATGATTAAAGATATCAAGTATTTTATCCACGGTTTTTGTTTATGGAATTTTTTCAATATTCAAGTAATATCAATATCTTTTGAAGCCTTTTGTTAAACGAAAATTTATACTGTTTTAGAATATTATCATATTTGCAGTTTGTGTTATATGCGATGATTGTAATTTGTACCGTGATTGTAATTTGTTTCAAGAGAGGAAAGGATAAAAACAGATTATAATTAAAAAAAAGTTTATATTTATATTCGAAAACTGAAAAAAAACTTGAGATGTTTTAATACCCAAGTCGATCACTCCGTTATAACTCATTCACACCGCTAAACCTATTCTTCGCCATTCGAGGTCAGGGCCCCGTTTCATAAAATTTGTTCCCAGCCAGTCAGATGCAAGGATTTCAGTATTCAGTTATTGCAATTTGTTGATGACAAGTCTTATGAAACCGGGCCCTGTTGTCGGTCTCGTTGGTGTGACCGGGGTATTAATTTGTTTTGTTTTGTTTTGTCACCCCCCATTTGGTATTTCTGAATCTAGTCATATCTTGTAGTTTTATAGATGTTTTGTTAAATACTTGATGAACAATTTTTTGTTTTTTGCTTTTATTGATGTTGATTGCGTGTGTATATAGGCCTACATGGCATTATTTAAAACAGTCTTTACAGATTATTGTAAGACCTTATTTGTTAAGAGTATTTGTATTTTTAAGAAGTCTTTATGTGGTTTAAGTAGTCTTTACTTATATCACATTTACATAATTTGTCAGGGAACCAATAAGATACAGTATTCATTAGCCATGCATTTCAGCTATTTCATGGTTTCCATTACCATTTACATTAGTAAATACCTTTAAATATGTTTCATATTTTGTTTCAGAAATGGTAAGAAATTCATTCATTCATTCATTAATCGACTACATACCGGCCGATAATCGACCAAATCCTGGCCATTCGGAGATAAAGGGTTAAAAAAAAAACACTGAAATTTTTCATTAAAGGTCTACCCTACACAAAGAGAAGGTTGAGTTCTGGGAAAGGTGAAACAAAAATCTTTTTATGTCAGGTTGGAAGAACATCGTAATAGAAATGTCCCTGAAAAAGACTGCTCTCCAAATGCCCTCATTCGCGAAATATGATGATAAATATAGCTCAAATGTTCGGGCTAAACATTCAAGCCACATGTGTGTGCAGTCCCATATACCCATTTCTGTCTGCAGTGCATTTGCGTTTCAGTGAGACTGGGTCAATTTCTTATCATTTTGATGATTCCAAAAACTCGGAGTATACACCAATTTTCAGCTCATATTCACACTTTGCGAGCAGTATGCAGCGTTTAAATTTCCACCCTGAACTTACTGTTGTCTTTACTCCGCGCGCTTCCTTCTTTCTGGGTTGTGCATACTTGGAAAACTTTCAACAATCCATTGATGCTGGGAGGTTGTTCGATAGCTGCGCAAATAGACTCAGGAGAGGGAGGACCTGACTCGGGGATGATGAATATGTGATGTGGATTTAGATTAGGTCTATTTAGGCCTAAGGTGATCGCATGATGCATTAAGACAGAATTATACATGGCGCCATTTGTCATACAACCACTATGCTTAATATAATTGCTTACGGAAACCGAGTGGTCCCTGTATTAAACCCTGTAAGAATTAGATAATTCAGTAGTCTTTGGGTTAAATGCAGCGACGAATTCGATGGAAGAAAAAGAAATGTTCATTTGAATGAAAACATAATTATATTGTTTTGCCGGGTGAAGAGTAAACAAGTCAGCAGAAATCTAGAAATCCAGGGGCGCCCCTCAAACATTTTGAATAGGAAGGAGCTGGATGGCGGATGGAATCTACCGATATTTTTTTGATGACAGAATGAAAACAAAAAAACAAAAATGAAGGACCTCGGATTTTTATTAGCTGACAAGGGTTTGAGTTGAGAAAGCAACAATATGAAAAACAACCTTCAAACAAGTATGAAATAAAGGCCCATTATCATGATTATAATATAAAAGGTTGAAGACAATGTTTAAACGCAGTCCCAACAGTTTCTAAGTCGCTATCACCGATAGCCATTTTGAGATTTGCTCGCAGTATCAGTTGAGCTCTTATGTGACATCTCCATTCCCCAGTGATGCCCATGAATGTCGTATTTCTTATACACACCGTTAATAGCAGTTAAGCTTACCTACAGGGTATAGAAAACTAATTGTAAATATGTTACTCAGAATGTTTTGAATCGATGCCCGAAGGGTTGTAGGCGTAGGATTATACGATAAGCCAGTCTAATTGGGTCACAAAGGGAGGGAACCGACGACCACTATCCTGCATTAAGACTATAATTTACAATTCTGTCGGTATAGAATTATTCCTCAAAGTATGCCTTGAGCTAGAATTCTTAACGCCCAGCTTCCTCAAGCGGTCTACGTCTAACGTTCTGCAAAATACCAGCACCTCATGAATATCATAGGTATCAGCATGAAAAAGAATCTAACGAACAATATTTTTACTTGAAAATAAGTAAGGAATAAAATTACATTTGGAACAGTTTTCATACTTATCATATGGAAAAAACTAACCAAAAAACAAACAATCCCATCAAAAAACAAAAACAGAACTTCAACATCATACTCATCGATATGGCTGTTTTGGTGTAGCCTGTTAATACAATGATTGGTTCAAACCGGGGTGGGGGGGGGGGGGGGGGAGGGGTAAGTGAAGATATGAGAACTCGACCACATCCTCCACTAATGGTCATGCTGTTTTTGTATAGAAACAACATTATCATACCCAACAATGTGGTATTAGCATTTTCAACATTTACAAAAGTTGTAACTATTTATTACAAGTCTTATCCTTCGTCGAACGACAATTATTTTTCCTTTCATTTTAGTAAATCACAATTGCATTGACTGGTACTGAAGAGTAAATGCACCCGACAAAATTTTTTGGATCAAAATCAATCAATGCTGCCTAAAGTCATTGCCTTTTAATTGAAGGCGAAGCTTACGTGTCCAACGGGAATATAAATTGCTTTTTTGATAAATCCGTCCGGTTAGCCAAGTCCCTTGTTAGATGAAAGTGGAGAATGTCCCTCCGGCTACTGAATTAATTCATATCCATCTATAACAATGTTGGTGCAATCTGTTTTCCATTACCATACCATGCTCCGTGTGAAACGTTCCTCCGTTGCAGACACCCCTCCACAGGCCTTGGGCACCTGGTCTGGGGAATACTAAATGGAAGAACCCAGAGGCTGTTCCATCTTGGTGGAATACTGTACCTGGATGATCAAGAAGAAATACTTTAGAATATTGCTGAGAGATATATCTCCCACGAAGCTCCCTAACATTTTCTACTTCAGAATATTCATCTCTTCTGCTTTTAGCTATGGGTAACTCGAAACGCAACCCAGCTTACAAGGCATTAGCCTTGTGGTATTGTATACAGACTATGGGGAAAACACTCCTCCGTCCTGCAGCGAACTATCCGGAGTCCTTAACCTCTTTCAATCGGAAGAGGGGTTACTCCTGAAGTGGTGGTCACTTTCAAATTACCGAAAGACGATCGCGAGATAACTAGCATTACAATATATGAGATGAAAGGGAGATGTAGGCCTTTCATTTAACGATAGTTTTTTTTGCTACATGGCTACTATACGCTCTTTTACACGTTATTTTGTCATTAAAACTAATCGGTATAAATATTGATGCTTCTCTTTTTTTTGTATTATTGCCTATTTCTTTTAATGTAACAATTCATCTATCTTTAGAGAGTTTCGATTTCCTTTAAAAAACATAATGTATGTAGAGATATAGAGAGAGAGGTAGAGAGAGACGAGATAGTATTGTATAAGGACCATGATTAAGAGCATTAAAGTGGAAATGAAACGAGCAATATCGCAAACTCGAGGAATCGGAGAAAGTGATGCCAAGAGTGATAAAAAGAAAGGGGAACGGAGAGGGAAATACACAAGAGAAGAAAAGAAAGGAACCAAGAAATAGAGAAAAAAAAGGAACCATCTCCCCACATTCCACTCAGTATGCTCTCGATATTAAATACCCTTCTTGCTTCATTTACATCTGTACCTGCTAGCGGTTTTTCCACTAACGTTACATTCATCTTCTTCACATGAAATGATGTATCTTTTATTGAAACACATAGGATTCCATCCTGTACTCAGTAAATGAAAGGAAGTAATGAAAGCTGAAAAAAGAAAAGAATTACTATGCTATATGTGAAAAGAAAGAGTCATAAATTTTTTTCACAGGATTCCAATCGGAGATAAACGAGAACGAGATTTTTTGAAAAAAAAAAATATACGCGACAAAATTAAACCAACAAGTCGATATAAAAGGGTTGAGTATAGTTAGAAACTAAGAACTTTCACTGACTGAGAATCCATACTGAGATGAATGAAAACTAGGTTTTGATGGAGTGTTGAGAAGAAATGTCAATTACCCCAGTTAGAGTTTTGCATGATTAGAGTAAGCGGAAACTGAAATTGTTAATGAATAAAAGGGGATAAATACATGAGAAAACGAGGTTACTAGTAGTTTAGAGAGAAAATGGAAATATGTAGAAAACGGAGATACAGAAACATTCAGAGAACAATACTATTTAAGGGATAAAAATAATACAGGGACAACTAGATGTACATGAGAGAGAGAGAGAGAGAGAGAGAGAGAGAGAATAAGAGGGGAATGGGAATGACGGTGGAAGGAATGAAATTATTGCTTGAAGGAGTATAATCTTTTTGATAAGATTTTTTCGATTTTAAAAAAAACTAACAAAAAATATTTATTTGGATATTTTTTTCTTAAACATATCAGTTTCATGTTTTTAACTTTTAGACGACTTTAAAATATCAATTTTACCAGAGAATTATTGTATCGCACAATGATGTAAGCTTGAATATGATGCTGTTTCTCCTTTTGTAAACCAAAAAAATAAACAAAGAAACACATTCATTTTTGGCAGTAATTCAAATTTGACAACTGAGGTGTCCAAAGCGTTCGAAAATATAAATAATTCGACAATACGAAAACCATCAAAACAACAAACACAAAACGTAAAATCTGGGCGTAAAAGTGAACACAAACTTATATCATCAGTTAATTATCTGGATAGGGAATAATGATCGATTTCATAGAATTCAAATATTTTGGTGATAGTTTCTGCAGCGCAGGTGTTAATGATGAATGAAGCTATCTGATATTCATCTGCGTTCTCGTGCTGTGATTTACACATGTCGCCAATGAGATACATTTCGACTCTCTTCTCTTGCGTATACATCAGTCTCACCAACGAGCCCGAACAAAAAAATACGTTACCGAGAATGACCAAGAGCATGTCGGTTTTCGATCGGTTTGAAGTCGGTCTGGTGTAATGTGACTGGGGTACTTATTGTCGGGGGTTTTCAGCAGGTGCTGCAAGTACGACTAGATAGATTTATATGTCCGGTATACGTTTCTAAACGATGATTGTGGGAACTCGCTATGATCAATAAGTCTATTTCACCTTTGGACAGCTGTTATTAAGCATCAAATGGCGTTTTTTCCCCTTGAGTTTGTATCGTAACACTTTCATTATCGACAGTATACAGAATGTAACAGCAAAAAAAATAAATAAATAAAGAATCATAAAAGAAAATGTTAATACCACTGCCTGTCAGATAATAATAATATAAGATGCAGGTAAAGAGACTGGGCCCCATTGCATAAACTTACCATTAATGGTAACTCTGTTATCAATGGTAACTACCATGGTAACATCACTCAACAGCCAATCAAAATCAAGGTTTCCATGGAAGTTACCATTGATGGCAAAGTTACCGTTAATGGTAAGTTTTATGCAACGGGGCCCTAGAGAGTGAAGGATGCAGAACGACAAACAAACAACACCAAAGAAATTTGAATATCTTTACTTTGTTATCACGGTAGGCCTCTCCATTTGTTTTCAGTAAACAGGTAAAGGTGACGGTCTTAGCCCGAACACAAAATTATTTGTAAACTTTTGCTGTTGAAACTATAATTTTCTTAATAAAATACATGAAGCTTGTAATAATTACATTTAGCATTTTTGCTGTCGCGCATCGGAAAAAAGAGGAAATAGACATGCAGTCGATATAAACGCAGGTGGATAGACACTTAAAACTAAATTATGCAGTCGAAAGTCTAAACCTATGATTCGTTACGTTTCTCGTTGCTTGCCCTGTGTAGCATGAATTAACCATTGCATCCATTAATGGAAATGAAAAGTCAGCTTCTGACTGTAAGCAGTAAACACTTCTCGAGAACCGCCAAAAATCACTCGCTTGCGTGTGTGATCTTTTTCCTTCAAACTTGGGTGAGAAAATAACAACCTGAGGCTTGGGAATGTAATAGTGGAGATCTAACGAGAGCAAGCGTAGTGTGATGTATCTTTTTCCAATGCCGGGTTAGCGTAAGTCTTCTTGGTTCGACATGTGTTTTTGATGCTGTCTTGTTTTTCCACTTGCTCTAATTATTGAGTAGTATTATGTACTACTTATTTCCACTAGAAGAAAATGACACACTCAAGGCTTTTGGTTCCAGGTATCGAGACACCAGTTTGTTTGACTTAAATAGGGTAGTTTGGGACACGGTTGGAGCAATCTAAACAAAATCTAGAGCAATCAATAATCTTAAACTGTTATTCCAGCATGTTAAAAGTTTCTATAGAGACTACTTTCTGTGCACAGTTCTGGCATTGAAAGTACATGTATAACCTATCGGGTATATAAATACAGCGTATTTACATGATTGTCAGATTGGGGGGGGGGGGGGGGGGGGGGGGCTTTTGCGTCTCCGGATCTATGATTGCAAAAGCCGAACTGCTCATTGTAGTTTTGGTTTGAAACTTATTCTGTTGTAGGAGTTGTTAATGATAATTCTCAGTTGTATGAATAAGGACAAATGAAATATGAAAAGACATTCGCGGCGACAAATACAGTGACAAAAACATACAATAGCAGTTTTTCACCACTCGCAATAGTAATCACACTAATCGTGAAGTTTGTCTCTTTCTATATATAGTACCCTTACATGCGACATTTTTGTACGGTGTTACCATAGTAACGAACATATTAACATAGTAACCGAATACATTTCATACCTGAGTTGATGCAGGTGGGTTTACTCGTTACACGCCACCCATCCTTTAAAGATAGATTTGAGTTTTAGTCATGCGATTACATTGTGAAAGAAAATGTCTCAAAGCAACTGGGAAAGGTTGATCATGTCTACATAATAATTGGTGTATACTGTGAGGTTTTGGAATCATCATAATGATAACAAATTGACCCAATCTCACTTAAAAGCAGAAATAATTATTTCAAAAATGTAATACGTCATTCGGACGACTACTAGAGTTTACATATCGTATATACGGTTTGCATATTGACGATAAACATCAGGGTACACTCTGATGGCCGAGGAGTGACCATTTTTTTCAAAATGGTAGTTTAACACTTTTAACATGCTGGATACGCAACTATAAAGGCTGAATCCAGCTTGTTAAAAGTAATAATCTACCATTTTGAAAGTGGTCACTCCTAGTCCTCGGCCCCTTTAAATGGTGATTTAACACTTCAGTTTTTACAGTGTACGCAATCGATCGTATCTCTGATGAAGAATATACTGAACAGATGCATGATTACCTTTTAGATACACGTATAAGGAGGAAGGAACTATATACCTTAGAGAACACTTTCACAAGTGAGGGTGTCTTCTAACCGGTACGGATCATCAGTGACATGTCATGTTGATGGATGGCTAACCAAGGAGGTACTAGGCTAGTACCTCCTTGGGCTAACTTCAGAAGGAAAATAAAAATACACTAATAGTGTTAGTGCGAGAGAGGATCATTTTCAAATGTACGGAGTGAAGATAGAGAAAGAGAGAGAGATAGAGAGAGGGGGAGTGGGTTTCTCTTTTTTAAAGAGAGACACGGAGAAATACACAGGTACACAGAGAGACAAAGAAAGGTAGAGAGAGCAAGATAGATAAAGAGGGAGAGAGAGAGAGAGGGGAGAGTGGGTTTCTCTTTTCAAAGAGAGACACGGAGAAATACACTGGTACACAGAGAGACAAAGAAAGGTAGAGAGAGCAAGAGAGAGAGAGAAAAAAAAAAGAGTTGGTGAAATTTTACCAAGTTCGGTATAAAAATAGGGAATATGCATGTTTGTTGCGTAAAATTGTACCCAACATTGGGTAAATCTTACCCAATTCTGAGTACACTTCACCCAATATTGGTTTAAATTTTACCCCCAAAACATGCATGTTTCCTTTTAATCAACATACTTAGGTAAAATTTTGCCCGACTCTTTTCAGAGTAAAGAGAGACACTGAGAGATATACCAGTACATAGAGCGACAGATAGAGAGAGAGAGAGAGAGATTTCTAAATAAGTCGTCCTATTAGTCGATATCAGACTTCATGCAAACTGTACTCCTTTTTCGCCCACGTCGGCTGAGTAAAATTGAAGATATGTACAAACCGCTTTAAGAGCTTAGCTCTAAATCCTCAATACCCTGAACAGACAATGAATAATATTAACATTTAATTACTTGGCAGCTCTCAGTCTCTATTTGCAGATACCAGACAGTTTGGATGCGCTCACGCTGTTGTCTCTCTGTGAAGATAATACTAATGTATACCACAACATCACAAACAGCTTTTATAATATAAACTTTTATGTAAAACGTCGGTGTTTTAGTGTCAGAAGTGAAACATGTATACCAATGATACATAATAAGTTTAAGCCACTGTCGAAAATCAATATAGCATAACCAGAATTCAAAACTGGCTTTGAAATAGTATTGGGACAACCATTTTGAAAAGGCGTTCTCTTGTTTGTGATAGTTTCGTGCATATCATTTTCGCTCTTCATTGCCATGGCATGGAAATCCAAAATCTTATTTCATAGATTTTAAGAATTTTCCAGAAGCTCAGTGAAGTTAGTAATCCTCTTACCCGACTTTCTTGACTGTTTCAACTCATTTCATCTGAATAAAGAATGATTGGTCTCGGTCTCCTTGAAGCTATATCTGCGTCTCATTTGACGTTCTAGTAAACCGAAATGCTCGTTCCATCGTCATTGCACTACTTTGCAATACATTTTCATTAGTTTTTTTCCTCTCTCTTCCATGTCTTCCCTCTCGAACTTACTTGCAAAATGAGCCACTTACTAGGTAAAA
Organism: Heliocidaris erythrogramma; assembly: GCA_025617745.1. NCBI lineage: Eukaryota > Metazoa > Echinodermata > Echinoidea > Camarodonta > Echinometridae > Heliocidaris > Heliocidaris erythrogramma. The sequence continues at coordinate 30,705,135 of CM046866.1, read as the reverse complement.
ACAGGAGAAGTACAATCAAATATTCTGTTTCGGATTGATGTAATGATAAGATCAATCGTCCTTCAGGCTCATTAATGGATCTTTTCTGCTCATGATTTATTTTGCAAAGTTTTCTTCGTAATCGTTTTGACGAGGCAAGACTGCCTCTAGCGTCCAAAGATTTGCTGTCTAGAACACAAACTGCTCACTATCAATATAACGCGAATGCCACTGGCTGACTGATCGCATAATCTAGGGTTCGTGGCTTCCTGCAAGAACATTCTTTGAGCTCGAATGAATTCATAATGCAGTTTTTAGTCAAGCTTATGATACGGGAGCAGGAAAATGGCATGACGGGAAGGGATATTTAGAACGCTTGTATAATTATAAGCAGGGGCGGACCCAAAATTATCGGGGGGGGGGGGGGGTATTTGAAAAGCCGCTTAAGTCAGTATTATTCTTCTCATAATGGGGAGGGGCAGAGGCAGCGGAACGACGGGCGCGGACAATGGAAGGGGGCCGCAGCTTTTGTTTGATGGACAAAAGGTGCCCCCACTTCCATTGTCCGAGCCCGACGTTCCGTCATCTCTGATGGAGGGGGTGCTCGGACCCTTTATGACCCCACAATGATTATATTGTGACTTATCCTCCGCTGACAGCCAGAAGGGCAGTATCTTATCTCATCTAACACAGAGTCAGCGACCTTCTAGCTCTCAAAAGACGAAATTCAGAATGAACGTTTTTCCAACATAAAATTGAACTTCTCACTGCTATGCGTGTAACAGCGGTATAGCCGAATGAACCAATGAAGGAAGGCGTGCAAAAGGATAACGAAGTAAAAGGTTTGAGTGAATCAATCTGAATTCATATCGCACAAAACTTGAGGCCTATATAAGTGAAATGTAATTAAGGGTCGTTTAGATACTACGTTATTATTATTGAACATCTTTTACAAGGTTGAGATATTTATTTGCCTTGAAATTCATTTTATTGGATTCAATCTAGCACATAGTCATTGCTATTGCAGCAATTGATTCCCACTGTGCACGCATCCGATGCCAGTATAGCCTCACGGCAAAGTTTATGAGGACCACTGGCATGACCAAGCCACCCTCCCCATCCGGCTCAAGATCTCCTTAATATAAATAAGCGGGAATGGTCTCCAATGATCATCTGCAAGTTAAATGGGATGTCCTCTTCCTCCATGCCACCGATCCCATACTGTTATTTTGATACCCCGCTCTAGAGACTATCCCTAAATCGAGCAGCCATTACTTAAAAGCTCGTTCCGCGTGACTATAAAAAGGCGGGAAAAGAAAAGGAAAGCGCGGGAAACAGATGAGGGGTCAAAGCATCACACGTTTTCATGGGCAGCTGGGGACACCAATCTTACAGGAAGAATAACAGATTTGGAGTTAAATGCTCGTTCTGCATGACTGAAAAGGCGGGAAAGAAAAAAAGCGCCGAAACGTATCGGATGAGTGAAGATAGCATCACGTTTTTTATGGACAGCTTGGGACACCGATCTTAAAGAAAATGATAACGGGTCGAGGTTGGATAGTGCAGTGTTAGTTGAAATGAAGTGCAATGACAAACACGCTGAAATTAAAGTTAAGAAGACTGCTTGATCTGTATATGTGATATGAACTTAGTGACAAATGGAAAGTACTCTGTTACATTTTTGGAAAGGGTCATTAGTTATGATGTCTTCACCTTTCATCATTATCATCATCATCATCATCATCACCAATACCATCACCTTCAACAGCACCATCACTATCAAATTGAAATCAACTAGACTGCATGATCTGCATGAGATATGAACTTAGTGACAAATGGAAAGTACTCTGTTACTCTTTTGGTAAGGGTTATTTATTATGATGCCTTCACCTTTCATCATTATTATAATCATTTTAGTTATCATCATAGTCACTATCATGATGATGATGATGATCATTATATCATATCATTATCGACATCATCATTCTGTATTATTATTCTCTTCAGTAAATCTATCGTCATTAATAGCATCATCATTAAGGTCATCATCGTCATCATCAATATCATCATTATTATTATAATTATCATCTATTCATTGATATCATCATCATCATCATCATTATCATCATTATCATCATCACAATATAACCATCATTACCAGTATCACCACCATGCACCACCACCACCACAACCATCATCGCCATCGTGTTTCATCACAACAGTCGCATGCAGTGCCATGTTCTACATGTCTGGGGCACTTGTTGTCACGCAGAGTTCTTGCGGGTACAGGCCTATGCTAATTGGTTATCTCGATCGATATTGCATCGAGAAAACACTTTTGCTGAGACAGGTCACATGGTGCATGGCTACCCATGCATCTGTTTCCATGGCGACAAGGCCATCTTTAATTGAATATGTTCATGTGTTGTTGAAAGTGATTACACTTGAATCCCTCTTAACCCGCTGAGATTTTAATTCCTAAAACAAAAAACAAAAATAAATAAATAACGGTGACCCACATATGATTTCTTTGGTCGTGAATTCAGTTGGAATGTATATAATTACAAAATGCGCCGTATCTTCAATAAAAGTTTCTCATGTTTCGTAAGAAAATGCTACTCTTTTCGAAAATGGGTTTTCTACTTATATGAAGTTATGATAGTCATTTCTAAAGTATATTTTCTTTACTTCGTTGCATGAGAAATGTTGCAGGACCCTTTCTGTTAGCAACTTCGAAGTGAACATCCGGTAAGATATAATAACCATGACAACATTTCTCATTCAAATTATTCTTAGTTTCCCGTCCTTTTTTCAATGTTTGAAGTTGTTGAATAGAAATATATTCATTGTCGGTGTACCCCATTATCTAAATCAGCATGACGCATAAACTGCAAGAAATCTTGGTCCCATCTGTGCCCTTTACTGTAATTACATTGTTACGTAATAGCATGTCATTCGGTCTGTCAGGATGATAATCGTTAAAGCATGTGAAATGCTTTCGCAGAACTATGAAATTGATTTTCACTCTCTCTTACTTATACGTACATGTACTAATGCGTTATATTCCGTAAAGAGTCCCAATAATGGTAATATGTTACTGGTGGTAGATCTGGACTATTTAATAATAACAGCAATAATGATGATGATGATGATGATAATAATGTCTTTTCAGTATTAAAACTGAGGGCATTGCAATTATGATTACCCCAGCATTGCATGCCACGTACCTATTTATTACACCTGGGTCGAGAGGGACAACTATGGGTAAAACACCTTCTCCACCAATCAGGGATCGAACCCGGGATCTCAAGTAACTATGAGAGTCAAGAGCCATCACCAATATACCACTGTGCTCCTACTGAATAATACGGAGTCATTGAGTTATACCCAATCAAAGTTTATTGTCAAAGATATCGAAGTACAATATCTAATTTCACACATTCTTGTCATGCTAAAAACTACTTTTGATGTGATGTAAACACATTTCCCTAAGACCACTGCTAAATTTCTGAATTTGGTGAGTTGTTGATAAATAATCATGATAATTTTGCCATTTTCATATTGTTATTACTATTCACTTTCATTAATATTATAGACGGGTGCAGAGAGGTAAAAATCAGAGAGTATTAATGTGTTAGTGTGTTTTGGATAATCCCAAAACACGGAATGTCTTAAAGGGAAAGTTTGTTTGTTTTGTGGGAATAGATTTGTATCATACAGGTTATGTGCAAAAGCATAAGTGAATTGATTATATCTTGGGTGCATTTATGATAAAATATTTTCTTTAGAGAAAAGGGAAATTTATGATGTTTTTCAGTACAGGGCATATGGGAGAGAAGCTCGCAAGATACGTCACGGAGTTGCCAATTTGTGTTTGATTGATTACAACTTCAAAAATTCATAACTTTTTTATTTCTCAAACTTTCAATGATCTGTTTCTTTAATTTTCTGCTTCTGTTAAAGCGAAGTTGATACCAGGGTTGACTTCCCCTTTAAGCCGATCAAAACCAAACACAGCGGCCCGAATTAACAAAGGAGGTTTGGTTTAAACCATGGTTTAAACCCCCTCCTGGGTTTTTTAAGCATAAGTGCGCACGTGCGCACGGAATCTGATCCAATCATATTTTCTTTGAACGCGCGCATGGGCAATATGCGCTTATTTACGCTTATTTTAGGACGCTTACGGAGGTTTAAACTTTACCCATGGTTTAAACCTCCTTTGTGAATTCGGGCCAGCATTTTAAATCATTATCAGTGAATCTCTTCTAGACTAATACAATCTTAATGATTGCATCATCTTTTTATTTGATGTAAACGCAGTTTTTTATGTACTGAAGAGACTACCTTGTATAAAGAACACAGTATGAATCGCTTCTATGGATCAAACTAATTTCCCTAAATACTTGACTCGTTTACCGTTTAAGCTAGGTGTATATATATTTTAAATCAACGTTAAAACTTTATAATGAGTTGTCCAAAGAGTACCGTGACCCGAATTATGTCCCTTGTCTGACGTCTGACACATGATACTTTGCAGAAAAATATGGTAACTATATGTATTCACAATTGTGTAAGGGATGCTGAAATCCGTGGAGGATTTTGCTTTGTAGTAAATATGTGGAGATAATGCCATTAAAAATAATGAAGTAACATTTCAGTCGTGAAATCTAGGTGGCATTTCATGACTCTTTTAGATTGTGAGAGCAGTTTGGCTAAAACGCCACCAAGAAAATAAAGACATACAGGAGGGACATAATGGAGAAGTGTCAAAACTCGAAAATGGCATTTCTTTAAGTGCAGCATGGCGCCACTAATCTAAACCTATTCAGAAATTGATTAGAAAGTATGTTTCTCATTGTGATCGCTCAGTTGCAGAGTAACACACAAGCCATTTGTAATTTCTTTTGCTGCTTGATCGGTTATGCGTTTCCATTCCTCCGCGCTTTCATTTAGAATGATGTTTGTGAAATGCATCTTGCAGTCTAGACAGAAGGTTGATTTCTAAAGTAGAAAATATAATTTGTGGGCTTCTTTTTCTTTTTGTATTTCACTGATGACACAGTGTAAAAATATCAAATTGTGATCTCTGTAAGGATGTTTATGATGTTCTCTTTGCCCTTTATGTTCCATCCTAAATTGACATAGAAATAGGGCTATATCAGAAAATATTCATAATAGGTGTATCTGTTGAAAGCAGACTTTCGAGAGAGGAAGTCAACAACCTTTTTCCTTTTGTTTCACATGCACTCGCAGTTAGGCCCACCTTGTAGATAAATTTACATCAAATGGATTACACTGCTTGTGGATCCACTGAGTTGGGGATTGTTAGAGGGAACCCCTCTTTGGCAGGATCTGATCATTTTCCCAATCGAATCGAACTAGTTCTTGCTAGATTGAGTCGAAATCTATTTTGAGCATCCTATCAGGTAACTCTCGTTCTAAATCTTGTCCATGTTATATATTCAAATAATCACGTCCGCTTTCTTCACAATTTCACTTTCCTTCGTAAATTCAGACCTTGCTTTTTTAATAGACAATATGAATCTATTTCATCTTAATCTGTCGTTATCCTTGGTCTAAATTGCTTCTGGTGATACAATTTTGATACAATGTTGGATTGAAAACGTCACGACTGGCCAAAATTGATAGGATATATTTTTCGATGTTATATACGACTGCAACTGTGTATTTTTATTTAGTTCATTTCTGAAATGTTACATTTTTATCTTGATTTATGTTTTGATTTCAGGCTAAATGTAATTAGCCTGAAAATGCATGTTGCTGTGTTTGGGTTTCTCTCGAATTAATTCTCCATCGACAATGAGCAGATTATAAAAAAGATGAATTTATTTCACTTTACGAAGGCGAACTTTCAAACTCAAATGTGAAATTGCAAGTAATGACAGCAAGATAACACAAACTAAGGAAATAACAGATAAATAGAGGTGAAAATAAGGATGAAGCACCTTTTATACGTAGATTCCTATTTACGCTCTTTCCTTTTTTGTTTCTTTCTCTTAATACCTTAACATGTTGACTCGAAGTTGTCGCCACTTTATACGGTCTGCATGTATCTTAATTGTAAAAATATCCTTTTATGTATTTTAAAGTCTTTATATACTGTACACTTAAGGATTTCTTATTCTTTTACAAACGGAACTTTTTTTTATCATTCAACTCACATCTGTTTGGATTAACACTGTCACTCCGAATGTATTCTATTTCATGTGACCTTTGAATATTCACTGTCTTAAAATCTTAATGTATACCGTATACTCATTCGAAATAAACAATACAAGTACATTGTAACTTCCCTAAAAAGAATTTTGAAGTTTTGTTTTTCTCTTCTATACATCAAGTTATATTAATACTTTCACTCTGCAATCGCTCCCTCTAATGTCATCCCAGAACCCTACTCCTCTTAACGCCTCCAGCTACCCTGTAAAACGACTTCTGGGTGCTGTCTTGCGTGTCAAGGAGTCCTCGGGAAAGTGCAGCTTACTTAACAATTCCATTCGCTTGAGTAGTCGGCCATGAAATATGTAGATTTTTTTTATAAACCGAAGATGCTTCTGTCAAGAGACCAAAAAAAAAAAATGAAAAAAAAAATGAGATGGACCAGTGCATGCGTGAAAGAAACCTTGTAGCCGACTTTGGTCACATTAAGAATTTACAAGAGTATATACGGGGGATGATATTTGCAGCGGTCATCAAAAATTGGAAATATATTTTATTGGGGAAGAGAAATACACAGGGAGGGAGATGGTTAGCAAGATAGAGAGAGAGAGAGAGAGGGGGGAATCATATAATCAAATGATGGAAGGGTGTTAGTATTCGTTAAGATGACCAAAATATATGGAAAAGAAACAGAGGAAGGATAATAACATTCAAAAAGTTGTTTTTCTTCAAATAATGGAATAATATGGAATATGATACTAAATTTCATCATCTAACTTGGGCAAACAACGTGGGTGTAATACTTTGTCTGGGAGTTTCTTATGAATTCTTATGAAAGTGAGATTTTCACGGATTACTAAAAAGGTCAATACAAATGAACCAGACATAAATATTTATGAAATAAAAATAAGTCAGACTTAACCTTAAAGAGTATAATTCCCCCGAGGCACGCCACGGGTATGCATACAAATCTCGTAATTTATAAGTGAAAACGGAATTTTCTTTATGATGTTTATGTCTTGGTATTTATCGTGATAGAATCCCGCTAATATTCAAGTTTGTCTTACAAGAAATAAGGACTAGAAAAGGATCATAAAGGTTCCTTTGGAAAATGACATCAATACCCATTAAGAATGAATGAATTAGTTGGTGATTAGGACTATTAGATGAATTTTACTTAACCCCCCCATATCCTCAAAACATTAACCAAACAAGCCAAACAAATAAACAAACAAATGATATGAATAACATCGTTTCAAGAAACCTACTTGTCTTTGTCACGCCATCCGTTGCACTCGAGACAATATTACCTACGTTAATTAAGTCTATATATATAGTAAGAAAATCGATGCTTGCGCCAGTAACTCAACACAATGATTGAACTGCTCATTTTGCATTCTCTATATAACGTCCCGCTCACAGGGTGCGTCATAGACCGCGTCAGGCGTTGACGCAGTCCTATATACGTCAGGCAAATGACGCCTTGTGTGCAACAAGCACAATAGATTGATAAACTGGAAGGTTAATGCGGCGTCATTTCGATACGCTTATTAAGTCTTTGAAAGCCAATAATCGTATGCGCCAATAATTCAATCTTTTCAATGTAATTTTTTGTGATGTCCCACTCAATTGGCCCGTCAAAGACAGCGTGAGTTGTTGACGCAGTCTTGCGTCAGCAGCGAATGACGCCTCATGCATATGCAACAGGCATTACAGATTGATACCGAAAGGTAAACATTATTAACATCGTCTGTCACTTCGTCTGTCTCCTGATTACATTAGCCTTCACAGGCACCTTGAGTAATACATGACCTAATCCATCAGTGTTCTAAATATCTACTCCTCCTGATTATCAAACACTACTTTTCATATTGTTGGATTTTGTACCTGTGGGACATTCATTTGCAGTCCATTTGGATCTTGCTGCTACTTTCGAAAATTGGACAAAGTAGGACTTTGTTTCGTGATTATTTCCCTACGGGAGAAGCTCCAGCGGAAAGGCAGGTGCAATGGCCTTGCTCTGTTTCCATTGCTGAAGATATCTGTGATTGCGGTGTGGCGATCGGTTCATCTTGTCTTTGTTCTTTTTTATTCGTTTACTTAAAGGAACGCTTAACTTACAAGATTCCGCATTCTGGCCCCTTGATGCTAATCATAATGCCCGTTGCGTAATAATTTTCTGATGTAGGACTGCGTCAACGACCTGCGCGGTCTTTGACGTGTCATGTAACAGTGATATCGTACAAAAAGTGAATGCAAAAAGCCAAGGACAGGCGTATGGGCTGATTGTTTTTGCAGGCTTTATCAGCGCAAGTAATAACGCAATCGCAAGCATTGAGTACAAGAGTACATCCATAATCTCATTCTTTCTTTCGGTATATTGTTCGTGATTAGACCATCCCTATTCCTGCATATAGAAGTATAGAGTCGACAGAGAAATTTTGGCAGTGTAAATTGTCGTTTAAGCCAATACATCGGATTAGAAACTTAATATTAGTCTAAAACCAACGGCGCCATTTCTATTGCTAAGAAAGTACTGTGCATTAAACGCTATGGTGCACCCATGCTCAATTCTCGTTGCACCAACCTCTTCAATATTGAACTATTGTTCAATTCTGAAATTTGCTCGTGAATGCAATGTTTATGACGATATTTTTTTGTTTTGTTTTGTGGCGGCACAGTCGACCATTGTGGGCTTTGGAATATCACTACGATCGAGATGCCGAAAGATGCCACTTGTTCCCATTCTGCGTTTTGACCTCTGCTGTATATATTGATTCTATCTCGCATGGAAGAAAGACGATGCTCATAGAAACCCTTATTAGACTTTCGGTTATTATAAAGATATTATACAGCAGCGAGTGAATTAGTAAGAATTACCCCTCTAGGTAACTTTAGACAAGCCTGACACCTGTTGCTATTTAGTAGAGCGTGTTTTTGACTGTTTTCCTTTGGTAATCCCATCATCTGTCACCAGGCTCTCTTAGCAAGAAGGGGATGGAACAAAAAATCATGAAAGTAATTTATATATTTAAATAAAAAGACATGGATAAAATAGTTAATGTCATCTTTATTGACGTGACATTTGTAGTTACTTGTTGATTCAAGTAACATTATGTGCCCCTATGCATTATGATGAACTCCTAACTAAAAATATGGAATAGTGCCTTATGAAATGAGGTGCTATAGGGACGCGGATTCGGTTTGATATTTTTTCAGTCGTTGTGGAGGAGGGATTGGGGGGGGGGGGGGGGGGGGGGGGGGGTCATTATACACAAGTTTAAATTATGTCTGTGATGGTATTGTATTGTCTACTCTTCTTTCCTGCAATACCGTACATGCTCTTTAATAATGCTTATTTTACGCTGGAATCACTTTTATACATGAATATTTGTTAAAATGTTAAAAAATAAAAATACTGGAAAATATAAATGTTACTTAGATTGTAACGAACATCACAGAATACTTGTAATTTTTCTTCGTACCTTTTCCCTACCGTCATTACTAAATATATACTATATAAATATAGTTCGTTATCATTATTATACCATCATTACCAGTCGCGTACACTCAAGCTGTGCACTCTAGGTCAGTGGTTAGCTCGGTGGTCTGACCACTTCAGGGTTGACAAACACTGGTTGATTATGAATTATTGTTAGTATACTGATGGCCACAATGTAAAGGTTACAGAACAAAACGTGGCGCGTTGAAACGTGTGTCAGTGAGTGCAATCTCTCTACAAGTCCTACTTGACTCTACAGTCAAATATGACTGTTTCAGGATTTGCAAAATGATACCCCCTGTTTTAAATAATGAGAAGATCTTTTACGCATTTAACCCCCTATTTAACATAATAACAAGAAAAATGTAGGTTTTTGAACATCTCTGTTTATACCACTTCAAGGAGGTCCCTTCTCATGTTTGTTTGATTGATTTTGTTTGATTTTATTTCTACGTTCAATAGCATGATACAAAATATAATAATAATTACGGAAATAAATATAAACTCATTGTCAGACATTAAAAATTTACTTCTTAAATACAAAGAAAATATGTATACAATATGGGAAATTAACATTTTACATGTTAGTTGGTAGAAATGTAATTCACGGGGAATTAGGAACGAAATTATTATTAAGGAACGTAATATTTGATTTCGCTATTTTGAAAAAAAAAATGTAACTGTCGCGGTCCGCGAACAAAACACGGATAATCTAAAAACAAAAGTGCAACATCTATAACCTTGCCTCGTACGCTTCTAGTAACAGCGATTTAAAAAAGAGTTAACTTTGTAACAATGAATAATCCTCCCACGTATATAATATGCTACAAAATCCCTAAACCCAAGGGTGGCAACCAGTCTGTAAAATTGAGCAACATAGACAAGTAATGTTCACTTCAAATGTGAACCAATATTGACCATACCACAACGCACATACATGTATAATGTTTGCACCGTACCAAACTCAACAACAAATAGATTCGGCGACCGAGCTCCTGGGCAAAACCAATTAACATCGAAAACAAATTGATCTGTATCAATGTTTCGTATCGAATTGGTAATTATTTTTGCATGTCTGCTGTGTCTATTCACTTGTATTCCTACTCAGTGGACGGGGGCATCGTTGTTATTGACATGTCATAGTTTCCATGCAGCAAATATGAAATGAAGCGTAAAATTGCTCCGTTTCCTAGCAACCGATGATTGATGGTGGGAAGAAAACTGATAGCCTGAACACGAGAGGATCTACATCCTCGGAATACATTAACACCTTTTCGTGGGCCCCCTGGGGCGATGTATTTCCCCTCCCCCGTCTTAATAGTGGACTCGACAGAGAGGTCTTGAATAGGGGGACCATTTTTGGACGATTTGGATCAATGTACTTTTAGACTACAGCTATGTGCACCATACCCCGCGCCTATTATCCTATCTCATTTCTTCCTCCCTTATTTCATCTATCTCCGGAGGGAGGACGATTGTGCGATTGTGCGATCGGTGTACTGGGACTCTGAGTTCCGGGTTCGAAACCCAGCTAGGTTAGAAACTACATCGATATACGCTATACATATTGCTAGGGAATTAATGCTCAATGGGCGAGTCCCTTATAGAATTTAAAGCTCCAGGGGGTGTTTCACAAAGAGTTAAGTTTGACTTAAAGTCATGCGTAAGTGCCAATGCGCATACGGTATTAAACGCGTAATCTCATTGGTAGAATTACCCAATAGCGCGCGTCCCCTGAGCTTGATCTGACCTATGCGGTGATGCGTCATATACCGCACGCAACGAGGAATTTAAATGCAACTTTAATGGATGGAGTGTTGCAAGAAAGTTGCGATTGATTGCAAGTTGCAACTGATCGGTACTGACCAATCAAAATCATTGTTGCAAGCGCATCTTCTTGAATGGGCAGACCCTGAACCATTCAGAATGGTTGTTCTAATTTGCTTTACAATTTGCAATTGATTGCAACTTTCTTGCAACACCCCATAAGTCAAACTTAACTCTTTGTGAAACACCCCCAGGTCCCTGTCTTGCGAAGTTATCGCCGTAGACCCCCCCTTCTTAGCAGTCAGGATATATTTTTTCTTTGTTGAAAAGGCGGTCCCAACCTCCAGCCATCTGACGCCTTTTGCTAGACGAAGTAGAACCAGAAGGGACTAGTAGCATAGTAATTATGTACACGACTCTCTGTTACCATGGATACGGGACAAAGTATCTCATTAGCACTAATGCAATAATCATGTCCTACATGGCTTTACTGTAATGGATGAGTGATACGGATACAGTATTATCCCATTTTTCAATCTGAGATCATTATAGAAACTGTCAGAAATGGAAAAAAGGGATATAAATGCAGGGCCATGTTTCATAAAACTTGTTATCGATAATATCTGACAAATACTATAACAAATTTGCTCTCAGCCAATCAGATGCAAGAAATTTCAGTAGCTTATAACAGTTATTGAAACAAAGCCTAGGTTGGTATGTATCATTCACGGGCGCAAATCCTAGAGGGATGGGGGTATACATCCATATAGGGGAGGGGGTTGCCTGTACAAATAATACCCCTACACACTTTTCAATGATTAAAAAAAAATAATCAGCTGTTAAAAATGTTGGCAAAATTACTCTTATAGTAGTGAAAATTTTCTTTAAAGAAATTGCAAGAAGAAATAAAAATCAAACCGTCCTAAAATGAGTTCGATTTTTTTCCTTCAAAATCTCACATCCATCTCCATTATAATTATAAGATTGTGTTTTCCGCGAATGCAATTCTCGGAACCTGATTGCGATCATTCCCCCTACCTTACCCCCTACCTATATCACGATGTTGTCATAAGTAAGTTTGAAGCGCTTCCCTTTCTTCCAGATGGAGTGGGATTTCGAAGCTGTCATATAAAATGTGATGCTCTGAGTATGAAATAGATTCTACAATATTTATTTCAACTGTCCAACCGATGAAACTTGGAGTGCACGGGCCCCCAATCATGATGGGATTCCGATCAATGCATTTGCCCCTCATCCTCCGCCCCTCCCCTCCCACATCAAACCCACACTGACTCCGCAGTCCTAACTTCAACCATGGATCCAAGGCTACACCTACCTCTAACTCTAAAGAGCCTGGTCGGTTAGTCACGGACGGACAATTGACAAATTTTGAAAGTTAGTTTGAAGGCCTGTAGAAAATAAGTTTTTAATTGAAGAGAGCTATTCTATGTTTCATTGTGAAGGGCATCACCGAAGGAGTTGAAATTTGATAAAATGTGGTTGCCATCGTCGCCTACTAAAATTATAATCCATAAAATATTCAATTTTACGGACGGACAAAATGCCTAATCTTAACCGATCAGGCTTGAAACCTATAACCTAACCTATAAACCAATGGCAACACTCAGCCTAACCCAAGTTGACAAAATAAAGCCCAGATGAAACGTTGCCGGAGCAATTCTCGGATCGCCCCATCCTGAAGATTGATGAACGTTACTTCATGATTCTCAGTTCACCATTGTAACAAGACTCTTGAGACAAGTGAAGATGTCAACAAGAAGCTACTGGACTAGTCATTGATTTTCCGTCATATCGCTAAATATAGTCAAACTCAGCCAGATGCACATTCATGACATAATATGAGTGTTCAACGTAAAGGGTGTGATGAAATGTATTCCTGTTTTTTGTTTTAAGTTAGATGGTAGGAACTTGACATGAAAGTACTTGACTTAATTTTATTGATTGTATGTCAGAAGAATCGATCGTGTCGTTTTTTAATGGTCAAATAATACATGTATATCAAATGCGGCAAAGTCAGCACTCCGGTGTTTTGTTTAAAGGCACATGGACAAAAAAAATCATTACCACTTGCAGTGGGTGTACGGCACGCGGTGCAGCTGATACAAGTCACCACTCCCTGTCTTATCGGGGTTTCAGTTTTGTTTCATATTTTGTTTCATATTTCACATTTACAGTGCTTTTACACCATGAATGGTACAAACAATATAAATGCTACAAACGAACATGAAACCTATTGTCAGATAAAATAAAAGAAGGCGAGTACCTCATATCTATACGTTTGCATGTATGCAGTATTCCCTGCAAAGACTGGGCTAAAAAAGTGAAATGTGGAGGAGCCTAATGAGAAAGCTACGCTTGTGAGTTATAGGCTCCAAAGGGTTACAAGATTTATAATAGTACACGGTATTTAAACAATGGTGGGGACGAGCAATGCATGATACAGCATGGTACAACCAGGGGGATGGTGCCCACTATACTCCCAGGATATCAATGTCTGACATGGTACACAGGGGCAACGAAAGGTCCCCTAAGAAAGTATTGCCCTGTCATGCTCTTTTCAGTCGTGATCTCCAAAAAAAAAAAGGATGCCGTGGTTACGAGGTGAGGTATGCGCGGATGCATCTGAAGTGATCATTTAATCAATCACTGCAAGACAAGCATGACGTGACTTGATTGAACAACACCGCAAGCTTTGACGGGCGGGAAGTTGATCCTGGGTGAGCTGAGGAACCGTCCTCCAGTAGTAGAATTTATATCTGGTGCTTGGTCAGATTGCATCATCGTGGATGCGATGAGACAATAAAATAATATAACATAAATTCTTTAAGGTACAACTTAAAGAGTACCAATCACCAAAAAATATTTTGCTTTGTAGGTAAGAGGTTCCATTGATGTCGTTATACTAGTATCAAAATTTGGGCTTCAAATATTACTTCTATAAAGAGATATTGCAAGTTGAATTACACTTACTGCAAGCGTAAAAGCGACTCGTGAGTAGGCAACTCAACGCACCCGTACGCGCTTGCCAAAATAAGGGCTCGCGCGGAACCAAACTCGGAGTGCGGTTCCGCACGAGCACCTTCATGTTATCCTTGATTTCCTTCATACTCCTTAACTGTTGACATATAGAATGCCAGGTAAAGTTCTTTGAGGTTGATTTTATACTTTCTAGCTGTGCACAAATTATTTTTTTCAGGTAATTGGTACAATTTAACATGTTAAAATGTCAGTCCAAAGGCTGATGAGAAGCAAGAATGTAAAGAAGCTGACAAGTTATCGAATTTCTTTGAAATCAATCATCTATGTGGTGATATTTACATGTACTTTGGTTTTTTAAGGTTATTTGTACGGTGATATGTATAATTATAATTAATAATTGGGAAAAAATACCGTTCACTATCCCCTCGCATAAAACACTGATCGCAAGCTATTGTTATCTTACAGTTTTTGTTACATACCCAAATTATAGTAACCAATGTAACCACTGTTACGACTGTAGAATAATGTTAAATTATGTAAATATTACCTGTAAAAACGAAACTCTGTTACCTGTAGTCTTATCTGTTACAATATTAAAATATCATAAGAGACATGTCGCGCATTTCTTTCAGGAACAGTTGCATAATTATATAACAGTAGATCACTGCAATTATAGTAATGCATTTTTATTAAATGTGAATGATTGTGCTAAATTTGTAATATTTCTAGGTTCGATGAAGAATGATTACTCAAAGGCAAGAACATGTATGAGCCCCCCCCCCCCGATTTTCTTTACGTGAATTATAACAATGGTCATCCAATAAGTCGGCATAATGATGATTACTTTCGTACAGACTTTAACCGTTAACATGGTTAAGCTGACTTAAGCTGTGATATGTATCATCTACCATGAGCATTAATATTTTCTATGCTAATAATTTAATATAACCTGTCACTCTTACCAATACACCCTAATTGATAAACGCTTTAGTGTATTGCGTTCAAAATGAGGACAGGATCAAAGGAAACAGAAACCCCTTCTGCACCTGCTGTTTGTTCGCGAACTGCTTGCATAATTGATGTAATTCCGTAACATAATGTGGTGCATATTACCTTTTAGTGTAAATCGATAAGGCGACTGGGTAAACCGAATATATTAAATGGTTCTATAATCGGTAATATAGCTTCCAAAGGAATGAAACTCTGAGGCCGATGATTTTTTTTTTGCCTTCCAGTCCTGTTTGTTCCTAATCAATCTACGTACAAATTAAAATTACAAAATGAAATTAGTTTACATCAATTTTATTGATTAATAAAGACGCCATTGATATTAATTTCATCACATATTGTATTTCCGACGAAGAAAAGGGAGTATTCATCCCTGCCCAAATGATACTTGGTATCAGAAAGTTTAAGAAAGAAATGGAGGGAAGGCCAAAATCGTGTTATACTCTGACTATACCACTTCCAAAACGATAATCATAGTACTTGAATGACATTACCAAAACATTTTTCATCAAAGTATATAAGTACATTTGCAAAATATTTTTAATTTAGAAGAATTCTTCAGCTGATAGTGATGATAACATCATGAATGCTATGAGTAAACATTAACTGCGATGCCAAGACGCTCACTGCAATCGGCAGAACAGATCTGTCTTCATGATTACTTCATTAACCTGTTAATGACCTGTTAATGACTCCAGGTTATGGCAGAATTCGAAAAAACCCACGATTTCTAAAGGTTGAATGGTACCGAATATTGGCTTTTATATCAGTTCTCGTCTGTTTTCCAAATCCATTCGATGCCACCTCTGTTTAGCAATATGCTCACGATTTGTCCCAATCAAATGGAAGCCGATTTCAAATGGGCTTTGCAAGATAATACTCGTTTGCTGAAAATTAAACGGATTACAGCTTCGTGATGTAGACAACATGATCAAAATGTGATAATTCAAGAATGGTTGTCAGATGGGTAGTGTTTCAGGCGTCTACAAAATTTCCATCTATATGCAAATTTGATGATTACGCTCACCTGAAAGTCAGCTAACGAGCGGGCTGCATATAAGAAACATGTGGGAGTGACACAGAAAACAAATGCTGGCGACACAGAGACTGGTCTTGGAAATGTAGGCTAAAGTTTTTAAAAACAAAAGTTAAATGTGTCAACGTATTTTATACAAGTAAACGAATCCTCAAAACATCAATATGAGTCATCTGGCTATAGAGGAAGGGTTGACATGGAAATAGTTTTCTCTGTTTCCGTTCCCGATGTAGGCTTGGCTATTGGAAGGCTACAAAAGACTCTTCGTGAATTAATGATTATTACCAAATGAAATATGCTTGTCAGTATGTCATTCATCAGTCCTCTTATATCGTCGTCATACAAAATGTTCAATTAATTTTCGCAATGTCATTTATACGTTGTGCAAGCCTTGGTGTTGTAAAAGGCAAAATATGTTTTAAACAATCTGTGCCTTTAGGAATTAACATCTTCTTTTGGTAAAACTTTCTTCGTGTATGTATTCCTCGAGTCATCTTTTTCTGATTGCACAGTTCATGACGCTAATGAACGTTTGGCCGTTGGAAGTGCAATTATCACTCAATAAAAGCAAGCCTTTTTTGATAACCATATAAATTTTTAATTCTAGGAAAATTCATCATTTTCAGACCTGACGGGAAAATCGATTACAATGACTGTAGTTTTAAAATGTAGATCACCCATAAAATTGATGCGTCTCTCCATCTCTCTCTTTCTCTCTGCCAAGCGTCGTATTTGATGAACTATGTCATTTGAGCATCGATGTTGGTGTTCAAAGGTGTATGCAAATGATTAATATTTTATGGGGAATATCAGGTTAAAGCGTAAAGTGCATGAAATATATGTCGGCCTATGTAATATACAAGTTACCCAAAGAATTCGAACTTTTCAATATTCCACAAATCTGACAGTGTGTACATCAAATATACAATGTTTCTCCACCTCCTCCCGAATTATTTTTTCAATTTTAACAAAAAAAAAAGATGTGTACAAAGGGAAATTGCACGTGACAGAATCGTCAAAATATATACCAGAATATAAGGTTATATCAATTTAAATTAAAATAATCTAGATTTAAGTATTTTTGTACTGTTTAAATGCACGAATCGTATCAACTTGACAATGCTTTTCCTATATAGCAAAATCGATGAACTTCTATATACAGGAGAAGCAATATTCCGAAAATCCATTTTCAATCATGAAAACGACAGAAGTGCCTTTAAAAGCATCAGTCATTTTAATATTTAAAGTATAATCTTGGCAAAAGGGCTGAAACTTAATTAATAACATATTTCAGAAGAATATAACCAGGAACCTGTTCTACACCCATTCACACTCGAAGAGTTTCCACATGGGAGTGAAACTGTTGACCATTTTAATTTCATCAAACGGCAGTTGGGCAATTGGAAATGAAAGATTAGACATGGAAGAAAAATAAAGATAGGGGGCGGATGTGCCTTGAATTGTAATTTGGGCACGATCCCATATACTACTCCTATAGGGTTTAAATCGGCTATTGATTGGATTAGATCAGAAGTTGCAGATGCCAGAAAATATCTCTTTGATGATTATTACGTAGTCATGGTAACAGTGAAGAAGATGATGGCGGTTATGATCAAGCATATTAAGCATGCAGGTCGAGATCTGTGTGTGTGGGGGTATGGGGTGGGGGGGGTATGGGGTGTGTGTGCGTATGGGGTTGTGTACCAACAGAGGTATACTTGTGTGACTAATTGGACAGTCAAACACAATAGATGCCTTTATTCCGTCAGGCTTGTGTGGCTTTTTTTGCTGCTTGTGTGGCTATTTGAACAATAGAGAGAACAGAGGGAAAGACACACAAGTATACCTGCGTGCGTTTGTTTAGCATTATGTCCGAGGACATTTTCGGACAGAGAACAAAAAAAAAAATCATGACAACAATGGTCCTCGGAAGGCGGACAATAGTCCTCGAACGTCGAACAATGAATTTATGCCTTATTCCGTCGACTGTCCGAGGACGAGTAACAATAGAGGAACAATAGTTGTCCTCGGAAGTAAAGCCATGTAAACCTGGGTGAGTATGCGTGTGTGTGTGCGTGGGCTTACATAGATTAAGTTGTGAGGGTACAGAGAACAACAGAGCACAATGATGGCCTTTATTCCGTCATGCTTGTGGGGTACAAAATACAATAGGAGAAGTGCTGGAGGGGTACAAAATACAGTAGGAGAAAACAATAAAGTTCCCAACATATCAATGTGTGTGAGGGTGCTTGTGTGTGTGTGTGTTGGGAGAGGGAGGGGAGGTGATGATTGATCATTTCCCAGACGTACATGTATGAGGTCGTGGTCTTCTAGTAACATATATATAGATAAACAAGCCACGAATAAGTAGTGCGTTAGGAAAGACAAATTCTCTGTTATATGACAATTGCACATGCACGTGACGTTATAACTGATTGCATCTGTACCTGCACTAATAAAGCTTGTGACATTTTGATAAGTATGTAATCATGACACGCTCTTTACTATTTGTGAACCCCATTTAAATAATCGTTGTATGTATGCATGTATATGTATATGTATGCAAAGTTTATATTTTAAAGGGGGGCTTTTTCATTTCTTGAGGGGTGTTACTTTCAAGCCTTAGGCTTATGATTAACCCCTCCCATGCTATGACTGTTTTATTATTATGTTGATATGTTATTTTGTATTTGATGCATGGAAAAAATAAAATCAATCAAAATCAATATCAATTACCCCTTACGCAAGTAGAAAATAAGTGCACTGTTTATTTTGCAATTATTTTCTGTGAGATTTCACCATGGTCATCTTCATATAGCACGTCACAGACCGTATACCAATCACTGACGCAGACCTACGTCATGCAAATGGCACCTCGTCTGCAACAGGTATTCCACCTTTCAGAGACGCACTGTAGCGCAGTCAGGGGTTCAAAGAGATGGGTATCAAGTGGGCGGACTTTAAAATGAGAGACTTCGAGAAGACAGAGAGAAATGTTACACCAGTGACTTTTTACAAAGTGCTTTCGTAGTATTAAGTAAACGGAGATGCAGTCCATCTCATTTGTTAGCTTCAAAGCATTGCTTTATCGTCCATTTTGAAAAAACACCCAATATTGATGTCCATTAGTAAACACCACAAAAGCGATCCTGTCGCAGAGTAGTCATTTCATAATCATATCCCTCATTTCTGAATTGGCATATAAAAAAAAAATCATAGAGATTTTGACATTGATTCTGATGAAAAGCATATTTAACATTCACAAAAAAAAAATGAAATATTACTCCACTGACTTTTCACAAAGTGCTTTCGTAGTATTAAGTAAACGAAGTTGTAATCCGTCTCTTTTGTGAGCTTTAAAGCAAGTAAACTTTTATCATGTTTATCGTCCATGGATATATTTTTTTTTCAAATAAAAACACAAAGTATATGGTTTCATAATCATTCTCCCCCCCCCCCCCTCTCTGTCAATCACATTTTGTTAGTTTGTTTTTCAATCTTATCAGCAATTTGGTCATTAATTCTGATGAATTCTTCTTGACAAAATATAGTTAAAGTGTTTCTTGTAGAAGGAGAAGTATGATGTTACCGTACATCAATCTCACTATTATATCCTGAATTCTCCCGGCCATGCTATAACCTTCTTCTTTGACAGGCATCGTACCACTGCTTATGAAAGATGTCTTAAATAATTATGATATATAGTGACAATTTTGGCAGTAATCGCCGTTTTATATCCGTTTTTCGCACTTCACGAGATTCAAGTTCCTGTCGGCTAATGCGGTGGTGGATCAGGATTTAGTATAAGGGGGGGGGGGGGGGCACACAAATATCAACTTTTGGAAAAGGTATACCCGTATTTTTTTTTCTCGAAAAGTCGCTCGGGGGGGGGGGGGGGTATGGGGTCCAGTTTCCCTCCATAATTTTCTGACAAGCAAAAAAAAAAAAGTTTTTCATTCTAAACGGGGGGGGGGGGGGGGGGGGGCACAAAAGACAAAAGGGCAGATCCGTTATGCTACAGTCACACGGCCACTTACGGTAGCTGCTGATGCTTACGGATTTTTATCCGTAAGCATTCGTATCCATCCGTAACCTAATCCGCAGGATCCGCTGACATACGCAGATCCGCAGCGGGAATTTTGAAAATCTCAAAATTTTGCTGCGGATGAAATATACGTAAGCATCCGCAGAATATACGTTATCTATACGTAAAATTACTCATCCGTATCGTCCGTAAGTCATCCATATCGTCCGTAAGCATCCGTATCCATCCGTAACCTAATCCGCAGGATCCGCTGACATACGCAGATCCGCAGCGGGAATTTTTAAAATCTCAAAATTTTGCTGCGGATGAAATATACGTAAGCATCCGCAGAATATACGTTATCTATACGTAAAATTACTCATCCGTATCGTCCGTAAGTCATCCATATCGTCCGTAAGCATCCGTATCCATCCGTAACCTAATCCGCAGGATCCGCAGACATACGCAGATCCGCAGCGGGAATTTTGAAAATCTCAAAATTTTGCTGCGGATGAAATATACGTAAGCATCCGCAGAATATACGTTATCCATGCGTAAATTACGTAACTCTTACGTATCGTCCGTAAGTCATCTGTATCGTCCGTAAGTCATCCGTAAGTCGTCCGTGACATGTGTCAGCGGGTTGGCAGCGGATGGGCTCATCAACAGGTTTTACCCGTAACATCCGTAATTCATACGTAACATCCGTAACTAATCCGTATCGTCCGCAGAATATAGGTAACTTTTGCTAAAATTTGCGTTATTTGGGGTAAAAATTACGCATTTTCATTATCCAAATATACGCAGGCATCCCCAGGTCCGTAACATGGCCGTGTGACTGTAACATTATGGACAAAATGCATACTTTTCTTCCAAGGGGGGGGGGGGGGGGGGGGGAACGGCACGCCACTGGGCTAATGACTCGGTATACTTGCAACCAACAGTTTCACGTCGCCACATTGTGATGCGCTGTCTTTAAGTTCCTCCCCCTGAAATTTCAGAGCCCTACGTTCTACCGCCTCTTCCTGAAAATGTATAGAAGCTATTTATTTCCGTTTTCTATATCGGATCTAAATCTTTTCATGTGGAATTTACTCATCCTCTGCAGCGTCTAGAATATTGTGTTGCATTTGCAATATGCTGCCCGTGTTATCAAATAGCAATGACTGACTCCTTTCCAAGCCCACTCTTCTAATTCCATCTTCCTTTTCTGTCATCGGAGAGGACTTAAAGACGTCGGTCCCCTGGTTGCTTACTTACAATCACATATACACATGCTTTCTTAGCAGTCAGGTAAAATAAACCATCAAACCACAATAATAATAATAATTCCAGTGCACAAAATCATCGACAACATTTTTAAAGAAGCAACTTTTAATATCTTTAGCCATCGTCTTTTTGAAATTTTATCGAGGTGACATCTGTCTGTCAACAGCCGAAAATCAACCTTTAAAATTGGATTAAGCTGTTTCGTACGTTTTATCAGCTCTTTTGATTGAATTTGAACAATTTACAATGTGCATCACCATGTCCGTACACATGGTATAGAAATTAAGGAATCAGGGGCGTCGCTAAGCAATTTTGAATAGCGGGGGGGGGGGGGGGGGGTCCCACTACATTTGCTAACAAAAGAGTATTTCAGCACGGGAAAATGGCCATCACATGACCATTTTTTTTTCGAAACTCGGATATTTAAATTCACAGGTGTTATGACGACTTTGATTTCTCAACTAGAAAAGAAAAACTATAAATCTGCAAGACAATGCTGGGAGATTTCATGAAATTTTATCTTTTTGGAGGGGATGGGTATTCATATTACATACTCCCTATAAGGCCGCCCCTGAGCCTTTCATGCTTATGCCTTCATGGTTCATGTTAGGTTCGATGTCCGTTCTAATGTCGAGATGGTTTTGATACCGTCTGTGCATGCTTGCATGGTTAACCAAGTATGGTAGAGAACACATAAAGAAATATTGTCCATCGCAATTAAAGTATTGGTGTTGAACCAAGGAGGTTGCCTAGTTCCTCCTTGGTTGAACTGAAATAACATTGGAGGAGCAGGCCTGTATCCACTATATTGCATCGACCCATTCACTTATCACGGCTATACCAGAAGTAAAATCAACGGAAATTCAATATTTATTAAATTACAAGGATTTCAAATGCGACGCAATATTAGATGTATCATCAGCAGATACACAAATCATTGATGTTTAAAAGTAAATGCAAAGGACTAAAATTTGATCCTTGAGTAATATCTGATGTAATATAAAAAAAAGGTTGAAGTATGGTTGTTATTATGAGATATAATGGCATCGATTTGTGAAATAAATTTGAAACCATTGTAGTGCGATGCCTCGATTACCGGTATTCCTTAATTCATCATGTTATAATCTTTGGACTTGATTCAGTTGAGTGATTGAATTATTAAGACAATCTGTCTTCGTATTCTACTTTCTTCACAACAGACAGCGGCTATATCGATCAGGAAGGTCTGAACAAGTTCTTCCGAGACTACTTTGAGGTGATCCTCGAGGAGACGAATAAATCCAAGAAGTGCAAAGAAGATAAAAAGGTAAGAAACATCTTGAAAGTACCTATACTATCATGACTAGTACATGAGCAACAATGTCCCCTTACCCATCTCATACCATTTAAGACACCGGTCATACCGACGGAGACCGCCACCAAACTAACAGTAGACTGAACCAAAAAAAAAAATTCACCAAATGGCCCAGATTCATTCGATAATTGGTCAGTTTTAAGTCGGTGTGATGTGTAACTGGGGTGTGATACCTCTCTTCTGGTCTTTATTTATGTTTGTCTTCCTATCTATACGCTATTCTTCACCTGTTTTAGCCCCCTGATGCTAGGGTCACAACTGATCGTGCGTGTCCGCAGCTGCGATCGGCTGTGGGCCAACTCCTGCGGTTCGTACGTCCTTCGTTTGTCATGGTCACAACCATTCGTGTACCTCGCTGCATCTCCTCTTGGGCGTCTAGTACCCTCTTACCTGTAAGAACTCTTGAGGTGAACGTACAGCCCTGTACAGGTATAGTGCAACCTATACATGCAACCGACGCGCGACATGTCACGGCTCCGTATGGAGCAATAGGCTTCGTGAGACCTCCGCAAGGAGCCCGTGCGATGGTCGCAAGAAGTACGTGCAGGAAATGCGATGGCTGCGCGTGTCACGTTCATCGGAATACGTAGCCACACACAGAGATTGTTGTACATATCCAACAGCCTCATTGCATGTCCTGCGTGCTCCTACGTGCTTGGAAAAAACGTGTAGATCCATGCGTGCGAAATCTGTAGCAGACCACAAGCAAGAAGGTGCACGACCGGTTGTTACCAGATACAAAGTAGGTGAATCATGAAGCTAACAATGGGTGAAGCGAGGTTCACGTTTTAGAGAAGACGGCAATACCATGTTTGACGCGCTCTCGATCTGACTAGTGGACGAGGGAGAAGCCAGTGGACGACTGAGCCGTTCTTGCACAAAGCGCGGTATGCAGTTAACACAAAGCAGTCCATTTTAGCTGGGAGGATCTAGGACGGCGTCCACGTCGACACATTCGAAAACTCACTCATGACAAACGAAAGACGTACAAACCGCAGGAGTTGGCCGACAGCCGATCGCAGCTGCGGACACGCACGTGTAAAAACACGCACGATCAGTTGTGACCATACCACACACTTAGAAAAAAAGGTTCAGGTGTGCACCCTAAATGCAACACTGGCAGCACCTTTTTGGGTGCAATCTTGCACCCTACATGAAAAGGGTGCAAAAATGTACCTTTTTGTTCTTGTTTGCACCCTTTAATGCCCGTTTGCACCCTAAAAGATGCAACTTTGCACCTTTAAGGGTGAAGGACGTTTGCATCCAAAAGGGTGCAAATTTGTACCTTTTCTAAAGGGTACAACTCTGCACCCTTTAAGGGTGCAAATTGTAACTAACTGCACCCTTAAAGGTGCAAAAAGCTTCTTAGGGTGCAAAGTTGCACCCAAAAAGGTGCTGCCAGTGTTGCATTTGAAGGGTGCAAAATTGTACCTGTGTGCATTATCGTTCGCTAGGTGCACAAAAGAGTCTGAACTATGCAGCCTTGGCGCCGTACGGGGATTCACAGTGCTATTGAAGATTCAGACAAAACGCACGAAATCAGGTGAAGAGGGGACATAAATATCATATTCCCGCCAAGAAGTTTCAACGGGTCTCTCTTTCCATCACTTGAATTTCAAACCGTAGCTCCTAGCCACGAGTCGGTCACGTGGGACCTCTCTTTTTATTTAGAACACGATCACTTCACAGTCAAAATGTTTAACCCGTTTCCTCTCACAATCTTTTCCCTTTCCTTACATTGTGCCTTCTCCGTATACCATATACAGGATGCTTAGGGTTAAGGTGGTATTTTAGTTCGCTTTCTCGGGACATCGTTTTTGTATCCGCATGCTTTGAAAATGAGCAATTTAATTGTAAGTCTAAACCTCCTCGGGGAAGACTAAGTTTCTTTTGACATGCAAGCATCGAAAATGCTTTTCACTTCCAATTCATTCACATTTAATCCTGCCATCCCAGATTAAGAGTCGAATTACTGATGATGTAGTAAGGAGAGAAGAACATTATATATCGGAATTATGATTCATAAATAAGATGTAAGAACACACAACTCAAAGCAGTTGCATTCATGGCTCGCATTGTTAAGTATCACTGGCCCTATCCCTGATAGCAGAAAGTGGTAAAAATTACGTGATATTTACGTCGTGGTTTTCGTCTTTTTTACGTCCTGTAATTACGTCAATAAGACGACAACTTGCACCAACGCAAGACGTCAAGAGGACGTCTTATTTTGACGTCATCTGTACATTGCAAAAACTGAAGTGCTGAGCACTTTTTGAGGGCATGCATAGGGACTGCACTCAGAGTGCTATTGAATGCACACAGCGTGCTATTTCAGCACTTTCACGGGAGCTGGACAGGCTCCTTAAAGGAGAATTAACCCCTGAGTACAAATTTACTTATATTGAAAGGTGTAGTATATTCCTACTTATTGGCCTAAATCATTTTCCAATAAGATATCAGAAAAGGGTATAATAAAGATATTCCAACACCCGGTATCGTCTACTACTCATTTGCATGGGGGCTGCCATTTTCTTGCTGATTTGGATTTGTACATGAACCATTGAGAAATGTTCCGGTCAGGAAGATATTTTGAATCCAAGACCTAAATTGATTTTCTTCATTACCTAAAATCCCATATGTGACGAAAAATATAAAGTGGGTGTTTACATGATTTATAAAAATTAAATCTTTATAATGATACTTTTAAATTGTCTGGTTTTGCTTAACAAAAATCTATTTTCTTGGGTTTGCCAAACAGAGCAGAGCATAATATATGCAGCATGCATTCTGACTTTTCAAGTCCCATTATCCGAAAGCAGGTGAATGCATAGTTTGCCGCTATAGATGCTCAGGGAAGAAGCATCCATAAAATTTGAATTAATTTGCTCCGTCCATTGCGTCACAGTATCTAGAAAATAGATTTATATTAAGCGAATATCGATTTTCAACAGAAATATATAAGGAAATCTTCAGTTTAAAAATAAATTGACATATCTATTCTATATTTTAAATCTCAAATGGGTTTTTAATTTTGAAAAAGGCAATTGGGCATTTGGATTAAGAAAATCTTCTTGTACACATAAAAAAATGGCAGCCCCCATGTATTGCTAGCAGACGATACATATTGCTAGCAGATGATAAATTTTGCTCAGAAAATCTTGATTCGTATCGATCTCGTATATTTTGACGCGAAGCCATATAGTCTAACAAGTAGGAATAAATAACACCTTTGAACACTATCGTCTTTATTGTTTGAGGTTAATTCTCCTTTAAACTGCTAAACATTCACCAAAAAAATGATTTGGGCGAGCTTCGAACCAGGGTCCGCTGATCGAGAATTGCTGGCATTACCGCTAGACTAACTCACATTGTACGATTTAGAGCAGATCATATTGTTACATAGTGAATTTACGACACCACATAGTTCATGTTATCTATTTGACTCCCATGACTAAATTGGATTGCAAGAAGCATTTGTTAGTCCATCGGTAACGTCAGCGCCTCCCAATCAGCGGAACCTGGTTCGAGGCTCGCCACGGTCACATTTTTTTTTTTTTTGCTGGTAAATTAGCACACTACAAGTGCTATAAACAGCTTTTCAGGTGCAGTCACTATACATGCCCCTAAAAGTAGCACTTTAGTTTTTACGGTGTATAAGACGTAGAGATGACGTCAAAATAAGACGTCCTCTTGACGTCTTGCGTTGGTGTAAGTTGTCGTCTTATTGACTTAATTACAGGACGTAAAAAAGACGAAAACCACGACGTAAATATCACGTCATTTTTAACACTTTCTGCTATCAGGGAAGAGGAATGAAGACGTAGAGATGACGTCAAAATAAGACGTTCTCTTGACGTCTTGCGTTGGTGCAAGTTGTCGTCTTATTGACGTAATTACAGGACGTAAAAAAGACGAAAACCACGACGTAAATATCACGTCATTTTTTAACACTTTCTGCTATCAGGGATATTGGGCCACATAATTTCAACAGTTTAGAAAAGTATATATCTTTGCATTAAACATCGCTATATAAAAAACAATTTTAAGGTATGCTGACACCCAGATTAAGGAGGGAGGGGCTCAACCGGTCGTTGCCAAGTCTTTGATAAAAAAGGCACCTGAAAGAAATGTTTTAGTTGATCATGTTTTTTGTTTTGGCTTTACTTGTCGGAGTTTGTTTTGTTTTTGTTGTTTATTTTTTATTTTACTAAATATTCACTTAAAAAGGCACCTTAAAAGAACCCTTTGTTTTGGAGCTTGTATGTCAGAGATTTTTTTTGACTTGTACCTCCCCCTCCCCCTCTCCTGTAACCCTGGATCCGTCCCTCTGACAGCGGATGTCCCAATACACAGAGAGCACATTTAATTGTATTTCATTTCCTATTTGGATTAAGGCTAAATTTTTACTGGCTGGAAATGGAAAGACGAAGAAATACCAAAATAAATCGATGATTGATCTGAGACTTCATTACAGCTCAGACTATCAGAGAGGCCGTTAGCGAGGCATCAACTTAGCAATAAATCTTGTGGGATTTTATTGGCAACATTATGAACGGCTTACAATGTCCTAATTTTATGGAGCTCCTATAGAAGATGAGACCGTTAAAATAAGGCTGTGTTTATACGCGCCTCGCAAACCTCATTCAACATGAATTATGTCTAATCCATGTAATCAGGACAATAGTTTTATCAAAGTGAAGTTTCTCCGTTCTATCATCCCCCGATATCTCACACAAAATAATGGACAGTGATTAGAATGTTAGCCTAGAGGACCTTCTGAAAAGTTACCTAACGGTTCACGAGACAGACGGCCCGTGATACCTACATGTCGGTATCGCAGGCCTACTGATTACTTTTCTGAGGGTTCACGGGACAAGATCGGTCTTGTTGGCCGTTGGTCTCTAGGCTTTCGATCTTCTTGGATATCCCTGCTTGGGCTTATACCTCAAATTTGGAGCAAGTGATTATCTATAATTCTCAGCTCAATTATGCATAATGGGATTAGGCATTCTACATGCAATTTATTTGATGATCTTGCCTCAGTTTCAGCTTTGTATAACGTTGATAATAATCTCTTTCGAATTCTGAAATGAATCATGTGATCAGTGACCTTTCTTTGGATTATCATTATTAACTCATCCGGGGTTCAATTTATATACTATTTCTCTGGTCTGTTATTTAATCCTGCCGTAATAGAAGAAATATCATATCTTGCGATTCGAATAGTAATAATAATAATAATAGTAATGATGATGATAATAATAATAATAATAATAATAATAATAATAATAATAATAATTATAATTTATTGTTCTTATCGTTTTCTATCTCCTCTTTACAGTTTCCCCTTCTGTATCCTCTATATGTTCTCTCTTTTTCTCTCCCGGTCTCTTTCTCCTTTTCAAATCCACATCATCCTCTCTCCCTTTCCTATATCACAATTTACATCTTCGCAGAGGTATACGTGAATGCTGTTTTCTTATATTGTTATATGATACTGTCATGTGTAAATCCTTTATCATGTAAATATATTTGTAAGCGACATTAGACAATGCAGCCTTCGGGCTGCGGTGCATATTTTTTGATGAAATAAATCACTATCGTTATTATTTTGTTTGCAGGTGACAGATGAATTGGTTGCCGACTTAAAATCATGCTTCATGGGAGCTTATGACGAAACACAGGACGGTCGCATTCACATCTCTGAGGTGAGAATAGGTGTCAAAAAATAATGTGCGCGATGGGCATGAAAGTTTTCCAATGCGTCTATATCTAACTTGGATCATATCGACGCAGAGTGAATGATTATGTCCTCCTTTTCTTCACATTTATTTAGATCTGTGGGTATTTCTGTACTTCGAAGTATTATGAAAGGAGTGAATGGTCACGCCCATTTACTGTAAAATTTATTCGAGTATAACATGTTCACATCTAAGTTAGATGACAGCTTCTGTGGGTGTTTATGACTAATATATGTGAAGGTTTGCAATCAGAAAAATCTCCTGTACTACCACCTGGGCCCCGTTTCATAAAACTTTTTATCAATAAAAACTGCAACAGATCTATTACAAATTTGCTCTCACCCTATCAAATGTTTTGATTTTAGTAGCTTATAACAGTCATTGTGACTTGTTATTGATAATAAATTATTAAGTTTTATGAAACAGGGCCCAGATCTGTCCACCCTGGACAACTATCCTAGAAGGTTAACCCATAGGACAACTATAAGACCAAGGACCATAACCTCCGGACAGTTCCTCGTAAATCCTATGACAGCTACCCACATGGATAGATTATGGGGCCACACACTCCTTTTCGAGAAGTACCATAATGCGCATCTTAATCCACAAACCCATATACACAGATCTCGCGTGATGACTGTCCTACTACCCCTTGTACACTTGATCTTTAAAATAACTCGCAAAACTTTCAATCATCCTAGAAAAATGTAACGCTTATTACTAGCTTAATCCAATTGGACATGAAGTATCCTAATCGGGAGATATTCCCATCCGCATTAATTTCTTTGTTCACGTCGGTTCAATTTCGCGATCATCATGGGTTTTAATGCTATGGAACAGTTGTGAAGCTAGAGGCACACAGGGGCACCCCCCTCGAATGGCGAAAAACGAAAAAATGTAAAAGGAGAGAAAAGGGGAAAGGATGAACCTGACGAAAGACAGGTGACAGAGGAAATGTGAAAAGGAGATAGCACTTTGGATTATATGAAAGACTATAAGTGTACGAAAGGTCCTGGGTTCCATCCTTGCTAGGTGCTTACAGCTTTGGACAAGGTATTTTATCCGAATTTGTTCCTCTCGACCCAGGGCCCTCTTCCATAAAAAGTTGCGTTAACTAAACGCAACTCAATCTCAGTGCTTTCAGGGAGAGCAGTATCAATACTGATGAGGCTCTCCTGGGTAAATTACATTACTATTAATGTAGGACCTCCTCTCACGTTCTTATTCTAATTAGTTGCCTTTTAAGTTCATTTGCACGGACCTCGTTGCCCCCCCCCCCCCCCCCATGACGATAGTGCCCTTCACTGCATGGCTGGATCGACGCTGCGCCACTGCTAAGGAGCCAGTTTTTAACCCTCATACTGTACCCCTTATATCCAAGGGTGTTCTGAAGATGTCAAGTGCATTTACCGAACAGCACTATGACAAGAGAGATGATGAACAGTGCTAAAAGCTTTCTGTGCTCTGCGAAATGGGACGGTATTTACATAGGAAAGGACTGACATCATTAAATCACTCGTGTAGAATTCGTGAGGTCAAAGAATAATAACAATTGAATTCTTGTTATTCTTGAGAGAACATTAAGGAAAAATGTGGCTTAAGATTTGTAGTGAGGTATCTTTAAATCATGAACCTGTAGACTACAATGTTAAAGCTATGATGAGAACGTTAAGAAAAATGAATATACTTGATAGAAACATAAGAAAACTATGCGTTTTCATGGAAAATATAATTATTAATATGCTTTGCCAGTTGGCAATATATTTCAATCGCATGTCTTCATACGACAAGGACGACTTTTCTATGAATATGTTCATAGTTAAATCGTACAGTCACGACAGTATGACTATAAACTATTAACTAAACATGTAAATTGCATTTACCGAAGATCAACCATGACCAGGGAGATGAACACTACTTAAACGCTTTTCGTGATCTTCCGTGCTCTCTACAAATTTTATTTTAGGAAAGGGTTGACATCATTAAAGCAAATGGGAATTGGCGAGGCCTCAGAATGATAACAATTTAATTCTTGTTATTTTTTACAGTTAATTCGAAAGGTAACGAAAATAGTAATAAATAGAAAATACAGCGACGGAAAGAGGGGTGGACATAATTCTTTATAGGTATTAAGGAAAAATGGAAAACGGGGTAAACGTTTAGACAGTTTAATTAGGAGAAAGCGAGAGAGAGAGAGAGAGAGAGAGGGGGGGGGGGGGGACGGAGAAACTAAAGAAAGTTTAGAAGGGATAAGATAACAAGAGGATATTGAGATATGATTATGTGCCTAAAAAGTGGAGTGATGGGATGCGATGGAATGGAAGAGAGAGAGAGAGAGGAAACTGCAATGGAAATCGTTGTTGTAAATCTGTGCCCTTTACGACATGCGAACGATATATCGAAAACGTAGGTCCATCTCAAGGATTTATGTTAATGAGAATTCTTTAACAATATTTGACCGTGTCGTTGGATCAACATCAATGCATTTTTCACGTAACAATTCATGATTATCGCTATCGTTCAGATGGAACCAGCCCTTAAAAGCAAGAAGCTGGCAACTTGACTTCGTAAACATGATAATAGAAATTGCCCCCTTTCTCCTTCCCCTTTAATTTTAAATCCCAAGGTTTCTTAAGACATCTGTGTCCTGTTTTCAACGATTTCCAATGTATTTTTCCACGGAAACAACAGAGGAACGACTTGTGAACGATATATCGTTATCGTTATTACTATCATTATAGTTTAGGTGGGAATGGCTCTTCAGCGTTGACAATGATGGAATTGTAGAAAGCGCATTCTTGTTGACGAACATGACCTGATGACGAAGGCAGCTTTGGATATGACGCAAAAAAGACCCTATCAACAGAAATCAGTGTGATTGTCATCATCCAGATCATTCCACTCGAGAAATATGAGATTCAATATCAAACGTAACTGCAGTGAGTTAAATATGAAGTGCAAACATGAATATATATCATTTTGCACTTTTCGATTGAAAACATTTCACCCCCCCCCTTCGCTGTGGTGTAAGCGTGAGTGAGAGATACATTGATCATGCAGCTACTAGCTTTCCGTGGGTAAACTAACAGTGAGCATGATGAGTGCTACACAGAGAGAGAGAGAGAGAGAGAGGGAGAGAGAGGGAGAGAGAGGTGATGAAACGGACAGCTTTGCCTCAGAGCTAAATATCTCTCAAGGCCACAATGTACAATATTACATCTTACAAAATCTGCATGTGGTAAATTACTTTTCGATTTAATTCTAGTTTCAAGACAGACTCTCAATGCAGGGGCCTGTAACATAAAGATATATATCAATCTTACGATTGATATCAATCGTAAGTATATGGCAAAATCATGTACTGAAGGATCGGAAGATTGATTGTATCTTTTATGTTACAGGCCCCAGGGGCCTGTAACATAAGATAACATAAGATAACATAAGATAACATACGATTGATATCAATCGTAAGTCTATGGCAAATCATGTATACTGAAGAGTTACAATTGATCGTAATATTGATTGTATCTCTTTATGTTACAAGCCCCAGGTCTATCAACTGCCAATTCGGGTAGAGGACGAATGAGTGAATATTCCATAACTGTAGATGCACTGCACATTATTATACCATCGTAGGATTGCTATCGTATTGTTTTTGGACCGATGGTTTCGAAAGAAATGAATGAAACGCGACAGTGCATGGTTCGACAGCCAAGAAAATAAAGAAGTTTTTCAAATGCACACCGCGAAAAAAGGAAGTTGGAGCTGTGTAATTACCATTCTGATACCCTGTCCCACCAACTAGACCGACACAAGGGCCCCGTTTCATAAAGCTTGCTATCAGTAACAACTGGCACATTTCTATGACAAATTTGCTCTCAGCCAAACAGATGCAAGAATTTCAGTAGCTTATAACAGTTATCGCAACTTGTTATTGATAACAAGGTTTATGATACAGGGCCCAGATCGACGAGAGCCCGAACGAAATTTTACACTAACCCCAAATAGGCAAGATTTTTGTCGGTTATTTGTCGGTTTGGAGTCAGTCTGGCGGTGTCGCTGAGGTATAAGATGGGGAAAGTACTTTGTGTGGTGTGTGACTGATAAGGCTGGTGACTGGTCAGATAAGGCGAAAAATAGAAGTGTCCCATCAGTGAAGAATTGGTTAAAGAATGGGAGAAGATGCTGAAAAGAAATCTGGAAGGTTGAGGGACCACAAGGATGAAGAATAGGGAATACAGACAAGATTTTTAAAAATAATAAGAGGAAGAAAAAAGAGGATAAGGAAGATGAGATAATATTGAATGATGATGATGATGATAATGATGATGATGATGATGTTGTATAGTAAAGTAGGAGAAGACATGTATGGAGAGAAAAACCAACGAAGCTATATAGGCAATGAATGGTCATCGTGAGTATGCCAACAGATCCATTTCAGTTCCGAAAGAATGGTTGAATACATGCGACAGTTGGATATACAGGGTAAAGAAGTATTGCCCTGAACATTCTGGTTGCAAGAACATGTTAACTTTATTGAATATCTAATTCCGTTCAACTCTTCTAAGTTCTAGAAAATCATGCAGATGATCAAAATACGAACAAGTCATCGGTTAATGTCTGTGCATAAGTAGCTGCATAAGTGTGTAGTTCATGTGAAGCTCCATGAAACCTTGGCTCAAAGTCGTACCCGAGAAACTATATAGGTAATTTAGAAGTAATGCCCAATGAACCCAAGGACATTATAGCGCGTTGATGAGACTGAAATCCTATCTAAACCATTTCAAAGACCATTACTCTATCTACACATCCATCACGCATCATCGATAAGACCTCATAATGCTAATAATGAATCCTTTCGTTTGGAAAACCATGGACCTACTATAGGTTCATGGGAAAACAAACCTTTGCAGCTTTAATCGCTCTGCTAAGAAAATTACGAAGCCCAATGCCATCATGAGGGCTATGAGAGGCTTCCAGCCGAATTATGTTTAGGACATTAGCTGTCACGGTCTGGTAGATTCTTATTTACGGGATTTCCATTTCAAATGACCGAGCAATAACGTGATAATGTGATGAACCATATTTCTCACTTTGCCAATTATAGGCAATCATGGTTTAATTTAGCGATGTGATGCATGGGCAGGGAAAAATAGAGCCTATTTAAGGAATTGTGTATGTATATATATATATGTCTTATTGCTAGTATTTTAACATGTAACAAATATGTATGTACTTTGCATTGTTTGTGTTTTTAAAAAATTATGTCCCCAACTACTATATTTTAATTATTATGACGGGGTTACTCTGTTTAAAGAATACTAAATGAATAAACAAATTAATAAATGAATGAATGAATGAATAAATAAATAAATAAATAAATGAATGAATAAAGAAAAAAATACAACACAGACCGATTGATAGACAGACAGATAAATAAGAAAAAAAAATAAATTGAGAGATGCAGAGCGGCGGAGTTTAATAAAGGTTTTCTTATCAAGATTTTTGTTTTTATTTTCATGAATAGCTGTTGAATACAAGTTTAAGCCTTTATAATATACGCTGAAAAGCTTCAGAATGTCTTTGCGTGATTGTGAACAAATGGAGATGACAATGTCTCAGTGTGGGTGTCTTGAGGCAGATTTCTTTGCTTCTTTTTCGTCCTCTGTTTCAAAAATAGGGTTTCTTCTTTTAGTAAGTGCCCAAGAGATATAACTTTCATCACTATGAGATGACACTCGACTGTCATTTCAAACCTTTTTGAGAAAGTGATATGTTTATCATGGATGCAGCAGATTTTCAAGTCAGAATAATATCCGAGTAGAAATTACATGTATTATGTTGACAGTGGTTTGGCCAGGGGGCTGTGGGAATTGTCGCCCCAAAAATAATTTTCCAAAAGAAGAAGACAAAGAAGGAAAAAAGAAATCAAGAAATGAAGACAAAAATAGAGAAAAGCCCCACGAAGTTGAACTCCTCTACTCTCTGAAAGAATCACTGATGACGTGAAAATGAAATTGAGTGAAAATATATTCTTTTTATAGAATATCTCCAAATCCTGGCTACGCGGTTGTTAGTCATATTCGTATAACGGAAATTAAGACAAGAATAGAATCTTCACAAAAATATTGATTTGTGCAATGTGATATTTCACGTAAACTGGCGAGAAACCATAGATTTTACTTGTGTGTTGCGTGAGTGATATTTTTGGTAAAAAGTAACTGTTAACCAAGTGCAGGGCCGCAATTCGGTATATATATATTCTATTGAACAGACCATAAGATATTTAAAACGAATTTGTGCTTAAAATAAGACAGCAAGTCTTAAAATATCTAGCTATATCCAGGACTAACAATAGTCATATTGTTGGAAGGGCTGCTTGTTTCAAAACTTCACTTAAAAACAATTACTCCGTCTCTGTCTTCGTGGTGTAGAGTTTTGAGATTTGGCACTTAATATGGATGGGTGAGAGGAGAAAGGAAGAAGGGGGATGGAAGGAGTGAGAGAGAGAGTGTGTGTGTGTGTATGTGTGGGCGTGCTTGGCCGTATGTCCGAGAACATTTTCGGACAGAGAACAAAAAAAAAAAAATCATGAGAACAATGGTCCTCGGAAGCCGGACAATAGTCCCGAACGTCGAACAATGAATTTGTGCCTTATTCCGTCGACTGTCCGAGGACGGAGGAACAATAGAGGAACAATACTTGTCCTCGGAAATAAAGCGATACAAGACAGTGTGTGTGTGTGTGTGTGTGTGTGTGTGTGAGAGAGAGAGAGAAGGAGTGAAAAGCAGGGCTATACGCAAGATCCAGAAGAGGTCAATATAATTATGAAACTGGGTCTCATATTCACACCTGATATTAATACTTCCATGTTACATGGTATAGTAACTATGTTAATCGTATTAGAGATAGATTATTCAAATATTGAATGTTATATCATATCTCAAAGAGAGAGTAACGGGGGGAAATATATCCTCCACTCTCTGGGATGTGTTTTAAGCAGATTAATCATGAGTGATAATCAGATCCAGCTAAACTGAGCTATACACACAACGCTCCTATTACACAAAAGAGGATTCCATCCCATTAAGCGAGAGGTAGCTTAGCACGATTGCACATTTGCCTCCGTTATATTCCTTTCGAAACACAATATGATACATAATTGAATAATCAGTGTGTCGTTATTCTTTTTATTGAAAAAAAAATATATTGAAACCACTTCCCCTTGAAACCCCCCCCCCCCAAAAAAAAAAAAAAAAAAAAAAACACACAGACAAAAACAATGGGACCTCTTAGAAAAATAACGAGATAGAAAATAGTTAAAAAAAAAAAGACGAAAAAGACGAATGAAATAAGAGAAGGTACTCTCTGTACACTCTTATTTTCTGCGGAGTTAAATTTGGCTCTGATTGGCTTCAGCAACTATATTCTTAGTTAAACTTAAGTGATTCGGATTTCCGAATTAACTTGACTCAGAATGGTGTGCCATCAACTGAGAATCGACTTAATTAGAGTCAAAATATAACTCGGAAAACGAGTCACTTTGACAAGGATGGAGTTGAATCCCAGCTGACGCCATTTCCGAGTTAAATTTAACTCAGCAGAAATAAGAGTGTAGAAGGACTGGAAAAGAAATAACAGCTAGTATTTATGGTAATTATATGTTTCGGTTTTGCGCAGACTATTTTTTGTTTTATCTCTATCAAAAATAGTATACGACATATTAAGAATAAATCGTGCAAATGTAACATGAATGTGACCTTCTCAATTGTTCACCGTGGGCGCAGTGGTGAAATATTCCAAAAGATATCAAGAGGAGTTATGTTTTGTATCAGAATGATAATGAAGCCCATTTCACAATTTGTTTCATCTGGATCATAAGAATGTAAAGCACTTATAAGAAGCGTTTTTTTAATAAGAATGTGAAACTACACGGCTCGAATTCTTATTTGTTTCCTTAAAAAGTGCAACGTGGGCTATATAAAGAGTTTTGTGGTTATGAATATTTGTATCCCGTGGTGCAATTTATTGATGTAGGCCTACATGTACTCGAAGCTGTCATTCTTGTCATATGCTTACAAACCATGTTCTAAGAGTACCCCGTCATTTGCTTGTTTCATGTAAACCACTATGAAGGCCGCACGATGTGACTTCTAGCTTTTACCATTTTACATTATCTCTTAATGTCATTCGAGTTTTTGCAAAAACATCAGCATGTTTGATGGTAAAGAAAAGAAAGTTAAGTTCGTTTTGAGAAATAACATCGAATTCTGGAGAGCGATTGCTCAGAGAGTGTAGGCAGGGAACAGGTGATTCAACGAGCAGAAAATATGAATGCATTTCGATTTAGACAAAGTATTGTTATCCTATAATTCTGACAATTATTTAAAACATGTTTTAAGTAAGAGAGAGAGAGAGAAAGAGAGAGAGAGAGAGAGGGGGGGGGGGGGGGGGTCGAAGCCAAAGGTTTGGCTTGTGGCGCGCATATTCATGTAAAGCTTTGTTCTGATGGTACTTGTTTTGATAAAGGATTGTATTATCTTTACAAAAATATTAGTTTAATTTTTTTCTTCTTCTAAAAATCAGAATTCTCACATATATGATTTTCATAAGAAGTCATTATCATGTAACATTGACTTTCAGGATTTCTTTTTTGTTTTGTTTTTCAGTTGGCGGAGATGTTACCGACGGATGAGAATTTCCTTGTGATCTTCAGGAAGAACGAGAACATCACGGACAGCAGGGATTTGTTAAAGGTACAGAAGCGGGAAAAGGGTGGCCAGGGGGATGGTGTTTATGAGATTTTAACGTTTGAGGATTCCCATTGTTACCGAATCATTGAAGACCATGCACAGACCCTGAGGGATCACGTTTCTTAAAAAACAACGCGAATGGCAAATTTTAGAAAAAAATACGCGGTTCTTAAAAAAAACATTTTTACCAAAAAGATGCAATTCGTAAATTCCGAGGAGAAGGTTTATTACGTAGTGAGATAACAATTATACAATTCCAAGATACAAACATGTTATTGATAACGATGTTGATGACGATGATGGAGCGCCCAGGCAACATGATTTTACGTTTTGCGAGAACACAGTTTTATGAATTGCGTCTTTTTTTTGGTAAAAAAATAATTATTTATTTACGAATCGCTAATTCATTTTAATATTTTGCGTTGGCTTTTAGAATTTACGTTGTCTTCACGAAACGTGGTCCTATACAGATAGACCCTATTCCTACGACCATAT
Organism: Heliocidaris erythrogramma; assembly: GCA_025617745.1. Classification (NCBI taxonomy): domain Eukaryota; kingdom Metazoa; phylum Echinodermata; class Echinoidea; order Camarodonta; family Echinometridae; genus Heliocidaris; species Heliocidaris erythrogramma. Next base: position 30,667,030 of record CM046866.1, on the reverse strand, counting down.
GGGAATTTGGTCTTATTTCATTGTATATGTTAGGTCATTAATGATCCGTTTGTGTAAATCATTTTGTACTCTTCTTAATACCCTTATTATCCTTTGTATTTTGCTATTTGATTTATATGCTTATATTTTGCTTTCTCATTGTACATACATTATGTAAACTGATCGTGGAAACAAATAAAATCAAATAAAATCAAACCCTTATCTTCGTATTGTTAGTTTGATATATGTATATAAAGTTATTACATTGTTTTATGTTTAATCATTGAATCAATATGTATCATGTTTGTTTTGAAATGGAAAAAGTAAATCAAATAAAAATCAAAGGAGCCACCCAGAGGCCAGGATTTTGCAAGGGAGGGAAAATTAACACATTTTAAAGTGCCTTTTCTATAGGATATTTGAAAGGGGCACAAAAACAGAATGGGGGCGACATTTTGGTTGTGTAGTTTGGTATGGCATATTTTATTTCGACGGCACGTGTGCCCCCCCCCCCCCACAAAAAAAAAAATAAACAAAACAGAATAATAATAAATGGAAAAAAAAATAATATTAAAAAATCCACTACTGGAGACACCCTGCCTTTAACATAGCTCCGCAAAGCCTTTGTGATAGGATTGAATATTTTAAGTTGCAAGGATAATATTTTATCCCTGTAAAGCTAGGTTTAAGCCTGTGGCCATGTTAGATGTTGAATATTTACAAGGGAACATATTTTAGCATTTTACAATTAAGTCTTTAAGTTGGAAATGCTTAGTTAATATTGAATCTTTGGAAGGGATGACATTTTAGCAATTTATGATCAAGTCTTCGAAATGTCAAACGTTAAAAACCTTAAAAATATGCCAAGATTAATGACTAACCTCCCTACGGATTATCCAGATCATTGGTTTTTAAAATGAAGATTAATGTCGCATGGTTCATCCAGTAGAACGCATAATAAGTGAGCCGATATACCCAAATTTAATTTCAGTCTATTCGTTAATAATAGTTTTTAATCAGAGCAGTCATTATTAACGCAATGGCAACTGTAATGCCATTGTCTTTTCTTTCTGTTGGAAATGAAATAAATAAAATTTGAATTTGAATTCGTGAAATCGACCCAAGGACATTCATTACCAATTGAAATGTATGTGCGAACATTATAATGACTTAATTATAATCTAAAACATGATATCTATAGGCTGTACAACAGGGTAAACGCAACTGCAATTGCCTACTTGACAGTCTTTGAGATCGTATTCAAGAAGATAATTTTTGACGTTTCTAAGTTTGCATGTTGAAGATAGTCATGATTTAAAACCAGTTGATATGAAATTTAAATCATCCCGAGAGAAACGGTTTCATGAATTCATTAAAAGATCATTAATTTTCTTAAGTCATTAATTGCCATGTACACATGTATATATTAATATAATGTAATCTAGTTGTAATTGTTGCATTTTCTGTATCGCAATTTTAAATTTAATATCTACTTTAATAATTAACGTTGTAAAGAGGGGCAAGGCTCACCTACAGCTCGCACATTTGCTATTTGAATGTCCCGTATACCAGCTATATTAGTATCCCCATGCTGTGCATTTCTTTATAAGATGTTGTAAAGACCTATTTTGCACTCGTGTATTTGTTGGTGAATAATGATCACTCAAATCAAAGCAAAATCAAATGAAATTGAACTTATTGTATTTTTCTGTAATTTTTCAGCTTTGGAAGAAGTACGACACAAACAACAGCGGCTTCATTGAAACTGGCCAGTTGAAAGTAAGAACCAAGGCTGTCGCTAGAGCATGTGGGTGTGACACATTAGAAAAAACTTTCTATCTGCAAATACGGCATTTTGAAAGGCTGTCGGCAACTGAATTTTTTTTTTTTTTTTTTTTTTTTTTTTTGGGGGGGGGGGGGAAATGGATGTGAATATCTGTCAGCAAATTTAGAATTTCATTTCCTCTTCCACCCCATTTCTTCTTTTCGCTTGTTGGAATATCATCAGCTACCTTGTCGGCACAAATATTTATGAGATTTATCAGTTTAATTTCATCTTGTATAATGTCATCATCAGGATTAAGCAGGACATTTTAAGTGCAGGGTGACTATTTTGATGAACATTTTATACATACTTTGTTGTTGTCTATCGTATGATTTCAATTTTGGGATAAAATTTGACATGAAAGATATGAATATTGGACTCGTTGAGTGGTGGGCTCTGGTGCTAAAATTGCTGATGAGTGCTGGGGTCTGCTGCCCACTTGCCGCCTAGTCTTTATAGCTGTTATTCTGATTATCATTATGTCGTAGTCGAGTGGTTTATTGACTGGAGATCCAAAGGTACGTTCGATCCCCGGCATGGTATCTATGTCATTAAACAAGACATCCGCCTACATCACTTTAATTCAGCCGAGTATCAAAGGGGTACACTGTCACCATGTCCATGGTCACTGTAGTTTAGTCAGCATTGTATATTGTATCGTCTGAAAAATTAATGGCCACTGCCTGGAATGCAGGGAGTGAAGAATAACACACACAACTTGGTAAATCAAAATATACCAAACACCATTTATTTACATACAATAAAACAGCAATGTGGATAAAATGTTTTGCTAAAGGACATAAGTGCCGTGCCGTGTTGGGGATCGAACCCACGACCTTCACATCTCCAATCAAGAGTTTATACCACTCAACCACGACACCTTTACTATATGGAGATAACTCAATTTAGCGCAATATTATATCCAGAATATTATTACCATTATCGTTTTGTATATAAGCATATTTTTGATAATTCTATAAATACATTCAATCAAAAGCAAATCTGATTAGAATCAATACGAATTACTTGGATTCTATAGGATAACTATCACCTGGAATGTCAACCTCGGACAATTATTAATCCCGGAAAATTCCCCCATAATTTCTATTTCTTTTGAGTCATTTTTTTTTTTTTTAGTCGTTCATCCGTGATCTGTGTAGGAGCAAAAACAGGGAGGTGGATGACAAGAAGCTCGATGAGTACGCAGAGGCAACGGTAAGATTATACCACGGCAGAGAAATATAATGAAATAAATTAAGGAGTAAAAAGTACAATGAAAGTAAATGTAAATAGGTATTAAAACTTTTATTGAAGGGTTTATTGAAGGTTTTATTAGATGTATCATCGCAGTCCTGGAACTGAATTGACATGGATTACATTTTAAAAATGTACACAAGATGACATAAAAGGATACTTATTATCACAAATTACGATGAAAAAAAAGTTATTAGTGCTTAATTTCATTAGAAAGATGCAACTGAAATACTAAGAGTAGTATATAATAATGGCATGGTTAAATGGGATAACAGTTAATATATGTCGATATGATTTTGAACTACATTGTAGTTGCATTCAGGATGATGATTGACACAATGACACTTATAAGTACACATTGTTAATATCTTTTCATGATAAAGAACATAAATTCATTAAATCCTCAAGTAATAGGTGTTTTAAGAATTTCTCAAAATAGTGAAAGAAGGCGGAAAAGAAAGACGAGTAAATGCGAGAAATGAAAATGTGACAAAATGACAAAAAGAATGTTAATTATTAGAAAAAGAAAAAGAAGAAGAAGAAGAAGAAGTAGAAACAATGAGGCCAAGAAGAAGGAGGGGAAGAGGAGAAATAGAAGAAGAAGAAGAGAGGAAGAAGAAGTGAAAAGGAAAGACAAAAATTATAAAAAAAGAAGGATGAGAATACTTTTAAAACTATTGGAAAAGGAATTGGAGCAGGAGATTATTTCTACGGCGTAAAAAAAAATGAAAGGTCAATTTTTTTTTTAAAACTCGTTTTCTGGTTGTGTCTTTCTTTCTTTCTCAGCTGAGGATTTGTGACAGGAACAACGATGGTCGACTTGGTTTAAGAGAGATGTACAGGTAAATAGAAAATTGAGCTAATGAATCAATCACTAGTGGATGTAGGGAGAGCACTACTGGCCCGCCCCCCCCCCCCCCTGCAAGTAGTATAACCGCAAGTACAGAGCGGACTGGGACTGAATTTCGATGCTACCGGCCAACTCGACCTATAAAATACTTTTAAACCGGCCCTCAATCCAAAATATCGAACGGCCCTTAGGGAAACTCCCCTTGGCCATTAACCCCAGAATATCACTTCCTTTCCACATTTTCTACCTAAAAGGTATTTGTAAAAATCCATTTTTTGTTAGAGATTTTTTTATTTAGTAAATTAGCACGACAAAAAAATTGATAACTTATCTGTATCCCTTTCTTTTTGTTCTAAATTTTTCGGAATTGTGCCCCCTCTCTTTACAAAATTAGTGAATGCCTTGGTTTATTGATGAGAGTGTGCTTTCAGAGATATTGCAAAATGTATTATTCAAACGTACGTCCTTTGAACACGATGAGCTTTTGAGTAATCGTTATTGTTTGTTTCCAAAGATTGTCACCTTTTCATCCCTTACTATTAGGCACATCCCCATATTCCTTGTTTTATTCATTATAGAATAGTTACTAAATTTTGAAAGAAGAAAAAGGTTTTGATTATGTATATCTTTGTATAAAAGTGAAGAAATATTATCCTGATTAAATTGTAATCTTAATAAAGATTGTATTAGAATTACATTATAATATTAAACACTGTATTACAGTGATACAAATTTACTGCAGGTTCCATTGTCTAGGAAAAAGTGGGGGGATCGGGCCTTTGCTCATGCGGGGCCTGTTCTGTGGAACGCTCTTCCTAATACTATCAAAAAATCAAATTCTTTGAGCTCCTTCAAGGGCAACCTAAAGACATATTTATTCAATGGTGCTTATTGAACACAGACATCTCACTTTTTGTCTCGTCAACTTCTTTTCCATTCATTGCTCTGAAGCGCCTTGAGCATTTAACTAAAATGGATAATGGCGCTTTAGAAATAGCATGTATATTATTATTATTATTATTATTATATTGTAATCTTAATAAGCATTGTATATTGTAATGAATATTTGTATCATAATGAAAGCTGGAAACCTTTTCACATCTTCTAAATGGCCTCGTTTTCAGCGCAGAGTTTAGCGTGCTTGTAGCAGGCGATTATGAGTTATGAAAACGTGTACTTATTTTATAGTTTTTAACACCTATTATCATTTTCTATGTTTATAAATTTTTTCTCTATATAGATTGCTGAACATCAGACCAGAGTCAAATTTTTTGAACCAATTTGATGACAGAGTAAAGGTAGGCGAATTCGTTCTCTAGAGACTGGCCTGTGAAAATAAATGGGAATGACATTCTTTTTTTTAAACGACGTAATCGCATATATACAATCTGGAAGATATCAATTCCCAAAATGATCTGTATGTAGATAAAACTTTGATAAGCGGAGTGACAGTAAAAGTAAAAAAGAGTTTGACTCTGTTTATTTTCTGGATAAATACCGTAGAACAATTTAACCAAAATGAAGCTGTGTAAATGAAACATACTGCTAAATAACTTGATAGCGAGTTAAAAAAAATCAGAGGGAAACAAAATGTAACTTAGATTAGGGAGGAAAACAATTTGAGCAGCTTGTAAGCCATGGATAGCTTTCTGTCAATTATCAGTTAAAATCAAAGAAACACGGTCAATTACTTTTTAGGAGGTTACTGACTATTGGATTTTCAACTATTACGAATGTATGAAAATGTATACATAACATTTTCGAAAGGGAGCACCAATAGAGTGATTTCTACTGTTCAAATAATCTTTTATTTTAAGGACAGATCTTAGATTTATACAGAGAATAGACTTGACAATGAGCAGCAAAATATGTAGACGCACTGATATTATGGAATAAAGAGAATAAGTTGAATGTAATTATCATTAGGCTCTATTTCTAACAGCACCGAGTTATAGGCATTATTATTATTATTATTATTATTATTGTTATTATAATAATACTACTACTACTACTACTAATAATAAAAATAATTATAATAATAATAATAATAATTATTATTATTATTATTTTTTTTTAAAATTTATTCGGCAAAGACAACATCAAGAAATCAGTGAATACAAAACAACAGATTTAGAAGAGAGTCACATCGATGCCGGGAAAAGGAAAAGATCAACTAAATAATTATAACCCGAACGTCTTCCTTTGCAAAGGAACAGGATAGAATAGGAGTTGATATAAAATAATTTCTATAATTTATTTCAGATATATTTTGATGGAACATAGAAATGGATGGATGGAATTATGTATAAAAATGTTGAGGGAATTGTGAAAATTTAATGGAATTGCAAATGTGACAGTACGAATATAGCTAGTAGGTATATATTTGGCTCTATTTCTGGCATAAGAGTTGATAAACATATTTCTGTAATTATATTTTTAGAACATGACAGAGAAGGAGAAGATACGTCACATCAACAGGGTCTTTCAGCACTACACACAGGTAAAATTCCATTAACAAAAATACATTATGTATTCACAGACGCATGATGAGGCGTGGAGGGGGTGGGGGGTAGGGATGGCTGGTTCTGCTACCCCCGGAGAGTTTCAGATGTCAGCAAGAGGAAAAAAGAAAGGTCATCACATTTTGGGGGAGTATTTTCACTCCAAGTAGGGTACCACTTTTTAATTAAATTCTTTTTTTTTTTTTTTTTTTTTTTTTCGGGGGGGGGGGGGGGGGGTCTGAATATTGCTGATGTAAAAACAATAGACAGCACATTTTCTTTTGTATTTCATTTCCACCTAAGATATGCCGGAATATGTTTTGCAGGAGGGGGGGGGGGGGGGGTGGGAGCACGTGCACCAAAGGCATCTGGATATGCCTCCGTCGAGCTTCACCCAATGCCTCTAAGTGTGTATAAAGAATGTCGAGAAAATCTTGTACTTCTAATGTTCTGTAAATGTATTTATATTTTGATAGGATGGATGTCATGAACTAGAAGGAGAGCGACTTGATGCCTTCATCTCCGACCTCATGAATGTAAGTGTTGAAAGCCCATCCCACACTGTCCGATCCTACTGTGAACCCATTTTGGTAGAGTTTGCAATAGATCAAAAATGGAAAGGATGAGGTTGTGATAAGTCACTCTAAAATCGAAATTTTGAGGTTATTGCAAGCCTTCCCGTGGGAAGAAAATCCAAATCGACTCCAGATCGTAGGGATGGCAGACCTCCTCCGCGATTCTCTATATAATTTAAAGCCGATTAGGCTTTTACTCTTTTCACATAAACTAATATTTCGATTTGTAGTATTCCTATCACTGAACACTTTAATCAGGAGGATTGTTTATATATTTATAATTTCATATCTATAATGAGATTCTAATTTCCTTGAAAATACAATCGAAGTCGGATCGTATAGTGTGCGGTGGACTTAAGTATTATCAAAGCGGCTACAGCCCAAGAGACCGACACTTCATATGAGACCGACAGGATAGGAATATTAAAAAATACATATAAATTCCGGATTAAGGAAAAAAAGAGAGAGGGGTGGGACGGAAAATTTCCCCAGGAATAAAACTTAAAAAGAGAAGCAAAAAACAAAGAAAACAAACCCTATATTGCTACATGTCAATATGTGGGAACATAACACTTATCCGTGTCATGCGATTGTATATTATGGCAAAGAATACTTTAAAAAATCCGTTACCGCCCATTTGGAACTGCCTTGTTGTTTGGCCCAGGGATCTCAATTTTGAATATAGAAATGACGACTTCTATAACGATTCTAATAGACACACTCTACAATAATCGTTTGCTGAGGGCCAGAAGGGCGATAACAACATAGAGTTAACGTCCTTTTGCCTTTCGTCAGATTAATGGTACTAGATTTCATTTTCTTTGGTTACAGACTGATTCTCGCATGGACATGTCTCAGCTGGACATCTCCAAGAGATCCATCTTGAATTTCTTCGACAAAAATCGCGATGGTAAGATCGACATGGACGAACTGTCGATGTGTCTGGCTTTCTACAAAGGATTCTAGGATTGAAGTGCAGCGTGTCAAAAGTTCCAAAGATCACCTGATTACTTTTACACCCCTTCCCCCCCCAAAATAAACTTGCCTGATATTCTCATCAACGTGCAATTCTTTCGTAAAATTATTATACAGTCTATTCAGATATTCACGGTGCAATTAAGAACGGTGAAAATTTACGTTCAAAACGTACTTATCATTAACCAGAGAATATTGATAATTAATTTCAGCCCCAAAATAATCAAAGTGCAATATATTTTATCGAGACACACCAAAAGTAACAAAGCATTTAATATTCTGCAGGATTAATTATTGATTCCTAGAAGTAGTGAAACGATGGAATAGTATATTGTGAAACTGGTCTTGATTAGGGATTGAGAACGATTGTGTTTTAGATATGTAGAGCTATATAGAGTTAGTTAAGAGTTTCAAGGGCTGGCTTGTCGGATTTGACTAATGATTAAGATGTAAGACTTTTGACACTGCCATTGTTGCCGGCGTATATATATATATATATATAAAGATTATGAAACATTATTAAAAGTGCCGATGCAAGTCATTATTTGATAAGTAGGAAAGAAAGAAACCACTACGGAAATTTAATTAGAAAAAGAAAAAGAAGAAAAAAAAAACTATCAAAAATATAAGAATTTAACACAATGCGTGGCTGCTGTAATGGATGTGACAATGTGTTATCATTTGAAGCGTCGTTGCTGACTAAAAAACAGTGTTCTTTATATCATTCGCGATTGACTTCTTAATTTGTTGTCAAGCCTATATATACCCAACTTCTGACGCACAATATTTTGAATTGTATATATACATATATCATGAGCCAACATTAGGCACTAAAATTTTATGTCACAATGTTCGAGCATCTATTCAATCACACATTTAAGTGTTATTCTGATGATCACTGTGCCTGAAAAGTCATATCATATAAAGTTATGATTTACTGGTGTCACTCTTGCATCATGTGAGAAATATTTATACTTGTACGACATTTTTTGAAAATTGCCCTTATGTGTATGCAGTGTAATTTAGATTCAGAATAGAATAATGATAAATGCCCAGTCAATGGAGAGAGAGAGAGAGAGAGAGATAAATATGGCCCTAAGGGAATAGGTGTAATGAGAATTAAAGCAGATAACCGGAGAAATGTCCCATAAAATAAGAAATAGGACAAATTATACATTTTTGGAAAGCTAATCCCCCAAAGAATACGATGAAATTAAATTTTAGAGATGTAAGCTTGTTCAAAAAGATTACAAGGACTTTTTTCAAGACCCCTGACAGGGTCTCAGATGAGCCACGAAAGGGAGAATTCTTGCACTAGAAAAATGACGTAATTCTAGGGACAGCTAGCTTACGGTATACGACTTGACTGTACTGTAGCTGTATGAATCGTATGTGTGTGTGTGGCTGCTGCAGTGATTCACCCAGTGATTGATGGAATAACGGTGTGATTCCAGGTTCTAACATCTGAATCAGGGCCAAAATCAGACATTTTGTCGACAAGATTTTCAAAGATTGGAAGAAATCAGTAGCTTACCTCGAACCGTGAACGTTATGTGCGCGCGCTGTATTGACGTGTTCGTGAGCTAGCTATAGAAGCAAGCAAGTATGTCCCGAGTATTACGTCACATTTCCAAGGTTGAAAAAGAAACTGCCCGCGGGGCGAAAATATGCGAATATTTTGGCACACATTTGAAACAGAATAATATTAATTTATGAAAACCTATGGATTTCGAATGTTGATGGAATGTTTTAGGGCATCTTCCCCTTTCCGTTGATACCAAATTTATTGCTTTTTGATTTGTTTGTACATCTCCGAGTAACACCTTTAAAGATACACGTAAGTCATTCCAGGGAAGAATATTTCTTATTATATAATATATTGTAGGACCATTATTTGTTGTGTAGACAGTTGTGCAATTTCTGATCACGATTTCACAAAACGCGGCCTTCAGACACTTTTTTGTTGTTCATGTATTCGTGAGAGTATGATTAGTAGGATGTGGGCATATGTGCATTGGGTGTTCTGTACTGTCTAAAGCGTACGGCAAAATCTTTGTAAAATATTCGAACAGGAAAATTATTGGGAGAACGCTAATTTAAAAAATGTAGCATTAGCACAGCTTGTTGTTATCGAGTTATACTTTATTCTAACCTGTAACGAATAAACCTCTTTTGGCATAGAGAATGCGTAGAATATACGAGTATTACATTCCAAAACTTTTCATTTTGATATACATGATAATTTATTTGATGTATTTGAATAAAAGTGGACTATGAATATTATGTATTTGCTCTTAATATAATGTACATTATGTAAGATTCGTGAGATATCTTGTCTTTATTGATATGACGACATGTATTTATGTTTTGTGTTTAAAAAAATGTGCATTAACTTTTCATTAACAAAGATATAAAATGCAGAATTCTAAACAATACACAACTGTGAGGGGCTATGCCATGAGGTAGAAAAAATATTGGGTGCAGCGACTGCTGTATTCTGCAACAGGGTATATACGGCTATCAGATTGAATTCATCAAATATTCGTATAATAACCGTAGCGATAAAATGTGTGCTCAAATAAGCCCATGTTCTCAGAGCCTGTGATGAATATTTCAAATCATTTTTGGAATTTGTGAAAACAATATTTACACACACAAGAAAGGCAATGTATAATTTTTCCCAACCATCAAAAAGGGCACTAGCATATGAAGCGTATCCAAGATACGAGTTGAATTCACTTATGTTTTATGTGCATATAGTTTCAAGAACTAATTATTTCTTTATCTGGTTGGTGAGGCTAATATAAGAAAGGGTACATTGCACACTAAAAATCATGGCAGTCGGCATAGAAACAATTAGAACAAAATGTGTCTTTGTGTAGCTGTTAGAAATGTGTATTTCGTGCAACATTTTGTAATCATCTTGTTGGCTTTTTGTCACTGTGTGCGATGAATAAAAGGTCAAAGTCAGTGAATTTGAAGTGTTATTCGTTTCATTTAGTATTCATGTGTCAAAGCTGTCCTCACGTGCTGAAAGTAGGGTCAATGAGATTATACACCCGTGGCGGATTGGGGGGGGGGGGGGGGATGGGGACCCAATTTGAAATACCTGAAGTACACATCAAGTACACATCAAGTACATAATATGTGCCCTCTAATTGTGCCCAATGAACAATTCCAGACCAAAATTCACCTCCTGATAATTCTGGTAACCCCCTTTTATGGGGGGGGGGGGGGGGGGGGGGGAGGTATTGTCACAGGTATTGTTTTTTCGGAGTTGTGCCCCCACCCCACCCAGCAAATCCTGGATCTGCCACTGGATAGCACTACTATGAAAGGGGAAGGCCACCCCAACACCAAGTCAATTTTAAAGAAATGTAGAAAAATAATGCAAAGAGTCTGTGAAAGATATATCTTGTTGGATTTTGCTCAAACTTTCACTAATCTATTTCTCTCATTTTTCTTCATTTATTCAAAGCAAATAATACCAGGGTGGACTTTCCCTTTAAATGTAGTATCTTTGATCAAGGAGTTATTATCACAGAACTACTCCTTGCTTTGATGAGGTTTCAGGCAACACAAATGCACGAATACAACATACACTATCATCAAATGTCTCAAACCAAGGAGTTATCACAGAACTGTGATAACTCAAACCCCCATCCATGCCCTATATGGGTATTTCCACAAATAAGGGTCCCAATTTGTGACATTCTTGGTGTCCCGCTTACAAGGAACACACGTTTTTGTGGCTCTGAGTGTAAGATGCCAATCATGGAAGTGATTCTGAGCATAACATATTGCATCTTCACTGTTAGAATACATGTAGTACTCAATCTACTCCACTATTTTGTCTCTACCCAGAGCACAAAAATGGTAAGTGGGACACCAAGAATGTCACAAATTGGGACCCTGATTTGTGGAAATACCCATATACATGTACAATGATAAAACTTAAACATATCAATCACTAAAATCCAATTTACTACTGTACAGGAAAGTATTTTATTAAGCATTATCTTTCTTCAATTCCTATCTTCATTATCAATGTCTATACATCATACAAATACATGTGGTCATGTAGATCCCTCTTCGAATTGAAACACATCCGCGAACATATAATTTGAACAAGTTATTATCAAATCTTTGTAAATAGGATATACAGAGGCCGGAATTCACAAAAGAGGTTTATCTTAAGCCATGGTCTAAACCATAGTTTAAACCTCCACCGTGGACTAAAATAAGCGCAAATAAGCGTATATAAGTGAATTACAGTACTGTCGGCCCATTGGGCATGAGGACATGCGCGTACTAAGCTTATGGAGGGTTAAACCATGGGTTACAAAAACCTCTTTTGTGAATTTGGGGCAGAGAGTCTTACTTATTCCTCTTTGAAATGCATCACATATGCTAAAATGTAAGATGAATAACTACATGTATTGTACAGTCTGATACCCAAATGTATTGTGTCATCATATTCTCAACCAGTATTTCAACAGAGTAAATACATTTTATCCTCCCTACTGGATCATTCCATTTACGATTTCAAATCTAAAGTATTTCTTGTCACCTGCAAGGGACACTATCAAATGGATTAGAACTGATCATTGGACTTAACATGAAACTAACATAATTAGGTTGATTCTTATTCCATAATAAGGCAATAGTAGATCAAAATAATATAAACATCTATTTTGCTATTCTAGAAATTTATTTTGGGTTTCTTTTTAAAAGCTTATTTCGGTAAACAACAATCACATGATAAGGCTCCTAATAAAAGCTGCCAACAGCAGCCAAGAGGACGCCAAGATACGGTAATCAATTTACCAAAAGCCGCCAAGAACCGCCAAAAGTCCTATCTACTAAAAGCCGCCAAGAACCATATCGATCATTCATTTTTTAATAATTTTATTCTTTTGCTGATATTAGGCCCTAAAATAACTTATGTTTTGTTGATTTTGAACCAAAATATTCAGAATAGCTTTAGTAATATTTAAAGATCACATTGTAAGAAAATCACAAATATGGCAATTAATGTATCACTAGAAACGGGAAAGCTTACAGATGGCAATCGTGTAAGTTTTATGTCAACTGTGTATCTGATGATTATAAAAACATAAATAAAAGCTCTTCTAAGCATCTGGAATATCCTAGGATTCGCCAGAAATATAGCGATGTTTTGATGTCGTCACACAAGGGATCGATCCTGCTTAAGCAGACGACGTCCTATAATGAATGAACGTAATTGCAATGCAATTATTTATCAAATTATAAAGAGTTTGGTATATTTAACATGACCTTATTTCACACCATTCTAAAAGGCAAAGTGAAACTGATTCTGATAACTAAAACCGTTTGATTGTAAATACACAGGAGAAGGGTCAATGATCAATGAAATAAACCCCATTTTCAAATTGAAAAGCCCTCCGAATAATATCATGGATGGTATTCGTTCCCTCTTGAAACGCCGAACATGCCCCGGGTGCAAGCAGCTGAAAATACAATGGCGTCTTATTTTGTTTACAAGTGACCGATTCCTTTATTTTTTTAACGCTGCATTTTTCATCAAAATAATACCATACACGAAGTTAAGAGTGAGGCAACAGACTAACATTAAGACTGACGCTAGTGAAGTAAGAGAAATAAGTGAAGAGGAGATGACAAAACAGGCACTGAAAAATGTGTAAGATGTTATGGGACATCGTCTGCTCAGACAGGACTGGTCCTTCGTGTGTCGTCACACATCTCAGCAGCGTTCAAGGAGCTCTTCAACTGCTATATCGGGGGCTGTATTTTACCGTTTTATAATTGATAATAATCATTAATTCAAATGTTTCCAAGCGTTGAATTTGGATAACCTTGTTTAATTTATGCCATCTATGCAATAATAAGTATTAAGCCAATATTTATTTTGATGGAATTTTCTTGCAATGTGATCTTTAAGGAGACTTTTGGTTGTCTCTTGGCTGCTCCAGAATTTGTTTTGGCTTGTTTTCAACTCTGCTGTTGGCGGCTGTTGGCTGCTTTTAGTAGGACCGCATGATCAGATGACATATAATCAAGAAGATGCTTCTGTCAGCTATTCCCTTTTCCAAGTTTGCTTAGGGGATAAGAGAGGTAGGTATAATGGGATGTTGCTATTCATAGGTGTGGCTTTTTTCAGGTTTGCAATCAAACAATGTATCAATGCAAAACTGGGTATGCACAATGACTCTATAACGGAAAATTAAATAACAGATTTCAATGGTTTACTCATCTTATACAGTCTGTAAGATATGATCAATACGAGGGCTGTTCATAAAAAAAATAATTGGCAGAGTCTTGAAGATTTTTACGTACTTTCCCCATAGATTTCATTTTATATGACCTCAGTCATAAAGGGGTTTCATTTGTAATGAGCCCATTCTCTCTATCTAACAAAACAAACATACATAAAACAAAATAAAAACACTACTGTTTCCAGTAGTATCAAAACAAGTGTTCTCTTTGAGCAATGTGAACAGACCCTTCTTCCTATGCCGTACTTTTGCTTGTGACATTACGACAAGAATACCCAATAACAATTAATTTTACATGTGTACTTGCAATTCTGTACGTAACAGCACTTTCTAATTCCAAGCCCTAACTACTAATATCAATATGGAGTCTTTCTTACACCAAACCATTCTTTGAATGTCTTCAGTTGTATGGCACCACCGCCAGTAAGACCAGCACAAAAGCCAAGACACATGATGTGATAGCAAAAGGGCAGCATTGCAGCCACTTTGGCCAGCAAGTATGGCATCATTACAAAATGCTATATGGTTTTACTAAAATCTGAGGAAGGTGAAAGGCTGCAGTACATTTGAAGCCTGGGTAATCATGACAACATTTTTTGAAAGGAAGGATGTTTTACATCAAGTATAAGAAATTTAAGCTTCGCAAAACACTGCAGTACATTTTGAGAATCATAATGAAAAAACTTTTCTGAAAGGAATACTTACAGAGAAACCTGCTTTAGTGACTGACCTATACAAAAGACCACCAGTCTATAAACACCACAAGTATTTGTTTCCCTTGAAAAGTGTTTCTCAATGAAACATGTTATGCTAGTAAAGTATTCTGTATATAAAGACCACCTGTTTATAAAGACCACGTTTCTCGTCTCCCTTAAGCAGTCTTTATATACAGGTTTCACTGTATTACATTATATACATCAGCAAAACTGATTTACTAGCAATAATATTCTTCAAGTCGAGTTAAGATGAAATTCATAATCCCAGTTTGATTGTAATCATTGCAAGGTGGACATGGAATACCCAGTGACAATGATGGGATCGGGATGAGATGGTTACAGCTGCAATCCAGGTTTATGTCAAGCTGTGGAAGCAAGAAGAACAAAACACAAAACCATTTTAGAAGGAAAAGGAAATAGTTATACTGCTGTATCTTGCAACCCGAAATCCTGATCCGATCTGGCTTGCAAACTTCTAAAAATCCTCACCAGGTTCTGGACCAAGTTGGTAACTCATGAAGGAAAGTGGTGCAATCCATGATTCAAATGTTGACACCATTATATGTCATTTCCTTTTCTCACAGGCTTTGTTTTGCAACATTGAGAAACGTAGTACAATACAGTTAATACTCTGGGCAGACATGTTTTTAAGCACACAAATATATTTGGAAATAATGTACACTTTCTGGGCCCTGTTTCATAAAACTTTTATCAATAACAAGTTATGATAATTGATATAAGCTACTGAAATGGTTGCATTTGATTGGCTGTGAGCAAATTTGTCATTAAAATGTGGCAGTTGTTACTGATAACAAGTTTTATGAAACCGGGCCCTGGTTGATAAAGAATGACTGGTAGGTGGATGAAATAATGACATGACAAGGTCTTCGAGAAGGGGGGGTCCTATCACCTTCTTTCCTTTTCCCACTCTCCGTTTCTTTTTCTCTCTTCTTCACTTTCCCCCACTTTTCTGCTGTTCAATTTGGGGGTAGGAAGGGGCATGTGGCCCCATGTCCCCCTCCCCTGTAGCTATGCCACCGCATAAAGGTTAAGTAAACTTTACTAGATAACTCTCCAAGTTCACCTACCTGTCTACAAGAGAATCTCTCATTTCAGTGGCGATGGCAGCCGGTTGACCCTCACTAAGTTTGAAGACTTTCTCGATGACGGAGAGTTCGGTGGTGGTTGTGTCCATGCCACAGAATGCACACCAGTCATTGACTACCATACCGCCCCCTAATACCTCACTACCTCGGTTCACTGTACCAGCCTATTGGAATATGACAAATATAAGACTTTAATATTGAAGGGGATATCTTTTGAGAACCATTAAAAGAAAACTTAAATCAACTTCAATGCAAAATATGATTAATATAGAGAAGGGGGAGGGTAGGAGACCTAACACTTTATACAAGCATCAAATCAACCAACGGGTAATTGGAATAACATGTATTAAACACTCCACATAAAAATGATTATCTTAACACAAAATTTCATTATTATATTTATATCTATGGTGATATAAACTAATTAAAAAAAATAGTGAAGAGCATACCTAAAATGACATGTCGGAATGCTAACATTTAAATGGGAGATCCAGATAGACAACCACAAAAGTAAATCAATACCAGCACCACCTTCAGTGATGGAGGTATCAAAATATCATAATACATCACGATCCTTATACTTCAAGTTCTCATAAACAAGGAACTTATAATGCACAAAACTGCTTAGCTGATTGCAAGTTAAAAGCAGAAGTATGCATAAAGGAAGATGTTATAAAATAATATATCTTACCACGAGAGGAACTTGTAATAATGATGAGAGTTCATCTTGGTCTGGTACTGAAGTCTTTGGATGAACCTGATAAGACAAAAAAGAAATGGTTCAATCGGTTTACTTGTAATAGATGGGTAGGCCTACATGTATGCTGACAACGTAGATCAGCCTTAAATGATAAGACCTTGCAGTGTAGCTTATATTAACTGACTTGAATCAAAATGAACCCTTTGAAAGCATGCATTCAATTAATTGTAGATTGAGTTATGCTGCTAAAATTTCTTGACTTCTCCGGAATCTCCGCATACAAACCAGGACACGCTATTCACCCTTTTTTTATGAAAGTAAATCAAATTTTCACAGTACTGGACAGTAGCATGGTCCTTTGTGTCTGATTTTTATGATTTTGGACTTGAAACAAGTGATTATAAAATCAGATCACAGTATATCAGCAATGTATAACAACTTCACAAAACTTCCTTCAGACCTATTTTTCCTACTTTCTACCTCAAAATCCTTTTTTTTTAAATGCTCCTCTCACTTACCAATCCTCCCTGATTACTGATGACACTGTAACTGCCAACCAGAACATTATCAGCTATTGTTTGTCTAAACACCTCCACTTTGAGAACATCTGCTATGATTTCTTCTGTTTCCTGCAACAAAAATGAATCCAAATTAAATCAAGATGAGTTTCAATGAAGCCAACATATCTTTTAATTCTCTAAAGTTTGTTTGGTGCTGGACAAGTCTGCTTCCTTTGTAATGCTTATAAGGAGTGAGACTTGACAATGTATCGGGGTAAGCTGCTTTCCACACCAAATTACATGCCACTTGTAAAACTATTACTAGACATTAGTTATTTGTTGGGGGAATATGCTCACGACATAAACATATGACAAGATATAATACTGAATCTTCTCAAAATTCAATAGGAATTGACTGTAAAACCAGAAACATTTGCAGGCATGAAACTTTTGCGAATTTCGCGAGTGAAAATTTCATGCCGCGAAATAATCAAATCACAATTAAAACAACAATGGCTGTCCTTAACGTAAAAGTTTTATGTCACAAAAGAAATATGAAGCCATAGGCTTACTTATCAAATACAATTTGTGTTGCAGAGCTTGTTGAAGTATTGTATGAAATCACTTCCTCAAGACTCACAAATTGTACTTGCTAGCCTTTGACTACGACTCAATTAAGTTTGCACGACACATACTCCAGTGAAACTTGCTCCGTGGTCAATATCCTACGCTGGACAAATCCTGGGGGGGGGGGGTGTTTCATCAAGTGTTTTGTCAGTGATTTTTACTGACAAATTTGCTCTCAGCCAATTAGATGCAAGGACTTCACTAGCTTATAACACTAATTGCAGCTTGTCATTGCTAACAAGTTTAATGAAACAGGCCCCTGAACTTTAGCCCTGGAACAAATACTATGCCTTAGCCTAACCCTATACCTAACCCAACACCCAACTGCAACCTTATCCCTAACCCCATATCTTTGATGAAATTAAACGCAGAAAAACTGCAGCCACCACATATATCTGGGGAGTGAGCACCCTTACCTTATCTACATCTGGGTGTACTAAAGCTACGTAGTCGTTGCAGGTGATGACGTTACCGAGTGCAGACAGTTTTTCTTCTATTCTCTGAATAGCAACACTGTCTGGAAGGGCGTTGCGAATGTGCTGTAATTCTTGATCTGTCGTGGAGCTGGGGACGAGGAGACCGTGTCTGTTGCCTGTCAAATCAGGAGATGATAATTTAACTAATATGTCCATGAATATTCTCATTCATGTTACAAACAATTCAAATGGACTTACTTCGTCTACCGTTGCTACATTCTATGTCCATTCCCGGATGCTATATATGGACGACTAGTGGCGTAATGAGCCAAACATTTGGAGGGGACTGAGTACACGTATATGATGCACAATTTCTGAATATTTGCGAGTGAGCTCCCCCCCACCCCCACAAAAAAAAAAAATTTTGTCATATATCTGGTAGCTAATTTGGAATTTTACTTTCCTCCTTTTTTTGGGAGTAGAACTGCAGGCCCCCACCCCCCAAGCCTGTACACCAGCGTGGAGGATTGATCTTTGGCAACAATTAGTTGGCAACGCATGACAGGGTTGAGTAATGTCCTTATGAAGTGTCCCAGAGTAGACAAACAAAAAGCTTTGCAAGTCTAAACAAAATAAGTCGAATTGTTTGTAATATTTAATGTTGTTACTTGCACTATTCAATCAAAGTGGAAGCAAAGTGATGATCTCACTGCCAGATGTTTTCAATGATGGCTTCTTGATGTACCCAGTAGGCTTTTCAATGCTTTGATAATTGACACTCAATGCAAAGTGGGGGGAAAATGAATTGCAAGTGGATCCTCTTTAGATCAGTTTATAACCTATAAAAATTTCAAATACAGTAAGGGAATCCAACTTTTATAGCAAGCAACTTTGAAGTACAGCAGGAAAAAAATATCAGAAAAACGGATTGATGAAAATTTGATATAAACTGGATAAGCAACAGTTAAAGTAAAGTCCAATTACTGAACCCCCTTTTTCAATTTTACAAAGGTATTCCCTACAAATTATATTTTACATGAATTTTCAAAATGGGGTTTCATTCATTTCAAATCCTTAGGACAGTGTAAAAATCTTTTGTTTATGGTAGCTGTATGATTTTGCAGGACATTATGAAGAAAGTAAGATTTTCTCATGGGTGATTTACTTATTCTATTATGTTGGGGTGAAAGTAATATAGCACTTTCAAAGCTTTCACTCTCTCTGCTTCCACACATTTTATTCTTTTGCTGCTCCTTTTCTATTCAAGACTAGAGTAACTTTAAACCATTTCCTCAAGAGTGACCCACTTTCAGATTTCCTGAGTGAAACCACTCTCACTGCTGCCATGTATCTTTTGCGGTTTCTGACTAAGTTTGAATAAAATAACCATTTCTTAGAGTGATACCCTGCTGTGTCTTCTGGGGAGCATTTCATCAAGTGTTTTGTCAGTGATTTTTACTGACAACTGTTATAAGCTACTGAAATCCTTGCATCTGATTGGCTGAGAGCTAATTTGACGGTAAAAACCACTGACAAAACACTTAATGAAACGCTCCCCAGATCACCTACCTGCTGTGAGTCTTCCAACAATTCTGCAGCCATTTATAGAAGAATGAACAACAGGTATGGCATCTCCAAGCTCTCCTTCAAACATACTGGAGAAAAGAAAAGCATACACAAAATGGAAAATGCTTGAAAAATCAGGGTATGGCATCCATACCCACTCACACATATTGCGAGGTTATTATAGATAACCTCGCACTCAATACCTTCATACCACAGAAAATTGCCTCCCATACAAAGTGCATACAGCACTGTCACGAAGCGACAGCGCTGTGTATAGTTAAAGGGGAATTAACCTCAAAATATAAATGTGCTTATATTCAAAGATGTAATCTATTCCTTCTTGTTGTCCTACGTAGTTTTGCATTAAAATATATGAGATGGGCATAAATCAAGATTTTCTCAGCAAAATTTATTGTCTGCTAGCAATACCCGGGGGCTGCGACAGAAAATAGTTGGTATTTTCTGTCGCATGTACTAAAGGTATGGGGGGGGGGGGGGGAATAAGATAAATATTTTAAATACTTGCTTACAAATTCAGCCCTTAAAAATCTCTCTCCTACCTCAAATGGCCGTTAGGAAGAACTTTTGATATTTCCAGCAAAATCCAAAGTCAAATCATGTCCAAAACCGGAGAAATCCCCGCCGATTTGTTTCGCAATAGCATGTTGTTTACATACTGCCGATGTCTTAGACTAAAATCGGCCAATAAAATTTTTGTCCACGAAGAAACTCAGGATCGCAAGCGCACATCGATCTCTACGATCGCACACACAGAAATCGGGACTTTTCCGTGTACGCCACAGGGACCCAATTTTTAACGACAAAACTCTTTTGGGGAGATGTCAGTGCCCGCGACGACCAGAAACTGTACACAATGACTCTGATAGCTCGTTTCGCGAGAATCTCCAGTAAATTACGGATTTCATTTTTGGAATTATCTTTTCCAACATCGGTGAGTTGAATTTATTGTATTTCTTGGATATGTTGGGGTCGGTTTTTGTAAATTAAATGCCGACTTTGAGTGAATGTTGATGACTTTTGTGCAGTGGTGCTTTAAAAAGTCGAGGTGTATGACTGCCTAGCTTCTACACACGAAGTATAGGAATGTAGCTATGAGTGGGGGCTGCCATTTTCTTGAGGTGTACAAAGATATTTTTAATCCGAATGCAAAATTGTCTTTCTTCCTGATAAAAAATCCCATTTGAGATTTAAAATATTTAACAGATATACATATATTCTAAAAACGAATGTGTTTTATATTTTTTTAAAATTATGATTTTACTAAATATAAATCTATTTTCTTGATACTATGACATACACGACGGAGCAAATTAATTCAAATTTATGGATGATAACTTTCCCGAGCATCAATAGTGACAAAGACAAAGTCTGCATTCACCTGCTTTGAGATAATGGACTTCAAAAGTCAGAATGCGCATTGTATAAATTATGTTCTGCTCTGCCAGGCAAGCCCAAGGAATCGATTTCTATTTAGCAAAACCAGAGAATTTAAAAAGAACTCTATGTATATGCATGTTATGTATTTTCCATCATATATGGGGATTTTTTATAATGAAGAGAAGCAATTTAGCTTGAGGATTAAAAATATCTTCCTGAGACCTGACCTGAACGGTTTCCAGTGGTTTATGTACAAAGTTCTCCATATTATCAAAAAATGGCAGCCCCCATGTAAAGTCACATCAGCAAGCAATGGTCATATTGACCATTAGGAAATATACATGTGTGTATACTGGGTATTGGGGATACAGATGTAATTTTGTTTCAAATGGAGGTTTTTGTGGGCAAACTGATAGTTAGGTTTCAGTCTATTGATTTATAAGTTCGTTAAGATACAAAATGTAGAAAGTTATAAAAACTTACATTTACAGCCTTCCTTTTCCAACTTGTCACAGAGACATCCATCCGTATGACGACTGCTCTCAATATGTTGCGCACTAGTGAGGCCGCTCTATATGGTTACGCACCATAGATACGTACACAGAATGTTACGCACACAAGCTACATGTATGGACAAGGTCGATATTACAACGACGGGTGGCCGTTCTCTCCCAAAGACTTTTTCAATTATTGCTCCTCGCCATTAAAGCACTTTGCTTAATATCCTTGCACCAGAACTGAATACAGCAGATTGTAGAGAATGTACGATGAGAAGCCTTATCGCTAGACTAAACTCATTAACAACTCCCAAGCTGTCTTAACAACAGGTAAACAACGAGGTGGAGATCGAGGTGGAGATCGATGAACCGATCGCGCCAGTACCACTACGAGCGCTGAGGGCTCCCTTCATCATAATCATGAAAAATACAAAATGGATGCTCTGACCGGACCTCGATAGGATATTTCGCAAGAAATTCCCCAAAATTTCAGGAAACCCTCTTCAAAGGTCACAAAACAAACTGGTAAGTTTTAATCATCTATTATTCACCATAATGAGATATCTTAATTTAGATACATTTCAATTTTTCACTTAAATATAGCCAAAAATGCACAGTGATGCATTATTAGTACCGTACTGTGTATTGCCTGCGTTCCTACACAGTCGGCAATAGCATGTGCCTATTAAATATGAGTGTGTAAAGTGTTAGCAGATGATACAGCGTAAGCTAGAAATAGAATGTCTTGATTTAAACCCTTTTCTGATATTTTATTTCTAAAGTGATACAGGTCAATGATTAAGAATGTATTACACCTTTGTCCATAAAGTACATTCTACTTCCTAAAGTGTTAATTCTCCTTCAAACACAGCTTTTCCATTCTAAATTCCCGTATTAAATTTAATTAAACTTTAAAATTAAAGTTTAAAATTAAATAAAATATCTTCCATCTCTGCATTAGCATTAACAAGCATGTTATATTAATTCATTTAATCATTAAAATATTTGCTTTCCAAACAGAACATCATAATCATAAAACTCTAGTCTAGAGAAGCGAGTCCGACACCAATTACAGAATACAGGTACAACTTGACATCATTGATTCAACAATTTTCATTTTCTACACACATGCAAACACATTTTGAAGCGTACGGGACTACATCATGAAGTTCCTGTTCATGCTTACCTGTAAAAATTCTCGGAACCTCCAATTGCCACGAGGCAGTATGCATTTGTAAGTTTACAAAATACACCAATTTCATTGTTGCTTTCAAACTGCGTTCTAAGAGCCATGTTTGAAGATATTATAACCAGTTGATTTGTCTGAAATTTTTGCTGGGCTGCGTTCTAACCACAGAACTCCAAAAGACGTAGAAGGCTCATACCCATTCACAACGCACAGATCGCGGTATCCTCGAAATACCCGCTGGAAGATTCGCTCGAGTGCACACGCCGCCATATTGCTTAGTCCTCGTTCTTTTCAGTGAGCTTACCGATCGTGCACGTCACAATGCCTATTATATTCGATCTTCTCAAAAGGGCCATCTGTCTATCATTTGAAAATTTTTAAGTCTGATTTTCCTTACATAAATGACATCAACTGAATGTGTATTACACATGTAACAGTTTAATTTTAGTTCTCTTTCAGGAGACAAGAGTTAAATTTCACTTCGTTTCCAAGATACTAAGTTTTGTAGTTCTCCTTCAAGGTACATCGGAGCCCGAGTTCATTTGTTCGCAATCATCCTTCTTGACACCCCCCCCCCCCCTTGGAAAAAACAAAAACAAATCACATACAAAACAAAAACAAAAACAAAAACGAAACATTTAAAAATAAAGATATTACTTATATGGTTGTACAACCTGTCATTTTTTGTCCAATGTGTTATCGATATAAATTTATATCAAGGTATTTTTTCAAGTACTGTATATTATTTGCCTTTAAACATTGGACAATTTTCCTTTTGATTTAATTTGCTTTTTTGAAAAGTTTTAGTTTTGTTCAACATGCTACTACTGTGTTATGTTTATGTCCTCTGTCTTTGATGATAATTCTTATATAAACTTGTTTTAGTGGATACATTTCACAATACTGCAGCTTTGCAATAATATGCTAGTTCACATGCTTAGCACCCCCCCCCCCCCCAGTTTAACAAATCGCCCTCGAATCAATATTATTCACCTTATCTTCTCTTTCTTAATACACACTGACATTTTTCCTCATGTACATGTAGGCTAGTAGCTCAACAATGAAGCACAAGCTTGTCACAGTACACCCCCCCCCCCCCCCCCCCCCCCACACAATGCACATGTCACTCTTCATAGCATTACACAAACTCAAAGAGAAGCTTACTACATTTGTAAATAAATTTACATTGTACACATAAATCACAACTGGAAAAAAAGAGAAAAGAAAGAGGAGAGGAGTAGGGAGATTTATCAACTGTTACAGGCAAATCTTATATTAAATTTTATGGAATCGAAAAAAACAAAATTTAATAGTTAAGTTCAACATTTATTTTCCAAAAATAATTCAAAAGTTCACAAAATCTTTGAACAATAAAACTATAATGTTTTATTGCAGAAACTGACAAAGCATTGGCAAGTTACAAATTTTCACACAAAATACATGTATTAGTACCAGTAGCAATGAATGTGATAGTTACTATATGTAAGTGCATATTGCCAGTGGTCACATTGCTACATAAGCCCCCATAGCCCGGCAAAATGCTACAGACAGTAAACTCTCATTATAAATTTAAGAACTCTATTACATGTATAAGACAGTTTTATCAAACAATATTTTTCCCACCAGACTCAAATGCTCCTTTCTCTGTGTTCCTTTTTTTTATGCTGGTCCAATATGAGATTCTTGATAAGTAAGCAAATTTTATGAGTCTAATCAATATCATTTAAGAAACAGATGAATATGATGGACTTGCTAATTTCAATCACAAATGATCCTTTCACTCCACTGAATAATATTTGACAATGTCTGCAAAGTAACCCATAATAAGGAGAGAAAACGAAGTCATTGTACCCATCACTATGTTGTTTGTTTTATGATTATCACAGATGCATGTAACTGTATCTCCATCAAGTATCTTTGGTTTAATTAATGAAAATAAAATTGCAAGAGTAACTTTGGCATATGGATGTAAATACATGGATTCAGTGTTGTCTGCAAGGGGCTTGGGTTTGATCGGGGTACTGAGTTCTTGTCTGTAGGTATCACGTGCTGGATCCTCATTTGAACACTCGGCAATGTGAAGATTGGAACCATCAACCTGTTTAAGGGCAGAGTGTGGTTGAGCAGTATCTCGTGGTATTGGGGGCTTGCACTGTTTGACATTCTGAAATGAGAAGGGAGGGGAAAAGTTAATCAAAAGCAGACAGTTACAATAAAAAAATAAATATCAAGTAACAGAGTCTGATGATGGAAAATGCATGAAAAGTTTTCAACTCTGTTTCTTTATATATATATATATCAAATTAATCTTACATTTGCACAGATTTTGCAAGACAGTTGACTGCTAATCATTAGATCAACATTGGTTCAATCATTCTTTGTTACCTTAGTTCACAATCATAAAAGTTAAGAATATAATTTCGGCCCAACAAATTTACCTATGATATTAGGAGACATCAAAAAAAAAATGCATAAAATGAGAATTGCCTGTACCATTCACGTAAATCTAAACAAGATTCAAATAAAAATAAATAAAATAAAAAAAAAAACAGCTATAAATGCATATAATATAATGTATTATTTGTATCTAAACCCTGCATGTTGTTGGTGCCATAATGTTGCATGAACATTAGTTACCTTTATAAGATGTTGGGGAAAGTTGAACAGTGTTGGCACAGCATGATCTGAGCGGAGCCGAGTTGTCGGACCAGTACGATCGAAGCATTCCTCTGCAAAGTGGTCGGAGCATATGGACGAATACTGACCAGGTGTCCAGTTGTCTCTTCTCATGTTCACGATCCATCTCTTTAGGAGAGAACTATCACCTCTTGGAAATCTGAAAGTGGAAAAATAAAAACATAAGATCACAATTAATTTCTAGGAATTAATCCTAATTGAAAAGAATCTCTTTGGAAATACAAACTACATTGTAAGAAAAATCAGAAATGTTTGATAAAGAAATAAAAGAATTGTTTAATAATTTAATTTAATCAATACATTACTTTTTAAGTTAAAGGGCAATCCAACCTTGGTAATAATATGATTTGTGTGAACGCAGAAAAATAAGAAAAATAGGATGGTGAAAGTTTGAAAGAAATCGGACAAGGACTAAGAAAGTTATGGATGTTTGAAAAATGAGATCACTACATCTATGCAAATCTCAAATTGTGACATTTTTGTGGACAACTCTCCTGTTTGTCGTACACAAAAATATCATTAATTTGCAGTTTTATTTGAGGCGCTTTTACCCTCGGGGCAGTAATATATTGGAGATAGCATATTGTTAATGTAGGTCCTCATAAAAGAAAAAGATCCTACTGAGTAGGCCCCAATACATTTTGTTATTCATTATTGCTTGTCCGATTTCGTTCAAACTTTCACCAATCTGCTTCTCTGATTTTTCCTCTTTCTTTTAAAGCAACTTGCTATTAATTAAGGTTGAATTTCCCTTTAACATCAGAATTCAGGTCAACCTCACTAACACAATTACACCACATATTACTCATACTTCTAAGAAAATCGACAATTAACGCGTTAACGACAGTCATGTCAGTTCAGGGAAGTCATGCCATGGAAGTGAAGAAGAGTGAAGACGTAGACTGAACTTCTGAAGCGAAGTCTTCACAATCACAGACACAGCTCACTCTGTCTTCACTGTGAGTATTAATTACTAACTTAGATTTACCTATTAGGCCTTAGAGTTACATGTCATGACTGAGTTAGAATTTCTCTCTAAAGTCTAAGTCTAACTTTACTGTCAATAAATAACTGTCACAAAGTTTCACTGTCATGACCTGATGACCATGCTGATGACTGAGTGTCAGTCATGTCAGTGTCACAATTTTTACTGTTCTTAAAATGGTTAAATTAGCTGCTTAGATCTCTTTAACTATTCTGTAGGAATGTCAGAAAGGTATGAAATGGTAATATTCATTAATTTAATTAAACAAGTTATTTATCTTTACTCAATGAGCGATTTTCATAAGACCACATCATGAAAACTGCAGCGAGTAATTAAAATAAAACGGTAAAATGAACAGATGGGACTACGTACTACAAAAAGCCAAGTATCACGAAGAGAGTCGAAATTGTCAAAACATCATAAATTATAACTTATTACTGAATTAATCAGATCAACTAACCTGTGGAAAGTTTTCCCGCATCCTTTCTTCTGACGGTTAGTACAGTTATATGCCGTGCAAAACGGCATGGCAATGAAAATTACTCAAAAGTTCATGAATAGAATCTACATGTTAAATGAATTATTGCGCTTGACGATCCGCTATCTGAAGGACTAACCAAGATGGCGGATATCACGTGACCACGTACGAGCGACGGCGATAGTTTCGCACCCGCACAAGCCTTCTACGTCTTTTGGAGTTCTGTGGTTCTAACACTCTCGAGGTCACACGATCACACGTGAAAGTCGATTAACGATAATGCCCGAGACGGTAGTATTCTT